>OY998253.1:61411247-62868747 GCA_963922045.1 Persicaria maculosa | reverse complement strand
GTGAGTTTCTAATTCTCGTTCCTTGTTTCCTATATTTGAATGCTTCAACTTCTTTGTGCTTGATTGTCTATTGTTTTATTCTATCTAGCCCGCACAACTAGTTAGAATCAATTCAATTGCTAAGGTTTTATAGATTCCTGATTGTGAACCTTAACCTAAGTAGCAAACTTGTTCGTTTAGGGCTGATTGAACTAATTGAATAAGTAGGAAGTTGGATGTGTTGTTAAATCCCTCTTTAGGGACTGCAAATATCTTGACTAATCTATGGACTTAAAGCTATCAATTGGGTTAAATCCTTTTTTAGAGACTGTTCGATTGATAAGGGTTTTTAAGACTGATTGGACTAGTAACTATATTAGGTCGGGACAAGGGCATTCATAGGAAACTTAATAGGACGAGAATAAGTTACAAGGATCGCTTCAACCAAATAAAGGGGAAAATTGTAGGTAGAATTGCTTCTCATAATTGTCTAAACCAAAATCATTTACTCTTGCTTTCTTCAATCCACTTTGATAAAAGGCGGAACTTTCACACTTAAAAACCCCCCAATTTGGTTACTTTAGTTGACATCTAAATCATACTTGAATCATAAATTTCCCTGTGGATGGACCTCTTACTTATTGATGTACTAGTTATAGGTATGAGTTTCTTTGACGGATCAACGACAGGTTTTCCCTTCGTCACCGAGGCTCAAATCGCCGAAAGGGAGGCTATAATGCTTCAACATAGGCGTGTTGTGAAGTGGGAGAACGACGACTACATTTGTCGTGGGCACATCCTCAATGTCATGGCCGACTCCCTATTCGACGTGTATCAAAATCATGAGACATCACTGATTTTATGGGAAGCACTCAAAGCCAAGTACTTGGCGAAAGATGCCTCTTCAAAGAAGTTTCTTGTGTCTAACTTCAACAACTACAAGATGGTTGAAAATAGACCGGTAATGGAGAAATACCATGAATTCCTCCGAGTATTAGGTCAACTAACCCAACATGGGATCACCTTGGGTGAGAACTTTGTCGTCTCATCCATAATCGATAAGTTACCTCACTCATGGAAGGAGGCGAAACATCGCTTGAAGCATTCGAAAGAGGACATGGACCTTGTCCAATTGGGTTCCCACCTACGTATAGAGGAGGAATTCAAGGTGAATGACAAGGGAAAGAAAGGCGAAGACAAATCAGCCCACTCGATATTAACACAATGGAGGCGAGCAACGGCAACCAGACCATGGGCGCTAAGGGCTCTAAGCGTCCCGAATCAGGAAACGACAGTAAGCAAGGATCTAACAAGAAGGCTAAGGCCAGGAGAACTTGTTGGAAGTGTGGAAAGGCAGGCCACATGAAGAGGGACTGCGGGTCCAAGGGGTCAAAGGACAAAGGTATCATGACACTGCAGTCGAGCTCAGGCACTAGCCTCGAGCTAGGTAAGAGCACTTCGGTGTCTTTAGTTACAAATGAGTCATTATTCTTTGTATCTAACATTGATCAATGTCTTGTTATGAAGGATGAAAAACTTCTTTGGTGGCTCGACTCGGGTGCCACCACCCACGTGTGCATGGTAAGGAAATGGTTCAAGCACATGAAGGATGTAGAGGACGGTTTAGTGCTTTACATGGGAAACGAGTCAACAACCCCGATCCTAGGTAAAGGGGACGTACATCTCAACTTTACTAGTGGGAAGGAACTTGTATTACATAATGTATTGTATGCACCCGCCATCCGCAAAAATGTTGTAAGCGGTGGTATGCTTAACAAGTTAGGTTATCGATTGGTTTTCGAAGTTGATCGATTAGTAATAAGTAGGGCAGGAGTATTTGCAGGCTTCGGCCATTATAAAAATAATATGTTCCTACTCAATGTTATGAATAATAATAAAGTATTATTTGATTACATGGTCCTGTCTAATGATTCTTTATATGATCTTTGGCATGCAAGGTTGGGACATGTACATATGAAGCATATGCTAGATATGGCTAAGGAAAATATAATTCCCGCCTTTGAACCAACAAATGAAAAGTGTAAAACTTGCTTGTTAACAAAAATAACAAGGCTTCCTTTTAAGACAATTAAAAGAGGGGAAGAGGTCCTAGGCCTAGTCCATTCGGACCTAGGGGACCTACATGCAACGCTATCATTGGGTAAAAAACGTTACTACATAACGTTCATCGATGATGTAACAAGGTTTTGCTATGTCTATTTAGTTCACTCGAAGAGTGAGGCACTAGATAGGTTTAAAGCATACAAGATCGAAGTTGAATTGCAAATGGGAAATAAAATTAAAAGGCTACGAACCGATCGTGGCGGTGAATACATGGATGTGGAGTATTTAGAGTCTTGTGGCATAATTCATGAAACGATGACTCCATATACCCCACAACAAAATGGGGTGGCGGAGCGAAAGAATCGTGTTCTTAAGGACATGGTTAATGCCATGTTGTCATACACCGGGTTAAAGAACTCGTTTTGGGGTGAGGCGATTCTAACAGCCAACTATATCTTAAATAGGGTACCGAGCAAGAGAAATCGCCAATCACCATACGAGCTTTGGTTTAAAAGAAAACCAAATCTCCATTATCTTCGTATATGGGGTTGTCGTGCGTTGTTAGACTAACGGACCGTAAGCGTAAAACCTTAGGAGATAGAGATATTGAGTGCATATTCATTGGATATGCACATTACTCTAAGGCCTATAGGTTCTTCATCATAGAACCAAATCACACTGTCTCGGTTAACACCGTGATAGAATCATGTGATGCCATATTCGATGAAACTAGGTTCACATTGATCCCTAGGCCTAGGGAGATAGACCAAGAGGATGTCGACCCATCATCGGATCCAATGGAAACCGAGGAGTCAACGCCTGCACTTAGACCTAGGGTCACCAGGTCTATGGCGTGCGCTAGCTTACTGCAAGCACCAATCATCGATGCCGTTGACCCAAAGCCATCGCTCGAGAAAGACTCCCCAGCTACAGGGCCAAGGGCACTAAAGCGCATGGCCATGGGCGTACCTGGGGAAGACACTTGCGACGATAGTGATGGTGAGAACATGCACTCGACGCATGCGAGCGACAATGAGGCCAAAGCTCCTATTTCGACGTCCCACGTACACACCCAAGCAACAACGATTGCACTCCACACTCTTAGTAGGGCATACTTATCCTGGACCAATATTTCAAGTTTTCTTGATAGAGGGTTCTAGGAATAAAGAAGGTCAAATCATCTCATATCTACATATGGATGAGGATCCTAAGACCTTCACCGAGGCAATGAGTTCTCAAGATGTCACATTTTGGAAAGAAGCAATCCAAGATGAGATGGACTCTATTGTTGGCAACAACACTTGGGAGTTGTCAGACCTTCCAACCGGGTGCAAAAGCTCTAGGTTGCAAATGGATCTTCAAAAGGAAAATGAAGGTCGATGGGTCCATTGACAAATTTAAAGCCCGATTGGTAATCCAAGGTTTTAAACAAAGAAAAGGAGTCGATTATTTCGACACCTATGTCCCCGGGACTATAATCACCACTATAAGACTTTTAATTGCCTTAGCAAGCATTCATGGTCTTGTCATCCATCAAATGGACGTAAAACAATGGAGATTTGGATGAAGAGGTTTATATGAAGCAACCCGAAGGCTTCATAGTAAAAGGTCAAGAACACAAAGTGTGTCGATTGATCAAGTCCCTCTATGGACTTAAACAAGCGTCAAAACAATGGCATCAAAAGTTTAATGAAGTGATTCTGGGTGATGACTTCAAAATCAGTCAAGCAGATAAGTGTGTATATAGTAAGTTTACTAATTCTGGTCAAGGAGTTATAATATGTCTATATGTAGATGACATGCTTATATTCGGTACAAACGAAATAGAAGTGGACAAAACTAAGGAGTTCTTGTCTACTAAGTTCTCCATGAAGGATCTAGGAGAAGTTGATGTGATCTTGGGAATTAAGATCAAGCGGGAAGGAAAGGGTTTAACCCTAACACAATCCTATTACATCGAAAAAGTGGTAAAACGTTTCCAATGTAATAAATCCACCCCGGTTAGTACACCTATGGATCCAAGTGAGAAACTTTGTCCTAACTTAGGAGAACCAATCTCACAACTTGAGTATTCTCAAGTGATAGGATGTCTAATGTATGCCATGACAAGTACTCGCCCCGACATAGCATTTGCCGTGGGTAAGTTAAGTCGATATACAAGTCAACCAATCTCAAGTCATTGGAAGTACCTTAGAAGAGTACTTAGGGTACTTAAAAGGGACAATGACCTATGAAATTGCATATGTGCATTCTCCCTCCACTTTGGAAGGATACACCGATACAAGCTGGATCCCCAATATGGAAGATCACTCTTCAATGAGTGGTTGAGTATTCCTATTAGGTGGTGGTGCGATTTCTTGGGTATCTAAGAAGCAATCGTGCATAACAACCTCGACGATGCAGTCGGAGTTTGTTGCACTTGTCGCGGCCGGCAAGGAAGCGGAATGGCTTAGGAATCTCATACATGAGATACCTTTGTGGCCAAAACCAATATCCCCTATTGCTATCTTTTGTGATAGCCAAAGTACTTTGAAAAAGGCCTATAGCCAAGTATATAACGGGAAGTCACGACATCTAGGTGTGAGGCATAGTTCCATTCGAGAACTAATCACACATGAAGTCATATCAGTTGTCTTTGTGCGAACACACAACAATCTTGCGGATCACATAACCAAGAGTTTGGAAAAAGAGTTGGTGTACAAAGCATCTCGAGAGATGGGGTTAAAATCCTAAATGAACCTATGGCTTGAACGCCCAATTCCCCCTTACCGAAAGGTGTAGGGTAGAATTCAATGTGGTAGGCCAAGGACGTAGAGTTTTAGAGCAATCAACAACCCATCAAGGTAATCTGCTCTAGTCTACATGAAAAGAAAAGTTGAAACATAGTTTTTTAATAAATTTTGGAAAATGCATTTTGTAGGTGCAAATTAGAAATTCAACTAAGCATATGTGGAAGTGCAAGGCTTCTTCCAGGAAAGTTCAAGGATGACTCGTCTCGAAGCATATGTGAAGGATAAGGGACGTAAAGTCTCAAAACGTCAAGTTTAGTGTATATACATTATGTAATTCGTGTTGTAATTTTTATTACGTGTGCTTAGATTTGGTTGATTTGGTTCAAGTCTTAGAACACCACGATTCTTTAGTACATGATTGTAATTTTTACTAGATATAAATTCAAATCCAATGGATATTTATGTCTATACAAAGAGTTTGTAAATTGTTCAAAGATTTATGACATTGCTCAAATGGGGGAGGAATGTTGATGATTTGGGAAAAGTCATCAATCGATTTGTCTTAAATCATAAATGTTAAGTGTGAGGATTACTAAGAGCATCACTCGGGCTTAGGGTGTGTGGGAGGCACGACCCATGTGATCGACCCTAAGTAATTCTAAGATTTTAAGGGGAAAGGAAATCATGAGGAAAGACCCATGCGATGATATCAACATTGACAAAGTCGGTCTTGAGCTTGTTCGGATGCTTTCCATAAAAGTAAGCAATAGGGATATGCTCGGTATTCGATCTAATATAGTTATGATCAAGTTTTGTTCACTTATAGTGAGTTAAATCACGTCTCATGATTTTTAAAGGAAGATATTAAGCTCTAAAGCATTGGTGCAAAATTTGAGAGCTACCCGAGCTTCGGAACTCCAAAAATGACCTAGCTCTAATTTAGAGCTTATTAGGGTTTTAGCTTCATTGAAGCTTTAGCTGAGTCATTTTAGCTTCATGGTAGCTACACCCAGCTTCGTATAAATGTCATGCCCATTTTATATTTTATGAGTGACCTAGCTCCACCATGCTAGCTCCGTCATGCTAGCTTGTCCTTAATTAAGATGGTTCTTATTGGGCTTTTATTGGGCCGTTATTGGGCCAGCGGTTGGGGGTAGTTATTGGGGGTAACCGCTCAACCACCATAACTACCCATAACCACCAATAATTACCAACAACTACCCATAACCACCCAAAAATTACCACCCCATTTTGCCTATAAAAGGCATTTGCCATCCACTTGGAAAGGCATGAGTTTTTTCGATATCTCTCTCAATCGGAATAACAAATACTTAAAACACAAACAGGGTATGTATATATGCAATAATGAAATGGGATGCCACCCTTTTATTGTATAGGAAACGTTTTATCCCACAACGTTATTGTCGTGCAAGTGTGCAACCCTTTGGCATATATGGGCAATAAACGTTGAAGGAAAAATCGATTTATTTGAGTGACTCGTTTGCCATTATCCAAGCCATTTTATATATCTTTTCTAAAGGGTTTAAACACTTAGTTTTGTCGCCTAAAATAATTTGGTGGAGATTGCCTTTTTGGCCTACTCCCTCGGGATTATCTTTCGAGGTCTACCCATGAGATTACCCTTTTTGGGTCTACTCAAATGGTCTTGATTATCCGCAAGGATCTACAAGAACCGAATTCACCTTCAACCCATTAAAACAACATTACCTATAAACCTAACATAAATTGCAGACATAACACACCAAAAAATCATAATCAATATCAATGTTCTAAAAGGCGCTAGGTGACCGCTAGGCGGTGGGTGGCCGCCGAGCGCCTAGGCGGCGAGGCGGGTGCCTAAGCGGTGCCTAGGCGGACATAGAACAAACTTGATTATTTCCTTATATTTTAACGTATACCACATGTCAGTAACTCATATGATGTAATAATAATTCATAATATCACTCATAAACCCAAATTTGCGGTGTTTAACGAACACTAAATTAATAAACGCGAAAAGTGTGTATCCGACTAGTGACTCTAAACCTTCTGAAATCTAAAACAATAGGTTCGTCTCAATGGAAAATACATCCCGACTTGGGGGATAAAAAAACCCTAAGTGGACTAATCACATGCCTAGAAGCTAAAATTGAATAATCGTTGGGCTAGGCGGGCTTAGACAGCGCCTAGACGAGACTAGGTGTGCCTAAGCGGAGTATAGGTGGCGCCTAGGTGGGACTAGGTGGTGCATAGGCGGATTTCCGCTTAGAAGGCCGCCTAGGCTTAAAAATTCCGGGGTCCCCTCCCGCCCATCGCCTAGGCGGTGCCTAGACGCGAGTTTTAGAACACTGATCAATATAAAGAAGCAGCTCTAGAGAACATAGGATTTGTGTGAGCTTCTGTAAAATAATAACCACGAAAAGATTATACATATGAATGTCAAAACACTTTCATCTAGATAAAAATAAAGCAATGAATAATTGTTTTAGCGGATAATAAATGAAAGATCAAGAGTTCGTATGTCATAACATAATGGTTCTTACCTGATTCAGAGTATTCTTTTTAGTTCCATACTCATCAGCAACAAAGTCGAAAACCTACATGGAAGATTGCATGTTAGTTTACAAACTTATTTTAGCAGATTGCACCAGTTGTCATGTCACTTTCTTTCTAAAGGCCAAAGCCATTTCACAAACTTGTTTCAAATTGATCAAAGATGATTGTCATGTTAGTTCAGTAAGATGCTACTTTAGTTTCTCAACCCCACATCCGTGAAAAGGAATTTTATAAATCAACTATCACCTCAAACTTACCTCAAACTTACATGTGCTTTGTACCAGTCAGTGGGCTTTCTAAAACCAACATATGCAGCCTCAACGTTGCATAGGCGACGACTTCTGGGTTGTCTCCGGTGAAAGAAAGGAAGAGGTCGGGCTCCTAGCATCGACATCAGATGACAGTAGGATTCGTGAAACAACCAAAGCCACAAAATGTCATTAGGAGAGAAAACTAATGTATTGAAAATCATTTTAAACAAGTGAAACTAAAATCATTAGGAGAAGAAACTAATGTCATTTGCTTCCCTTGCACGGTTAAGCATACTTTTGAGTTCATCCACCTTGGCATAAATTTCAAAAGTTCCCTTACCAGCTTCAATCTTACCTTGCACAACAACATTCTCATGAATCTTTACTTCTTTCATCAGTTTGAGGACAGATTCCAAATAAGAAAGTAGCTTCTTCTGCATTATAACTCAAATTTTTAGAAATAAAAGGCATCTTCAATACATTGAGGCTTGACTCTTGAGATAAGCTTATAAATACTGAAGTTCATTATAGATTTAGGTCTTATAAGATTGGTGTTGAATACTTGCACAGACTGGGTAACTAATTTATGCGAACTAAAAAATTCTTCAAAGCTGACATCTCTTCCCGAATCAAACTCCCGAATCAAACTCCCGAATCAAACTCCCGAATCAAACTCCTTAATCAAACCCTAATCAAGCTGGCGAATAGAAAATCAAACCCGGCCTAATCAAACTCCCAAATCCAAATCATCTATTTCACCAAATCAAACCCTAATCAAGTTCGTAATTGAAAGAAGAAGGATTCAAAGACGTACCTGACACTGGAGGAGAGAACACTCGAGAATCACTTCTCATAGCCGAGGAAGAGAGACAGGGAACATCCCCTATTAAGGAGACACAGAGAATCATTTGAAATCAGAGCCGAGGAAGAGAGACGAGATAGAGAGAGAGAGGCAAAACAAGATCTGAAAATTGTTGAAAGATGGATTGAAAGAAAGGTTCAAAAACTATGAGAATTGTTTACCGGTTAGGGTTTTGAGAGAGAACAACTATCTTTGTAATTACCGGCCAAAGGAACAGAGAAGGCACGAGACAATGAGGGTAGTCGCTGACGACATCTTCTCCGTTATTTTGTAGTCGTCGGCCAGAAGGGAAGAAGAGGAGACGAGAGGTGAGGCACACTTCTGTAGTTGCCGGCCAAACAAAAAGGAGAGGAGACGAGAGGAGAGACCAGAGGAAGATAGACATTTTAGGGTCAAGAGAGAAGATAAATTTTATTAAGTGTTAAATTTTTCAAAAATTTTGAAGCATCGCCTATTTTTCCTAAGTTTTCCCATCCCGGGTGTTTCAATTTTGAGAAGCTTGTATCCCGCGTATTTTAAAAAATTTTAGAATTAACCATTTAACATCGGTCAAAAGTAATAACCGTTGTCAAAATTTGTTTTAACATCACAAATTTAATAACTGATGTAATATAATAAATTAATATTGTGCGTATTTCTGCCTGATGTAAATAATGTGATGTGTATGAACAGAACTCTAGTAGTGAAGTATTGTAGGATGGAGAATAATATAAGATAGACTATAGTCATTTGATATGAATTAAATACTCCCTCCGTCCCATAATAGTTGTCTTTGGACTATTCATGCACGCTTTTTAATGAGCTAAAAACTATATAAAATATCCATTTTTAATTAATTTTTAAAAATAATTTTATACTTATTAGTAATATGTATGATATTATTTAAAAATATTTAATAAAATGTTGATATTTTATAGGAGATATTTGGCTAAAAGTCCATTTTGCCAACCCCTTTTTGCAAAAGGTCCACTTAAAATCAGTTTTTGCTAAATGTCCTAAATTTTTTTGGAAACCCCATTTTACCCTTACCCTCCTTTCCCTTCCCCTTCTTCACACAGATTTGACGCTCCATCAGTTCATTGCTCTCTCTGCATCTCCCCCATCCATGGTGCCTCTCCTTCCTCCTTCCTCTTGGAGTTGGCGGTGACACAAGAAGCGAGCCTGCATCCTCTCGCTGCTCCAAATTTGTCTCGCCTGCAACCTATTCCGTCACCGTCATCGCAGTACAGAAGACACATCGTAATCCACAAAAGACCACCGCAATCTTTCAAGTAAATTTCTCTGTTTAGCTGGCGGATTCCTTCGATCTGTGAAGTTGGCGATTTCGAACAACGAGCAGCGATTTCAAATAAAAGATCACCGCGATCTTTCAAGTAAATTCCTCTCGCTTCTTTTTGTTCGGAATTTGTGGAAAAACTGACACCAAAAAATTTGTTTATCATCATACATGTGTCACCAAAGTTGTGTCATCAAAGTCATTGACCGGTGTCACCACTTAAAAAGGTGGTGACACTAATCTCATAAAAAAAACTGTCACCAAATTTTGTTTTTTATTATCCTACATGTGTCACCAAATTCATTGACTTTGACCGGTCAATGGTCAAAATAAAAATGGGAATGAAGGAAAGGAGTCAAATAAAAATGGGAAGAAGGGGCAAAAGTGTCATATTAGGACATTTTGGAAAAGGGAATATAAAAGTGGACATTTTGCAAAATGCCTTGTTAAAAATGGACACTTAGCTAAAAGATCCTATTTTATATAGTTTTTAACTTCTTAAGAAAGCGTGTATGAATAGTAAAAGACATCTATTGTGGGACGGAGGGAGTATGTGCTTGTTACTTTATAATGAATTGGAAATGGAAGGCACGTATGGGTTTCAAAGGTTCTTCAAAATCGTGACTTTTAAATTTTGGGGGACAACAAGTTGTCTTATTGACACGGTCAATTTATCGCTATTGACACGGTGGCGGCCATGGTTTTTAAAATCGTGAAACTATTTATGCGATGATTTTGAAAACCGTCGCCATGAGTCACATTTGCCTCTCCACCCCATTGGCCGGCCACGGTTTCTAAAACCGTGGGAATGTTTATGGCGACAGTTTTGAAAACCGTCTCTATAAGTCACCATTTCCATTCAATGGATGGGCTATTTTCTCAAGGATGCCTTCCATGGATTTAGAAACTGTGTCCGCTCAATGTGATAAGAGACAAATGGATACCTATAGCGACGGTTTTCAAAACCGTCGCATAATATTCTCACGGTTTCTGAAACCGTGGCCGCCACCGTGTCAATGGCGATATTTTCACCATGTGGATTGTCTCCCCCCAAAAGAAACAAGGAATAGTTGAATAGTTGAAGAAGGTAAATACTTTGTATTAGTGACACGTATTTTATTTTATTTATACTAGTTGTATCGTTAAAAAGGTGATGACACAGTAAAAAATATTCCATCCGTTCGGTAAATCATGTCGTTTTAGTTTCTTGCTGATGACATCTAATTTAGTCATATTTTAGGGTTACATTTGCACATTAGTTTAGATCATTTTCATGCATATTTATCGTGTTTTATACTTTATTTAGTTTATTTTGCATTTTCGGAGTCTACACCGAGTTATTATTGATTTCAGGCCCTTTGAAAGTGATATTGTTGAAATTCAAGAGTTGATGTGAAGGAGCGAACATGAATGGAGTGGACTTGAGGAGCTAAATTGTCAATGACTGAAGCTTCTAAACTTGAGGGTTGTTTGATGGAATTAACTTTATAATTGGGTGTTGGGTTAGATTTTAATTATTTAATTTCGTGGGTTAAAATTGTAATTTCATTAAAGTTGTTTACATATATACTGCCGTATGTGATTAGAATGGGGTTCTTCTTCTTCCTTCGGACTTGGGAGCCGCACATTGGCATCGGTCGGCGTAGTGTAGGTTTAGTTTAGGTTTTTGTTTTTGGCATTTTACCGTTTGGATCGAGGACAAAGATTTTTGGTTTACATCTTATTTTATGCATTTCTTTAATTTATTCCACTATTGTCTATATTATGTTTAGCTAAATTCTCCATTCTAGGGTTAGGGTGAACCCGACCATGTCGCGAATTGTTTGATTTCGATGTTTGCTTGAACTTAGTCTGAATTCTATAAATTGATTTGATCCTAGTTGCTTAACCTAATTGATGTGAATCAATTAGAATCCTTTTTAGATTCAAGATGCTACCGCTGCGAATTGAAATTGGATAAATAGATGAAATTCATGAACCCGAAAGAAGGATTGGTTTCATCGGAACCCTAGGATTGAACTTGAGGAATCAACAATTGTTATTGTGACATTTAAACGATTGTTGAGGACTCTTGAGGATTAATAAATTATCGTATATTATTAGGTGTGAATCGGTTAGGCGGAACGCGACAGCGAAAGTTTAATTGATTTTCTCCTAAGGTCTATAAAGAGCTTAAAGGGTCTAGATTTTGTTAATTTAGACACAATCACTACAACATGCGACAGCTGAGTAGTGATGACTTTAGATAATTTACCTTCAATTTGACATATTAAGAAGATGAAGTTCGAGTGAACATCGGGTTGAATTCTTTGTGGCATTGTTGTCGGAATCCTTAACCCTGGAATTATTTCTCATATATAATTTATTCATAACTTTTGCTTGTTTTTCCTAGTTTTGTTGAAAAAGAAAATCCCCCTTTATTGGCTTAGCTTATTAGTTCTAGATAACAATTGATACAGATATAATCCCCGTGATCGATATCCGTATACTGCAATTGATCTCGTATTCTTGCGAGGTTGGTTTAGACAACATCACTTGCACAATCTTTAATACAATTAACAAATATACGTATTAATTTACCCTCATTTATTACACTACTTTTTCACTTTATTGAAAACTGCTACTCACAACCTATTAATCATTACAAGGGTATTTTTGTAAAGTAAGGGTCAAATTACCTACAATGACATGTTTTTTTGAACAAATTTCACACCCTAAAACGATATATTTTGCCGAACAGATCGATGGAGTATTATAAGGGAGTACTAGACACACATTTGAGGATTTAAAATATACCGTTTTAGGAAGTAAATCTTGTTAAGAAAAACATGTCGTGTTAGTTGTAGTTTAAAAAAAATAGAGTAATAATTAGGAGTATAAATGTATTTTTATTTGTTTTCTTAAAAATTGTGCAAAACTCTAAGTGACAAGTTTTAATTAACAGAGTGAGTACGTAGTAGTTATCCAAACATATTCATAGTCCATTCAATGTGTCACATGTTTGTATGAATATAAAATATTTATTTTTTAATTTATTTTATAATAATTTTGTATTTATTAACAGTAACTACGAAATTATAAAAAAATTATAAGAAAATAGTTATTTATATCATTTTTATCATTATAAAAAATTGTACATAAATAATAAACGACCTATTTTGTCAAACGGATGAAATATACTCCCTTCGTTCGCCAAAACATATTATTTTATCTCCTTGAGTAAATTACACATAATCACCCACAAATTATGTTACTTTTCACATAACCACCCATAAAAACTGAAATTACAATAAACCACTCATAAATTAGTTATCTTTTCATGAGACCACCCACCCATTAAACCTCTGTTTGTTTTGTTTAAAAAGATTAAAATATCCTTAATTCAAGCTTATTTGTATTTAATACAATGATTTGTTTAAGTTTATTTATATTTAATTAATGCAATGATTTGTTTTAATAAGACATCTCATTTGTTAAATAATCTAGTTTTACTTTTACCCTTTTTAAAAAATTATAAATTATAATAAAATTATTCATATTCGGCTAATTTGTCAACTGATATGTATAAGCTTAGCTTATTTTTTAAATGATATGATTTCATTTACCCTTCTTTTAAAGCAATAATCTTGTTTTATTTTAGAGTTTATCCCTTTCTTATTCAACATTTGAAGAATGAGACTATTAGAAGCTATTGCAAGTCTCAACTCTTCACGTTGCAAATCCAATTTAGATATATATTGGTTGGAATATTTAGGATGGGTTTGAATTCCATTTCATTTAAGTATAATTTAATTATTTACCTCGGTTTATGTGAGTAGTTGGTTATATAACTAAAAATCTCAGAAAAATTGAGGTAAAATAGTAATTTAACCAAATTATCACATACATTGGGATAAAATTATTACATTATATATAATAATTAATAAATTACGGAATCCAAACACACCCTTAATGTAGCTTAAATTTTTTGTTTATAAAAAACGACCTTGTCTATTTTGCAATATAAATATAATACCATTGGAATCCAAACACTTATATAAATGCAACATTTTTCCTTTACAAAGAACAAACAAATAAGCTTGATTTAGGGGTATTTTAATCATTTTAAACAAAATAAATAGAGGTTTAATGTGTGAGTGGTCTTATGAAAACATATCAAATTTATGGGTGGTTTATTGTAATTTCAGTTTTTATGGGTGGTTATGTGAAAAATACTATAATTTATGGGTGGTTATGTGTAATTTACCCTATCTTCTTTTACAAGTTTTAATTAAAAAAATTAACAAATATACTATTATAAACTCATTTATTACACAATTTTTTCGTTTTATCGAAAAATACAACTAACAATTTAATCACGGTGTAAGTGTCACTCTGTCAGACCCATATATTGAGGCAAAATGACAAAAAACACCCTTCCTTGTATCATAACACGGGTTACACGGGAGTACAAGTCTTATAAGAAGCACGGCAAACCCCCCAACTAGGCCATTCAATTCAATCACAAACTCCCCACACACCCTCTGACCTCTATGCATCCATATTCACGGTGAATAAAAAAAAAAGGATAAAGAAAAAAGAAAATGGGATTCCCAGTTGGATACACGGAGGTGTTCCTACCGACGCTCCTCCTCCACAGCCTGTCCCTCCTGTCCGTCCTGAGATCCCTCATCCTCTCCCTGCTCGACTTCCTCGGCCTCTCCTGCCTCCTCCAGCCCCACCCGGCCCACCCCGACCACCCGCCCCGCCCCCCTCCGCCCCTCCCCGCCGCCCTCCTCATCCGCGAGCGCCTCCCCGTCACGCCCTTCTCCGACTCCCTCATCAACTCATCCGGCGGAGCCGCGGAGAGGTGCGCCGTCTGCCTCTCGGAGTTCGAGGGCGGGGAGGAGGTGCGGCGGCCCCTCAACTGCCGCCACATTTTCCACCGGGGATGCCTCGACCGGTGGATCGACCACGACCACCGCACCTGCCCCCTCTGCAGGGCCCACCTCCTCAGCGCCGATCTCATGGACGACTTCCATCAGCGCCTCTTGGCCGCTGATCATGATCCTCCCTTGGTCTTCTACCCTGATTTTGCTCTTGATTTTGATGAACATGACCTTCATCCATGGCCTTCTCATCTCGTTTCTACCTAGCTACCATCAATCAATCTCCTCCTTTTCCCCCTTTTTTTTATATTTCTTTGTAGTTTTGTACGTAGTAGGTACTCCGTAATACTTTTTGTTAATACTAGCAGTGTTAATAATTATTCAAGAGATAGAGCGCTAGGAACTGTTTCAGCCATTTCAAGAATCAAGACCCTTGAATTTTGTATAGCAACGGGTTCTTTATTTTACAATTGCATTTTGCATTTTTAATTGTCTAGCTAAAATTTTATAGTAACTTATGGGATTCAAATTAGAGCTCTGACCGATTCCCTATTTTAAAGATTTTAGAATTTTTGAAGGAGTTTAAGATATTTTTAGGTCCAACCAATTCCCATCTCTTTCTCCAAATTAGGGAAGCATAGCACAAAAAATAGAGAGTTTTTTCTAAATCCACAACATTCTCTAAAAATAAATCAGTCTATAAATCTTATTCGAAATGGATAAGCCGCTGGAGTTGAAAGAAAAATAATTTAAACAATATGTATTTTGTTTCTCCAATTTAGAGAGATTTTGAAGAAACTGTTCGAGATGATCTTACTAGTTGTAAATTAAACTTATAAGATTGAAAAGATTTATCTAAATTAATTGATCGTAATATCTAAAAATTATATATATACAACCTATAGATCATGTACGCTTTTTAAAAAGAAAAAGAATATTAATTTTTTTACTAATTTTTTTAATAATTTGATACTTTTTACTAATAAAAATGACATTATTAAAAAATTAATGTAGTAGTTTTTATCATAAAAAAAACATGTGTAAATACATAAATGAAAGGTTTTAAGGATCAATCGGAGGGAGTATTGATCGATCACTGTTTAAGGTGTGGTTGGATATTATAATGCTATCCCACTTTAATTTTTTACAAATGTTTGGTTGAACAAATAATAAAACACTAATAAAAATCAAAGTAAAATAGGCAAAACATTCACATACTCCATCTTAAATATTGTGCTAAAATGATTGTTTATATAATTTGGCCAAAATACCAAATTGGTATTTAAAACCGGTAAGATTAGACATTTGGATAATTAAAAAGATTACGGTGTCAAATTGATATTTAAAACTGCACTGATGGACAGATTGATGTTTTTCTGGTCGGAATTTCGATTTTCATGCGTGTAACTCTCTGATTAAATAGGGATTCAGATCTTTTATTAGGAGAAAGAAACCGGTCCAAGCTAAACAAAAAGAGTTCAGTATATGTGTAGGAGTCATGCACATGAAAATCAGTATTTCGACCAGAAAAAATACCAATTTATCCATCGGTGCAGTTTTAAATACCAATTTGGCACGTAGTCTTTTTAAATATTTAAATGTCCAACGTTATCAGTTTTAAATATTAATTTGGTATTTTGGCCACTTTCAAATTGAAACAGAAAATCATATCGGAGTCGTCAAACCATAAAAGATCTCAAGATAATATTCGAACGTTTCCCGTTTGAATCCCGAATGATCGCTTTATTTAGCAGAAACAGAAAAGTTATGAATGATAATTAGTCGGAGTCGGAGCAGTGAATGGATTAATCCTCATTTATGTGACCCACAATGGGTCCATCATCGGTAATTCACTTGATCCATCATCCATGAACAACTATATATCCATATCCATCTCATTAACTACCCAACAAGGCAACAAGTGAATGGATGAGATAATTAGGTAAGATGGGTAAATTTCTACTCATTTGATCCCACTCCCACCTTATTCTGAAATAGAAGTTTTTATAAAGCATTAACTAGAAATCAATAATCCAACCATATTCGAAATAGAAGTTATTATAAAGCACTAACTAGAAATAAAAAATGTCATAAAACAGTAAGATTGCGTATTAAAACATTCAATGAAAAATATAAAGATATTGTATTTAATATTACAAAGATTACGATACGACCTTCTACATTTTCAAAGCAACATCCACTTATCCACCATTTGGATTAGAAAAATAATTAGGATTAGCAAAAAACTATTATGTATAGTCATTTTAAAATTATTCATAGAAATATATTTTAAAAATATATTACATGTATGGTGAGTCGCCTTTTAACCAAAAAAAAAATTGTATGATGGATCGCCAGTCTTGACGGATGTGCGGAGAGCTCCGTCTCTCCCTTTAACAAAAAAAAATGTATGATGGGTCACCAGCCTTGGCAGAGCCAATGGTTGGCAAGGGAGCACACCCCCCATATAACGAACTTCTTGTATGTATAATTATAATATCATTAAAAATATATAAATGTTTGAAAATTGAAAGTATATTAATGAAATTTAATTTTATCTCAGTAAACTATGATGTTTTGTATTATGCTAAGATTGATATTCACATACAATTATTCATCTAGAGAGCTTCTAAATGAGAGGTTATATTACTTATTTCGACATTTAGGTAAAAAGTGATGCAAATTTAAAATTTTGACATTTGTTTATACATTATTAAATGTTAAGAATATAATAAGTTACATATGGATTCAATGTTTATCATATTGCATTTTCCATTCTTTTTTTTATTTTTTTCTTCGACTATTTCATTTATTTATTTATATTATTTTTTGAAGAAAAATAATGACGTTTTATCATATACCAATGATGTCTTATTTTAAAATAACATACTTTATTATCGTATTATATAGAGATATATCTTCATACCCCTCTAACATAAAATGGTATGGCACATATATAACTATACCCCTTAAAAAAAATTCTAACTCCATCACTATCGATGATTTATTGTGAATTTTCACTTCCATTTTATAAATTGTGTACACGTGAAATTGCATCCCAAGCAAAATTTTATAAAAAATGGGTAAAGCATTGAAATTCATCATCTAAGCTACTTTAGCGGGGGCATGGAGTGGAAAGAGATCGATGTTGTATAAGCATTAAATTCACGCACATTATGGGACCATAACATGTGCACAGTGCATTAATAGTTGACTGGCTTGTAAACGTCAAGCCTCTTAAAAAGCAGGGAATTTGGGTAACAATTTTGGAATTTAAAATTTTTTTTTATTAAGTAAGAATTCGATATCAAATATACCTGAATCTCGATGGCTGATGAGTCGGCATATGGACGACTATTAAAACATACAATAAAAACCTGAAAAAGTGCAATACAAGAAGCTAAAATACACCCTACAAGACGAGTCTAGGCAAAACTAAATCTAGCTAGTTGGCGTAGACTATGGACGAAGCCAAACACCGTCATGAAACAGCACCGCTGGCCAGTGATACATCAGGAATCCCAGTGGGCAATGAAGACGAAGATCTAGGAAGCTCATTCCCGATTATGGAGTCGCCCCGTACACACCTTGAACCTCGACCCCAGCAAGTCTCGACTCCGATTACCAGAATCCCAACAAAGAAGAAGACCGCCTAGACACATCAAAACATAGCCACATGCCGCCTGTACAAACCACACAACGAAGGACCGGTCGAAACAAACCGGTCAAGCCCTATTAGAATTTAATTCAAGCTCTTTTAAGCGAGATTTCAAGTCCTTGCAAGATTTGTGGAGTTGTTAATTTAAGTTTTATCGGGATTTATAATTTAAGCCATTTCGAGGGGGATGTCAAAACCTTATGGGAGTTAGGGAATTTTTAGGAGGAAGAGTGCGCCATCGGAGAACTGACCAGGCCAAGATGAGTGCAGCACCATCGGAGTCAGCCAGGGTGCGGCAGAACCCAAGAGAGCAGCAAGAAAAGGATCCCAAACGCAAACAACTAGAGATGGGATTCGAACCTCAACAATAAGAGGTGACAGACAGCCACCGGACTCCATGTTAGAGCAACATGAGGCGTCGACGCCACCGACAAGCTGATGCGGACCATCTTCTACACCTCCGGACATGCCAATCATCTTAGGAAACGGACCTATGACTCGGGCCCGAGCCAAAAAGCATCAACGCGACTCATTCTTGTTTGTGAGTCATGTCCTGTTCTCGAGCACAGTTCAACTCCCAGAGCCTACATTGAAGACCTATATTTGTGTAGGCATTGAGACAGCCGAACTCCTTTAGACTTTGTAGAGCCGATTTTGGCTAAGTCTTAAACTCCTTGTTTATTTCCGGTTTTAGCAACTTTTCTACTTAAGTTATTTTAGGAAACTTTAGGGGTTAATTTTAATTATTTCTTTATTATTTCTTTTAATTGAAATCGGCTTCCTTAGGGTTACTTAAGCCGATTGTCAGCCATTGTAAACACACATTATTCATCTTTTGAGAAAAATACAGTTTTGTGTGAAACACATATGTGAGGAAGTCAATCGATTCGAAGCGTTGCTCATCGATTGCAAATTGGTTATAGATCTTGCTTGGTTTGCTTTGAGTTTATCAACCTCGCGAGAGCTTGGTGATCCTGGTAATCACAAGTCTCATCCTTGTGCCTCCAAGTGGTCCGCTTGATTGTGTAAGGTTGTAGAGGCGGCCTTTGTAGTCGTTGATACTTGGTTCCTACCCTCTTAGGAGGTCTGGAGTCTTTATCTCGTTCTACCTTAGTTCGAATCACCCTTCTATCGGTCTTTCTTATTGTTAATTTCGAGTCCTTTTCTATTTATTTCAATCGAGTCTTGCTTCCTACTGTTTAGTCGATTTTGAGTCTAGTTTGGTCGATATTGCCGAGTCTTTGCTTCCGTTCTAGTTATTTCGTGTTTGATTGTCAAAGATCTGGCCATCCTACGGCTAACCCCGTATCACAAGCCAGACGGAGTGATGGGGGAGGCCGGGGAGGGGCAAGCGCCACGACCAGGGCGAGAAGTCGGATTAGGGATTTAGGGTTCCAAGTCATGCATTGTAAAGAGAACCAAAGTAATGAAATCAGGGCTATATATGGCTGCTCGAATTAAGCAAGGAGATAGATGAAAATGGGATTGTTAGAACCAAGAAACACCTAAAGCCCCAATTTTATTTTGGGCTTTGATCAAAATCTGAATATCGATTTTGGATTGGGGTTTTAATCCTGCTTGTTTTTCATCAGGGACTGATGTTGGAATCAAAGGTATCTCGACATCGTTGCGATGGAGGTGGTAGGAGCCAGGTAGAGGCAGCCAAAGCCGAGGTAAGGTGACTGATGCCAAAGATTGGGCTCCCTCTCTCTAGAAACTCTAGAGAGACAAGAGAGCTTTCCCCCCTACATTAATGCCCTCTTTTTTGGAATTTTAATTTATTATTATTATTATTATTATTATTATTATTATTACTACTACTATTATTATTATAATAATAATAATAATAATAATAATAATAATAATAATTATTATTATTATTATTATTATTATTATAAAAATGGCTTACAAAAAGTGCAGATATAGTTGGAAGCCTCCTAACAAATTGAGCTCCAACCCTTTTCTGAATAGTAAAACGAACTATATGAAATATAAAATCACCATTATTAAGTCAAGTCCCATGACTTTTCGTAACCAATTGAACCCGCTTCATAAAATCAATTGCATCGGTCATCTCCTAGTTCCCCAAACATAGAGAATGCAAATGTCATGAAGTAATACCCCTTAGAAGCTGAACTTGGTGCGTGTTGCTAAGCTCGGTTGGAGGCTTATGACGGAGGAAGACCTATGGAGCGTGGTGCTTACATGTAAATATGCTCATTCTTCGCTTGTCCAATCCTCGAGTTCTTCCTACATCTGGAAGAGCCTTGTCAAGGTCGTGAATCTGGTTATTAAACCTAAGGTGAAGTGGAATCTCGGAGATGGTAGGAGTATCCGATTCTGGGATGACAAATGGTTGTGTAATGAACCTAGCTACGATCACTATTGATGTTGGTAATCGGCCAGTAGAGAGAAACTTTATTACTGATTGTTAGGAGCCTGGACATGGATGGAAGTGGGATTTATTTTTGAATTCTCTTCCCTCTTCGATTCTGTTAGAGATCGGTGACTACTCAGTTAACTCTGGGTATGGTGCATTAGAAAAGCTTGATGGTCTCCACCATGAAAACAAGCCCTTCTACAGGGCGATCTGGAAGATGAAGACTAATGAAAGGGTGAGGGCTTTCCTTTGGCTTGCTAGTGATAGAGCATATTTAGTATTGCATAATAGAGTGCATTTAACATAGTTTAGTTGTGAATATTGCATATATTTAGTTGAATTTACATAATCACCTGTGGTGTTGGAAGAGTCGGAATCTATACAATTTTATGGTTAATTTCAGGTAAATGTGGATCCGACGAGGAATTAGGAGACTCTTGGATGAAGAAAGATTCAAGTTGAGGAAGAAAAGTGAAGAGCACGGGAGCGGAGTCGAATTTCGAGAGCCTAAGTGAATAACAAGTCATCAAAAGTTGTCGCCAGACATGCTGAACTTGTTTCGCACTTTCTGGAGGCCTCGGTGGTCCGATTGACTATTATAATCATGCGTTGGAATTTGGAAAACTCTCTTCGAGATCTACAACTTTCGTGTTGACATCGAGACCAAATTCGAAACGGAAAAATCGCTGTGAACAGTAAAAGCCGCCCCGCGGCCCGAACCTCTGACGAGCGATTTCGCTGATCGCCGGCCGCCCCGCGGCCTGGGTTGGCTGCCCCGCGGCCCTCGCAGAAACACACCGTTCAGAATTGGACTTTAATTAGGGTTTTTGTTTTATTCTTTGGCCGACTTGTTAGAGGCTTTATAAGACTTTTCTAGTTTATTATTTCATGAACCTTATGCACATTATTCCATTGTTGAGAGCGCCGTTGAGCATGAGCAACTAAACTCTCGAGGTTTCGCCTATAGTTTGGATCTTTGATTGTTGAATTGTGAGTTTCTTAATCTAGTTCTTATTCCTATTGCAATGTTTTGACTTCTTTGTGCTAAATTGCTTGAATGTGTTTTATTCTCTCTGGCCTGATCAACTAGTTAGAGTAGATTCATTCAATTGCTAGGGTTTTGCAGATTCCTCGTAGCGAACCTTAACCCAAGTGGCAATCATATCCCTTTAGGACTCGTAGGACAAATTGGATGTGAAGGAAGTTGAATACATGTTGAATATCGACTCGTAGCTTGATATTATGTGTACCTTGGTTAATTCATAATCTTAATGCTATCTCTAGGTTGAATCTTAACCGTGTTAGGGTTATTTAGAGATAAGGGTTGCTAGGACTCGTAGGACTAGTAATTTACCTAAGATCTGGACAAGGACATTGATAGGAAAAGACAAGAACTAGAGGCTGAAACAAGGATCGAATTCATCAATCGAAGTGATAAATGGTAGGTGAACCTATTTCTATCCACTGAATTCTACAATCTATTTACTCTGTTTGCTTGCTTCCGCTTTGATAAAAGGCGGATCTTTTTACACCAAAAACCCCCCATATTCTTACTAGCGATTAGAATTGATACTTGAATTGAATAGATTTCCCTGTGGATCGATCTCTTGCTTACGCACTATACTAGTTGTGAGTTTGAGTATTTTTTGGCAAGAACAACGACAGGTTTTCCTCTTGTCAAATTTGGCGCCGTTGCCGGGGAAATCTTATTAAATTCTTGTGTTGTTTAATCGCTAACCTTAGTGTGGACCACATACATGGTCTGCACTCTTGCTACTAACATATGTTGAAGGTGAGGTTATTGCAGTTACATGGAGAGAGTTTTCATCAATACTTCATCAGACTGCAGGAGTACATTAACGATCTTTATTCATGGGGTTATCAAGCTAGTAGAAGGGAAGTGCTTCTATGCATCTTTGATGGTATGACTGCTGACACAAGGAGCCTTGCTGAGCAAATGAGTGATGGAGGTTTATTAGATATGGGACTCTTGCAGATGTGGGATTTTTTCTGCTACATGAATTATCAATGTGCGCAGAATGAGTCACTTCCTCCTGTATCTCAAATCGTCGAGACCTCTGTTGCACCTCTTGAGGTCATTGTGGAAAATCCCACTGAGAAGATAGAAAACAATCCATCTGACGAGATCATCCCTAGCTCGCCCATTGATGAATCAGATCTAGAGCCTATTGCTGAGGCTACAGCGCCAGTAAAACTTACCTTCTGCACTGGAGAGAATATTGATGAATACGTTGATCCATTTGACTGCTACTTTAACAAGCCACCAATAGAACTGAATTGGTGGTATTATATACCCTCTGTGGGTAGTCAAGCTGAGGCATACGATAAGTCGAAACAACTCTTACAATCTTTATTATTTCGTTTCAATTTATTTGTATGTAGTGCATGCTTGTTTAGTAGTTGTGCACAAGAGTTTGATAGGTTACTGAGGGCTTTGACTATGTCTGATTAATTAGTGTTTTAAGATTAAAGAAACTGTCGAGCCAATGACATTAAACAAAGGCGCTGCTTGGGAGGCAACCCAAGGTAAGTTTTCTGTTTTCCTTTGTGTCTTTTGTTTTATTAGATTAGTTTTCGTGTTCTTCGGTTGTGGGGAGCTAACACTGCAGGGAGAAAAGGCATCGAAGAGAAAGCAGCGGAGGAGCTTAATTTCGCAGGCCGCCCTACGACCTTTGACAGGACTAAAATGTTCCCTTTCCTCACTTTCCACCACCGCAGTGAACAAGTCAGTTTTTCTTTCTTTCCTTCATATTTTTATCTTTTGTTGTCTTTTATGTCATTGAGGACAATGCCTGATTTAAGTGTGGGGGGAAGAATCTCATGGTATGATAGGATTGCATGTTTATTTTTAGTTTGCACTTTTATTTTTGTTTTTAGTTTATATTGCATATCAGCATGTTAGTCTTTAAAAAGAAAATCCCAAAAAAAAAAATCAGTTATTTATAAATTGCATTGTTAGGATTAGGTCTTATTTCCCTATTTGGATACCGTTTGTCCTCTATTCTATCTATTGAGATTTATGCCCCATGATGTGCTTGGATTGTGGAAGCTTTCGATATATGTTTTCTATACTATTTGGCGAGCATGATTGATTAATGATTGAGCACATAAGATCTTGGAATTTTGGGTGATCTTGAAGTTCTAGACATGACCTGGTGAGCTTATTTTGGCCTATTCAGGACTGCACCTTATTTAGTCCTCTTGCTTGTTGAGTGTACTCTCTTCAATTGCTTCCTCTTTGACTTGCATTTAGATATCTTTTTCAAGGCTGCATATTATGATTTCTGCACATGATTTAAACATGATTGAGGCATCTTTATTATCCCTATTTGACTCTATTCCCACCTTATGTATAGTCCTCTGCTTGAAGCCAGTTTGAGCCTAATTGCCTATTCTTTTATAGCTCCACAAGATTTTTCCATAGCCAATGATAGCCTGACCCCATCCAGGAATTTAGGAATAGTTGGTGAATACCTATAGTGTGGATGATGGTTTCTAGTGGTGGATTGTATGTTAGAGGTGTATTTATGAGATGTTTGATTCTTGCTAGCATATTTATTACTTGGGACCTAAGGAGGATAAAATTCACTTAGGTGTAAAAGTCAAGGAAAATCATTTGATATAGCATGAATGATTGAAAAAAAAAAGAAAAAAAAAAGAGAAAAGAAAGAAGAAAAGAAAAAAAGAAAAAAAAAAGAATAAAGGAATGAGTTGATTATGGTTTCTAAAGTTTTATGCTTGAGATTGGTGTTGTTTGGTATTATAGAGATATGGTCTGAGGAGTTTATGAGTGGTTTTATGATTTGGTTGCTTCCTTAGTTCCCGGATTATGAACACCACATGGCCAAAATTGTTCCATACCTTGTATGTTCTACCTTGGCCCCATTACAACCCAATTGAAAGACCTCATGATTTTTGTTGTGTGTAGAGTCACCAGCGGTGGAGAGTTAGAACACTGGTGCAAGGCTCCTGTAGCTAAGTTTTTGAAGATTGAGTTTTGAGCGTAAACATTTAAACCTAAACACTTGAGCGAGAGTGAAACACATATCCTTTGTGAGGTCTAGAATGAATATGGTTACCTGATTTCATTGATTATTCCAATTATGTGCTATGATGTTATTAATCTTTTGTGTTTGCTAGTTTTCATGCACTTAAAGAATATTGAGGTGTGGATACATGAATTGCTATTATGTGGGGCTACAGAGTTGAGTTTTCTATTGCTTGAGGACAAGCAAAGGTTCAAGTGTGGGGGAATTTGATAGAGCATATTTAGTATTGCATAATAAAGTGCATTTAACATAGTTTAGTTGTGAATATTGCATATATTTAGTTGAATTTACATAATCACCTGTGGTGTTGGAAGAGTCGGAATCTATACAATTTTAGGGTTAATTTCAGGTAAATGTGGATCCGACGAGGAATTAGGAGACTCTTGGATGAAGAAAGATTCAAGTTGAGGAAGAAAAGTGAAGAGCACGGGAGCGGAGTCGAATTTCGAGAGCCTAAGTGAATAACAAGTCATCAAAAGTTGTCGCCAGACATGCTGAACTTGTTTCGCACTTTCTGGAGGCCTCGGTGGTCCGATTGACTATTATAATCAAGCGTTGGAATTTGGAAAGCTCTCTTCGAGATCTACAACTTTCGTGTTGACATCGAGACCAAATTCGAAACGGAAAAATCGCTGTGAACAGTAAAAGCCGCCCCGCGGCCCGAACCTCTGACGAGCGATTTCGCTGATCGCCGGCCGCCCCGCGGCCTGGGTTGGCTGCCCCGCGGCCCTCGCAGAAACACACCGTTCAGAATTGGACTTTAATTAGGGTTTTTGTTTTATTCTTTGGCCGACTTGTTAGAGGCTTTATAAGACTTTTCTAGTTTATTATTTCATGAACCTTATGCACATTATTCCATTGTTGAGAGCGCTGTTGAGCATGAGCAACTAAACTCTCGAGGTTTCGCCTACAGTTTGGATCTTTGATTGTTGAATTGTGAGTTTCTTAATCTAGTTCTTATTCCTATTGCAATGTTTTGACTTCTTTGTACTAAATTGCTTGAATGTGTTTTATTCTCTCTGGCCTGATCAACTAGTTAGAGTAGATTCATTCAATTGCTAGGGTTTTGCAGATTCCTCGTAGCGAACCTTAACCCAAGTGGCAATCATATCCCTTTAGGACTCGTAGGACTAATTGGATGTGAAGGAAGTTGAATACATGTTGAATATCGACTCGTAGCTTGATATTATGTGTACCTTGGTTAATTCATAATCTTAATGCTATCTCTAGGTTGAATCTTAACCGTGTTAGGGTTATTTAGAGATAAGGGTTGCTAGGACTCGTAGGACTAGTAATTTACCTAAGATCTGGACAAGGACATTGATAGGAAAAGACAAGAACTAGAGGCTGAAACAAGGATCGAATTCATCAATCGAAGTGATAAATGGTAGGTGAACCTATTTCTATCCACTGAATTCTACAATCTATTTACTCTGTTTGCTTGCTTCCGCTTTGATAAAAGGCGGATCTTTTCACACCAAAAACCCCCCATATTCTTACTAGCGATTAGAATTGATACTTGAATTGAATAGATTTCCATGTGGATCGATCTCTTGCTTACGCACTATACTAGTTGTGAGTTTGAGTATTTTTTGGCAAGAACAACGACAGGTTTTCCTCTTGTCAGCTAGCAAGGGTGGGGTGTTGAGAAATGCGGAAAGGGCTCGCCGACAGCTAGGTAATAATGATCCATGTCCCATTTTCCACATTACTTGTGAAAGTACGGTGCACCTCTTTAGGGACTGTGATCATGTGCGAAGATTTTGGATACACGTTGAAGACACCCAAAGAAGGCCCGACTTCTTCGCCCTCCTTTTCACAACTTGGCTTCAATCAAACATCCTCTCCAAGGCTGTTGGCAGGGGCTGTGAGGAGTGGAGGGCTTTCTTCGCAGTGGTTCTTTGGTGGTTATGGTGAAGAAGGAACGAGGTGGTCTTCGACAACCGGTCGAGAGGACCTCCCCTCACCCAGGAGACTTGCTGGCGCCTTGTCTCGGGATACAAGAAGAGCCTAAGAGATGGAGGCGTGCTCGCTAGAAAGAAGGAAGTCATGATGAACATTGGATGGGGCCCTCTGAACCCAGGCTGGATGAAGATCAATACCGATGGGGCAGTGAAAAGCTCCGAGTGTGCAGCAGCTGGCGGAGTTATCAGGGACGTGCGGGGCAAAAGGATTGCGGGTTTGAACATGAATATTGGGGCTTGCTTGGGGGTTGCTGCGGAGCTTTAATTGGGCCTTAGCGAAGGGGATGAAAGCTGCGTGGGACCTTGGTCTTCGTAAGGTGGAGCGTGAAATCGACTCGGTGGATGCGTTGAGACTGCTCAGGGGACCGGTTAAGCCGGTCCACCCTTGCGCCAGCCTGATAAAGTTTTGCCATGGCTTCATTAGTAGGAGCCGAGACATGTAGCTCTGTCATACGTTTCGTGAAGGCAATTGTCTTGCCGATTTTCTTGTGGATTTTGCATTGTCTTTTCCCATTGGTTTTGTATTTTTGAACTCAGCTCCGACGGGTGCGGGCAGCATTTTATTTGATGATGCACTCGGGGTCACTAAGACCGGGGTGTGCACTGTTGGGTAGGATGCTGTTGCCGCCCTCCCAAGGGTTTGGCCAGTTTTATCTACAAAAAAAAAAAATACCTCTTACCAGCGCAAACATCTACAATATATACCCCTTATTATTATTATTATATTCAAAATATTTACATGAAATTGAATGGGAGTCGGCTAATTAGCTGAGCTCCGCAACCCTTTTGAAAACTAAAAACAATGTCAAAGTATGATAATTATCCTACTATATCTAGGTAATCTCTTAGCGACCCCACACAAACGATTGAGAAGTCACATGACCCATCTTTGTAGATGAAATCCTTGAGAACGAGATCGTTAACGAGGGCATTTATGTCTATCGTGTGAAGCAGGAACAATATGATCTGATCAGCACTTTGAATAGATGGATTTTATTTCATGATCGGAGTCTCTCTCCATATATAAAGTTGAATCCCGTTGGATTTCATGTGACAAGTGTACTATGAAGTCATGGGTAGATTAAAGTTCAGTTTAATCAATGGTGGGTGTGACGGTAGTGTTAGTAAAAACCATCAATCGATATTCAATTTGATTAAAACACATCAAATTAAAGCATAAGACTCATCTGAAAACACAAATTGTTGTGGCGTGGTATATATCCGAACCCACTGCCTTAGAAGCGATTTTGCCCCGACCACGGTGCAAGTCGGCTTCTTGGCATCGCCCCCCAAGGTTACACAGCGCCCTTCAAAAGCGTGCATTCGCAATCGAAGAGATGGAATCAACCGGGAGCTCAGAACAATTTTTCTCTCTGAAAAAAAAAGGCTAGAGGAAGAGGAGGGGAAAACGCAGCTTTAAGGGGATTAGAACGTGTGTAACACAAACGTCCCACTCTCCCACCAAACCTAATTAGTTGAGGAAAATCCTCAAAAAACCAATTATTTATTTTTTTTCCCCTCTTAAACACATGGATAAGTTTACATAAAATAAAACCCATCATAAAACCTTATTCAAGCATTATTTCCAACAATCCCCCACAAATGCGAGAAAATAGGTTTTCTAAAACAACTTTGAAAACAACGTTCTGAGCTAGTTTTATGGAGAAGATACTTAAATGTTGGTGAATAAGTCTTGAACCAACACATAGTGAAGCTGAGTGCCTCGCTTGTCATAGAAGTGAACGAATCTTGAACTTCCAGACTCGCGAGTTGACCTCAATAACACATACCTTCACCACGATCCTAGTGATTTCGCGATAAGATCCGCAAATATGTATGTGGTCATCTCATACCTTGGGTGTTGAAGAGTGCTCTAGAAAGACCACCCTAGTCTTCCATAGAAGGTGACCAACCCCTTCACACTCTCGTAGGTAGCTCCATCAAGTCTATCTCACATAGACCACCCTTATTAAGGCTATGAAACCATTAAGAGCCTTGCGCTCATCCTCATTTATATTCAGTGAATCCATCAAGTCCTTCTCAATAGGACCACCCAACTCTGGGCTATGGACTCATTAAGAGTACATGACTCAACCTTTCTCAATACACCTGTCATGGGAATGAGACGTGATGTATCTCTCCTCATATAGGTTTGAGTCTCATTCCCTTAGACAAATCAAGGACTAGTCTCATGTTTAGCCCTTTGTCAATATATCATCAGGTTCCTCTTGGACCTCACATCCTCCAAATAGACGACACCATTCGCAATCAACTGTCTCACAGCTTCATGTCAAATCTGCGTGTGTCTCTTCTTGCCATTCTATGTATTGCTACTAGCTACATAAATAGCAAACGTGAGTCACAATGTAGAGAATTAGATAGAGCTTCATGCCCCCACAAAGATAAGTAAGTCAGTAACATTCTCAACTACTCAATCTCTTGTCCAGCTAAATCTAGAACTATGATCTCATATTTTATAGTCGATCTAGCAAACATGACAATTTTCATGATTTTCACAATATAGAAACACCACATAATGTCAAAACAAAACCACTAGTGGAGCTATAACATCATCATAATAAGAATGTTCGATCATACTGGCATAACGATAAAGTTACCAAACCTTCTTAACATTTCTCTACATAATGGAATGAAGCAATTTCTCTTTTCTAGTTTCTTTAACACATAGAAACACATCAACTTCACCCATATCTTTCATTTCAAAGCGAGAGGAAACAAATCATTTATCACATGCATGCTAGTGCCAAAAATCAACATCTCATATACATATAAAGACACATAACCAATGTAATACATCTTGGTATAAAAACATGCATTATATACTCAAAACCAAAACTTCAACACAGTTTGGTAGAACCCTCATAACATTTCAAATATGCTTGGTTAAAGCCATATATTGATTTCTTAAGTGAACACAAAATTCTCTTTTCTTGGAACCATATGCCCGCAGGCTGTTCCCCATATCCCTTTCTCTAGATCGTCATTTAAACCATAGTTCAACATCCATTGATGCACTATTGATTTATAATTAAATGCTAAAGCAAATAATAAATGTAAATGACAATCATAATCATTATAGAATATGTATTAAAGAAAACAATTTCATATTTTGTATGAATCTTTTAACCACTAGTCTTGCCTTAAATCTTATAATAGAACCACCTGTTCTAAAATTCCTTTTAGAGATCCATTTACACTTAATGGTTTTGAAACCTCTAGGCAAGTCAACTAGTTCCCAAGAAGGGATACACATAATATATTCCAATTCAATGTCTATAGCATCTTTTAGAAGAAACTAGCATAATATGGACTCATAACCTCTTTATGTGTTCTAAGTTTATCTTCTAACTTAAGAACATAAATAAGAGGTACCTCACTTTAATTCACATATACGAGTTCATCCAACAGAGTTGTGTCAAACTTAAACTCACAACTAGTTTCAATTATATGTCTATTACTACTCTAAGCTCACTAGATTCAAGCTCGACATTTGAATCAAGTAAAGATAAAGATGCAGACATGAGCACATAAGCGTGAATACTATTATGGTTTTACATAAAAGTAAACATCGGAAAAAAAAACTCGCCATCATGATATTCACACGTATTTATATCATTCAAGCACATAAGCAACACAATTGTTCTCATCATAACCAACAAGTATATATATATATAATCAACCATATTAGATCCAACATCATCTCACTTAAAGGAAAGTATAACCACTTTAGTCAAACACCCCCACATTTCTCATATACACTAGATAGACTCTAAGTCATTTCCACATCTTATATGGGGTTTTGTCTAACTTCTCTTGTGTCATCTTACTTCCTACCTCTGTCAGATCTAAAACATTTTGGTTCTATTCAAGTTGGTTTTATATCTCATATGCATATATCAAGAACAATTTTTCCTACTACATCTTTGATCTTAGCCAATGCATGTAACTTGGTATATCCAAAGATCATCAACTAAATGTGATATATATATATAACACCTTTACCACACTTGCTTTTAGAGTTTAACAATAAAGTAACTCAGACAATCTAGTGGTCATCACAATAACAGATTAAAAAGGTATTTAGCAAGTTTATGAACATATCACATATATTTTGATCAGCAAAACCAAGTTAAAGAATGATATGATATATATCAATAAAAATTTGGTTGAGCTTACCTTATCTGCATTGGCATATAAATAGACTTACTTATTCATAGCTTGAATTGGTTCGACATAAGGTCATGTCATCACATGTCGCTTGACCTAGACGTATTAGAGCGTCTCTTAGTCGGATCTAACCAGCCATCTTTCCTCAACCAACCCTAGCAACCAGCTTCCGTAATGACGTCTCGATACAACTCCATCCACATTTCAGTTGTATATTTTGCACACAACATCATGAAATGTCACAAGTTATGCTAGGATTATACCCATTAAAAGCAAATAGAACGTAATGACGATTCCATAACATATAGCACATTCATATATGATTATACTTTTCTCACCTTTCATAAATCCAAATGAATTACATGCTTCAACTATGATGGAATTCATAAGACAATTGATGATGGGTATATTTATTCATTCATGTCATTGAAGATGGCATACATATGCTTTTAATATAGATAACATAAATACACATGATATCAACATATAGGCATTTTTTGTATAGTTAAAACTAATAAGTCAAGCAAGATTGCTTACCCATTAATTTCAAACTTAAAAGATCATGTCAATCACTTAGCTTAACTCACAAAATAGGCTGTCTTGAATGTACCCAGCAAATGTCCTTTGTAAGACTGAAGTGACACCTCGACTGGTTCATTGAAGGCTCGACGCAATGCATTGGGCATCCTGATCTCCTGCCTCTAGCAATATGTTCACAGTTTTTACATACCTGTGCCACTCCGCATACATCGCATCATGAAATGAACCACACAAGTTAAACTTGGGGTATACAAAATCATCATGATAACACATCTTCATCAATTTGCAATCACCCAATTGATAAATCAAGTTATCAAAGGTACAACACAATTGAATGCATTGTATGAATCCAAAACAATGACCGATAATAAACTTACCAACTGTAGGCTCATGCGATCTCACCCAATCGATGGTTCGATGAAGAAACCATATGTATGCATATAAACAAATCATACATACCCAAAATATATAAGAGGCAAGACCTTCGCTTGACCTAATTCTCTTATGAGCTAGTGCGTGCTGATGTCGGAGTAAGAACACTGTGCATCCCGCCAACTGTAACTTATGCTCGACAATCTTGCCAAAAAACAAAAACAACAAGCAACACAAGATAAATAATAAAATAGGACCACACGATTGGGCCTAAATGATTTAGTCCCAAATTCAATCTGAGTGAACACCTTGACCAGACCATGGCTGAGGCCCAGAAGAGATCCGAAGGCCCGCTCCAGCCCGAGACCTTAGGTCACCAGCACCCAACTCGGCCCGAAGTGAAACCCGAAGAGGCCCGGCCTCAACCTGCCGCCATGGCCGCGAGCTTGAAGCTCCTTCCTCCGGTCATATTCTTCGTTTCCTACTTGAGCTCGCCGCCGACGAACCTAGGTAGCAGCGCCGCCACCTCCAAGTGCTCCGACAAAGGAACACGGTGACGAGCAATTGCGACGGGATTTCAGAAACCCTGTTACAGCAAGCACCGCCAGCCCTAAGTTCTCCGTCTTCCCCTGACCATGGCTATAAGCTCGCAGTTTCGTTCCTCTCCTCCTCCGACAGGGACTCACCGTCGATACAGGCGGTGGCACCATTGCCTCCTAGAGCTCCGTCGAAGAGTACGGTGGCGAGAGAGTGCCTCCATGCCCTGGATCTCCGACGAGCAGACCACTGTTGGGAAGCACGGAGACTTTCTTTCATCGCACCCTCGAAAAATCGACCAGATTGTACACGGGTTTTGTCGATTCTAGACAAGAATCCTCAAATCCGTCTATCATCTAGGTCAAACCCGAGCCACGATGCTCCAATTTTCAGATCTGGGTTCACTGTTCATGATGAACAAAAACCCTAACATCAGATCTGCAATTCACACACTGAATTTCGACTACAGTAAGCACACGTTAAGATCGAAAGCAAAATTCGAATCAATAGATTAATCCAGTGAATTAAGAAAGAGGACGAGAGCACAAGGTTGAAGAACGCTCAGCCTTTCTCCGATCAACTAGCTTCAATTCTCCCACGCCATTGAATCTGAGCTTTCTACGACGAATGGTAATCATCTAACAAACGACAAATCGCTTCTAAATTTTTAGTAAAAACCATCAATCGATATTCAATTTGATTAAAACACATCAAATTAAAGCGTAAGACTCATCTGAAAACACGAATTGCTGTGGCGTGGTATATATCCGAACCCACTGCCTTAGAAGCAATTTCGCCCCGACCACGGTGCAAGTCGGCTTCTTGGCATCGCCCCCCAAGGTTACACAGCGCCTTTCAAAAGCGTGCACTCGCAATCGAAGAGATGGAATCAACTGGGAGCTCAGAACAATTTTTCTCTCTGAAAAAAAAAGGCTAGAGGAAGAGGAGGGGGAAACGCAGCTTTAAGGGGATTAGAACGTGCGTAACACAAACGTTTCACTCTCCCACCATACCTAATTAGCTGAGGAAAATCCTCAAAAAACCAATTTTTTTTTCCTCTTAAAAACATGGATAAGTTTACCTAAAATAAAACCCATCATAAAATCTTATTCAAGCATGATTTCCAAAAGGTAGTAGGGAAATTTAGACACAAACAATGAATGGAAAAGGGTGGGAAGTAAGTCAGTAACTGATCGATCGACAGGTTTCAAAAGGGTGATCAATCTCTATCCCCAGGGGCCAGGCCCCCTCTGATCAACCTGAACAAATATACCGGAGTACACGACTACTGTTATTTTCTGTACATCACATAGTAAAAATGTACTGTAGTAAAAGAAATACTGTACGTTTTCTCTCCTGCCAATTACTGCCAAGATCGAATTATGTGTATGTACTGTGTTTTACTGCCTTCACTCTCTAGGTAGTTGGGCATATATATACATCATGTATTTTCATGTCAAGGTGTGAACTATGATGTGTTTTCCTGAGGTGGGTGTTGTGTAGTACTGTATTATTATATAAGAGACCATGTTGCAATAAGACTATGGGCAACATAGATTTATACAAATCAAAACTCATTTCAACAAAATTAGCAATTATTCCTACCACATCAGCTTTTTACTAATTTTTTAGCTTTTTACATTTTTCATTCACAACAGAGTCACGCGACTCTTATTTTACTTTACATTTGTTTTATTTATTAAGCTAAATGTTGATTTATTTTACTTAAATTTTTTTAATGATATTATTAATATTAATATTAATACATATAATGAAAATAAAAAGGCATACAATTAAATTTATGGGTATGTGTAATTTCATATTTAAGGTGTAATTTCATGTGTGTTTTCATGTTCCGGGTGTAGTGGGTATTGTTATTTAATGTTCAAATTTATGTATTTTGATGGTGTAAGTTTATATTGATTTAAATTAATGTTGTTTATGTGACTATAAATCTTTAACATATGGTAAACTTAGCGAATTCCCCCCCCCCCCCCCTCAAACATATGCAAAATTGTATAATTGGATAGAGAAAAATAAATAGTATTCAAAAATATATTTTTAAAAAAATAATTTATTTAACGAATAAATGAGGGTTTTAATTTAATTCAAACCCCCTGCCATGTGGCGTATAACCATTGCCCAGAAAAAAAAAAGGATGATTCGGTTCAACAATAAGCTACTTCTCCCCCGAATCAAAATTTCTCTCTCCTCTCTCTTTCCACTTTTGCTGAGCTGGCGGCTTCTTTTGATCCTGGGGAATCACCGTTGCAAGTGGTTTGATACACATACACCAGGATCCTTCCGAATTTTACATTTCTTTTTCCCCCTTTTAAAATGTATTGGAGATAGGGATGACAATGAGGGGAGGATCCTGCGGAGATCTTCAATAACGAGTACGAAGTTTCCATTTTTTGTTTAAATCTTACCTAAGTTTATATAATTTTTCTTTCATTTTTAAAATTTTATCTTATAATTTATATTTATGAGATATTATATGTAATATTTAAATCATATTTTGACATAACTTTTAAATTTTTATCTTATCATTTTTATCTTAAATGGTGGGAAACCATGAGTTTTAAACAGAAAACCCGCAGGAAATGCAAACGAGAAAATTCAGCGAAGATGGGGATTTATTAATGAGGATGGGGACGGGGTGTGGATTGTGTTAATAAACTGGGACGAGGATGGTACCCCGCCTCGAATCCACCCGTTGTCATCCCTAATTGGAGAAGTACGGATCGAGTAATTAAGTTAGCAATTCCAATAATTGACTAGCTTTTAAATTATTTTTAACTCTGCCCGTTCTTATCTCGGCAATGCTATATTTCCGACTGCTCAACAAGAGCCGAAGAAGCAAGTAGGGGTCTTGTATCTCGGCAAAGGGTCATTTTGAATACAAGAAAATAAATTCTCGAATCCCGTTCAGGTGAAAAATTAAACCATTTCACTTAATAATGTTTCATATGTCATTGAATAATGTTTCACATTTCACTGAATAATGTGTGTACCTGTGTGAAGTATATACACACGCACCTCACCTTGGGTGTGATCAATTCCTATGGTGGATCCCACCAATTTTTAATTCAAAAATCAGAAAAAAAACTCTCAATGTATCTAGGCCATCCATTTCATCCCCATCAATGGTCCGAATTCACGTACATGATGTATCGTAAAGGTCGTTGAGTACACTCAAACCACCCTATATATTATATTTGATCGGAAACCCCCAACATTTAATAGTTTTCTCTAATTAACGTACACATGAAAATTGTTGCTTGTTTTTTTTTTCCATAAGTATGCATTTATGTCATTGCGATAGGGGAGGGGGATTCGAACCCGTAACCTAGTGATCACTACGTATTATTTTTACCACCTAAGCTAGGGTTGTGCATAATCGGGTATCCGACACGACACGATATGTTGAATACATGAAACCAATAACACTGAAAAGGCCGATCCGAACACGACACGATAAGTACTGGGTATCCGACACTAAAACACGAAACGGTTCCGTATCGGATACCCGTGTAACACGACACGAACCATTTATGAAAACTTTTTTTTTCTGAATCTGTTGCCCTAGCCTCCATTGTTGCCCAAAATCCCAAATTTGAAATCCCCTAAACCACCTACAATTCTTTAATTTACATAATCTAAAATGAACAAATTGATAGAAAATAGATGGCTCGTTCTCTGAAAATCACGAATCGCCCCAAAGAACCTGAATCTGGAAACCATGGCTAGATCTTCTTGAAATTGAAATACTGATTTTTCAACCTGAATCCGAATCAAAACTAAAAGGCGAAGGCGGGAGAGAGAGGCATATATATATATATATATATATATATATATATATATATATATATATATATAGAGAGAGAGAGAGAGAGAGAGAGAGAGAGAGAGAGAGAGAGAGAGAGAGAGAGAGAGAGAGAGAGAGAGAGAGAGAGAGAGAGAGAGAGAGAGAGAGAGAGAGAGAGAGAGAGAGATCAGGTTGACTGATTAGAGAATCATTGGTGGTTGGAGAAATGGAGATCCCAAAATTTTTGGATGACAGAGAATGGGGGAGAGTAGAAGGAGAAGAGTTGCAGAACTGATCTGGATAAAAGAGGAGAGAACTCGAGAGTCGAGATGAGATAGAGGGTGACCGAGAAAGGAGAGGAGAGGCGAGCTCGAGCCGACACCGAGGCATGTGGGCTGGAGCGGACTGAGCACTAGCAATGTGCGGCGATTCTGGAAAATGAAAAAAGAAGACGGAACCTTGAAGCCCTAGACCTAGACAAGTAGATAGAAAAAAAACAAAAGGCTGGAAAAATAAAAAAATTTGAAGAATTTGGAATTCGAACACGAGACCACTTGGCCCTTGCGCTTCTTCAAGAGCGAACTACATGCCAGACCAACTGGCCAAGCGGAGTAATGTGACACTAGAAGACATTAATTTTATATCTATTATTACATAAACTAATATTTTTTAAAAAATAAAAATTATCGTCTCGTGTCGGATACACGACAAGGAAAAAAGGTCGATCCGAACACCATTTCGTGTCATAATCGTGTCGTATCTTTATCGTTTCGTGTTTTTTCGTATCGTTTTGTTGCGATTTCGTGTCGTGTCAACCATGTCGTATTGTTTTGCACAACCCTAACCTAAGCTAGTGAGACTTGACTTAATTGTAAGTGTTTGGAGAACTGAGTCCTTAACGGATCTCAGAGGCCTACTCCTGTATATATATCAATGGGTGAAAACCCTGAGGGTACAATCGTAACCTAAGCTAGTGAGACTTTGTTGAGGCGAAGGGGTGGGGCATTGACAAGGGTTGTGTGACCCGAACCGACAATTTTAAGAGATTCGTCGTTTCCGACATAGACAGACGGTAAAGTGCTAGAATTAAAAACAGTTTGTAGGTTACTTGGTGCGTTCGTCATGTGAGAGGAGGCCCCGGTATCAATTTACCAGTTGTCGTCCAGCTGCTGAAGTCCCATGGTGGAGAAAGCGGAGGAGAGATTGGTGTGCATGGGGTTCGATGGATGCTGCTGAGAAGCGTACATCGCCGGGGAAGGGGCCGGCTGCTGTGGCTGACGCTATGGGAAGACCAAGCCTGGCGGGGGGTATCCCGCCCACGTCGGATAAGGGCAGGGCGGTGGATTGGGGGACCAGGGCTACTGCGGGTGCTGCGGGTACCAGCTCCCTGGCGGCGCCCGCGGCGCCCGCCGCTGTTGCCGCCTCTCTCGCGTCCTCCGCGCTGTTGGGTTGGTGTGGATTGGGTTTGGGGAATTGGGTCCGGGGCTATGAAATCCTTGGAGGAAACAAGGACATGGGAAGGACCTTGGGGGCGTCCCTGACGGCTCTCCTCCCTGGAGAGCATGCTGCGAGCCACCATGAAAGTCGGAAGTGGCGCTGTGTTGCTGATCATGTCACCGACGACATCAAATTTGGTGAAGAGGCCGTTGATAAGTTGAAGGACAAGGCGTTCTTCGCTAACCTTTTGTCCAACATCGCCTAGTTGATCGGCGATGGCTTTTATGGCGAGGCAGTAGTCAGAGACGGTGGAGAAGCTTTCCTGACGGGTGTTGATGAACTTTCCCTCAAGATCCGCTGCCCTAGTAGAATTATTGTCATGAAAGAGGCCCTTTATGCGGAGCCAGACATCTCGAGCGGTGGAGTCTGGTTGGAGGACGGTAATCAGGACGTCCTCAGAGATGGTGGCATAGATCCATCCAAGAACGATGGAGTCAAGGCGCTTCTAGAGGGGCTCAGGGACATCAGTCGGACGACCAGAGCCGTCGATGTGGGTGATGACGTCGTGAGTCTTACAAGCGGTTTGGAAAAGTTCCGCCCATGTGTGGTATTGAACCTTTTTGAGATCAAGGGTTAGGGGAATTTGATTTTTGATATTGGTGACGGATTGAGCGGAGTGAAAGGGGTTTTGTGGTGGTGGTGGAGGGTTAGGGTTGGGTGGAGGTGGGTTAGGGTTGAGCGGGTTTCCATTCTCGACGGTAGCCATCGGAAAGAAAGAGGGGAGATGGCGGGGGAAAAGGGGGTGGGTGAGGCTGCGTCGGCGGCTACAGGGAGATGGGCGGCGACGACTTGGTAGTGGGCGGCGTTGGCTGTGGGTAGCGGCGGCAGGAAGGCACTACTAAAAACGCAGGAAATAGCTACGGAAAATAGCAACGGCATTGGCCACGAATGGCCGTGGCTAACCGGTTTAGCCACGGAAATAGCCACAGGTGGGCCTTCCGTAGCCATATGCCTCGTGACTAATAGCGACGGCTGTTTAGCAATGGATTTAGCAACAAATTGTCAGGTCGTGGCTAATTCCGTGGCTGGCGATGGACATTTGAATGTCGTGGCTGAGGCAACGAATTCAGCTTCGGAATAAGGCCATTGCTGCATTTGTGGCTAAAGTCATTGCGGAATTCGTGGCTGGTTTCATTACTGCAAACAGGCCATCGCTCTGATTCCGTGGGTATTGTTGTTGCTCGTTTTAGGGGTAATGTTGTTGCTATGATAACGCCACTATTTATGTCATTGCCATTTTTTAGGCTAAAGTCATAGTTGGCTTTAATTTTCATTTGTTTCGTGATTTTGTAGCAAAAATTTGATAGATACATCCAAAGAAATAGCAAATCCAAACATACATAAATAAAGTACAAAAATAAAGAACATACTCTAGATAAAAAAAACTACAAAAGAAGAAATCAAAACATCCCATTTTTTTTATTGACACATCATCTTCATATGATTCCTTGAACCCATTGACACGCTAATGATCTGCAGCAGTAAGATATTGGGTAGCAGGAACACACTCTAGAAGCCAATTGACACCCCTAATGATCTTCGTATCCTGTAAGATGAAATAAATTTTTATTAAACCAATAAACCCAAAATATCTGATTTCTAAACTGTTTAGAAGAAATAAAGTATTCCGAAATTTAGTTTAATAAGGGAATTTGGATCTGATAATTAAAACACCAAGAAATTAAACGAAATCGAAATTAGTTTCGAAACCTGTTAAAGAAGAAACATGTTTAGAAGGGGGCCATGTCGAAACCTGTTTAGAAGAAATTTGGATCTGACACTTCTAAAACACCAAGAAGAAATGAAGCAGATGCACCAGGCGGCCATGTCGAGCCACATGCTCATAGGCACCAACCAACTCCTGCTCACCCTCGCCGGCCGGATGAAAAAGCTGCAGCAAGCGGCCTTATCGCCGGTATCGTCATCCTCGCCGTCCACCGGCTTACATATATAACCAATTAGAGAACCACGAAATTGGAAAATCGAATGGACAAGAGGTGAAGGAAAGGGACACACCTTGGAGGATTTGGGAGTCAAGGGCAAGGTAAGGCGGAGCGTGTTGGAATGTGAGACAGCAGCCGGCGGCGCAGAGATCAGCAGTAGACGGCGAGGGTGCTTTTCGCTGTTCCAGGAGACGGGATTAGAGATCAGCAGTAAATGGAGAGGGGGCAAGAGTGCTGGAAAACCGAGTGGGCAAGAGTTCTGGTAAGTCGAGTGGGCAAACGGGATGGAAAGGCGAGAGGGACCAGAGGCGAGAATGGAGGAAGAAGGAGAGGCGGTGTGAACTGTGAAGAAGGGGGGCGGTAAGGCGGTGTGATGTGGCTGCTAGGGTTAGGAAGTGTAAAGTTTCCTTTTTATATGCGCCCACACACCTAAAAGACTAAAATTTGAAAGCCCGAAAATTTCCCCCTCAAAACTAAATTATACCGCCAAAAAAATTTAGATTATGTGCCAATTCCGCCAAATGTTGATACAAATTTTTCAACATATATTCTCTTTTTCTATATATATTGAATTTTTCTATTTTGAATCATATTAGAAAAATATAAAATATTAATATTATAAAATACTAATAAAAGTTGAGATATCTTTTAAAATAATAACAAAGTCAAATACTTTTTAAAAATTTATCAGAAATTGTAAAAATAAAATTACTTGTATATAAGGTTTTGTTAACTACTTATATGAGTTTTCCTCAAAACATAACCTTATAGTATTATAATAAGATTTTATTACTCAATATAAGGTTTTATTAGCTACTTATATTAGTTTTACTGAAAACATACTCTTAGAGTATTCTAATAATAATTTATTAGTTAATATAAGGTTTTATTAGCTACTTATATGAGTTTTCCTCAAAACACAACATTATAATATTATAATAAGAATTTATTACTTAATATAAGGTTTTATTAGCTACTTATATGACTTTTACTCAAAACATACTCTTAGAGTATTCTAATAAGAATTTATTACTTAATATAAGATTTTATTAGTTACTTATATGAGTTTTACTCAAAACCTACTCTTAGAGTATTCTAATAAGAATTTATTACTTAATATAAGGTTTTGTTAGCTACTTATATGAGTTCTCCTCAAAACATAACATTATAGTATTATAATAAGAATTTATTACCTCATATAAGGTTTTGTTAGCTACTTATATGAGTTTTACTCAAAACATACTCTTAGAGTATTCTAATAAGAATTTATTACTTAATATAAGATTTTATTAGTTACTTATATGAGTTTTACTCAAAACATACTCTTAGAGTATTCTAATAAGAATTTATTACTTATTATAAGGTTTTGTTAACTACTTATATGAGTTTTCCTCAAAACATAACCTTATAGTATTATAATAAGATTTTATTACTCAATATAAGGTTTTATTAGCTACTTATATTAGTTTTACTGAAAACATACTCTTAGAGTATTCTAATAATAATTTATTAGTTAATATATAGTTTTATTAGCTACTTATATGAGTTTTCCTCAAAACACAACATTATAATATTATAATAAGAATTTATTACTTAATATAAGGTTTTATTAGCTACTTATATGACTTTTACTCAAAACATACTCTTAGAGTATTCTAATAAGAATTTATTACTTAATATAAGATTTTATTAGTTACTTATATGAGTTTTACTCAAAACAGACTCTTAGAGTATTCTAATAAGAATTTATTACTTAATATAAGGTTTTGTTAACTACTTATATGAGTTTTCCTCAAAACATAACCTTATAGTATTATAATTACATTTATTCATTACTTATATTTGTTTTCATCAAAGCATACCCTTATAGTATTCTAATAAGAATTTATTACTTAATATTAGGTTTTATTCAACACTTATTAGTTACTAGCTTGTATGAGTTTTCCTCATAACATATCCTTATAATATTCTAATAAGAATTTATTAGTTAATATAAGATCTTATTAAACTTTTATTGGTTACTTATATGAGTTTTCTCAAAACATACCCTTATAGTATTCCAATAAGAATTTATTACTTAATATAATGTCTTATTAAACATTTATTAGGCACTTATATGAGTTTTCTCAAAACACACCCTTATAATATTCTAATAAGAATTTATTAGTTAATAAAAGATCTTATTGAACTTTTATTAGTTACTTATATGAGTTTTCGTCAAAACATACCCTTATAGCAATCTAATAAGAATTTATTACTTACTATAATGTTTTATTAAACATTTATTAGACACTTAAATGTGTTTTCCTCAAAACACCCTTATAATATTTTAATAAGAATTTATTAGTCAATATAATGTTTTATTAAACATTTATTATTAACTTATATCAATTTCCTCAAAACGTACCCTTATAGTATTCTAATAAGAATTTATTACTTAATATAAGGTTTTATTAAACATTTTTTAGTCACTTATATGAGTTTTTCTCAAAACATACCCTTATAATATTCTCATAAGAATTTATTAATTAGTTAATATATATTTTTTTTCAACACTTATTAATTTATATAAAAAAAAATTCATATGCATATTTGGGCTCGTCAATGGGCCAATCGGGAAAACATAGTCATATTTGGGCTGATTTAGCCACGAATTTAGCCACAGATTCAGTCGTCGCTAAATCACCACTTCATTCAATGGGCTGAGATAAGATAATTGGCCTTTCAATAGGTTCTAATGGGCCGAGCCCATAAATGTTGGGAGAGTTTGTATCCGGATTTAGCCACGGATTGATTATCATCGGATAGCCCATTCATTATATATCTCCGGCCCGCCTACAATTATTGACTCAAGGCCCACTCACCACATTTGTTTATTTGATTTTCGATTATTAATAGCCACAGATTTAGCGACGAATATTGTGTTGTGGCCATATCAGCGTCGAAAACAGCCACGACAATCCTATTCGTGTCTACGTTCGTGGCTATTTACTAACACTGACACATATCGAGCCACGAAATCAGCTACGGACATCTGGGTTGTTGCTAATAGCCACGAATGTTTTGGCATGTCAAACCAGGATGAGTATTAGCCACGAATATAGCCACGGTCAGGAACAATCGTGGCCAATGTCATCGCTAATGGCCACGAATACAAGGTCGCCTATAATCCGTGGCTAACCATCTGTAGCTATTTCCTGTTTTTTTAGTAGTGAGGGGGGGGGGGGGGGGCGGCGGCGGCTTAGGAGCGGCAGCGGCGGCAATGGATCGTAGGTGTGAAACAAGAAAATTAGGGTTTCACACTAAGGCTTGATACCATGTAAGTGTTTGGAGAACTGACTCCTTAACAGATCTCAGAGGCCTACTCCTATATATATATCAATGGGTCAAAACCCTGAGGGTACAATCGTAACTGTACATGATATGGACACATATAAATAATATAATGCTAATATTAATTGTTCTTTTCCTAATTATTAATATAACTCCTCGATCGCATTAATAGTTTAAGGCTTTAAGCCCGATCTACTGCAACCGTTGTTTACTTCTCCACCCTAAATATTCAAGGCTTAAAACAAAGAAAAAAAATTAAATTGTTTTCTTTGTGAAAAACTATAGCCATTTCATACTCCGGTTTTTTCATAATGTAAAATATCTTAATGAGCAAAATATAATAAATATTATTATGATTCAAACACATTTGTTTAAATACAAAAATATCTATTTTATTATAATAATCATCCCTTTATATTTCAAAAATGAAAAAGAAAATTTAAAACTTATTTTAAAAAAAATTTACCCCTTAATATTTTTGATGATGCAGAGTGTGGAGTATATTGTAGAACATAGGAGATCCTACTTGTTTAAATACGCCTTGACGATATGACTTGATCCATCCCACCAAAGTTGTAATGTTTGCTGCTGTTGTTTGTCATTTACCAATATCCAATCTTAGTTTACCCACATGCATTGCTTCCAAACATTTTTGTGCTCGTCTATTTGATTGCTTTATACACCCTGGCTCACAAAAATTAAATTCATAATATAATTTATTAAATGTATTTGTGTTTCGAGTTCCACATATTTACATCAATCCTTTTTCTCACTGTTCTAAAAATCGCGCTTAGGCGCCGTCTGGGTACCGTCTAGACGCTAGTCGGTAAGGTACCTAAGAATTTTTACGCCTATGTCGGTTTCAGCCTAAGCGCCGCCTAGGTGTCGTATAGTCCCCGCCTAATCCCGTCTAGCCCCGCCTAAGTGGGAGATTATTTAAATTTAGTTTCTAGGAGAGTGATTAGTCATCTTATAGTTTTTTTATCCTCCAAGTCGGGATGCGCGCATTTACTTTTGATTCAAGCGTATGGTTTCAGATTTTAGGAGGCTTAAAGTTATCTTTAGACACTTGCAATTCATATCATACACTCATAGATTCAATCAAGAATTGGGAGAAAACTCTTACCCAATATGTATTCACATCACACACTCACACACACAAGTGTTTGTTACAACCAACCTTCCGCTCTCCAACTGACATTTTATAGCCCTCACAAGATCACCTGAAATTACTATTTTGCCCTTACAGAAGTGACAATCTTACCTATCCTACATGCCCCCCTCAAGATGGACTTGTGATTGGAAGAACAAGTCCCAGCTTGGAACAAAGAAAACCATGTTGATGAGCTGCTAAGGATTTGGTAAGAATGTTAGCAAGTTGAAGTGAGGATGACACATGAGCAATTTGAAGATATCCTTGTTGCACCATTTCTCTAATAAAATATGCATCAATCCTCACATGTTTGGTCCATTCATGGAAGACCGGATTTGCAGCTAAACTCTGTGCAGCCTTGTTGTCACAATTCAGAGTGATAGGCAAAGACACCTGAATCTGAAGATCAGATAACAAACCATGCACCCACACCAATTCACTAGCAGAAGAAGACATGTCCCTGTACTCGCTCTCTGTTGATGACTTAGAAACAACTTTATGCTTCCTGTACGTATCTATGCAGAAGAGATGAGAGAAGTGCCAAGGAAAACACATTATCTAGATAAAGACCTCCCTGTACGTATCTATGCAATTACCCCAGTCGACATCACTGTATGCAGTCAATTTGACTGAGGAAATGGACGAGTAAGATAGAGCCAGATTGAAGCTACCTTTGAGATACCTCAATAAGTACATGGCAACATCCCAATGAGGTTGCAAAGGTTGTTGAAGAAATTGACTTAACTGCTGGACTGTGTATGCAATGTCAGGACGTTTGAGAGGCAAATACAGCATCCTCCCAATAAGCCTTCGATAAGATTCAGAGTAAGGAAAAGGATGTCCAACAGAGGAAGACAACTTAGTTCCATGTTGCATGGGAAATGAAGTTGTCTTGCAACTCTCCATCTGAGAGTCACGTAGAATATCAAGGATATACTTACGTTGATTGAGGAGAATGCCTGAAGATGATCTAGATATCTCCATGCCTAGGCTGGAAATACCTAGTTGTGCCAAGATCCTTTATGGTGAAGGCAGAATGTAAAGACCCTTTAGTAAATTCAATTTCTGAAGAAGAATTGCCCATTAGAAGCATATCATCCACATAGACAAGGGCTACTGTCATCAGATAACCTTTTGCTTTAACAAAGAGTGAATAATCATTCTTGGACTGTGAGTAACCTAACCTGATTAGAAACCTAGTCAATTCATGATTCCACTGGTGACTTGCTTGCTTAAGGCCATATAGAGGTTTGTTTAGCTTGCATACTAATCCAGTTCCAACCTTATAAACAACAGGAGGAATCATATAGACATCTTCCTCAAGATAACTGACGAAACCTGATTTTCAGAATCCCATGTCGGCGGGTTCCGGGATCAAGTGGAGCGCGAGCGAGCTCAAACGATCGGGCTTACCTGAGACGCGCGACGAGATTCCGTCAGCGTACCCAAACCTGTGCCGATCCGAGCTCAAGCCATCCGCGTACCACCGTCCTACTTCGGCTCCATCAACGTCAGTTTTTACCAGGCGAGACTAATCCCGCTTAAAAGGGGGCTCAAAGCTAGGGAATCCGGCCTAAACCATTAGAGATCCCTATTTCCGACCCTTTGAAATGGCCCATTATTTCGATATATATAGACCAAGATGAGCCCCCTTTGCATGAATCTTTGGACAAGTGGCTTGGGTTTTATGACAAGTGTCGGGTTTTAGGACAAGTGTCGGATGTGTGATGCCACGTGTCGGTAGGGGGTTTAAGTGGGTTTTTCCACATGTTGGTCGGGTTTATAGTCCGCGGGCGGTTAATAGTCCGCGGACGTCTTAGGTCCGTATCTTTTATCATCCGCGGACATCTTAAGTCTGTATCTCGATTTATATTCGCCCATTCTTCATACTTATAAAGTTCTATTTGTATAGCGAGGAACCTTTTATAATTATATATTCTTATTTACTCGTGATAGTGCAAATATTATTACTTATTTTTTGGTGTTTCGTCACAGCTCCTCGGACCTTAGTTAAGATGAGACTTAGCTAGGGTTCGACTCAAACGAGACAACATATGCATTTCTCCTTCGTCCGTCTTCTTTGGGAAGAGTACTCAATATATCAGACATTTGGTGTAAAGTTTTAAGTTTGTTTGGTCTGGGCTGTACCCAACACATTAGTGGGTTGCCTACGTATCTCTTGGGAAGAGAATCAAGCCTTTCGTAGTTCAATCAGGAAGCCCTCCGCGGATGAGAGCTCTGGCGTTGAGGGGCCTTAATTTATACTCATTAAGAATTTATCTCTGCGAGCATACCAGCTACGATCGGAGGCCCTCTGTGAGCATAGCTCCAGCATTGAGGGACTTAGTTTATACTCGTTAAGAGTTTATCTCCGCGAGCATACCAGCTACGATCGGAGGCCCTCTTTGAGCATAGCTCCAGCATTGAGGGACTTTATCAAGTGTGCTCTGAGAGGCTCAAGCTACGATCGGAGGCTCTCCGCGAGTGATAGCTCCAACGTTGAGGGACTTAATTTATACTCGTTAAGAGTTTATCTCCACGACCATACCAGCTACGATCGGAGGCCCTCTCTGAGCATAGCTCCAGCATTGAGGGACTTTATCAAGTGTGCTCCGAGAGGCTTAAGCTACAATCGGAGGCCCTTCGCGAGTGATAGCTCCAGCGTTGAGGGACTTAGTTTATACTCGTTAAGAGTTTATCTCCACGAGCATACCAGCTACGATCGGAGGCCCTCTGTGAGCATAGCTCCAGCATTGAGGGACTTTATCAAGTGTGCTCCAAGAGGCTCAAGCTACGATCGGAGGCCCTCCGCGAGTGATTGCTCCAGCGTTGAGGGACTTAGTTTATACTCGTCAAGAGTTTATCTCCGTGAGCATACCAGCTACGATCGGAGGCCCTCTCTGAGCATAGCTCCATCATTGAGGGACTTTATCAAGTGTTCTCCGAGAGGCTCAAGCTACGATCGGAGGCCCTCCGCGAGTGATAGCTCCAGCGTTGAGGGACTTAGTTTATACTCGTTAAGAGTTTATCTCCGCGAGCATACCAGCTACGATCGGAGGCCCTCTCTGAGCATAGCTCCAACATTGAGGGACTTTATCAAGTGTGCTACGAGAGGCTCAAGCTACGATCGGAGGCCCTCCGCGAGTGATAACTCCAGCGTTGAGGGACTTAGTTTATACTCGTCAAGAGTTTATCTCCACGAGCATACCAGCTACGATCGGAGGCCCTCTGTGAGCATAGCTCCAACATTGAGGGACTTTATCAAGTGTGCTCCGAGAGGCTCAAGCTATGATCGGAGGCCATCCGCGAGTGATTGCTCCAGCGTTGAGGGACTTAGTTTATACTCGTCAAGAGTTTATCTCCGCGAGCATACCAGCTACGATCGGAGGCCCTTTCTGAGCATAGATCCAGCATTGAGGGACTTTATCAAGTGTGCTCCGAGAGGCTCAAGCTACGATCGGAGGCCCTCCGCGAGTAATAGATCCAGCGTTGAGGGACTTAGTTTATACTCGTTAAGAGTTTATCTCCGCGAGCATACCAGCTACGATCGGAGACCCTCTTTGAGCATAGCTCCAGCATTGGGGGACTTTATCAAGTGTGCTCCGAGAGGCTCAAGCTACGATCGGAGGCCCTCCGCGAGTGACACCTCCAGCGTTGAGGGACTTAATTAAATCTTCGATCCAGGAGGCGAGCTCTACCGGATGCCCGACGCGGAGCAAGATCACGCGTAATAGGATTCAATAAAATATTCGATCCGGGAGTCAAGCTCTACGACCGGAGACCCGACGCGGAGCCAAGCTCCAGCGTCCTAGGACTTAATATAAAATACCATCTCCGAGAATGTAGATTCGATCGGAGGCCCGATGCGGAGCCAAGCACCAGCGTCCTAGGACTTAATATAAAATATCATCTCCGATAATACAGATTCGATCGGAGGCCCTCCGCGAGTGATAGCTCCAGCGTTGAGGGACTTAGTTTATACTCGTTAAGAGTTTATCTCCGCGAGCATACCAGCTACGATCGGAGGCCCTCTGTGAGCATATCTCCAGCATTGAGGGACTTTATCAAGTGTGCTCCGAGAGGCTCAAGCTACGATCGGAGGCCATCCGCGAGTGATTGCTCCAGCATTGAGGGACTTAGTTTATACTCGTCAAGAGTTTATCTCCGCGAGCATACCAGCTACGATCGGAGGCCCTCTCTGAGCATAGCTCCAGCATTTAGGGACTTTATCAAGTGTGCTCCGAGAGGCTCAAGCTACCATCGGAAGCCCTCCGCGAGTGATAGCTCCAGCGTTGAGGGAATTAGTTTATACTCGTTAAGAGTTTATCTCCGCGAGCATACCGGCTCCGATCGGAGGCCCTCTGTGAGCATAGCTCCAGCATTGAGGGACTTTATCAAGTGTGCTCCGAGAGGCTCAAGCTACGATCGGAGGCCCTCCGCGAGTGATACCTCCAGCGCTGAGGGACTTAATTAAATCTTCGATCCGGGAGGCGAGCTCTACCGGATGCCCGACGCGGAGCAAGATCACGCGTAATGGGATTCAATAAAATATTCGATCCGGGAGTCAAGCTCTACGACCGGAGGCCCGACGCCACTACAAAAAAAAATTAAATTTGCCACGCTACATAGCTTCGGCAAGGGGCTTGGCGTAGCAATTGGTCCCTTTTGCCACCCCTAGTAGCTTCGGCAAGGGGTTTGGCGTAGCAATTGGTCCCTTTTGCCACCCCTAGTAGCTTCGGCAAGGGGCTTGGCGTAGCAATTGGTCCCTTTTGCCACCCCTAGTAGCTTCGGCAAGGGTTTACCGTAACTATTGGGTCAATTTTATCATCCTTGATAGCAACGGCAAGGTTTTCCGTGACTATTAATTTGATTTTTATGATCGTCTAGCTACGGCAACGGAGTCCCGAAGCTAACTTTATTTAGTCCAAAAATTTGGGCCAAATTATTGAGCGGCAAAAGGGAAAAGAAGAAGAAGCTATAACCTAAATCCATTCTCTCTTCTACAGGTCTATTGCCGCTCTCTATCTCTCTCCTCTCCCAATTCATTCCCCCAAATCTGTGAGTCATACAGAGAAGCAATCCGCGACTCCGGTTGCCATCCCTCATCGTCGCTCGTGCCGGCACCACCCCAACCTCGTCGTCTCCTCCTTTGGCCGCCATGGCCATTCCTCTCTCTCGGGTCACCCTCGCCAGATTTACTGGGAAGGGCATACTAGTGAAGAGGGATGTTCAGCTACAAGTTTTCCAAGGTCTAAGGTAAATCACAATCTTTAGTTTACTAGTTATAACCTTCAATTGACGGAATTTGAAGGTAATATAGTTCTTCAATTTTTTTTCTTTCAAATTAGGGTTCTTCAAACTCAGCCCAAAGTGATATACTGAATTTTTGGCCGGTATTGCGTGATATCTCCATCCTTCCCTTCTCTGCGCTCAACAGGTACGCTTCTTCTTCTCTCCTTCCTCTTTCTTTGCTTCAATCTATGGCTTGTTGGAAATCTGGGCTTCGGACTGTGCGATTTTTGTTGTTGTTTGATGCGATTTTTGTTTTGTAGATCTAGGGTTTGTTGTTGTTTGCATCTGATATTGTGCCTTGTTGTTTGTTGCTGATGGTTGCTGAATTTCAGCACTCTTTGTAAATCCCAAATGAAAGTTTTATACTGATCTGTGTACAAACATCCAATGAGGACACTCCTAAATGCTAAGTAAACAATGGGTTGTAGAAAGAAGCATATGAAGGGTTTCTCCTAACTGGACATCAAAACCATCTAAAAGGATCTAAGAGGGCGAATACATTAGGTTGCAATCACAAAAAAGTTATTTTTGAATTGAAGGATTCTCAATCTGAATTTCAGCAGCAAACTCTTCACTAGACACTACTGGATTCTATCGAGTTTAGGACTCTTGGTGCGAAATTGGTCACTTTTAAAAAGAGAGAATATTGAGGCATTCAGGAAGACAATTGAAAGCAAATTTGTGTATAATTTTGATTTTCTTATGAATAGAAATGGATTCATATGATCTTGTTCATTTGTGCTGAAATTTGTGTTTTATTTTGAATTTTTAATGAATAGAAATGGATTCATATGAGCTTGATTTGTTCATTTGTGCTGAAATTTGTGTTTTATTTTGTTCTTATGCTTCTCTATCTGTTTTTTCAGCTGCACAGCTGATTTTTTCTTATGTATTTGTTTTCTTTTTTGAGTTTATATGTTGGTTTTACAGTGGGTAATTGTGTCTTTAATGGCTGATTTTTATTGTTTTTGGAATGGTTTTGCAGCTGCACACTCATCTCCGGTTGTTTTTGGAATGAGTTTGCTAGATTGGTCAGGCAAACTCCAACACTAGAGATCATCTTCTTGATTACTTGTGGTAAGAGTATTTAGTACCCTTGGTGACATCTTACCCCTCTAAATTTATGGGAACCATTGATTACTTGTGGTAACGAGTCTGCTGGAAACAAATCTCTAGTATTGATTTAATTTCTATGTTTTGAGTTCTGAGATTCTACCTGTTGAGATGCTTAAGGAAAACCGGTGGGCTTCCCCCTCAGGTACAAATGCTTCATGGTTTGTAAAGAGTACTAAATACTCTTACCTGTTTTGTTATTTCGTTTCGCAATCTTACATCTTTCAGGTTGAAAAGCTTGGAAAAGAGGTCCTTGTTAATTGTGCCAAGACAAGCATGTCATCTAAATTGATTGCTGCTGACAGTGACTTCTTTGCAAATCTGGTGAGTTAATCAGTTGCTTGAGTGAAAGATGCTATTTCAATGAAGGAAACTTTTTCCCTTAATGGCAAAGCTTATAAACTTATAATTTATGTTTAACTTATGGTCTTAAGGTTTATTTCCCTGCTTGTTTTGAGTGTTTCAAATCTGCCATCTGCATCATTTTCTTAAGTCTTTTCGGCTTTCCAGGAGTTGCATGACAATCTTTCTTCATGGAGGAAAAGGAAAAAGTAACTAAACTGCCATATTGATAGGGGCTGGAAGTCTAGAACTACCCTACACTCAAGGGTGTAATTTTTAGGTTCTAATCTCAGTGAAACATAATCTAGTTTACTCTCTTCCTAGATTGGTATTATATGTAATTTAGTACCTCTCCATGGCTTTCACTACTTTCCCTGCTTGTGCAATTAGCTGACGGTGTCTTTTTTAAGGAGATTTTTTGCTAATGTCTTTTTGGCATAAAATTTGACGACGAGTTTTATCTTGTGCTACATGTGCTTGAAAATCTTTGGCTAGGTTGTGGAAGCTGTGCTGGCAGTAAAGATGACAAATGCACGTGGGGAAGTGAAATACCCTATAAAGGTATTTTGTTTTACCATTACTTTTCTTATTGCACAAGTACTCTATTTTTTCCTAATCCTAGTATATTGTTTTTCTTATGTATTCTTGCACTTTGGACTAAAATTCTGATGTGATGCTTTTCTTGCAAATCTGTTTGATATCTCAATCAGGCTGATCTCATCTACAATGATAAATACTCATTTGCTTTAATCTAGACCATGGTTAATATTTCTGCCAGCTCTCTTGTGTAACTGTGTTTCTCACTTTCTCCCCATTTGATGGTTCTAAGTTTTGTCTCTAGTTTTATTCATGTGGTTTTGATATTTTCCTTTGCTATGTTTGCAGAGAAGCTGACATGACAAAAGAAAGAATTCAGAAACTTCTTAAGGCTGGCGCCAATGTAGTTTTAATGACCAAGGGGATTGATGATATGGCACTTAAGGCAAGTTCCTGAATTTTCTAGTCCATGTTTTTTCTTGAAACGGAAATTATGGTGAAACATTGCAAACTCTGGTTTATAATAATTTCTAAAAACAAGAACCTAGTCTGTAAATAGAGTTTGATTGGCAACTTATTTATTTTTCAAATCGTATACAGTACTTTGTAGAAGCTGGTGCAATTGCTGTGAGGCGTGTTCGGAAAGAGGACATAAGACATGTTGCTAAAGCTACTGGTGCTACACTGGTATATATTTTTTTTCTTGATATTCCATTTGACCATCTTTGTGATCACTAAACTTCAAATGTTACTGCTGTCTTGGATTTTGCACAATATGAATCTCATCATCGCTTGATTAGACTTCTGTTGTTAATTGGGTTGCTGAAGATAAAAAGTATTTACATGTTTTAGTTTAAATAACAACATAATAGGTTTCTTATTATTGTCTATGTTCATTTTTAGTTTTAAAATAGGGAGATTGTGAAGCTTTGAGCTTTAGTTGATGAGGTTTGAACCAGGACATTGTGTGTCTTAATAACCTTTAGCTCATATTACAGTATCTAAGGAATTCTTGAGTTGTTTTTTTGACACAGAAATAGCGTCATATCAATTGGCATGCCTTTCGTGTCAATATTGCTACATTGCTGCAATTGATTTGTGGAATGGTTTATGATTGCAGTATCTCGTTTTGAGTACGAATTGGACAGAACTATTCTGCTGAGATTTTTCTTCTGTAATTTTCTCTTGGAAGTGAGCTTGTGAATGCTCTTTTATACTTGTCTCTTGGAATGTAGATAATAGGACTATTCTGCAGAGTAAACCTATTAGGATTTGTAGTACCACTTCCTTTCATTTCATAATAATTGTTGATCACTTCGTGCTAGAATCTGGAATTCATTTATTACAGTTTTAGTGTTTATTTGCTCACAAGAAAGATGATTTGCAGGTTTCTACATTTGCTGATATGGAAGGGGAGGAAACATTCGACCCATCATTTCTTGGTCATGCTGATGAAGTTGTTGAAGAGCGTATTGCAGACGATGATGTCGTTTTGATCAAAGGGACTAAGAGTAATAGCGCGGTATATGATTTTGTTCGCCCTGGTTTCCTTGTTTGTTTGCTCCTTCTAAACATGATTGATGATGAATCTGATTGTTCTTGAAGTGCTCGTGTTTTAGCTTCAGGTTGTTTTAGCACTTACTATACCATCCTGATTGGCAACTGCAGTATTCAAATCCCTACTGAATGCTCCAAATTCTGATGATCTGCTTTCTAAGAACATTACTAAGCATTGGAAAGCCGACGAGCATGAAGCTGTTGAAACAGGTTTTACATTAATCTAGGCTCTTGATTTTTATGTTTCTCACGAATGATTTGTTGTGAATCTCAACTTTCATATCTTTGCATTTCTTTTTGTGGTGTGTCATCTGGACCTGCAATGAAAGAGTGGACTCGTCTTTATGTAAGCAGTGAATGAGCAACACGAAGGGGAGACTGCCTTAACGAAATAACTTATATGTGACAGTTGAGCTCGTATTTGCGAAAATTGTACATCAAACATATCTTGTTTGGTCCAAACTTTCATAAAGTTCCAGACATTTATGCGATGAGTAAATAGAATGCAATTACGATAAGGTTTTTACCTAGTATATATAAATATGTAAATTTTGTATAATTAATGAAATTTTATTTTTTTTTAATAAAAATATTGGACTTTTTAGCCCGGGTCTAAAAAATCCGGGCTAAAAAGCAGGATTTTTTTTTATTTTTCACCCATATTTTAGCTACGGCACCGTGCCGTAGCAAATGTGTCATGTCTTTCATCAGGGGTCGCTTGCCGTAGCAAAGCCGTAGCAAATATCTTTGCTACGGCTGCTTGCCGACGCTACCAACTTTTGCGACCCCATGGTTTGCCACCCCCCCATTTCCCGTAGCAATGCCGAAGCTAATGACCTTTTGCCACGCCTGGACAGCCTTTTGCTACGGTTTTTTGCCGAAGCTAAATTAATTATTTTTTGTAGTGGCGCGGAGCCAAGCTCAAGCGTCCTAGGACTTAATATAAAATACCATCTCCGAGAATGTAGATTCGATCGGAGGCCCGACGCGGAGCCAAGCTCCAGCGTCCTAGGACTTAATATAAAATATCATCTCCGATAATACAGATTCGATCGGAGGCCCGACGCGGAGCCAAGCTCCAGCGTCCTAGGACTTAATATAAAATATCATCTCCGAGAATGCAGATTCGATGGGAGGCCCGACGCGGAGCCAAGATCCAGCGTCCTAGGACTTAATATAAAATATCATCTCCGAGAATGCAGATTCGATGGGAGGCCCGACGCGGAGCCAAGCTCCAGCGTCCTAGGACTTAATATAAAATATCATCTTCGAGAATGCAGATTCGATCGGAGGCACGACGCGGAGCCAAGCTCCAGCGTCCTAGGACTTAATATAAAATATCATCTCCGAGAATGCAGATTCGATCGGAGGCCCGACGCGGAGCCGAGGTCCAGTGTCCTAGGACTTAATATAAAATATCATCTCCGAGAATGCAGATTCGATCGGAGGCCCTACGCGGGGCCAAGCTCCAGCGTCCTAGGACTTAATATAAAATATCATCTCCGAGAATGCAGATTCGATCGGAGGCCCGACGCGGAGCCAAGCTCTAGCGTCCTAAGACTTAATATAAAATATCATCTCCGAGAATGCAAATTCAATCGGAGGCCCGACGCGGAGCCAAGCTCCGGCGTAAGGGGACTTAAAATATCATCTCTGAGAATGCAGATTCGATCAGAGGTCCGACGCGGAGCCAAGCTCCAGCGTAAGGGGACTAAATAAAATCTACGATCCGGGAGGCCAGCTCTATGACCGGATGCCCGACGCAGAACAAGATCACGCGTAAGGAGACTAAATAAAATCTATGATCCGGGAGGCCAGCTCTACGACCGGATGCCCGACGTGGAGCAAGATCACGAGTAAGGGGACTAAATAAAATCTACGATCCGGGAGGCCACCTTTACGATCGGATGTCCGACGCGGAGCAAGATCACGCGTAAGGAGACTAAATAAAATCTACGATCCGGGAGGCCAGCTCTACGACCGGATGCCAGACGCGGAGCAAGATCACGCATAATGGGACTTAATAAAACAAAATATGAATGATATATAGCACAATTATATATAGATCAATTTGCTCGCGTGCCGATCGGAGCACTTGCTAATCAATTTGCTTGCCTTTGGTTTTGTAAAGAGGATCGCGGACCGATCCTGAAAGCTCTCAAGGGAACATAGAGGGTAACAAGTGTACAGAGCTGAGGTAAAAAACACATCAAATCATACACTTTAAATCCAAGATTGAAAACCCATTCCGAACTTGGATTTGTGAGCAGCCGGCGCAACCTTCCGCTTACACTTTTATGCCTATTTGCAGACTAATTTAGTTCATTTATGCAAGTTAAATTGGGCATATTTAGTTAACACTTTCATCCCCAGGAAGTAAATAAAGAGAGTGGGGACTCAAATTTTCATTCATGCTCACCCAATTCATTCTAGAGAAACACGTATGTAAGCGTATATATAGTATATACTAAAACTCCACCATTCATAATTGCTATATAGCATATAAAATTAACCACCAGCAAATGATAATTTTAATGGTGCCCATCTTGGTGCTTAGGATTTCCATACGCTTAAATGCCCAAGCTTCTATCGGCTATTTCTAAGTACGAATTGTCATGTCTTTGACGTTTATTCTTCAAACATGGCAACAAATCAAATTTCTTCTACACCAACCAACTTTCTTAGCCAGTTCTCGTCACCATGCTTGCTAAACAAAAATTAAATGAACCTGGTTAAGGTAGGGTATGAGAATACTTAACCTTAATGAATCACCCCTTCGGGTGAGAGGTTCCCACAGACGGCGCTAGTGACGAAACCTGATTTTCGGAATCCCATGTCGGCGGGTTCCGGGATCAAGTGGAGCGCGAGCGAGCTCAGACGATCGGGCTTACCTGAGACACGCGACGAGATTCCGTCGGCGTACCCAAACCTGTGCCGATCCGAGCTCAAGCCATCCGCGTACCACCGTCCTCCTTCGGCTCCATCAACGTCGGTTTTTACCAGCCGAGACTAATCCCGCTTAAAAGGAGGCTCAAAGCTAGGGCATCCGGCCTAAACCGTTAGAGATCCCCATTTCCGACCCTTTGAAATGGCCCATTATTTCGATATATATGGACCAAGATGAGCCCCCTTTGCATGAATCTTTGGACAAGTGGCTTGGGTTTTATGACAAGTGTCGGGTTTTAGGAAAAGTGTCGGATGTGTGATGCCATGTGTCGGTAGGGGTTTTTAGTGGGTTTTTCCACATGTTGGTCGGGTTTATAGTCCGCAAGCGGTTAATAGACCGCGGACGTCTTAGGTCCGTATCTTTTATCATCCGCGGACATCTTAAGTCTGTATCTCGATTTATATTCGCCCATTCTTCGTACTTATAAGGTTCTATTTGTATAGCGGGGAACCTTTTATAATTATATATTCTTATTTACTCGTGATAGTGCAAATATTATTACTTATTTTTTGGTGTTTTGTCAATAACCATGCAAGAATGCATTGTTAACATCAAGTTGATGAAGTTTCCAGCCTTTCGATGCAGCTAAAGCCAAGAAAATTCTCACAGTGGATAGCTTGGCTATTGGAGAAAATGTCCGCTTGTAATCTTTGTCCTTTATCTGATTAAATCCCTTAGCCACTAGTCTTGCTTTATATATCTCAATCTCACCATTTGGTCTGAACTTAATCTTATATATCCACTTGCAACCAATTGCCTTAGCCCCATGAGGCAAGTGAGTAAGAGACCATGTATTGTTCTTCTCAAGAGCCTCAATTTCTGCCTTCATTGCTTGCTGCCACTGAGGTGAATCCTTGGCTTGACTGAAGCAACTAGGCTCATATGTATCACATATATTCACAAAGGATTTCATATGATCTGCAGACAGATGAGCTAAATTCTGTAGATGAAATACAACAAATGATTGAGAATGTGACTCCTGATGATCATTTCGAGTAGGCAAATTTGTAGAAATATAGTCTTGCAACCTCTGAGGTCTGACAACAAGTCTTTTAGCAAGAACAGGAGCTTGATCATGAACACCTAGTGATGGAGAAGATGTAATAGTAGTAGGCAAAGATGAATTCTTAGCAATGGGATTTGAAACTTGCAATTGAGAACTCACATCCTGGCTACTGGATGAGAAAATATTAGGGGAGGGTGAAGATGTAGAAGACATAAACAACTGATCCTCAACTCCAAAATCAACTAAAGACATGTTCTGATAGCCCTTACTAGTAGTCTTCATAGACTTGAAAGGAAATACAGTTTCTTTTAACACGACATGTCTAATGATGATAATAGATTTCTTATCAATATCAAACAACTTAAATGCTTTCTGGCCAGAAGGATACCCCAAAAACACTCACTTCCTAGCAGTGGGACCAAGCTTGTCCCTAATGTCATGGGGTTGCCTAGCAAAACACAAACATCCAACAACCCTTAGTGTGCTGTAATCAGGTGCAGTATTGTACAATTTCTCAAAAGGTGACATCCAATTCAACACAGAAGATGGCATCTGGTTGATAAGATGAGTTACACTCAATATGCAATCACCCCAAAACTTAATAGGCAGGCCAACATGTAACCTGATGGCCCTAGCAGTCTCTACCAAGTGCCCGTGTTTCCTCTCAACACGTCCATTTTGCTCAGGCACACCAGGTGCAGACCTCTGGTGAATAATGCCTTTCTTAGCAAATAAATTTGTACACCCTCTTTGAGTGAACTCAGTTCCATTGTCAGATCTCACCATCTTGACACAGGTCTGAAACCGATTTTCTACCATACACAAAAACCCTATGATCACACGCAACACCTGCATCTTATCTTGAATAAGATAAACCCATGTAGTCCTAGTACAATCATCTAGGATTGTCACAAAGTAACGAGAACCATCCAAAATGGGAGTCTTATAAGGACCCCATGGATCAAAAGGCACCAATTGAAAAGGCAAATCAACAATAGACAAACTTTTAGCAAAAGGAAACCTATGAGCCTTAGTCATTGAACAAGTATCACAACTGAATGAACTCAAATCCATAGAACTACATTCTGAAACATGTTTTATCTTAGAAACAGACAAATGCCCAAGTCTGGCATGTACAGTCTCAACATTATTACAAAAATGTTTATTCAACTGGCTATCATGAGCAACAACTCCACTATCTGCAAGTAGGCACCCAGCTTGTGAAGCCTGCAACACATAAAGTCCACCTTTTTCAACACCTATAGCTAAGATTCCTTCAGTTGTAAGGTCCTGTAACCAACAGGAACCTTTATCAAAACAAAACTCCAATCTCTCAAACCTCAATATCTTTGACACAGACATCAAATTGTGTCTAAATTGAGGTACATAAAGAACATTATCCAACGTCAGATTTTATCTCAACTGAACAAAACCAGACTTTCAACTATCCAATCTAACTTATTCCCTTTGTTAGCACCAATTAAAAATGAGACACTCAAGTTACCTACAAAGTGAACAAAAGCCTAATTTGTCGAATGATCAGGTCCATCTGCAGCCCCCTTGCCCTTCATTATCTTGAGCACCTCTTGAAAAATAGCATTCACCATCACTGGGTCAGATTTAGACTCTCCATATGATGAATCAATTAGACTCTCAAACTGAGCAGTCTCTGTGTTACTAGAAAATTTCCCAGATGGTTTAGGTTTCTCACCATCTTTTGGTCCACGAAACCACTCAGGATACCCCACAAGCTTGAAGCAATAGTCCTTTGTATGACCACATTCATGAAAGTGATCACAAAACCGATCATACTTAGCTCTTTTGAAATCCTTTCTTCCTGCATCCATCTGTGTATTGTAATCATTTTGCCTGTTTGCATTAAACTTGTCGATAGCATTAGCTTCACTATCAATATGACCACTTGATCCAGCAGCCAGCACTTGAGAGTCCCCTTGAATCAGGGAGTTCATTCCTTTTGAGCGCTAAATCTGTGTTGCCATTTGAAACACCTTATTTATCCCTGGAATAGGATCCTTAGACAAAACATTGTTTCGCAGTTGCTCATAAGCACCATTTAACCCCATCAAAAATTGCATAAGCTTCACTTTATCTTCTCTATCTAACATCTTTTTCAGTAAAGCACATGAACAATTATTAATGCCACCACAAATGCAGGTTGGAATAGCATCAAGAAGCTTCAATGCATCCCAAAGCTTCTTGAGTTTTCCAAAATAGGCTCCTACCGACATGTTTTCTTGCTTCAAATTGCAAACTTCTCTATGTAATTGAAAGATTAACGAATCATTCGATTCACAAAACCTCTCTGTAAGATCATCCCACAACTCCTTAGAAGTCAGCATATACATGAAATTTATTTTAGTGTTAGTTAAGCACATCAAATTTAGGTATATGAGTGATATTATAAATATTACTACATTATATAAATTATGGACATGTTCTACCCATTGAAATATAGGGAAATAATCAAGTTTAGTCTAAGTCCGCCCAGGCGCCTGCCTAACCACCTAGGCGCTAGGTGGCCACCCACTGCCTAGCGGCCGCCTAACACCTCTTAGAACACTGCTTTTTCTTCCAACAGTGATTCTTATAGTGCAACTGAGAGCAGTAAATCGGACTAATTAGTAAAAATAAATTATAAATAAAGAAAATACAATTAAATTTAAAAAAATCGGCGTTAATTGCATTAAAATAAAATTTGATGGGCACTCAAAAAGAAATTACGCTTTCATGTTTTTAATTTGTTGGATTCTCATGGGAAGTGATACATGTGCGAATTCCTTTATAAAATACAACAAGTTTGTCAAAGCCCTGTAATAAGTAGGCAAACAGTAGAATGTTTTTGTTAAGCAAATATCATCCTTGATCATCCATATAGATGATATTATATAGCTTCCTATTTAAGAGGAGAGTCAACATATTACATATTTCCCTAGTTCTTAATAGTAGAGTTTGATTCCCTATAACAGTGTTTGAACGTAATGCTGCTGAAAATTTTCTTCATATGACAAATCTTCTCGATCCTTGTAAAGATTTTCCAAAGAACGCTGGTTCTATCATTGATGGCTTTGATAACTTCAAAAGTATCTTTTTCAATAATGGCAGATCGTAATCCTCTATCAAGAGCTACTGTATCTCGTTACAAATAAGGCTTCTTCAAAGCATTGTTAAGTAGCTATGAGGCTCTTTATATTCCTAAATTTTTAATAGAAAAAATATCTATTGACATTTGAAATAGAATAATCCTCCAATTTATAGATAGGAATGTGTATGCTTTGCGTTGCCGTAAACATGATGGGTTCTTTTCCATTGCTATAAAGTTTCGAACATACTTGTGAACTAGTAAAAAAAATCCAAAGTTATTTGGAGAATAGCCAACTTTTCAAAGTATTTTGGAGAATAGCCAAAATACACTATTCATTTTTGTGTAATTTGACCTTTTTCCATAAAGACCAAAACATTATAAAAATAAACCCTACCTTTTAATAAGTTTAAGTTATATCCTTAGTTTGTATTATTGTCTTTCTAATTTCTGCTTTAATATCATAAGTACTTTTATGTTTTTAGTGTGATCCTGTAAATTGGTATCAGAGCCTAGTTAATTAAAAATAATCTGTATTTACCTATAACTCAATCTAGAGGTATCTACTAATTGTCCCCATAAGACTTATCCTCACGCTCTACATTTAGATATAAACGATCAGCATTTTGGAGAAATTTTAAATGCCATTTCAGACCAACTTATAGATCAAAAACTCAAAGTTAGAAAATTAGAACAATTATATCTTGAGATTAGCAACAAGATCTTTAAGATTGTAAAAGAAACAGGTGAAGTGCATCATTCGACCAATCTAATAGCAATCAATGAAATTAGCCATCAGATAAGCTTAAAATCAGGTGGTGAAATTAAGAAATGAGTTCTTTTTAAATACAGTTATCCATTTAAAAAATCCAAAAAGAAGTTCTCTACCATATTAGATAACAATATAAAGAAAAAAGCGATTGTTGAAGAAGAAAATCATGACGAAAACCAAATCCTTAAAAATGAATCAACATCCATTTCGAAAAATAAAGAGATTTAGCACTAAGTTGGATGATCCATAATGGAAGCTAAAATTACATAAACTCAAAACTATTGAAACTAACTTCATGACCCAAGAAGTTATGAGCAAATGGGATGAATTAATCTAAAAGACATGGAAAACATTCCCATATCTAAAGTCCAACAAAGATTAAATGAAATATTAAGACAAAGAAGGTTGAGGGAAAATGAACCAGTAGAACATAACGAAGCTAGAAGAAATTATAGACGCTATGAACATGGTTCGACCAGTAATTACATACCTAATCTAAAGCCAAAAGAGTTTCTAGAAAAGAAAGAAATATTTGGAGTTAGCATTATGCCAAACCATAGGCCAAATAAAAAAGAAATTAATCTAGAATCCATAAGTGAAACAGGTTATAAATTAAACCTAGATGGTGTAAGAAATAGGCGTGAGATCATATAATTCTGGAAGAAAAGTATGATGAGTGTATTAACCATGAATGTAGGATGGAACTCTTCTCAATTCCTTAATTATATTGAACATAGTTTCTATGGATGTATTGCCAACTAGTATGGAGATATTGGGGATGAAGTAAAACAATAACTTAGGAACTGGTAAGTCCAGTGAATATGTTCACATTAATATGCGACTTAATAGAAGATGAATTCATTAGAGAAAAGGAAGACGAAGATAAAGAAGCTTTAAAATGGCAAAGAACTTTAAACAATCTTGAAATCTATAACATGAAATATGTTGATAATTACATAACATAATTCGAGAAGTATTATTACAAGATAGAAGAAAATAACACTAATTTGCAAATGTTTTTTTGATAAACTCCCTGCCCCAATTAATGAAAAATTAAGCGAATAATACCGAGAATTAATAATAAAAAATGGAAGTAAATATTCTCTTGGTAACAAAATTTCCTATGTTAGGAAATGGGTTGAGAAAAAATGTCGAGATGTGAGAAGCACCCAAAGAATGAAAAAACAATTCTTAACTTGTTGGGAAGCGCCAACAGAGTGGGGATGTAACAACAGAGATTATCAAGGAAGAAGAAATTATAAGAAGAAAAGTTTCAACAAACAAAGAGGTGAAAAATACTATTATTATAAAAAACCATTTTTAAAAAGTAGAAGATTTTTTCCAGAAAGCCTCATTCTGTCATGAGAAAAAAAAAACTGCAAGTGTTGAGCATGTGGAGAATCTGACCATTATGCTAATGAATTAAAAAACAAAAAGAACAATAGATTAGCAGATTCCCTAGGTAGTTTGGATTACATCGAACTATCAGAAGATGAAGCAGCAGATCTAGCCCTAAGAAATAACAAAGGGATAGTAGAGATAATAGAAGAAAAGCGTCAATAGAAGGTTAATAAATTAATGAAATGATGGAAAGAGAAGCTTCTAGTGATCGAGTTCTCTAATGAATATGAAATGACCACCTAGCTCAACTTCAACAAAGCTGAAACCACTATTGATGAGGAATAAGTGGAAGAGATGACTAGATCAGGAGTTGATTTCCCGATCATTGTTAAAGAGCAGTTTGTTAAAAAAATCATTGTTCTCGAAATATGCTAAGTATTTATGCGAAGAATTGTCTAGATACGTAACTGTCAAAAATAATGAAAATCAAGCAACTGAAGTTAACTTAATCAATTGGGAAAATATTCAAAAACATAATAAAGATAAAAATAATTTTAAATATATCTTTATATGTGGCATCCAAATAATTATAGCTCCATTACAAGACTATGGAAAAGATGTGCAATGCTTTAATATTGTTTCTGACATTAGACATAAAAGGTTTAGTGATCAATGCATTAGTGGAATAGTCTATAATTTGAGTCAATGAGCGTTTTCTTGGATCTGTAGGCCTAACTATTATGTTAGTCTAGAAGATCATTATGCATCTAAATTCTGGGCTATAAAATTATTAAAGAAGGTATTAGTATGTATAAGGGAACTTGTCCTTTACAATTAAAGTGGAAGGAAGTTTTTAAACTTGAGAATACTACAAATCCTTCACGAAAGTGTCATATTGTAGAAGCTGAGAAACACGAAGTTGTAGGTCCAAGTAAAGAGGTCGTGCCTGTTAAGCCGAGACCTGATTAGATAAAGCTCAAAACCATTTAGGTTAACACATTTGGAAATTCTACATCCATTAGCAGTGATAAGGTCTTAACCATATATGAAGAAGGTAGAATCCATACAAATGATATACCAACAATAAGTCTCTCTACATGTCCAAGTTTATCCAGAAATAGTAGTTTTAGGTTCAATTCTAATCTTAGTATATTACCCCGAGGAATCCGGGAACTACTACAAGCAGAAAAGATAAATCATTTGTGGTAGATGAAGACATATCAAGCATGATAGCAGCATTAAACAAGAGGTTAGAAAATAAAATTATAAAAGATCGAGACATACATTGTCTAGATAGAGGTTCATGTCCTTTTAGCTAGGGAATCTGGTTCAATACCATTGGATCCTCCAACTTTCCTAAATGTTAAAGAAAGTCAAGAAGGATCATCTAGTTCCGAACCAAAAGGGAAGATAATAGAATATCAAACTAAAACCATTAGTGAACCTATCTATGAAAATGATGCAAGAGCTAAGAACCTCAATGAACCTCTCACCTAACCATTTTTTGAAGATGAAATAGGTATGAGAATGGAGGTAATAGACATCATATATCTCTATGAAGATAATATGAGAGTAGAGGAAAGCCTTGAATATGTAAGTAGAGGATCACTAAAGAAAAATTATAGAATTACCAACCCTAATAGCATTTATATCCCAGTAAGTATTTGCTTAGAAGGGTTTAATAATTATGAATTATGTGCCTTTATAGACAGTGGATGCTCTGTATGCTTTGATAAGAAGGCATTATTTCCTGAATTTATATGGCTGAAATCTCATAGACCAATTCAAGTTAGAATAGCTGATGCAAGTATCATGGTTCATTCAGAATTAGCTTCTGATGTACCTATCATGATAGGAGGAATCCAATGTGTAATTCCTACACTCTGGGCTACTAATCAACCTTCTCATGATATGTTAATTGGAAACAACTTCCAAAGACTTCATGTTCCGGTTACTCAGCACCTAGACATGATGGCCTTCAATATTAATGGTGAGGATGCTTGGGTTAAAAAGATCAAACAAGCTAATACACACCAACTATAGAGTTTACGTGTACTAAGCGTGGGGAGGAGTATATTCTTCCTACACAAAGAGAGTTTGCACTCTCTATATGTGAGATAACTTTAAAAGAAAAAATCCTTAAGCAGCAAGAAAAAATGTGTAAGGAGTTGTATTATGAAAATCCTTTAAAATTTTGGGGAAAAGATAAATCATTTTCTACCATAGAGTTAATAGACCTAAAATCTGTCATTAGAGTAAAACAAATGATTTATACTTACAAAGATCAACAAGAATTTAAAAAACAAATTGATGAGCTATTAAAGAAAGGTTTAATTTGAGAAAGTAAAAGTGCTTATTCTACCCCTGCCTTTATGACCAGGAATCATGCTGAAGAAAAGTCTAAGAAATTTCGAATAATATTTGTAATTTAGTAGATAGCTTTATATAATTTAAAACCAAAAGTCATCACTTTTGGCTATTTCCCTGAATAGTTTCAAAATTTTCGTTTTATAGCTAATTAATTCTAAAGTTTCTCAAAGGTATATACAATATGAATTTTTTTAAACAATATTTATAAATCAATAGGGCTACTTATAATCAATATGGATCAAAATTAGGTTGAAAAAAAAATCGTCACTTGATATACTGTTGTGAGCCTAATTTGCCATGTTTTACACTTAATTTTATATCGATTTCTACATACATTTCATGCATTTTGGGTTAGAATAATACAGAATCTATGTAGTTTACACTTATTTGCAATATATGGAGGTCTACACAAGTTTTGGTTATATTTCACAGAAATCGGGCGCACTTTGGAGCTTAAAGGAAACTCATGGAGAAGCTAAGAATGGTGCAGCTGGAGAAAAGGCCATTTTTCACCATTCTTCGTTTTGAATCAAGCTTTGATGTCTTCATGAGAGTTGTAGCCCTTGGAAAGAGCTTTCCAACGCATGGTCATATGCGTCAATCCGACGAACGAGGACTCGGGAAAGTGCATTTTAAGAACAGAGCAGAAAGCTGAGAAAACTTTACTCGAGATCGACCAAAAGTGTTCGAGGAGGGCCTGGTCGAGGAAGAGCTGATCGAGAAGACGAAGAGGAGGACAGACCGGGTTACACCCTACTCGAGATCGAGTAGACCTACTCGAGATCGAGGAGCCCGAAAGCCGTGTCCGAGCATGTCGAGCAGAGTCACCCGAGAAGACCTAGTCGACAAGGCCAGTCTAGTCGAGATCGACAAGGGGTACTCGAGATCGACTAGACCCAAGAGCCATGTTCGAGTCTGTCGAGGACCAGCTTGCCGAGACGACGAAGCCGAGCCGGTCGACCAACTGTCCAACTCGAGATCGACAAGACCCTTGTCGAGATCGACGACGATTCCAGAAGTTGCGTGACGCATCGACGCAATTCCACTCGGATTGGGATTCCTTGGGCTTGAAGTTTGTCAAAGTCTATCCGATCTATCAACATCTATCATGGAAGGAGAAGATCTATCCACCTTAAGACTTTTAGATATATTTCCCTTTTAGATTTAAATTCTTTGTTGCTTTTATTTATCATTAATGCTTTTAGATATAGTTTTAGATATAGATAAAGATTTCTATCCTTGAGTAGCAAGGATTAAAAGGCTATAAATAAAGCCCATGGGGCTGATTTTAGATTCATTCAATTTTCAGTAGGAGAAGTAGTAGAGAGAGAGAGAGAGAGAGAGAGAGTGAGTGACCAAGAGGAGTTGGTGAAGCGAGAGCGAAATTGACTTCCTTTGGTTGTAAGCTCTATTTTATTTTATTAATGCAAGTTTATTTCCTTTTATTATTGATGTCTTTAATTATGATGAAGCGCGAGTAGTCAACCCACTTCTAGGGTTGGGGCGAGCCCGACGATAGCCCTGCATAATTGAGGTAAAGATCCGACCTTTATCATGTTTTGAGCATCTCCTACTTGTTTATGTGTTTATTACCCATCTAATGGAGATCCATGATAACAACTTGGATTGTAAACATAAAATTAGTACAGACAATTAGGGTTTCTTGAAAGAGTTGTCTAATTGTTGGAAAAGGCGAAAGCTTGTCCTTGATGCGATTTACATGATTATCTGTTTTGGTTCTGCCTTATGCATGCTTGGTTATCGTTGTTGCAAACCCCAATCTTGGAAGTCTTTTACATTAAGTTTAGTTCGAAGTCCCAAAGCATTTGTTTTTACTTTTGTTTTGATTTAGTTTCTGCCCTTACTCGATCTCGACCAAGCCTGGTCGATCTCGAGTTACTGATCTTCGATCTAGCATCGTTGTAGCTTCTGTGTGCAGGTACTCGACAAAACTCAACTCGAAATCGACGAGGACTCTACTCGATCTCGAGTAGCCTCTGGTCGATATCGACGAGCCCCTGTGCTTGCTGCTGCGCTGTGTTCGACTGTCCGATCTTCTGTCGACTACCCTAGTCGAGATCGAGGACCCTGTTATCGACTTCTGACCGTGAGATTACTCCGCTGCCTAGGATTCGCTGACACGCTTCCTCGTGGATCGATCCTGACTTCCCACTGCTACATCAGGAGGAGGTCTTGTAATTATTTGCAAGGGACGGAATCTGGTTTGCTGTGATTTATTTCTATTTTATTATTGCAAGTCTCGATTTCCTCCTACAACAAATTGGCGCCGTTGCCGGGGAAGCTATCATTCGCGCCTTAGGTAGTCAGATCTCACTTTTCTTTTGAGTTACTTCGCAGATGTATGCGCCGTTCTGGTCAACCACCTGAGTTTGATACCTTAGATGAACCGGAGCGCCTCTTACACGTCCACGCTAAACTAAAAAGAGTCATGGCGGCCGCAGAAACACAAGAACAGCTAATTAAGAGGCTTCGGAGGGAAATAGCCGCCAAAGATGCTGCTATCGCCACTGAAAGAGCAGCCAGGGAACAACAAGCTGAGCGTGCGAGGCAAGCAGAAGCTGAGCTTGTGTTGCGTAGATGGGAACATTACACTAAATCGCCCAAACCAACAATGACAAGTTGGTTCGACAACGTCCCCTTCTATGAGCCAGTCGACATCGACTACCTGGACTCGACATATACACATTCTAGAGGAACTGATCCAGAAACACCAGCCAAAATCGTCTATACTACAGAAACCCAGGTATGCCCTTCCTCTATTTCGGTATCTACTTCGCTATCTATCTTTGAAGAATCTTTGGAAGGATCCCAAGAAGAAGAAGAGCCACCAACGCAAAATTCGGACGTCGTTACCCATGGTGCTTCAAGGTCGCTTTTACCCTATAAGGTGAAGGCCATTCCTGACGATTTTGAGCAACCGATGTTCGTATTCAAGTATGGGGTCCTCGCAAAGTGGCATGAATCTCCACAAGATGAGGTGGAAATATCTCTTCCCACTCCACCGTTTTGCTGTGGTGGAGATGTGCAAACAAATCAACCAATGAAGCGGAAGAGGTATGATGATGAGGTATGCAAATTTCCTTTATATATTCCTTTATGCATGCCAGCTGGAGCCCAGGAAGATGTATGGGTGAAGCCATGGAGCATTCACTCGGGGAGGTTTAAGCTTCTTCACACGATGCCTCCGGATGACATCCAACGCTTCCCACCACCGGAGGAACCACCAGACCTACCTATACCTCCGGACAAAGATGAGCCAGGCTAATGCACAAACAGAGAAGTCGGCCTAGCGACTCTAAAATCTAGAGCATGTATATAAACTTTATGAATTTTTGGGACTTTTGAACTTTTTAGTTTTTGGTTTTTGTTTTTGGTTTGGTTTTATGTCTTTTAGAATACTTCATGTGGATAGTCTTGTTTTTGTGTGAAATCTAACACTTTTAGGTCGGCAAAGCATATAAAGATCGCGAAAGGTGGAAAGAAGAAGTCCCTGAAAAACAGTCAGAATCGACGAAGGCCAAGTCGACGACGACAAGGAGGAGCAGCCCAGATACTACTCGATATCGAGTAGGCCAACTCGATGTCGACAAGCCATCAGAAGCTCTTCGACTTTAGAAACCACTGGACGCAGAAAAGCTACTCGAGATCGAGTAACCTGTACTCGAGATCGACAAGCTCATTTACTTGACATGCTTGATCCGCCTTCCTCGATGTGTTATCCTGTGAGTTCCTTCCTTTATTCTTGTTTTTATTTGATTTTATACAGTGGGGACACTGTATAGTTTAAGTATGGGGTGGGGGAAGGGCTTACTTTGTGCATATTTGATCATATTTGACATTATTTGTGCAGTATTTCTTGAATTGCGTATACATGGCTATTTTGGAATTCATTATTGATTTATAGATGGGCTTATTTCCATGTTTTCCAAAGTTTTGAAAAATGACCCCCATTGAAATTTTTGATAATGTCATGGAAGCTTATATTGAACTCAACGATGCAAAATTGGATTCATTAGAGATATAGCATGAAATTGCCTAGTATAGGGAAGTCACAATGAAGTGCATATTTTCTTGAAAACCATGAAATGAGGTAAATTTGATATTGCTTTTGACATGTTGCATGATAAGAGGATGGAGGACTTTATATTTCCATATAATGCTCATATTGTTATAATCCTAGCCTTACCCATGCTTATGCATCACAAAAGTCATATTATGCCTTATTTCATATATTGCTCCACATGTTCTAAAATATTGCCATTCTTTACCTTATTCGGGGATTATGTTGAGAATGATGTTACATTATGGAGATTATCATATGGTGTTTATGTTGATTATCATTATTAGAGTTTGGCGAAATTGTTTTGAATATATGGAAAATTTAATTAGTGAAAGAAAATCCGATCAAACATCGACCCTGCTCGCCGAGATAATAGTTTGGCGAGATGGGACACCAGGTGAGGAGTCCAAAGCATTAAGTATCCGGGGCCATTCATGACACCCATGTTTGCGACTCGCGAGAAGGCAGTGCTGAGGTCATAGAGGTAAAAGCATCATTACTGATAAAAGCAATATGAAAGGTGATGAATCAAAGGGAGAAGGAATGTGGAAATTCAGTTTGGAAATACTCCATTTCCCCGGATCATTAGCACCACATTGCCAAAAAATTGCCCACCTTTAGCCTTTTACCAATCTACTCCTTATTGAGCTTAAATTAAAGTCCTCTTGATTATTGTTGCTTTGTCACATAAATGTTTTTGCATAACCCTCCGTTTGTGAGTAGATGTTGCTTTTTATTGCACATGCATGGATTTGTGACACTAGTACCTTCGAGGATGGTAATTGATTGCAGAGACATATGAGAATGAATCTAAGATGTTGAGAGTTTGATTTCTTCCCCTGAATGACAATTAGAAGTATTGCTTGAGGACAAGCAAGCTTAAGTATGGGGTGTTTGTTGTGAGCCTAATTTGCCATGTTTTACACTTAATTTTATATCGATTTCTGCATACATTTCATGCATTTTGGGTTAGAATAATACAGAATCTGTGTAGTTTACAGTTATTTGCAATATATGGAGGTCTACACAAGTTTTGTTTATATTTCACAGAAATCGGGCGCACTTTGGAGCTTAAAGGAAACTCATGGAGAAGCTAAGAATGGTGCAGCTGGAGAAAAGGCCATTTTTCACCATTCTTCGTTTTGAATCAAGCTTTGATGTCTTCATGAGAGTTGTATCCCTCGGAAAGAGCTTTCCAACGCATGGTCATATGCGTCAATCCGACGAACGAGGACTCGGGAAAGTGCGTTTTAAGAATAGAGCAGAAAGCTGAGAAAACTTTACTCGAGATCGACCAAAAGTGTTCGAGGAGGGCCTGGTCGAGGAAGAGCTGATCGAGAAGACAAAGACGAGGACAGACCGGGTTACACCCTACTCGAGATCGAGTAGACCTACTCGAGATCGAGGAGCCCGAAAGCCGTGTCCGAGCATGTCGAGCAGAGTCACCCGAGAAGACCTAGTCGACAAGGCCAGTCTAGTCGAGATCGACAAGGGATCCTCGAGATCGACTAGACCCAGGAGCCATGTCCGAGTCTGTCGAGGACCAGCTAGCCGAGACGACGAAGCCGAGCCAGTCGACCAACTTTCCTACTCGAGATCGACAAGACCATTGTCGAGATCGACGACGATTGGGATTCCTTGGGCTCGAAGTTTGTTAAAGTCTATCCGATCTATCAACATCTATCATGGAAGGAGAAGATCTATCCACCTTAAGACTTTTAGATATATTTCCCTTTTAGATTTAAATTCTTTGTTGCTTTTATTTATCATTAATGCTTATAGATATAGTTTTAGATATAGATAGAGATTTCTATCCTTGAGTAGCAAGGATTAGAAGGCTATAAATAAAGCCCATGGGGCTGATTTTAAATTCATTCAATTTTCAGTAGGAGAAGTAGTAGAGAGAGAGAGAGAGAGAGAGAGAGAGAGAGTGAGTGACCAAGAGGAGTTGGTGAAGCGAGAGCGGAATTGACTTCCTTTGGTTGTAAGCTCTATTTTATTTTATTAATGCAAGTTTATTTCCTTTTATTATTGATGTCTTTAATTATGATGAAGCGCGAGTAGTCAACCCACTTCTAGGATTGGGGCGAGCCCGACGATAGCCCTGCATAATTGAGGTAAAGATCCGACCTTTATCATGTTTTGAGCATCTCCTACTTGTTTATGTGTTTATTACCCATCTAATGGAGATCCATGATAACAAATTGGATTGTAAACATAAAATTAGTAGAGACAATTAGGGTTTCTTGAAAGAGTTGTCTCATTGTTGGAAAAGGCGAAAGCTTGTCCTTGATGCGATTTACATGATTATCTGTTTTGGTTCTGCCTTATGCATGCTTGGTTATCGTTGTTGCAAACCCCAATCTTGGAAGTCTTTTACATTAAGTTTAGTTCGAAGTCCCAAAGCATTTGTTTTTACTTTTGTTTCGATTTAGTTTCTGCCCTTACTCGATCTCGACCAAGCCTGGTCGATCTCGAGTTACTGATCTTCGATCTAGCATCGCTGTAGCTTCTGTGTGCAGGTACTCGACAAAACTCAACTCGAAATCGACGAGGACTCTACTCGATCTCGAGTAGCCTCTGGTCGATATCGACGAGCCCCTGTGCTTGCTGCTGCGCTGTGTTCGACTGTCCGATCTTCTGTCGACTACCCTAGTCGAGATCGAGGACCCTGTTGTCGACTTCTGACCGTGAGATTACTCCGCTGCCTAGGATTCGCTGACACGCTTCCTCGTGGATCGATCCTGACTTCCCACTGCTACATCAGGAGGAGGTCTTGTAATTATTTGCAAGGGACGGAATCTGGTTTGCTGTGATTTATTTCTATTTTATTATTGCAAGTCTCGATTTCCTCCTACAACATATACTTTGTTGTTGAATTATATTGTATGCAACAATTTAAAATATGAACATTATCAAATTAATAATGTAAAAGTTTCCATACACCGTCCAGCCTCATTTGTATTTTGTTGGCGTATTCAGATGATTTTATCATGTGCATGGCCATGCCAAAAACATGATGGGCCCAATGCCTCCTTCCATCCCCTCTTTTTTAAACGTTTATCGGTTTGTAAAGGTAGTAGATATCTATTTCCTTTTCTTAATAATGTGAGTTTAAATCTATATGTTAGCTTGTAGCCTGGATTAACTAGTTCATATATTTAATTACATGCTAGTGTTCAGTTCATAAGGATTAGCCGATGCCATAAAAAAATTTATAGTGTTGTTGTTTTGTATATATGTTATGCTTAGCATTCTCTACGAAGTTTTTCAAAGAGTAGTGTTGATCATTAAAATGGCTAAACGGAGTAGTGTTGATCGGTGAAATGAATATGATGTAAATATGAATATTATATTGTGTGAATATGAATATATAATATAAATATGAGTATTTAAATATGATATTATTTATATTCACATAATATAAAATAAATAACTTCATATTCATATTGATATATAATAATATTCACATAACTCAATATTCATGTTAATACTACACTATATTTATTCGTCAGACAATATTTTTCGTTTCATTAGAACACTTGTCTTATTGGGTATATATATGGAGAAATAGAAAACTTGGGTGTTTGTTGTTGGTGAATCTTTTGGAGAGGGGACCAAAGTAGGGATTGGATTGAGGGCTGGCATATGCATGGTTCCCCCACCCGACCATATTAAAGGGCCAAGTCAAGTCGCCTCTCTTTGGCAATTACAACTTGGTTTTAATTTGAATTGAAAAGAGATGGTAGATGTGGCATTTTCTTTGACTCTAAATTTGGATCTCTTCTCTATTTTCCTACATATTATTATTATCATCATCAATCCGTATATACCATTTCTTATCCTAAAAACACACCAACACCCCCCCCCCCCCCCCCCGGCTTTTTTTTATATAAATTTGCACCTATGTTTTTTCAAAGAATTTAATTTCTTCACTTATTGATTGATGTAACATGTTCCTACTTTTCGTCCCCTACTTTAATCCCACATCTACCTTCTTTCTCTCAAGTACAAATCCATATGAATTTTAGATTTCTATCTAAATTTTTGCTATGATCTTGTGTGGTTACATTCAATCAGTTTGTCATATTATTATTCTATCCACAATTATAGGATGTTGTTTATATTATTATTATTATTATTATTATTATTATTATTATTATTATTATTATTATTATAAAAAGGGATATTATTAATAATAATAAATTTCTTACATGAAATTAGATCGGAGCCGGCTAATAAGCTAGGCTCCGCATCCCTTTTGAATACTAAACGCAATCCTAATCAAAGTGTGTCAAAACCCCCTACTATGTCCTAATACCCCCTTAGCAACCTACACACCCGCTTAAGAAGTCCCATAGCATCATCCTCCAAGTCACCAATAGTAGAAAAGGAAAACGGCAGAAAATGATAACCTTTGGCCCTACAAACATCTTCATACTTTTTCCTCTTGTTATCAGCCGCCACTCTAGCCGCTTTACCTGGAATGAAGCTTGAACGAGCAGCCGAACTGAAGATAGAAGTTCATGTAATGTCCACACAAGTGTCTTTGCCCTGGGACCAGTTGTAGAACAGGATATCAGTTGGTCGAAGCTCCCTTCCCTTGTCATAAACCATTCCAGTAGACGCCTCTTTACAGACAGAGATTCCGGCCTTCAGGCACTCATCGTACAGAGGATCACGCACCACATTATGCCGATGCTTAACACCATTATCAGCAGCACAAGCAAGTGCGTGATCACCCCATACATCCAAAATGTCTTTCTCACAAGCAGGGCACTTGGATCCCGCACTAAACAATTCAATTCCCATGCAGTATTTAATAATTGAGCGGAAGGTAATGGGATTCATAATCTGACCAAGACCGGGAATATGAGCAGCCTTCAGCCACTGTTGGGCCATAGGGAGCTTCAGATTCGCAATAAGAGCTTCTTCTCTCCCAGTAAGAGCAAAGTCCACCTTGAGGTGCTTGTCCTCATTTCTGTAGTAGCAGCTAGCCATTTTCTTCATTAGGTGGGGGGCTAGCTGTAATACACACATGTCCAAGTCATCCTTATCGATAGCACTAACCCAACTGGAGACCGTTGACTCGTAAGAGGTCCCATCATCAGTCACTCTAGCATTCCTCAAAATACGGTCCTGCAAACCACGGGACTGGATCCTCGAAGCGAGAAAAGCATAATGCAGTGTGTCTGCAGCGGTGTAAACACCAAGACCACCATAATCGAGGGGCATAGTAGACACACGCCACTGTAAAGGGCCAAAGCCTGATCCTCCAAGAGTAACTATCTGTTCCACCGAAGACCTCAAAGAATCATCAAAAACACGGTGGACATCTATACAACATGGGGGTGGGGTTGTCCGCAATGCAAAGTAAAGACGAGAGACCCCTGAGCAGGCTCGCATGAGCAATAGCTCACATTGAGGGTCTTCCAACTTCTTGATGGCTTCCATCAAGGCATTAGTTTTCAAAACTCTCTTCATCATCACCTCGTTGCAGAAGGAAATATCCAAGCTAACCGCCCCACCAAGGAGCTTAATTCCCCCCACCGGGCGCGAAATATGCTTAAGGAACAACCCGACTCCCCTACAACGCGGATCCTCACTCGGCCGGAATATTTCTGTTTTATCACATTGAGGTGAAGTCCTAAGGTTGGGCCATCTTCATGGACAATAGCAAGCGCCTTGCTAAACATCAAAGTGTCTCCAATCAGTGTCCTATCATCGAGGTACCAAGCATTAAGCTTCAGCTTGCGAATCAAGGGGTGCAGTGTAAGCGAGAACAGTAAAGGTCCAAGAGGGTCACCTTGCTGAACTCCCTAACACGAATATAAAACCTGGCCCCCATAATATAAGCGAGCGGGACGTGCATAGCAAAACTCGACCCAATGAGATATGAAAGGGCACATACGACGAACCTCCTTAATCATGGCACTACGATCAACGAGATTAAAGGCATTTTTGAAATCAACCAGAAGCATAGACATGCTATTATCATCATCATCATCATCATCATCATCATCATCATCATCATCATCATCATCATCATCATCATCATCATCATTATTATTATCATCATCATCATCATCATCATATAATTACATATTACAAGAAATTAGTGGGTAGTCGAGATACTATTTGGGTACCCACTTCTTTAGGGGTAACAAGGCTAAGTCTAGTAAAAAATATAAGTTTCAGCACGAGCCCTGACATCCTGAGATACTGAGAATTTCTAAATCCACTTCAGCAATGCAATAACATCCGTATCCAGCTCCCCCAACGAAGAGAAAGAGAAGGGTAGGAAACCATAACCCAATGTCATGCACACATCACGATATTTGAAAGCTTACGTTGAGCAGCACTATCAACAACAACACGACCAGGGACAAAGCCATACACCCCCGATTGAGTCAAGGGGGAGGATCCCATCAGATCAACACAAACATCACGCCCTATGTACCATGAATAGAGAAGCAAATCTGCTGGATGAAGAGGCCTATCGTGTCCATCCACCACACCGATATCAACCTCCTTATCGGCAGAAATCACAGCCATGTAACAGATATCCAATAAGGCATCGTGCACAAGGTTATGTCGATGTTTAATGCCCACGGTACCAGCACATGACATAGCACGATCTCCATAGACATCACCATCAAAGACCCGAGAACAAGCCGGACATGGCCTAGACACCATGAACAACGGGATACCCAGTCGATAACTAAGCACACTATGTTATGTTCTATTCATAGTCTGCCCCAACCCAAAAATTGGAACTACACGTAACCAATCGGAGGAGTGAGCACCTTGCTGAGACTTCCACAATGCCACCTGTCGCGGAGTTAAAGAGAAAACAGAGTCCGATGTAGCAACAACCTTTACGAAATATATATTTGCCAATTTCTTCATAAGTTTAGGGCCATCGATTTCACTAGGATCCCGTAGAAGATCATAACCCGTAATCTCATTAAAAGCACGACAAGCATCATCAAAAGTAAGACCAACAAAAATAATACCAGAAGGGCATAGGAGCTTAGCCTGCAACTCAGCAGACTGCAAACGAGACGCCAGAAAAGCATAATGTAGGACATCCTCAGCAACATATACTCTAAGCCCACCAAAATGAAAGGGGAATGTGGCAAGCCGCCACTGCCAATCTACAAACCCAGGCCTAGGTGAAGTGACAATACGTTCCAAGCTAGAATGAAGTGCCCCGCATCGAAGGAGAGCTGGGCCGACCCAAAGACACGCGAAGGACAAGTACGCAAAGCAAAGTAAAGTTTAGAAATACCCGTACAAGCCTGAAGCATAAGCAACTCACACTGTGGATCCTTAATGCTCACGACAGAATCCATAAGCTCTGTGGTCCTAGTCACTCTCTTCACCACAAGTTCGCTGCCAAAAATAGGGCACACAATGATAGGCCCACCCAAAACATTGACACCACGTGAAGGCCAAGCAATAGGGGGGAAACACTAGGAAGTTGACTTCTGGGGTCTTCTATAGGCCAAAAACCTCGGTCTTATCCACATTAAAATGAAGGCCAAAGCCGGGACCATCCGCCATAATCAGATCTAAGACCTTTCCCGCCACCCAAGTGTCCTCAACAACAGTGTCATAATCTAAGTACCAAGCCTGCAGACTCAGGGCAAAACACTCTCTGATCTTGCACACCAAAGGATGCAATAACAAAGAAAAAGGTAGAGGCCCTAAAGGATCCCCTTGTTAAACCCCCCGACATGACCACAAGCTATGCTCCCCATAATACAGTCGGACAGGATTAGAGTAACAAAACTTCAACCATCGGGATAGAACCGGGTAGTGACAACGAACTTCCTGTAATAGAGGAGCACTACCAAAAACGCAGGAAATAGCCACGGATTTTAGCCACGTCATAAAGTCGTTGCCACATCCGTAGCTGATAGCCACGAAGATAGCTTCGACCTGACAAGCCGTAGCTATATTAGCGTCGAATGTAAATATTCGTGGCAACGGCCGTGGCTAGTGATGAAGACATAATTTCGTGTCCAGAATTTTGTGGATTTTAGCCACGAAAAAAAATGTCGTGGCTGGTGTCATGGCTATTAGCCACGACTTTGGCCACTGTCAAAATTTTCCGTGGCCGATTTCGACGCCATTTTGGCAATTCTAACCTGACGTGGCAATGTAGCCACGACTTTAGACACGAATAATATCCGTTGTTGTACTCATGGCTAAGAATGTGAGGCAATTAGCAATATATGACACGAGTTGGAGGTGAACATCCACGAATTTAGCCACGGTTGGATTATCCGTGGCGAAATTCGACGCTAACATGGAGGCGCCCATTGTCCCTTTAATGTAAGTGTGTAACCGAATTGAGGAAATTCACAAATTAAAGCAAATTAATTTGAAAGAAAACATTAGTTTTTAAGCCCAAAATCTAAACAAAAAAAAGGTAGAGCCTAATGATAGTCAAGCCCAAAGGCGGTCAACCCATTAGTTGTAGTCAAAGCCCAATGAATATGTAAGCCCAATTAATAGCTCTCGGCATATTACGGAGCCCACTTAATAGCCACGGATATGTTCGTGGCTAATGCCGTGGCTATTTACAGTTAACCTCAAATGGCACACTTTAATTTCTAATGGGCTTTAATTTATTATGGGCCCAAATACGGCTATAATTTCCGCCAAAAGGCCCATTAATGGTATATGTATTTATATCTAAATAAATACTAGAACATAATCAAAACTAATAATTGTTAAATAAAATGTGTTTTGAGGGAAAAAATCATATAAGTAACTAATAATTGTTGAATAAATCCATATATTAATTAATAAGTTGTTATAATAATTCTATAAGTGTGTGTGTGTGTTTTGACGGTAAATCATATAAGTAGCTATAAATTGTAGAATAAAACCTTATATTATCTAATAAAATGTTTTAAGAATTCTATACGTGTGTGTTTTGAGGGAAAATCATATAAGTAGCTAATGATTGTGGAATAAAACCTCATATTATCTAATAAAATGTTGTAAGAATACTATAAGTGTGTGTTTTGAGGGAAAATAATGTAAGTAGATAATGACTGTGGAATAAAACCATATATTATCTAGTAAAATGTTATAAGAATTCTATACGTGTGTGTTTTGAGAGAAAATCATATAAGTAGCTAATGATTGTGGAATAAAACCTCATATTATCTAATAAAAAGTTTGTAAGAATACTATAAGTGTGTGTTTTGAGGGAAAATAAGGTAAGTAGATAATGATTGTGGAATAAAACCTTAAATTACCTAACAAATTGTTATAAGAATACTATAAGTGTGTGTTTCGAGGGAAAATCATATAAGTAGCTAATGATTGTGGAATAAAACCTCATATTATCTAATAAAATGTTATAAGAAAACTATAAGTTTGTGTTTTGAGGGAAAATAATACAATAAGAGTATATTTTGAAGAAAATTTATATAAGTAACTAACAAATGTTTAATAAAACCTCATTTTAACTAATAAGTTCTTATTAGAATACTATAAGAGTGTGTTTTGAGGAAAACTCATATAAGTAACTAACAAATGTTTAATAAAACCTTATTTTAACTAATAAATTCTTATTAGAATACTATAAGAGTATGTTTTGAGGAAAACTCATATAAGTAATTAACAAATGTTTAATAAAACCTTATTTTAACTACTAAATTCTTATTAGAATACTATAAGAGTATGTATTGAAGAAAATTTATATAAGTAACTAACAAAATGTTTAATAAAAACCCTATTTTAACTACTAAATTCTTATTAGAATACTATAAGAGTATGTTTTGAAGAAAATTTATATAAGTAACTAACAAATGTTTAATAAAACCTTATTTTAACTACTAAATTCTTATTAGAATACTATAAGAGTATGTTTTAAAGAAAATTTATATAAGTAACTAAAAAATGTTTAATAAAACCTTATTTTAACTACTAAATTCTTATTAGAATACTATAAGAGTATGTTTTGAGGAAAACTTATATAAGTAACTAACAAATGTTTAATAAAACCCTATTTTAACTACTAAATTCTTATTAGAATACTATAAGAGTATGTTTTGAAGAAAATTTATATAAGTAACTAACAAATGTTTAATAAAACCTTATTTTAACTACTAAATTCTTATTAGAATACTATAAGAGTATGTTTTAAAGAAAATTTATATAAGTAACTAAAAAATGTTTAATAAAACCTTATTTTAACTACTAAATTCTTATTAGAATACTATAAGAGTATGTTTTGAGGAAAATTTATATAAGTAACTAACAAATGTTTAATAAAACCTTATTTTAACTAATAAATTCTTATTAGAATACTATAAGAGTATATTTTGAGGAAAACTCATATAAGTAACTAACAAATGTTTAATAAAACCTTATTTTAACTAAATAAGTTCTTATTAGAATACTATAAGAGTATGTTTTGAGGAAAACTCATATAAGTAACTAACAAATGTTTAATAAAACCTTATTTTAACTAAAAAATTCTTATTAGAATACTATAAGAGTACGTTTCGAAGAAAATTTATATAAGTAGCTAACAAATGTTTAATAAAACCTTATTTTAACTACTAAATTCTTATTAGGATACTATAAGAGTATGTTTTGAGGAAAACTCATATAAGTAACTAACAAATGTTTAATAAAACCTTATTTTAACTAATAAATTCTTATTAGAATTCTATAAGAGTATGTTTTGAGGAAAAACTCATATAAGTAACTAACAAATGTTTAATAAAACCTTATTTTAACTAATAAATTCTTATTAGAATTCTATAAGAGTATGTTTTGAGGAAAAACTCATATAAGTACCTAACAAATGTTTAATAAAACCTTATTTTAACTACTAAATTCTTACTAGAATACTATAAGAGTATGTTTTGAGGAAAATTTGTATAAGTAACTAACAAATGTTTAATAAAACCTTATTTTAACTAATAAATTCTTATTAGAATACTATAAGAGTATGTTTTGAAGAAAATTTATATAAGTAACTAACAAATGTTTAATAAAACCTTATTTTAACTACTAAATTCTTATTAGAATACTATAAGAGTATGTTTTGAGGAAAACTCATATAAGTAACTAACAAATGTTTAATAAAACCTTATTTTAACTAATAAATTCTTATTAGAATTCTATAAGAGTATGTTTTGAGGAAAAACTCATATAAGTAACTAACAAATGTTTAATAAAACCTTATTTTAACTACTAAATTCTTATAGTATTCTTACTAGAATACTATAAGAGTATGTTTTGAGGAAAACTCATATAAGTAACTAACAACTGTTTAATAAAACCTTATATTAACTACTAATTTCTTATTAGAATACAATAAGAGTATATTTTGAGGAAAACTCAAATATGTGACTAATAAATTTTGAATCAAATCTTAGATTGACGAATAAATTCTTATTTTGAATAATATGTAATTACAAACTTTTTTATATGTTCACCCCCCAAAAAACTTTTTTATATGATGGTTTTATACCAAACCTATAAATATTAAAATTAAAATTGATATTTGAAAAATTTGCGTAAGATATGGGTACTAAACTAGTTTAATAATGTTTGGTAAAATCTTATAAATACATATAGATATCTAATTAATTTCGATAAAAAATATTTAAAATATATATTTAATAATAAATAGTTGTATTGATAGTTTTATTTTCTAAATGTAATTGTGAAGAAAAAAAAAATCACATTCACACTGTCAATTTGTTTTAGCGCTATACGTTTTGAGCGGTAAATTCCCCCCCCCCCCCCCCCCCCCCCAAATTTTTGGCCAAAATTTAAAGGGGACTTTTAACCCTGAAAATCCCTGCTTCACCGTTTCATTTCACACAGCCGCTTCTTCCCTTCCACTTCGCCGATTCGTTTTTTCTCAGATGTGAGATTCCATGGCCGCTTCCTCTTCCTTATGCTCGGCCTTCCCGCTTCCATGGCAGCCACCATTCCTCTGCTCCTCCCCTTGCTCACCCTAAGTCCTCCCTCTCACCCTTCCTCGATCTCATTCGCATTCTGGAGCTCTCGCCACTCCCTAATTCAGACCCCTCACCGCTCCCTCGTTCGTTGTTCTTAGCCCTAATTCAGACCCCTCGTCGCTCACTCAATCGTCGTTCTGCTCTCTGGCATCGACGGTTAGATTGGAGAAGGCAACATCAGGGATTGAAGTTTTCTGCTTCTTCCTTCCTTCGAATGTCCATGTCTTGAGGAATTTGTTCGGTAATCTCGATCTCTCTGGCTTGTCTTTCTCTTGTCGACAACTATGCAGCTGTTATTTGTTTAAGTCGGGAGGGATTGAAGTCTTTCTCTTGTCGACGAATTTGTTCTTGTCGGTAATCTCTCTCTCCTTGTATAAACTATGCAGTTGTTCTTTGTTTATGGTGGCAGGATAAAACCTCTCCGCTCCGCCGGCTCCGTCACCGTCGCCACCGGCCGCCGATTACCCAAGTACCCAACCTATCCGTCCCTTCTTCATCCTTCTTTATTCCACTGTCGACACTACTGTCCTCCTTTACTAGACAATTTTTTTTAAAAAAAAAATGTTGTGCTCTGTATTCAGAATTTACAAGGTTGTGCTAGAGGTAGAAAAGAAGTACCCTGATTAATGGGAACGAAGAACTTGATGTTCAACCTCTTCCAACTACAGATTGGTTCAGGTTGATGTTTTAAGTCAAATATCATCCATCTGTATGCATTTTTCTTTAGTTCTTATCTTTTACTTCTTTAGTTTGAGAATATGTACTAACATCTTCTACTTGTTGTGGCACTGTTGGTCATTCTTAGAGCATTTGTTACTGGCTTTTGCACTGTTCCAACTTCTGAAAGTTGTAGAGATGAGGTTGAATTGAGGTCTGTTTATGTTTGATATGTCTGAACAGTTTATAAGACACTCATAAGCTCTAAAATTTTCTAAATTGTCCTTATCCAAATGCTGAATTTTTTTCTGAGGTCAATCATTTTTATTTAATTGACTAAGAACCATGTAATACGGAGTATATTATTGTGGGGTTAATATGATTTGCCGGCCCTTTTTTTATGCATGTGAAGAAGATTTCAGCCCACCAATATAATGCCAAACTGACCTTTTCATGAGAAGAGTCAAGGAAACTTGTCTTATAGTTCATATATGTAGAATGCTCTTTTAAATTTTACTTTCCTATTGCATTGGTTAATAATTATGTTCTTCCTTTCTTGACCTCTGTCTTGCATAGTATACACCGCCTGAAGTTAAGTGAAGATCCATACTTGACTATTTTAGGATCAATTATTGTTTTTCGTTAATTATGTTTTGCAAGAGAGTATATCGTTTATATTACATGTATATCTTTTCATTTTTCCATTCGTTGGTTTATAACCTTGATATTTTCTTCGGTTGATTGTAGTGTCCAGGTAAAAATAATTTATTCATGGGCGACTATGTTGATTGAGGATATTCTTCAGATGAAATTGGTATTGTGAGCACCTCATGCTTTTTTCCATCTCTATTGGCGGGATAAGGCAGATGGGAAAAGCGTTGGCATACTCCAAGAAGCTATCATTGTTTTGGTTGTGTTTTGGATAGTCGAATTTATGCTTGTATTTTGGTTGGTTGAACCCCTGGTTGTGTGTTGGATGTGTTTAGAATGAACAAATTATGTAAATGGTATTTTATTTTGATATATTTATGTGCCCAGCATTATTAAATAATTATATTATATTTAAAGAATTAAATAAGCTGTGACAACGACATTAGCCACAAGCATTAGCCACGGTCATAGCCACGACCATAGCCACATGCAGGCCACGACATTAGCCACGGGCATAGCCACGACAATCGTTGTGCCTCAATGGAGACTCTCACGTGTGAGGCCACGACATTAGCCATGAGCAGACCGTGGCTAATATCGTGGCTATAGCCACGAATTCTTCGGGTATGACCCAGCCACGGACATAGCCACGGATATTGTGGTGGTGGCTGTTAGCGTCGAGGCATATAGCCTCGAATGGCGACGAACGGCAAATTCATGGCTATGCCCAGGGCTAAACCGTTTAGCCACGGAAATTCGTTACCAATTCGTGGCTATTTGACCGTGGCTATTTCTTGTGTTTTTGGTAGTGGGGATCAAATCATCCAAAATAGCAACAGCAGCTCCACCCAAACAATAAAAAAGATGTTGAGCACGAAACCCATCCCTTCCACATGACGTGCCCCACGAAAAACTTTGAATCATATCCAAAACAACAGTCGAAAAGGTAACTAATGAATGGTGATCAACAGGCAAAGGCAGAAATTCGAGAGACGGGGCAATGGGGTGCTTATCTAGCAGGGACTGGAGAGTGGCATCAGAATAAGGAGCAATACCTGATGAAGAAAGCACTTGAACATCGGTAGTGTAATGACTGAAGTCCACTAAAATAGCCATGTTGAAATGCACAGTTTAGCTCCATGTTCTATACACTTTGCATATTTCGGGATGGGAATATGTCAAATTTATGTAATATGTGCTCATTTGCAAGAAATGGAGATCTACATAAGTTTTGGTTTAATATTACAGAATTTGGAGCTATTTCGGGACAAAACCAAGAAGCAAAGACGGAAGCTGGGCCTTACTTGATATCGACAAACATCTACTCGATATCGACAAAACATCTCCGGGCACAGCATGATCGAGGAGGAGCAGATCGAGGAGCTGAGAGGCAACACTACCCGACTCCAGATATTTACTCGATATCGAGTACTCTTCTCGATATCGACAAAACCTTAAAGACATGCCTGGAGTCGAGGAAGACCACCTGATCAAGAAGCCGAAGACGAAGACATGCCGAGCAGACTTTCCTCGATATCGAGTAGTTTACTCGATATCGACAAGTTCAGCATCACCTGTCCGAGCCAAGTCGAGCAGAAGTTGCTCGAGCAAGCCAAGCCAGCCTAGTCGACGAACCAAGTTCCTCGATATCGAGGACTTTACTCGATATCGAGGACCTCAGCACCGCTTGTCCAAGCTAGATCGAGGACTGATTACTCGAGGTGCCTAGCCAACTGAAGTCGACGCCAAAGTTACTCGATATCGAGTACTTTACTCGATATCGAGGAGATCTATCCGGAGCCGCGTTACGCGGTGAGCTGTCCGTGTCGAGCTGGGATTGCTTGGAGCCGAAGGGAGTCCGATTCTATCCAAGTTCTATCAAGATCCATCCATGGAGAAGAAGATTTATCCACTTGAAGATATTTTAGTCATTTAGATATATTTCCCTTTTATGATAAATGTTTCTTTTATTAATGTTTTATCTTTAGATAAATAGAGATTTCTATCCTTGATTTGCAAGGATTAGAAGCCTATAAATAAGGCCTTAGGGGCTGATTTCTAAGCATTCAATTTTAGTAGGAGAAGTAGTAGTAGAGAGAGAAAGAGAGGCCGAGTGGAGCAAAGGAGCGAAAGTGATCTGGCTTTGTTCGGTTTGTACTTTCTTCAGTTTGGTTTAATGCAAGTTCTTTCTTTCACATCAATATCTGCAATTGCGATGAAGCGTGAGTAGTCCACCCACTTCTAGGGTTGGGGCGAGCCCGACGATAGCCATGCGTGTTTGAGGTAAAGATCCGACTTTTATCATGTTTTGAGCATCTACTACTTGTTATGTGTTTATTACCCATCTAATGGAGGTCCATGTTAACAACTTGGATTGTAAACATAAAATCAGTAGATACAATTAGGGTTTCTTGAAAGAGTTGTCTAATTGTTGGAAAAGGCGAGAGCTTGGTCCTTCGATGCGATTTACATGATTATCTGTTTTATTCTTGCTTTATGCATGGTTGGTTATTGTTTTCGCAAACCCCAATCTTGGAAGTCTTTCACATATAGTTTATTTCGAACCCTGCAAGTCTTGTTCTTTAATTTTATTTTGTTTTTAAGTTTTCTGTCTCCTCGATATCGACTAATTTTACTCGATATCGACTACTGATCCCCGATCCAAGATCGTCGTAGCTTCTCCTGTGCAGGTACTCGACAAAGCCTTCATCGACATCGACAAGTTTACTCGATATCGAGTAGAGCCTGCTCGATATCGACCAAAACATGCTGCTGCTTCTACGCTGTTCGACTTGTCCGATCTTCTGTCGACCAACCCTAGTCAAGATCGAGGATACCTGTGATCGATTTCTATCCGTCAGATTCCACCGCTGCCTAGGATCCACTGACACGCTTCCTCGTGGATCGATCCTAACTGCCCACTACTGCATCGGGAGGAAGTCTTGTAATCATTTGCAAGGGACGAAATCTGGTTTGCCTTACTTTATTTATATTTTATTGCAATTCTCGATTTCTTCCTTACAACAAATTGGCGCCGTTGCCGAAGAAGCTATCATTCGCGCCTTAGGTAATTAATTCTCACGTTTGCCTTGAGTTACTTCGCAGGTGTATGCACCGTTCTGGTCAACCACCTGAGTTTGACGGCTTAGACGAACTGGAACGCCTTCTACACATCCAAGCTAAGCTGAAAAGAGCCATGGCGGCTGCAGAAACACAAGAACAGCTAATTGAGAGGCTTAGGAGGGAAATAGCCACCAAGGATACTGCTCTCGCCGCTGAGAGAGCAGGAAGGGAACAAGCAGAAGCTGAGCTTGCCCAATACCCAACCACTGCAGAGGATTATGCACCCGACTCTCGTCGTGCCTGAATCGGCGATTCTAATCCCTCAAAATTACTTTGAAATTCGCACTCACTTCCTTATTGAACTTAAAAATAATGCTTTTCATGGAAGATTCAATGAATGCCCTCTTGAACATATTACCAATTTTACTGACATGTGCCATACTCTTGCTGAAGGTACTACTCTGGAATATGTCAAGATGAAAGCTTTCCGCTGTTCTCTCGCTGGTCCTGCATTAAAGTGGCTAGAAGGGCTGAAACCACGATCCCTAACGACATGGGCTCAAGTAGAGCAGGAATTCCTCAACAAATTCTTTCCTCTTGCCAAGACAGCACTCCTCCGCCAGAAGATTACAACTTTCAAACAGAAGTCTGAGGAGCCGCTGGCAAAAGCATGGGAGCGATATAAGGAACTGCTGCGATCTTGCCCTTCTCATGGACAGCCACCCTACGTCATTCAAGAGATCTTCTTCAATTCTCTTGACCAAGTCACTAAGGACAGGATCAACCAGTATACTCGCTATGAGTATCTGACGATGCCACCAGCTGACGCATGGGGAGTACTAGACAAGCTCACCAACTATGATAACAAGTATGGGGCTACTGCAAACTATGATGAGAACTCCTATGCAAGCCTTCCAAAGGCATTGACCCAGATGTCAGGGAGCAGTACTACAGAGACCAAAATCGCAAGCTCCTCAAGCAAGTCAAATATCTCTCTGTCAATCAGCCTTGCATCGAATGCGGATCACAGCGGCACACCACTACTGAGTGCCCACACAGAGCAAGTCAGGATGGCAGAGACCCAGGAAGAGTTAGCTTACGCAGGGGGGTCCCAATCGCTATATGGGAGATCAAAGGTTCTATCAACCACAATGGAACCAAGGTCCTCCTAGGAACCCCCCGCCATATAGAGCTCCAAGACATCCAGAAAGGGACCAAAAGAAGGATGATTTACAGCTCATCTTTGAGGAGATGTGCCGGAATCAAGGCACCATCAACAATCAGTTCCAGAACATCAATACAAAATTTGGAGAGCTGGACATCTGGAAGAAGAGCATAGAGACACAGATGGGTCAATTCGCGGCACAGATTCCACGACCGATCGGGCAACTCCCTGGGCAAACAGAACCAAATCCTAAGGGGAAGACCGGACACGTCGCAACTGTAAGGCTCAGGAGCGGGCACCAACTACGCGAGCCAGAGGTCGGAAAGCAACAGGACACAGCAGAGCAGCAACTCGACATCGACCAAACCCAAGTCGATGTCGACGAGAATTTAGTCGATATCGACAACATTCAACCCGATGTCGAGAAGGATCCAGGCCCAGAATCGTCTGCACAGCCCAGCAACCCGAAGACGACGACTTTACTCGATATCGACCAAACTCTTGTCGATATCGAGGAGAAGTTGGCCGATGTCGACGACTCTGCAACACCTCCGACATCAATTCTGGGTCCAAAGCAGAAAAAGACACTGCCTTTCCCTTCCAAAGCACTAAAAGATCCAACTGCAGGTAAGTTTAAACGTTTTGTTAATATGCTTCGAGAACTGAATGTCTCTATTCCTTTTACAGAAGCTCTGCAAGAGATGCCTGCATATGTCAAATTCCTAAAGGAAATCCTGAGCAACAAGCGATCACTCTCGGAAATCGTCGGCGAATGCAAAATGCTCCACTTTCCTGAAAAGAGGCCTGATCTTGGTAAGTTTTCTGTTACTGTAGGACTTGGTCAACATAAATATGAGTCCTTGTGTGATTTAGGAGCAAGTGTGAGCATCATGCCCTTATCAATCTGGTGGAAAGTGAAGATAGAATGTATAGAGCTTGTGGATGCCAAACTATACATGGCAAACAATACAGTAGTCATCCCTACAGGTATGGTTGAGAATGTCCCCGTCCAGGTTGGTAAATTCTTTATTCCAGCAGATTTCCTTATTATAGACTGTACTGAAGATCCTACTAGCCCTATTATTCTTGGTAGACCATTCTTAGCTACTGTAGATGCCAAGATTAGTGTCAAACAGCGATTGCTCACCTTCACCATAGGCGACGAGGTCTTAGGTTTCTCCTTTGGACCTGGAAAGGAGGAAATTTCATGGCTGGAGGTGAAAAGCATCAGCAACCACGGGATCAAGCAAACAACGGAGGAAGGCAGCCAAAGTCAACTCGATATCGACATAGGCTCCTCGATATTGAACAAGGCATTACTCGATATCGACTTCCTCCGCTGAGACACAGACTTGCCAAGAGCCTAAGTATGGGGTCCCTGTACTCGATGTCGACCAACCCAACTCGACATCGACCAACCCTAAGCCCAAAGATTTCTGTTTTGGGCCCGAAAAGGTAAGTTCAGGTATGAGTTCTACTCCTCAGTCCATTAAGAAATTTATAAATAAATTAAGGGGAGGTAAGGCCCCGTGGCGAGAGAATCTGCGGAAACTGAGAGCTGGAAAGAGAAAGAAGGGAGAAAAGGAAGACTATGCAAGCAATCACCTATCAGCTGAGCTTGCATACTGCAATCAGGACCTAGATGATCCAGGAGAAGGGCCAAGCACAAGCGGGCCCCACATTGACAGTCCTTGAGCACAAACGGAGAAGTCGGCTTAGCGACTCTAAAATCTAGAGCATGTACATAAAACTTTTGAATTTTGGGACTTTTGAACTTTTGGTTTTGGTTTTTGCTTTGTTTTTGCTCTTTAGTTTAGAATACTTCATGTGGAAAGTCTTGTCTTTGTGTGAAATCTAACACTTTTAGGTCGACAAGCATAAAAGGATCGCGAAAAGTGGAATAAGAAGTCCCTGAAAAACAGTCGGAATCGACGAAGGCCAAGTCGAGAACGACCAAGAGGAGCAGCCCAGAGGTCCTCGATATCGAGTAGGCCAACTCGATATTGACCAAGCCATAAGAATCTCCTCGACTTCAGCATTCCACCCAACGCTGACAAGGCTACTCGATATCGAGTACTGTACTCGATATCGACCAAACTCATTTCCTCGACATGCCCTGTTTTGCCTTCCTCGACGCATTATTTGGTGAGTTCCTTCCTTTACCTTTGTTTTGTTTGATTTTTTTTACAGTGGGGACACTTTATATTTTAAATATGGGGTGGGGGAAGAGCTCATTATCATTATTATATGTTTTATTCTTGCTTTTGGTTTTACATGGTGAAATTTTGAGTAAATTTTAAATTTTTGTGCATAAGGCTAAAACTCAAAATTCTATGAGATATCTCCCATTGCTTGTGAATTGTTCAAAGAAATAGTGTCATGGAAGCTCTAATTGAACTCGACGATGAAAAATTGGATTCATTAGAGACATAGCATGAAATTGCCTAGTAAAGGGAAGTCACAATGAAATGTATATTTTCTTGAAAACCATGAAAGGAGGTAAAATTTGATATTGCTTTTGACATATTGCATGATAAGAGGATGGAGGACTTTATATTTCCATATAATGCTCATGTTGTTATATCCTAGCCATACCTGTGCTTATGCATCAAAAAACCATATTATGCCTTATTTCAATTATTGCTCCACATGTTCTAAATATTGCCATTCTTTACCTTATTTTCTATCCGGTGATTATGATGAGAATGATTTTACATTATGGAGATGTTATATGGTGTTTGTATTGTTGTTATCATTATTGGAGTTTGGCGGAATTGCTTGAAATATATGGAAAATTTAATGAGTGAAAGAAAATCCGATCAAAGATCGACCCTGCTCGCTGAGATAATAGTTTGGCGAGATGGGACACCAGGTGAGGAGTCCAAAGCACTAAGTATCCGGGGCCATTCATGACACCCATGTTTGCGACTCGCGAGAAGGCAGTGCTGAGGTTAGAGAGGTAAAAACATTATTATTGATAAAAGCATTATGAAAGGTGATGAATCTTATGGAGAAGGAATGTGGAAGTTCAGTTTGGAAATACTCCATTTCCCCGGATTATTAGCACCACGTTGCCAAAAATTGCCCACCTTTAGCTTTTTACCAATCTACTCCTTATTGAGCTTAAATTAAAGTCCTCTTGATTATTAATGCTTTGTCACATGAATTGTTTTTTGCATAAACCTCCTTTTATGAGTAGATGTTGCTTTTTAAATTGCACATGCATGGATTTGTGGCATAAGTACCTTTTCAACGATGGTAATTAAATGCAGGGTTATATAAAAATGAATCTAAGATGTTGAGAGTTTAATTTCTTCCCCTGAATGACCATCCAAGTTATTGCTTGGGGACAAGCAAGCTTAAGTATGGGGTGATTTGATGTCCACTAAAATAGCCATGTTGAAATGCACAGTTTAGCTCCATGTTCTATACACTTTGCATATTTTGGGATGAGAATATGTCGAATTTATGTAATATGTGTTCATTTGCAAGAAATGGAGATCTACATAAGTTTTGGTTTAATATTACAGAATTTGGAGCTATTTCGGGACAAAACCAAGAAGCAAAGACGGAAGCTGGGCCTTACTCGATATCGACAAACATCTACTCGATATCGACAAAACATCTTCGGGCACAGCATGATCGAGGAGGAGCAGATCGAGGAGCTGAGAGGCAACACTACCCGACTCCAGATATTTACTCGATATCGAGTACTCTCCTCGATATCGACAAAACCTTGAAGACATGCCTGGAGTCGAGGAATACCACCTGATCGAGAAGCCGAAGACGAAAACATGCCTAGCAGACTTTCCTTGATATCGAGTAGTTTACTCGATATCGACAAGTTCAGCATCACCTGTCCGAGCCAAGTCGAGCAGAAGTTGCTCGAGCAAGCCAAGCCAGCCTAGTCGACGAACCAAGTTCCTCGATATCGAGGACTTTACTCGATATCGAGGACCTCAGCACCGCTTGTCCGAGCTAGATCAAGGACTGATTACTCGAGGTGCCCAGCCAGCTGAAGTCGACGCCAAAGTTACTCGATATCGAGTACTTTACTCGATATCGAGGAGATCTATCCGGAGCCGCGTTACGCGGTGAGCTGTCCGTGTCGAACTGGGATTGCTTGGAGCCAAAGGGAGTCCGATTCTATCCAAGTTCTATCAAGATCCATCCATGGAGAAGAAGATTTATCCACTTGAAGATATTTTAGTCTTTTAGATATATTTCCCTTTTATGATAAATGTTTCTTTTATTAATATTTTATCTTTAGATATAGATAGAGATTTTTATCCTTGATTTGCAAGGATTAGAAGCCTATAAATAAGGCCTTAGGGGCTGATTTCTAAGCATTCAATTTCAGTAGGAGAAGTAGTAGTAGAGAGAGAAAGAGAGGCCGAGTGGAGCAAAGGAGCGAAAGTGATTTGGCTTTGTTCGGTTTGTACTTTCTTCCGTTTAGTTTAATGCAAGTTCTTTCTTTCACATCAATATCTGCAATTGCGATGAAGCACGAGTAGACCACCCACTTCTAGGGTTGGGGCGAGCCTGACGATAGCCATGCGTGTTTGAGGTAAGGATCCCACTTTTATCATGTTTTGAGCATCTACTACTTGTTATGTGTTTATTACCCATCTAATGGAGGTCCATGCTAACAACTTGGATTGTAAACATAAAATCAGTAGATACAATTAGGGTTTCTTGAAAGAGTTGTCTAATTGTTGGAAAAGGCGAGAGCTTGGTCCTTCGATGCGATTTACATGATTATCTGTTTTATTCTTGCTTTATGCATGGTTGGTTATTGTTTTCGCAAACCCCAATCTTGGAAGTCTTTCACATATAGTTTATTTCGAACCCTGCAAGTCTTGTTCTTTAATTTTATTTCGTTTTTAAGTTTTCTGTCTCCTCGATATCGACTAATTTTAGTCGATATCGACTACTGATCCCCGATCCAAGATCGCCGTAGCTTCTCCTGTGCAGGTACTCGACAAAGCCTTCATCGACATCGACAAGTTTACTCGATATCGAGTAGAGCCTGCTCGATATCTACCAAAACCTGCTGTTGCTGCTACGCTGTTCGACTTGTCCGATCTTCTGTCGACTAACCCTAGTCGAGATCGAGGACACCTGTGATCGATTTCTGTCCGTGAGATTCCACCGCTGCCTAGGATCCGCTGACACGCTTCCTCGTGGATAGATCCTGACTTCCCACTACTGCATCGGGAGGAAGTCTTGTAATCATTTGCAAGGGACGGAATCTGGTTTGCCTTACTTTATTTATATTTTATTGCAATTCTCGATTTCCTCCTTACAACAATGACCATCACAAATCTTCCTCCGACATTATCGAAGGTTAAGCTTACTCAAATCAAGGTCCTTCTTCACACTAAAAAGAGGTGGAACCTCAGCTAAGGTCTCTTGCATAAGTTGCAAACTGCCGCTAGGAATGCCCCAAGCACGAATAACACTAGCAATACTCTCCTCTTAATGCTGACGTTTGACAGCAATCCTACACTAAAGATTACTTCGAGGGGAAAAGGTCTTAAGTATACAAAGAGGCGTCACATGCAAGCGAATCCAACAAGAGAGGTCACTTGGAGAATCAACCACACCATCTAATGCCCTTTTTAAAATTCGAGAAAAACCAAGGCAACACATAGTAGGGATGGATCTCACGGTGCCTAACCCCATAGAGAACAAATGATCAAGCGAAGATATAGACAACCCAACAGGCACAACCCGACATCAGTAAAAGGAATCGAAGGAGCTGGTGCTGGAGGTCTAGGAATATCATAAATAATAAAGCGAACAAGGCCATCATCACAGTCCAGAGGCGCCAGAGAATCATCCTGGCTATGCCGACACCGAGCATGTATGAGTTTTAAGGAAAACTCCACATAACCAAACCCCCATACGCTTGAAAGTGGTCTCAGCATCAGAATAAATAGCCAAACAATCAGAAAGAGTTTGACGAGTAAGTGACGAGAGTGTTTCTCGACCAAATAAATTTATAGTCGAGAAAATAACTTGAAAATAACAATGTAGAATAACAATGTAAAATAATAAAGGTGCAAACTTTCAAGGTTAGGGTTCACTGCAACAATAAACATATGTGTAGATTATAAATCACATAAAGATGCATGCTTTATGTCAAATAACTTTCATCATTAACAAATAGGAATATATAGGCTCTCGCATAAACCCTAAGTGTTACTACCTTTTCTTAATTAGGATTAGTCAGCTTTCGCAAATAAACTCTAATTACTATCCAAATTTATAATAAAAATCGCTTTCGCTTCAATATCACAAATAAGGAATTTCCTCAACTATCGCAAAGAATTAAGCACATAGGTAGATGATGCTAAAGAGATACAAAATTATAAATTCATAAATCAAGCACACATGTCCATATTGGGATCACCCCAACCCTAGAAGAAGGAAATTAGAAACAAAGCACGATAAAAGAAAATAACTTGAAAATTAAACTAAAATAAAAACTTACAAAACTTTCCAATCTCTTCGTCTTTCTTCTCCCTCTCGCCTCTCTCCTACCTACCTTATTGCGTCCGAAGACGACTTGACTTGAATTCTTCAAAAACCAGCCCCTAGGGCTTTATTTATAGTGCTCCATCTAGCTAATCTAGGTAAGGAACAACTATATCTATATCTAAATCTATCTATTTAAATTCTAAGTTAAAACATTGATAAATAAATAAAATAAAACAAATAAAATTCTCCCTAGGTAAATTAAGGAATTACTAAATAGGATAAAGTCTTCCAAGTTGATAGATCTTTCGTTCCTTCATGCCCAAGCACTCTCACATCCGAACTCCTACGCGATCTCGACTCATATTCACTTATGGGATGTACTCGACATCAACCAAAAGTGGTTGACGTCGACTAGATCTTGGCTCCTAGTCAAATCTTCACTCAATCTCGATCTCTGAAGGTGATGTCGACTAGATTTGTACTCGACATCGACCAGTTGTAGTCGATGTCGAGTACTCCCGTCAGCTTTCATCATTCTTCTCCGTCTTGAAACACACTTTCTCGAGTCCTCGTTTGTTCGATTGACACATATGAAAATGCATTGGAAATCACATTTCGAGGGCTACAACTCTCATGAAGACATCAGAACTTGATTCCGAATGATGAATGGGGAAAAGTAATGTTTTCTCCAGCTACACCATACTATGTTCTTCCTTAGCTTCTCCACTGTCTTCATGACTTTCTTTTAAGCTCCAAAGTGCGCCCGATTTCTGTGAAATTAAATAGAAACTTGTGTAGACCTCCATAATTTGCAAATAAGCATAAACTACACAGATTACGTATAAATCAAATCCAGAAATATAAAATGCAGACATAAATCGATATGAATGTAAACGAAAAATGTCGATCACAAAGATGTCTGCGTATGGAGGTTTTAACAAGACCTCTACCACCACCATCAAGGCACCCACAAAGACCCACAAAAGGGCAATGATACCGAACAAGATCAGGCATAAAAGAATGAAAAACGAAGGCAAGTTGTTTCACCACAACACAAATAGCTTCAACGTAAAACAACCGAACGGAATTAATAAAGGACCAGGCCCACTTAAAAAGAGAAACCACGACACCATAGTACGAAGTAGCCTTCAGATTAAACTGGTTGACATCCCAATTGGGGTAATCACCAGTCCCAACATCACCCAGATATAGATCAACGAAAGGAAGATCTGCAACTTATCCATGATGAGATGAGGAGAAACCAAGATGAGACCAAGCAATCCAGCAATGGCATTCATACTAAACTGCATGGTCTCAATGCTAGGCTTGGAGAGATAGATGTATGGAGGAAGAATGTGGAGACCTTAGGAAGTTTCACTTGCTCCATTTATGTGCAAGCGGTGGTGATGTGCTTCTGCGACCCACATTCAATGCAAGGTTGATTTGCGGATAGGAACTTTACATGCTTTTACAACCTCCGCACTTGATCCTTTATGAACTGGTCCTTGACATCCGGATCAATATTCTTTGATGGCTTATAGAGTGGCATGGATGGGGCTGGTCTCGCGTTAGAAGCCACAAGAGTCTCATACGTGTTGTCAAACTCCACTAACCTCTCAATAGTATCCCAGACTCATTGTGGTGTGAGCTCAAGATACATATAAAAAGTATATGAGTTGATCCTCTCCTTGGTTGCCACATCTAGAGCACTGTAGACAACTTCCTATCGCGGACGGTGGCTGCCCATGAGTAGGACATGATCTGAGCAAGTCTTATACCTCTCCACACTTCTGCGAGAGTATCACCAGGCTTCTGCTTGAAAGACATAATCTTATGCCTAATTTACACCGTCTTTGGTTGAGGGAAGAACTTGTTTAGAAACAAGTCGCCAAGCTCAACCCATGTGCTGATGGATTGTGGGGTCCAGCTCTCTAACCATTGTAGTGTTTTCCCTATAAGTGACCACCTAAAAGCCTTAAGATGCACATATTCAGGGTTAGCTCCATCAGTAATAGTATCGCAAAAATCAATATAAGTGGAAATATGTTCCATAGGGCATTCAATGGTCTTCCCATCAAAATTATGTCTCATAATCTCTGCAATAAAGTTAGTCTTAATCTCAAAACTATGGCAAGGAGGACTATAAGAGATTCTATCACCACCAGCATCGGGTGCAAGTAATCCTTTGCAGTCTGGGGATTAAGATTAAGCAATTCTTGGGCTTCTCTCCTAGACAGGGCTTCTCGATCAGCCCTTGCTTCAACTCGTTCACAAGCCCAAGTGTTCTCAGCCTCTCTTATAGCATGATCCTCAACTTACTTTCGAAGCCTCTCAAGCTTCTGTTGGACAGTCTCTTGATTTGCCATCGCTTTTTGAAGCTTTTCTCCTAGATGGATGTAACGCTGTGGTTCATCTAAAAGCTCAAAATCTGGTGTGAGATCAACGTGTCTCATACACCTATAAAACAACACTAACGTTAGATAAACTATCAAGGACATGATTGATTGCTTCCCTGGAAGCAGCGCCAAAATTTTATTGAGGGAGTTACTTACTATTTAAATAAATATAAGATAAGCACCCACAAAACAAACCACTCGATCAAGCAAATAAATACAAAACTCCCCTGCTATAGTATAGAGTAATCAGGATCGATCCACGAGGAAATGTGTCAGCGGTTCCACAGTAGTCTAAAAAACATTCTGTTATCGATCAAAAGTCACTTGATGTCGACCAAAAGTAGTTGATGTCAATGGAAATAGTCCATCTCTAACCTCCAAAACACAAACAAGCAATCGATATTGACTAAGGACAGTCGATATCAAGTAAGCACAGAACAGGTTGACATAGAAAACTGAAGGCAATGGAAATAGCAGTCGACATCGAGTAAAACAGACAAATCAGTAATGTCGGCAAGAGTGGTCGAAGAATATTAGGATGGTTGAGGATGTGATGGTGAAGAAAAGTTCAAAGGGATTGTTGGGTTTCACTAAACTCAATGAAATGATCCACTTAGGGTTTCAAACAATGCACTAAAAAGCTTCCAATGTAGGGATATCCACGATAACAACCATGTATGCAAACACAATAGAAAAGGTCATGCTTTTATCATCAAAAGAGAAGCTTTCGGATAGTCAATAAATAGATCATAGACTCTCGCATAAAAACCTATTTGTTTCTATCTTTTCTTAATTAGCGTTAAATCATTTTTCGCAAATCAATCCTAATTACTATCCGGTTTACAATTAATTCACTTTCGCTTTACAATTGCAAACAAGGAATTTTCTCAAGCTTCGCAAAGGATTAAGCACAATATAGAAGATTAATAAAAAATAGTAGCAATCATGGATTCAAGCGTACACACATGGCTATTGCCAGGCTCACCCCGACCCTAGAAGTATGATGACTACTCACTCATGATCGCAGGAAAAGACATCATAAACTTGGGGAAAATAATACTTAAATAAATAAAAGTAAACTTACAACCGAACTCAATCTCAAACTCTTTCTCTCTACTCTCTCTCATCCCTCTTTACTCTCTATAACTGCATTGATTGCTCAAGTGCGGGATTAATGGATGATTCAAACCCTAGGCCTAAAGCCTTTATTTATAATAAAACCTAAACTTATTCTCTAAGTAAAACTAATAATAAAAGAAGACAAGTATATCATTTATCTAAATCCTATCTAACTATAGAAGACCTGTTTAACATATGGAAAGATACAATAAGAATTGTGGCTTAGCAATCCCCTCAAGATATGGACTTATCCACGTGCTTATGATGTATGCAAATCCTCGGTTAACGTCGACCAAAGTGGTTGACATCGAGCACTCCTCAGGTTCAGTCGACCTCGGGCAATATTGTCAATGTAAGGTCTCTCTTCCTTAGCTTCTAAATGTAGATCATGTCTAGTCAACATCGAGCAAGTCAGTCGAGTGCTTCAATTGTGTGGTCTACTTCGAATAGTGGTCGACATAAGCTTTGAATTTCAACCACTCTTCTCTTCATTCTAGTAGCTTGTCTTTTCTCATCCTTCAGAATCCTTGGTCGAGGTCGGGCAAGCCTACTCGACGTCGAGCACTCTCTTTCAGGTTTGATAACTCCCTCCCTTGATGAAAATCGGAATTATTTTCAAAGGTTTTGACAGACAGTTTGTGTCAAAGGTCTTGAAGCTACAGCTGTGTTGATGAAACACAAAACCTGTACTTTATTATATTATATCCAAATATTATTACATGTTATTATATGCTTCCAGATATTATTATATATGCACTAACATTTCAGAAAGCTTTTTGAGTTATATCTCCTTCCTTGAGCTGAATAACGTGGAGAATAAAATCGGAGATCATGGCTTCAGAGTTTCCAAGAATAGAAGATCATGAAGAATCCCTCTCAAGCCATTATCTGCTCTAGCCGTTGGTGAAGATCCTTAGGCGCCGATTTGTTCAATATAAAGAAAATGAAGAAGGGAAGACAGAGACACATTTGCTGAACACAAGCTTTCATTCGCTCTCAAGCCTTCAAGTTACATCTGTCTTCTTCGTGTACTCTCTGCTAGTCCTTAAGAGTCATATATTTTGTTTCAAAGCATTTGAGAGTTACACAGTGAGCTTATAGGATATATTTCGAGTGAGTGTTATACTCAAGAGTTTGTAACTCAAAGCATTTGAGAGTTACACAGTGAGTGTTACACTAGGCGATTGATTCACTAAGTGTAAGAGGATTGTACTAGATAGCTGAGAGAGGTGGGGCTCTTCTAGATTGGTCTAGGACTCCAAGGGAACGTGAGTTGACTAGATTGCAATTGTATAGGAGAGAGGCTTCTCGGTGAGCTATTAGGATCCTAAGTCTTGTGAATCAATAAAAGGCGGTTGAATCCTAGGGTTGTGGAAGAACCCTAGGCGGGGACGTAGGCCAAGTTCGTGTTGAACCTCATAAACAATTCATTGCATCATTTACTTATTGCTTTACCATATTTCCACACTTGTTTCGAACTGTATAACTCTGCTGTGATTCAGGTTTGCCAGAAGAAAGAATTACATCCAATCTCAAAGGGTTTTGCAAGTGCTTCAAAAGTCTTGAGATTATCTACGAAAATCCGACATACTCTATTCAACCCCCCTTCTAGAGTATCTTTATAATACTTTGTTATACATTATCGAACCTTCAATTGGTATCAAAGCCTTACTCATTGTTTTTTTATCTAACATTCTTGTGAGTTTTGATCATGTCTGGTGAAGCAAGCGGAGGATTTGTACAAGGAAGGTCTACCAGTAGACCACCACTCTTTGTAGGAAACAACTTTGTCCACTGCAGGTCCTTGATGAAAACGTTCATTATAGATCAAGATTTGGAACTTTGGAACATTATAGAGAATGGTCCGAAGGTTCCAGGGAAAGACAGACCAAATGGAACCAAAGTTGCAAAGACCGAGGCTGAATACATCCAAGCGGATCTTGAACTCATCTCCAAAAACTACAGGGCTATTAACTTACTATATTGTGGTCTTAGCACTGATGAGTTTAACCGTATTTTATCTTGTAGGTCAGCTAAAGAGATTTGGGACAAGCTGGTTGTCACCTACGAATGAACTAGCCAAGTGAAGGACACCAAGATCAGTATCTTCCTTCGAAAGTATGAACTTTTCAAAATGAAGCCTGATGAGTCTATCAAGGCCATGTTCACACGGTTCACGGAAATCACCAACAACCTTGACTCTCTCGGCAAGACCTTTAAGAACGTTGAGAAAGTGAGGAAAATATTGAGGCGCCTCCCAAAAGACAAGTGGGGCCCTAAAGTGACAGCCATAGAGGAAGCTCAAGATCTCACCACTCTACCCTTTGATGACTTGCTTGGGAAGCTGATCACACATGAGATGATTCTAAATGAAGACGATGGAGAAGTCCCAGCAAGCACTAAGAACTTGGCGCTCAAGTCTAAGAAGGATGAGCCCAAAGATGTGTCTGATTCTGAAGATGAGGATGACGATGAGGATGATCCTTTTGCTCTTATCACAAGAGGCCTTTCTCGAATCCTCAAAATGAAGAAGCAATTCAACAACAAGGATGGATCAGAGTCTTCTAGATTTCGAGGTAAGTCTTAATACAACAAAAATGACAAGAAGACTAAACCTTTGTCTTGTTTTGAATGTGGTGAAACATACCATCTTGTGAAAGACTGCCCTCAAAAGACGAAGAGCCAGTCCAAGAAAGGTGATAGATGGAAAAAGAAAGCCATGGTGGCAACTTGGAGCGATTCTGACTCAAACTCCGATGATGAGAATGCCAATGTCTGTCTTATGGCCTCAGGAGATGAATCCCACGATGAGAAGCTTGAGGTAACTGTAAGAGAACTTATGGCAAGTCCAAAAGAGGTATTATCAGAATTCCTTTCTAATATGATTGCCAATGAAGAGAAACTTATTGCCCAAACTAACACTCTTATTAAGAAAACTGTGGACCAAGAAAGAATTATTGAGGATCTGTCTATGAGGGTCAAAAGTCTTGAAACTTCGTATTCAGGTCTTGACATTAAAGTCAAGACTCTTGACTCAGAGAAATCTAAACTCAAGCAAGATCTCTCCACTCTAAAAAATGAACATCATGACTTAGAGAACGAGAAGATCTCCCTGAATAAAAAGATTCAAGACCAACAGACAACCCTCATAAGTTTTACCAAATCCAAAGGCACTCTTGATAGGATGTTGGGTGAGCAACAAAGTTCTCTAAACAAAAGTGGTATTGGTTACAATCCAAGGTTTTTAAAGAAGCAGCACATTACCACTTTTGTAAAGGCAAAAGGAAGTAGAACCTCTCCTATATGTCACCACTTTGCGAGAAAGGGACATGTAAAAGAGACCTGCCCCTACAGAAGAAAGGATCCACATATCATTCGCAATACATTTCCTGTTCATTTGAGAAAAGAACGGACAACGCAAGTTTGGGTCCCCCAAGGCACTTTTTTACCAAATATGGTTTATCCCAATAATGGATCTAAATTTGCTTATTGGTCTAGCCACAAAGGTTGATGTTCGTTTTGCAGGAGATCACCAAGGTGAAAGAGCAAAAATAGATTATTGATAGTGGATGCTCGAGACATATGAGTGGGAAGAGTTCTCTCTTTCATGATCTAAAGAAGCAATCCACTTGAACAATCACTCTTGGTGACAGAGGAAAGTGTGACATCGTTGGTATTGGTAGTGTTGGGAGTGATCCTAACCATAATATTAAAAATGTTTATCTTGTTAATGGTTTGAAGTATAATTTGCTTAGTGTTTCTCAACTATGTGATAGTGGTAATGATGTTAGATTTAACAAGAAAAGATGTCTAGTGCGCAGAGAAGATACATGTGAAGTAGTTCTTACTACATATCTTTATAACAACATCTATGCTGTGAATGCTGAGCAAGTGGCACAAGGAAGCTTAACCTGTCTAAAGGCTTTGACGGACGATCCAAAGCTCTAACACAGGAGAATCAGTCATGTGAGCCCACATACACTACAGAAGCTTGTGTCCAAAGGGCTTGTAAGAGGACTACCTGAGATGGACTTCAAAGGTATTGATATGTGCAAAGCATGCACACGAGGTAAACAAACATGTAGCTCTTTCAAACCGAAAAAGGTTGTAAGTTCTTCTAGACCCCTTGAACTGTTACATATGGATTTATGTGGTCCTATGCGAGTCAAATCTCCCATAGTGTCAATTCGAAGTGATCATGGTAGGGAGTTTGATCAACTTCAGTTTGATTTGTTTTGTGCTAAATATGGCATCTCCCATAACTTTTCTGCTCCTAGGACACCTCAACAAAATGGGGTTGTGGAACGTAAGAACCGCACCCTAGAGGACATGGCCAGGACTATGGTTTTAGAAAATGCATTGCCTAAAACCTATTGGGCTGAAGCTGTTAACACAGCTAACTATATTTTGAATCGTTGTCTTATTCGTTCCATCTTAAAGAAAACTCCTTATGAACTTTTCAAAGGCCACAAACCACTTATATCATATTTTAAACCCTTTGGTTGTACTTGTTTTGTTCATAACAATGGAAAAGATAACCTTGGGAAATTTGATGCGCGTAGTGATGAAGGTAAATTTCTTGGCTACTCCACAAGTAGCAAAGCTTATAGAATCTTCAACAAAAGGACCAAGTTAGTTGAGGAAAGCATACATGTTATATTTGATGAATGCAGTGACGGTTCTTTGAGTGAAAGTGTTGCAGATATAGATCTTAACATCCATACAGAGAACGAGGATGGTGATGATGCCACTATCAAGAACACAGAGAAGAGGAACATGCAGGATCAGGTTCTCAACACTGAAGAATTGGCCCAAGGTGTTGAAGCTTTATCCAATGCCCTTGGTGACCAATCCAAAAGTGTTGAAACGTCAGAAACTGATGTAACTGATTCTAACAGACATATGGAGTCATATGTACCACAAATCAATCCTGCTGGTGTGACGAATCAATCAAATACTCATCATCACACTCATTAAAGGATATCATCTCTGACACTACATCTAGTGTTCAAACTCGTTCTAAACTTAAAGATCTTTGTGCTTTTCACGCGTTTGTTTCTCTTATAGAACCAAAGAAGGTAGATGTGGCCCTTCAAGAGACATACTGGATCATTGCCATGCAAAGTGAGCTTAACGAATTTGAAAGATACAAAGTCTGGACCTTGAAGCCAAGGCCAAAGCCTCAATCAGTCAATGGCACACGTTGGGTATTTCGGAACAAGCTATATGAAAATGGTAAAATCTTGAGGAACAAAGAAAGACTTGTTGCTCAAGGCTACAATCAAGAGGAAGGTATTGACTACCAGGAGACTTTTGCTCCCGTAGCCAGGCTTGAAGCCATTCGTATATTATTAGCATTTGCATCTTTCATGGGCATAAAGTTATATCAAATGTACGGCAAGTGTGCTTTTCTTAATGGTTTCTTAGAGGAAGAAGTCTATGTGGCTCAACCCCCAGGTTATGAAAGTTCGGAATTTCCTAATTATGTTTATAAACTAGAAAAAGCGCTATATGGTTTGAAACAAGCCCCAAGAGCTTGGTATGAGCGCCTGTCAAAATATCTTTTAGAAAATGATTTTAAAAGGGGGTTGATCGACAAGACTCTTTTTATCAAGACCAAAGGAAAGGACATTTTGGTTATTCAAATATATGTTGATGATATATTGTTTGGAGCTACTAACACATCTTTGTGCAAGGAATTTTCTGACATCATGTGCAGTGAATTTGAGATGAGCTTGATGGGTGAACTCTACTTCTTCTTAGGATTACAAGTTCATCAATCTAAGAAAGGGATCTTTGTCAATCAAAGCAAGTACACTAAGGATCTCTTGAAGAAGTTCAAGATGGATCAATCCAAAGCAGCCAAAACACCCATGAGCTCAACCTTGTCTCTAGATCAAGACAAGACCGGAAAGAGTGTCAATCAAAAGGAGTATCGAGGGATGATTGGATCTTTACTATATCTTACAGCTATTAGACCTGACATCATGTTTAGTGTTTGCATGTGTGCTAGGTTTCAAGCTGACCCCAAAGAATCTCACCTCGTGGCTGTGAAGAGGATCTTTCGATATCTCAATGGAACTAAGGAGGTTGGCTTATGGTACCCAAAGCAAAAAGATTTTACATTAATCGGGTATTCTGATGCAGATTTTGCAGGCTATAAGGTAGATAGGAAGAGCACGTCAGGATGTTGCCAATTCTTAGGAGCATCCTTGATAAGTTGGCACTCATAGAAACAAAACTCAGTTGCTCTATCCACTGCCGAAGCCGAATACATAGCAGCTGGAGCATGCTGCTCCCAAATCCTTTAGATAGCTCAATAAATGAGAGATCTTGGCATCAATCTCAAAGGCATTCCCATTAAGTGTGACAATACAAGTGTCATATCCATCACAAAGAATCCTGTTCAGCATTCAAGGACCAAACATATTGATGTTAGGCATCACTTCATTAGAGACCATGTCGAAAAAGGTGATGTGTCCATATCTTTTATTTCAACTGATTATCAATGGGTTGACATCTTTACTAAGCCTTTGGCATAGGACAGGTTCACCTTCATTAGACGTGAGATTGGAATGCTTAACAGGGATGCACTTTCGTAGGGGGAGCTTTCCCTTTACGAAAGATAAATTCTACTCAGTGTCAAGACCTTTGAGAATTATGTCAAAGATTGTGAGCTGAAAGGTAAAGCACATTTAACGGATCATATATTTGGTTAATATCTTATTAGATATTTGATCAAATATAGTTTTTATGATTTTTTACCTTCTTTATATAATACACATTTTATTTTCCAAAATTCTTATATCCGAGTAGTTGTTTTATTTATGGAAAATATATTTTTGAAATTATTCCCTCTTGAATTTAAGTGTGACAAGATGGTTTAAAATTTGAATTATTTTGGAAATCAGATTTTTTCAAATTGGCAGTGTTATGATTACCCTCATTGGAACCCTAAACCCGCCCCATCAACTTAACCCTCTCTCCCCTTTTAAACCACACACTTTACCCCAATTTCTCACCTCTCCAGATTTACCTAAACCTAAACCCTCTCTTAAACTCCTTCTTCAACCTTTTTCTGGAAGCCTAGCCGAATCTCATCCATGGCACCCAAATCCAAGAAGACCTCCACACCCAAACGTCTTGGCGCTACCCCCAAGGGATGCCAGGCCATTGTTACTACCCCTCAACCCGAACCTACTCCTTAAGCCATTGTCCCAGCTACTGTCCAGAGCACCATTGTTGAAATCAAGCGGTCTCTGAAGCGCCCGACGAAGAAATCACTCAGTGCCAAGCAAAAAGGGAAAAGGAAAATCATTGCTGAGGAAGAGGAGGAAGAGGATGATCTTGATGAGATTTTGGAACGAGATGCTGCAAAAGAGGCCAAGGAAGAGGCCCAGAGAAAGAAAAAGGCCGAGGAAGATGCTGAGCAAGAGAGAAAACGAGCTAAGGAAGAGGCTGAGAAAGCCAGAAAAGAGGCCGAGGAAGAGGCCCTAAGAGCTGCAAAGAAGGAGGTTCCCACTTAAAAAGAACCAGAGGAAGAGGAAGAGGAGGACAACGAGACTGGAGACGACGAGAATGCTGAGGGAGACGATGCTGAAGGGTCCGCTGAGGACTCGGGGTCTGAGGATGAAGAGGAAGAGGAGCCAGAAACTGTTCCCTCTCTTCCTCCTCCTCCTCCTCCGTCTCCGAAGAAGCGCAAAGCCCCTGCAGCAAAGCCTTCATCTCCCAAGCGCACAAGGAAAGACACTCTCAGAAGCCTTGACGCGCCTGTCAAGAGGACTGCTCCCACAAAGGCTCGCAGGAAGAACGCCGATCCACCTGCACTTATCCAGGTAAACCATTCCTTGCCCTCCTCCTGGTTTGAAAATGCTCAGATGGGTGGAAAGTGGGTAGATGAGTTTAGAACTCGTAAGATATGTTGTTCTGATTTCATTGATCTTGAGTTTTTCGAAGCTTTGAACCTACTTTGCATCTCTCTCCTCAAACAAACCCCTGCCTGGACCCTTATAAACCTTGAATATATTTAATATCCCCAACTCACCTGTCTGTTCTACATAAACCTAAAAGCCAAACACAATGGTGATGGTTGGTCTTTGGAATCAGTCGTCAAGGGAGTTAGAATCACCTTCAACTCCATTGACTTCGCTGATTTCCTTGGCCTTCCTAGACCTTGTCAACCCTCTCCTGAAAACCCCACAAAAGAACAGTGCATTGCCCTAGCCCGATCCAAATACATGCTCCCCGAAGCATCCAACAACACCACAAAACAGCTTACCCACTCGTCCCTTACTCTCGAGGCAAAAATCATCTTCAACATCATTGTGAAATGCCTCTTACCTCGAATGAACTCTGGCTCCCTCCTAACTGATAATGCTATGGTCCTTCTATACCGTATTTTGAATGGCATTGATCTTGATCTGGCCAATACCATCCTAGGATACATGGCTCACACTCGCAAAGCCAGAAAAGGAACTCCCCTCCTCTTTGCCAACCTTTTGACCCATACCTTCAAAGCTTCTGAATTCGATTTCAAAAATGAAGAACAACAGCGTCATATGGGTAAATTCGACTCCAAAAGCTTTGAGAAGATTGGCATCAGTCAGTCCCCCAAGGGACTTGGAGTCTTGCCTCTCCCTCAAAAACTCTTCCCACTGCCTCTGCCATTGATGAGCGCATGAACAACATGGAGTTGGGCTTGGAGGAAGTTCGCCTGGACATCAAGGAGCTGCATAGAGAGTTTTCTATGGAGATGAGCGGGGTGTCTAAGCTGTTGCACGATCTGAGGTTGCTGCTCACGGATGATGCTCCAGATGATGAAGCTTAAACCCTACCCTACCCTACCCTAACCCTCTTTGAACACTGCTGGTTTTTTGGATATTGGTTTTAAAACTTTTGGTGACTGTTTTACCTCCTCACTTTGTTGAAAGACATAAAGGGGGAGATGATCTGGTGTTGACTTTAAAAACTGCTGCGAACCAAAGGTCTTGGAAGACCTTGTTCTGTTTTGTTGGATGTCTTTTGTTTACTGTAAAATTATGATCCAAAATTTGTCTAATACCATGCAGGTACTTAGTCCGATTTTGCTAATGATATATCTGTTTGACTAAGTTGCAGGGATGCACAGGTTTTGTCTTTCATCAAAGGGGAGATTGATAACTCCCTCCCTTGATGAAAATCGGAATTAGTTTCAAAGGCTTTGACAAACAATTTGTGTCAAAGGTCTTGAAGCTACAGCTGTGTTGATGAAACACAAAACCTGTACTTTATTATATTATATCCAAATATTCTTACATGTTATTATATGCTTCCAAACATTATTATATATGCACTAACATTTCAGGAAGGTTTTTGAATTATATCTCCTTCCTTGAGCTGAATAACGTGGAGAATAAAATCGGAGATCATGGCTTCAGAGTTTCCAAGAATAGAAGATCGTGAAGAATCCCTCTCAAGCCATGATCTGCTCTAGCCGTTGATCGGTCTAAAACCAACACCCCGCAAGCGTACGGTGTCAATTGTAGTAATCGAGTGTCGAATCTCAGGGACCGTGTGAATACCAATTACAGAACCTCAACTAGTTTACTAAGCCAAATAAGAAGAAGTGATTTTTGAATAAATAAGAAAATAAGAGGAGGAAAAATAACAAATTGCAAATGTTTGTGAATATATGATGAGAAACATTCCAGAGTCAAGGTTCACCACAACAATGCATCTTCGATAGACTATATAATTTTCATGCCTGAACGAATTGAAAAGATATATTTGAAGGTAAACTATCTAAATTCATCATCGCTCAGCCTACGCATCTCGCAATAACTATGTCTATTTCATTCAATTATCACTCAGCTTGCGCTTGTTGTAGATTAATCAATCAAATTGGACTCATTAAGCACTTAGACCCTAGCGAGCAAATCAATCAAACAATCGCATGCGCGATCCGCATAATCAATTCAAACCTAGGTTGTCTACGATAGTTTAATATCCTCGAGAGAATTAAATAGATTGCTCAAAAACAATTCTCAAGTTCAATCCATGTTTTCCAACAACTTTGTCTATGTATCCAATCTCAATTCGCAGCTGGCGCGTGTTGAATATCAAAAGGATTCCAATCAATCATAGAATTAATCGGATTAAGTACTCATGGATCAAATCAAACAAATAATAAATTCATTCAGGCAATCATCACGCACATGTCTATCTCAGCATCGTTGGGATCACCCCGACCCCAGAACAAGGAAATTAGCCAGACATAGATTCAAACACAATCAAAGAATTCATGATGAAAGAATATAAGACTAGATTAACAAAACGAATTCTTAAATCCAGCAAAACAAACCTTCAAGAGGAAATCTTTGAAATAGCCTAAAACTCTCAATGTCTGCAACTATCCGCTGACGTGAAAAATTGAACGTTCTCTAATCTAACCCTAATTCTCTATATATATTTCTAAAAAAAATCTGAAAATAATCCTAAAATAATAATAAAATATTCCAAAAAGTCGTCCAACAATAGATAAAAGCTGATAAAAAATCCCGAAGTAGTAACGCGGAAAGGAAAGTATCGAGTCGATACTTCAGAGTATCGAGTCGATATGTAGCTACTGTAAAGAAATCTGGCTCGGAATGTGATGGTATCGAGTCGATACATGTGGGTATCGAGTCGATATGTGAAAGTTCCGGGTCGATACTTTGACTCAGCGTCAGCTTCTTGGCTCGATTTCTCCCTTTTGTAGGCCAAATTTGCAAAATTGCTCAACATGAAAGTTGTAGGTATTTGAATCAGCTTTCCAACAAGCTATATAACGTCTCAATCCGAATTTTGTGGAGCTCAAACGACTCATTTTACTGAGACGTCGCCAAGTAGGAATTGTCCGAAATATGTCGGTTCGACAATGGGCTCTTCTTAGCTTGATTTCTAGCACTTGAGACCACTATGCAAGACTCTTTCGACGTCCATGAACATCTCAAACTTGGCTTCAATGAATCTTATTCCATCATGATTCCAAATTGATATCGAACAAGGTTCAAATCACCTGAAAACAAATGGAACACGAGTGTAGACATCTATTCTAGAAACTAAACCAAAAACCTATATAAAAGACATGCAAACCATATAAAAATGACTTTAAAATGACTATAAACTATTACCTATAGTATGTAGAATATGATGATATCAAAATACCCCATACTTAGACCTTGCTTGTCCCCAAGCATGACTAATTAGATCAAACCACAAGTCCAAGATAGAATGTTTGCCTCAACTTATTCAAACCCTTTCGATAATAATAATGCAATCAAAATCTCAAGACAAGTGTCATCATAGCATGTTTCCTCATTACCGAAGACAAAACAATCAAAAGTCCCCAAACCTCACAAGGATATTTTATGTGAATCACTCTCACTCATACGTGTTTAAGGAATGAAATTTACGCTCGATCTCAACAATTGCGCTTATCTATACCATAGGCTTGCCCAGCGTTCTACATCTCCACCGCTTGAGGTCATGCACACAACAAAATCATGAGGACTTTTGTAAAGGTTGTAATGAGGCTAAGGTAAAGGAAAATAAGGTATGGAAATATTTAGGCTATGTGGTGCAAAAATCCGGGAAAAAGGCATGCCAAAGAGCAACCAGTAAAACACCAATGCCAACAACTTCACAAACAAAACCAAATCACACCAACTCCATCACAAATAATGCATTCTCAATTAAGCACTTCAGACTTCAATCAACCATTTTCTTTCCTTTTTCCACTCTTTTCTTTTCTCTCCAGCTTCAACACTGTTTTGCGCGAATACAAACTTATTTGTGATGAATGCACCCGGTTACTAAGTGTCTCGCCCACCTCACCTATATATTTTCCTCCTTGTGTGAATTTTATCCTCCACAAGCAGGATCGGTTACTAACCATATTTTTTTCTTCTTGACTTTTGTCCAGGAGTGAATTTTATCCTCCTCCTGTCCCAAGGAATTTCTGCAATATCGCATATATCGTTCAAAGCAGAATAAATTAAACACATGACGGCAATGATCTCCACCCCATACTTGGCTTTTTGCCACTTCATCATCACAACGATTCAATAAAATCAGACCAATTTCCCGAATAGGCAAAAAGGCTAAAATAATATGGCTTGGATAAGTTTGTGGAGCTTCCAAAGAATAGGCTATAGGCTCAAAGGGGTTTCAAACAGAGGGATCATGTAAGAGGTAGGTAAAGAGAGGGAAAAAAAAGGGCTAATGATATCAATGCCTCAATCATTTTAATGTTATGTACACAAATAATATAATGCAGCCTCAAATAAGAGTCTAAAGCAAGTTATGAAGATAGCAACAAAAGTGAGTGTCACACATGAAAAAGAATGAGAGAACCCATATAAATTTTAGTCATTTAGGCTCAAATCTCACAAGGCTTTTGTTTAGGGGCTAAATCATGCTTGTCTTAACAAATAACTCCATGCTAGGCAATTTATCAAAGAGATAATGACATATAAATATAAAGAGAATGTTAGCATCATAGGCAAATATCCCATCATTGTGGTTTTTATGAAATTATGGGATATAATCAATCAATAAAACAGTTCCATAGACTCCAAATAAAAGACTCAAACTAAAACATACATGAGACAAAGATGCAATTTTTTTTTTTAATTTTATGACATTTTCTAAATTTTTTTTTTGAATTTTTCTAATTTTTCATATGCAAAACATAAAAATAAAAGGAATGAATATGACTATACCCCATACTTAAACCCTACATTGTCCCCAATGTAGAACTCAACCAAGAGGTACTACCCTAACTATATGCAAATGTATGAAAGTAATAAATAGAAAAGCAAGAGAAAACTAACCTTGGGTTGCCTCCCGAGAACCACTTCTTTATTGGTCATTAGTTGGACCTTTCAGCACTTTCGAAAACGTTTGAACCTCCCAGAGTGAACGGTCCATGGTTCTCTCCATCCATCTAGTAGAGTCCTTTTCGAGCAACAAAACATTGATCGTTTGATGCACTTGCTCTCAAAGTATGTGCTTCTCTTCCTTTTCTTAACTCTTGTTCCCTTTTTGCTTCCATCAGTACCAACATCTTCAAACAATTGGATTCCCTCCTGGGGTTTTGCACGCGATGGTATGTCAGGTAGACGCACAATCACATGTACTTCTTGCAACTTGAAACAATGTGGTGCATCAGTGAAGATTTCTGTCTGTGGGTCATCCATGTGCCACTTTGCAAGCATCCCTGTAAATGCCCCAAATTGTTGTTCCTTGTGTTCTTGCGTCACCACTGGAGAGATGGGCAAGGGTGATGGATAATTTGTATTATCCGCTGATGGGTAGTCGTGATGTTCCGCAAATGAATAATCTTCATGAACAACCATTTCAGGCTCTTCTTTTGTGGACTCCTTTGTTGTAAGCGCATCAACCCTTGAAAGATAGCGCTGCATTATTGAATCCCATACTTCAGAGTCAACGAGTTCCTCATCCTCCTCAGGCTTTTCAAATTCAGGTTCTTGCAGCTCATCTACATAATTTCTATCTCAACTGATGTGTCAATGTAATCGTAAGAACCACTGACCTCTTCCTGGCTACTGGGAGCCTCTAATAATGCCTGAAAACCCGTAGATAATTGAGCTACTTGAGACTCAAGCATATCAAACCTTGCCGCCTCCCAAGCTTGGGCTGTGAGGATTTGCTTGCACATTTCCTCTACCCTCCCAATTGACTGACAATCATGTTGAAAATGCCCAAAAACCTTGCAGAAGTCGCAAAAAGGCTCAGATGCTAAGCAGTAAGTATTTTGGTTGGCTAGACGTTGTCTTAACGTTTTCTCCCCATTAGTTTTAGATTGGCAGGTTGGGTGACCCCACAAACCACAATAATAACAATAAGGAACGCAAGTCAGGTGACCCCATCTTTGACAATATTCACAAAAAGGGTAATGATTCATGTTTTAGAGAGCACTTGGAAAAAAAAAACAAAAAGAAAAAAACATCAAAAATAACAAAAAGACTTAGAAAACTAATTGTTGTTACACAACTGATATTATCGACAGTCCCCGGCAACGGCGCCAAAAACATGATCGGTCTAAAACCAACACCCCGCAAGCGTACGGCGTCAATTGTAGTAATCGAGTGTCGAATCTCAGGGACCGTGTGAATACCAATTGCAGAACCTCAACTAGTTTACTAAGCCAAATAAGAAGAAGTGATTTTTGAATAAGTAAGAAAATAAGAGGAGGAAAAATAACAAATTGCAAATGTTTGTGAATATATGATGAGAAACATTCCAGAGTCAAGGTTCACCACAACAGCGCATCTTCGATAGACTATATAATTTTCATGCCTGAACGAATTGAAAAGATATATTTGAAGGTAAACTATTTAAATTCATCATCGCTCAGCCTACGCATCTCGCAATAACTATGTCCATTTCATTCAATTATCACTCAGCTTGCGCTTGTTGTAGATTAATCAATCAAATTGGACTCATTAAGCACTTAGACCCTAGCGAGCAAATCAATCAAACAATCGCATGCGCGATCCGCATAATCAATTCAAACCTAGGTTGTCTACGATAGTTTAATATCCTCAAGAGAATTAAATAGATTGCTCATAAACAATTCTCAAGTTCATTCCATGTTTTCCAACAACTTTGTCTATGTATCCAATCTCAATTCGCAGCTGGCGCGTGTTGAATATCAAAAGGATTCCAATCAATCATAGAATTAATCGGATTAAGTACTCATGGATCAAATCAAACAAATAATAAATTCATTCAGGCAATCATCACGCACATGTCTATCTCAGCATCGTTGGGATCACCCCGACCCCAGAACAAGGAAATTAGCCAGACATAGATTCAGACACAATCAAAGAATTCATGATGAAAGAATATAAGACTAGATTAACAAAACGTATTCTTAAATCCAGCAAAACAAACCTTCAAGAGGAAATCTCTGAAAGAGCCTAAAACTCTCAATGTCTGCAACTATCCGCTGACGTGAAAAATTGAACGTTCTCTAATCTAACTCTAATTCTCTATATATATTTCTAAAAAAGATCTGAAAATAATCCTAAAATAATAATAAAATATTCCAAAAAGTCGTCCAACAATAGATAAAAGCTGATAAAAAAAATCTCGAAGTAGTAACGCGGAAAGGAAAGTATCGAGTCGATACTTTAGAGTATCGAGTCGATATGTAGCTACTATAAAGAAATCTGGCTCGGAATGTGAAGGTATCGAGTCGATGCATGTGGGTATCGAGTCGATATGTGAAAGTTCCGAGTCGATACTTTGACTCAGCGTCAGCTTCTTGGCTCAATTTCTCCATTTTGTACGCCGAATTTGCAAAAGTGCTCAATATGAAAGTTGTAGGTATTTGAATCAGCTTTCCAACAAGCTGTAGAAAGTCTCAATACGAATTTTTTGGAGGTCAAACGACTCATTTTACTGAGACGTCGCCAAGCAGGAATTGTCCGAAATATGTCGGTTCGACAATGGGCTCTTCTTAGCTTGATTTCTAGCACTTGAGACCACTATGCAAGACTCTTTCGGCGTCCATGAACATCTCAAACTTGGCTTCAATGAATCTTATTCCATCATGATTCCAAATTGATATCGAACAAGCTTCAAATCCCCTGAAAACAAATGGAACACGAGTGTAGACATCTATTCTAGAAACTAAACCAAAAACCTATATAAAAGACATGCAAACCATATAAAAATGACTTAAAAATGACTATAAACTATTACCTATAGTATGTAGAATATGATGATATCAGCCGTTGGTGAAGATCTTTAGGCGCCGATTTGTTCAATATAAAAAAGGAAGAAGGGAAGACAGAGACACATTCGCTGAACACAAGCTTTCATTCGCTCTCAAGCCTTCAAGTTACATCTGTCTTCTTCGTGTGTTCTCTGCTAGTCCTTAAGAGTCATATATTTTATTTCAAAGCATTTGAGAGCTACACAGTGAGCTTATAGGATATATTTCGAGTGAGTGTTATACTCAAGAGTTTGTAACTCAGGAAGTGAACACTAGGCGATTGATTCACTAAGTGTAAGAGGATTGTACTAGATAGCTGAGAGAGGTGGGGCTCTTCTAGATTGGTCTAGGACTCCAAGGGAACGTGAGTTGACTAGATTGCAATTGTATAGGAGAGAGGCTTCTCGGTGAGCTATTAGGATCCTAAGTCTTGTGAATCAATAAAAGTCGGTTGAATCCTAGGGTTGTGGAAGAACCCTAGGCGGGGACGTAGGCCAAGTTCGTGCTGAACCTCATAAACAATTCATTGCGTCCTTTACTTATTGCTTTACCATATTTCCACACTTGTTTCGAACTGTATAACTCGGTTGTGATTCAGGCTTGCTAGAAGAAAGAATTACATCCAATCTCAAAGGGTTTTTCAAGTGCTTCAAAAGTCTTGAGATTATCTACAAAATCGAAGATACTCTATTCAACCCCCCTTCTAGAATATCTTTATATTACATTGTTATACATTATCGAACCTTCAAGGTTTATGGACTTCTTCTTGCAATTGCTTCTAATTGTCCCCAAATTCTGCAAAATCTAACTAAACTCGTGTAGATCTCCATATCTTGCAATTCATAACATTCTACATAATTTCCTAACATTCCTAACTATGAATATAAATAATTGACAAAATTTGAAGTGAAAATTAAGCACAAATCATGGTAAAAAACACGAACATTAGGGAGATGGCGTAGGGGAGACGAAGAAGATCCACTGGATCTCATAGAGGAGGATTTGTGTGTCGAAGGAATTGGGGGGGTCTAGGTTTTCGCGACATGGATGCATTCAACCTGGCGCTCTTAGCGAAGGGGTTGGAGGATTCTAAAGAAGCCTGATTCTCTTCCGGTGAAGCTTCTCAAGGCTCGGTATTTCCCAAGACCACTTTCCTTGAGGCTCTAATTAAGCACAACTCGAGCTATGCGTGGAGGAGCCTTGTCAAGGGTAGGGAGATCCTGATGGACGGATCCTACTAGGAGGTTGGGAATGGAGCGACTATGAATATTTGGAGGGATAAATAGCTTCCTAGGCCATTGTTTTTTCGCCTTATTTTTTCTCTGATAGATGTCGAGGGGCCTACACGGGTGGTGGAGCTTATAGAATTGACAAGGGGTATATGGGATGAGGAGTTAGTTTTTGCGCCTTTTTTACTGTGTGATGCCGAAATCGTCCTTGACATCCATTTGACCGATCCTATGACGAAGGATGTTCTATCATGGTATTACACAAAGGATATGGACTTCTTAGTTAGATCGGCCTACCATCTTATGGTAGAAAGATTGGTTAGGAGTGATAATAAAGGGCAATGCTCGGACTCAGGGGTGTCTAGAGGCTCTAGAATGCAGTGTGGAAAGTTCCTGGTGTACCGAGAGTGAGACACATCTTGTGGAGAGCGTGCCGTTGGATTCTTCCATGCAAGTGAGTGATTTGTGAGTGGAGAATCTTGCAAGACCCGGGTTGTGGGATCTGTGGGGAAAGTGACTCAATTATGCACCTCTTATTTTAGTGCAAATGGGGGAAATTGGTGTGGGATTATGCACCGAGGCTCAAGAGGACGAGAAGGGGAGTTGGAGAGGTCTCCTTTTGATTTGAGAAGGACCTGGAGCTATATGACAACTAGACCGCCAGCTTATGGGCATATTTGTTGAGTGGGATATGGGAAGCTAGGAATAAAAGAATATTTAGGGGGATTGAAGTTGAGCCTAGACACATTTTTGAGAGAGCCTGGGAAGATGGCCATATGCATACGACAATGGGGAGGACACAATAGGTTGTCAAGACAGCTGGAGTTGAGGAAAGGACCTACGCCCGTTGATTTCTACCGGAGGATGGGCTAATAAAGGTGAACTAAGATGTTGTTGCGTCACAAGGGAAGGGATGCGGGGTCAGTGTTATAGCTCGAAATGCCTAATGAGTCGTGGTATGGGCTGCTCCCAAGCGCATACAGTGAGGCTCAGAACTGTTGATCGCTGAGTTGGATGCGGTAATCTGGGCATTACAGACAGCCCATGAGAGAGGAGTCGTAGCGGTGGTCATTGAGACGGATTGTGCCAACGCTATTCGTTTGCTGAGAGGCAAAGCTTCCAAGGTGCAACTGGCATGCTGGTGCATAAGGCTTGCGCCTTGGCGAGATCTTACCTAGTGTGAAATTGGAGTCACGTGAGACGCGAGGAGAACCAAGCAACACATTATCTCACGCAACTTCGACCAAAATCTACTTATTTCACTTTGTTTGAATTTGAATTTTCTTCGGACCTCTTTGACATTGTTTTTGGGGATTTGATGATTAGTGAATGATGAATGATGGGTTTTGATATAAAAAAATCAATCTTTCACAGTTTTTAAATATTTTAATACTCCATCCGTTTTAGAAATCTACACACTTCTTAAGAAAACAAACAAAAATACACTTATACTCTTAGTTATTACTCTAATTTTTTGTTTTCTCAAAAACTACAACTAACAACTATTTAATCATTACAATGACAATTTCGTAAAGTAGCTGACAAAATACATAAAATGACATGTTTTTCTTAACAACATTTACTTCCTATAACGACAAGTTTGAATTAACGGAGGGAGTATAACATACTAATATGAAGTTTTCGGGTTTAATTATAGCATTAAGTAACAAAGTTAAACAAACGATAAATATGATATAAGTATATGAATTTGGTAAATAATGTGAAAAATAATTTATATAGGTTCAGTCTTGAAACGTTTATAACTTTTAACTCAGGTGTCAGATTTGAGCTTATAATATATCAAATTGGAGCTATCAACGAGAGTAACATTTATATTAAACTTTATTTTTGATTTGGGGGCGACTGTCATCCCCGACCCCAAAGAGGATCCGCCCCTGAATAAACGTTTTCATTTTACAAAATTATCTCCTATATGGTATTAGCCTTAAGATCTAGGCTTACTTAAACTCAAAATGTTTCCCGATCTTCAATGGCAGATCTTGTGCTTCTTCCGAATATTTCCTAATCAACCATTCATCATTGTCGGTCTTCCTAATATCATCAAACTCACTCGCACAGACTATGTTGGGTGGAAGAACAATGTTCAAGCAACCCTTGAAAGATATGATCTTTATAAATATGTTGATGGATTGTTTGCTCTCCTAATAGTGACCTTACCCAACCTTTGAAGAATAGGATCTCACCAAGAAAATCCTCAAAGGACTTGATCCGACTTTGGATGGAGTTCACATGCGGGATACTTCCATTTCCTTTGAAGAATTACATGAAAAAAACTTATTTGTCCAATAGTTGTGGTTGAAGAAGGTTGCCAAACTAGAGATTACGATGCTTAGTGCTCAGTCTAAGGCTTTAAAGAACAAATTTAAGTCTTCTAGTTCTCAACCTTATTGGCAGTCATCTAAACTCCCCAAATGTAATGACCTAGAATTTTAGAATTTAATTAAAAATATTTTCAATGAATTATTAATTAATTGTATTTACTTAATTGTATTTACTTAATTTGAAGTCTAATTGGATATGTTATAAATTGATTATGGGAAGTTTTATTTAATATAAATACCAACACTACTAGGAAAATGCAATTAGACAACTGTTATGAACAGATGTCTTTAAAAAAAATTTCCGACCTCTTTGTGCGTGTAGTAAAAGATCAATTTTTCTACATCGGTTTTAAGCTGATGTCTTTTCTTAGTTAAAACATCTATTTTATTTTTTATATAGATACTCCCTCCGTTTCAAAATACATGGTCTTTTACTTTTCGACATGCTTTTTAAGGAGCGGAAAACAAAATAGACAATGTCCACAATGAGCACCCGTTTGAAAATGTCCACACCAAGCCTAAATTATACATTTACATCACTATTTTTAAAATAGTCAATGTATTAAAACAAAATAGACATCTTTTTTGTTATACTGATTTTATGTATATTAATTTCATATATATAATTTGTGATTTTTTATTGTTTTAAAATAATATATCCCATGAAATATGTACATAACTGATGTATTAATATGATATATACATCGGTTTTTATTTTTATAATGATGTTATTGTTATTAATATATATCAGTTTATGTTAGCATTTTAATGTAAAAACATGTGTTACACATTGATTTAGGTTAATAGGACGATGTATGTAATGATATCGACATCTGTTTTTTATATTTGTTTGATTTCAAAGGTATGGAATCATTCGATTTTTCATTTATAATTCGATATTTATCAGTTTGATACGCAACACCATTTGCTTGATATAAGACATAAGTTTTCTTGTGGAAATGAATGGATCAGTACTTTAACTTATAAACATACAATATATGTACAATTAACAATGTATGCCAATTACAAAGTTCAAGTCAGGATGGTTGTCTTCCCCAACTATGCTTGGATGTTTGGATGTGGGGAGTTGCATGGAGACCGAACAAAATTAAAGGCGACTTGGAGGTGTAGAAACGACCTCTCGATGGCATCAACGGTGGCCTAATTTCATATCCATCATGGGGTCCTCTGTGTCCAAGTTTGGCGAGGAAGCAGAGCAAGACGAAGCTGAATACCTGAGAAGCCGAGAGCTTCTCCATGACAACATATATTGGAGCTTCACTCCATGACAATATACGGAGTATATTGGAGCTTGAAGAGGGAGCTTCTCCAAACGAAAATCTCTTTCCAGATATTTCTTTTCAAAACAAAATCATATTCATATACTCCCTCCGTCCAAAAATACATGAACTTTTACTATTCATGCACGCTTTTTTTGGAGTTAAAAACTATATAAAATATTAACTTTTTTATTAATTTTTTTTAATAATTACAAACTTATTATCAATAAGTTTGTAATTATTAAAAAAAATTAATAAAAAGTTAATATTTTATATAGTTTTTACCTTCTTAAAAAAGCGTGCATGAATAGTAAAAACAATGTATTTTTGGACGGAGGTAGTATAAATCAAGTAAAAGAAAAGATGCTTTTTCATGTCAAGTAGAACATAACATAAATTGATATACTAGGAAAAAGGTAAAGATTATTGAAATTGTAGAAAGCCTGTACATATCAACGAAAAAATAAAAGAACAAGTAAAACATGAAGAATAAAACATAAATCCTCATCAATTTCATCAAAAGAAAAAAAATCAACTTTAGCAAATTAGAGCATGATAGTATCATGCTTGCTTATCATTCTGCATATGTTCTCCCTTTGTTTCTCTTTAGGGGTTGGTTTATGGAAATTAAGCTTAAGGTTTTGGGTATTTTAAGGGAGGGGTCAGACCTTGATGATATCCAACTGTCTTTCCATAAGCTTCTAATCATCAGGTGACGTACGTTGTCCGGTCCATGTAAATGTAGTAGAGCCTTGGTGTACTATGTATGTAACAATGAGAAGAGTTTAGCGATGAGGCAACTTGAGCATAAGATTTACAAGGTAAAATTACTTTAAAAGATAAACATGGATCTGAGAAAAGTAAGCATAAAAAGAGACTATCTTGGAGCCAAAGTTACAAGATAAAAAAGTCAACTTCAATAAATTTCCAAATAATACTTCCACATACAAAAAAATGCTGAAGAAATATTTTTTTTTAACATGAGTACATATAGATATCATCCAGCCGAGTGAATCATACATGTAAAAAAATAATACTTCCACATACAACTTCAATAGAAAAAAATTTATGAGTAAATGTAGTTGATTGCCAGCCGAGTGAATCATGCATGTAAAAAATGAAATGCATGGGACAAATACAGACACTCACTTGATTCTATCAATCCTTCATCCACTTAAATCCAAGCTCTAAAATTTAAAAGAACAAAACTAATATCGAATTACAAATACATGAAAAGAAGTCAAGCAACACATATGATCTCTACATTGAAAAAAAAATACCTAGAGTTTAGTCGCATAACCCTCATAATCAGGAGCCTTATTTTCTTAATTAGCCATTTTCCTCGGTAAAGGAGCAAAGCCACCAAAAAATCCCCAAAACCCACCAGATTTCCCATCAGCCATTAATTTTCCATCCTCTATATAGGATCAAATTAAAAATAAGGCAGCAAATTAAATGTATTGGACAACTTCTACTGCTTTACCCCTTTCTTGAATGCTAGTCTTAGAGCCATTAAACTGAAAAATCTTATTCTGCGTGTCCAAAATAAATATGTCATCATGATTAAGTGATGACTGAGCAAAAGTAACTTGCGTCGCAAACACAGTAAATTAGGCCCCAAAGGGATCCAGAAGAAAACACACAAGGAGATAAGCTAGAGCTAATTAGTTTATGTTAGTCTATTATATGTTAAACCCAGCCCCAAGGTGTAATCAAGATCTGAAACCAGTATGAGGCGTGCAGCACAGTTGAGCCGCTCCATATTATAGCAACAGCCAATTATTAGGCTGCAATAGTTGATCAATTGAGTGAAGAGAAAATTTAGACCAAATTGAACTTATATAAGAAATCATCAATGTTTGGCTGACTTAGTATATATACATATATATAGTTTTCAAGATGAATTAGCAAGTGCACTAATATGCAATACTGAGGACACACATACACTTTGTGTTAACAGAAAACTGAACAACTGTGCTTAAAATTTAACTTATTTCCCTCACTTCAAATGAATCAGTAAAGTCAAGATACTAAAGGTTTAATATTTGTTGCTTGATGAGAAAGATGACTTCCTGCACATTAAATGGGGAAAACAGTCTGGAGTAGCTGAACAATCTGATTCTACCAAGGCCGGGTTTAACCAATGGAGGTATACAAGGACTAAACTTAAAATTGAATTGTTTAGAGAGAAAAGGGTGATTCATTTACCATCAGTTTTTGAGCATATTACTTCTGAGACATTCAAGCCACCAAGCTCTACAGCATGAACTCTTCCCTGACAGAAATCAAGGCAATATAGGTGATGAAAATGGAGAAAAAAAAACAGAGAGAAAAGTGGATTTCCTTTAAAAACACATTTAGTTATGTCCGTCATCATCATCCTAAGAAGTATATACCCTCGTAAAATACAAACTGAAAAAAGCACAATCTAGTCACAATGAAATTTGAGGGGGTTCTTAAGCATCCATTGAAGAGGAGAACCAGTAAAAAAAAGCTCACCTTGACCCAAATATTCTTCAAAAGGGGATGATTTGACAAAAGAAAGACAACCAAATATGCAGGCACAATATCAAGTTGTTATGTGGTTTAATGGCAAACTTATTATGCTATACAAAAATACAACTTAAATGGGACTAAACGACCACAAGAGTGCAACATTACGTGTCACATCTATCAAAACCAAATTTAGAACTGAAATCATTATTTACAAAAAACACTCAGACATTAGAGAATTAAAAAAGACAACTAAAACCCTAGATCTTAATATTAGAGAATGAAATTAGACCATGAAAACCCTGGATTTGAAAATTAGATACAGAAAGGTAAGTCATTGAGATTGATTGAACTGTTCTACTGTTTCAATTACAAAACGGAGAATACAGGAGTGTATATATATTGATTACAGATATTCAGGAAGCTTCCTAGATAGACAATTTGTCTTGTAGCACAGGTTAAGAATGGGCTCATCCTTGGACTTGTCATATGGTGAAGGAGAATTGGGCTTGTCCTTAACCTTGGGCTGAAGTCCATGTGGTGATAATGGCTTGGTACTCCCCGTCGATCCCAGATGGGTAAGGCACAGATGGGAGCGATTTCGGTTGAAAAAACTGGTTGATTGTGCCTTGGTTAGAAGGTCAGCCACTTGATCCTTGGAGGAAATGAATGCCACCTTGAGTGATCCCCGTGCAACTCGTTCTCGCACAAAGTGGTAGTCTATGGACATGTGTTTCATGCGGTGATGAAGAACAGGATTGACGGCGAGATATGTCGCACCCAAATTATCACACCAGATTGTTGGAGCGGTTGGAAGACCGATGCCGATAGCAGAGAGAAGAGTTTGCAGCCAAATCACCTCGCAAGTAGCGATTGCGAGAGCCCTGTACTCAGCCTCGGTAGAGGAACGGGAGACCGTAGGTTGCTTTTTGGAACTCCAAGATACCAAGTTGCTCCCATGATATATGCAGTAAGCCCCGGTTGATCGGCGATCAAGACGATCGCTTGCCCAGTCTGCATCAGAGAAGGCGGAGAGATCATGTTGGACCTTGGAGGAGATGTGAAACTTCAGGTCACGGGTGTGGTTAAGGTATCGAAGTATCCGTTTAACGGCTTGCCAGTGCGAGAGACATGGGGAATGCATAAATTGTGAAACCTTGTTGACGACGAACGCTATATCGGGCCTTGTGAACCTTAAGTATTGAAGGCTGCCCACAACACTGCGAAATTTGTATGGGTCATCAAATGGAGGTGACGGGTCTGATGTGTCAAATGTAGCTGCGACAGGTGAAGCTATAGGTCGGGAATCCAGCATTCCTGTGGTCTGCAGTATGCCAAGTATGTGCCTGGTCTAGCTAAGGTAGAAACCAGAAGCGTCGCGGCTAATTTCAATACCCAAGAAGTAGTTCGCAGGGCCAAGATCACGAACGGGAAACTTCCTGGAAAGGGAAGACACAAATCTCACAGATAGAGTTGGGTTAGAGGTGATGACTAATAGATCATCGACATAAATCAATACGAAGGCGATGTCTTTCCCTTGGCGAAAGGTGAAGAGAGAGGTGTCAGCAAGAGGAAGTGAAGCCAATTGAAAGGAGAAACTCCGAGAGTTGAGCAAACCAGGCACGTGGTGCCTGTTTGAGTCCATAGAGAGCTCGATTGAGCTTGCACACGTGATTAGGAAAGGAAGAATGTACAAAACCTGGAGGCTGGATGACGAAGACATCTTCGGGGAGAGTCCCGTGAAGGAACGCGTTCTGTATGTCAATATGTCTGGTGGACCATCGATACATGGCAGCTAAGGAAAGAAGCAGTCTGATGGTTGATGGCTTTGCAACAGGGCTGTAGGTTTCGTGAAAATCAATACCCGGTTGTTGATGATAGCCTTTGGCCACCAATCGAGCCTTCCGTCTCTCGATCGAACCATCAGATTTTCTCTTGGTCTTGAAGACCCACTTCACACCAAGTATGTTTGCACCGGGAGGCGGATGAACTAGAGACCATGTCTTTGTGTCTAGCAAGGCACGAAACTCATTGAGCATGGCCTGTCGCCATTCGGGAAACTTCGACGCTTCGGTGAAACTTATCGGCTCTTCTGAAATGAGTGTTGTGAGAGTGCATGATGGCCAGGGTACAGTGCCATCAGTTCTTTGAAGCGGTTTGAAGACGTTGGCCCTTGCTCTTGTGACCATGGGATGAAGAGAGGGAGGCTGGGAATTTTGAGTGGGCGGCGTCGATGGGGAAGACAAAGGTATAGAAGTGGGGTCTAGAGGCATGGGAATTTGATCAGTAGGTGGGTGTTGTTAGGAGGAAATCGAGTATGCAAAATTAAATATAAATAATCACAGCAAACCAGATTCCGTCCCTTGCAAATAATTACAAGACCTCCTCCTGATGTAGCAGCGGGAAGTCAAGATCGATCCACGAGGAAGCGTGTCAGCGGATCCTAGGCAGCAGAGTAATCTCACGGTCAGAAGTCGACAACAGGGTCCTCGATCTCGACTAGGGTTAGTCGACAGAAGATCGGACAGTCGAACACAGCGCAGCAGCAACAGGCACAGGTGGTCGATATCGACAAGGCTCTACTCGATATCGAGTAGCCTTCGTCTGGGTCGAGTGGGTCTGGTCGAGTTCCTGCACACAGTAAGCTACGGCGACTCTGGGTCGAGGATCAGTAGTTGAGATCGACCAGGGCTTGGTCGCGGTCGTAGAGGGCAGAAAATAAAACGAAGTAAAATAAATGCAAAGGCTTTGGGATTTCGAACTAAACTGTATGTAAAAGAACTTCCAAGATTGGGGTTTGCAACGACTATAACCAAGCATGCATAAGGCAGAGATAAACAGATAATCATGTAATTTGCATTTAAAGGACTAAGCTTTTGCCTTTTCCAACAATTAGACAACTCTCTCAAGAAACCCTAATTGTCTCTACCGATTTTATGTTTATAATCCAAGTTGTTAGCATGGATCTCCATTAGATGGGCAATAAACACATCAACAAGTAGGAAAATGCTCAAAATATGATAAAGGTCGGATCTTTACCTCAATTATGCAGGGCTATCGTCGGGCTCGCCCCAACCCTAGAAGTGGGTGGACTACTCGCGCTTCATCATAATTAAAGACATCAATAATAAAAGGAAATAAACTTGCATTAATAAAATAAAATAGAGCTTACAACCAAAGGAAGTCAATTCCGCTCTCGCTTCACAAAAACTCCTCTTGGCCACTCACTCTCTCTCTCTCTCTCCTACTACTTCTCCTCATACTACTTCTCTCCGAAAATGAATTGTTTCTGAATTGGCATGAATGAAAACCAGCCCCTAGGGCTTTATTTTTAGGCTTCTAATCCTTGCTACTCAAGGATAGAATATCTATATCTAAATCTAAAACTATATCTAAGACTTTAAAGATAAATAAAAGCAACAACATAATTAAATCTAAATTAGGGAATTATATCTAATGTGTCTTCAATGGATAGAACTCTCTTCTTCATGGTAGATCTTGATATTTTCGGATAGAATCAGCAATCTTCGAGCCCAAGCAATCCCAAGTCGAGTAGGATTCGTCGAACCGAGTAACGCGGCTCTGGAGGTCTACTCGATCTCGACCAAGGTCTTGTCGATCTCGAGTAGGGTTGACTGGCTCGGCTTCGTCGTCTCGGGTAGCTAGTGCTCGACAGACTCGGACTTGGCTCCTGGCGCTCGTCGATGTCGAGTAGCTCTCGTCGACCTCGAGTAGACTGGCTATGTCGACTGGGTCTTCTCGGGTGGCTCTACTCGACAGGCTCGGATCTGGACTCAAGGCTCGTCGATCTCAACCAGGTCTTGTCGAGATCGAGTTGGGTGTGGTCTTCTCTGGTCGAGCAGCTTCTCCTCGTCGACTCCGGGTGTGGCACTGGGCTTCGTCGATCTTGACCAGGTCTTGTCGAGATCGAGTTGGGTTCCGGAGCTGGGTTGCTCTCGACAATGCCCTTAGTCGACAAGGCTGTGCTCAGACATGCTTGTCGAGATCGAGTAAGGTCTACTCGAGATCGAGTAACCTTGACTCTCAGATTGATTCGACTGGTTCCGCTGCTTCTCTGACCTTGGACTTCTGTAGTTGTTTTCCGAGCTTTTCTGACCTTCCTTAGAATTGCTGTAAAACGCCTCGAATTCTGCGATTTTAAACAGAAACTGGTGTAGATTCCATAATTTGGCAAATAACCATAAACCACATAGGTTCTATACTATCTTAGCCCAAATGAATGAAATGCATGCATAAATTGATATAAAAGTTACTGTAAAACATGGCAGATTTAGCTCACAACAAACACCCCATACTTAAGCTTGCTTGTCCTCAAGCAATACTTTTATTTGTCATTCAGGGGAAGAAATCAAAACTCTCAACATATTAGATTCATTGCCATATATCCCTGCAGTCAATTACCATCCTTGAAAAGGTACTAGTGTCACAAGTCCATGCATGTGCAATTATACAAAAGCAACATCTACTCATAAAAGGAGGGTTATGCAAAAACAATTCATACGTGACAAAGCATTAATAATCAAGAGGACTTTAATTTAAGCTCATGAAGGAGTAGATTTGGTAAAAGGCTAAAGGTGGGCAATTTTTGGCAATGTGGTGCTAATGATCCGGGGAAATGGAGTACTTTCCAAACTTTCATACCACATTCTTTCTCCATAACATTCATCACCTTTCATAATGCTTTTTCTCAATAATAATGCTTTTACCTCTCTAACCTCAGCACTGCCTTCTCGCGAGTCGCAAACATGGGTGTCATGAATGGCCCCGGATACTTAGTGCTTTGGACTCCTCACCTGGTGTCCCATCTCTCCAAACTATTATCTCAGAGAGCAGGGTCGATCTTTGATCGGATTTTCTTTCACTCATTAAATTTTCCATATATTTCAAACAATTTCCATCCAAACTCCAATAATGATAATCAACACAAACACCATATGATAATCTCCATAATGTAACATCATTCTCGACATAATCCCCGGATAAGGTAAAGAATGGCAATATTTTAGAACATGTGGAGCAATATATGAAATAAGGCATTTTATGGCTTTTGTGAAATGCATAAGCATAGGTAAGGCTTAGGATTATAACAATGTGAGCATTATATGGAAATATAAAGTCCTCCATCATCTTATCATGCAACATGTCAAAAGCAATATCAAATTTTTTACCTCCTTTCAAGGTTTTCAAGAAATAATGCACTTCATTGTGACTTCCCTTTACTAGGCAATTTCATGCTATATCTCTAATGAATCCAATTTTTGCATCGTCGAGTTCAATATAAGCTTCCATGACATTATAAAGAAAATTCAATGGGGGTCATTTTTCTAAATTTTGGAAATCATGCATGTAAGTACATAAATCAATAATGAATTCCAAAATAGCCATGTAGCAATTCAAAGAAATAAATTCACATATAATGTCAAATATGATCAAATATGCACAAAGTAAGCCCTTCCCCCACCCCATACTTAAACTATACAGTGTCCCCACTGTATAAAATCAAATAAAAACAAGAGTAAAGGAAGGAACTCACAGGATAACACATCGAGGAAGGCGGAACTGGGTAGGTCGAGTAAGTGTTCTTGTCGATATCGAGTACTCCTTACTCGATATCGAGTAGCTTCGTCTGCGTCTGGTGGTTTTCTGAAGTCGAGGAGCATCTGGGCTTGTCGATGTCGAGTACGTCTACTCGATGTCGAGTAACTTCTGGGCTGCTCCTCCTTGTCGTCGTCGACTTGGCCTTCGTTGATTCTGACTGTTTTTCAGGGACTTCTTCTTTCCACCTTTCGCGATCCTTATATTCTTGCCGACCTAAAAGTGTTAGATTGCCCAAAAGAACAAGACTATCCACATGAAGTATTCTAAAAGACCTAAAACCAAAACCAAAAGCCAAAAAGTTCAAAAAGTCCCAAAAGTTCATAAAGTTCTATATACATGCTCTAGATTTTAGAGTCGCTAGGCCGACTTTTCTCCATTTAGCTCAAGAATCATTATTGTGGGGCCCACTCATGCTTGGCCCTTCTCCTGGATCATCTAGGTCCTGATGGTAGTATACAAGCTCAGCTGACAGGTGGTTGCTTGCATCATCTCCTTTCTCTTTCTTCTTCTTCTTTTCAGTCCTTAGTTTCCGCAGATTCCCTCGCCATGGTGTCTTATCTCCCCTTAAATCATTGAAAATTTTCTTTATGGACTGAGGGGGAGTAGGATTCATACCTGAACTTACCTTTTCGGACCCAAAACAGAAATCTTTGGGCTTGGGGCTAGTCGAGATCGAGTTGGTCTTGTCGATCTCGAGTACAGGGACCCCATACTTAGGATCTAGGCAAGTTCCTGGCTCATCAGTGTTTGTCGACATCGACTGAGGCTCGTCGATATCGAGTAGAGGGCTCGTCGAGGTCGAGTTGGTCTTGTCGACCTCGAGTAGAGTTCTGGTGCTCTCCTCCGCTGTTTGCTGAGTCCCGTGGTTGCTGATGCTTTTCACCTCCAGCCATGAAATTTCCTCCTTTGTAGGGCCAAAAGAGAAATCTAAAACCTCATCGCCTATGGTGAAGGTGAGCGAGCGATTCTTGACACTAATTTTGGCATCTGCAGTAGCTAAGAATGGTCTACCAAGAATAATAGGGCTAGTAGGATCTTCAGCACAGTCAATGATAAGGAAATCTGCTGGAACAAAGAACTTACCAACCTGGACGGGGACATTCTCAACTATACCTGTAGGGATGACCACTGTATTGTTCGCCATGTATAATTTGGCATCCACAGGTTCTATACATCCTATCTTGACCTTCCGCCAGATTGACAGAGGCATGATGCTCACACTTGCTCCTAGATCGCATAGAGAATCATATTTATATTGTCCAAAACCCACAGTAACAGAAAACTTACCAGGGTCAGGCCTCTTTTCAGGGAAGTGGAGTACTTTGCATTCGCCTGCGATCTCTGAGATGGATCACTTCTTGCTCAGGATTTCATTCAGAAACTTGACATATCCAGGCATCTCTTGCAGGGCTTCTGTAAAAGGAATAGAAACATTCAGTTCTTGCAGCATATTAACAAATCTGGTAAACCTACCTGCAGTGGGATCTTTCTGTGCTTTTGAAGGGAAAGGCAGTGGCTTTTTCTGCTTCGGAGCCAGATCAGCTGTCGGAGATGCTGCAGAGTCGTCGACCTCGGCTTGCTGCTCCTCGATCTCGACCACGGGCTTGTCGATCTCGACTAGGGGCTTGTCGATCTCGACTTGAGTTGTCGACCTCGGGTTGCTGGTCTCCGCAGCGGTGTCCGAGCTCAACTTCTGGTCTTGGTCGAGTTGTGTCTTGTCGATGTCGAGTACAGCCTCCTCGAGATCGAGTTGGCTCTGCTCTGACTCGAGTTGCTGCTCTGCGTTGCTTTGCTGTTTTTCGACCTCTGGCTCGTGTAGTTGACGCCCACTCCTGAGTTTGATGGCTGCGACATGTCCGGTCTTCCCTTTAGGATTTGGTTCTGTTTGCCCAGGGAGTTGTCCGGATGGTCGTGGGACTTGTGCAGCGATTTGACCCATCTGCGTCTCGATTCCCCTTTTCCAGATGTCCAGCTCTCCAAATTTTGTGTTGAAGTTCTGGAGCTGATTGTTGATGGTGTTTGTAGCCTGCAAGTTCTGTGCATGATTCCGATGCATCTCCTCAAGGATCAGCTGCAGATCATCCTTCTTTTGATCCCTTTCTGGATGTCCTGGGGCTCTGTAGGGTGGGGATTCCTAGGAGGACCTTGGTTCCACTGAGGTTGATAGAACCTTTGATCTCCCATGTAGCGATTTGGACCCCCAGCATAGGCTGCTTCCTCATGTGTCTCTGCCATTCTGACTTGCTCAGTGTGTGGGCACTCAGTAGTGGTGTGCCTCTGTGATCCGCATTCAATGCAAGGCTGATTGACAGATAGATATTTGACTTGCTTGAGGAGCTTGCGATTCTGGTCCCTGTAAAACTACTCCCTGACATCTGGGTCAATCTCCTTTGCTGGCTCATAGAGTGGCATAGATGGTGTTGGTCTGGCATAGGCGTTCTCATCATAGTTTGTAGAAGTCCCGTACTTGTTGTCATATGCCGTGAGCTTGTCTAGCACACCTCATGCGTCAATTGGTGGCATCGTCAGGTACTCATATCGAGTATACTGATTGATCTTGTCCTTAGTGACTTGGTCAAGAGAGTTGAAGAAGATCTCCTGAATGACGTAGGGTGGCTGTCCATGAGTAGGGCAAGATCGCAGTAATTCCTTGTACCTTTCCCATGCCTTTGCTAGCGGCTCCCCAGGCTTTTGTTTGAAAGCTGTGATCTTTTTGCGGAGGAATGCTGTCTTGGCAGGAGGGAAGAATTTGTTGAGAAACTCTTGCTCTACTTGTGCCCATGTTGTAAGGGATCTTGGTTTCAGTCCTTCTAGCCACTTCAGTGCAGGTCCAGCGAGCGACCAGCGGAAAGCTTTCATCTTGACATATTCCAGAGTGGTACCTTCAGCAAGAGTACGGCACATGTCATGAAAATTGGTAATATGTTCAAGAGGGCACTCATTAAATCTTCCATGAAAAGCATTGTTTTTAAGTTCTATAAGAAACTAAGTGCGAATTTCAAAAGAGTTCTCAGGGATTAGAATCGCCGATTCAGGCACGACGAGAGTTGGATGCATATAATCCTCTGCTGTAGTTGGATATTGGGCAAGCTCAGCTTCTGCTTGCTCCCTTGCCGCTTTCTCTTGTTCCTTTGCTGCCCTTTCATTGGCGATAGTGGTATCTTTTGCGGCTAGCTCCCTTGTAAGCCTGGCAATCAGTTGTTCTTGTGTTTCAGCGGCCGCCATGGCTCTTTGTAGTTTAGCTCTGATGTGTAGAAGGCGCTCTGGTTCGTCTAAGCCGTCAAACTCAGGTGGTTGACCAGAACGGCGCATACACATGTAAAGTAACTCAAAGCAGACGTGAGATTTAACTACCTAAGGCCAATTTGTTGATAGGAGGAAATCGAGTATGCAAAATTAAATATAAATAATCACAGCAAACCAGATTCCGTCCCTTGCAAATAATTACAAGACCTCCTCCTGATGTAGCAGCGGGGAGTCAGGATGGATCCACGAGGAAGCGTGTCAGCGGATCCTAGGCAGCAGAGTAATCTCACGGTCAGAAGTCGACAACAGGGTCCTCGATCTCAACTAGGGTTAGTCGACAGAAGATCGGACAGTCGAACACAGCGCAGCAGCAACAGGCACAGGTGGTCGATATCGACAAGGCTCTACTCGATATCGAGTAGCCTTCGTCTGGGTCGAGTGGGTCTGGTCGAGTTCCTGCACACAGTAAGCTACGGCGACTCTGGGTCGAGGATCAGTAGTTGAGATCGACCAGGGCTTGGTCGCGGTCGACGAGGGCAGAAAATAAAACGAAGTAAAATAAATGCAAAGGCTTTGGGATTTCGAACTAAACTGTATGGAAAAGAACTTCCAAGATTGGGGTTTGCAACGACTATAACCAAGCATGCATAAGGCAGAGATAAACAGATAATCATGTAATTTGCATTTAAAGGACTAAGCTTTCGCCTTTTCCAACAATTAGACAACTCTCTCAAGAAACCCTAATTGTCTCTACCGATTTTATGTTTATAATCCAAGTTGTTAGCATGGATCTCCATTAGATGGACAATAAACACATCAACAAGTAGGAAAATGCTCAAAATATGATAAAGGTCGGATCTTTACCTCAATTATGCATGGCTATCGTCGGGCTCGCCCCAACCCTAGAAGTGGGTGGACTACTCGCGCTTCATCATAATTAAAGACATCAATAATAAAAGGAAATAAACTTGCATTAATAAAATAAAATAGAGCTTACAACCAAAGGAAGTCAATTCCGCTCTCGCTTCACAAAAACTCCTCTTGGCCACTCACTCTCTCTCTCTCTCCTACTACTTCTCCTCCTACTACTTCTCTCCGAAAATGAATTGTTTCTGAATTGGCATGAATGAAAAACCAGCCCCTAGGGCTTTATTTTTAGGCTTCTAATCCTTGCTACTCAAGGATAGAATATCTATATCTAAATCTAAAACTATATCTAAGACTTTAAAGATAAATAAAAGCAACAACATAATTAAATCTAAATTAGGGAATTATATCTAATGTGTCTTCAATGGATAGAACTCTCTTCTTCATGGTAGATCTTGATATTTTCGGATAGAATCAGCAATCTTCGAGCCCGAGCAATCCCAAGTCGAGTAGGATTCGTCGAACCGAGTAACGCGGCTCTGGAGGTCTACTCGATCTCGACCAAGGTCTTGTCGATCTCGAGTAGGGTTGACTGGCTCGGCTTTGTCGTCTCAGCTAGCTGGTGCTCGACAAACTCGGACTTGGCTCCTGGCGCTCGTCGATGTCGAGTAGCTCTCGTCGACCTCGAGTAGACTGGCTATGTCGACTGGGTCTTCTCGGGTGGCTCTACTCGACAGGCTCGGATCTGGACTCAAGGCTCGTCGATCTCGACCAGGTCTTGTCGAGATCGAGTTGGGTGTGGTCTTCTCTGGTCGAGCAGCTTCTCCTCGTCGACTCCGGGTGTGGCACTGGCTTCGTCGATCTCGACCAGGTCTTGTCGAGATCGAGTTGGGTTCTGGAGCTGGGTTGCTCTCGACAATGCCCTTAGTCGACAAGGCTGTGCTCGGACATGCTCGTCGAGATCGAGTAAGGTCTACTCGAGATCGAGTAACCTTGACTCTCAGATTGATTCGACTGGTTCCGCTGCTTCTCTGACCTTGGACTTCTGTAGTTGTTTTCCGAGCTTTTCTGACCTTCCTTAGAATTGCTGTAAAACGCCTCGAATTCTGCGATTTTAAACAGAAACTGGTGTAGATTCCATAATTTGGCAAATAACCATAAACCACATAGGTTCTGTACTATCTTAGCCCAAATGAATGAAATGCATGCATAAATTGATATAAAAGTTACTGTAAAACATGGCAGATTCAGCTCACAACAGTGGGGCTTGGGCTTGTGTGTGGATAATAGGGCTGAAGTGGGCTGGTGAAAATGGATTAGGAGAGACTATGGGCAATTGGGCTTGAGAGAGAGCCGAATTTGGAATGTGAGTAGGGGATTGTGTTTGTGTGAGAGGAGGAGGATAATTTGTTTGAAATGGGAATTTGTCCTCATGAAATATAACATCACGTGAAATGTAAGTTTTATTTTGAACCCAATCAAAGCATATATATCCCTTGTGGTGTGAACTATAGCCCAAGAAAATCATAGGGGTTGAGCGGAGGGAGAATTTGTGATGATTGTAAGGTCGGAGATTCGGAAAACATAAACAACCAAACACCTTTAAAAACTTGTAATCGGGACTTGTGTGGAAAAGGAGAGAAAACGGTGATTTATGGTGGATAATGGGTGAAGGTAACCGATTGGCAAGGTAGGTGGCCGTTTGGAAGGCATAGTCCCAAAAGTAAAGTGGAAGGGAGGCATGTTTGAGGAGTGTGAGATCAATATCAACCATGGGACGATGACGGGACTCGACGGTACCATTTTGTTGGTGAGAATAGGGGCAAGATAAGCGATGGTGGATCCCTAACTTTCGAAAAAGGGGTTTTAGTGGGGAAAATTCCATGCCATTATCCGTTTGGATGGCACGAATGGGGCGACCAAGGTTGTTGGTGACAAGAGGAATAAAAGTATGTACAATTTGAGACACTTGTGATTTTGATTGGAACGGAAAGAGCCAAATAAATTTTGAGTAATCATCAACAATGGAGAGAAAATATTTGTTTGCATTTTTTGAGGGAATATGGGTCGGACCCCAAACGTCCATGAACAAAAGATCCAAAGCATTTAAAGATCTAGAAGTGCTAGTAGGGTGAGGTAAGGCAAGTGCCCAAGAGCAAGATACACAAAAGGGTGGGCTAGGTAATTTAAGTGGGCCGGGCAGGTGATGATCCACAAACACAAGCCTCGTTATTTCATTGGATGGGTGCCCTAGCCTAGAATGCCAAAGAGGAGCGGTTGACGGCGTCACGGTGCTGGCGGTGCAAAGTAGGTGGGTATGTGGTGTCGATGGTGAAGAGGCAGGCCAGACATACAGACCACGATCATCGACGGGACCCCTGAGAAGAAGAGCTTCCGTCTCCGAATCCTTCACAAGAAAACAATTGTGGTGAAATTGAAAGAAGACATTGTTGTCTTTGTAGAAACGACGAACAGAAATTAGATTTTTTGTTAAAGCAGGAGAATGAAGAAGCTGATTTAAACGAAATAAACGAGAAGGAGAAGGGAGAATTGAAGAACCGTGGTGTTGGATGGGTATAGTGGAGCCATCGCCAAGAGAGACAACATCAGTCCCCTCGTATGGAAGTTTGTCGAATCTCAAATTAGAAACATCATGGGTGTAGTGATGAGTGGCGGCGGTATCCGGATACCAAGGCGTGGTGGTGATGTTGGCCTGAAGCGAGCGAGGAGGCGGTTGTGGGAGAAAGGTGTGATCGAAACGGCTCCAACATCGGGCAGCGACATGTCCCTTTTTCTCACAGAGTTGACAGGTGGGACGAGTATCCAGTCCCCCTGTGAAGCTGTTGTAGGTGCGACCTCCCCTTGAGGATGAACGACCGCCGCGAGTGTCTCCTCGTCCTCGATAGGCATCTCCTCTGCCTCGCCCTCTTCCTCTGGTGGAGGTGAAATGTAGCTCCGGAGATGAATCAGTTGTGGTGGTAGTGGAGTTGAATGAAATCTAAGTTTGGGCTTGGAGGAGAGCAGTCTGTCTTGCGATGCGGGCTTCATGAAGGAGCATGTAGTGGAGGACATCATGGGGCTTTGGAAGCTTATGTTGGGAGGACAAAGTGGTTACCATGGCATCGTATTCACTCCCTAGGCCGGACAGAAGGTAAGAGACCAGTTCATCATCGGAAATGCCTTGACTGGCTGCCTGTATCTGATGCACCAGAGAGGTAGCTTTGTTGAAATAGTCTGTGGCACTTTCATCTCCTTTCTTCAAGTTTGTAAGCTGCATACGTGTCTGGACAACGTTTGCGGTAGACCTGGCTGAGTACAAGCTGTGAAGTCAATCCCACAACTGGCGGGAGGTGTCGCAGACCAAGGTCTGAACCATTACCGGTTCAGTTAGGGATGCCGACAGAATGGCCATGACCAGTTGATCTTTGACGATCCAGTCGTCAACGACCGAAGAGTTGTCGTCTGTAGCAGATGGACAAGATCACGTCCCATTGACATAGCCCAAGAATCTTTGAGAGCGGAGATACGGTGTAATTTGGCGGATCCAAACGGGAAAGTTGGTGGGAGATAGCTTGATAGTGTTGAGAGCAGTAAAGTTTGGTAAGGAAGTAAGGGAGGGGGAAATAGCAACTTGTGCCATGGAGGTTTGAAGGTCGTTGATGGTATTGGTTGTGGAAGAATCAGCCATGGGAAGGAGGTGTAAGCTGAGATTTTTTTGTTGCTGTTAGAAAGCAGAGGGAAAGAAAAAAAATTGAGGAAAGAAGATGAGATTTGAATTTGAAAGGGGCAGTCAGCCAAGATGGCTCTGGTACCATACAGAAAGGTAAGTCATTGAGATTGATTGAACTGTTCTACTGTTTCAATTACAAAACGGAGAATACAGGAGTGTATATATATTGATTACAGATATTCAGGAAACTTCCTAAATAGACAATTTGTCTTGTAGCACAGGTTAAGAATGGGCTCATCCTTGGACTTGTCAGATGGTGAAGGAGAATTGGGCTTGTCCTTAACCTTGGGCTGAAGTCCATGTGGTGATAATGGCTTGGTATTAGAGAATAAAATTAAACCACGAAAACCCTAGATTTGAATTTGAGCGGAACATTCGAGGTCTCAAAACCCAAGGGAAAGTCGAAGGGAGACTAATGACGCGAGTGCTTACCAGAGAAGATTGCCGGCGGCAGAGGGAGCAAAAGGGCTAAGCGACGAGGGAGGCGGTCATTGTCGTGGTGAGGCCATCACTAGCAGTCGAGAGAAGTAAGGCATGAGAGCCATAGAGAGAAGAGGAAGAGATCTATAGAGGGTGTGAGAGGGCTTACCATTTAGGGTTCCAGGAGAGAGGGCCGCCATCTTCGTGATCGCCGACCAAAGAAAGAGAGAGGGGACGAGACAACGAGTGAAGATGATGATAATAGAACGAAGCTAGTGCTGGAGGAGGCCGGAGCAGAGAGAAGGAGGCCGGATCTGGAGGAAGGAGGCAGAGGTGGAACTTTGGTGGAACTGAGAATGGAGCAAAGGATTTTCGTATAAGTTGTAGGAATGGATGGGGTTATGTTTATGTGAGAGAGTGGATAATTTAATGTGTTATAAAACTCCCCCAAATTTTAAAAACCATGAAAACAATTCAAAGCATTTCAATACCGCGTGTTTTAACTTGGGAAATCCAAACCCGCGCATTTTAAAAAATTTCAAATTGACAATTTAACATCTGTCGGAAATATTGACCGTTGTCGAATTTTTTTACAACATCACAAATGTAATAAATGATGAAGTATAATACTTTAACATCTGTTTCTTTTTTGACAGACTTAAATCACATGATATTTAATTGCAGTATTCTAGTAGTGCAAGCACTCTTATAAAATGTGGGGTGTTGAATTTCAATTGTTTTATTTTAAGCCTATTACCGTGACCTTGAGTGTGATGTAACATTTTTTTTTACAAAGTATTCGGGTTGCTTTCGATAATTAAAGTGGGTAGAATTTTTACGATTTAAAGAATAACGGACTAATTTTCTATTCACACGGTGAATATTTCGCCAAATGCACGGAAGGAAACATGGTCGCGGAGTGCGCATGCACGGAAGGAGAAGCGGTCGCAGAGTGCGAATGTGCGGATTGGACGGGCAAATATCTGACAGCGTTGTAGCAAAGGTGAACGCAAAGTCAGAGTTTCCCGATTATCGACATCGGAAAGTGCGAGATTCAAAGGCAATATGCAGCTTTTGTAGGGGCGAACGCGAAGTTTGCATTCACGGATCAGCAGCGGGCGTACCTGGTGGCAAACGAAAGTCGTTAGCTTTCGCCTCCCCAAATAGTAATAATATCTTAACAAAATGCTCAACTAAAAGATTAGTATAGCAGTGTAGTACAGAGTCGAACCCACAGAGAAGAATATCGCTTATATAATACTATTGATGATTTCTTATGACAATAGCAAATAAATTGTAGCAAACTAATGAAATAGCAAAATAGAGTAAATAGAGTAATGATTGCAATGTATTGATAATATGATAGAAAAAACGTTTCACCTGCAATTCTTGGGTTTATGTCGACGAACCTATTATCGATTGTTCCGCAAAGATACAATCTCTTATTCAAGGCGGCATAACTCAAGAATAGCATTAATGATTCGAGTACTTAAGACCAATTGTCACATCAATTAAATGCAATTAGAAAACAAGGGAACAACCCACTCGGTCCTAATACATCTACTTGACATAGATCAATTGTTATCATCCACTACAAAGGCATAGAAATATCACTAAATCAATTACTTCGTTTGCTATCAAGAAACCAACAACGGATTCATAGCATAGATGCAATTCCTAACATGGTCATCAAGCATAAAAAGGAACACAAATACATATCAATAAGAGCAAGATGATAAATAGACTCATAAACAATTAATTGAAATCAAATCCTCACAATTCATCCAACCATATCTTCGAATCATTGGCGAAACTATGAGTTTAGCAACTCATAGCCAAAGTAACACTCATCTCTCTCAAATGGCTCTCAATGTCTCACCACAATGTCACACGACGGAAATAATATGAAAATAACATAAATAGAGTCGTGCAAAACCCTAGAGAATAAGATAATAATATAATAATAAAATAGAATCTTCGGACTCAAATCGGTGTTTGCTCTGAATAGGTAAATATATAGATAATGGCGAAAGCCAAGGAGTAACAAGAAGCAAAACCACACAAAGGGTTTTGCATAAAAAAATAGTCTACCCACAAGATGTACCCCTAATGTTCCACTCACAAAAGTATCCATTTCCCCACCATGGCTTCTTTAAATATACCAACATTTATTCATGGTTAATGGAATAAATGTGATATAAGTAAAGAAGCCAAAGATAAAATATACCAACATCTATAAGCTGTGCCCACCAATTCCTAAAGAGTCGGGCCTAGTTAATATCAAAATGGGCCAAGAGCAACCCAATATCAGAACCCAGCCCCAACCAAAATTAACTTCCCTAGTTCTAAGCCTGATTGAACACAAAGAGAATGCCTGTAAAAAAGACCACTTTCAAACGAAATCACATGACAGCAAAGATCGAACATCATCAAGCCCAGCGGTCATCAGCTCGACAAACCGAACAGCAGCCATCTAGGAGGCCATCTCCCTCGGCGGAGAGCTGAATCAATAACTCACTCAATCTGGCGGATATGGTTCATCGTCCGAGGATGAATCCCCGCACTCTTCAATTCCGGACTCCTCGTTAAAGTGTGCAGCCTCATTCTCTCTGCCATAGGGGTTCTTAATCCCCGACATAACATTGTAGGGTTCATCCATCGTTAGAGAGACTTTAAGATCTCCCAAGACACATGATTTGGTGCCTCGAAGAAGATACGCGCCCCTCCGAACGCTACCCCTAATTTTCCATCTCAATAGGCCATCCCGGGTCTTACACTCATTGATTTCAAGCTCTCCGACCCCATTTGCATAGATCCCCGCTTCCGCAGCCCAAGACAATGCTACCATCCGAGCACAGGCGAGGGATTTCTCATGGTTAGGAGTGCCATCAGCAGGTACATCACCCGTCGCAGCAGCAACTGGAGCTTCCGACGGATCCTTGGCACCTTCTGCTGCCTGAATGGTCCCACTCGGACCCTCATCTTCAGGGTTGCTCACACCTTGACCCTCACCTATAATGTTTTCCTCCATTTCAGTTTGAATGCCGATGGATGCAGGACAACGGCGGGCGCCGATGGAATAGGGATGGGCGTTGCTCTTGAGGCTCCGCGATCCTTCCTTTGCTTCGACATTGTGACTCCTTGTTCCCTTGATGCTCCTTCCTAGCCTTCCTTATGCTCCAAAATCAGTCTTTTAAGCTTCTCCAAGATCCCATCCAAGCTCGGATTGTAAAACTGCGGAATAAACACTAAAAAGACATAGATTCTGAAACTCGAATACTTCGCATGAAAGATATAGAAATAGACCAAAACATATGCAATACCACTAATTAAATGCAATAAGAATTACCTATAATGCCTATCTAAAATATGCATTATCAAATCCCCCACACTTAAACTCTTGCTTGTCCTCAAGCAACCATGAAACATAAACATAACCAATGCATTCCACAAGAGATTCCTTCACAATTTTTCCTCATCAAAAGCAACTTCAATTCATAGTGCAAATATGAAAAAGGCATAAAAACGTCATAACATGAATATAGGTGATCAAGTAGCTTGCATGCTTATCAATCCAACCTCACAAAGGGTGATGTCCGCTAAAGTGACCATGTTTTCATATACATTTTAGCTCCTTATTCTATATAATTTGCATATTTCGGGCTGTGAATATGTTGAATTTGTGTAGTATATCCTTATTTGCAAGAAATAGAGATCTACACAAGTTTTGGTTTAATATTACAGAATTTGGACCCATTCCGGGACGAAACCAGAAGATGGGATCTACTCGACTTCGACCAAGTCTTACTCGAAGTCGACTACAGCTGAAGCAGAACCAAGTCGAGGAAAAAGAAGAAAACAACTCGAGCTGAATGTTACTCGACGTCGACCAACTTTGGTCGAAGTCGACCAAGCCTGAAAATCGAGCAAGATCCCAGAATCGACCAAGGAAGTGAAACCAAGAAGATTCAAGTCGATATCGACCAGCACAAATCGATATCGAGTAAAAGTTGGTCGATTTTCCCTCCTGGAGCTGAGATCTAGTTGCTGAAGTGAAGACGGAGAAATTTCTTGTCGATATCGAGTAAGCCTACTCGATATCGAGTTGACCCCAGTGGCCGATTCCGAGCTAAGTCCGAGACTTGTTAAGTTTCTATCCCGAATCCGATGGAGATATTTCCGAGAGAAGATTCCCAACACATGAAGATTTAGATATTTTTATCTTTTTATCTTTTTATCTATTCTATGGGTTGAACAATTAATTACCCTAGGATTTATCTAGTTTTATCTTATTTAGATTTATTTAATTCCAAGTAGAATTATATCTTCTATTTTAGATAGAGATATAGATAGAATTTTCTTCCTTGATTAACAAGGATTGGAAGCCTATAAATAAAGCCCATAGGGCTAGTTTTTATTCATTCAATCTTAGGGAGAGAAGTAGAAGAAGAGGTAGAGAGAGAGAGTGGAGGCCGAGAGGAGTTAAGGAGCGAGAGCAAGTTGGCTTCGATCGGTTGTAAGCTTTGGTTGAGTTTAATGCAAGTTGTTTCTTTTCAATCAATGATGTCTGCAATTTCGATGAAGAGCGAGTAGTTCACCCACTTCTAGGATTGGGGCGAGCCCGACGATAGCCATGCGTGTTTGAGGTAAAGATCCGACCTTTATCATGTTTTGATCATCTACTACCTCTTATGTGTTTATTGTCTATTTAATAGAGATCCATGTTAACCAACTTGGATTATAAACATAAAATCGGTAGATACAATTAGGGTTTCTTGAAAGAGTTGTCTAATTGTTGGAAAAGATGAAAGCTTGATCCTTCGATGTGATTTGCATGATTATCGTTATTTATCTTGCCTTATGCATGCTTGGTTATCGTTGTTACAAACCCCGATCTTGGAAGTCTTTTTCATATATTGTTTAAAGTTCGAGATTTGCATTCGTTTAAGTTACTGTTTCTACTCGACTTCGACCACCCCTTGGTCGACGTCGACTACTGATTTTCGATCGAGCAAAGATCGCTTTTGCTTGTGTCTCTGCAGGTTCCTCGATTTTGACAAGCCAACTCGACTACAACCGAAACCTACTCGACGTCGAGTTGCCTACTCGTAGTCGACCAAATCCAATGTCTGCTGTTTCCTCGGATTCGACTGTACTGGCCCCTGTCGACTAAACCCTAGTCGAGGTCGAGTACCCCTGAAGTCGATTTCTGCCCGTGAGATTCTTCCGCTGCCTGAGATCCGCTGACACGCTTCCTCGAGGATCGATCCTGACTTCCCACTGCTGCATCGGGAGGGAGTCTTGTAATTATTTGCATGGGACGAAATCTGGTTTGCTTTGCTTTATTTATATTTTAATTGCAAGTCTCGATTTCCTCCAACAACAAGGGAAAATATGGGTTTCTCTCGCTCAATGTTGACATTTATATAAATATTGACATTTATATCACAAAATCTCCACCGGATACATCAAAGCAAAAATAAGAACATCAAGAGGACTTTCGCTCAATGGAAACCTTCAAAGAAGTTTCCATTCGGCGGGGTTGTAATGGGGCTTGGTAAAAACATAAGACAAGGAATTGTATTTGGTCATGTGATGCTATTAATTCCGGGAAAATAAGATTCCTTAAAACTTACAACATAACACAAACCAACTCAAAAGTATATCAAGCTCACAATAGAACACAACTCTCAACAAATGTCCAATAACTCTCATAAATATAGCAATATGCTCATAAACTCTCAAATAACATCAACTCTCTCTCTCTCTCTCTCTCTCTCTCTCACACACACACACACACACATCAATAAACTCAAATATCTCGCGCATCTCAAATAACTCTCAACCAAACATCCATCCAACTCCTCATATGCAAAAATAACTAACAAAAGCTCTTTTATTCATTTTTTTAATCAGCATTTCTGTTTTTTTTTTAAATGCCTCCTTTTTTAGCCAAATAAAATGCAATATGATGTAATATGAGGGAAACTATAAGCATAAAACATTACATCTTCTCAAAACTATAAACCATAATAACTCAGTTCAGCTTCTTTCTCACAACTCCAATTGAATTTCCATAACCAACTCTAAATCTTACTTTCTAGAAATGGTAAGGCTTATTATAGGATATGAGTAATGAATTTTGTGCAGCTATAAATAATATAGGGTAAAGGCTAAAATTGGCTTCAAAGCAAGATATAATATAAGGTAGACATGGATAAGATGTGGTTAAAAGGTGCCTCTATCATTTGAAACCTATCAAGCAATGATCATGTATATAATCAGCCTTGAAAATAGATAATCATGTCAATACAAATAGATAAATGCATAGGAAGAGTAAATCACATAACAAAAGCAAAAGGGAGTAAAGATGTAATCCCTTATAAAGCCAAAATTCTCACTATGACAAGTTTTGTTGGATATCAATCATGCCCAGGAACTTAGAGCATACATGCTCAATTACCTATGCCAAATCATATTTCAAATAAAAGTAATTTTAATACAAGGTCAAATCATCCAGAATTTTCCAAGGGATTTATATGATCATGCTAGAATATAGTGTAGAGAACAAACTCAAACTAGATGGGTATCTTTAATAATATATGTGTGTGTGTGTGCGCGCGCGCAATGGATGATACTATTATTTTTTATTTTACTACATTTTTCTATTTTTTTGTTTTTTTGTATTTTTAACAACAAATAAAACATAAACATGATGCATGAATTGAATTATAGACTTAAACATAAATAAACTCAAAATAAATGACAACTTTAAAATAAACATGAGACATTAAAATAAACGTGAAGTAAAGTAAAATAAACATGAACTAAGCTAACATAAACCACTCCCCCACACTTAAATGTTGCATTGTCATCAATGTATAAACAAAAAGAACAATGAAAATAAAACCGAGGGTAAAGGAAGGGAATAACTAACCTATCAATGTGAAGGCATGGTTTGAAGTCCAGACTACTGATGAAAACGATCCATTATGCGCAGCAACGATGTCTGAAGACCTGTGATTTTAGCAAAAATAGTCATAAGCACTTGTTTATTCCTCCTTTCTCACTCCACGAACTGACACTTAAGATTATCCGAAGCAGCATAGACAGGGTAGTCATAAGCACTTGTTTATTCATCCTTTCTTACTCCACGAACCGACACTTAAGATTATCCAAAGCAGCATAGACAAGGTCAGTGTCTTCAACATCAAAATCTTCTTCTTCTTCATTCTCAATATGCTCCACTCCTACCGCTAAATCAGTTTCCTCAGGAGCATGTCCCTCATAATCATCCTCTAGTGGCTCAACTGGTAAGGGAAAGTTGTTATGGCTCACTCTGAAACCAGTAATCCCAAAGCAAAACAGTAGCTTTGTAGGAAGGTATAGATGATGCTCTCCGTAATCTCCTGCCATCCATCTGAAACACTCCACTCTGCTAGGATGCCTAATTGATACAATAATGCCAATCCAATTCAGAGCGACAATGTTTTAGACAGTGTCCCCAATAAAAGATTGCAATCCATCAAGACGGACACCTAAGTAACGAGCAATCAGCGACACCAAACCTCCAAAAGCAATAATACGATCAGCCCTCACATGAGTAGCTCTAATAATTTCAGCACGACTCCCAAGAAATAGTTGAACCCAATCAGGAATTTGCATTGCATCAGGGGTCAAACAATAAGTATAACTTCAACCTGTCATTGTAACCAACTCAGGATCAGTCAAACCAAAGAAAGCATGACTCAACACCCTATAACACAAACTCAAAGTAGGATGAGTAATCATGTAGTCAAAGTAGTTACCACATGGACAAAAAGATCGACTAGTGGCCTCCAACCAGGTGCCTCTCGCAAGTGGATCAGCCGCAGCAATTCCCCATGAATTCGCATGCGTCTTGTTGACTCTAAAAGCTTGTGCAATAGCGTCCTTAGTCACCACGAACTCCTTACCCCTCATAGTAAAGTGAATCTCCATGTCAAGGGTAGCTAGGAATTCTCGAACCAATGCCGGATAAGTGGATGCGCAAAGATCCATAAAATCACCCAAACCACCTTTATCAAGAAGCCTAGAAACATGCAAAATAATCCCAAACGATGCAAAGTCTCTGGATCAAAGAACATTGTAGATCGATAATTCCTATTCCTGGGATTGATCCAACGATTCTCTTGCTCTTTCGTCAAGTGAGCGGGTTTTTCCATAGCGGAAACAATAGACATGATGTTCGAAACAAACGAAGAACGCAAAAGAACTCACAAGAAACTTCAAAAAATAACCTACTGTTCGGCAGCGGCGGGCGGCGATTATGGGGGCGTCGGGCGCCGTTGTGCAGAATTCAAAAATCAGAGTTAAGGAGTCGAGGATTCGACGTCCAAACTGCTTCCAAATTGCTCTTTGATGATCAAAACTTGGTTTTAAGGTCTTTCTTTGATGGTAGGGATAATGATGGTGTGAAAAGAAACGAATTTTGATGGACGAAGGGTATTGATGAATGTGTTTGGTGGATGGGGAAAGAAAGGATTTTGATTGAAACAAACGGCTATAGGTATTGGAGTTCGATTCAAGCAGGAAAATTAGGGGCTTTCTGTTTACTTGGAGACAAGGGCTTGAACAATAATCATAAATATAGATGGATTGATAGAAATATAAAGATAAAGAGAGATATAACCTCCCTTTTCGAGTTACCAAAAAATTAAGACTGCATCACTGGCACTAGCGGCGGGCGCCGGTCGGCCAGAGCTCCAATTCCGTTATTTTTAATCGATCCAATTTTCCTACATGCTAGTTCTCACACAAAGCCATACCAATATGCAGCAAAATAGAATTGTCCTACTTTATTGAATAGAAAAACTAATGCAAAAATTAAATAATATTACCTACTAATATTGGGTTGCCTCTGGTGCGGGACGAACGTTGTTGGAAATTTCGTCCTTTGCCAAATAGTAATAATATCCTAACTCAAAGCTCAAACCAATAGATTAGCAAATCAATGAATTGATAAACCAACAAACTAGTATAGCGATAAAGTCTGGAGTCGAACCCACAGAGAAGAACGGTTGCTATGCAATATTTCTAACAATGATTCATATGAAAAAGGCAATGATTTGTAGCAAATTGAATGATGGCAAAGTAAAGTAAAGAAAACTATGATTGCAAAGTATTGATAATAAGATAGAGAAAATATTTCACCTGTAATTCTCAGACCATGGTTGAGGTTCAAGATCCTAGGATTAATTCAATAGTTATTTCAAAGCATATGTCAACTTGACTAAAGTTGATAGATCCGCAAGGATACAATCTTCTTATTCAATATCACTAAAGAATAGCATTAAACACTCAAGTTCTAAGAGCAATTGCCATATCGATTCAATGCAATTAGAAGACAGTAGAAACAACCCATATCGGCCCTAACAAACATCTAACGACATAGATCAATCGAAATCATCCACTACAAAGACATAGAAATATCACTAATTCAATGGCTTCATTTGCTATCAAGAAAACAATAACGAATTCATTGACCATAAAAGGGTATTAGTGATTGTAGACTAAAAATAAAAATAGAGATTTATTTATGTTTTTTTGGTGAATAAACCGGAGAAGAGGCTTAGCCGTGAAATTAAAGCAAGAAAACAGAGTTACGCTGAGCACAACCGAGGTATCGACAAGCCCTTGGAATCACCCAGCAAAAATGAAAGAGAGCATTCCGGGGGATCCGCTAACAGGTGGAAACCAACCGGTAACGAAAAAGCAAAGGACGTGATACATTCGCAACCGCGTTCGCCTCACGAAAAACATGACGAGATTGGACCTGCCAATCCCTACAAAGGAAGCCTTGGCAACAGGTCACCAGGCTGAACAATGGGTGAGAAGGCTTGACCTTCTTTGATAGCAACCTGATGATCACTTCCGAGTTCGACTCTATCAGAACCTTCCTCATTCCCAAATCTCAGGCTATCTCTAGGCCCTTGAGAATACCCCAGCACTCCGCTGTTACGACCGAGCATGCACCGATGTCGTAGGCAAAACCTCCCACCCACGAGCCCTCTTGCTTCCTTATAACATCGCCAGCGGCAGCGCAGGCATCCTCGCGTCGAGCCCCGTCATTATTCATCTTGACCCACCCCACGGGTGGTTTCTCCCAACTGATGGCTTTCAATTTCTTGTTCCGTTGCCCATCCTTCCTCATAGCTACGGCGGCCTTCTTGTAGGAGCTCACCTCATTTTTACACAGCTCCATCTTGATCGGACTATCCACCTTCTCATTGAATGTCGCAGAGTTTCGCCTTTTCCCAAACCTCCAGAGAGCGACTGCGAACAAGGCACTCAAGTCATCCTCGCCCCCTGAGTAGTTGGAGGCCATCACATTATCCCTCAGTTAGGCCACAAACGGTTGTTCTCAGAATGAACTCGTTCCATCCCGTTGCCTCACCTGCAACCAAAAACCTTTAGCAACACCACAGTCCCTGAACATATGTTCAAGAGATTCATCATTCAATCTACAAATTGGGCAAAGAGACGTATTACCGAATCCTCTACGCACGCATTCCATGTTGTTGAGGACACCTCCTTTGCTTACCAGCCAAACGAAATGCCGCACTCTGAAGAAACCCCTGTCATTATCCACCCATTTATGTCAGTTACCAATCGACAAGTACCTAGTGTTGGTGGAGTATTCCCCATCATTTGACAGCTTCCAACATGGCATATACTCTCCTTCCGTGACCGCAACTGAAGCCATGTTCAACAGCACATGCGTCGGGAGGACTTCCTCCAAGATCTCCCATTTCCAACCCCTTCCAAGACTCCACATCTCAACAACCAAGACCCCCTGATCGGCCATCTCTCTATCCTTCCTCAGGCTCTGTAGCGGTTCTTTCCCAACCCAGCAATCCTCCCAAAATAGCACATTCTCGTCACTCCGAACATTCCAAGCTAGACCCGGTTTCACAACATCGCTAAGCCCCTGCTTGATTCCCCTCTAAATATGAGACGTCTTTGAGGAAGGGCCCAACACCGTGCTCGTGTATTTACCAATGAGGACATCCCACCACGTGCTTACCCTCCCATGATGAAACTCCAGCCGAGTTTAGCCACAAGAGCAAGATTTAGCTCTTCCATGGACTTTACCCCTAATCCACCCAACTCCTTAGGCTTGATCACCTCCTCCCACGCTACCTTATGAACCTTCCTCTTCGCATTAGTAGAACCCCAAATAAATCGAAGACACAACTTATCAATCTTCTTGCAAACTCCGACTGGGAGACGAACCGCTCCCATACAGTAGGTCGGGATCGCACACAACATAGATTTCGTGAGGGTGACGCGGCCGGCAAAACTAAGCAAGTTCGTCTTCCAGCCCGCGAGTTTTGAGGAGAATTTCTGCACTACAAAGTCAAAGTCAACCCCTTTGACCCTACCATGGAGCAGAGGCACCCCACTTACCTTCCGCCACCAAGACACTGATCATATGCGTTAAGCGTTCCAGACAAAGGACAAAGATGTAAGGTGAAATCGGATCTCCTTGACGGATACCCCGCGTAGGCACGAATTGGTTTGAAACTTCACCATTCCACAAGCCCTGCGTTCTTAGGCTCCTTATGCACTCCATGATCCACCCAACCCAACACTCAGGGAGCCTATCCCATCTCAACGTTTCTTTGATGAAGTCCCAGCTCAGACAATCATACGCCTTCTCTAAATCCAACTTGAGGCAAAGCCATCCCTTCCTCTCTTTCTTGGATCTCAAAGAATGAATCATTTCCTGAGAGATTACGATATTGTCCGTAATCAACCTCCCAGGGATGAAGCTCCCTTGTATTGGGATGACTAGTTCCCCGACTATTGGATGTAGGCGGTTAGTCATCACTTTTGTGATGATTTTGTAGCACACGTTGCACAAGCTAATGCCTCTAAATTGCATTAGCCGATCTGGTTTCCCAACCTTCGGTAAAAGGGTAATGAGAGTGTCGTTCAGGCCCACAGGAAGCTTGCTCAATCTGAAGAAGTCCTTCACAAGATCCATCATCGCTCTACCCACCACACTCCAATACTTTTGGGGAGAATAGGGGCTGGAAACCATCGATACATGGGGCCTTGAAAGCGCCCATGTCCTTCACCGCAAGCCAAATCTCTTCCTTAGACACAGTTCTGCACATGGACAACCACACAGACTCCTCAACCTATGGGAAAATCAGCTGTCACTCTCGACGTCGGTTCCAACCGATCCCCTTCGGAGTAAAGCTTGGTGAAGAAATCAACTGCTAAGCCCTCTAACTCCTCCTTCCATTCAACCCATCTCCCATTATCGTCGAACAGGCCCTCAACTCTATTCCTCTTCCTACGCACAATGGTTGAGGTGTGAAAGAACTTAGTGTTTCTATCACCGAGCATCAGCCAATTTTCCCTAGACTTTTGCATCCAGAGTGTCTCCTCTTGCTCGAACACTTCATCAAGTTTCACTTTAATCTCTCTCTCCTTTTCCTCCTCCATGTCTCCCCCTCTCTTGGCCCTACGTCTCTGTATAGCATCCAGATCATCCAAAAGCTGCTTCTTCCTGGCAAAAATATTCCCGAAGACCGTTCTATTCAAAACTTTCAGATCCTCACTTAAATTCTGAAGCGCCAAATTCATAGGTCCGTCATTGACCCATCTGGATTCCACAAACTTCTGAAAGTCCGGGTAAGTGCGCCACGCGGCTTCGAACCGGAAGGGGCGTCTTTTCTTATCCTTGATAATCTTCGGGCTGGTCTCCAGAAGTAGAGGGAAGTGGTCCAAAGAATATCTCGGAAGATGTCGCACCCTAGCTTCCGGCCACAACAGTCTTCCTGACGTGTTCGTGAATATCTTATCCAATCTTTTGTGAACAATCCTGTCACCGAGGATCTTCTTCTGCCACGTAAAGTTCTGGCCTGTAAACCCAAGATCGATTAGATTGAATTTACTCACTATGCTGCTGAACTTATGCGAGTCCCGGTGAATAGCCCTTGTTCCTCCCTGAGTTTCCTCCTGTCGAAGAATATAGTTGAAATCCCCACCAATCAGGATATCCCTAGAGATGTTCTCCAACGTTCTCTCAAGGTTTTCCCAAAACTTGAACCTCCGAGCCACTGTAGGTGGCCCGTAAACCACCACCAAATTTCTCTTCTTATTCCCCTCTTTCCAGATCGCATGAATGAAACCATTATTTCTTTGGTTGATGGTAAGCTTGCAAACATTGTAATTCCAAAGAATCCAAATCCCACCCGCAAATCCCATAGCTTCCACTCTCTCCACTTTGACGAAGTTAAGCTTATTGTAGATAACATCAGCGAATGCCCCTGATATCCTGGTCTCGCACAAGGCGAGAACATGCACAAAGCAAGTTCGACAAAGGTAGCAAACATCTCTTAGAAACGATCTTTTCCCTGCACCAAAACAATTCCAAATTAGAATATTCATTAATGCAAAACACGCAATAAGAAAGGCAGGTAAAGAGAGGTTAATCCAAATCTTGCTCCAAGTAATCCTCTTCTGGTCCCCTATCATTGGGGCCCACTCTGTCGTGTTAGGCTATCTCCTCCTCCATTGTTCCAGAGACCCTCCAGAAACGGCCCTCAATCCGCTTCAAAACTTCCTCTGATCCTGACGCTTCGCACGAGTATTCCACATCCATCGCATCTCCCATGGCCGGTTGAATCCCAACGTAGTGTCGATCCCTTGGCTTCAATTTCTTCTTTGGTCCCTTCAAAGGGGTGCTATCGTTCTGGACCACAATCAAGGCCAACTCCGGCCCAGTCACCATGGGCTTGCACTGTCACATATGAAAAAGGCAATGATTTGTAGCAAATTGAATGATGGCAAAGTAAAGTAAAGAAAACTATGATTGCAAAGTATTGATAATAAGATAGAAGAAATATTTCACCTGTAATTGTCAGACCATGGTTGAGGTTCAAGATCCTAGGATTGATTCAATAGTTATTTCAAAGCATATGTCGACTTGACTAAAGTTGATAGATCTGCAAGGATACAATCTTCTTATTCAATATCACTAAAGAATAGCATTAAACACTCAAGGTCTAAGACCAATTGGCATATCGATTCAATGCAATTAGAAGACAATAGGAACAACCCATATCGGCCCTAACAAACATCTAACGACAGAGATCAATCGAAATCATCAACTACAAAGACACTACTTCAATGGCTTCATTTGCTATCAAGAAAACAATAACGAATTCATAACTTAGATGCAATTCCTAACATGGTGATCAATTCTAGAAAGGAACACAAATATAATCAATAAGAACAAGATGATAAATATAATCATATTTAACTAATAGAAATCAAATCCTCACAATTCATTAAACAATGTCTTCGAAGGTCATAGTCCTTTCCATTGGTTCCTCACAAGGAATGACTTCTCCCCCTGCAGGCAATGAATTGACCTTCATACTATTAACCTCCTTCATATTGGGATTGAAAGAGAAATCAATGATTTTATTGCCAATGGTTCAAAAAATAGAAGTTCCTTTCTCACATTGATGTTGGCATAAATTGTAGCTAAGAATGACCTTCTTAGAATGATAGGGCATATAGGATCCTTCGCCATATCCAGCACAATAAAATATGTTAACACATAGAACTTGCCCACCTTGACTGGGACATCATCAATGATTCTGTTGTGAGCCTAATTCGCCATGTTTTATACATACTTTTATATCGATTTCATTATACATTTCATCCATTTGGGTTAGAATTATACAGAATCTATGTAGTTTATGCTTATTTGTCAAATTATGGAGTCTACACTAGTTTCTGTTTAATTTCGCAGAAATCGAGGTAATTTACAACAATTCAGAGAAATGATGAAAAGCTTGAAGACAACTACAAAAAGTTCAAGATCAAGCAAAAGCTAAGCAAGAACAAATAGAGCAGAAAACAAGAAAGGAAGCACTCGACACAGCTAGTCGATATCGACCAACTCTAGTCGATATCGAGTGCCACCTAGTCGAAATCAGCAAGTCGAGCAGAGCCATTACTCAAGGAGCCCAGAGCCACTCGACGTCGAGTAACCCTACTCGATGTCGACTACATGTCGAGCGCCCAAAAGCTAGACAGGCTCGATTGCAACACACAGAGACACGAGCTAGTCGACGTCGACTACACCTAATCGATGTCTAGTACCCACCTGCGTCAGTCCGAGTCCGAGATTGAGTGTGTGCCGAGAAGATAGATTACTTGCAAGTGAAGATATGTGGAATTATATCCATCCACATGAAGATCTATCAAGACAAAGAGGGATTTATCCACATTAGTCTTATTTCCTTATAGATTTATTTCCTTTATTCATTAAGTTTTATCTTATATTTTTAGATAGAAAGTTTTAGATATAGATAGATTGTTCCTTCCTAGATTAGCTAGGGTTGAACAATATAAATAAGGTCTTAGGGGATAGTTTTTAGAATCATCCAAGCCACAAGCAATTGTGTTTCCCATAGAGATCGAGTACGAGAGATAGTTAGAGAGCTTGGAGCCGATTGGAGTAAAGTGTTGTGAGAGCGGATTTGGCTTCAATTGGTTGTAAATTTTGGTTTTATTTAATGCAAGTAGTTATTTTCCTTTTATTATTGATGAGTCTTTTGATGATGAAGAGCGAGTAGTCACCCAACTTCTAGGGTCAGGGTGAGCCCGACGGTAGCCATGTAAGGTAATGCAATAAAGGTACGATCTTTTTATGTGATTTCGTCTTCAATCCCTATAAGCATGATTTTTTAGCGAAAGTTGAAGGTGATCATTGTTTGTGTTATTGAAGCGAAAGTGATCTTAATGCAACTTGGATTAATCATGTGAAAAAGGGTTAGTAACAATTAGGGTTTATGCGAAAGCCTCTATTTTCCTATTTGTTATTAATGAAAGTTATGTGATGAAAAACATGATCTTTTATAACTTTTTCCTTATTTTATATGGTTATCGTTGTGGTATTGAAACCCTGATTCTGGAAGTCCTTTAGTTTATTGAATTAAATCCACCTATTTTGTGTTTACTTTCGTCCTATTTCAATTTAAAGTTACGAATTTTGATTCTGCATTACTCGATATCGACGACATTGGTCGACGTCGAGTGCTACAGTGGTCGATGTCGAGTACATCTACTCGAGATCAACTAGCTTTCGTGCATTTTTGTGTTTCTTTGCTTCTGCTTGCAGTTCTACTCGACTGAGTGGTCGACGTCGAGGACACTAATCGACGTCGAGTACTTCCTAAGTCGGTTTCGAGAGTTTTCTGGACGAAAAAGGCAGGCGCTGACATGCTTCCTCATGGATCGATCCTGACTACCTTCTACTACAACAGGAGGAAGTCTTGTATTTATTTGCTTGGACAGGAGTTGGTTTGTTTTTATTAGTTTTATTTATATTTCAATACTAGACTTATAATCCTCCTGCAACAACAAATTGGTGTTGTTGCCGGGGAAGCAATCAATCGCGCCCTTTTTAGTTCCTTTTTACTCTTTCTTTTTTCTTTTTGTTTTACAGGTGTATGCGAAGAACTGATCGTACACCTATAGACCCTATTCTCGAACCAGAGCGATACTTCCATCTTCGATAAAGGTTAAGGAGGATGTTGCAAACACACAACGAGAACGAGGTCCAGCTCACACAAGCACATGAGCTTGAGCAACTCTGCCTACGAATTGAGGAATTAACCACCAGAGAAGCAGAGAACGCCCGACGAGAGGCGGAATATACACATAATCAACAAAGGTGTGAAGCAAGGGTAGATCACGAGGTCAATGCGAGAAGGGAACTTGAGGAGCAGATTGGACATGTCCCAGCCAACGCAAAGGAGTGTTTGCATCCTACTCTAGAAGTTCCAGAATCACCGATCGTTATCCCCCTGTTAATTATGAAATTTATCCTTCCTTTATTACTGAAATTAGAAGGAGTCAATTTAGGGGAAGACCCAATGAATGTCCTTTAGAGCATGTTACAACTTTTCTAGATTTGCGAAGCTATTGCAGATGGTGCTAATCTAGAATATCTCAAACTAAAGGCTTTGCGTTGGTCCCTTGTAGGAATAGCATCACATTGGCTAGAAGGATTGCCTGCACGATCTATTCGCACCTGGAATAAACTGCAAGACTTTTTTCTTAACAAGTTCTTTCCTCCTGCTAAGACAGCTCCGCTCAGACAACAAATCACGACTTTCAGACAAAAGCTAGGAGAACCGCTTGCACGGGTCTGGGAGCGCTACAAAAGACTTCTGAAATCCTGTCCTACGCACAGGCAGCCACCTTACGTCATCCAGGAGATCATATTCAACTGCCTGGATGCACCTACAAAGGATCGGATCAACAATTACACCGCCTATAGGTATCTCGAGTACACCCCACGACGTGCTTGGGAGACCTTTGAGACATTGGCAAACTATGACAATACTTATGGGACTTCTGCGGCCTCTAGAGACGAAAGGTATGAAAGGCCTGCCCCATCTATGCATCTATATGTGCCACCTAAAGAGATTGATCCAGACATCAGGGACCAGTTTCATAACAATCAAGTACGTCGTCTCACCAAACAAGTTAAATTCCTTTCTAAAGATAAACCTTCTTTGGAATGTGGGTCTGTGAGGCACAACACTACTGCATGCCCACATGGAGATCAAATACTCGTGGCTGAAACCCACGAAGAGGCGCGCTACGCAGGAGGACACTACTCAGGGCAGCATCAGCAATAGCAGAACTGGAGCAACTATCGCGAGCCCCAGCATCAAAGAGATCCCCCGCTCTACAGAGCTCCTGGTCACCCTGATAGGGAAGGTAAGAAGGATGACATGCAGGTTATTCTTGAAGAGATGCGGAGGAACCATTCAGACAGCAAGCAATCGATCAATTCCATCCACACTCAACTGCATGGCATCAACTCTAGACTTGGGGAGATTGATATTTGGTGGAAATCAATGGAGACCCAGATGGGTCAATTAACTCAACTAATCCCCAAGCAATCAGGTACGCTCCCTAGATCCTCTGAACCTAGTCCTAAAACTAAATCTACATGACAGGTAGCTGCTATGAATCAAAGAAGTGGGCGTTATATGCAAACGCCCGAGCACAACATAGAAGAAGAAGCTGCAGAGGAGTCCTCGACATTAAGTAAACCAGTCGACATCGACCAGCATCTACTCGATGTCGAGGACCCCCTAGTCGACGTCGACCAGACCTCTGCACCCACCCAAAAATCGGCTATTGTAGTCGGTATCAAGGAGCCTCCAGTCGACGTTGACTAGCCTTCTGCCCTTGTCGACAACACTCCTGCACCTACAAAGAAGAAAATGCTGTCATTCCCAACAAAATCTCAGAAGGACCCAACGGAAAAGAAGTTTCAGCGTTTCGTGAAGATGCTTCAAAGGCTTAACGTCACCATTCCTTTCACAGAAGCTCTTCATGAGATGCAGTCATATGTAAAGTTACTCAAACAGATTCTAAGAAAGAAGCGATCAATGGCTGAGATCACAGAAGAATGCAGTAAAACGGATGTTACAGAGAAAAGGCCAGATCCAGGTAAGTTTTCTATAACCATTGGATTTGGTCAATATAAGTTTAATGCTTTGTGTGACTTAGGAGCCAGTGTGAGTATAATGCCTTTATCTATATGGTCCAAAGTCAAGATAGGTGCTTTAGAGCATGTGGATGCTAAACTCTATATGGCAAACAACACGGTTGTCATCCCAACAGGCATGGTGGACGATGCGCCAGTACAGGTAGGTAAGTTCTTTGTCTCTGCTGATTTTTTAGTTATTGATATGGCAGAGGACCCTGCTTGTCCAATTAGATTAGGAAGGCCCTTCTTAGCGACGGTGGATGCCAACATAAGCGTCAGGAAGGGAGTGCTCACTTTCAACATCAACGATGAGGTAATTGGATACTCTTTCAATAAAACTGAAAGGCATACAGGTCCCATGGAAGAGGTCAAATCAATATCAGCTAGGTACATCACTTGCGGGGAGCTAAAGGTAAGAAATATAACTCATGAGGAACTGGAAAAGAGGGACATGGAAGCCCAGGTGGAGGAAATCATGGCAATTCTAAATGAGAAGACAGACGATCTACTCGACATCGACCAAGGTAAGTCGATACCAACTAATTTTTATTCAGAATTTTTGCCAGGTCTTAAGTATGGGGTCGATGTTCACCAGAAGTACTCGACATTGAGTACTCTAGTCGACGTCGACCAGATCAAGAAGCCCCCATTGAGCACACCATCATCGAGCAAACCACCCGAGGCCGAGCAGTACTCGACGCTGAGTAGTTCACTCGACGTCGACCAGATCCTGGGAAACTCGACTCCTTCTTCCTCGATGAGCAAGCCACTAAACAAAGCAACGTACTCGACGTCGACTATGGTTACTCGATGTTGAGTAGAATCTGAGGTCTCGAATGCTGATTCTGCGAAGGTAAGGCAAGGTAACGACATCTCTTCTCCTATTTTCATTAAAGATTTATCTATACATGGGAGAGGTTTGCCTTGGTATGTGCGATTATGCAAAGTTTCCAATGATGAGCCTAAGGAGTATGAAGTCGGAGACAAAGTCTATGTCTCCAAATCAAAGGATCATTTATTTCCCAACAAATTCAAAAAGAAAAAGACGGGACCTTTCACGTTGAACAAGATCCATTCAGGAGGACTACAACTAATGGATAAAAATGGAGTCTTGTTTGAAGCCTAAGCCACTTGGGCCTTGCAGATGCTACCTTGAGCTTTAACGGAGAAAGTCGGTCTAGAGACTATAAAATCTAGAGCTTGTAACAAAGTACATAGTCTTTGGATTTTTAGACATCTTTGCTTTTGGTTTTTGGTTTTCAAACATTGTTTTCTTAGTTTTTCTATTGTGGATATATTTGTCTAACAGAACTTGCAGGTACGAAAAAGCTACAGAAGTACTCGACGTCGAGTAACCTACTCGACGTTGACCACCCATCACGAGCAAATGACATGTGGTCGAGGAGAAAGGCCATCCTGGGGTTCAACCTTACTCGATATCGAGTAGACCTAGTCGACGTCGACTAGTCTGCTCGATGTCGACGACTTCTGCAGCAACATTTGCACTCGATTCCGACGATCTACACACCTGTCTATGAGTTTCTTTCTTTACCCTTGTGTTTATACAGTGAGTACACTGTAATGTTTAAGTATGGGGTGGGGGAAGGGCTTACTTTGTGCATATTTGACTTTATTTGACCATATGTGTGCCTATTTAAAGTTTATTTCTTGAATTGCTTTTACATGGCTACTTTGGATTTCATATTTGATTTATGTGCTTATATGCATGTTTTCCAAAGTTCATAAAAATCACCCCATTGAAAAATTTTTATAAGTGTCATCGAAGCTTAAAATGAACTCGACGATGCAAAATTGGATTCATTAGAGATATATCATGAAATTGCCTAGCAAAGGGAAGTCACAATGAAGTGCATTATTTTTATGATAGCCATAAAAGGAGGTAAAATTGAAATTGCTTTTGACATGTTGCAGGATAAGAGGATGGATGACTTTCTATTTTCCATATAATGCTCATATTCCTCAATCATACCTATGCTTATGCATCACAAAAGCCATATTATGCCTTATTTCAATTATTGCTCCACATGATCTAAATATTGCCCATTCTTTACCTTATTTCCTATCCGAGGATTATGTTGAGAATGATGTCACACTATGGAGATTATCATATGGTTGTTGTGTTGTTGTTATTATAATATTTGGAGTTTGGCAGGAAATTGATAGTTTCAAAGATATGGAAAATTTAATGAGCGAAAGAAAATCTGGTCACCTCAGGAGATAAAGGTAGATCGACCCTGCCTGCGTTGAGATGTTAGTTCCGTAGGATGGGACACCAAGGTGAGGAGTCTGAAGCACTAAGTATTCGGGGCCATTCATGACACCCATGTTTGCGACTCGCGAGAAGGCAGTGCTGAGGTTAGAGAGGTAAAATCATAATATTGAAAAAAGCATTGAGCGATAAGAGAAATGTGAGAAATCAAAGGAAGAAGGAATGTGGTATGAAAGTTTGGAAAGTACTCCATTTCCCTGGATCATTAGCACCACATGGCAAAAAATTGCCCACATTTAGCTTTTTACCAATCTACTTCTTATTGAGCTTAAATTGAAGTCCTCTTGATTATTGCTGCTATGTCACTTATGAATTGTTTTGCATAACCCTTCTTTTGTGAGTAGATGTTGCTTTTATTCACATGCATGAATTTGTGACACAAGTACCTGTTCAAGGATGGTAATTAATTGCAGGGACATATGAGAATGAATATAAGATGTTGAGAGTTTTAATTTCTTCCCCTGTATGACCATTAAAAGTATTGCTTAAGAACAAGCAAGCTTAAGTATGGGGTGTTTGTTCTGAGCCTAATTCGCCATGTTTTATACTTACTTTTATATCGATTTCAGTATACATTTCATGCATTTGGGTTAGAATTGTACAGAATCTATGTAGTTTATGCTTATCGAGGTAATTTACAGCAATTCAGAGAAATGATGAAAAGCTCGAAGACAACTACAGAAAGTTCAAGATCAAGCAGGTGCTGAGCAAGGACAAATAGAGCAGAAAACAAGAAAGGAAGCACTCGACACCTCTAGTCGATATCGACCAACTCTATCGAATGCCACCTAGTCGAAATCAGCAAGTCGAGCAGAGCCATTACTCGAGGAGCCCAGAGCCACTCGACGTCGAGTAACCCTACTCAATGTCGACTACACGTCGAGTGCCCAAATGCTAGCCGAGCTCGAGTGCAACACACGGAGACACGAGCTAGTCGACTTCGACTACACCTAGTTGATGTCGAGTACCCACCTGCGTCAGTCCGAGATCGAGTGTGTGCCGAGAAGATAGATTACTTGCAAGTGAAGATATGTGGAATTCTATCCATCCACATGAAGATCTATAAAGACAAAGAGAGATTTATCCACATTAGTCTCATTTCCTTATAGATTTATTTCCTTTATTCATTAAGTTTTATCTTATGTTTTAGATATAAAGTTTTAGACATAGATAGATTGTTCCTTCTTAGATTAGCTAGGGTTGAACAATATAAATAAGGCCTTAGGGGCTGGTTTTTAGAATCACCCAAGCCACAAGCAATTGTGTTTCCCATAGAGATCGAGTAGGAGAGATAGTTATTGAGCTTGGAGTTGATTGGAGTAAAGTGTTGCGAGAGCAGATTTGGCTTCAATTGGTTGTAAGTTTTGGTTTTATTTAATGCAAGTAGTTATTTCCCTTTTATTATTGATGAGTCTTTTGATGATGAAGAGCAAGTAGTCACCCAACTTTTAGGGTCGGGGTGAGCCCGACGGTAGCCATGTAAGGTAATGCGATAAAGGTACGATCTTTTTATGCGATTTTGTCTTCTATCCCTATAAGCATGATTCTTTTGCGAAAGTTGAAGGTGATCCTTGTTTGTGTTATTGAAGCGAAAGTGATCTTAATGCAACTTGGATTAATCATGTGAAAAAGGATTAGTAACAATTAGGGTTTATGCGAAAGCCTCTATTTTCCTATTTGTTAATAACGAAAGTTATTTGATGAAAAGCATGATCTTTTATACCTTTTTTCCTTATTTTATATGGTTATCGTTGTGGCATTGAAACCCCGATTCTGGAAGTCCTTTAGTTTATTGAATTAAATCCACCTATTTCGTGTTTACTTTTGTCCTATTTCAATTTAGAGTTACGACTTTTGATTCCGCATTACTCGATATCGACGACATTGGTCGACATCGAGTGCTACAGTGGTCGATGCCGAGTACATCTACTCGAGATCGACTAGCTTTCGTTCGTTTTTGCATTTATTTGCTTCTGTTTTGCAGTTCTACTCGACTGAGTGGTCGACGTCAAGGACACTAGTCGACATCGAGTACTTCCTGAGTCGGTTTCGAGAGTTTTCTGGACTAAAAAGGTGGGCGCTGACACGCTTCCTTGTGGATCGATCCTGACTAGCTACCTTCTACTACAACGGGAGGAAATCTTGTATTTATTTGCTTGGACAGGAGTTGGTTTACTTTTATTAGTTTTATTTATATTTCAATACTAGACATATAATCCTACTGCAACAACAGATTCCTATGGGCTTCACAAAGTTGTTATCGGCCATGTATAGCTTCATATCCACAAGCTCCAAGGCTCCAATGTTGACCTATGACCATATAGACAAAGGCATGAGGCTCACACTAACCCCTAAGTCGCAAAGAGCCTTGTAGCGATGTTAGCCTAACCCATGAGGCTCCCTGGATAACTTATCTTCTCAGGGAATTTCATCTTACTGCACTCCTCAGCGATCTCAGCAATTGATCGCTTCCTACTCATGATGTCCTTAAGAAACCTCACATATGATATATGACATCTCATGAAGAGCTTCGGTGAAGGTTATGGTGATATTAAGACCTTGAAGCATCTTCAGAAAACGCTGAAACTTCTTATCCATCGGATCCTTAAAAGATTTTGAGGGATAAGGGAGTGTACGTCTTTGGTGAGGGTCTGATGATGGTGTTGTAATGTCGTTGGCTCAGTCCCACCAAATAATAATAATATCCTAGCTCAATGCTTAACCAAAAGATCGATTCGTACAGTATATAACTAAGGAGTGGATCCCACGGAGAAGACTATTCGCGTATATTTCTATTGATGATTTCTTAGGACAATGGAAAATAAATTGTAGCAAACTAATGAAATAACAAGATAAACTAGATAGAGTAATGATTGCAAAGTAGTGATAACATGATAAAAAAAAACACTTCACCTATAATTATTGACAATTGTTTGGGTTCATGATCTTTGTGCTGACTTCAATATTATTTATGAGATTATGTCAACTTACCTATTATGGATTGTTCTGCAAAGATACAATCTCTTATTCAAGGTGGCATCACTCAAGAATAGCATTAAAAAATCGAGTACTTAAGACCAATTAGCACACCAATTCAATGCAATTAGGAATCAAAGAAACAACCCATTCGGCCCTAATAACATCTACTCGACATAGATCAATTGTTATTATCCACTACAAAGGCAATAGAAACATCACTAAAATCAAAGACTTTGTGTGCTATCGAGAAACCAACAACTAATTCATAGCATAGATGCAATTCCTAACATGGTAATCAAGCATAAAAAGGAACAAAAGTATATATATCAATAAGAACAAGATGATAAATATACTCATAAATAACTAATTGAAATCAAATCCTCACAATTCATCCAACCGTGTCTTCGAATCACAGGCGAAACTATGAGTTTAGCAACTCATAGCCAAATAACGCTCATCTCTCTCTATGTCTCTCAAACGTCCTCTCCTCTCCTCTCAACAATAGAATGAAAATAACCTAAATAGAGTCGCGCAAAACCCTAGAAAATAATAATAATAGAGTAATAGAATCTTCGGACATAAATCGGCGTTTGTTGGACAAGGGGCACCGGTGGGCGACGCTATTCAGGCTCCGCGATTCCTCCTTCGGCTCGACGTTGTGACTTCTTACTCCCTTGATGCTTCCTCCTTAGCCTTCCTTATGCTCCAAAATCACTCTCTAAGCTCTCCCAAGATCCCCTCCATGCTCGAATTGTAAAACTACATAATAAACACTAAAAATGCGTAGATTCCGAGCTCGAATACTTCACATGAACAATATGGAAATAAACCAAAACATATGCAATAAAACCACTTAAATGCAATAAGAACTACCTATAATGCCTATCTAAAATATGCATTATCAGTCTTCTTTGGTTTCAACCTCAAAGCAACCGTCGGGGGTGTTGCAGAGTGGTCGACATCGACCTGGTATTAGTCGACGTCGGTTGTTGTAGTCAGCTTCTGGGAAGGCTGCTGAGTTCACTCGATATCGACCTGGGGGTGGTCGACATCAACTACAGAGTGGTCGACATCGACCTATCCATGCAGTTGAGTATGAAGGGAATTGTTAGATTGCTTGTACTCGGCATAATTCCTCTTCATCTCATCAATTATGAGTTGCAGGTCATCCTTCATTTTTTCCCTCTCAGGGTGTCCATGAGCTTTATAGGGTGGGGGTCCCTTTGGTATTTGTGGGGTTGGTAATAACCCCAATTTCTTTGATAGCCTCCATAGTTAGGGCTCCTCACATAGTGTGCCTCCTCGTGAGTCTCAGCCAATTGAACTTGCTTAGAATGTGGGCAGGCGGTGGTGTTGTGCCTTTGAGACCCACATTTTAGACAAGTTTGGTTGTTGGTGAGGAACTTAACTTGCTTCTGTAGCCGCCGCACTTGATCCTTTGTGAATTGCTCCTTGACATCAGGATCAATCTCCTTAGATGTCAATCTACTTATATGTCTTACACAATGGCATAGATGGGGCAGGCCTCGCGTTTGAAGCCACAGGAGTCCTATAGGTGTTGTCTAATTCCACAAGCCTCTCAATGGTATCCCAAACCCTCCGTGGTGTGAGGTCAAGTTACCCATAAGAGGTGTAGGTGTAAATCTGTTCCTTTGTAGCCACATCTAGAGCATTGTAGATGAACTCTTGGATGACATACGGTGGTTGCCCATGAGTAGGGCAGGACTTCAGCAAGTCCATGTATCTCTCCCAGACCTGAGCTAGCGTCTCTCCATGCCTCTACTTGTAAGACATGATCTTTTGTCTAATCTGCGTCATCTTAGATGGTGGAAAGAACTTTTTAAGAAACAAGTCCCTAAGCTCACCCCATATGCGGATGGATTGTGGGGTCAAACTCTCCAACCATTGTAGAGCCTTTCCTGTAAGAGACCATTGAAATGCTTTTAGTTTTACATATTCTAGGTTAGATCCATCAACAATAGTCTCACACAAGTCTAGATATGTAGTAATATATGTAGTAGGGCACTCATTAGCTCTGCCCTCAACGGCATGTCTCCTAATCTCATAAATAAAAGTAAGTTTAGTTTCAAAAGAAATTCTAGGGAGAATAATAGGAGATTCTGACACTGCTAGTGTAGGGTGCAAGTATTCTTTGGCATTTTGGGGAATATGAGCTACCTGCTCCTCCATTTTCCTCCTGGCTTGGGTCTCACGATCAGCCTTTGCCTCCAACCTCTGTTGGATCTGGTGGTGCTCAGCCTCCCTGGTAGTAAAATCCTCAACCTGCTTGCGGAGCCTCTAAAGCTCCTGCTCAATGGTCTGATTTGTGGCTTGTTGATCATACATGATTTTCTTCAACCTTTATTGTAGATGAAGGAAGCATTCTGGTTCATCCAAAGGCTCAAATTCTGATGTGCGATGAGTGCATCGCATACACCTATAAACCAACACTCAAAGAGAACGTCAAAAAGACTACTAAAGGCATGTTTGATGGCTTTCCTCGGCTATGGAGTCCAAATTTGTTAGGGGAGTAAAGTATATCAAAATATAATATCAAACAAATCCTAGTCCTAACAAATAAAATTACAAGACTCCCCCGCTGTAGTGGAAGGGAATTAGGATCGATCCTTGAGGAAGGTAGTCAGCGCTCACCAAAGTAGTCTAAAAAACAGCTCCCTGTATTGATCAGAAGACCTTGAAATCGACCAATAGCAGTCGACCTCGACAGGGCAGTCGATCTCTCCTCAGCAAAATCTGCAAAACACGAACAAGCAGATCGATGTCGACTTGGGCAATCGATGTCTAGTCAGCAGCTCTCGATGTCGACTAGGTGAGTCGGCGTCGAGTAACAGAAATGTAAAAATAGTAACTTTTGTCCGACAAAGAACGGTCGAAAGAATAAAGAATGAATAAGAAGCAATGACAAAAAATATCAAAAAGGATTTTCAACAATACGATAAAAAGATTCCAATGTAGGGATTTACCGCGACAATAACCATGTATGCTAAGAACAAGAATTGTGAAAGATTATGTTTTAATCATCATAAGATGGCTTTCGCGGTCAACAAATAGAATTATAGAGGCTCGCGCATATAAACATATTTGTTTCTATCCTTTTCTTAATTAGGGTTTAATCGACTTTCGCAAACCAATCCTAATTACTATCCAAATTCATAATTAATTCACTTTCGCTTCATAGTCATAAATAAGGAATTGTCCTCTACTTTCATAGCGGATTAAGCATGAGATAGAAGATGATAAACTCATAAAAATAACATAAATTCAAGCATACTTACATGGCTATTGCCGAGCTCACCCCGGCCCTAGAAGTGCGACGACTACTCACTCCTCATCATCATGAACATCATCGTAAACATAAAAATAACTTTGAATTGGGAATAACAAAAGAGTACAACCGAATGTCTCCAATCCTCTCCATTCTCTCGGTCGACTCTCACTCTATTCTATAACTTCATTGCTCAAGTGTGGGATGATCTAAACCCTAGGCCTAATGCCTTTATTTAAAGAAAACCTAACTTGATTACTAAGGAAATAAACTCTATCTAATTTGGAAAAGACAAAACTTCCTAACTAAAATAATGTTTCTCTCATAAATTCCCTAGGATAAATAGGAAAATACCCATAAGGAAACAAATATCTAAGGAGGAAAATATATATCAAATTAGGTCATAGCAATCCTCCTCGGATCCGGACTTATCCACTCGACTTATGCAGTCGACATCGAGGGCTCGTCAGTTTGGTCGACCTCGGGCAGGTTGGTCGTCTCCATTTCTCCTTCCTTAGCCTCAGCATGGCTAACATCTTCAGTCGACATCGAAAAAAGGTAGTCGATTGGTGTGGTGTAGGATAGAGGGATATACCACTTTCCATTCTTTGTGGGCCCATTTATCGCTTTTCTTTAAATTATGTTATAGCATGCTTTTGTGTTTAAATTTATGTACTGCATTAGACATATTATCAGGATTAGGATGTATATTGTATACCCTTTAGTTGTGTCTTCAACACACATGTGATGTGGTTTGACAATTGACTCTGTGGTTAGTTTCAGGTACCCCACACCCTTCTATGCGTGCTGATATGCTTTTATGGCGGGGTTTGTGCCTTGGCGTTAGAGAGAGTTGAGAGACTGACTCTACAAATGGGTTATTTTGAATGCTTCACTTATATTTTGGTTTTGACCTAACTCTATCTTGGAACTCTTATATGTCTTTCCCACTTTGAACTTCGTTATGCCTTTGATTTGACTTTTTACGATTTCACGAGTAGTGGACATTAGGACATGTACCGGTACGAAAGCACCCCGTCCTCAATGGACTTCGATCTTTTAGGGTATGAAATCCCTCCTTTTGAAACAAACTCTTCATTTTTCCAAAGCGACTCGTACTTGGATTGAAAGATTCCGTCGAAGGTAACCATATCTTCTAAACGTAACCCAGTTGTTAAAATCTGGACCGTTACACCAACCATCAATACCAACCATGTCCACCACCACCTCAAACATACACTTCCCCACAAAATCAAACCTCATACCAACCCAAACCCTCGCTACCAATGATGCAAATATATGGGTCATCTCCTCTCCCATTGCTAGTTTTTCACCAACAACACCAACCCCTAATATTGCTACCCAACTCCAATAGTTCCCGACCAACAATCCTTCACCATAAGGCAATGCAGCTTTCGACCTACTTTAGATCAATGGATCATGAGAAGCGGGATTTCTCACCATGTCACGAATGACCTAAACAATATGGCCATCAATAATCCATACAATGAACCGAATAAGCTCGTAGTAGGCAATGGTTCTAGATTGCACATCTCAAATCAAGGTTCGTTCCCTTTGAAATCAAACAACCGGTCTTTTGATTTCTCTAATGTTTTACATATTTCTTAAGATATCGAAAATTATTTTATCAGTTTCTAAATTCACAGGTCAAACTAATCTTGGTATTTTGTTTCTATCCAATTGTTTTTTTTAATAAAGAATTTCAAAACATGAGAAACTCTTCTTGAAGAACCATGCGTTGAAAGTAGCCTCATTGCTCTCTGATTCACCAAATTAAGTTGAATGACATTGAAGGTTGCATTTTTCTAGGTAAGAGGAGGTCAAATGAGTAGACATTGAGAAGGAAATTTTCCTCGTTTTGATGATACTAGGTCAAATATTAATTTCTATACGTTTTTTATTACCCTAGAGTCATGAGTGACCCACAAGTTCACTGAACTCGGCCCAGAATTTTATGGGTTAAACGGGTTCAAATCGTTTTGGGTTGAAATATTTGCGCCAAAACGCACGTTTTATGGATTGGGTTGGGTATGGTTCTCGAGTCAGGTTGCATTACCAGGACTATTTTTTTCTCTATATAATTAAGAAAATGGAACACAACAAATCACATTAATTTTCCCAAGGAATTACATGCACATGACACTCAGTAAAGAGGATTCCACATGACACTTAATACAAGGAATCAAAGGATTTTGTTCTACCCAACATTCCTCTTCCTATACAAATTGAACCAAAAGAACAATGCAACGCTTATAAGAACACCTAAAAATCCCGAGGCAAAGCCAATAAAGAGCCCATTCAAAAACAAGTGTCTGCCATTAGTTTCAACGTAATTATCGGGTATAACCTTTGCATTTGGTGGTGGCAAATTGGAACATGGGCGATGCAAGAGTTCACCACATAGCCTTGGATTGCCTTCATAGCTTGACTCGTCGAAAGTAACAAATTGTCCACCAGTTGGTATGGGACCTTCGAGATCGTTGTAAGCTACATTAAAAGAAGCCATGAAATGGAGACTGGCTAATTTTGTGGGTATCTCTCCGGACAAGTTATTTTGAGAAAGATCAACATGCATCAAATTATTCAAATTAGACATGTTGAGCGGAATGTGACCCGTAAAGTGGTTATTTTCAAGATATAGTCCTTGAAGACCTTGCAACTTGCCAATCTCCAGTGGAATACCACCACTAAAATTGTTGAATCCAAGGTTTATCTCCATGGGCGAGAATGAAACTTCTCTCAAATGGGTTTTAGTACTAGTAATAATGTATGTGGGGAGCTCAGATTGAATTTGGTATAGTTTAGGGTCAATATTTCCTGAGAGCGCTGGCAGCTCACATAGTTCTCGAGGAACTTCTCCAAAAAGATTATTTTGATGTAGAAACAATCTAGAGAGGCGTGGTAAGCTCCCAATCCATTTAGGAATTTTACCAGTGATTTGGTTACCCTTCAATGTTAAAAACTGAAGCCCTTTGAGATGAGATAGCCATTCTTGAAAGAAACCGGTGAGGTCACAATTCATAAGGGAAAAATACTTGAGATTTGGAAATGCGGTTGGGACAAGAAAGTTTCTACTTCTTGGTAGGGCTTCACCTTGAAAGTTTAATCCAAGGAAGATGATGCTTAATTTTTGACACTTGGACAACACTAAAAGCGTTCTTTTGATATTCACAAATGAATTACTTGAAAGTGAGAGAAAAGAGAGAGACTTTAACTCCACAACTTTGGGTGAAATTTGGCCTGAAAAGTTGTTAAAGGCTACTCGAAATGCAACAAGTGATTTGCATAAGTATAAGCTTTCTGGCAAGATACCATTAAAATTATTATATCCAAGATCAAGCTTTTGAATTTTAACAAGTCTAGACCAATCTAATTTGGAGATTTCACCTTCAAATGAATTAAATATAAGAATTATATCAATTAAATTTGTACAGTTCATCAAACTTGGAGGGATAGGACGATTCATATTGTTTTCATAAAGATAAAGCTTTTCCAACTTGAATAAGTTTCCAATATTGTGAGGGATGGGGCCAGAAATATCATTTGATGAGAAATCAATAATCCTAAGATTAGTCAGCCCAGCAATTTCCCCATTCAAGTATCCCGATAGTGAGTTGAATCCTGCTCGAAAAACTTCTAGTTGTGAACATTCTCCTATTTCTTCAAAAATTGGATCAGTAAACTGATTATAAGACAAATCAAGAGTTTTGAGTAAAGGTGAACTCAAACATATAAAGGAAGGAATTGCCCCGACGAATCCATTATGACTAGAATTGAAACTGGTCAAAGCTTTCATTTCCAAAAACCAAGTATATTCAATGTTTCCCTCAAACTGATTGCCTGATATATCAATGGTGTGGATTTTCGTGGGAAAACTACCTCTAGATGACAAGGATGATGAAAAATTGCCAGAAAGTTGATTCAAACTCAAGTCAATCACTTGAAGGCTATACATCAATCCAAAGAAGGTATCAGGAAGAGGTCCGAAAAGCAAGTTTTTGGAAAGATTAAGATGATTAAGGCTAACAAGATTTCTAAGAGAGGAAGTGATTACCCCTTGTATGCCTCTTGAGGATAATTGCAAATGACTAACCCTTCCATTATTGTCACAAGCTACTCCCTCCCAGTGGCAACATGTGACTGAAGCTGACCAGTTGAGCGGGGGAGAAGAAGTTTGAATGGCATCATAGAAAGTAAGGAGGGCTGATTGATCAAGATGGTTGCAAACTTGTTGGTAAGAGAAGGTAGAAAACATGAACAAAAGGAGGGAGAGCAAATAAAGTGAAGTCGATGGTTGGAGCTTTAGATACATGGCTTCGTACATCGAAGTACTGATCGATTTGAGTGTTGATATTTAATGGGTAAAATTAATTACCAATTCCCTTTATATTAAGATGCATGATCGCTGCTCAAAAAAAGATGCATGTTCGAACTGATCATGTCAACCAAAGTAAGTTAGCGGTCTTTGTACGTTTATTTGTTTAATCGACTACACTAATCTACAAATTGAGTTAGCGGTCTTTGTACGATTATTTGTTTTGTCGACTACACTCACCTACAAATTGAATTGGCTTACAAGTCTTCAAGATCAATATGGACCGTTAACCACGACTTTAAAGTATTTCCTGTCTATTGCACATACATTTATTTAGGTCTCTACTTTTTAGAACAGGGTAAAAATCCCGTTTAGAGCATGACAAAAATACCCTTACAATTAAAAAAAATTACACTCCTACCCACTACCATACCCCACTCCAATCTCTCGCATCCGCCTCTCATCAATCGTAGTTCCAATCGGCGATTTTGGCATCTCACAATCCCAAATCTCATAGGTGCAATTTCATTCTGGTTTTGTTCAATTAAACACATCTAAATCGAAGATCTATCATACTTAAGGTACGTTTTTCATATTTTCTTTTGAGTTTTGAGTTTTTGAAGTAGTTTTTAGGGAGCTTGGGAGTTTGTTGTTTGGATTTGAAATATGGTGTGAAATATAGTGTGATTTTGTGTATTTGGGGTGAAAATAGAAGTATATAGGTATCTACTAGACAGATCTATGATTGTCAAGGTCGAAATTCGCGTTTTGGTTCGGATTTAGTTGAATGGGTTTCACGCAGTCGAAGGTAGAAGACGATGACAGGTCGCTGCGACCAGAACATAAGTGGTCGTTGCGACCAGTTACAACAATGGTCATTGCGACCCGTTGCAACAGTGGTCATTGCATGCGACCAGTGGCAACATTGGTCATTGCGACCAGAAGCTTTGGTCGCTGCCTCTTCATTCTTGCTTTGTTTTGGTTTATGTCGATTCGGAATTGCAGTTGATGATGTTTGATTGGTGAATCCTAATCTCATTATTGGAATTTCTATCGGACTTTTGTGATTTTTTTCCGAATAGATTTGGTGTAAAATTTATGATTCTATGTAGTTGTGTTTCCGCCAACCACCCACTGTCGAGAAAATTACAATTCAGGAGATCAATCTTAGTTTTGGAGATAATATGCATCAAATTTGGCTCTTGAAATAATAATAACATATATGTTAATTGCTCGTTTTTGTTATAGATGGATAGGAGATCGGCACTACACGTATCCGCACAGCATCAGCGCGCCGCTTCTCGGTCCATATGAGAAACGGATCGGGCCGAAGACGATTCGGCCGACGCTATGATACCGTATGCGAGACGGGAACCTTTGAAGTTACATATTCGTATGACACAACTTTCAAGGTGGATTTTAGACGAGGATCACATATGGGTAGAGGTTGTGTCAAGTAGTGGATTGGCACATCTCCAAACGTCAATGTAGAGTAGGCACAACGGAAGGCTGGTATCCGCGTTTGTTGAGCGTTGGCACCCAGAAACAAACTCCTTTCATATGCCGTTTGAAGAGATGAGTATCACGTTGCACGCCGTCTACTACTTGTTGGGGATCAGCATTGTCATGTTGAAAGAGCTGGTGAAGGAGTTGTAGATCACTGAGAAGGAGCTCAGTGAGAACCAGGTAGGGAGACGTGGCTTCCCATATGAATTTTTGGTTAAGCACTATGACGGCGAAAATGTAGATTGTTTGCATTCTGAATCAATTGCAACCAGCTTCCTCCTGTATTTGTTGTGCCCTACCCTGTTCACTGATAAGACGCAGAACAAGCTGTCCTTAGCTTACCTAATCCTCAATTATTTCAATTCATAACATTAAATTAGTATATAATTTATTCATTAACCCTAATTCTTTTTTAACCTAATAAAGTTTGCAATGTTATATTCTCAATCCAAAATTTCATTAATCCTAACAAAGATTGCAATTTCATGAAAGTTTGCAAGTCTATATTCTCAATGTCATAAAATTTCATGAACTCTAATTCTTTTTAACCTTAGAAAGTTTGCTATGGTATATTCTCAATCCAAAATTTCATTAACCCTAAAAAAAGTTGCAAATTTCATGAAAGTTTCCAATTTTATATTCAATGCCATGATATTTCCTTATCGCTGCTAATATTTCACTAACCCTACAAAAGATTGCAATTTCATGAAAGTTTGTAAGTTCATATTCGCAATGCCATAATATTTCATTAACCCTAATTCTTTTTAACCTTAGAAAGTTTAAAAAGCAAAATTTCATCAATACTTATTCACCATAATTCTCAATGCAAAATTTCATTAACCCTAAAAAGATTGTAATGCACAATATGTTAACATCATCAATACTTCTTAATCATGAAAAATAAAGCTTTCTACAAGTATCATAACATTCGACAAATAAATAAAAGGATGAGATACATACCCGTAGGAGTTCGATTTCCAACAATATGTCTTCGAGGCCTTTACTTCACTCATCGTTCCCTTTCGACATGTTTACAACTTAATTATTTGGCTCGGTCGAGAAAATCGCACGGTCGCAATGACCACCTACGGGGTTGGTCGCAATGACCATATTCAGGGGTGGTCGCAATGACCACCTACAGGGATGGTCACAATGACCACATTCAGGAGTGGTCGCAATGACCACTTGTGGGGATGGTCGCAATGACCAGTTCTGAGTTTGGTCGTTGCGACCATGTGATCTTGCGCTAAACGGTAAAAAGTCCAGCGCTAAACAGAAATCGTGTTTATTTATTTAGCTAATTTCCCATGGACGGCACTTATTTATAGTACTATTCAAATGAAACTTGTACCTACGTTGATGGAAAAGAGTATAATATAAACCATCTTACATCTTACTTTTGTTTTTACACTTGTATTATATGAATGAATTCAAGACAATTAAAATAGTTGTGAATTTAACTTGTACGTATGTTGATGGAAAAGAGTATAATATAAACCATCTTACATCTTACTTTTGTTTTTACACTTGTATTATATGAATGAATTCAAGACATTTAAAATAGTTGTGAATTTAAGTTTTTTTTAAGATACTCCATCCGTTAATTAAAACTTGACGTTTTACTATTCACGCACGTTTTTTTAGCTGTTAAAAACTATTATAAAATATTAATTTTTTAATAAATTTTTTTAAATAATTTCATACTTATTACTATTAAGTATGAATTTAAAAAAACAAATGTAAAAAATTTAATATTTTATATAATTTTTATCATCCTAAAAAAATGTGCATGAATAATAAATGACAAGTTTTAATTAACAGATGAAATATAATTTTTGAATGAATTTAGATATTCCATTAATAAGTTCCTCGGGGTGAATTAATATTCAATATTTCCACTTGAAGTGGAGAAATATTATTTCTAGATTTGCTACCACCCACCTAGCCCCTTCAAACTACGCCGGATTTATATCTCGATGACGAAAATTATTGTCATCGTTGGAAGTGGAAAAAAATTAGGCAGAGAGGTTTATATGATTGGTTAATTTCAATTAATTATTTGATCCATTTTTTTTTTTTATGTATTTCAACAAGGAGTATAAAATTTTACATAAGCTAATTCGATTTCTCTAGCGAATCACTTGAAAAAAAAACATAAACCTTTATTTATTAAGCACGAGAATTAAAAGATACACCAAAAGGTATGGTCCCAATCCATTTACGTTGACAGCTGACATAGTTCTCAATGAACTTCTCCAAAAAAAAAATTATTTTGATTTAAAAACAATCTAGAGAGGCATGGTAAGGTCCCAATCCATATAGGAATTTTACCGGTGATCTAGTTACCATTCAAGCTTAAAAATTGAATCATCGTACCATGAGATAACCATTTTGGAAAGAAACCAATGAGGTTACAATTTGCCAAGTATAAATAATTGAGATTTGGAAATGCGGTTTAGACGAGAAAGTTTCTACTTCTTGGTAAGGCTTCACCTTGAAAGTTTAACCCAAGGAAGAGGCTACTTAATTTTTGACACTTTGACAACACTAAAAGCATTGTTGTGAATTTACAAAATGAATTATATGAAAGGGAGAGAAAAGAAAGAGACATTAACTCCACAATTTTGGGTGAAATTTGGCTTGAAAAGTTGTTCACGGTTACTCAAAATGCAACAATTATTTGCACAAGTATAGGTTTTTCGGCAAGGTACCATTAAAATGGTTAAATTCAAGACCAAGCTTTTGAATTTTAACACGTCTAGACCCATCTAATTTGGAGATTTCACAAGTTTAGACCAAGCTTTCTATAGGATAATTCTTTGAAATCCCCAGAGTTCAACTCCACGGGATCATTACCTGCAGGAAGCAAACTAAGCATGGAACACTCGTCACATAACGAGCTAAAAAATTGGGCCGTTTTACGTGTATAAGTCCGAGCCCATTTAACGTCTCTGAATCGTCCAATGGGCCATTATTCGGCCCAACTTATAGCTTCTTAGTTCTTAGAACAATCTCTTGCTGTTTAGATTCAGATCCGCCATAACTCTCCCCCTACCTTCTCCTTCGACCCCTCAGATCGTTGTCCTCTCTCTGATCTTTCTCTCTCACGCGCGTTGTGCCCAAATTCGACGCCATGAATTCGAGAATGCATTAGTTTTTTTTTTGTTGTCCAATCCGTAGTTTTCTCTTCCATTCCCCCTCTGTATCGCCCTCTGGATCAATAAACCCTTGCAGAATTATACACCAGGAGATCGAAAATGTATATGGCCTACGGATGGCCGCAGGTCATCCCAATCGAATCGGGCCTCTGTCCTTCTTCTCAGCGGATCATTTTCCTCAAGGTCTCCAGTCGCTTGTTGTTGCTCGTCGCTCCTACTCATTTGGAGCTCTGGAGCTCCGCTCAGGTAATATTTACTATCTCCCTACATCCTAATTGTTAATTAATTTCTCGCTAGCTTAGTTCGTGATTAGCAGTTCGCAACTGTGAACCTCCTTTGGCGTGGTTTTGTTTAATTCTGCCTTGATTGCTCCTCTGTGTAGTTCAAATCTGGAGTGTTGCAATGATTCCTGCGATTGCTAAGAAATCTGTTCGGTTTTGGATTTCAAGGGTGGAAATTTTAGTGATACTTTCCGGATTCTAGTTGTTTAGCCTGCGAATTTGGTTAACTCTGCATTAGTCTCTGGTGATGCCACTGTTTGTTGCACCCTCGCCTTCACAGAGATTATTCAGGAAGTCGGTTTGATTGTATTTTGCATCTTCCATTGGAAAAAAATGACTCTATCCATTCACTTTTCATGGTCTAAAGTCCTTGCACGTTGGAAAATCACTGTTATATATGGAATATTTCCTATTGGATTCATATTATGTTTGTAATTTTGCATACAGTTGAAAGCCTGTAGACTGTTAGTGTTAACACTTTGCTCTAGGTTGAAATGCCAAATGATTATTGAGATTTTGGACATTGCTCTATCGGACTCGAGCTCCTAATGTCTTCGAAGTGATAACTGAATTATCTACCCTTTGATGCTATGATATGTGCTCCTCCTGTTCTTCACTGAAACTAGTTTGACTGCCTTCTGTTTTTCGGGTGTAGCATAAAATAAGATTGGGAAAGTATAAGAGAGATTCAGATTCTGTTCAGAGGGAGGGTGAGAATTTGCAAGCTGCATGGAGCCCTGACACCAAACTGATTGCTGTTCTCGTAAGTGTTGGTTAAAAAGTTCAAGATGCTATTACGTTTTTTTTTTGTCCCTCTCTCTTCATATTCAAGGTGTGAGATAGTTCAATACAAATCCATGTATTTTGCCAAAGTGGTGATAACTGATTAGTGTTTCATCTCATCATTTCTTCTTGTGCAGACTTCTTCCTTCCATCTTCACATTTTTAAGGTTCAGTTTACAGATAAGAAAATACAGATTGGAGGGAAACAGTCCTCTGCTTTGTTTCTTGCAAATATCAATCTTGTCCTAAATGAGCAAGTACCTTTTGCAGTGAAGGATCTTGCAGTGTAAGTGCGACTCAATTCTTCCCCTTCCCCCCCAAAACACACACACACACACACTGTTTCTTGGTTTTATTTATTTATTTAAGCTGGGTTTTTTGTCCTGTTTATGACTGAAGGACAAATTCAGGGGTGGGTATGATATTGACACTTTATTTTTCCTTAATCTGAAGATTATTTTCTTTCTATTTGTCCTTTACAGGAGCAACATTGTTTGTGATAATAAACATTTGCTTATTGGATTGTCAAGTGGATCCTTGTATACAATATCATGGAAAGGAGAGGTAACCCAAAATGAGCGTAAATGTGTATTCATGTTCACTTTTTGGTGCAAAATATCTGTCAGTTAAATTTACTTCTAAAGATTTTATATCCCTTCCCAGTCAACCAAAAAAAGGAAATCTTTTTTGTGTTAATACTTATACTTAACAGGGAATGATTATGCTTGCATTCCTTTGGTTGAAATCACTTCCTGAAAATTGTTGATATTATGTTGTTGCAGTTCTATGGGGCTTTTGATATCAGTTTTAATCAGGATGAAAGCAGCAAAATTGTCAAAGCGCCAAATTCCTTGGAGAATGGTTTTCCTGACATACATTCTGATAGTCAAAAGTTATCTAGAATGTCTGCAGTTGTTGGCTTGGAGCTTTGCTTAGTGTTAAGGATGTTATTTTTGCTGTATTCTGATGGACAGCTTGTCTTATGTTCTGTAAGTAAGAGAGGGCTAAGACACCCTGAATCTGTCAAAGCCGAAAAGATTTTAGGTAGTTCTGATGCTGTCTGTACATCAATGGCTCCGAATCAGCAGATTCTTGCAGTGGGTACCAGAAGAGGGGTTGTTGAGCTATATGATCTAGTTAAATCTTCATCACTTATACGTTATGTGTCATTGTATGATTGGGGGTAAGCCTTTGGATTTTTCTTTAGTTTATTATATTGATTCAAGATTTATGACAGATTGCAATTAGTATGGGCAAGAGATGTTTCTGTGTCATCTTGTTGTTGGCTAGCCTTATGATTTATAGCGCTAATGCTAGCTGGTTTTGCAGGTACTCAGTGGAGGATACTGGCGCTGTCAGTTGCATTGCATGGACACCTGATTCTTCTGCCTTTGCGGTTGGGTGGAAGTTGAGAGGACTCACTGTATGGTCACTTTCTGGGTGTCGATTAATGTCTACAATCCGCCAAATTGGTTTGGGCTCTGTCTCTTCTCCTGAGTTTAAGCTGAACCAGGATTCCAAATACGAACCTTTAATGAGTGGCACTGCTCTGGTGCAGTGGGATGAATATGGATATCGGCTCTATGTGGTTGAGGAGCAAACTTCTGAGAGAATGCTTGCTTTTCAGTTTGGCAAATTTTGCCTTAATAGAGGCATATCTGGATCAACATCTTTTTGTCAAGTAATTTATGGTGAAGACTGTATCCTTCTTGTGCAGTCTGAGGAGACAGATGAACTCAAAATTTTGCAACTTAAACTTCCAGTTACGTGGTTATTACTTCATATGCTTCTTGTCTTGTTTTCTCTCTTCTTCTTTTTTTCCTTCTGTGAAGGGCTTTTCTTTTCCACTAAATTTATACATCTGACAAACTGTCCTTGCCACAGGTATCTTATATTTCCCAGAATTGGCCAGTTTTACATGTTGCTGCTAGCAGAGATGAAACATATTTGGCAGTTGCTGGTCTTCATGGCTTGATCTTGTATGATATTCGCTTGAAGAAATGGAGGGTGTTTGGGGATATTTCTCAGGAGCAAAAGATCCAGTGCCAAGGCTTGTTATGGTTGGACAAGATTGTCGTCATTTGTAATTATGTTGACTCTTCTAATACGTGAGCATCTTCTATTGAAAAATACATCTTGCATGTAGTGATTTTTCCTGGATATAATCTTGATCTACGATTACCTTCTACAAATAATTTATAATTTATAAGTTTATCTTACAAAACAACAACAATATATTTGAACTTACGATTAAACTGGTAAAGGGCAAGATTTCCAATAGGGTTGGTACATAATATGGGTTCTTGACTTGTTTCAACTGACTCAAAACTCCATATTCCATAAATAGTTTGACGAGTATTTTTATTTTTTCTATAGGTATTAGTTACAAAATGCTGATCCAGGGAAGCTTCTACTCTGTGATTTATTTAGGGTATTTATGGTCTCTTTGGCATGTCATGTTGAGCTTTCTAGTGTTAGGTATATTAGGATGGTATTCGAGCATTTGATTTTCTACTTGGTAATTTATTTCCATTGTCGTTGCTTGATTCCACATCAGCAGAGAGATATTAGAACCAGGGAAGCTTGGCTATCCAATCTTTGAGTTGAGACTTGTTTTGCAAGCCTAAAAGATGCAAAGTTTATGGCACAGGAGATGTTCTTTTACCAGTTTCATTTGTTATATGTATGCTACAGAACTCTGTGTTGTAAATTTTGGACTGCTTGTATCATTTCTCTTTTGATGGACCAGTCTCAATTAACCTTGATTCAGCCTTCTATGTCTATCACATTCATCTTGAAGGGCGGACTTGATGTTGTTTTTGAAACAAAATTCTTGTTTTGTAGAAATTATTATTGATTTTGGAATGATTATAAGACTGCCATAACTTTCTTTCTTTACTGTAAATGCAAAAGAATTTATTGTCTTCATCTTATCATAGTATATATTTCAAGAGATGACCTCTTTTTGATGTATTGCAGATATGAACTACTATTTTATCCTAGATATCACCTGGATGATAGTTCACTACTATGCCGAAAATCATTGCTTGCTAAGCCAATTGTCATGGATGTATATCAAGACTACATCCTTGTTACTTATCGTCCATTTGATGTACACATATTCCATGCAAAAATACATGGTGAATTGACGCCTACAAGCAATCCTTCTTTACAGGTAGAAGAACCTTCTGATTGGGGTTTTCTATTAGTTCATATATCTTTGTTCTTGACAAAATTGCTCTTGAAGTATGAAAGATGTATTCCAAAAGCAGTTTATTCTTCATGCATTGTTAAGTGATAAAATGACAAACAGCTTTCTACAGTACGAGAACTCTCAATCATGACTGCAAAGAGCCATCCTGCATCTATGCGCTTCATTCCAGATCAGCATCCTAGGGATCGCTGCTCAGAAAATGCAATAGCTAGTTCGGCAAAATTGCCGAGTGATCCTGCTAGGTAAATGGGCCACACATGTTACCTAGAAAATAAAGTCCTACCACTGCTGGACATTATTCTGATTTGGTCTTCCTTTGTTAGATGCTTGATTCTGCGATCCACTGGGGAACTTTCTCTGCTAGATCTTGATGATGGGCATGAGCGTGAGCTCACGGAGGCAGTTGAATTGTTTTGGGTTACATGTGGTCAGTCAGAGGACAAAACAAACCTAATTGAAGAAGTTTCTTGGTTGGATTATGGGCGTAACGGAATGCAGGTGATACATCAATTGGTTTTGCATTTGTCTGCATTTAAATTACTGATGGATGGGCTACTGAGAGTTTTGTTATTACAGGTCTGGTATCCATCTCCTGGTTCTAACCTTTTCAAGCAAGAGGAGTTTTTGCAAGTATGTCATTTTATTCTTAGGTCTGATATACCTCTATTATAGTATGTCATTTACATTTTCTAGTGGTTGAATTTCAAAATAAATTATTTGAATTAAGTTCTGGCCACCTCTCTTCTTCTTATTATTTTTTTTTAATCTAGTAGTACACCTGGAATCAAATAAATAGATAAAGAATTTGGACTTGCAGAATTTCATTGTTGTGATTTTGCCTGATTTTCCTTTCATTGCAGCCTATATTGATTTATTAAGTGTTAGCATTCTAAGCTGTTTGTTGCTTTTTCTTGTAGTTTCATGAATCTTTGAAATGTGAATAACATAATTTTCTTTTTTAGCTGGATCCTGAGCTGGAATTTGACCGTGAGATATATCCTCTGGGTCTTCGTCCCAATGCTGGAGTGGTTGTTGGTGTCTGCCAGAGGATGTCTTTTTCATCATGCACAGAGTTTCCATGTTTTGAGCCATCTCCTCAAGCGCAAACTATATTACACTGTTTGATTCGGCACCTTCTTCAGGTATCTTCTGTCCATTTCTCTCTTTCTGGTCCCCTCCTCCCATTCTCTTTCTCCCCCTTCTTCCTCTCCTTCCTGCTCATATGCTGTTTACGTGTATGCCATTTAAGATGATATTTCCGATTTTTATTTACAGTGTTCCCCCCAAAAATTCCATATCCAAAGTAGTGGTATCGCTGGCTTTACAGAATTACTATTTGGATAGTTCCCTCTGGCACTCCCTCGGTGGTGGATCATACCTCTTTGGCACCTTCTTTTTTTTAGCAATGCTTGGCACCTTCTTGTTTTATGTCCATGTAGAGACTGAAGATCATCTGTAGGATCTGCATATAACAAGAATGTTATTCTTTTTCTCCTTCAATTGTCTCTTAGGACTTGCTTTTTGTATGAATTTCATAAGAACCTTACATTGAAGTGTTTTAATTTAAATTATCATGCCAAAAAACTTCTTGATGGTGATTTTATTTGCTGATGAAATATGCCTGCCAATTCTTTTAGTTTGCTAAGCACTGGGTTTGAAACTTTCGGTGCATCAAACCCATAGCCTGCCCTTGTTATCTCCTTGTGGTTTCTGGGAGACGTGATGATCATTATGTTGCTTTTAATCATTGATTTAATTTTTTTTTTTCATATTTCTAATTGTTTTGTTACAGAGGGACAAAAGCAGTGAAGCATTGAGACTTGCAAAATTGTCAGCACAAAAGCCCCATTTTTCCCATTGTATGGAGTGGCTTCTCTTTACTGTTTTTGAAGCTGAAATATCGAGGTATCCCACTGTGTCAATTCATCACATATGCTAGTGTGACTGGTACATAGTTTCTCATATACATCGCTGGAAGCAATATGGATAAATCACTTAAAACATTCGCATAAAATTGAAGAATGCTATGTTGTTTATATAGATGAATTGAAAAAATATAAAGTTCAAGTTCTCTTTCTGGAATCACAATAATAAGATTTTTTAAGTAAAGAAAACAGTTGTTTTATATCAAAGAATGTTATCAGTGTTGTAGCTTGGGCTGTAGACCTTTGCTAGTAAATTCACTTATTTTATTTTCTTTCATGTTTATTAGTCTTTGAGATTCCAAGTAATGGTTCATGGTTGCCATACCTGGTCAGTTTAGTTCCCATTTATTTGTGGACAAAGTCCCACTTATGCTTTATAAGATATTCTGCAATAGTGGTGGTTGTCCTGGATGCAAAAAATAAAAAGAAAAAATTATTTGATTCGCTTCTTACCTCTGTATAAAAGAGTGTTTCCTGGCTTGATGGTGGATTTCAGTTTGTGATGCTTATCCCGTCTCTCCTTTCTTTGATTATTTTATATCCTTCTTATTATGAATGGGTAAGATTTGAGCTTGTTGTCTACTTAAATTATGATATTCACAGGCAAAACGCCAGCAAAAACCAGACTCATCTTTCTAATCATGCATCTAACAAGTCTCTATTAGAGAAAACATGTGAACTGATCCGAAATTTTCCTGAGTATCATGACGTCGTTGTGAGCGTTGCAAGGAAAACTGATGGTAGACATTGGGTACCTTTATTTTCTGCAGCTGGGAGATCAACAGAGTATGTCCTTCTTTATCTGTAGTAAACCTATGCCAATGTTTTCTTACCAAATTCCATTACAGTATTTTAGGGGTTTGCTTTTATATTCATAATGTTTTTAAAGGTTATCTCGTTCCAGTCCTTTCCATACTTTAAAAATTTTAGTTTCGAAAGCTGGATTTGAAACTCAATTTTTTTTTTTTTTTTTGTTATTAGGGGTATCAGATTTATATGCACCCCTAAGTCCCCTACCTCTAATTAACTGCTGCTTTAATTCAAGTAAATTTAGTTGTAGATTGCACCATAAAAGTGCTGGCTATAGTCTTTGAGTTTAGCTTTATAACTTTATTGTGTTCGTTACAAAATATTGATCTTCCTTTTTCTTCAGCCTGAAGTAGACATTGTATAGCTCCATTATGTGTTTATATTTATGATTTCCATTTATTACCTTTCCATAAAAATTTTTTTTTTTTAAAAAACTACTGTATAGGTTGTTTGAGGAATGCTTCCAGCAAAGATGGTATCGTACTGCTGCTTGCTATATTCTTGTAAGTAATGTTTTCACTTGTTGCTGAAATGTTTGATTTTCTGTATCTATGTGGAAAAATCTATTTCTGACTGGAAAATGTCTGGAAGTCTGGAAGATATTCTGTTGTCTTCAGCTGTATATTATTCCTGACAATCTCATTAGTCGGGAATATTCGATTGTATTCAGTTCTATATTATTCATGCCACTTTCATTAATGTTTCACTTCACGTGATGTGCTTACTGCTTTTAAGGTGCTTATTAATTCTAATTAAGTACTCATTTGTGCTGAATAATAATTATTCGGCTTTTCTAATGTGTTGCCCATGAAGACACATTAAAAACCCAAAAAAGGAAAACCTTAGGGTTGAATGCATCAACCCTGGGCTTAAAGCATTTAAAAAAAGCAATATGATGTTTTAAGTGCCTACCTATGAACCCAAAAAAAAAAATATATAGAAAACTCCTTTAATCATTTAAGATCCTTGTTATTGTCCTTGTTTTCTGTCTTGATCTGTTCTTGATGATTCATCACCAAGAGATTGTGTTACTTGTTGCAAGTTACAGTATTAGTCCAGACAAGTTGAATTTTTATTTTTTTTGCTGCATTGTTGTTTAATAAGGAGATAATGGTTTTAATTGTCAGGTGATTGCTAGACTTGATGGACCTGCTGTAAGCCAGTATTGTGCTTTGCGGTTGTTACAGGTTACTGCTTCTGTTTGTTGCAAGCTTATGATGTTGGAATTATTTACCTTACCTCCATCGTCTTCGAATGTTTTTCACTAACAAGGACCCTTTGTAACATGCAGGCAACTCTTGATGATTCTTTATATGAACTTGCCGGGGAGTTGGTACTGATTGAAATACCATGCAATTCTTCTTTCCCTCTTGTACATTGCATGGAACATTTGTAATTAAACACAAGATTTAATGTGCATGCTTTATAGGTGAGATTCTTGCTAAGATCCGGAAGAGAGTATGAGCATTCATCAACAGAATCTGAAGGATTATCCCCAAGGCTTTTGGGATTCTTGTTTCCTATAAAGAAGCAGCCTTCTGATTTGAAGAGGTAAATCCTGTTTTGTATTGAGAAGAAAGTTTATTCTGCACAATCAATTCCTTCATATAAGTAACCTCTTTTTTTTGGTGTTTTAAACCAGCCACTCGTTTAAGGAGCAGAATGCACACATTGCTTCTGTGAAGAATATCCTGGAAAGGCATGCTGGTTACCTAATGTCAGGGAAAGAGCTATCTAAGCTGGTTGCTTTTGTGAAAGGCACACAATTTGATGTTGTGGTAAGTTGGTTCACTTGCATGTATGATGTTTTTGGTTGATATGCTCTTCTTCTGGATGCTTTGCAACTTTCTGAGAGAAATAAACCCACATCTTTTAAAAACAAACCAGCTTGGAATAATTATTCAATTTCAACCTTCCACAGGAATTTCTCCGGCAAGAAAGATACGGATGTGCTCGTTTGGAGAATTTTGCTTCAGGGCTTGAACTAATTGGACAAAAGGTATTCCCTCTGTTGCTTACATGCTGGAGAATGCACTCCTAACTCATTATCATCAAGCATCTATCTTATAATATGCTACTTGTGTGCTGAAGTAAAAACATTTCCCTCCAAAATGTGTATCAAATCATATTGTTGTTAAAAATACCCACATCAATACACCACTTCATATTATATATAGTCTATTTTGAACTATATGGCTATATATCACTAAAAATATCTTTATATCTCTATGATACTCCCTCCGTCTCAAAAATACATGTCTTTTTAGATTTAATCATTACACCTAACCTACTTTTACATCTAATCATTACTCTAATTTTTACATCACCCCTACTCTTCTCCTCACAAATTTAAAAAAAAGAAACAAATACTCTAATACCAAAGTCTAATCATTACACTTACCCTACTTTTTACATCTAATCATTACACTTATCCTACTCCTTAATTCATGTGCTCCGTCCTAAAAAGACATGTATTTTTAGACGGAGGGAGTATTTCTTAACTTTTATCATCAACCTTTAAACATAAAATTATTCAATCTCAAGACATCTGTTATAACATTCTCGAAAAAAGATACTATTAATATTATACAAATATTGATAATATTAAGAAAAAAATAGTTACGTTTCTTTGTTGCTTAATGCTTAATCATATTCATCAAAACTGTGCACCCATAAAAGCATGGTTCTTCATGCATCTCTTCCTAATTTTTATATAAATAATTTCCCTCTTTTTCCCCCATTATAAATCTATAATGGAATGTTAACTTCCACACATCTCCTCCTTCATCCAGTCTTTTCTTCTCTGTTTGGTCTCACCTTTCAAAGATCTTTTCCTTTTCCACAAGTTATACTCTTTGCAACGTGACTCTCTAAACCAGTTGCAGATATTGTGAGTACTCTAGCACACTTGTGGACTGAAATTGGAAATTTTACCATTTTCTGGACAACTTTTCCCAATGGAGTATGAAATGTATTCTTCAATTTCCCATTGCCAAAAGATAGGGAAAATGGTATTTGTGGTTTGCTAGAGTCGTTTTAGTAGGAATATGTTCTTGAATCTTGATTGACTCCAGATAAGCATAACAAACATACCTTTAATATTTCCCAAGTTTGAAGTATTAGTTAGTGATGAAATCATCAGTTCTGGTAGCAATATCCATGGTCTAGATGTCTCACATTCATTGCTAGTAGCAGCTATCTTTTTCAGATCAAGTTTGGAGAGTCAACTAAATATGTTGAAAAATGCTGTGATCAGTTCTGTTCTATGTTTATTGAATCTATTATGTACTATAAACAATTTTCTTTCCAAGTGTGGAAATATTTTAGCAGGCAATGTAATTCTTTGCCTGTTTGCAATTTCTTCTTCCTTGGAATTTCTTAGAAAGAGGAATGAGGAAACCATACACCGTTTTTCATGCAATTGACTTGTGTTTTCTTCTGCTTGTAGCTTCAGATGGATACGCTGCAGAGTCGATTAGATGCAGAGTTCCTCCTTGCTCAGATGTGCTCTATCAAGTTTAAAGAGTGGATTGTTGTCTTGGCTACACTTTTGAGAAGATCTGAGGTTAAAATTCATTTAATTGGAACTTTTATGTGATTATTATTGTGTTTATATTTTGTGCCCTTGTCTTACTTCACTGATTTTCTGAAATCTTAAAATAAAATTTGATCCATTACAATCTGATTCTGGGAGTACCTTTGTTGTGTAGCTAAATAATGACCAATGTGGATTCTTTTAAACTTTATTAGCTGTTGTTTGCCAATTGAAAGGTTTATATAAATACTAATGGATTATGTCAAACAAATCACATCCTAAATGTCTGGAATTTTGTTCAGGTTCTTGTAGATCTATTTCAGCATGATGTGCGGTTATGGAGAGCATATTACCACACTCTCCAGGTAAAACTCCGATTGGCAATCACCCCCTCATTAGCATTCATGGCATACTTGTTTTTTGGTGTGTAGTGCCTTTCTCTGCCTTTCTGTTCTCTAACCAGAAATTGTTTGCACTTGTAGTCGCAACCAGCGTTTGTTGAATACCATGATCTACTTGAAGATCTTGAGGAAAAACTTTCATCTATTTCTAAATTTGAAGAGATATAGGTCTTAAATGAGAACCTATCAACTATAGTGCAATTTTCGGAACAATCATGAGTGCTGAATGGTGCCAAGTAAGTATTTCCTGCTCCGTCATGTACAGTTCAAAGAGCTACTTTATTCTGTAAAAGAGCACCTCAAGAGAGTACGTGATTTCCTCCTTTTTGTAACATTTTTACATAGTCATTTTGAGCTTTAACTCCCAAACCCTCCCTCTTTGTACATAGTTCCGGGAAGTTGGTGCAAGGTCCACCATCTGTTTTAGTTTATGCACTTTGTATAATACTTTGTGTTGTTAGTGTGTACTTTGACGAACAAAAATTGCTAAATAAATTGATGAGCGACATGCGGCCATTTTTAGTTGAGTTCGTTGGCACCATTTTTTCTCCGTGGGATGTAAATTCTTGTGAGATATGCTATTTCTTCTTTTGAAGTTCAAACCTGCAAATGGGTTATGAGCAGGAGTTAGGTAATTAAAATTAGTTTCATTCCACAAAGGATCGGGAAGATCATAAATTGCGAGGGTGTATTGAGTTTTGACCCATTGTCCCGTAGAGTAGCATCACGTTACTTTGAGTAGTAAATAACCAAAAATTACAAGGTAATGTTGCTTCATTCATATTTGAGGGTATATGGCATAGATGATAAAATCCACCGGACAAGATGTGCATATGGCTGATCTTCATCTGAACCACAAACTAGCACCCTTGTTAAAGCCACTGGATTCAAATAGGCAGCCATGGAAGTGCGTAGACATACGGTCTTAGCCGTAAGACTAACTCAAATGGTATTATGGTGCAAATGCTTAAATATGCACTTTTTTTTATACAAATTATACTCTTTGAGTGTTTAAAATGTGTACATCTGTACACAAAGTAGCCACTGAACACTTAACCATTCGAGTAACTGTGGATTGACAACCAGATCATCATACTGAGCTTACCACCTGCCACTACCCTCTTCCTGTCACTGAATAAGCGTCACCTTCAATACCTGATCATTCTATTACATTGCAAAGTTTGGAAAAGATTGACTGAAGCTAAGTGCATTAACCTAGGGGCCTGCTATGCGGACGGTGATCTTTTCACCACCGGCACGGTGCCGCCGCCGACCGTCGGAGACGGCAACCACCCAGAGCCGAAGCCGACTTCCGGTGTCGGCAGAAGGCAGTCACCTTCTTCATCCGGCAAGTCTGTGCGAGATTCTCTCCCTCCGGTCACCTTCTTCATCCACATGTCTTCCTCCGGCCGTCGTGCCTCCGTCGCGCCGTCCATGGGAGGCAAGGGTAGCTCGAACGCGACCATCTTCATCAATCTCTGGCAAGGCGTTGATGAGAGATTCGACGGCGACGATGGCGAAGAACATCAATTTGGCAAGAGCGCCGCCTTCATCTGCCCTCTTTTTGGCGCCGATTCTGTCCTCGACCGCTTCACAACCGCCCAGTTGCCTCCTTTATCTACCTCTTCATCGCCGATTCGGGCATGGGCACCCTGCCGACTTGGGAAGCCGATATCGGCACAGCAGGCTCACCGACCTCGGAATCCGGCTCCGGGACCGTGCATTCGGCGAGATTTGGCCGTGCCGATAGCAGATCTGTTAACCTAGCATAATACAGGAGTGATGGGCATGATGCGTGAGCTATCACTTTCAAGTTTCAACACAAAAACAACCCACGTACAAAAAGAGGTCCAATGCTATAGAAAGAGTAAGTTCAACAATTTAGGCATACAGAATAGAATACATAGAGAGGTTTCAGGCTCTCAAAACATCAAAATTTACACTCTGCAAAGTTTCACCTATTAACAAGCAAACATAGAAAATGTCATCCATCTGAAGTAACAAGCTTCATTCGTTAATACGGGCACTTTTTTGGAGGGTCAGAAAATACAAAACTTCAACATCAGTACACACACTGGTGAACTCTTTCGCCCTCCAATCTGAAGAAAAGATTTACTCACTCCAATCAAGCGATAGTCTATCGAGTAATAGGCTTTAATTCCGAGACATCCACTGGAATTCGAGACCACGAGATATTATCCCTCAAGCCAAACATCCTCCTCTGCAGAAGCATGGAAGCAGCCACCAACAAGCATATCACTGCAACCACAGGCACAAGAACACCGACTCTAGGCCTGGTTTCCACTATTGACTCGGCACAGATCTCTCCATCTAGACTACCCATCGAGTTGTTTAGCTTCATGACCTCAACCCCATTCAGTATCGCATCAACCTCCCGCGGAGCACTCAATTTTGAGGGCCCGACACTAACACTCAAAACTCCTGAACTACCATCCCCATCAACCACTAGATCAGCATAAAATGGCGTAGCCAAAGCAGGCTCTACATTCTCCTCCGCCAAATACCCATTGACATAAACATTGAACGCGAGCATACCAGACGTGATACTTGCAATATCGCAAAAATGTGCCCTCACTAGATACCTATAACCTTTCGTCACAGGGAAAGACAACAGGATTTTCGACTTGGGAACACCGGAATCCTTCGATCTGATCACCCTAGCAGTGTTGTAAATGCTATCAGGCGCGACTTCGCGGCTCGGCCCTCCAGCTTGATACCTGATCCTACCACTGAAGTGAACCCTTTCAACCTCCTCCTTGCTGGATTCCAAGAAATCATCATCAGGAAGCCATGTCCTCCATAGAGAATCATTGAAAGGGGTAACTTTTGGGCCTCCCACATTGACCCTGTAAACAGTTTCCAAAGCGTTCTTCGAGAAGCCACTGAATTTCACAGCCCTGGTAGAACTAACGAACTGGGCTACGTCCAAGATCAGATCTTTAGGCGCAGAGATGACCTCAATTGCATTCACAAACCCTAATTTCGACCTCTCTGAAGGGACGAACGAGATCACAAGCTCGTCACGGTCAACAGGCACAATAAACTCCTTAATCAAAGTGTTTTTCCCACTTGTTTGGCCGCTAAAATTGTTCAACAACAAGAACCCGCCGGCGGAAACATGAAATTGAGCATCAATTAGGTTAAAACCCTCCGAATTAAACCAGTGGAAATGAAGACGTACCAAGTGGGCTCCCCTGTCTCTGATCCTAAACGCGTAACTCGACGGCCCCGTGAAGATTCTCGCCGAATTGTAAATTGGGGACGATGCCAAATCCCTAGAAGGGCTCGGGTCTCTCACCGATACGTTCCGAATCGCCGAGAGAGATACCGTTCCAGACCCGGATCCAAACCCGGGCGAGTCATCGCCCCTGAATTTGCGATTGTCGGGGTCGACGGTTGCCGGGGAAGAGGAGCCGCAGCTGATGAGGTAGTGGTCAGCGGGGGAGAAGGAGGAGAGAGAAGAAGCTGCTGGAAGACGAAGAGAGAGGAGGAAGGAGGTGAGGATTAACACAGTACTGAGTTTCAAGAGAACGTTTGGAGGTTCCATTGGAACGTACAGACAGAGGAAAGGGAGGATTCACAATCTCACAGCGAACACAGAGCGATGTATTTCCACAAAACAAATTGGAGTTGGGTTTTCAGGTTTGACCAATGAAACGCGTTTGACAGCTGCTATTTTCCAAAACAATTATCGGATTTTCGATTTAATAAAATGTTTTTAAAACTGCGTTGGATTCAATTCAGGATGTTTGTTTTCAAGAGTTGTTAATTGTTGTGTTGAGATATATGAGTTGACGTGGCTTGCGAATTGGAAGAGAGAGGTTGTGTGCTGGTATTTCAGAAAAAGGTGAATCTCATCTTCCTCCGCATAATTACACAGACAACAGGTGGAGGGCATGAAAACACTCTTTTGAGCCCGTCGTAATGCCGTCGGAAGACCATCTTGGCAGAGTTTCCATAGAAAGGTTTATAACCTTTGGTGGAATATATGTGTTCCAGATCCAGGTATTAGAGTCTGGACACCGGGAGGGGAGACCAGTGATAAGTTTATATGCATTTGAGGTGGTGAACCAACCCTACCTATCCGGCCACCAGTATAGTCGGTCTTCAAAGGGAGCAGTAGGCAGTGGAATATCCGCTATTTCCTTGATAATATTAGTCTGCAGCACTTGGTTAAGTTTCTCCGTCCACCATCTACCACCCAGAATATAGTTACTGATGGAATTCTATAGATATGCACTTGAGGTGGTGAACAGAGTGATGTATTTACACACAACAAATTGCATTTGGGTTTTGACCAATGAAACACGTCTGGCAGCTGCTATTTGGCAAAGCAATTATCAGATTTTCGATTAAATGAAATGTTTTACTGTAAAAACTGCGTTGGATTCAATTCATGCTCCAAAATTACCTATGCAACATTTTTGCAACGAATGTGACACGAAGGCTTGTTTTTGGTAGTAATCAATGGGAGGTTTTTTTAAAGAATATTTTCAATCGAATTTGATATATCACATAAAAATTTCGTCACATACTCATTTTTCATTAACATATAATTTTGCTCATAACCCTTGTCATAGCGTTCTTCCAAATCTTCGATTGTTATGATAAAGTCTTTTCTCGAGACAATTGATATTAAGACTCAACAAAGAATAGTAGATCTTCTACTTTCACACTTTTTCTTACATCTGCCATACTTATAAGTAAAGAAAGAAGCCTTGTAGTTCTTCGCCTAAGAAAATTGAGTTCGGGTCCTCGGTGACACTTTTTATGTTATACTCAATCTTACTCCTCTTAAATTGGCCCAAGGATATTTGGTGTGTGTTTTTTTTATAATGTTTTAGTTCCTTAATTAGAAAAATATACCCTATATTTAAGTGCATAAATTCTAAGAGGATAAAACATTAAAAAAACATGTTACACCCCTCAAATTGGTTTAGATAATAAATCAGTTTCGATATATCCAAGATTTCATTTATAATCTTAACGTTAATTTGAAACTTACAAGCTGTAATGGGCTGATTAATTCTAGTCGTTACCATTTTCTCTAGCAACAATGACATGATTTCCATCTTTATTTTCACCTTCAATTCAATGTTGCCTATGCATTGCAATCTAAATATTTTATCAAATTTGGAGGAAGTTGTAATTCGTTAAAGCTAAAAATTTAGGAAACATTGACATATCTACAACTAGCTTGGTCATAACCTTTACCGTGCCCTTTTGATTTTAGCCAATCTTACTAGATTGATTTTTATGAGAGTTGAAGCTATAAATTCTCAAACATTTGACATTCTTTTTCTCAAATTAGTGAATGGAATATGTTATTAAAACATAGGGTGCTTTAGTGTAACGACGCAGATATAAATACCCGAGGTACATTTCGAAGGCCTGATACCTTCGTTCAGATCTTGCAATCCAGGTACGGGTCGAGGTTTCAAACTTCTATAAACATCAGTATTAAAGCGGGGATTTCGAACCCCAAAATTTATCGTAGGGCCGTTGGGTACCCTTAACCTGTCCTAAGGTCTAATTTGCGGAAATTCATTTAAAGAAAGCAAAACTAAATACAACTTGTCACGGCGGGGCTGGGTCAAAACCAAAACCATAAAACATAATTAAATAATACTTAGCCAGATTAGCGTTTAGACCGGCTCTTCGATTTCGCCCAAGGAGATCCCCGTCATAGAAGCAAGGAGCAAGTACCTAACACTATCCACGAATTCAGGCCCGGTAATCGCCCGCGGGTCCTCTGGCCGCAGTGAGGCCATATAACATGTTTATACCTAAATCAAGTATTATCTAATGTAGTACAAGATTTAAATCATACAAGCATGCTTATCAGGATATATAAATGTAAGTGCAGAAGTACAGTAAAGGCGCCCAAAGAATGCCAAGGGGCATATCCCCAATCTGTGCCCACTCCGGGGTCATATCTATCTGTACCCACACCGAGGTAGGATGCTCGGTCACCGCCGCAGCCATATATCATAATATAAGACTCGACTGGGACCGAAATGATATGAAACATGAATGACCCAATGACCCTAGCAACGACTCTAAACATAACGGCCATTCTCTTTTCAAACGCATAAAGAATAAGGATGCTCATTCATAAGTGCAAGTCCTAAGCATGATACTACATGGCATGCTTTTATGCATATGCAACACCTACACACTATATGGCACATTAGGCAGGAGGTCCAAGTTGCTGAGTAAGTCACGTAGGATACTTACCTAGAAGTGTCGAACAGCAAAAGATAACGCAAGCAAAGTCAAACCAGCAATAAACACCTATAATCATATAAATGCCATAAGCTACCGAACTACCACTCATACACACAGAAATCGAGTTCCCAAAACGTTTCTCAAAATCAAGCGAGAGTAAAACTGTTTCAAAGCCTTTCCGATATGATAAACATTAGCAAGACCATCGATAAATCCCACCACCAACATTTCCAAACTCGTTTTCCAAAAACCAACTTCGAAGGCCTGATACCTTCGTTTGGATCTTGCAATCCAGGTACGGGTCGAGGTTTCAAACTTCTATAAACATCAGTATTAAAGCGAAGATTTCGAACCCCAAAATTTATTGTAGGGCCGTTGGGTACCCTTAACCTGTCCTAAGGTCTAATTTGCGGAAATTTATTTAAAGAAAGCGAAACTAAATACAACTTGTCACGGCGGGGCTGGGTCAAAACCAAAACCATAAAACATAATTAAATAATACTTAGCCAGATTAGCGTTTAGACCGGCTCTTCGATTTCGCCCAAGGAGATCCACGTCATAGAAGCAAGGAGCAAGCAAGAAGCAAGTACCTAACACTATCCACGAATTCAGGCCCGGTAATCGCCTGTGGGTCCTCTGGCTGCGGTGAGGCCATATAACATGTCTATACCTAAATCAAGGATTATCTAATGCAGTACAGGATTTAAATCATACAAGCATGCTTACCAGGATATATAAATGTAAGTGCAGAAGTACAGTAAAGGCGCCCAAAGAATGCCAAGGGGCATATCCCCAATCTGTGCCCACTCCGGGGTCATATCTATCTGTACCCACACCGAGGTAGGATGCTCGGTCACCGCCGCAGCCATATATCATAATATAAGACTCGACTGGGACCGAAATGATATGAAACACGAATGACCCAATGATCCTAGCAACGACTCTAAAGATAACGACCATTCTCTTTTCAAACGCATAAAGAATAAGGATGCTCATTCATAAGTGCAAGTCCTAAGCATGATACTACATGGCATGCTTTTATGCATATGCAACACCTACACACTATATGACACATTAGGCAGGAGGTCCAAGTTGCTGAGTAAGTCACGTAGGATACTTACCTAGAAGTGCCGAACAGCAAAAGATAATGCAAGCAAAGTCAAACCAGCAATAAACACCTATAATCATATAAATGCCATAAGCTACCAAACTACCACTCATACACACAGAAATCGAGTTCCCAAAACGTTTCTCAAAATCAAGCGAGAGTAAAACTGTTTCAAAGCCTTTCCGATACGATAAACATTAGCAAGACCATCGATAAATCCCACCACCAACATTTCCAAACTCGTTTTCCAAAAACCAACTTCGTTGGCCGCGAGAACCGGGACTTGCAACCGCGAGAACCGCGGTCGCGACCGCGAAAGGTTGTCTTCAACTTATGGATAACCGTGTTCATCCTCGCCGCGGCGACCATGGGTTCGCCGCGGTGAGACTCAAACCCAACCTTGTTCGTTTTTGCTTTCTTGCTTGTTATTAATCCGTTTTTGTTCAAACTTGTTTTAAAATGTTTCGAACTCAAAATATAACCCAAATTACACAAAAACAATTCCAAAAGACACACAAAAGACCTCAAATAAGGACTAGATGGGAGAGCGGAAAAGGGATTACCTAACATCTGCTCTTCGAAATCTTGAAGGAAGGAAGTCCTTTGGGTTTGATTCGATAATCCCTTGATATGATAGGACCTAGGAGGGATAGATCTTGCTTAAAAGAAGACCTTTACAATGATTTAGCTCCAAAAACGAGAGGACTTGAAGAGGGACAACTTACCTTGCCTAAAAACAGTGAGATAGGAAAGAATGGGCTCATCCCACTTCAAAAGTTGTTAGATTTGGCATTTTCTTAACCTCACAAGGTAGAGGAGAGAGTGAAGAGCAAGTAGAAACAAACGGGGAAGAAAACGGAGTTGAAACGAGAGAGAACGAAGGATTTCACCGAGACGTCGCCAAATCTGGGCTCGGAGTCGCGGTGGCGAAAGCCACTATTCGCGGCGGAGAACATGAATTGGCGGCGGCGAACATGAACTTGTTCTTCTCGGTTAAAACTTGCGGCGGTGACAGGGCCTAGCCGCGACGGCGACATTGCCTAGAACTGTCTTTTTTCGAAAGAAACGACGATCTGAATCTGATTTTGTGGTTGTTTTCTTGAGAGGAGATCTTGTTGAGGGAGTTTAGAGACTATCTAGGGCATGAAAAAAAAAGAAATGAAAGATGAGAGGAGAGAGACATGGATTGAAGGAGAGAAAACTGAGGAGTTTGAGTCTTGGGATATTGGAGAATTTTGGGTTTTTCATTCTCCAATCTCTTTTGGGTCTAGGGTTCCCTTTGGCTCAGAATTTTGTGGCTTGAGAATCACTTTAGGGATTGGTGCTTCTTATATAGGGGAGAGGGAGAGACCCATTAGGGTTTTAATTAGTTAGAAGACGAAACACATAAAGAGGAGAGAGAAAGAGAGAAGGAGAGAGTGTGTGTATGTGTGGCGTGAGGGATGAGAGAGAGAGAGATTCCGCTCTTCCGACTTTAAATCCCGACATCCCACCCCGACATCCGACATCCTGAAATCCGACATTTCAAAAATCCAACCGGGATTCTAAATTCATTTCAAACGACACTTGAAATCCTCAAAATCGAAATCCAATAAATAGGATTTAGAATCCGCCAAATTGGATCTTAAAAGCATGTTGGGATATTTTTCAAGGATTTTCCAAAAATATAAATTGCTCGAGGACGGGTTTTTCCCAAACTTTCCCTTTTTAGAAATTCTCAAAATCCGGTCGTTACATTCATCCACCTCTAAAAACAAGTCTCGTCCCCTAGACTAAAGCTTCAAAACTAAACAGATCATTTCCAAACCAAGAGATTCACTTTTTCCAAAACCGTTTCAAAACCTCCCAACCCCGAATCGGTCACCCATGCCAAAACTCGAGAGGTGGATACATCCACCTATAAGGGCTAATCCGCATTTCCTTCATAGGTTCCAGAATCATTCAATCATCATTCTCAGCTCAATATGAACATAAGTAAATCAACTCATCAACTCATAATATCATCAGTCACCTCTCATATGGAAAATCTCAACATCAATCATGATAATCTCAACCAATCGACATCTCAACCGCATAACATGTTAACCCATAACATAAATCATACCATCCTCTCAAAACACGCCAAAAGCAATTACAAGGTCTCAACATCATATCACGAGTCATAAAATATATCTATATCATACTAAAGACATCACAAGTGCATAATCGAATTCTCGGAACTTATCACGCAAGCACACATGTCAAGAGATGAATGGGTTAGGTGTCATAGAGTTAGTACACCACTACAAGTCAAATCTCACGATCGCATATCAACATCACAATACCAGTAAAACTAGTCATAACAGGTTTTTTTTTCTTCACATAACTCACATAATCATCTTATAACCCTATCCAAATTATATTCCGCATTGCCATAACAGATTTAGCATGTCAATTCAAACATTAGCATTGTAAAGGTAGTCATAGAGGAATTTCATCATAAAATCCACAAACCAAAGCTAATTGCCAACAACAATGTCATGCTATTTAAGATTCAACAAAAGGGAAGATCTAACCATATATCAATCATCAAAATGCTAACATACTAACAAAACATCATTTCAACTCATTATAATGCCACATATTGATCATTTAGCAATCATGCACCATTATCTCATATATACAAGTCATGTTCATAGTTCGAGTCATATTCATCATTTAGCATATCTATAATCATGTTTGCCAACCGTATAATACAACATCATGCTTACTACCACATAATATAACATCATTCTTTCACATAATAACTCATCATTATCTCATATATCATATCGCAACGCATCCTAACATGCTTTTATAATAGGATAGCAAAACATCAATATATCATGATAACACTTGTCACTACCAACTAGATTTCAATATCACATATCAATCAGGTAATATCATTCCATATATATCAGGTTCATCATGGTCATTATCTAACATCATGTCATTACATATTGACAAGTCACATAATCAAGAAAATTTATACATCATACCAATTAAAATAAAACGCAATACCCGCTCGTTCAATTCCAATTCCTAAGCCAAGACCAACCTTCTTCTAGATTCACCAACACTAACTTCGACAAAATCCCCTAAAAAAATCCCAATTCGTTTCGATACTCCAATCTCGCCCCTTATTCCACCAAGTACTCCCATACACCATCCACCTCTAAGAAACCAACTCCTATCCCTAACTTCACACCCGAACACCCTCTCATACTATATCTTCAATTCTCTTGAAGCCATTTCTTACACTTCCCACACTACCCAAGGTATCACAAGTCTCATGCCCCATTAGTCACACCTTCTCTAGGAAATTCTTCGATCACCGCCCAGCTGACCTATTCCTAACCGTACCCCACTCCAAATTCACCCAAAAACTTATCAGAGTCACCAAGCACTGCCTTTCATAAATCCCAAAACTCACTCAGTCTTACCTAAACCAACATCCCTCTCTCGTGACTTACCTCATAATACATTCGGTCATCCTAACCACTTAAATTCTTTCACCACTCTCCAACCACTCTACCAAATGACCTCACCCACAGGTTTAAAGAAGAAGCAATCATAAAAATCATCACACATAAGGTCTACATTATATCAACTAGCATTTATAATAATAGCATCATGGGTTCATCATCAATTATTGCAACTATGTCAACAAGCCTCAATTTACCATCATGCTCAATATTTATTGCCAGACATCATGTATGAACATAATCAAATCAAGTTATCACGTTTCATCATAACTTTATTAAGTAAACGATTCAAGTTTATCAGCAATTGCGCGCATTTCATATATATATGCAAGGAATTTAGATCATGCTTGACAACTCAGAGTAGCAACACATCAAGACATCATGTCACGTTAGAATTGTAAGGCATCCAATCACATCATCATAAACAATTGACAATCAAGCAATATTCATTACCATGTTAGCACATCAACATGTTAATTTCATCGTTAGGTCAGTGCAATATCGCCATCAATCTTTCAAGAAGAATTAGTCAATTCAAACGAAGGAAGCTTTTGCTCGCAGGTCATGTCGTACTCAATAACCACCATCCTCGAAACGTGCTCATCCTACCTACACCTTTGATTCTGAGGCCCATGGGTTATGGGTCCACGCTTTCGTCGTGCTACTCTATCGCTATCCTACTTCCCATTTTCCTCTTCCATGCGATCGCTCGTTCAATGTAGCGCGTAGGAGTCCAAATTAGCGAAGATAGGGGAGATACAAGAGCGGACAACCCAATATTTCTTTCGGACACAAACACGGACCAACCCTAAAGACGAGAACTAGAGACAAAACTCCGACCCGAGAATAACAACGATGCCCTTATGGAAGTCTATTAGGTTATAATCGTGACCAACAAACATGAATTCATCACGGAGCATATCAATCATACTAATCTACATAGACATGTACCTATCTCAAGGGGGACAACATTTGTATTCATTTCCAAAGACACAATCGAGTCCTACACTGATGCATGAGAGATGAGCTAGTAGTATATCATTCCATGAACGTGGATATGCTTAGCAACTTTAAACAAGATATACGGGGTAAACATAGTAATTATCACATATATGAAAAATGCACGGGCATGGTGTATGCATCAACAAGTGAGGTCAAATATAGCATGACGAGGTATATCATAACAATCAGATTAAGCTCATACGAGAACACAAAAGAGCTGCATGATAACTATCACATCTGACAACAATGACCATGCAATAGGTCAAGAATGGAATGTAATCATACGACGAGATGCATTTAGAAGGCATGGGTCCTAGATGATGCTAGCGATACACGATGTGATACAAGCATCGTCAAGAGTCATTAAAATGAGTTCAACATAATGTTCACGAAACATGAGGCATCATGATAGAGCATATTTAGTGTTGCATAATAGATTGCATTTAGCATAGTTTAGTTGTGAATATTGCATATATTTAGTTGAATTGACATAATCATTTGTTGAGTTAGAAGAGGCGGAATCTACATGATTTTATGGTTTATTTCAGGTATAGTAGATTGAAGGTGAAATGAATTGGAAAAGAGCGAAAACAAGCTAAGGAAGATGCATAGGAGCTGCGAAGTCAAGAAAGAAGAAGCTCGGAATAATCGTCGGCCGCCCCGCAGTTTGGTTGGCCGCCCCGAGGCTCGAAGGGAAAACCGGAGGACTTCGCTGATCGCCGGCCGCCCCGCGGCCCTCGCAGAAACACGCCGTTCAGAAGTGGACTTTAATTAGGGTTTTTTTGTGTATGTCGTCGCCTACTTGTTAGAAGCTATTTAAGACTTTTCTAGTTTATTATTTCATTCACCTTATGCACTTTATTCCATTGTTGAGAGCGCCGTTGAGCATGAGCAACTAAACTCCCAAGGTTGTGCCTACAGTTTGGATCTTTGATTGATGAATTGTGAGTTTCTTAATCTAGTTCTTATTCCTATTCCAATGTTTTGACTTCTTTGCGCTTAATTGCTTGAATGTGTGTTATTCTCTCTGGCCTGATCAACTAGTTAGAGTAGATTCGTTCAATTCCTAGGATTTTGTAGATTCCTCGTAGCGAACCTTAACCCAAGTGGCAATCATATTCCTTTAGGACTCGTAGGACTAATTGGATGTGTAGGAAGTTGAATATATGTTAAATATCGACTCGTAGCTTGATATTGCATGTACCTTGGTTAATTCATATTCTTAATGCTATCTCTAGGTTAAATCTTAACCGTGTTAGGGTTATTTAGAGACAAGGGTTGCTAGGACTCGTAGGACTAGTAATTTACCTAAGATCTGAACAAGGACATTGATAGGAAAAGACAAGAACTAGAGGCTGAAACAAGGATCGAATTCATCAATCGAAGTGATAAATTGTAGGTGAACCTATTTCTCTCCACTACATTTTACAATCAATTTACTTTGTTTGCTTGCTTCCGCTTTGATAAAAGGCGGATCTTTTTCACACCAAAAACCCCCATATTCTCTATTAGCGATTAGATTTATACTTGAATTGAATAGATTTCCCTGTGGATCGACCTCTTGCTTACACACTATACTAGTTGTGAGTTTGAGTATTCTTTGGCAAGAACAATGACAGGTTTTCCTCTTGTCACATCATCAAAAGTAACAAGAATGACATCACAGGCGATAAATTATAATCATGATAGAAATGAACCGCCATAGGGCACATATAATGGTACAATAGTTATCACATGATAGAACAATTACAACATATAATCATTTAGCGAGTCATATTGGGAAGCATAAGCCCTATAGGATACTAATAGCACACATCGAACATTAGCACAATCAAGGCAGTTAGACTAGATTCATTCTAACATCCATGCATCACACATATGCGAAATCATGATATAGGGTGGTGTGTGATCATGCGGGGTGCCAAGCCATACATTTATGCAAGCACGAGAGGAATTCATAGAGTAATAGGGAAACACTACCGAGCGATAACATGTAAGCATGCTAGGATAAACCATCTCAAAAAGCAAATCGATCATCGAATTCAACATCAGTCTAATCACGAGTAAAACATTTTCAAAGGATAGAACGAGGGTAGAACCACACTATCAGGGACCTAGCTCAAGAGGAAATCAACAATAATGTAGGCAAGATATAAATTCGCACAAGTCACAACCAATTATCCTACATGATGTTAAAGGCTCAGCATAACGTATGATACATGCATGCAACTAATCATGAAGATGCGTAAGAAATCACTCAATCACATTCCAACGATATAGAGGCATGAGAAAAGTTTAACGATGTATAACACGAGTCTAAGTAATGGGTAATATGATTAGAATATGGGACATGAGTGCAAATCAATACATACTAGGATAAACATGCATTCATCAAGACTCCATTATACCACATATTCTCCATCCAACGCAAGTAATCACACAACAATATTAATTGCAAAACAACCAACATTAGTTAATATGACGAATACAGAATAGATGGGTATGCTATAGATTCTTGTTACAAAAGGAATAATAAGCATCGACACGTCATCATCCATCATGCTAAGGGTATCATTTACAAGCATTCATACAAAGAAGAGTTGATCACACTATCATGGACCTAATCCAGGAGAAAACAAAAATTGTATAGGTTCATATCATGTGGTTCATGCTTCCAATCAATCATACGATCAATAGGCCAAGTAAACATGCTATGACATCATTTAATCATGATGGAAAGCAAGCATAACACGAGATCTAAGCAATGTAACTAATCATAGGTGCAACAACATGAACATCTTTTTACTAATGGTCATTTGCAAGGCATATGCGGGAGATTACAAAATCATGTCATGCAATTAAGAGAGAGCCACCATTACAACCGGACAGAGATCCCTATGGGCAACCATTGACTTTTCCCTAACTGACTCATCACCCCTCTTTCTCGTGAGACTCTGGTACGACTCTTTATGGCAAGAAGACACTGGTTAATCGTCATAAGCATCGAGAAAGACAACCCCAGATACACCTTACTCTCTGACTCAGAATGACGTCAAGAACCATCTTCCAATACTCACTCAGACGACCCTTATGTCCATACATGATTCCCGACACTACGTGTTTACCAACCCGATTACCGTGAGAGACACTGACATCCGGAAGAAAGACTCGATAAAACCATCAAGGGGTTAACATAGTGGAAGGGGTTGTTCCACATAAACCGGGCTTGACCATATAGAAATAAGGGTACTCCCGCTATCCCATTGCACATATCAGTCAATACACATTTCATTATTAGGGCATACCAGTCAAATCTTTAGCATATCAAACACTCAGCATAGAATCAGTCAATGATATATAAAGCACATCAAGCTATATCTAATGCCACTCTTCGAGGAGCGATTGACCGGAGGGGAAAAAGCTCACGATCTCTACCTAACTCGCCACTTTAACCACCTCGGTGCAATTCCTTGGAGTCTTCCAGACCCATATGTAAAGATCAAGCTAATATTTTGCCTAACCCTTCCCAACTTCATCCAATAGAGATGGTCTAAAGTCGTTTCTACCCACTCGATCCCCTTTGTTAATCCATCATATTTAATAAGCCGAGTTCATATTTAGTCCATTTGAGTTAGGCATATTAAGTTCATTTTGCCCTTTTAAAACACTTTCAAATCCTTTGAAATTCATGGGCGATTTTCCAAACATACACTCGATCCTTGTGTACCCGAATCGCAAAACCTGGCTTTGATACCAACTTTGGAACGGCTCAGATATAAATAGCCTGGTTACGTTTCGAAGGTCGGATACCTTCGTTCAGATCTTGCAATCCAGGTACGGGTCGACGTTTCAAACCTTTATAAACATCAGTATTAAAGCGGGGATTTCGAACCCCAAAATTTATCGTAGGGTCGTTGGGTACCCTTAACATGTCCTAAGGTCTAATTTATGGAAATTCATTTAAAGAAAGCGGAATGGAAAGCGAAAGTAAATACAACTTGCCACGAAGGGGCCGGGTCAAAACCAAAACCATAAAACATAATTAAATAATACTTAGCCAAATTAGCGATTAGATCAGTTCTTCGATTTCGCCCAAGGAGATCCCCGTCATAGAAGCAAGGAGCAAGAAAGAAGCAAGTACTTAACACTATCAACGAAGTCAGGCCCGGTAATCGCTTGTGGGTCCTCTGACCGCGCTGAGGCCATATAACATGTCTATACCTAAATAAAGGATGATATAATGCAGTACATGATTTAAATCACACAAGCATGCTTATCAGGATATATAAATGTAAGTGCAGAAGTACAGTAAAGGCGCCCAAAGAATTCCAAGTGGCATATCCCCAATTTGTGCCCACTCCGGCGTGATATCTGTCCGTACCCACACCGAGGTAGAACACTCGGTCGGTGCCGCAGCCATCTGTCCGTACCCACCCCGAGGTAGGACGCTCGGTCACCGCCGCAGCCGTATCATAATATAAGACTCGACTGGGACCGAAACGATATGAAACACGAATACCCCAATGACCCTAGCAACGACTCTAAAGATAATGACCGTTCTCTTTTCAAACGCATAAAGAATAAGGATGCTCATTCACAAGTGCAAGTCCTAAGCATGATACTACATGGTATGCTTTTATGCATATGCAACACCTACACACTATATGACACATCAAGCAGGAGGTCCATGTTGCTGAGTAAGTCTCATAGGATACTTACCTGGAAGTGCCGAACAACAAAAGATAACGCAAGCAAAGTCCAACCAGCAAGAAACACCTATAATCATATAAACGCCATAAGCTACTGAACTACCACTCATACACATAGAAATCGAGTTCCCAAAATGTTTCCCAAAACCAAGCGAGAGTAAAACCGTTTCAAAGCCTTTCCGATACGATAAACATTAGCAAGACCATTTGACCAGTTTAACTCCAATCAAAACCATCGATTCCAAACTCGTTTTCCAACGACCAACTTCGATCATGAAACCAAGACAAAGGATCCCGACATTTGAAATGACACCCCTTAACATGTTTTCCAAGCATAAGACTCGATAATTCAAGTTCCGTCAAAATCCCATTTTAACATTTAATAAGAAAATAGCATCCCAAGATCCCGCTTCTAAAATCATTCGTTATCTATGTAACACCCCCTTTTTGTAATCCGAGGAGGATGTTGCAGCGCCAGTAATTATGTAGACTTGAATGGTCTCATAATTACCTTAGGCTTATAGGGACATGCAACCATGCTCCCATAAACAAGATGATAAACAAATAAATAAATAATTTAAAAGAATGACAGCGGAAGACATGAAATACGGTTTTTATCATCAAACATGGCACAAAACTTTTACATATATTTTCCGCAATCTTGCAAGATAAAGTGAAATCTCATACATAAGGTATAGAAATTTGAAAGACTTTGTTATATAACAAAACGTTTAAAATCTTTCCTTGTACAATGTACACTATTCAAGGCCTCCTTACCTAACCTGCAAAATTTGACTGATGTACATCGTATGCAGACGAGGCACACCAGCCAACCAATACACAACACGGTTGGTTAGTTCGGTGAAGAACTAGCAAATGACGGAACGGTATCTTTGTGGATCTCTAGATACTTAAAAGAAATAGAAATAGAATAGTCCCAGAACATTAGATATCTGAGGTACTGAATCTCTGAAGAATCATATTTCCAAAAGAAATGGAAAATGATATCGGAAAAGAATAATGATCACTGTCAGCCACACACGCATATATACCCATACACACACACATATATTACTTGTATAAAATATTTCATAAGGATAAAATATTCACCTAACACACACCATTCTTCGAATGATATCAAACAATGATTACTTAATTCTCACTACGAGACATTAATGCTTATTTATTTATCACTTACTTATATCGTTATTGAACCACGTTGTACTTGACGTAACAAAGTAGCAACGTTATACCGGCACATGCCTATTTACCACTCATCTAGGTAAAATGTATCATTTTGATAATATTCAAAATGAACTTTTCATGAAAAGCTTATAGAGCAAGACGTAACAAGTCTTGACCTGTTATGATCACGCACATTCACGCTCACACGCACACACGTTTAACACTCCTTTTGTTACTGGATTAGTAACACACACGTGTCACATTATAAGGATTCATTAGATGAACCCGTGTACAATCCCACCGTATAACTTTATCTCGTTAGCCGTCAAGCTAGACACTAATTTATACATATATTCAACTTACATAATAAATAAGGATATGGTCTAAAAATCAACCAAAGTCCACACTTGGAAAGTATATAACCGGCTTGAATAGAGAAAGACCGAACAGAGATTGCAAGAATAGATAGACTTTGCAATTTATTTTAAACAGATACAACAGATGTACTTGATAATTAGCAACTGACATGGATTAAAAGAAAGGTATTGGGTGTTTTAGGAAGTAAATGGGACAAAGTCACTTACCTTGGTTATAGACCCAAAGTCTGAAGATGTAACATATTATGATCAACCAAGAGATTTAATTCCTTCCGAATAGGTAGGATCTCGACCGATGTCACCATCTATACATCCAGGTGTATCCATCCACGGTGAAATAATGGCTAATCGTCCCAAAGTACGACGGCTGAATAATAAACAAAGTCATCCGGGATCGAGATAGAATAGCCCGGCTTCGGTAATCAATAGAGTACCATAATCGGGTATATATATATATATAAATGAAAATGAGATTGGAGGTGCCAAAGCCCAAACTCCCCTATTTATACTAAACTCCAACCAATTATCATACATTACGTGGGAGGACAACTGTCTTCACCAAATTTGATTCCAATTTCATACAAATCCATAAGCAACGTGGCAGTCAATTCTACTTTGGCCCACTTTATATGATAATTACGAAAAATAATCCAAAGTTTCTAAATTTACATATTTTATCCTCCTCATATATATATTCCAACAATCATTCACTCCACCACTTTGGGAATATTTTACCAACTTATTCTTAAGCATGTCTTAAATATCCAATAAATTTTATTGCCTCTTTACTTAATCCTTGACATGCTAGCGGATATTTCCTAAATCCCAATATATTCTAAACTTGATAAAACTCGATAAAATTTTACCTTAAAACTTTATCTCTGACGTCATAATTCCTTATAAAGTGACGTCATAAAAGGAAAACACAGTCGGGGTATTACATTCCTCCCACCCTTAAAATAAGTTTCGTCTCGAAACTTAGACCAAGAACAACTGAGGAAATTTACTTTTCATTTCCATTTCAGTTTCTCATCTCATCTCCTCAGTTCCATGCCTATATCAAAGAATCTTTACCAAAAGAACAACCTTAGTGCGATAATGTTTCTCCCGTCGCTCTAGAATACGAACGAGTTCTTCCTCAAAAGTCCCGGCAAGACGAAACTCAATATCCTAATAGCTTAAAATATGAGAGGGATCATGCATAAAACACCCCCCCCTATTCTTACGAATTTTAAAATAGATTCGGAGTCATTATTTTCAAAGGAAGAAACTGTATACCGGCTTTTTAATATTTCAAACGGGCTTAGTCTCTACTCCAGCTGCTGTCGAAACATGAAATGTGGTTGACTTGTGTATCATAAGAACACCAGCCAACCATAGTCAAATACTATGATTGGTCATAATACAGCTAATAGGAACTTATATTCGTAGCACATATATACACATGTTCTACCAATTTCCGTACACTATATTAGTAGGACTAGATTGAATATTACTACTTTTAAGGACTGATTGTCTCTCTACCAATCAACCCATAGGACAGGTCCAAGGAGATCTCACTAGAAAACTTTGACATCCCACGTTTGCATTCCGGAATAAATTGAGGGTAACATACCCCCGCGGACATGGGTGATACTGCCACTGCCAAGTATCACCTAGAGACTAACACTCATGTCCATATATACATTTTTCACATCTTGAATTACTGATTAGTCTACAAAGAGCTACTATTATTCACAAATATACAAGATAATTAAATTCGATAGTAGCAGAAGCTCACTAATGTCACGACTTGCTATGATATAATATTGTCACTTTCAGATATCTGGCAGTGTCCAACATGTCGTACATATGTAACAATAATAATCTAATTAGCTTATATCCGATAACTATATACATGCTTCTATATAGTCTCCTCTTAAAGCGAACCCTTAATTAATCTAATAATAGATATCCATGTGTACGCCATCCATTTGTCAACCAAATAAGGAAGGTAATGATAGCATTGCTTACTCAACCAAATGGAGATCAATCCAATTCACTTCAACGTGAAACCAATCCAATATATATATAAATTAATTACAATTTTACCTTATTTACTACATATTTAAAATATGGTCCATCTTTCTAAGTTTTACAAAACTCTTCCTTAAAACCCGTTCCCCGGTGTACTGTAATACCATATCAAAACAATAAGTTTAGAATCATGCGTAAGATTTTACGAAGAGTTCTTGACGTACTAAAACACACAATGTTCTTTTATTTTATTTTATTAATTGTTTATTTTTAATATTATTAATACGGGGTATTACTGCACATACTTTAGTAGTAACGAGATATGAAAGACGTCATGTATTGGATCAGCTGCAGATAGCAAAGCTAGACGATAAGAAACTTTTTCCACCTTTTGGAGTATCTCAAATGGTCCTGCGTAGCGAGGATTTACTTTCCGCACTTTCTAAATCGAAACACACCTTTCGTGGGTGATATTTTTAGAAATACTTTTTTACCAGCTTAACTCAAGGTTCTTATGCAAAAGCAAATAAGACACACACTAAGTCAATGATGAAAAATAAAGTAGAGGATTTAGAGTAATCAACTTTAACAGAATACTCGAGAAGATATAAACTTCAATTAAGGTTAGAGCGCCTGAGAGTTGACATTAAACGATTTTCAAAGTCTACATTTTGAAACATAAGTTATCATAGTAAAATCGTCATACTTTTAAACACAAATCTTCACGGTAAAATCATCCAATAGAAGGTGCACTTCGGAAAAATATAATAATGATGTTATGTTAAACTATAAACTGTTTAAATATAGTTCTTTTTAAGATCAACTGAGAAAGAAAAACAGTAGCTCTGATACCACCTTCTGTAACACCCCCTTTTTGTAATCCGAGGAGGATGTTGCAGCGCCAGTAATTATGTAGACTTGAATGGTCTCATAATTACCTTAGGCTTATAGGGACATGCAACCATGCTCCCATAAACAAGATGATAAACAAATAAATAAATAATTTAAAAGAATGACAACGGAAGACATGAAATACGGTTTTTATCATCAAATATGGCGCAAAACTTTTACATATATTTTCCGCAATCTTGCAAGATAAAGTGAAATCTCATACATAAGGTATAGAAATTTGAAAGACTTTATTATATAACAAAACGTTTAAAATCTTTCCTTGTACAATGTCAACTCTTCAAGGCCTCCTTACCTAACCTGCAAAATTTGACTGATGTACATCGTATGCAGACGAGGCACACCAGCCAACCAATACACAACACGGTTGGTTAGTTCGGTGAAGAACTAGCAAATGACGAAACGGTATCTTTGTGGATCTCTGGATACTTAAAAGAAATAGAATAGAATAGTCCCAGAACATTAGATATCTGAGGAACTGAATCTCTGAAGAATCATATTTCCAAAAGAAATGGAAAATGATATCGGAAAAGAATAATGATCACTGTCAGCCACACACGCATATATACCCATACACACACACACACATATATTACTTGTATAAAATATTTCATAAGGATAAAATATTCACCTAACACACACCATTCTTCGAATGATATCAAACAATGATTACTTAATTCTCACTACGAGACATTAATGCTTATTTATTTATCACTTACTTATATCGTTATTGAACCACGTTGTACTTGACGTAACAAAGTAGCAACGTTATACCGGCACATGCCTATTTACCACTCATCTAGGTAAAATGTATCATTTTGATAATATTCAAAATGAACTTTTCATGAAAAGCTTATAGAGCAAGACGTAACAAGTCTTGACCTGTTATGATCACGCACATTCACGCTCACACGCACACACGTTTAACACTCCTTTTGTTACTGGATTAGTAACACACACGTGTCACATTATAAGGATTCATTAGATGAACCCGTGTACAATCCCACCGTATAACTTTATCTCGTTAGCCGTCAAGCTAGACACTAATTTATACATATATTCAACTTACATAATAAATAAGGATATGGTCTAAAAATCAACCAAAGTCCACACTTGGAAAGTATATAACCGGCTTGAATAGAGAAAGAACGAACAGAGATTGCAAGAATAGATAGACTTTGCAATTTATTTTAAACAGATACAACAGATATACTTGATAATTAGCAACTGACATGGATTAAAAGAAAGGCATTGGGTCTTTTAGGAAGTAAATGGAACAAAGTCACTTGCCCTGGTTATAGACCTAAAGTCTGAAGATGTAACATATTATGATCAACCAAGAGATTTAATTCCTTCCGAATAGGTAAGATCTCGACTGATGTCACCAACTATACATCCAAGTGTATCCATCCACGGTGAAATAATGGCTAATCGTCCCAAAGTACGACGGCTGAATAATAAACAAAGTCATCCGGGATCGAGATAGAATAGCCCGGCTTCGGTAATCAAGAGAGTACCATAATCGGGCATATATATATAAATGAAAATGAGATTGGAGGTGCCAAAGCCCAAACTCCCCTATTTATACTAAACTCCAACCAATTATCATACATTACGTGGGAGGACAACTGTCTTCACCAAATTTGATTCCAATTTCATACAAATCCATAAGCAACGTGGCAGTCAATTCTACTTTGACCCACTTTATATGATAATTACGAAAAATAACCCAAAGTTTCTAAATTTACATATTTTGTCCTCCTTATATATATATTCCAACAATCATTCACTCCACCACTTTGGGAATATTTTACCAACTTATTCTTAAGCATGTCTTAAATATCCAATAAATTTTATTGCCTCTTTACTTAATCCTTGACATGCTAGCGGATATTTTCTAAATCCCAATATATTCTAAACTTGATAAAACTCGATAAAATTTTACCTTAAAACTTTATCTCTGACGTCATAATTCCTTATAAAGTGACGTCATAAAAGGAAAACACAGTCGGGGTATTACAATCTAAAACATATTCGAAAGGAATCGGGTCAAAACCAGCAAGGAACCCAAAGGAGGCAAGTAGTGACTCGGCCAAGTCACTGGAGACATCTCGCGGTCGCGAGTGGGCCGGTCGCGGCCGCAAGATGTTCTTAGTCCCTCCCCCGAGAAGGCAGCCTTCGTTGGCCGCAAAACACGGGACTCGTGACCGCGAAAGGTTGTCTTCAACTTCTGGATAATCGTGTTCATTCTTGCCGCGGCGAGACTCAAACCCAACCTTGTTTGTTCTTGCTCTTTCTTAATTGTTCTAAATCCGTTTTTGTTCAAACTTGTTTTAAAACGTTTCTAACTCAAAATACAACCCAAATAACACTAAAACGATTCCAATAGACACACAAAAGACCTCAAACAAGGACTAGAGGGGAGAGCGGAAGATGGATTACCTAGCCTCTTAAAGGCTCTTCGAAAACGTTTTTGTCGGAATGATTATCATTCTCATCTTTGCTGAAGCGCTTGCAATCTTTGGTCTGATTGTCGGAATCATCTTGTCCTCGAGAGCGGACCCGTCAAGAACAGAGTAGACGCAGTAAAGCAAGCACATTCCACGTTTCCACTCATTGATAATGACATTGGTTGATGTTGAATGAAAAATCATCTTCTTTTCTTCACTGATTAGGCTTTTCTCAACATATGTCAGTTTAAATTGCTCCCATCTGTTCTGGTTGAATCATTTTTGTTTCCGACCTCATTTCATTTATATGGTTTCGTATGTTGATGTTTCCATTTGTAGACAATAATAAAAACGCTCTTGTGATCCTTTGTTCGATTGAAAGACCGTTTCGTATGATTACTGCTCTATTTTGGAGCCACGTCTATCAATTGTAAGATTACAACGAAAATCTAATTGGCCGAAACTAAACTGGAGCTAATAGTTTCTTTCAATATCGCCCCAGCCTATCGAAACACGAGTGCATATATACAATGAAAATGTCATCAACAAGAGATGTCATCACAAATGAGTGAGATCGACGGTTATCTAAGCTGGGTCCTTTCTCTTTTTCTAAATTCAGTTTTGTCATTCAACAAATAAGGAATTCACACAAAATCAACACTTATCGAATTTACTATTTAGACAAATTGTATAAAAATGTTATCAATAAAAATGTCATCACCCATGACATCATCACAAATGATTGAGATCAATAAAGTGTAATCACAAATGTCATCCATGAATAAAAATGTACTAATAAAAATGTCATCACAAATGATTGCATCAATGAAGTGTGATCACAAATGTGTCATCAGTGAATAAAAGTAGAACCAATGAAAATATATCGATGTACAATTGATTAATTAAAAAAAGTGGCATCAAACGATTTTATTAAAAAAAGTGGCATCAAATAATTACATTAGAACAATGAAATCAAAACACTGCTTTGAAAAAATGGCATCACGATAAAAAATGACATAGAAAAAATGGCATCCTGGTAAAAAAAATAAAATAAAATAAGTGGCATAAAAAAAGTGGCATCAAAAAAAGTGGCATCAGCTGTCAACAGTAAATAAAAAAAAATCCGAATGAGTCGGTCAATGTTAATCGGTCAACGATCAATTGTTGACCAGTTGACCGTTGACCCTCAATACTCCATTTGGGTAGGGTCTAGCTAAGCTAATTAAATTAGTTTATGGTCTAATGACCTAATTAAAGGTTCATAAAAGACTACTTAGCAAAATCACCCTTATAAATAGATAAAATAAAATTATACTCAAAAATATTTAAAAAAAAATAAAAAAGGTTGAAATGGTCATTTATATATATATATATATATATATATATATATATATATATATATATATATATATATATATATATATATATATATATAGTGTATGGATCATTTGTGCAGAAGCCGTAGGATGTGCACTTTGCACAAATATTATTTGGTGAAATGTGAAACATTATTCGGTGAAATTTGAAGCATTATTCGGTGAAATGTGAGTATTGTTTAGGGGAATGTGAAACATTATTTGGTGAAATTTGAAACATTTCATATAAATTGTAAGTATTGTTTAGGGAATTGAGGTTTCTTTTATTTGAAATGGATGAAAAAAAAACTAAACATTATTCGGTAGAATGTTACAAATAATTCAGTGGAATTGGGACATTTTCATCTGAACTGAACTGAAAAAAAACCATAACAGTATTCGCTAGAATATTTCACATTTCACCGAATAATGCTTCAAGTTTCACCGAATAATGTTTTACATTTCACTGAATAATATTTGTGCACACCCGAAACCCCCCCCCCCCCCCCCCCCCACACACACACACACTATATGTGTGTATATATATATATATATATATATATATATATATATATATATATATATATATATATATATATATATATATATTATTAGATAAGGATTCGAGGAAGATTACTCTACCTGAAAGCATCCTGCCGGATGAGGTCAAGGAGACCTGTATCATTATATAAATTAGGTCCCCTGGTAGAGTAGCAAAAGTGTGCAGCCTTATCCGCTACCCGGTTACCATTACGAGGAACGTGGGAAGCTCCTATATTACTTACTCCTAGGATAATGGTCTGTACATCCGACATTACTAGTTCTATTTCCCAGAGGCAGTTTGCGCGTGTTCGTAAAAAAATCGTTATGATTTTGGAAGCCTCTTCTATGATTAGATTCTCAATCTTTAGTTCCTTAGCCCTTTCCACTCCAAGCCTTGGTGCCAATGCTTCTGCCATAATAGGAGAGTGTCCACCAATAACTCTACCATCCATGCTGTTTAGGTTACCATTCCAGTCCCGAATAATGTAACCAATAGAACTCTTTGAAGCTGATATATATGATCCATCAAAGTTTATTTTGTATTTGGCCATGGGTGACGTTTTCCATCGTATGGTCTTTTTGGCGTTTTTAGAGTGGACATTAATTTCCTCCTTTTCGGATTGTAGAATCCTCGTCTTCTTCAAGGTTCAGCTTGCTGGTTCTTCTCCAATTCTCGATATTTTCCAGAACAAGTTTTTTAAAGCCCTATGTTGAGGGGATCTTGTCATTTCTAAAGATTATTTGATTCCTCACAAACCATAATGTCCACCATCTTATTGCTATATTTTGTTTACTCTCCTTCGAGAGAGTGGCGCTTAGAAGCTGGAAATTTTGATCCATATCTCTGTTCTCTGATATAAGTGAGTTGACTTTATATGATATTTCTATGGGAAATTGTTGTTTAAAGTTGTTAAGGGGACATTTTATAAAAATGTGAATATCATCTTCTGATGATTTATTACACAAGATGCATGTAGTAGGAACAGTGACACCCTTTTGGGCTAATCGAGTAGCTCCAGGTAAGCCTTTATGCTTGATTTTCAATAAAAAATTTTTAACTTTTGGGGGAGCGTCGATTTATCAAATCCATGTGAATCCATCAGATGTTGTTTATTGTTTGTTGTTTATATGAGATTAGATTATAGGCACTTGACGTTGTGAACCAGCTGATAGAGCATAATTAGTATTGCATAATAGATTACATTTAGCATAGTTTAATTGTGAATATTGCATATTTTAGTTACAATTACATGTTTACTTGTGGTGTTGGAAGAGTCGGAATATACACGTGTTTATGGTTAATTTCGGGTAAATGTGGATCCGACGAGGAATGAGGAGAGTCTTGGATGAAAGAAGATTCAAGTTGAGGAAGAAAAGTGAAGAGCACGGGAGCGGAGTCGAATTTTGAGAGTCTAAGTGAAGAACAAGTCAGTAGAAATTATCGACAGACAAGCTGAACTTGTTTCGCACTTTCTAGAGGTCTCCGTGGTCCGATTGACTATTATAACCAAGCGTTGGAAATATTTCTTTGAGATCTACAACTTTCGTGTTTACATCGAGACCAAATTCGAAACGGAAAAATTGTTGTGAATAGTATGGCCGCCCCCGCGACCAATCTAGCCGCCAACGGCCCGAACCTCTGACAAGCGACTTCGCAATCGCCTGGCCGCCCCGCGGCCTGGGTTGGCTGTCCCGCGGCCCTCGCAGAAACGCCGAATTAGAATCCAGACTTTAATTAGGGTTTTAGTTTATTTTCTTAGCCGACTCTTGGAGGCTTTTATAAGACTTTTCTAGTTTATTCTTCCATTCACCTTATGCACTTTATTCAATTGTTGAGAGCGCCGTTGAGCATGAGCAACTAAACTCTCAAGGTATCGCCTACAGTTTGGTGAACCTATTTCTCTCCATTGCATTCATCAATCGAAGTGATAAATTGTAGGTGAACCTATTTCTCTCCATTGCATTCTAAAACCAATTTACTTTGTTTGCTTGCTTCCGCTTTGATAAAAGGCAGATCTTTTTCACACCAAAAACCCACATATTATCTATTAGCGATTAGACTTGCACTTGAATTGAGTAGATTTCCCTGTGGATTGACCTCTTGCTTACACACTATACTAGTTGTGAGTTTGAGTATTCTTTGGCAAGAACAACGACAGGTTTTCCTCTTGTCAAATTTGGCGCCGTTGCCGGGGAATTCTTATCAATTTCTTGTGTTTTTTTTATCGCTAACTTTTGTATATATATTTACATCTAACCCCGTCGTGGACCTATCTTATGATTCACGACACCTTATTGCAAATATTTCTAGATGTTGAAGTTATGGCAGTTTCAAGGAGAGTATTTTCACAATTACCTCACAAGGGTGTAAAATTTATTTGACATCCGTTATTCACGGGGTTTTCGAGATAGTTTGTGAGATGTGGTGCTTTATGTTTTTGAGGGCATGACTCATGAGACCCGAGAAATTTCCAGGTCCATAAACAATGGAAGCTTTGCTGGTTTAGGAGTGTCGGGACTATGGGATCTTTTATGCTACATGGGTGACCAATCGGCGGAGGAAGAATCCTACACTTCGATGTTTCAACCAATGGAGTACTCTTACACGTCCATGGAGGATTCAACCAATGTCTTGATAGAGAAAATAGAGCAATTACATGAGATGGTGAATCAAAATGGGGAAGCAATTATCCGACTCTCTCAAACATTGAAGGAGTTGGAAGTTGGGCAATGTTCTATTCCTCAAATTGATGAAAGCCAAGCGGCCAACAACGATGAATTCTCCGATAATGAAGAAGAGAATCTAGTGGTTATCGACACGAAATCTCAAGAGACGTCCCTAGAGATTGAGTATGTTTCGATGCTCCCTCCATTCGTAGAAATCATCCCCAACTCGCCTATCAAGGAACCAAGTCCGGAACTAATTCCTGTTGTTCCCGAACAAGAAACTAGTACTTTTTGCAAATTGGGAGATTTTGGTGAATATGTCGATCCATGGAGCCACTACTTCAACAAACCACCAGCAGAACTATGTTGGTGGTCCTACATACCCTTGAGGGAGAATCAAGCTCGAATGAAGGGTAAGTTGGTAATGGTTCTCATTGCTATATGTTTAATTACCAATTGTTTCATCATTAGTGTGCATTCGAATATCGGTTGGGCACAAGAGTTTGATTTGCTTTTGAGGGTGCTGACGATGTCTGCTTGAGTCTTGAATGAGTGGATGAATAAACTGTCGAGCCAATGACAGTAAAAAAAGGCGCTACTTGGGAAGCAACCCAAGGCCGCCCTGCGGCCAAGAAAGCCGCCCCGCTGCTAGGTTGTCTCCTCAGCCGCCCTGCGGCCTCTGACAGGACTGAAATGTTCCCTTTCCTCACTTTCCACCACCGCAGTGAACAAGTCAGTTTTTCTTTATTTCCTTCATATTTTTATCTTTTGTTGTCTTTTATGTCATTGAGGAAAATGCCTAATTTAAGTGTGGGGGGAAGAATCGCATGGTATGATAGGATTGCATGTTTATTTTTAGTTGGCACTTTTATTTTTGTTTTTAGTTTATATTGCATATCAGCATGTTAGTCTTTAAAAAAAATCAGTTATTTATAAATTGCATTATTAGGATTAGGTCTTATTTCCCCATATGGATTCCATTTGTCCTCTAATCTATCTATTGAGATTTATGCCCCATGATGTGCTTGGATTGTTGAAACCTTCGATATATATTTTCTATACCATTTGATGAACATGATTGGTTAATGATTGAGCACATAACCTCTTGGAATTATGGGTGATCTTGAAGTTCTAGACATGACCCGGTGAGCTTATTTTAAGCCTATTCGGGACTGCACTTTATTTAGTCCTCTTGCTTGTTGAGTGTACTCTCTTTAATTGCTTCCTCTTTGGCTTGCATTTAGATATCTTTTTCAAGGCTGCATATTATGATTTCTGCACATGACTTAAACATGATTGAGGCACCTTTATTAGCCCCATTTGACTCTATTCCCACCTTACATATTATCCTCTGATTGAAACCAATTTGAGCCTATTGCCTATTCTTTTGTAGCTCCACAAGATTTTTCCATAGCCAATGATAGCCCGACCCCATACGGGAATTATGAATGGTTGGTGAATATCTATATTGTGGGTTATGGTTTTTAGTGGTGGATTGTGTATGTTTGAGGTATATTTATGAGATGGTTGATTCTTGCTAGTACATTCATTACTTGGGATCTAAGGAGAATAAAATTCATTTAGGGGCAAAAGTCAAGGAAAATCATTTGATATAGCATGAATGGAAAAAGGAAAAAAAAAGAAACAAAAAAGAGAAAAAAAGAAAAAGAAAAAAAAAGGAATAAATGAATGAGTTGAGTATGATTTGTAAAGTTTTATGCTTGAGATTGGTGTTGTATGACATTATAGAGATATGATAAGAGGAGTTTATGAGTGGGTTTATGATTTGGTTGCTTTCTTAGTTCCCGGATTATGAGCACCACATGACCTAAATTGTTCCATACCTTATATGTGTTGTAAGGAGGAAATCGAGATTGCAAATAAAATATAAATAATGTAAAGCAAACCAGATTCCGTCCCTTGTAAATGATTACAAGACTTCCTCCCGATGCAGTAGTGGGAAGTCAGGATCGATCCACGAGGAAGCGTGTCAGGGGATCCTAGGCAGCGGTGGAATCTGACGAACAGAAGTCGACCACAGGTTGTCGATCTCGACTAGGGTTAGTCGACAGAAGATCAGACAAGTCGATTCACGCAGCAGCAGTCGCAGGAGAGTTGTCGATATCGACCAAATCTACTCGATATCGAGTAAACAAGTCGATGTCGAGGATGGCTTTGTCGAGTACCTGCACAGGAGAAGCTACGACGATCTGGGATCGGGAATCAGTAGTCGATATCGACTAGACTTAGTCGATATCGAGGAGGGCAGAAAAGTAAAAACAAGCAATTTCGATTGGTAACTTGATGAATTAAAAAGAACTTCCAAGATTAGGGTTTGCGACAACGATTACCACGAAAGCGGAATAAAAATCATAAAAGGCAGTGACTTTATTGATAAAGGAAAAGGCTTTCACCTAATGCGACAAGTAGGAATATAAATCTCGCGACAAATAATCCTAATTGCATCTATTCCTTTTCATAATTAGCATTTATAATCTTTCGAATAGAAATCCTAATTACTACCTAGGTTTCACAACATGAGTTCTTCAATTTCTCAATCAAAGATGAAGCACATAGGGAATAGATTAAAATAACGATAAAATACCTCCTTTTGCAATCGCTAATCCACCGACATGGGTCTCGTTGGGCTCACCCCAACCCCAGAAGTAGGTGGACTACTCGCGCCTCATCGCAATCGCAGACATTGATGTATGAAAAGAAACTTACAATAAACTATATTCAAAGTCTTTACAATCCCGGCACTCAACTTTCGCAGAATGCCAAAACCCTAAAACCTTTGAACTCCTAAAACCTCTATGTGTAATTGTATCTCTGAAATTGAATTGCTGTGTGATGGAATGACTAAAACTCAGCCCCCTAAGGCTTTATTTATAGCGCTCAAACCCCGCTAATCAAGGAAAGAAAAACTATATCTATATCTAAATCTCTATATCTAAAAGCTTAAAGATAAATAAATGGAATAAAGGAATTAAATCCATAAAGGGAAATTATATCTAAAAGGCTAAATATCTTCATGTGGATAAATCTTCTTCTCCATGGATAAATGTTGATAGACTCGGATAGAATCGGATAGATCTTGATAGACTCGGACAACCTTCGGCCTCAAGGAATCCAAAACCGCGTCGGACATCCCAAACCGCGTAACGCGTCTCAGGGTCCCTTTACTCGATATCGAGTAAAGTCCTCGATATCGAGGAGACTGGTTCGTCGACTAGGCTTCAACAGCATGCTCGGGTAGCTGGTCCTCGACATGGCTCGGTTGCGCGCTTCAGGTGTTGTCGATATCGAGTAAGTAACTCGATATCGAGGAGAGTGGCTTCATCGACTTGCTAGCCCGTCCTCATCGAGCAGCTTCTTCACGATGTTGCTCGGCCAGTTGCTCTGAGTTTGTCGATATCGAGGAGTTTCCTCGATATCGAGGAAAGTGTTGCTCAGTGTCCGGTTGTCTGGTCAAGTCGAGTAGCTCTCCTCGGCTCCTCGATCAGGTTTCTTCTTCGACTCCGGGTATGATCTTCAGCTTTGTCGATATCGAGTAACTAACTCGATATCGAGGAGTGTCCTGGAGTCGGGTTAGTTTGTCTTCAGTTTCTCGATCTGGTGTTCCTCGATCAGTGATGTGCCCGGACATTGTTTGTCGATATCGAGTAAAACTCGTCGATATCGAGTAATCTTCAGCCTCCGTCTTTGCTTCTTAGTTTTCTCCCGAAATGGCTCCATATTCTGCAATATTAAACAAAAACTTATGTAGACTTCTATTTCTTGCAAATAGGCACATATTACATAAATTTGACATATTCCCAACCCGAAATATGCAAAGTGTATAGAATATGGAACTAAACTGTGCATTTCAACATGGCTATTTTAATAGACATCAATATGTTCTACCTTGGCCCCATTACAACCCAATTAAAAGACCTCGTGATTTCTGTTGTGTGTAGAGTCACCAGCGGTGGAGAATTAGAACACTAGTGCAAGGCTATTGTATGCTAAACTTTTGAAGATTGAGTTTTGAGCGTAAACATTTAACCCTAAACACTTAAGCGAGAGTGAAACACATATTTCCTGTGAGGTCTAGAATGGATATGATGTTGTTAATCTATTGTGTTTGCTAGTTTTTCATGCACTTAAAGATTATTGAGGTGGATACTTGAATTGCTATGCAGTTGGGCTGGAGAGTTGAGTTTTCTATTGCTTGAGGACAAGCAAAGTTTCAAGTGTGGGGGAATTTGATAGAGCATAATTAGTATTGCATAATAGATTACATTTAGCATAGTTTAGTTGTGAATATTGCATATTTTAGTTACAATTACATGTTTACTTGTGGTGTTGGAAGAGTCGGAATCTACACGTGTTTATGGTTAATTTCAAGTAAATGTGGATCCGACGAGGAATGAGGAGAGTCTTGGATGAAGGAAGATTCAAGTTGAGGAAGAAAAGTGAAGAGCACGGGGGCGGAGTCGAATTTCGAGAGCCTAAGTGAAGAACAAGTCAGCAGAAATCGTCGCCAGACAAGCTGAACTTGTTTCGCACTTTCTGGAGGCCTTGGTGGTCCGATTGACTATTATAACCATGTGTTGGAAAGATTTCTTCGAGATCTACAACTTTCGTGTTGACATCGAGACCAAATTTGAAACGGAAAAATTGATGTGAACAGTATGGCCGCCCCGTGGTCAAGTTAGCCTCCCCGCGGCCCGGCTAGCTGCCCTGCGGCCCGAACCTCTGATGAACGACTTCGCAATCGCCTGGCCGTCCCGCGGCCTGGGTTGGCTGACCCGCGGCCCTCGCAAAAACGTCGAATTAGAATCCAGACTTTAATTAGGGTTTTAGTTTATTTTCTTAGCCGACTCTTGGAGGCTTTTATAAGACTTTTCTAGTTTATTCTACCATTCACCTTATGCACTTTATTCAATTGTTGAGAGCGCCGTTGAGCATGAGCAACTAAACTCTCAAGGTTTCGTCTACAGTTTGGATATTTGATTGTTGAATTGTGAGTTTCTTAATCTAGTTCTTATTCCTATTCCAATGTTTTGACTTCTTTGTGCTTAATTGCTTGAATGTGTTTTATTCTCTCTGGCCTGATCAACTAGTCAGAATATGTGTTAAATATCGACTCGTAGCTTGATATTGCATGTACCTTTGTTAATTCATATTCATAATGCTATCTCTAAGTTAAATTGTAACCGTGTTAGGGCTATTTAGAGATAAGGGTTGCTAGGACTCGTAGGTCTAGTAATTTACCTAAGATCTGGACAAGGACATTGATAGGAAAAGGCAAGAACTAGAGGCTGAAACAAGGATCGAATTCATCAATCGAAGTGATAAATTCTAGGTGAACCTATTTCTATCCATTGCATTCTAAAACCAATTTACTTTGTTTGCTTGCTTCCGCTTTGATAAAAGGCGGATCTTTTTCACACAAAAACCCCCATATATATTCTCTATTAGCGATTAGACTTGCACTTGAATTGAGTAGATTTCCATGTGCATCGACCTCTTGCTTACACACTATACTAGTTGTGAGTTTGAATATTCTTTGGCAAAAACAACGACAGGTTTTCCTCTTGTCACCAGCCCTTTTTGTCATGCCACCAGTACAACCTATCGGCGAGGGGACTGATTGGTAGCGGGATTTTGGTGATTTCTTTTGTTATAGCTTCTGGGAGAATGGAATCACGCTTTTCTCTCCACCATTTCCCCCCATTATGTAATCGCTTATATTTTCTTTTTGGTCTATGTTGAGTTGGGGGTCAATCTTATCCAAAAGAGGCTTTGTTGTTACCCAGTTGTCTTTCCAGAAACTGATAGATTTTCCGTCTCATACGGACCAAATAATCCCTGATTTGAATTTTGTAATCAAGGAGCTGAGTTTTGACTTTTGACCATTAGTCACTACTAGAATTTTGTTCATAGACATCGGGTATAAACCGATGTTAATAAAAAAAAAATTCGACGTGTTACCACATCGGTTTATAACCGATGTCTTTAATAGTTTATAACATCGTTTTTCCTTTTAATAATGATTTAAATACATGGATGTAATTACTTTTTGATTGATTCATCTAATGTTAAACCTTTTTTTTCATTTCTAGCCATTTGAGGTATGTAGGGTAATACAAAATTTCAAATCAACATCGCTATTTTTTATAAACTTGATGTCTTACATCGCTACCCACATCGGTTATGTATTATTCAATTTGTGAATACTCTTTTTTCATTTGTAATTTGTGATATTATTTGATATAAATATAATATACCATATTGAATATTTTTAAAAACAATGTTATTTATATATTTTCACATCAGTTTTTTTCTTTGAAAATGATGTTTTGATTATTTACAACATCATTTTATATATTTTTAACGATGTAATTGCTACATATACACATCTGTTTTTGTTATAATTTTTTTGTAGGAGGAAATCGAGTTCAAAATATAATAATATAAATAAAACCAGATTTGTACCCACGCAAATAATTACAAGACTTCCTCCCGATGTAGAAAAAGAAAGTTAGGATTGATCCTCGAGGAAGTGTGTCAGCGGATCTCAGGTAGCAGGCGAATGTCACGAATGGTGATCGACCAGAAAAAACCACTCGATATCGGCCAGTAGTGCTCGATATGGACCAATCAGTCGATTTCTGGCAATTCTGCAGACATCAGCAAATTTCGACCAAAAAGTGGTCGATATAGACCTGTCAAGTCGATATAGACATGTGCATGCAGAAACAAAAACAAGAATTAGTCGATATCGACCAAGTGCAACTCAATATCGACCAAATCAGTACCCAATATCGATCGGCTCAGAAGACTGCCGGTCGACCAGAAGACTCGATATCGACCTGTGTATGTCGATTTCGAGTGCTTTGCAAAAAACGTGACGGAACTAAGAATTGCAGATTTCGAAATAAACAAAATATGAAAGAAAACTTCCAAGATCGGGGTTTGCAACAACGATAACCAAACATGCATAAGGAAAGAGAAAGAGAAATCATGCAATCACATCAAAGGATCAAGCTTTCGCCTTTTCCAACAATTAGGCAACTCTCTCAAGAAACCCTAATTGTATCTACCAATTTTATGTTTATAATCCAAGTGGTTAACCTGAATCTCTATTAAATAGGTAATAAACATATAACAGGCAGTGGATGATCAAAACACAATAAAGGTCGAATATTTACCTCAAGCATGCATGGCTATCGTCGGGCTCACCCCAACCCTAAAAGTAGGTGGACTACTCGCTCTTCATCATAGGGAAACTCATCAACAATAAAAGGAAACTTAATTGCATTAATGAAATAAAACAAATCTTAAAACCGATCGAAGCCAATTCCGCTCTCGCCAAATACCACTTCTCTCGACTCCAAGCTCTCTCTCCTAACTCTCCAACTCTTGTGTTCTCTCTAAATTGGAATTAATTAAAACTAGCCCCACATGCTTTATTTATAGGCCTTAATCCTTGCTAATCAAGGTAAGGAATATCTATAATCTATCTAAAGATATAATCCTACTTGGAAATAAATAAATCTAATTTAGTAAACAAGATAAATCTTATAGGGTAATTAAATGTTCCACCCTTATGATAGATAAAAAGGTAAAAAGATAAAATATCTCTCAAGTCTTCATGTGCAAGGAATCCTCCACTCGGAATCAGGATCTGACTCGAAACTGACTTGTATTCGTCACTAGAAGTTGGTCGATATCGACCAATATAGGTCGATATCGAGTTGTCTTTCTATCTTCTTGTTTTCTTGTCAAGTCGAGTCGATCCGGAAATTTCGACTGAAATAGGTCGATATCGACCAATATAGGTCTATATCGACCACTCTTCAGTGTCTCGTTCTGTGCTCAGCTTTGCTCGATGTCGGGCGCTCTTCCTTATATTTTCGAGCTCCTTCAGTAGATATCAGTGTATTTCTAGTGCTTCTTAGTTTTGCTCCGAATTTGCTCCAAATTCCACAATATTAAACAGAAACTTGTGTAGAACTCTATTTCTTGCAAATAAGCATAAACTACACAAATTTGCTATATTCCCAACCTAGAATACATAAAATGATAGAATAAAGAACTGAAATAGATATAAAAACATGGCATAAATCATGGACATCGAATCACCCAATACTTAAGCTTCCTTGTCCCCAAGCAATAACTTGAATGGTCATACAAGGGAAAAAACAAAACTCTCAACATCATAGATTCATTCTCATATGTCCCTGCAATCAACTACCATCATCGACAAGGTACTTGTGCCACAAATCCATGCATGTGCAATAAAAAGCAACATCTACTCACAAAAGAAGGGTTATGCAAAACAATCCATAATTGGCAAAGAAACAATAATCAAGAGGACTTTAATTAAGCTAAAAAATGAGTAGATTTGGTAAAAGGCTAAAGGTGGGCAATTTTTGGCAATGTGGTGCTAATGATCCAGGGAAATGGAGTAATTTCCAAATTGAATTTCCACATTCCTTTTTCATTTGATATTTCTCACCTTTCACTCATTCGCTTGATGCTTTTTTCAATAATATTCTTTTACCTCTCTAACCTCAGCACTATGTTGTAGGAGGAAATCGAGTATGAAATATAATGAAATAGATCAAACCAGATTCGTGCCCCAGTAAATAATTACAAGACTCCTCCCTAGGCAGTAGTGGGAAGTCAGGATCGATCCACGAGGAAGCGTGTCAGCGGATCCTTGGTAGCTGTAAATCTCACAGAAAAGCAAACAAAAGAAAGAAAGAAAGAAACAAAAACAGAAATAACAAACAAAAGCAGAAATAAAAGCAAAGACACAGACTTACTCGATCTCGACAAAGTTAACTCGAGATCGACAAACAACAGTGACGACAGAAACTCAGAATCGATCACAGAAACTACTCGATCTAGACAAACAGGTACTCGATCTCGACTACTGTAGTACTCTAGATCGACTAGCCTAACTCGAGATCGACAAAACAGACAGAAACTTTAAATGCAAACTTCGAACACAGAATCGCAGATTTCGGAAGAAATAAACTCAATTTATAAAGAACTTCCAAAGCCAGGGTATCAACGCCACAACGATAACCATGCAAAGTAACACATAAAGGAATAAAAGATCATGCTTTCCATCAAAATAACTTTCGTTACTAACAAATAGGCATATAGAGGCTTTCGCATAAACCCTAATTGTTACTAACCCTTTTCACATAATTAATCCAAGTTATGTTAAGATCACTTTCGCTTCAATAACACAAACAAGGATCACCTTCAACTCTCGCAAAAGAATCAAGCTTATAGGGATAGAAGACGAATTGCATAAAAAGATTGTACCTTTACCGCATCACCTTACATGGCCACCGTCGGGCTCACCCCAGCCCCAGAAGTGGGTGGACTACTCGCTCATCATCGCCAAGAAAGACATTAAATAACAAAAGAAACTAACTTGCATTGAATTAAATAAAGAAAGCTTACAACCAAACAAGACAAATCCGCTTTCGCCTTTCCACCTTGCTCGCCACAAACTCTCTCTCTCTCTACTACTACTTACTTATTCTCTCTGAAATTGAATGATGAAAAACCAGTCCCTAAGGCTTTATTTATATCCTTCTATTCCTTGCTATTCAAGGATAGAATATATCTATCTTTATCTAAATCTATATCTAAAGGCTTTAAGATAAATAAATGCAATTAAGGAATTAAATCTAAAAGGAAAATAATATCTAAAAGTAGCAAAATATCTTCCATGTGTAGGTAGGTCTTCTCCATAGATAAAACTTGATATTTTCGGATAGATCTCGGCAATCTTCGACTCCAAGCAACCCCAAACCGAGTAGGACAGCAAAACGCGTAACGCGGCTTCGGGACGCAGTTTCCTCGATCTCGACCAACTTCCTCGAGATCGAGTAGAAGTGGCGTCGAGTATGGCTTGGCTGGGCTTGGTCGAGTAGCTGGTGCTCGTCATGGCTCGGACCTTGGCTCTCTGAGGTCCTCGAGATCGAGTAACCATGACTCATGGACTCGCTTGGTCTTGGTCGAGTACTCTTCTCCTCGGCACTAGCTCGGACTGGTGGTGAAGATTTTGTCGATATCGACAACTTTTGTCGAGATCGAGTAAAGTGTGTCCGGCGTCTCCGGGTCCTCGGCTTCTCGACTTGGCACATCTCTTCGACTCCGGACATGGCATCAGGATTTGGTCTATCTCGACTAGATTCCTCGAGATAGAGTAAGGCTCCGGGAGTCGGGTTGTCTCTGACTCAGTTCCCTCGATCAGTGCTTACTCGACTAGATGTGCTCGGATACCTTTGTCTAGATCGAGTACAGTACTTCTAGATCGAGTACATCTGGGCTCTGGCTTTATTCGTCCTGGTTCTGCTGCTTCTTGAACTTGGACTTCTGTAGTTGATTTCCGAGCATTTCCAACCTTTCTTAGAACTGCTGTAATTTGTCTCGAATTCTGCGAAATTAAACAAAAACTGGTGTAGATTCCATAATTTGGCAAATAAACATAAACTACATAGATTCTATATTATCTTAGCCCAAATGCATGAAATGTATGCAGAAAATGATATAAAAGATACTGTAAAATATGGCAGATTCAGCTCACAACAAACACCCCATACTTAAGCTTGCTTGTCCTCAAGCAATACTTTTATTTGTCTTTCAGGGGAAGAAATTAAAACTCTCAACATATTGGATTCATTCTCATATGTCTCTGCAATCAATTACCATCCTTGAAAAGGTACTAGTGTCACAGATCCATGCATGTGCAATTATACAAAAGCAACATCTACTTACAAAAGGAGGGTTATGTAAAAACAATCATTCGTGACAAAGCATTAATAATCAAGAGGACTTTAATTTAAGCTCAAATAAGGAGTAGATAGGTAAAACGCTAAAGGTGGGCAATTTTTTGGCAATGTGGTGCTCTTGATCCGGGGCCATTCATCACCTTCCATAATGCTTTTTTCAATATTATGCTTTTACCTCTCTAACCTCAGCACTGCCTTCTCGCGAGTCGCAAACATGGGTGTCATGAATGGCCCCGGATACTTAGTGCTTTGGACTCCTCACAATATGTCCCATCTCGCCAAACTATTATCTCAACGAGCAGGGTCAATCTACCCTTATCTCCTGAGGTGATTGGATTTTTTCTCACATTAAGTTTTCCATATATTTCAAACATTCTCCTGCCAAACTCCAATAATGATAATAACAACACAATAACCATATAATGTAACATCATTCTCAACATAATCCCCGGATAGGAAATAAGGTAAAGAATGACAATATTTAGAACATGTGGAGCATAATTGAAATAAGGCATAATATGGCTTTGTGTAATGCATAAGCATAGGTAAGGCTAGGATTATAGCAATGAGCATATATGGAAATATAAAATCCTCCATCATCTTATCATGCAACTTCAAATTTACTAGGCAATTTCAAATTGCCCACCTTTAGCCTTCAAATTTTTACCTCCTTTCATGGTTTTCAAGAAAATAATGCACTTCATTGTGACTTCCCTTTACTAGGTAATTTCATGATATATCTCTAATGAATCCAATTTTGCATCGTTGAGTTCAATATAAGCTTCCATGACATTAATCAAAAATTTTCAATGGGGGTCATTTTTCTCAAACTTTTGGAAAACATGCATATAAGCACATAATTCAATAATGAATTCAATGGGGGTCATTTTCTCAAACTTTTGGAAAACATGCATATAAGCACATAATTCAATAATGAATTCCAAAATAGCCATGTATAAGCAATTCAAGAAATAATGCACAAATATGGTCAAATATGCACAAAGTAAGCCCTTCCCCCACCCCATACTTAAACATTACAGTGTCCTCACTGTATATAAAATTAAGCGTAAGGAAAGAAACTCACTAGGCAGGTGTGCAGGGCTTCAAAATCTCGAGTGTAAATGCTTGCGCCGAGTCCGAATATATCTTATCCCATAGACCTGAAATATGGAAAACATATACCCCCAATAGAAAAACTAAAAATGTTCAAAACCAAAAACAAACAAAACAATGTCCAAAAGTTCCCAAAAATAAATGTCTATGTACAAGCTAGCTCTAGATTTTATAGTCGCTAGGCCGACTTTCTCCATTAAGCTCAAGGTGGCATTTGCAGGGCCCATGTAGCTTGGGCTTCAAATAGGATGCCATTCTTTTCCATCAGCTGTAATCCTCCAGAATGGATCTTGTTCACCACAAAAGGTCCCATCCTCTTTTTGTTGAATTTGTTAAGAAACCAATGATCCTTTTATTTGGAAACACAGAGCTTGTCTCCAACTTCATACTCCTTAGGCTCATCATTGGAAATCCTACATAAACGCACATACCAAGGCAAGCCTTTCCCATGTATAGATAGATCTTTAATGGAAATAGGAGAAGAAAGATCCATACCTTGGCTTACCTTCGTAGAAACGGAATCGGGGACCACGGTGTTTGGTCGATCTCCAGTAACTGTACTCGATCTCGACGAGTTTTCAGCTTCTGGTGGTGGACTGCCCGAGGATGCATGAGCTGGGGAGCGTGAGGCTTGGTCGATCTTGACAAACTTGGTCGATCTCGAGGGGCCTGGTCCGTTTGGTGGAATCAGCGTCGAGGAAGGCGAAGTCGAGGCAGCGAGGTGGTGGTCGATCTCGAGTAAAGTACTCGATCTCGAGGAGTCTGGCACTTCAGTCTGGCTGCTCGACGACGCTGGTGCTGGTGGAGGCTCCTGGTTTTGGTCGAGATCGACTAGAGTCCTCGATATCGAGGAATCTTGGTCGACTATGACCCCATACTTGCATCCTGTCAAGGCATCCGAAAAATAGTTAGTCCATAACGACGTACCTTGGTCTGTATCGAGTGGATTCTCTGTTTCCTCCTTTAGGATGGTCATGATCTCCTCCACCTGGGCCTCCATATCCCTCTTTTCCAGCTCCTCAGGGGTCATATTACTTAACTTGGGTTCCCCGCAAGTGATGTAGCCAGCTGAGATAGATTTTACCTCTTCCATTGGACCTGTATGTCTTTCAGTTTTATTAAAGGAATACTCAATTAATTACCTCATCGCTGATGTTGAAAGTGAGCACTCCTTTCCTCACGCTTATGTTGGCATCAACCGTCGCCAAGAAGGGTCTTCCTAGAATAATTGGACAGGCAGGGTCTTCTTGCATATCAACAAGTAAGAAATCAGCAGGGACAAAGAATTTACCTACTTGTAGTGGAACATTGTCCACCATGCCTGTTGGGATGACCACCGTGTTGTTGGCCATATAAAGCCTAGCATCCACAGGCTCTAGGGCACCTATCTTAATCTTGGACCAGATTGTTAAAGGCATTATACTCACCCTAACTCCAAGATCACATAAAGCATTAATTTTATATGGACCAAATCCAATGGTTATAGCAAACTTACCTGGATCTGGCCTCTTCTCAAGTATGTCCAAATGGCTGCACTCTTCTGTAATCTCAGCCATTGACCGCTTTTTGCTCAAAATCTCCTTTAGGAATTTGACATAGGATGGGATTTCATTGAGAGCTTCTGTGAAGGGAATGGTGACATTGAGCTTCTGAAGCATCTTGATGAAGCGCTGAAATTTCTTCTCTGCTGGGTCCTTTGGAGATTTTGTTGGGAAAGGCAGCTTCTTTTTCTGATTCGGAGCCAGAACAGTTGTCGGAGGTGTAGCAGCCTTCTCTATCTCGGCTTGGGTTTCCTCGATCTCGACCAAGTCCTTCTCGATCTCGACCAGTTTCTGCGGTGTCGAGTTGTTGTGTTGTGCAGATGAAGGCTGGCCTATTCTGTCATCGATATCGAGGAGACCTTCCTCGATATCGAGTTGCCTTTTGTTGATATCGACCAAGGTCTGGTCGATATCGAGTTGCTGTTCTCCTTGCTGCTTTCCGACCTCTGGCTCTTGTAGCTGATGCCGCTTCTGAGTTTTACAGCAGCGATGTGTCCGGTCTTTCCCTTAGGATTTGGTTCTGAAGATCCAGGGAGTGAACCTGACTGTCTGGGGATTCCTGCTGCTAGCTGACCAATCTGTGTATCAACTGATTTCCGCCATATATCAATTTCCCCAAGCCTAGAGTTGACACCTTGCATCTGAGTGTAGACGGCGTTGAAGGACTGCTTAGTTTCTGAATGATTCCTCCGTATTTCCTCTAGGACTGTCTGTAGATCATCCCACTTCTGGTCCCTTTCTGGATGTCCTGGAGCTCTGTAGGGCGGAGGGTTCCTAGGGGCACCTTGGTTCCATTGTGGTTGCTGAAACCTTTGGTCCCCCATATAGCGAATGGGACCTCCTGCGTAAGCTACCTCTTCGTGGTGTTCTGCCAGCCTGACTTGCTCTGTGTGTGGGAACTCAGTAGTGGTGTGCCACTATGATCCGCATTTAATGCAAGGTTGATTGACAGAAAGATACTTTACTTGCTAAAGGAGCTTCTTGTTCTGATCTCTGTAGTACTGCTTCCTTACATCAGGATCAATCTCTTTAGGAGGCTCATATAGGGGCATGGATGGTGCTGGCCTGGCGTAGGGGTTCTCTTCATAGTTTGCAGTAGACCCATACTTGTTGTCATAGTTAGTGAGCTTGTCGAGCACACCTCATGCGTCAATTGGTGGCATTGTCAGATACTCATAGCGAGTATACTGGTTGATCCTGTCCTTAGTGACTTGGTCAAGAGAGTTGAAGAAGATCTCCTGAATGACGTAGGGTGGCTGTCCATGAGTAGGGCAAGATCGCAGCAGTTCTTAGTATCGCTCCCATGCTTTTGCTAGCGGCTCCCCAGGCTTCTGTTTGAAAGCTGTAATCTTCTGGCGGAGGAGTGCTGTTTTGGCAAGAGGGAAGAATTTGTTCAAAAACTCTTGCTCTACTTGGGCCCATGTTGTGAGGGATCTTGGTTTCAGCCCTTCAAGCCACTTCAGTGCAGGTCCAGCGAGAGACCAGCGAAAAGCCTTCATATTGACATATTCCAAAGTTGTACCTTCAGCAAGAGTACGGCACATGTCAGAAAAATTGGTAATATGTTCAAGAGGACACTCATTAAACCTACCAAAAAAAGCATTGTTTTTAAGTTCTATAAGGAATTGAGTGCGAATTTCAAAAGAGTTTTCAAGGATTAGAATCGCCGATTCAGGCACGACGAGAGTTGGGTGCATATAATCCTCTGCCGTGGTTGGGTACTGGGCAAGCTCAGCTTCCGCTTGTTCCCTTGCTGCTTTCTCAGTGGCGATAGCAGCATCTTTAGCGGCTAGTTCCCTTGTAAGCCTCGTAATTAGCTGTTCCTGTGTTTCTGCGGCCGCCATGGCTCTTTTTAGCTTAGCTTGGATGTGTAAGAGGCGTTCCGGATCGTCTAAGCCGTCAAACTCAGGTGGTTGACCAGAACGGCGCATACACCTGCGAATTAACTTAAAAGAAAAGTGAGATCTGACTACTTAAGGCGCGAATGATAGCTTCCCCGGCAACGGCGCCAATTTGTTGTAGGAGGAAATCGAGTATGAAATATAATGAAATAGATCAAACCAGATTCGTGCCCCAGCAAATAATTACAAGACTCCTCGCTATGCAGTAGTGGGAAGTCAGGATTGATCCACGAGGAAGAGTGTCAGCGGATCCTTGGTAGCTGTAAATCTCACAGAAAAGCAAACAAAAGAAAGAAACAAAGAAACAAAAACAGAAATAACAAACGAAAGCAGAAATAAAAGAAAAGACACAGACTTACTCGATCTCGACAAAGCTAACTCGAGATCGACAAACAACAGTGACGACAGAAACTCAGAATTGATCAAAGAAACTACTCGATCTAGACAAACAGGTACTCGATCTCGACTACTGTAGTACTGTAGATCGACTAGCCTAACTCGAGATCGACAAAACAGACAGAAACTTTAAATGCAAACTTCGAACACAGAATTGCAGATTTCGGAAGAAATAAACTCAATTTATAAAGAACTTCCAAAGCCAGGGTATCAACGCTACAACGATAACCATGCAAAGTAACACATAAAGGCATAAAAGATCATGCTTTCCATCAAAATAACTTTCTTTATTAACAAATAGGCATATAGAGGCTTTCGCATAAACCCTAATTGTTACTAACCCTTTTCAAATAATTAATCCAAGTTGCGTTAAGATCACTTTTGCTTCAATAACACAAACAAGGATCACCTTCAACTCTCGCAAAAGAATCATGCTTATAGGGTTAGAAGACGAATTGCATAAAAAGATTGTACCTTCACCGCATCACCTTACATGGCCACCGTTGGGCTCACCCCAACCCCAGAAGTGGGTGGACTACTCGCTCATCATCACCAAGAAAGACATTAAATAACAAAAGAAACTAACTTGCATTGAATTAAATAAAGAAAGCGTACAACCAAAAAAGACAAATCATCTTTCGCCTTTCCACCTTGCTCGCCACAAACTCTCTCTCTCTCTCTACTACTACTTACTTATTCTCTCTGAAATTGAATGATGAAAAACCAGCCTCTAAGGCTTTATTTATAGCCTTCTATTCCTTTCTATTCAAGGATATGATATATCTATCTTTATCTAAATCTATATCTAAAGGCTTTAAGATAAATAAATGCAATTAAGGAATTAAATCTAAAAGGAAAATTATATCTAAAAGTAGCAAAATATCTTCCATGTGTAGGTAGGTCTTCTCCATAGATAGAACTTGATATTTTCGGATAGATCTCGGCAATCTTCGGCTCCAAGCAACCCTAAACCGAGTAGGACAGCAAAACACGTAACGCGGCTTCGGGACGCGGTTTCCTCGATCTCGACCAACTTCCTCGAGATCGAGTAAAAGTGGCGTCGAGTATGGCTTGGCTGGGCTTGGTCGAGTAGCTGGTGCTCGTCATGGCTCGGACCTTGGCTCTCTGAGGTCCTCGAGATCAAGGAGCTTACTCGAGATCGAGTAACCATGACTCATCAACTCGCTTGGTCTTGGTCGAGGACTCTTCTCCTCGGCACTGGCTCGGACTGGTGGTGAAGATTTTGTCTATATCGACAACTTTTGTCGAGATCGAGTAAAGTGTGCTCGGCGTCTCCGGGTCCTCGGCTTCTCGACTTGGCACATCTCTTCGACTCGGACATGGCATCAGGATTTGGTCTATCTCGAATAGATTCCTCGAGATAGAGTAAGGCTCCGGGAGTCGGGTTGTCTCTGACTCAGTTCCCTCGATCAGTGCTTACTCAACTAGATGTGCTCGGATACCTTTGTCTAGATCGAGTACAGTACTTCTAGATCGAGTACATCTGGGCTCTGGCTTTATTCGTCCTGGTTCTGCTACTTCTTGAACTTGGACTTCTGTAGTTGATTTCCGAGCATTTCCAACCTTTCTTAGAACTGCTGTAATTTGTCTCGAATTCTGCGAAATTAAACAGAAACTGGTTTAGATTCCATAATTTGGCAAATAAACATAAACTACATAGATTCTATATTATCTTAGCCCAAATGCATGAAATGTATGCAGAAAATGATATAAAAGATACTGTAAAATATGGCAGATTCAGCTCACAACAAACACCCCATACTTAAGCTTGCTTGTCCTAAAGCAATACTTTTATTTGTCATTCATGGGAAGAAATTAAAACTCTCAACATATTGGATTCATTCTCATATGTCCCTGCAATCAATTACCATCCTTGAAAAGGTACTAGTGTCACAGATCCATGTATGTGCAATTATACAAAAGCAACATCTACTCACAAAAAGAGGGTTATGTAAATACATTCATTCGTGACAAAGCATTAATAATCAAGAGGACTTTAATTTAAGCTCAAATAAGGAGTAGATAGGTAAAACGCTAAAGGTGGGCAATTTTTTGGCAATGTGGTGCTCCAATTTGTTGTAGGAGGAAATCAAGTATGAAATATAATAAAATAGATCAAACCAGATTTAAGCCCCAGCAAATAATTACAAGACTCCCTCCCTATGCAGTAGTGGGAAGTCAGGATCGATCCACGAGGAAGCGTGTCAGCGTATCCTAGGTAGCTGTAAATCTCACAGAAAAGCAAACAAAAGACAGAAACAAAGAAACAAAAACAGGAATAACAAACGAAAGCAGAAATAAAAGCAAAGACACAGAATTACTCGATCTCGACAAAGCTAATTCGAGATCGACAAACAACAGTGACGACAGAAACTCAAAATCGATCACAGAAACCACTCGCTCTAGACAAACAGGTACTCGATATCGACTACTGTAGTACTCTAGATCGACTAGCCTAACTCGAGATCGACAAAACAGACAGAAACTTTAAATGCAAACTTCGAACACAGAATCACAGATTTCGGAAGAAATAAACTCAATTTATAAAGAACTTCCAAAGCCAGGGTATCAACGCCACAACGATAACCATGCAAAGTAACACATAAAGGAATAAAAGATCATGCTTTCCATCAAAATAACTTTCGTTATTAACAAATAGGCATATAGAGTCTTTCGCATAAACCCTAATTGTTACTAACCCTTTTCACATAATTAATCCAAGTTGCGTTAAGATCACTTTCGCTTCAATAACACAAACAAGGATCACCTTCAACTCTCGCAAAAAAATCATGCTTATAGGGATAGAAGACGAATTGCATAAAAAGATTGTACCTTTACCGCATCACCTTACATGGCCACCGTCGGGCTCACCCCAGCCCCAGAAGTGGGTGGACTACTCGCTCATCATCGCCAAGAAAGACATTAAATAACAAAAGAAACTAACTTGCATTGAATTAAATAAAGAAAGCTTACAACCAAACAAGACAAATCCGCTTTCGCCTTTCCACCTTGCTCGCCACAAACTCTCTCTCTCTCTACTACTACTTACTTATTCTCTCTGAAATTGAATGATGAAAAACCAGTCCCTAAGGCTTTATTTATATCCTTCTATTCCTTGCTATTCAAGGATAGAATATATCTATCTTTATCTAAATCTATATCTAAAGGCTTTAAGATAAATAAATGCAATTAAGGAATTAAATCTAAAAGGAAAATAATATCTAAAAGTAGCAAAATATCTTCCATGTGTAGGTAGGTCTTCTCCATAGATAGAACTTGATATTTTCGGATAGATCTCGGCAATCTTCGACTCCAAGCAACCCCAAACCGAGTAGGACAGCAAAACGCGTAACGCGGCTTCGGGACGCGGTTTCCTCGATCTCGACCAACTTCCTCGAGATCGAGTAGAAGTGGCGTCGAGTATGGCTTGGCTGGTCTTGGTCGAGTAGCTGGTGCTCGTCATGGCTCGGACCTTGGCTCTCTGAGGTCCTCGAGATCGAGGAGCTTACTCGAGATTGAGTAACCATGACTCATCGACTCTCTTGGTCTTGGTCGAGGACTCTTTTCCTCGGCACTGGCTCGGACTGGTGGCGAAGATTTTGTCGATATCGACAACTTTTGTCGAGATCGAGTAAAGTGTGCCCGGCGTCTCTAGGTCCTCGGCTTCTCGACTTGGCACATCTCTTCGACTCCGGACATGGCATCAGGATTTGGTCAATCTCGACTAGATTCCTCGAGATAGAGTAAGGCTCCGGGAGTCGGGTTGTCTCTGACTCAGTTCCCTCGATCAGTGCTTACTCGACTAGATTTGCTCGGATACCTTTGTCTAGATCGAGTACAGTAACTCTAGATCGAGTACATCTGGGCTCTAGCTTGATTCGTCCTGGTTCCGAGCATTTCCAACCTTTCTTAGAACTGCTGTAATTTGTCTCGAATTCTTCGAAATTAAACAGAAACTGGTGTAGATTCCATAATTTGGCAAATAAACATAAACTACATAGATTCTGTTTTATCTTAGCCCAAATGTATGCAGAAAACGATATAAAAGATACTGTAAAACATGGCAGATTCATCTCACAACACACTACCTTCTCGCGAGTCGCAAACATGGGTGTCATGAATGGCCCCGGATACTTAGTGCTTTGGACTCCTCACCTTAGTGTCCCATCATGCGGAACTATTATCTCAATGAAGGCAGGGTCGATCTACCTTTATCTCCTGAGGTGACCGAATTTTCTTTCACTCATTAAATTTTCCATAACTTTTCAATTTCCTGCCAAACTCCAATAATGATATATAACAACACATCAACACAAACACCATATAATATCTCCATAATGTAACATCATTCTCAACATAATCCCCAGATAGGATATAAGGTAGAAAATGGAAATATTTAGAACATGTGGAGCAATATATGGAATAAGGCATATTATGTCTTTTGTGATGCATAAGCATAGGTAAGGCTAGGATTATTAAAATATGAGCATTATATGGAAAATATAAAGTCATCCATCCTCTTATCATGCAACATGTCAAAAGCAACTTCAAATTTTACCTCATTTCATGGTTTTCATAAAAATATGCACTTCATTGTGACTTCCCTTTACTAGGCAATTTCATGCTATATCTCTAATGAATCCAATTTTGCATCGTCGAGTTCAATTAAAGCTTCCATGACACTAATCAACAATTTCAATGGGGGTGATTTTATAAACTTTGGAAAACATTCATATAAGCATATAAATAAATAATATGAATTCCAAAATAGCCATGTATAAGCAATTCAAGAAAAACTTTTAAAGTATGCACACAAAATGTCAAATAATTCAAATATGCGTAAAGTAAGCCCTTCCCCCACCCCATACTTAACATTACAGTGTCCTCACTGTATAAAAACAAGGGTAAAGAAAGGAACTCACTAGACAGGTGTGCAGAACGTCGGAAATCGAGTGCTGAATGTGCGCAGAAGTGGTTGACTTGGAGCAGCCTAGTCGACGTCGACTAGTCTACTCGATGTCGAGTAACGTTGAACCCCAGGGTGGCCTTTCTCCTCGACCACGGGTCCCTTGCTCGTGATGGTGGTCGACGTCAAGTAGGTTACTCGACGTCGAGTACCTCTGCTTCTTCTTTTTACCTGCAAGACTCGTTAGCCGAAAAATATCCACAATAGAAAAACTCAAAAATAATGTCCCAAAACCAAAAACCAATGTCCGAAAATTCAAAAACTAAGTGTTTTATTTACAAGCTCTAGACTTTATAGTCGCTAGGCCGACTTCTTCATTGTTGCTCAAGAACCTTTAATGTGGGGCCCTTCTATGCCTGGCCCTTCTACTGGATCATCTAGGTCCTGATTGTAGTATGCAAGCTCCGCTGATAAGTTGTTCTTCGCGTGGATGTCCCTACCCTTCTTCTTCTTCTTTCCAGCCCTAATCCTGCGCAGGTTAGCTCACCACGGGGCCTTATCTCCTCTAAAATTCTTATTAAATTTATTAATGGATGGAGGAGAGGTAGGGATTGTACCTGATCTTACCTTTTCGTGCCCAAAGCAACAATCTTCGGGCTGAGGGTTAGTCGACGTCGAGTAGAAGTGGTTGACATCGAGTATAGGGACCCCATACTTAGGCTTTTGGTAGGTCTGGAGCTCATCGAAGGAAGTCGACTTCGAGTGGGAGTAGTTGATGTCGAGTAACTTGGTCGACGTCGAGTAGACCTGGTCGATGTCGAGTAGCTTTTTAATGCTTTCTTCCGTTGTTGTTTGCTCGTCCCCGTGGTTGCTTATGCTCTTCACCCCCAGCCATGGAATTTCCTCCTTTGTAGGGCCAAAAGAGAAGTCTAAGACCTCATTACCTATCGTGAAGGTGAGCAATCGCTTCTTGACGCTGATGTTGGCATCTGCTGTGGCTAGAAAAGGTCTACCAAGAATAATAGGGCAAGTTGGATCTTCCGCACAGTCTATAACAAGGAAATCAACGGGAATATAGAACTTACCAACCTGGACAGGGACATTATCAGCCATATCTGTAGGGATGACCACTGTATTGTTTGCCATATATAGCTTGGCATCCACATGCTCTATTGCTCATATTTTCACCTTTGACCAGATTGATAAGGGCATGATGCTCACGCTTGCTCCTAAATAACATAGTGCCTCATATTTATATTGTCCAAATCCCACAGTAATAGAGAACTTACCAGGGTCAGGTCTCTTCTCAGGGAAATCCATCTTTTTGCAGTTGTTGGCGATTTCTGTGATTGATTGCTTGTTTCTAAGGATCTCCTTAAGAAACTTGACATATGAAGGCATCTCTTGAAGAGCTTCTGTAAAAGGAATTGAAACGTTTAGTTCCTGAAGCATCTTAACAAAGCATTTAAACCTACCTGCAGTGGGATGTTTCAGTACTTTGGAAGGGAAATGAAGCATCTTCTTTGTTTTTGGAGCGGAATCAGCCTTTGGAGGTGATGCAGAATCCTCGATGTCGGCTGGGGTGTCCTCGACATTGACTACAGTAGTCGACGTCAAGTGCTGTTGTCGAGCAGAAGTTTCTCCGTTGAGTGACTGGTCGATGTTGAGTAGACTGGTCGATATCGACTGGGCTCTGCTCGACGTCGAGTGGATCCTCAGCTTCGTCCTTCTCCTTTTCCACCTCCGGCTCGTGCAATTGGTACCTGCTACTCAATTTTATAGCAACGGCTTGTCCTGATTTCCCCTTAGGATTGGGATCTGTGTGCTTAGGGAGCTTTCCGGATGGTCTTGGGATCTGTTGCGCGAGTTGACCCATTTGGGTCTCCATGTTCTTCTTCCAGATGTCCATCTCCCCAAATCCTGTATTGAGGCCGTGGAGTTGAGTCTGGATGGTGCTGTTTGATTGCTGCTGTTGTGCCTGGTTTTTCCTCATCTCGTCGAGGGTCATCTGTAGATCATCTTTTCGCTGGTCCCTTTCTGGATGTCTTGGAGCTCTGTATGGTGAGGGATTCCTAGGGGCACCTTGGTTCCATTGTGGTTGATAGAACCATTGGTCCCCCATATGGCGATTGGGACCCCCTGCGTAACCTACCTTCTCATGAGTTTCTGCCAACCTGACTTGCTCCGTATGTGGTTACTCTGGGGTGGTGTGCCGATGTGAGCCGCATTCAATACAAGGCTGGTTGATAGATAGAAATTTGACTTGCTTGAGGAGCTTGCGATTCTAATCTTTGTAGAACTGCTCCTTGACATCAGGATCAATCTCCTTAGAAGGCTCATATAGGGGCATGGACGGGGCTGGCTTTGCAATAATGTTTTCATCGTAATTCGCAGGAGCCCCATAGGTGTTGTCAAAGTTTGTTAGCCTTTCGATAGTAGCCCAGGCCTCTGCTGGTGTCTGCGTGAGGTACTCGTATTGCGTGAATTGATTGATCCTTTCCTTGGCGGCCAAATCAAGAGAATTGTAGAAAATCTCCTGAATGACATATGGTGACTGCCGATGAATAGGGCAGGATCGCAGCAGATCCTTGTATCGATCCCATGCTCATGCTAGTGGCTCCCCATGCTTTTGTTTGAAAGTTGTAATCTTCTGTCGGAGGAATGTTGTCTTGGCGGGAGGAAAGAATTTGTTGAAGAACGCATTCCTAACCTCTGCCCATGATGTGAGGGATCGCGCTGGTAGTCCTTCTAGCCACTTCAATGTTGGACCAGCAAGAGACCAACGAAAAGCTTTCATTCTTACGTATTTAAGAGTTGCGCCCTCAGCAATAGTTTGCCACATATCAACAAAGTAGTAATATGAGCGAGAGGGCATTCATTATATCGTCCTTGAAAAGCATTATTCTTAATTTCAGTAAGGAAAGCAGTGCGAATTTCAAAATCATTAGGAAGGACTAGAATGGCCGATTGAGGCACGACAAGAGTCGGGTGCATATAATCCTTAGAGGTGGTGGGATATAGGGCGAGCTCAGCTTCCACTTGCCGCCTCAGTTCTGCTTCCCGCTCAGTAGGTGCTCTCTCAGCGGTGAGAGCAGCATTGTTAGCTGTTATTTCCCTTTGAAGCCTTTCGATCATCTGTTCTTATGTTTCTGCGTCTGCCATGACTTTCTTTAGTTTTGAATGGATGCGTATAAGGCGTTCCAGATCGTCTAAGGCGTCGAACTTAGGTGGTTGACCAGAACGTTGCATTCGCCTAAAAATTAACTCAAGGAAAACGTGAGATCTAACTACCTAAGGTGCGAATGATTGCCTCCCCGACAATGGCGCCAATTTGTTGTAGGAGGAAATCGAGTTCAAAATATACTAATATAAATCAAACCAGATTTGTGCCCACGCAAATAATTACAAGACTTCCTCCTGATGTAGCAAAAGAAAGTCAGGATCGATCCTCGAGGAAGCGTGTCAGCGGATCTCAGGTAGCAGGCGAATCTCACAAACGGTGATATCGACCAGTAGTGCTCGATAATGACCAGTCAGTTGATTTCTGGCAATTCTGCAAACGTCAGCAAATTTTGACCAAAAAGTGGTCAATATAGACATGTCAAGTCGATATAGACTTGTGCCTGCAGAAACAAAAACAAGCAGAAGTCGATATCAACCAAGTGCAACTCGATATCGACCAAATCAGTACCCAATATCGACCGGCTCAGAAGACTGTCGGTCGACCAGAAGACCCGATATCTACCTGTGTAAGTCGATTTCAAGTGCTTTGCAGAAAACGTGATGGAACTAAGAATTGCATATTTTGAAATAAACAAATATATAAAAGAAAACTTCCATGATCGGGGTTTGCAGCAACGATAACCAAACATGCATAAAGCAAGATAAAGAGAAATAATCATGCAATCACTTCAAAGGATCAAGCTTTCACCTTTTCCAACAATTAGCCAACTGGACAGGACAAAGTTGTTGTATTCCTATCAAAAGAATATCCAAACCAACCAACTAGTATAACTAGTAAGTCCAAAGTCGATCCATAGGGAAGTACCGTTACTTTATGCGTTATAATCACCAACGTACAAGAGTAAACAAAGGGGGTTGTAAAGATGTAAAGATGCAAAGAATTGAAGAAGAAATGGTGATGGTTGTAAACAATGATGAATGAGATGTTTCACCTACGATTCTCAACTTTGGTTCGTCTTCTTGATCATAGTTCTTCCGTCTAGTTGTATCTTTTCTATATCCACTCTTATCTTGATTTAAATAGATTATTAGTCCTATGAGTCCTAATAATCCCTTACTCCTAGGCAATCTTAACACGGATTAAGGTTTAATCCTAGGAATAGCACTAAGTCTCAAGATATATAAACCTTATAAGCAATATTAATTCCCTAAAGAACTAACATTTAACCTATAGTCAACTTCATATACAATCAAGCTTTTCTATGAGATCCACTCAATTGTATTTGCTACTTTGGATTAGGTTTCACAAACGTATGAATCAAAACCCTAACAATGATGCAATTCTAACGAGGTCACGAATCAAGATAGAATCAACACCACAAGCAACTAAAGCACAAAGAAATTGAAGTAGGTAATAGAAAACAACTAGAATTCCAAACTCACAATTCAACAAAACCAAGTCTTGTCGTAGGCAAAACACGATGAGTTTAGTTGCTCCTGCTTCTAAAACGTCGCTTCTCAATTATTCAAAGGATAAAAAGATAACCTAAAAACAACAAATTTCAGTCCTTAAATACCTAAGAATATCGTCGTAAAAACCTAGAAAGTGTTTCCCAAATATAGGCCCAACTTAAAAGGGATAGAAAATCGGCGCTGAACCGGCCCAGAAAAACTGCGACCAGGCCGCGGGTGCTGCCCATAATTGGTGCTCTGTTGTAATGGCCGCGGGTGCGGTTTTTTGTCTTTCCTTGTTTCTCTGGCTGGGGGTGCTGTTTTCTCTCTTGTATGCCCTTTGCCTCTTCCTTGTGCATTCCAAATTGGCTTCTCTAGCTCGCTTATGCCTCCATATGATCCATATGACTCTCATGAATGACCTCTTTCCTTCTTCGAATCCAAAATCTGCAATTACGCACTAAACGTTGTGTAGATTCCGAACTTAAGCACCAAATGAGCAAACAAGTAAAGTTACCCCTTAAAATGCAATATATACATCTAAATGACCCTAAAACTACTCTATAATGCCTATCTAAATATGCATTATCAAATTCCCCCACACTTAGCCTTTTGCTTGTCCTCGAGCAAAACAAAACACTTATGAGTCATTCATCCCACAAACACAACCCTTCATGCAATAGCCTCATCAAAAGAAACATCTCATCAAAGTGCAAACATAGTCAAGGCAAACAAATGTACTAGCAAGTATTTATGTGATCAAGTAACCCGCATGCTTACACATCCAACCTCACCGGGAATAAAGTGTTTTCGCTCTCACTCAAGTGTTTAGGTTTATCAATGACCACTCAAACTTTATCCAAAATGCAACTAAGCTACATAAGAATTGAAATTGAATCACAATCTTCACCGTGGATTTCATTATCGGCAAAAATCATCATGAGGTCTTTTTGTGGGTTGTAATAGGGCCAAGGTATAAAACATAAGGTATGGAACAATTTAGGCCATGTGGTGCTCATAATCCGGGAACTAAGGAAGCAACCAAATCAAAATACCACTCATAAACTCATACCATAACTCTACAATGCAATACAACTCCAATCTCAAGCATACAACTTTACAAACCATACTCAACTCATTCCTTTTTTCTTTCTTTTTTTTTTCTCTTTTTCTTTGTTTTTATGTTCTTTTTTTTCTTCATGCTATATCAAATGATTTTCCTTGACTTTTACCCCTGAGTGAATTTTATCCTCCTCAGGTCCCAAGTAATAAATGTACTAGCTATAAACAAACATCTCATAAGGGTACATCAAATATACAGTCCACCACTAAAAACCATCATCCACAATATAAATATTCACCAACCATTCCTAATTCCCGGATGGGGTCAGGCTATAATTGGCTATGGAAATTCTTGTGGAGCTACAAAAGAATAGACAATTAGACTCAAATTGGCTTAAAGTAGAGGATCATATGTAAGGTGGAATAGAATCAAATAGGGCTAATAAAGGTGCCTCAATCATGTGAAATTCACCAATAACAAACATATAAGTACAACCTTGACATAGATCATACAAGCTATGGATCGATGAACTGTAGTCCCAATAAGGCCAAAAATCAATCTCACAAGGTTAAATTTTTATTAGATTTCAGTCATGCTAGGAACTTAGATCATACAAGCTCAATTATTTTCACCTAGCTATGTTTCACATAAAAACAATAAGTGGGATAAGGCTAAAGCAATTCAAACATGTCATGGGACTTATATGATATCATAACTTTGATAAAACTTTGAGAACTCACTTGGCTAGGTGGTTGTTTAGACAATGGCATACTTTATGCAAATGCATGATTTTTTTTTTCTTTTTTTCTTCTTCATTTTTTCCATTTTTTTCTCTTTTTTGTTTTTCTAGAAATAAACTAAGATGTGAGGCATTCAAACATGAATGTAATGCAGAATAATTTAAACATGATCGATATGCAATGCAATCTACTATGTACACTAATCCCCTCCCCCACACTTGAAACTTTCATTGTCCCAATGAACTTAAAACAACAAAAATTAGAAAGAACAAGGGAGGAGAAAAGTAAAACTTACGAGCTCACTGGTATGATGGAGGTGGAGGTGAAGTACGAGAGGAAGAGAATCGAAAACGAACCGAAAAAGAGGCCGAAGGGGCGGTCGCGGGTGCTGCTTCGGGAAACGCGGGTGCCGCCAAAAAAATAGGGGCTGTTGTATTGGCCGCGGGTGCGGTTTCAGTGTTCTTGCCCAGATTTGCCGCGGCCGCTGCCTTTCCGAAGCGTTGCCTTTCCTAACTTCTTTGTTCGTCCCCCTGAAAGGTTAGTCTAACATGGTGGAAAACAACTTCCTAAAATCTATGATTGTTCTAATTATTCTAAGAAAAATGAAAACTTAATAGACAAAAGAAAACTGATAGCCTACTTACCTCGAGTTGCCTCCCGAGAAGCGCCTTTGTTTCTTGTCGTTGGCTCGACGTAATGGCTCCTCACTGAGCCTCTTCAGCTGGCTCTTGAAGAGCCATCTCCTCTTCTATGTCTGTGGAGAATCCATAAAAGTAAATTTTAAGCCTATGACCATTTACCTTGAACACGGCACCGCTTTTCTCATCTTTGATGTTCACCACTTCATGGGGGAAGATATGGACGATGGTGTAAGGGCCTGCCCAACGAGAGCGGAGCTTTCCAGGGAAAAAGTGTAAGGTGAGATTAATAGAGAAGGACTTTATCCCTCACCTTGAAATCTTTTCTCAATATGTGTTTGTCATGCCAAGCTTTGGTCTTGTCCTTATAGTTGACGGCGTTGTCATAAGCATCCCATCTCAATTCCTCCAACTCCTGAATTTTGAGCTTTCGGAACTCGCCAACTTCATTGATCCTCATGTTGCACTCCTTCACCGCCCAATAGGCCTTGAGTTGAAGCTCGACTGGAAGATGACACGCTTTTCCATACACCAATCGATATGGTGACATACCAATTGGGGTCTTGTATGTCGTACGATAAGCCCACAATGCATCATCCAATCTCAAAGTGCAATCCTTACAATTAGGGGCAACCGTCTTCTCCAAGATTGTTTCGATTTCGCGATTTGAGACCTCGGCTTGCCCACTGGTTTGGGGGTGATAGGCGATGGACACCTTTTGCGTCACATGGTATTTCTTGAGTAGAGCACTCACCGTTTTATTGCAAAAGTGTGTCCCCCTGTCGCTTATCAATGCTCGTGGCACATCGAATCTAGAAAAGAGATCCTTCAAGAACCCTGCAACAACTTGTGAATCATCAGTTTTGGTGGTTTTTGCCTCCACCCACTTGGAGACGTAATCCACCGCAAGTAATATATAAAGGTTCCCAAAGGAGCTAGGAAAAGGCCCCATGAAATCAAGTCCTCAAACATCAAATATTTCACAAAACATCAAGCGCATTTGGGGCATTTCATTTCTACCTGACAAGTTCCCTACTCGTTGGCACCGATCACAAGATTTACAATAAGCATGTGCATCAAGAAAAATACGAGGCCAAAAGAATCCTGAATCGAGCACTTTCCTAGCGGTTTTTTGTGGTCCAAAATGACCACCACAAGCATGTGAATGACAAAACTCAAGGACATAAAGTACCTCGTCGTCGGGAAGACATCGACGAATTACTTGATCCGCATAATTCTTCCGTAGGAAAGGGTCATCCCACACATAGGACCTAGCATCATGACGGATCTTGTCCTTCTTGGCCTTTGGAAAGTTTGGCGGGAACACTCCCGACACAATAAAATTCACGATATCCGCATACCATGGTTTAGGAGTGTGTGCCGCCATCAACGACATCATCGGAGAGTCAAAAGAGTCGGCTGCAGGGCTGGCCGCGGGTGCTGCCCCCTGGGCCACGGGTGTTTCCATTCCAGAGCCCTCCCCAAAATTGGTCGCGGGTGCAGTTTCTGGGCTGCGGTTTTCTGAGGAGTCCGAGATTTGCATTAGGCTTTCGTCAGGAAATTGGCCAAGAATGAGTGGGTGTTCTCCCACTCCATTCACATGTAGTAGTCGGCTTAGATGGTCAGCTACAAGATTCTCGGCGCCCTTTTTATGTTTGATCTCCACATCGAACTCACTTAAGAGTAATATCCACCGGATCAACGTTGGCTTGGCTTCTTTCTTCGTCAACAGATAACGAAGTGCTGCATGGTCAGTGTAAATAATTACCTTAGCGCCAAGTAAGAAGGGTCTGAACTTCTCCAAGGCAAACACCACGGCTAGGAGCTCTTTCTCTGTGGTTGTGTAGTTCCGTTGAGCTCCTTTTAGCATCATAGATGCATAGTAAATCACATGCGAAGCTCGTTCAATCTTCTTCCCAAGCACATCTCCCACCGCATAGTCACTTGCATCGCACATCAACTCAAATGGCTTGGACCAATCCGGAGCTTGGATGATAGGTGCACTTGTAAGCCTCGTCCTTAACTCATTGAATGCCTCCTTACATTTGTCATCAAATTCAAATGTTGTCTCCTTCTTCAGATGCTCACATAATGGTGTGATAATCTTCGAAAAATCCTTGCTGAACCTGCGATAGAAGCCTGCATGACCAAGGAAAGAGCGAATTTCTCACACATTAGTAGGATAAGGCAAGGATTGAATGATATCAATCTTTGCCTTATCAACTTCAATTAACTTTAGGGAGACAATGTGGCCTAGAACGATTCCCTGCTCAACCATAAAGTGACATTTTTCAGAATTAAGGACTAGATTGGTCTCTACACATCTCTTAAGTACCAATGTTAGATGGTGCCAACAAGAATCAAAATCATTTCCATGGACTGTGAAATCATCCATGAAAACCTCTATAAAGTGCTCAATATACTCAGAACATATTCTTACCATACACCTTTGGAAAGTACCGGGTGCGTTACACAATCCAAATTGCATTCCGCGGTATGCAAATGTGCCAAAAGAACATGTAAATGTTGTTTTGTCTTGGTCCTCTAGTGCAATGGCAATCTGGAAATACCCTGAGTAGCCATCTAAGAAACAATAAAAGGAGCGCCCAATAAGACACTCAAGCATTTGCTCAATGAAAGGAAGGGGGAAGTGATCCTTACGAGTCACCGCATTCAGCTTGCGGTAATCAATACATACTCTCCAGCCCGTTTGGACTCGTGTAGGAACTAGCTCGCCCTCCTTGTTCTCTACCATCGTGACACCTCCTTTCTTAGGCACCACTTGTGTTGGACTCACCCAGTTGCTATCCGAAATGGGGTAAATCATGCCGGCTTGAAGGAGTTTCAGCACCTCCTTCTTCACCACCTCCATCATCGGCGGGTTGAGCCTTCTTTGTGGTTGTCGTGATGGCTTGGCTCCATCCTCTAGCAAAATCCGGTGCATACACATGGCAGGACTAATCCCTTTGATGTCCGCTATTGTCCACCCCAGGGCTGTCTTGTTCTCCTTTAGTACCGCAACTAGCCTCTCCTCTTGACTTTTGTTGAGCTTGTTCGATATGATGACGGGCAACGTATCACCATCCCCCAAGAATGCGTACTTAAGGTGATCCGACAAAGGTTTGAGCTCTACTTCAGGTGCCTGCAAAATAGAAGGAATGAGCTTTTCCTTCGGGAGAGTTAGTTCATAAGGTCCCTCATTATAGGGGGAAGTATAAGTCGGTTGAGCTATTAGCTCCATCGGAGTCTCCTGTAGGTTAGTAGGAATAGCATAATCAATAGCAAGCTCATCTAGAGGAGCCTCTAAAACCACATGTAGATCATCATCATTACTAATCTCAAGCATATCTTCAACACATGGCTCTATAACATCAAGAAGCCATAAGGAATGATCGTCTGAAGGAAATTTCATGGCATCAAAAATACTATACTCTACCTTCACACCATCAAGTTCCATAGTAAGAGAGCCAGTATGAACATCAATTTTTGTTTTGGCGGTTTTTAAGAAAAGCCTACCCAGGAGGATGGGTGCGTCAGGAAAGCCGTGTTCCATATCCAAAACAAAAAAGTCAGCAGGAAAGATCAAAGAATCAACCATCACAAGAACATCCTTAACAAAGCCTCTAGGATATAGATGAGAGCGATCCGCTAGTTGAATCACTACTCTTGTTTCATGCAAAGTACCAAGTCCTAGAGTTTTATAGAGAGAGTAAGGTATAACATTGATAGATGCTCCTATGTCTAACATAGCTCTTTCAAACTTAGTCTCACCGATCGTACAAGGAATGGTGAACATACCTGGATCGCTACACTTCTCGGGCAACTGCTTTCGAAATATAGCAGCTACATGCTCACTCACTTGTACTTTTTGCTTCCCCTTCATCTTTTGGTTCCTCTTTATCTTGCATAGTTCCTTCAAAAACTTAGCGTATCGAGGAATACTTTTAATGAGCTTGAGAAGGGGGATATTAACCTCACATTTGCTAAATGCTTCGAAGATCTGATGTTGCTCTCCGGTCTCCTAACTTCCTTCAAAGCATCCGGGAAGGGCGGGATAGGTTGATAGATATTGAGATGTGGAGTTTTGGATGAAGTTTCATCCCCGGACAGATGGTCGCGGGTACTGCCTTTATTGGCCGCGGGTGCTGCCTTTCCAGAACCCTCCCCAATTTCGGTCGTGGGTGCGGTTTCTGTGGTCGCGGGTGCGGCCTCCTGGTGACGTCCTTCCATCTCATATTTCTCCTCATTCTCAACCTGGGAACCCCAATCCTTCTTGTTTTCACCCTCTTTTCCATCATAAGAAGTGTCAAAAAGTTCCTTGCCACTCCTAAGGGTGATGACGTTGACGTTCTCCTTTGGGTTCACCACCGTTGGCGACAGTAGCTTCCCAGAGTCTCGAGCTTGTAGTTCGCCCACTGTTTGAGCCAATTGACTCACTTGTTTCTCTATTGCCTTCAACGCTTGTGCCCGTTGAGTGTTCTGTTCTAAGGTAGCTTTGAGAGTATCCTCAATGGACGAGCCTTATTGCTGAGGACCCCTCTGTCTGTTATCAAAGTGTTGTATGTATTGGGGTCCTCCCTACTGATTGAAAGGAGGTTGTTGTTGTGGATTGTTCCTCATACCATAGCCTTGTTGGTAACCTGCATTATGGTTATTTGAATTGATATTGTTAGCAAAATTACCAAACCTTTTCCCTCGTGGAACAAAATGTCCCATTGCATTCAACTCCATTTCTTGATCCTACAGCATGGGACAAGCATCCATGGGATGACTTGGGTCAGAACAGAGCCCACACGCCTTAAGTTGTTGTGGGGTTCCTTTAAGCATCATTCGTTTCATCATCTCCTTCATCTCCGCCATATCGCTCTGTAGAGTGGAGTTTGAATCAATTGCTAGCACCACACGCGCATGTCCGCTTTTGCTGAATTGTCTAGATCCCTCGGGAAGCTCTGAAAACACCTCCCAAGCAGCGTTGGGTGTTTTGTTCAAGCTATTGCCTCCACAAGCGGAGTTCGCCGTCTTGCGCTCTTCATCAAGCAACCTATTGAATAGAAAAAGCACCAAATCTTTCTTTGAAAAACCATGGTAAGGGCAGCTAGAGCAAAGCCTTTTGAAACGCTCAAAGTACTCATAAATGGTTTATGTAGCCTGTTGTTCGATGCTGCTGATATATTTTTTCAGGCTATTTAGCTTCGTCGCAGGAAAGTACTTATCCAGAAAGAGACGCTTCAATGCAGTCCATGTGGTTACACTACCTGGGGGCAAATAGTAGAACCACTCATTAGCGGTATCCTTTAGCGAGAATGGGAATGCCCTCAATTTGATTTGCTCCTTCGTGACATTGCTTGGCTTCATTTCCACCACGACAGTATGAAATTCCGACAAGTGCTTGTGGGGATCCTCACCACTCAACCCATGGAATTTGGGTAAGAGATGGATCACCCCATATTTCAACTCAAAGTTCACACCATCCCCAAGTTCGGGGAATTGCACCGCCAATGGTTCTTGGGCCAAGTCCGGTGTGGTAAGCTCCTTAAGAGTTCGGTTATCTTCGTTAGCCATCTCTATACTTTCTTCTTCTCCTTGGTGGAAAGGTATCTCGCAAAAGCGATCACGAGCTTCTCGCCTCAATATAGAGAGAGTCGTATCGATCTTTGAATCCAAAGACAATAAAGATGAGTTAGTAGAATGAGTGCGGACCATAGACGTGGTCCACACCTAAGTTAGTAATCAAACACACAAAGTGAATAATAATAGTCCCCTGGCAACGGCGCCAAATTTTGACAGGACAAAATCGTTGTATTCCTATCAAAAGAATATCCAAACTAACCAACTAGTATAACTAGTAAGTCTGGAGTCGATCCACAGGGAACTACCATTACTTTATGCGTTATAATCACCAACAAGAGTAAACAAAGGGGGTTGTAAAGATGTAAAGATGCAAAGAATTGAAGAAGAAATGGTGATGGTTGTAAACAATGATGAATGAGATGTTTCACCTACGATTCTCAACTTTGGTTCGTCTTCTTGATCATAGTTCTTCCTTCTAGTTGTATCTTTTCTATATCCACTCTTATCTTGATTTAAATAGATTATTAGTCCTATGAGTCCAAATAATCCCTTGCTCCTGGGCAATCTTAACACGGATTAAGGTTTAATCCTAGGAATAGCACTAAGTCTCAAGATATATGATGTGAGCCTAATTTGCCATGTTTTATAGTTACTTTTATATCGTTTTCTGCATGCGTTTCATGCATTTGGGTTAGAGTAGTACATAATCTATGTAGTTTATGTTTATTTGCCAAATTATGGAATCTCCACCAGTTTCTGTTTAATTTCGCAGAAATCAAAGCAATTTATAGCAGTTCTGAGTAAAGGAGAAAAGCTCGAAGTCAACTACAGAAGTCCGAGGTCAAGGAGCAGCGGGACCATAACAAATCGAGCTGGAAGCAAGAAAATCTACTCGACAACATTTGGTCGATTTCGACCAAACTTAGTCGATATGGAATACAGTCAAGTCGATTTCCACTCGGACAACCAAGAATCGAGCAGAGCTGAGAGATTTAGTCGGTATCGAGGTATTTTACTCGATATCGAGCAAGCTGAAATCGAGCTGAGCACCAGACATCGACAAATTGAAGCTGGGAGCTGAACATGTTACTCGATGTCGAGGAAATTTCCTCGATATCGAGGAAAACCCAAGTCGATGTGCCGTCCAGAAGCCGGAATCGAGTTGCTGAGTAGAAGACGAAGAAAGTGATAGTCGATATCGAGGAATTCTACTCGATATCTACGAAAATCCCAGTGGCCGAAGTCGAGTAGTCCGAGTCTTGTTAAGATTCTATGTCGAAGCCGATGGAGATATTTTCAAGATCAAATTCTATCAAATTCCATCAAGATCTATCAACTCCATGGAGGATTTATCCACAAATTAGATATAGTCCTAGTTGATTTAATTATTTATTTCCATGTTTTATCTTTGCGTTATTAGATAGATAGAATTAGATAGAGATATAGTTTTCTTTCCTAGATTAATGAAGGTTATAAATAAAGCCTTAGGGGCTGATTTCTAAGCATTCAATTTCAGTTAGAAGTAGTTACATAGAGAGAGTAGAGGAGAGAGCTTGTGGCGAGAGGAGAGAAGGTGTTGAAAGACGGTTTGTCTTCGATCGGTTATAAGTTCTCTTTAGTTTATTTTTAATGCAATTTATTTTCCTGAAATCTTTGATGAGTTTCTTGATGATGAAGAGCGAGTAGTCCACCCACTTCTAGGGTCGGGGTGAGCCCAACGGTGGCCATGTGAGGTGATGCGGTAAAGGTTTGATCTTTTTATGCAATTCGTCTTCTATCCCTGAAAGCATGATTCTTTTGCGAAAGTTGAAGGTGATCCTTGTTTGTGTTATTGAAGCGAAAGTGATCTTATTATGAATTGGATAGTAATTAGGGTTTATTTGCGAGAGTCGACTAATCCTAGTTAAGAAAAGGTAGAAACAAATTAGATTTTTATGCGAGAGCCTCTATCACCTAAATTGTTGGAATTTGCGAAAATCGATTCTATGATATAAAGCATGCATCTTTATGTGATTTATGATCTACACATATGTTTATTGTTGTGGTGATCCCTAACCTTGGAAGTTTGCATCTTTATTTATTTTATTTCTTTATTTTTATCGTGCAAAGTTGACACCGACCACCTCATTCCCTCTCCATCCATCGACATCGACCCCTCTATTCTATGTCGACAGCCACCCTCATCACCTCTTCCCGCTATCCCTGAACCCCGAAACACACTAAACCTAGAACCGCTGACTTCTCTCTTGAGGACGAACCTGACTCCCCTATACTATAGCGGGGGTCTTGACTACAAATTTATTTGGTCGATTTTCCTCCCTACAGCAAATTGGCGTCGTTGCCGGGGAAGCAATCATTCGCGCCTTAGGTAGTTAGATCTCACGCTTTCCTTTTAAGTTTTGATTTTGCAGGTGTATGCGCCGTTCTGGTCAAACACCTGAGTTTGACGCCTTAGACGATCCGGAACGCCTTATACACGTCCATTCTAAACTGAAAAGGATCATGGCGACCGCCGAAACACAAGTTGAGATGATTGAGAGGCTTCAGAGAGAACTAGCTGCCAAAGATACTGCTCTCACCGCTGAGAGAGCATGCACTACGCAGGAAACGGAGCGAATGAGGCAGGTGGAAGCTGAGCTTGCCCAATACCCTACCACTCCAGAGGATTACATGCACCCGACTCCCGTTGTGCCTGAATCGGCCATCCTAATCCCTGAAAATAATTTTGAAATTCGCACTTCTTTCCTGATTGAAATTAAAAATAATGCTTTCTTTGGTAGATTTAATGAATGTCCTCTTCAACATATTACCAACTTTACTTATATGTGTCGTACTCTTGCTGAAGGTACCACTTTGGAATATGTCATGATGAAGGCTTTTCGTTGGTCTCTGGCTGGTCCAGCATTGAAGTGGCTTGAATGTCTCCGTCCACGATCCCTCACGACATGGGCTGAAGTAAGGCAGAAATTTCTCAACAAATTCTTTCCTCCTGCCAAGACAGCGCTCCTTCGCCAGAAGATTACAGCTTTCAAACAGAAGCCTTGCGAGCCGCTAGCAAAAGCATGAGAACGATATAAGGATCTACTGCGATCCTGCCCCACACATGGACAACCACCCTACATCGTTCAGGAGATCTTCTTCAATTCTCTTGATCTGGCCAGTAAGGATAGGATCAACACGTATACTCATTATGAGTATCTGACAATGCTGCCAGCTGACGCATGGGCTACCCTCGACAAACTGACCAACTACGACAACAAGTATGGGACTCCAATAAACTATGATGAGAATGCCTACGCTAGGCCAGCCCCATCCATGCCCCTCTATGAGCCTTCTAAGGAGATTGACCCGGATGTCAAGGAGCAGTACTACAAAGATCAGAATCGCAAGCTCCTCAAGCAAGTCAAGTATCTTTCTGTCAACCAGCTCTGCATCGAATACGGATCACAGCGGCACACCACTACTGAGTGCCCACACACAGAGCAAGTCAAGATGGCAGAAAACCACGAAGAGGTGGCTTACGCAGGGGGTCTCAATTGCTATATGCGGGACCAAAGGTTTCAGCAACCACAATGGAACCAAGGTGCCCCTAGGAACCCCCCACCATTCAGAGCTCCAGGACAACCAGAAAGGGACCAGCGAAAGAATGATCTTCAGATGATCCTTGATGAGATGCGCCGAAATCAAGGCACCATCAACAATCAGTTCCAGATCATCAATACAAAATTTGAAGAACTGGACATCTGGAAGAGAAACATAGAGACCCAGATGGGTCAATTTGCGGCACAGATTCCACGACCGACCGGTCAACTCCCTGGGCATACAGAACCAAATCCCAAGGGGAAGACCGGACACATCGCAGTCGTAAAGCTCAGGAGCGGGCATCAACTACGCGAGCCAAAAGTCGGAAAGCAGCAGGACAGAGCTGAACAGCAACTCGATATCGACCAAAATCAAGGCGACGTCGAGGAACAGCTTGGCCTGGATTCGTCTGCACAGTACTCCAACTCAACATCAAGGAAACTGGTCGATGTCGAGCAAAAACTCCCATGAGGAACTAAACTTCTTTCGTTTCGCCTACGATTCATAGACATGGTTATATGATTTGTGAGAGCTGATTTCTATCGATTCTATGTTTGATTTATTCAATATCTTTGTTTTTCATTGATTAATTACATGTATTCCCTCTTGATTGGCCTCCTTGACGGAATTTGCTTTCTTGCTAAAGTTTGATTATCTCTTGCAATTTAATTGAGTCAGTAGCACAACATAGCCAATCGATCCCATGAAAGCATCGATTGGGTGTGTATGGAATATTGACAATTATACTTTATCAATTGCATCGATTAGGGTTAGAGAGTTGCACATCTATCTTTAGTTGTTTATGTTATTGACATTGTTTAATTGTTTGGGGTTGGAGTAATCCAATATTAGATGAATCAAATAAGAGTAGGTAGGATATAGTCAAGGATCAAAGACATAACCATTGTTGATGAATTGTAGGGGAAACTATCTCATTAATATCAATTATCACAAATTCACCATTGTTACTTTTTCCTTATTCAATTGTCTTTGCATTCAATTACACTTTGACCCTATTCTCTTTTGATAGCAATTTGAGTAGACAGGAGAGATATTCTCTCTGTGGATTTGACCCCTTACTATTCCACTATACCAGTTACTAGTTTGCTAGTTAAGTTGTTGGTTTGGGTTATTCTTTTTGTTGTTGTAGAAATGTAACGACATTCTGCACCACACCAGTGATATCCAGCAAAACAACCAAATCCAACCTTTCCGGCTAGACCAAATTGAAAACTTGAATTCATAAGCTTATGAACCAAATCGACCCGATTCGACCCGAAATCGATCCGATTTAACCCGAAATCGAATCGGGTCAGATCCGAGTTCGAGTCAATTCTGATCTACCCGGGATCCATTTTATCTGGAATCCGTTTTACTCGAAATCCAAAATGACCTGACCCAAATCCGACCCGAATGACATGTCTACTCCCAACCCCAGAAACGATGCTATTTTGATGTCCCACTCCCGGCCAAGACATGTGCAGTGCGCGCGACCACTGTTATGAGCCTGAAGAGAGCAGATCGATTCAATCTCCTGCCAGAGTTCAAGCATCAGGATTCATCTGCTTTTTCTTTTTTTTTTTTTTTTGCCCGGATTATTTTTCAAGCTGTCCCTGAGCCTACCCATGAAGTCATGAACCTCCCCCTGCGGATGCTCTAATACTCTGATTTATTTCATGCCGTGATTAATTATCATATTTTGACAAAGTAGTAAAAATGAGAACAATAATATACTGTATTGTTTAACAATTTCTGTGAATGAAATCAACTGGTAAAGCTAAGCAACACACACGGAAAATCAATATACTAAGTGATAATTTCAATTGGAAGCATTTCCTCATCATGCCACTCTCTGCGCTCTTCAAATGAGTTGACACGTTCCTTCAAAAAATCAGCAAAACCTTCGGCGCGTGAGGAATGGTGAATGAGCCACTTGTGATAAACAGGTGGCAAAGGTGCGTTCTTCGTCAAAGATAGCTGCAAATTAAACAATGGAGAGGCATATATTATTGTAAACTCTAAAAGAAAATTTAATTTACACCTAAAATAATTAGCATTCACTTACCGAGATAAAGTGCGAGTATTCTGGTATGTGACATATGACGATTTCAGGCACATAACAAAATGGATACCCTTTTGGTTCAATATATAGAGGAAGGTACGTGCAACGTATATTAGGACCCATGACAACAAAAATAGCTTGAAAAGTAGTAGCAACTAACAACCCCATGGTTGTAACATCCAACCAAGTATTGGCTGGAGCTGTTCCTGATCCATAGTAGTTTAGTGCATTTGAAATAGTGGCAATAGTCACATCCTGATCGAAGGTGCGTTGATACAACTCCGGCCAATCATTTAATTCCCGATATAATTGTTGCCTGACCTCGCGCCATTGGTCCTGCCCAAGTCCAAGTGATTCTGCAATAGCGCGATATCCACAATTACCATCAGCGATCACATAGGTAGACTTGGAGATAAATTCGTTCATCCACGCTGGTATTTGGCCGATGTGTGGACCAACTACCATGTTGTTGGGAGAGGATGGGGCCATTACATTGGGTATGCTTGCAGGAACATCGTCCTTGCGTGTCAAAAGAGTTAACTTTCATTAGCATATATAAAGCTTGTCCTTGCATGTCAAAAGAGATAATAATTAGAAAGATTTATATATTAAACATGTTGTTCTTACTGAATTATAATAGTATGGAGACAAAGGCATGTAAATACGGTCACCCAACTCTTGCATCATGTGGTAGTTCAATCTCAAAATGAAGTTGTCTTCTCCCTTAAATTGCTTTATTTGTTTCTTTATAAGATTACACATGCAACTTGTTGGTTGGCTCAGGACCTTAATAGCATACTTCTTTAACAATGGAAATTTTTCGCCATGTTTTTTCCATAATTCAACTGCAATTAACATCATTTGAAAATCACTTGATTAGGAACAGTACTAATTAAATGAAAAAATTAACCCCAACATTATTTGTCTTTGATAAAAATAATTCTTTTTTGTTATGTCCACTTACCGGGATGATCCCTTTGGCGTTGAGCGTCTAAAAGGTTTGCAAATGGGTTGTTGTCTCTGTAAACCTTCATTTCAGCATCAAGTTTTTCTCTTTGGTCTTCCATTTCCTTGCGACAGTCAAACTGTCGCAACTCATATATTAGTTCACCTGGATCATATCTCCCTAACCCCCCTTCTTTTGCTCGCCAATCACAAAGAGGGTTCAAATAGTTGCAAATTGCAACTTGTTGCTCACATTCTAGGTCTAAAGCTAAGCAATAAAGAGATCGCCAAATCATTTGATACTTTGAAGCCTCCCGTTCATAGTAAGGCTTGAGGCGATGTTTGGCTTTATCTATTACAACTTGTAAGTAGCCCGCCGTTGGAACTAAGCTGTCGTCCACATCATCTATAATCCACATAATAAGAGGGGATAGAGCTTCTATTAGCTCTTTCCCATCACACCAAAACTCATCGTTGTTAATGATTTTTTTCAAACCAACTTCGTCCAGATATAACTCACTCCCACATAATCTCGATAGCCAAAGCTTGATTTCATATTTAAGTTGCATAATTGATATGAGGCGTGTAAACGAGCTAATGGGGGTAGCATCTGCATCTTTTTCAACCATTAGCTTCATCCATCCCTTGCACTCATATGACCTGTCTGAATGGAGCATGTAGTGGTACAACTTTTCCGATTTTTGAATTAAGTTATGAACCCATCCTGTTTCCCTACAAATTCTCGTCCATAACTGTTCAACTCTTTGTCGGACACAGGGTATTTGGAAGTGATCCTTGTCGTCAAGATATTCATGTAGGGCAAATTCACACGCTGGATGACGGAAATGACTTATTGTATGTGTAATATCCTCTACGGGCCAGTCCGGTTCACGATCCTTGAAAGTATCTGCATTATAACCTAGGGAAAAATCCAACTGTCGTCCTTCAACAAAGATGAATCCGTCTGGGCAGTAAAAACCATACACAATAGTAGTGTCTTCGGAATCTGAACACTGAACATTTAAGTGGTAGCAAATAAAAGTGCAACCGGTTGTCTTCCAAGACTCCTTAACCATTTCTATATAATCATTGACCTCGCCTTCCAAATTCTGCACTGACTTCTTAATCCCATCTAAATCATTCTGGAATAAGCAGGATGGAACACCATATCGACCAAACCTCGTTAGTAAGGTCTTAAAATACGGGTCTTTAACGACATCAACCGGTAGATTCCGACTCATGAAAAACTTGACAAGGGCATTGGTAGTGTACTCTTGTTCCCTATCGTTTGCCTCTACGGAGGATGAGCTTTGTCCGCCTTTCTTGGAGGTTGCCTTCAACGCTTTCTCTCGAACGTCTGGAGGCACTTCTGTACAGGGTCGAATTCCATCGCCTTCACCAGCCAAGTGTATTCGGATCCTTGAGGCTGACCCTGTAAAAGCCTCCTTACAATGTATACACTCCCATTTACCATTGGGTCCTTTGGATAAATATTGTACATTAGCTTTGTAAAATGGATTTGGGCGTCTACCCATATCTAATACCTGATTGAATCAAACTGGTATTATGTATAAACGTCTATCTATATATCCTGCATGTTTTCCCCAATAAAGAAGTTGAAATTACTAGTCTTGACTATCATCTTGATCAATACAAAGAAACAACATACAACTTGAGGCGTGAAGAGTACGTACCTGCTTCAAATTGCAAGCTAGGAAAGCTAAGTTAAAGAATTTGAGATGAAGCAGGCGAGCAGAGGAGGCGATCCATGCACAGATTGAATCCCGAACTTTCTTGATCAATTAGCTAGTTAACCTTGAAGATGGTGAGTGTATCTGCAGGGACAAAAGAGGGTTAAATTTTGTATCAGAACACCCTCGATCTTTAGCTTTGAATCTCCATCAGCACTGCTAATTAATTCTTCATCCTTTGTCTCACTAATAATTAATTCAAACATATAACAACATTGAATCGACTGCGTTGCAACTTACAAGGAAACCAATAAAAGCCTCCCAACGCTCTGACAATCAAAGATTGATTGCGTTGCCCAGCTTGTTAGATACCTCTTCATGGCTTCATGACTTCCTCTTTCATTTGACATTATATATATATATATATATATATATATATTTATTTATTTATTTATTTATTTATAAAAACACGATAAAAGTACTGACTAGCACGTTACCAAAAAGTAAATGGCCGGTTTTATTTTTTATATATAAAGTAAGAATTTGACCTCAACATATACTTGAATGTCGATATATATGTCGACAAGTCGGCAGATAAAAGACCATCGAAATATACCACATAATACAAGAAAAAGTGCAGTAAAAAAAAGGCAAAGCACATCCAACAAAGATGAATCTAAGCAAACCTAAATTCTTGTGGATAGTGGAGACAAACTACAAGGAAGCTTTTTCACGGATTTTCCCCGTACACACCACCTCGATCACAACCGCTCCCGACTCGACTCTGAATGCTAGAACCTTGATGAAGAAATAGACAGCCTAAACACACCAAAGCAAAGCACACCTACCGAACAAACCGCACCAAAGACACCCGGTGAACTGGTCAAAAAGGACACGGATGTTGGTCAAGCCATTTCAGGATTTAAATCAAGCCATTTGGAGCGGGATTTAATTTAAGCTCTTTCGGACGTTTTTTTTTTATTTAATTAATTTTGTTGAAACTTGGCGTGCAAGGGGTGAATTAAGCCTTGCACGCCAAGGAATATCCGATCACCAGCACGTGACAGGCCAACGCGTGCACGCCAAGGAAGCAAAAGTGCTTGGGCGAAGGATGTGACAAGCCAGCCATGGCTTGCATGGCAAGGAGCACGGGCAGGGTAGGGACGACAGTTGTAAAGGCTAAAAATTTTAAATCCTAATTTTTTGGAAAAAGAAAATCAAAATGAATTTAAAAGCGAAATTTGATGGAATGATGATTTAATGTAGTGTGATGCTATGAAAAAATGATGTGCGCTTGAATGACTGAATGGTTAAATATAGACTTATATATGTGTGTTGTGATATGTATCTAGGTGATATTGTTTGAGTGTTCGTACTACTTGATGGGATTCTACGTTTGTTGTTCTACTAGCCAGATAAGTCTCTTCTGAGCTTACTCATATTGAATAGACCTCCCTGCTTTATGTGCATGATATACTAGGTGCTTGCATTCATGATCAGCATGCCATGTAGTATTATGCTAGGGTGCATTGACCATTGAGCATTCTATATTTTTTTATGCGTGTGTAAATAGAACGGCCGCTGTGAAGTATCTAGAGTCTTTGCTAGGGTCATAGAGCGGTCCAGTCTCATCGGGTCTCGTCCTGAGTCGTTCGAGTAATGGCAACAACTTTATTACCACACTTTATTTATTATCCGCATTACTCTTAATTTCTCTTTATACGACCACATTCCTTTATGATTACTTGATAAGCATGCAATATGAGGTTGGGTACCAATACGGACTTGATCCCATTAATGAATTATATATAATGCATTCACAATTTGGCCAGTCTCCGCCCTATCGGGAAGGGGGGCAGTGGATAGGAAGAGGGATATACCATTGGTATTCTTTGCTAAGGCCTTATCATTATTCTGCACTTGTGAACTAGGAACAAGATAGTGTGTTATTATTCCCGTCTTGCATCTAGAAGCATGATATTAGGCTTAGCGTATGTGTGTACTTATTGTGGGGGCAGAGCCAAAGTGAGCATCGATCTGATCCCGCCCACTATATATTTTTTTAGGTATCTGGTATGTTTACTATTATTGATGTTGCTTGTCTGCTTGAGCGGGTCCTTTTGCATGGAAGAGAGTGAGTGCTCGAGATAGACTTATGACTGTTATAGATTTTATATCTTATACTCCGTTTTGACTCGGCTGTGTCGTGGCGCACTTTGTATTACGCTAGATTTCCACTGTTTGCATGATTGTTGGTTTTCTCCACGCTTTAGACTTAAGACAGTTACAGGGGACTTCCCTCGGGATTCCAACAATCCGTTCGATTCTGGGTACAAAATCCCGCTTTGAAAACACTCATATTGATTTTCAAACCTTCAACCTGTACTCGGTGCGCAAGATCCCAACAATGGGTTTCATCCCTCGAAACGTAACCCGGGAATCATAATCCCAGGCTATTACAAAGGTGGTATTAGAGCCAGGTTTTGCAATCTGAGTATGATAGGTTGAAGTGGATTTGAAAATGGCTCAAGGATTTCAAATGGTTTTCGAAAAAAATTTCAATGGGGCAAAATGAATTGTATTGGACCTAACCCTAGACTGATCAAGTAGGAAGCAATCTCATGGGGTAGAGATGGATGTAGAAATCGGGGAACGATAGGCAAAACACTAGCTTTCTTTTATAGATGGGTTTCGAAGACTCCAAGGAGCCCCAGGGTTGGAGTAGCACGGGTTAGGAGGTCGTGAGGTAATTGCCTCTCCGATCATCCGTTCTTCGAAGGAAGGCATAGATCGTCTCTATGATTGTATGCATTTATTCAATTGGGTTTGAGGGCGATCCTCCTTGAAGAGGATCATCTTAAATCGTTGAGTGCTTCCGTGTTGAGGGCTTATATGAACTATATGTAGCGACTAGATGACACCCGTTGAGGGCGATCCTCCTTGAAGAGGATCGGTTTTGATCGATTCATAGAGGTTATCCTCATTTACGATCAGCAGAGGATTTTGTTAAAGACTTCCTACTCTATTGTTCGCCCTGAAGCAAAGAGGGCACATCCAGCTGACACCCTCGGAGATGACATATCTAGGAGAGGAGGTTTCATAGGAGGATATCACAGAGGTGCACAGAGAGTACCCCCAGTTCAGAATGCTTATAGAGGAGATGCGAGAGTGAGGAGTGTGACCTGGCATGGATGCTTCGAAAGAGGCCACTATGTTGCTTCCTGTCCAGACAAGGACAATCACAAAAGGACAATGGTACCAAACAAGGACAGCCATCCCACACCCGATCACAAACTCCAACAAAGCACTCAAATCTAAATTATAATAATAACAACACCCGATCACAAGCTCAAACAAAGGACTCAAATCTAAATTAAAATAATAATAATAATAATAATAACACTTAAATCTTCACCAAAACACTGCAAATTGGGATTAATTGGAGATTTAGAGTTGACCACATCACCGATCATCAACCCAACAAGTCGATGATACGCTCCAAAAACCAACACAGCCGCAACCGGAAGAAGACTGCAAATGAGCAACCTGATGCCGCTCCAAAACCAACACCGGCCAGCAGACGGAGAAGAACAATGACACAGCACCCGATCAAACACAACAAAGCAACCGCGATCGAAACGAAACAACAATCCAGTGAAGAAAACAACAACGATCGAACAGAAACAACACCCGATCAAACACGCAGATACCGTTCCAAGATGAAGAAATCAAACTTGAGACACCGGGCACCGAGACGCCATCTCGAACAGCCTAGTAACAAGTGTCGTGAGCAGCCGCAACGGTTTGAGGAAGTGGCCTAGGTGCCAGGAGGAGTCGGATAGGACCACATCGATGATCGCCTCTTGATCGCGTGCCCTAGCAACTCTAGCCCAAATTGAAAAATATATGGTAAAAATATAGTATGTGTATTGTTGGCATAATTTATAAAAAAAACATATGTAAAATGGGTGTCTATGGGTAGATAAAATTAATTCACACTTAAAAATAATTTTTTTTAAAAAAATAATAGTTTACAAAAAATGAGTAAAAAATGATTTAAAAAGGGAATACCTTGTGCCCCCTTGTTACTGCTGTTAGGGACTCTTTATTGTGCGCACCTATATAAGTAGACCTGTCAAACGGGTCATTCGGGTCGGGTTCGGGTCGGGGCACTTCGGATCTCGGGTAAAACGGGTCCCGGGTAAAACAGGTCCCGGGTATTTCCGGGTTGACTAGAACTCGGGTTTGACCGGGTTTCGGGTCGATTTCGGGTTTGTCAATTTTTTCCATTTTAAATTAAAAAAAACCATGATTTGACAATTTTGCAATAAATTTTAATTATATATAAAAAAAAATTAATTATATTTAATTAAAAATCAACCGGGTCAACCGGGTCACCGAGTCAATCGGGTAAAATCGGGTCAAAATTACCGGGTCAATCGGGTCACCGGGTCGAAACCCAGATGACCCGGAAAATTTCCGGGTTTTCGGGTTCGGGTCAAAAAAAATTTCCGGGTCAAAATTTCCGGGTTCGGGTCAAAAATTTTCCGGGCGTTCGGATCGGGTCGACCGGGTCGGGTTGTGTTTTGACAGGTCTATATATAAGGGTTTCTTTACCCAATTGAGTTTTTTTTTTTTTTTGTGATGTGGCATATGTAAGGGCCCCCATTAAGGATGCTCTTATTACACTGCTTTTTTATTATCATTTTTTACCTTTCTCTCTCTATCATATCATCTTTATACTCTTTTCAATTTTTACATACATCCCACATATTCAATCAAAGTTTCTTTATTTATCATACTTGCATCATCCTATACAACATATAACTTACCACCTAAGAAAAAGCTCTCAGTCAGTCAAGGTGAGTGGTTAGAGAGAAAAAATCTCAAAGTTTGAAAACCTTCACCTTGCCTCCTCGGGCCTAGTCCTCCCCATTGACCGACCAGCTTCTACATTGACCACCCTAGTTTTCGTTTTTTCTATGAGCACCCCTTAGCTCCAGCGATTGGATAGTCTCCCTCCTCTCCATCTCTCTTCTTTTATCACAACATCATCCAGATCTGAACGTATTCCCCCACTGCCCCACATGGCTATTTCAAAAGCATCCCCTACTGAGCGTTTCTTGCTCATATCCAAGTCGCTCCCAGTAGTGGCATGTGACACCACCATCGCTCCGTCTTTCCTCATCCCACCCTCCACTAGATCCACACTTGTCCCCCCCCCCCCCCCCCCCCGATTTGGTCCTCCCACGGCTCTCATCCTTTAGATCTAAAATCGCTTAAATCCCCTTCATATATCTGTTTGTATAGGCTGAAATCGCCCAGATCTGGTGTTAAGGGCGGCGCGTGAGCACTCCCTGTGCAACACTTCGTCTGTTAGAGCATAAATAGCTCTCCCTACTTCGAGATCCATACTGTTGTAAGCTCGCTTGTTTCGGTTTCGCATTTGGAATCTTTAGCCCGTTCATCCCTCGAGTTTCTTGTTTCAACGCTCAGGGTGAAGATGTAAGATCTATTTAAGCTGTTGTCCGATGGTGTGAGCTCTCCCCGAGCCATTCAGCCCCATTTGCTACTTTGATTCATTCCGCTGATATCCGATTCTTTCTCCTCCACTTCTGCTCGTTTAGATCTAGGCTAAGATCATGTGCAACCATGGGTTTTACTTACCTTATAGGTTTTAAAAGGTAAACCTATGGTTGTAAGCCAAACCTTAAGGGAAGAGGTTGGAAGGGGTTACCTCTTTCTACTAAGGTAACCTCTTCCCCCTTTTTTTTTTTTTAAACACACAAATGGGCCACTACATGTTATTCATATTTATTTAGTATATTAATAAATCAAATGTATTAATAATATATATTTTTATTCTTATTTTAATATATAAATTATACCATTAATTTTATTTTATTTTTCTTCATAATTTGAGTACAATTTTTTTCCTATATATACCCTATCTTGATCTATTATATTTTGCACTTATGAATTTTATTTATAATAAAAATAAATGAGGTAGAAAATGTAATGTTATTATTTTTGTTATTTTTCATCTATATGAAATAAAAAATATTAATATCAAACACTTATTAATTTTATTTATAATAAAAATAAATGAGATGGAAAAAGTGGGAAACAAGGTAACCTCATGGTTGCAAGAGTAATGTCTAAAGAAGAGGTAGAGAAAGTAGAAAATAATTTAGAGAAAAATCTATATGAGATGGCAAATTATGATAAGGGGATGAAAATTGAAAAAGGAAAGAGGTAGCCCCATGGTAGCACATGTCTAAGGGGTTTTCCAGTGAACTCTCTCCGAGCTCTACCCTCCTACTATCGGTGACTCCTTCTCCGGGTATGGCTCCTCTCCTCTTTGCCTTTTCTCACTGCTCCTTCCTCCTTCGAGCGTCGTCCTTTCTACCTCCTTCCAAATCTGTTCTTTTTTTCACTCATCTTGAGAGTCGACCTTCATTCACTCATCCTTCCTCTATTCACCTTCCTTTTTCTCTGATCTAGTTCCATTGCCAGTTTTGAGAGTCATTTTTCTCTAGTTCCCTCCTCCTCATCCTCCTCCATTCTTCCTCCTTTTCTCCATCAGCCCCTCTAACCTTCAGTTTGAAAGTCATCCCCCTGTTTTCGGTTCTTGTTCATAATCGTTCTTCTTGATCCTTCCCTTCTGTTGTTTTGAGAATCATTCTAAGCCCAGGTTGGTGGAGGGTGCTTTACATTAGGCCCCTCCTCCCCATCGGAAAACTTCCATGCCCACAAACTTTTCTTTGTCCTCCGATGTGGGTTGACGTCATCTACCTTCTATGTAGACTCACTGCTCCCCGTCTGTCTTCTTTGTCTCCTTTCTGCCCATACCCAGCTCACTTGTCTTGTTCCACGAGGCTTCCGCTTTGGTCAAAATCTTTGACCTTATGTGCCAACTCACACTTCCCTACCTGCTTTCTTTGACTCTACTTGCCCCCACCCCTAGTGGGTTCCTTATTCCACCAGTTTGAGAGTCGGTTGATAGCATAGGTTTCATTTAGCTTAGTTAAGATGCATATCATGCATGGTGTAAGTACAATGTGCATATTTGCTCTTTATGTTGGTGAAGTCGGAATCTGCACACGTTTATTGATTATTTCAGGTAACTGTGGATCCGAGGATGAGACATGGGTTGATGACGCATTAGATGAGGATGTTTAGTCGATCGAAGAAGCTTACATGAAGATCTAAAGAGGTCATGAGAAGAAGAAGTGAGCCTAAACGAAGAACAAGTCTGCAAAAGTTGTCGTCAGACACGCTGAACTTGTTTTGCACTTTCTGGAGGCCTCGGTTGTCCGATCGACTATTATGACTATGCGTTGGAAAGCTCTTTCAGAGAGCTACAACTTTTATGTTGACGTCGAGGGCTAATTCGAAGTGTATTTTCCGTAAAAGACCGATGCAGCGGGCGCCGCCATATACTGCGGCCGCCGCATTAGTGTTGTGGCCGCTGCATTTGCCCAGAGTAACGCGTTTCAGAGTTCAGCGACAGTTTTCTATTCTAAACTCTATTTATCTATCTAATTGTCTTGTGGCCGACATTGGACACGAAATTAAGGAGATTAGATGGGCTTAGCCCTAGATTTTCATTGATTCAATAGATTAGGATTCAAGACGATTTTAGTTGGAGATTAAGAGCGATGTTCGCCATCAGCGGCTAACTCTTCGTTCTACTTGTAATTTGAAGCTTTATTTGGATTGATTGTGAGTTTCTGAATCTTGTTCCTTATTTCCTATATTGAATGTTTCAACTTCTTTGTGCTTGAATGTTTGATTGTTTTATTCTATCTAGCCCACGCAACTAGTTAGAGTCAATTTAATTGCTAAGGTTTTGTAGATTCCTGGTTGTGAACCTTAACCTAAGTAGCAAACTTGTTCCTTTAGGGCTGGTTGAACTAATTGAATGAGTAGGAAGTTGGATTTGTTGTTAAATCCCTCTTTAGGGACTACAAATACCTTGGTTAATCTCTGAACTTAAAGCTATCAATTGGGTTAAATCCTTCTTTAGGGACTGTTTGATTGATAAGGGTTTCTAAGACTGACTGGACTAGTAACTATATTAGGTTGGGATAAGGGCATTCATAGGAAACTTAAAAGGACGAGAGGAAGTTACAATATCAATTCAACCAAATAAAGTGGATAGTTGTAGGTAGAGCGATCTTCTCTAAATTGTTTTGCATCATTTGTTTTTATTTTATTTTGTTTTCTTTTCAATCTCAATCAACCAAAGCCCCCCTTTCTACTAATTGATAAATACATATTGCTGAGAAATACTTGATTCTCAAAGGGATCGACCTCTTACTTACTTGCTATACTAGTTTGTAGGTTTGAGTTTTATTTTGATACGGTTTACGCAACTAAAAACCGTCCATCAAATTGGCGTCGTTGCCCGGGAATCAAAGTTTATTCCTTCGTTTTGTGTGTTTGCCAATTATTGTATATAACTTAACTTTGTTGTGAACTTATCTTACGGTTCATAACACCCTTACTACTAACATTTTAAGATGAGATTAATGCAGCATCAATGCGAAAATTTTCACCATTATTTCACAAGAGTGCATAATTTATTGGACATCCATTATGCACGAGGTTACCAAGATAGTTTGCAAGATATGGTTGTTTGTGTACTTGAGGGCATGACTCATGTGACCAAAGAACTTGCCGAGTCTATGAGTAACGGAGGCTTGGCAAGTTTCGACTTATCAGAGATGTGGGATTTTTTTTGCTTCATGGGTCACCAGGTGGAGCAAGAAAAAGCTTTCACACGTCAGGTTATGTTGGAGCGGGTGCTTAAAAGAATAGAGCGATTTGAGGAACAATTGAACTAACTTAATCAACTCGTGAGTGAGTTGGTAGTAGAGCAATGCTTTATTCTTCAAGTTGATGAAATCCAAGACACAAACAATGATGGTTTGATCGATGAGAGCCCGATGCTCTCTTACATGGAGTCTCATGAGTGCACGCATGAGGATCCATGTGTTTTGGCTTCTATTTCATTCGAAGAAATCATCCTTGACTTGTCTATGAAGGAATCATTTACCGAGTCGATTTTTGTGGCTCTCGAAGAAGGTATCGATATATCTTACACTTTTGTGAATTTTGGTGAATATACAAACCCTTGGGAGCATTATTTTGAAAAGCCATCAGCGGAACTATGTTGGTGGTATCATATTCCTTTTGCAGAGAGTCATGCTAGACTCTTTGATAGATTGAAAGGGTTCTTGAGTTCCATATTTTATGCTTTCAATTTATTGTGCTATGATCCTTGTAAGATGTGTACACATGAATATGATAGGCTACTGAGCGCCTTGACGATGTCTGAGAGATAAGGTCTTGAGATTGAGAATAAGTCAAGCCAATGACATTAAAGAAAGGCGCTTCTCGGGAGGCGGCCCGAGGTAAGTTTTAGTTATTTCAATTCCTAGTTAGCTAGTTTTCTTTTCAATAAATTAGGTTTTCCATGAGGCATTAGATAGTTGTTTTTAGTTTTTGGATAGACTAACCTTTCAAGAAAGGTCGCCGCCTTTAACCCGCCATAATGCTCAGATCCGACCTATAGAGACCCATCCACCACATTATGAGTATTTCATTCATCTCTTCCTGTATGTTTTTGTTGTCTTTTATGTTTCATTGAGGATAATGAAAGGTTTGAGTATGGGGGAGGGAGTGCATTTCATATAGATAGAGTTTGCATATCATGTTTATTTATGTTTTCATATTTATTTTTACTCATATATCACATTTGAAAAAAAAATCACAAAATATCATGCATTGCATTTAGGTGTTATTAAAGATACCCATCTTGGTTTAGTTTGTCCTCTAATTTATTTTCATGATCTCATTGCGTAAATCCCATGATTTGATTGAATTGCTTGAAAATGATTTTTGGAGCATGATTTGAGAATATAATTGAGCAAGTATGGTTCATAGTTGAGGTTAAATTGAAATCTACAAAAATATAACCCTTGTGAGTTTATTTTGGCCTTATAGGGACTTTACATAATTATTTCCCTTTTGCTTTTATTGTGTGATTATACTCTCCATATTCTTCTTATTTCAATATCATATTGCACATGTTTGTTGCTTGTGAATTTCAAATGATTGAGGCATGTTTTTTTTAGCCATACTATACCTTATCTATCATTTGCATTATCCTTTGCTTGAAGCCTGTCTGAGCCGTAAAGCCTATTTTTTTTATAGCTCCACAAAAATATGTCATAAGCAATGATTAGCCTAACCCTATGCGGGAATTAGGAGGAGAATTGGTGAAAAATCTTTCTGTTGGAGTTCCTTTGAGTGGAGGTGATGTATGTATGGTTGTGCATTGCGAGAGGCATAGCCGAAATAAGGTAACCCTTCTTGCATAATAGAGATGACTTATTACTAGGGGCCTAAGGAGAATAAAATTCACTTAGGAGTAAAAGTCTAGTAAGCTTGGACCTATGGAGGATAAAATTCACCTAGGAGCAAAAGTAAGCATAAAAGAAAAGAGAAGAAGTCATCATCCAAATGGAAAAAATTCACGAGTTGTATGACTATTGAAATCGAAGACCTTATTGATGTGTATTGGAGTTTATGTTATTGGAATGGTTTGCGAAACATGGAAATTTTGGTGTTGTTCTGGTTGGTTATTGTTCTTTTTTCCCGGATTTTTAGCACCATAAGCCTAAATATTTCTCATGCCTTATGTTCCTACCAAAGCCCCATTACAACCCTATAAAAGTCCTCATGATGTTATTTGCAAGTGATGACTTTCACGGTGTATAGAGCATTTTGGATTGAGTTGGCAGTTGTACTTTAAAGCCTAAACACATTGAGCATGAGAGAAACACATTATCCCGGTGAGGTTGAATTAAATTTGCCTTTACAATTGGATCACTATACTTGCTAGGATGTTTGTTCTCTTATTCATAGCTCCTATTCATTGATGTTTGCTTTTATAACATTATAGCATAAAGATCTTATTTGTGGGATGATCAATTCTATATTTGTTTATTTATTGCTTGAGGACAAGCAATAGCTTAGGTGTGGAGAAGTTTGATAACATGCATTTAGATGGTCATAATAGGTTTCATTTAGCTTAGTTAAGATGCATATCATGCATGGTGTAAGTACAATGTGCATATTTGATCTTTATGTTGGTGGAGTCAGAATTTGCACACTTTTATTGATTATTTCATGTAACTGTGGATCCGAGGATGAGACATGGGTTGATGACGCATTAGATTAGGATGTTTAGTCAATTGAAGAAGCTTACATGAAGATCTAAAGAGGTCCTGAAAATAAGAAGCGAGCCTAAACGAAGAACAAGTCTGCAAAAGTTGTCGTCAGACATGTTGAACTTGTTTTGCACTTTCTGGAGGCCTCGGTTGTCCGGTCGACTATTATGACCATGCGTTGGAAAGCTCTTTCAGAGAGCTACAACTTTCATGTTGACATCGAGAGCTAATTCAAAGTGGATTTTCCGTAAAAGACCGATGCAGAGGGCGCCACCATATGCTACGGCAGCTACATTTGCCCAGAGCGACGCATTTCGGAGTTCAACGACAGTTTTCTATTCTAAACCCTATTTATCTATCTAATTGTCTTGTGGCCGACATTGGACACGAAATTATGGAGATAAGAGGGGCTTAGCCCTAGATTTTTATTGATTCAATAGATTATGATTCAAGACGATTTTAGTTGGAGATTGAGAGCGATGTTCGCCATCAGCGGCTAAACTCTCTTCGTTCTACTTGCAATTTGAAGCTTTATTTGGATTGATTCTAAGTTTCTGAATCATGTTCCTTATTTCCTATATTGAATGTTTGATTGTTTTATTCTATCTAGCTCGCGCAACTAGTTAGAATCAATTCAATTGCTAAGGTTTTGTAGATTTCTAGCTGTGAACCTTAACATAAGTAGCAAACTTGTTCCTTTAGGGCTGGTTGAACTAATTGAATGAGTAGAAAGTTGGATGTGTTGTTAAATCCCTCTTTAGGGACTGCAAATACCTTGGTTAATCTCTTAACTTAAAGCTATCAATTGGGTTAAATCCTTCTTTAGGGACTGTTTGATTGATAAGGGTTTCTAGGACTAGTTGGACTAGTAACTATATTAGGTTGGGACAAGGGCATGCATAGAAAACTTAAAAGGACGAGAGGACGTTACAATATCAACTCAACCAAATAAAGTGGATAGTTGTAGGTAAAGCGATCTTATCTAAATTGTTTTGCATCATTTGTTTTTATTTTATTTTGTTTTCTTTTCAATCTCAATCAACCAAAACCCCCCTTTCTACTAATTGATAAATACACATTGCTGAGAAAATACTTGATTCTCTGTGGAATCGACCTCTTACTTACTTGCTATACTAGTTTGTAGGTTTGAATTTTATTTTGATACACTTTACGCGACTAAAAACCGTTCATCATTGGTCCCCACCAAGTAATTAGTTTCCACCTCTTGCCACACATTGAATCCTAGGTTTGGGGGTCTAGTGGTGATCACTTGATCTCGCACCTGGGATTCGCTCTCGGTCTCCTATTGAGCGGCTCAATGGATCACACCCTTGACGGGGAGCTCTCGACTCATCCGGAGCTCCTCGTCGGGACATGTCGTACTTGATGATTAGCCTAATGATGCTCCAACAATGTCCCATGATTTTGCCCTAATGCTCAGGCTCCACCTACTACTACAGTCCGTTAATGATAGGATGTCGTGCCCGCTGCCACTCGTACCGTGTCTGCAGCCTTATCTCCATGCTCAGGGGACTTCGTCCCTTGCCCTGGGGTCTTGGTCTGTACTTGTGGTGCTTCCCCGCTGCCTCCCCTTGCAGCTTTCATTGATTGTGTAGGATTTAGTCAAGCTCTTTGAATGCATGTTTGCATACATTTCCAAAAAGCATGACTAGTTTATGGTTTAGGTTTATATGGCCTTAAGCGGAATCCCAATTCTTGAAGAAATATCCATCAGCAGAGCCCCACAAACAGTAAACTCCCAAACTCACCTCCATTAAAGTATTACTCGACAGAATCTCGTGTTTGCATACATTTCCAAAAAGCATGACTAGTTTATGGTTTAGGTTTATATGGCCTTAAGCGGAATCCCAATTCTTGAAGAAATATCCATCAGCAGAGCCCCACAAACAGTAAACTCCCAAACTCACCTCCATTAAAGTATTACTCGACAGAATCTCGTCTCTGAAATAAAGAGCAAAATCTCTTACTTTAATCTTACTAGTTACTACTGTAATCCAAGAACACCAAAACCATTCTTCAGTATCAATAGGTGATTCAATGAGTAGATCCCAAAATTATAATAATTAAAAACATACTTTACAACAGCAAAAGTAAAAAAAAATGTATGACATCAGACATATTTTCAAAAAAAGCAAACTAGCAAATATAAGCAACACATTAATAATACACTAGAACAATGCACACAGACAGACTTTCGAAAAGCACTGACAAATCTCTAACAAACTTGAATTACAATCCCAGACTCGAATTGCAGCCCAACTCAAAACTCAAACTCAAACTTTGAAGATAGAAACTCCAATACACTTTAAACCCTAATTTAAGATAGAAACCCCTAATACATACTCCCTCCGTTCGGTAAAACATGTCGTTTTAGGGTGTGTTTAGATTCCAAAGTGTTTATGTTTATAATGCACTTATAAACATAAACACTTTGGAAATGTTTTTTTAGCTAAATTTTTATGTATTTCAAATAATGTGTATTTAAACTAAAATATTGCGTATATTGTTTAAATCAAATACTCAATATTGTGTTAAGTTTATAATTACCTTATAACCTTAATATTATTAATTTACACAATTTATAAGGTATTTTATTTTAAAATTATGTTGTTTTAAATATCTTATAATCTTTTTTAACCAAACACTTTACAAGTGTTTATGCTTATAAGCATAATACATTGGGAATCCAAACACACCCTTAGGGTGTGAAATTTGTTCAAAAAAACATGTCATTTTAGGTAATTTGACCTTTACTTTACAAAAATGCCCTTGTAATGATTAATGGGTTGTGAGTTGCGGTTTTCAATAAAGTGAAAAAGTAGTGTAATAAATTAGGGTAAATTAGTATATTTGCTTATTGTATTAAAGATTGTGCAAGAAGCTAAAACGACATGTTTTGCCGAACGGATGGAGTATTACATAATTACAAACTAACTAGATAAATAGTGTAATTCAAACTCAATTACACTTGTAAATCCTAATTTTCGGAAAGGGGTTCGAAATGTCGACATGCCTGGCATCACTATCCGAAGGATCTGATTATGGTCTGCAGCTCCAATCGGTGTCACCGGTCGACGGGTTCACCTTCCCCTTTTTTCCTCATTGCGACCGGTTCCTTTCTTCCTTCTCCTCTGTATCGCCTTATGCTTTTTTTGTTATATCTTCTTTCTTTCTTTATTTTGATTTTCGTTTTTTAGTGGAAATTAACGTCGCTGCTACTTTTAACTTGACAAGGGCACGAGGCAAAAAAATTTAGAAACTCAATAGGGGTGTGCATGATTCAGTCCAAACCGAATTTTTGGGCCAAACCAACACAAACCGAACCTAACCGAATTTCGTCGGTTCAACTTTCAGTTCGAGAATTTCCATTTTTCGGTTTCGGTTCGGTTTGTGTTTGGTTTGTGTTAAATCGAATTTTTTATAAACTACATAATATATATTTGTATACATTATATATACACACATACTTACTATGTATACATATATATATATATATATATATATATATATATATATATATATATATATATATATATATATATATATATATATATATATATATTGTATAATGTGTATATATACACATATATACATTGTATTGCATGTGTATATATATTTTAATCTTGTATACATTATAAGGCATACAACTACAGTGTATATATACACTGTATTTGTAACCATATACATATATATTTATTTATTTATTTTTGCATACTATATTTGTATACATTATATTGGAATATGTGTATATATGTGTCGATATATTGTATTTTGTATATATTTGTATACTTTAATATTTTTTATGGAAATTTGGTTCAATTATGTTAACCGAACCGAACACAAACCGAACCGGCAAATAATCGAACCTAATACTTTCGTTTCGGCTTTCGGTTTGAAATTTTGAGATTTTCGGTTTCGGTTCGGTTCGGTTCGGCCTGGTTCTGTTAGGTTTTAGACTGATGAACAACCCCACTCAAGAGTACCACGCGAAATAGGTTAAACTTTTGTACAGCCCGTGAAATACCTCTATCTCAGGGGTACCACGCAAAATTTACAAGTACTCTCTCTGTTAATTAAATTGTCATTTTAGAACTTGATTCAGAATGATGAATGGTGAAAAGTTGCGTTTTCTCCAGCTGCACCATCATGTGCTCTTCCTTAGCTTCTTCAATATCTTCATGACTTTCCTTTAAGCTCCAAAGTGCGTCCGATTTCTGCGAAATTAAACAGAAACTTGTGTAGACCTCCATATATTGCAAATAAACAAAAACTACACAAATCTCATACTTTCCCAATATAAAAGTATAAAATATAGACAGAAATTGACATAAAAGATAGTATAGAACATGACAAATTGAGCGCACATCACTAACCCCTAAGTCAGTTTGTCTTTCACCTTTTGTATTTGAAAATTTTAAATTCCCTTTTTAATCCTCTAAAATTAAAAAATCAACCAAAACTACACCCGTCAAACAGGGCGGGTCGGGTTTGGGTCGCGTTTGGGTCGGATCGTCTCGGGTTCGGGTCCATTACGGGTCGGGTCATTTCGGGTTACGGGTCATGAAATGCTCAACCCAGACCCATATTTAACGGGTTCGGGTCGACCCAACGAGTCAAGAGCGTTACTCATCCCGAATTTTTTAAATGTCATTTACTTAATACACGTTATTTAAGGCTAATAAAACATGTAAAATATCAATTTTTTTAATTATTTGTTATAATTTCTTTCGAAGTATGAAATTATATATAATATATAAATGGATATTTTATATAATTTTTTTATCATCCTTAACCATGTATGAATAGTAAACGACATTTAAAAGTAAACAGATGAAGTATTTTAATGACTATTTACATAGTTCGTAAACCTAAAATTGTTATATTACCCTAATAATCGTTATATTATAGAAAAGAAGTAATTAATGTTGCTAAAATAGGAATATGTGTGTGGGTGTATATAACAATTTGGATTGTTAAATTATAAAGTAAAGTTGATGATAAAAGAAAATATTCAATATTAGGTTAAATTGTAATTTATTTATATTTTTATTATATTATAGCTTGACCCAATTGGTGATCCGCGGGTTGACCCAACCAGACCCAGAAATTTACGTGTTGAACGGGTTTGGGTTACTTCAGGTTTCGGGTTGAAATATTTGTGTCAAAACCCACATTTTACGAATCGAGTTGAATCAGGTTCTCGGATCCGGCCACGTTTTGATAGGTCTAACTGTAACCAAAACACATTTTCACAATCTCAATATCTCATCAATTAGGCTTGCGGAAATTCGATTTGCATGAACTAACTTCCTGGACTTTGAGCCAAACGAGCCCTTTCTTTCTTGAGAGTGAGGAAACTCCCCATTTGACTCTCTGCACAAGCAACCGTTTCTCTTCGACCTTCGTCTTCATTGAATCCTTTGTTGTTGCTGGTCAGCTGCTGCATCATCCGACAAGGTTAATTGTTCTTTGATTGTTCACTCGATCGATTCTTCCTGACTGTGCTTAATTTCTGAGCGTTTCAACGAACATTGTCTTTGTAATTCGATTTAAAAAAAAAAGTGCCTTAATTATTATTTAGAATGGATTGTTTTCCACTTGATTATTATTTAGAATGGATTGTTTTGAGCTCTGATTTTGATTTGCCCAATTTCTTGCTGAATTTAGGTCGAATTTGTGTCGGTTTTTGCTGTTTTCCACTTGATTATTATTTAGAATGGATTGTTTTGAGCTCTGATTTTGATTTGCTTTTTCTGGATTCCATTCCGATCCTGTAGATGTCGGGAATCAGGTTTTCAGTGTTGAAAAACTTCTCTAATTCAATTAAGACGACTTGGAGAAGTCCGGCATTTCATGGTTGTAGTCCTCACATTAGACCGCTGTGTAGCTTTGGAGATCGAGCTTATCATGGTGATTCTCGAGTGACTATGTGGAACTGTAACGCTCTATCTGAACTTAGTAGAGTGAATAGCTCCAACAACGTCTCTGGTTTTCCACACAGATTGTTGAATTCGTGTCTTAGAAGCAACTTCCCTTCGGGATCAGTGGCGCTTACATTGACTTACCATTCATACTCGTCAATTTCTGGTAATAAAGAGGATAGTTCTAAGGATCTGCAAGTTCCAGAAGCCTCTGGAACGAGTGAAGGTGGGGTTGGTAATGGTATTCTCGGTGGTGATTGGGAAGCGAAAGTTACAGATGCTGGGCGTTCTGTGGTTGAGGCAGCCACTTTCACGGGTGAAAAGGCAAAAGAATCATGGGATAAGTTGGTTCCTTATGTCCAACATGTTCTTGACTCAAATCCTTACCTTAAGGATGCTGTTGTGCCAGTTGCTGGCACATTGACTGCTACATGGATGGCCTGGATAATTATGCCTAGGCTTTTTAAGAAGTTTCACACGTATTCCCAACAAGGAACAACTAAGCTATTATCTGGGAGCATATTTGGGGGTGAGGTAACATATGAGAAGAGTTTTTGGGGTGCTTTGGAGGTTCCATTGCGTTATGTAGTTACCGGTGTGGCATTTACACAAATGTTAGTTTCCACATTCCTTTTCTAGTTCTGTGTTAGCATTGTTCTTTATAATGTTAAACTGAACTATTGGATGTAAATTTCCTCCATTTGCAGAGCCATGATGCTAGCACCAGATGAAATCGCATCACAGTATGCTCCACAGGTGTGGAGAGGTGCTGCTGTTGCGTCATTTATCTGGTTTTTGTATCGTTGGAAAACGAGCATCTTTGCTCGAGCCTTGACTGCGCAGAGTATGCACACCTTTGATCGTGAAACGTTAATTACTTTGGACAAAGTATCATCTGTTGGTCTATTTTTCATTGGATTGATGGCTTTCTCTGAGGCATGTGGTGTGGCTTTCCAATCCATACTTACTGTTGGTGGCATAGGGGGTGAGTTATGATTTCTGATTATGCTCCTAAATTGTGAATGCTTTCTCTTAGTTATATTCTGGCTTGTATATTTTATGCATTCTCATGATACTTGTGTTGGTGCCTGGTGTTGGCATTTGAATAATGTTGACTGTTGAGTTTATGTGTATATTCTTCTTTCTGAACTATCTCTGCTGTGTTCGTATACATGCCAGCATATGGATAATCTACAATTTGACTTAACAGAAGCAGGGCTCAACTTTTTTTCATTGTAGGAAAGATAACTTGCATTATACTCCGTATCTTTTTTGATTGACACTGTTATCAAAGCTATGCCATGAAAGTTTCATTTTGTTGCTGACATTTAATATTATGTTGCTTACATTTCTGTGATGACCTGTCTTTTACTTCTTTTATTTATTTTGCGAAGTAGTGTTTAGGCTGACCCACTAGCTCCTGGTCAAGCTAGTGCATTTGTACAGATGAGTGAATTGAGTTCTTGATTAGACCAATTAGCCTTAAGTGACAATTTTTTTTTTTTGATGGGGGGATACACCTTCTTTGACATGCTATTCACTTTGTTTTTCTCATTTTCATGTTACGTACAGGAGTGGCTACTGCTTTTGCTGCAAAAGACATCTTAGGGAACGTGCTTAGTGGACTGTCTATGCAGTTCTCCCGGCCATTTTCGCTTGGAGATACTATCAAAGTATGTTTGTCATGCATTCCGTTTATGCATTTGAAGTTGAATGTATCCACTTTTGGACTTTTATCATCCTGTCATGGTGAAGCACAATGCCATAGCAAGTTACAATTTCTCTATTCCAGTGATCTACATTAGAATATATTTTGCCCTTTGCGACTCTTTTGTGAGAATCTGGTGACATGACATGAATATTATAATGAAGTTTTTTGTGCCAGTGTTTTACTCTGTCTTCTTTCTGTTGGAAGTAAAATGATACGCTACAGTGAGATCTGTTCTGACTTTTTCTCTATCTGGTCGATGAACTTAAGTTTTCTTGTGGTTTTTTTTATGTTGAGAAAATGTTCCTCAGCTCTGGTTCTTTAAATGTGTTGAACTTATTTTAAGATATACTGAACGTCTTGTAAACTTGGTCCACAGCTGATCTTCTTGTATTTTTTCTTTTCTTCTTTGTGGTTGCTGTCTTTCATAGTTCTTTATGGCATCTGGTCAATGAACTTCAGTTTTCTTGTGTTTTTTTTTTTTTATCTCGAGAAAACATTCTTCAACTTTGGTTCTTTGAATTTGTTGAACTTATTTTAAGATATACTGAAGGTCTTGTAACCTTGGTACACAGCTGATCTTCTTGTATTTTTGCTTTTCTTCTTTGTGGTAACTTTCTTTCATAGTTTGGATTTTATTAGATTGTGTAATCTTTTCGGTTATGTACTGTCCTTGTCTATTCATTTTGATCTTACTCCACAGGCATGTCACCATGTCCTGCAGCTATATTTCTGCTGCCTGTTTTGTCTTCTGCCAGGCGGTCTGAGTTTCTTTCTATTGAAATAACTTGCAGGCTGGACAGGTAGAGGGCCAAGTGGTGGACATGGGTCTAACTACAACTTCATTGTTGAATGCTGAAAAGTTCCCAGTCATAGTTCCAAATTCCTTGTTTTCCAGTCAGGTTTACTTTTGCCTCTACTGTCTTTGTATAAATCAGTTGTCTCAGATTGCTGTTAGATCTCACAATAGTGATGTATGCCCTTTATTAAAATGTAGGACTTGTCCATTGAATGCTCTTCCTTGAATATCTTGTAGTGGCATAATGTTTGTTATATTGGATGTCTTGCCATTATGGACCTACCAGTTCCTATATTGATGATACCCATCATTATTAACATTTCTTTCATCAGTCAACCCTGCCTACTTTGATAAGTTTGAGTTATTAATCCCTTTACAAGAGATCCTTTATAGCAGTAAAGTGTTCGATTTTATTTTATTTTTATCTTGATGATTAAAATTGAAAGATGTTTTGTAGTTTAAATGAGCTAAGTTTGCTGCATTGGGTTTGAGAAACTTATCTTTGCCTTTCACAATCCAACGGGCATGAGGGGATGAGCTGGTACTTATTTTTTTTCTGCTGCAGGTTATTGTGAATAAGTCACGTGCCAAATGGCGTGCTACTGTCAGGAAAATTCCTTTGCAACTTGATGACTTGGAAAAGATTCCTCAAATTTCTGAAGATATAAAGTCCATGCTTAGGTCAAATCCTAAAGTCTTCCTGGGACAGGAGGTTCCCTACTGTTTTCTTTCTCGAGTTGAAAGTTCTTTTGCAGAACTCACCCTTGGGTGCAATCTGAATCGCATGGTACTCTTACTCTTACTCTTCTTCTAGTTTGTGCATTCCTGCTTTCAGAATTTGAAGTTCTAATAAACATAGAAAGCCCTTTTGTTGAAACTTATAGTTGTTTCTCCCTACGCCTTGCTTAAATGTATCTGGATAACGTCAGCAGAACTGTGACTCAAGCAAATACGCTGCCATATCAAAAAGTCGTTGCAGGGATGATTTCTCTCATCTTGCTAGTAAACTTTGATTGTTGATCTAATTCTCCAAGCTGTGACGTGCAACTGGAAATGTATTTCCATGATAGATGGGGCATTTTTGCTGCTCAAATTCTGGAATATGATTATTTGATGATGAGCTTAAAGTGCCTAAATTCTTCCTCTAGTTTTCGAGACTTTTTGACCTTAGACCATCTTATTTTTGGGCCTTCAAATAGAAAAGCTAATCTAGATTGAACTATGGAGTAACCCAATTGGAAACTGATCTACAGTAATGCACTGAACATCAAAGGATGGCTGTTAGATGCTCTAGTTGAATCATTTTGTGCTCGCCATTAGTCTCATGAGCTCAGTAAGCTTGGGAAAAGACATTATTGAACAGTCTTGTTTTGGTGGTTCCTAATTCTAGAATATCATTGAACAGTTAGTTTATGTACGGGCTACGACTCTTTACAAATTTCTGATTCATGAATTTTTTTGCCTCGGTATATTTGACTACTGTTTTGGTGGTTGCTAACTGTAGAGCAAAGATGAGCTGTACACTGCAGAACAGAATATCCTTCTCCAGGCCGTCCAAATAATCAAACAGCATGGTGCGACACTTGGCAGCACGTGGCAGGATACGAGCGGCCCATGATTTCTCAATTGTAAATGCTACAGATTTTTGGCAGAGCAGAGGTTTGGCTTTTGGTTTCATGAATGAGATATACAGATACTAGATATCCGAACTCGCCCTTTTGTTTGATATGTGAATTAGTGCCTGAAATTGACAGTAGGTTAAGTTGACTTTGAAATCGAAATGGTATGGTAAAAATAGGATGATAATGTTTAGCTCAAAACATTCGAGCCTTGTTCTTGAATCCTTTCATACCTTAATTTGTCTGTCAGGTTTTAAAATTTTCTGATCATGAATGGCAAGTTCATCGCTCTCATCACTGTTGTTGCTTCAAGTTTCTTCATCATTTTGTGCCTTCATTTTGGTTTGATTTCCCAGGTTTTTATCGGATCATATATTGGCTTTATGCGGGGTTTGAATTTGATCCATTTCGCACCTTGGTATCATTCAGCTCGAGTTAAGTTCAGTTTGGGTTTTTTCAATTCAGATAGTTATGGTGGTTTTTGGCTCTATACTGAATTTATATCAGATGAACATTTCATTTGGTTGGGTTAGTTTAATTTCACCTGTCATGTTGTGTTAATCAGATTTTTCAAAGATTACTAGGCAAGTCATGCCCGTGCTACGCACGGGACATATAAGTTTTGGTATTTTATAGGATTATTTAAGAAATTATTTTATGTCATATTGTTTCTGAATATAAACTATATGTTCATAACTGGTAAACCTTGGTTTTATATGCTTCATAACAATTTCGTTTAAGTTATTTATAAAATGTTTATTTTTTTTGCATGTCTGACATTTAATTTTAATAAATATTATTACGTAATTGTTAATGTCCTAGTTTGGTATCTTACATGAAATTCAACTCATAATTTTATTTGTTAATATTTTTTTGTTGATTATCCATATCATCTTGTAAAAGTTAATTGTTTTATGATGGATTAAACTATTGATATTGTTTTCACTTCAAAACCAAAATATAAAATTGGTTGACGTGTGTATAGATATATCATATATTTATACAGTCTTTAGGATACACGAAAACTATAAAACAATGTACAAATAGTAAATCTTGATTTTATATGTATCATACTTTGGTTTAAGTTATTTATAAAGAATATTTATATTTTTTGTATGTCTTACATTTTATTTTTTAAGAAAAATTATTATAGTTAACTGTTAATGGCAAATGTACGTTATGGTATATTTAATGTCCTAGTTTGGTATCTTATACTTGCATGAAATTCAATTCACATTTTATTTTTTAAATATTGTCTCTATTGACTATCCATATCCTCTTCAAATGGTAAAATTTATTTATTTTATCTTGTATTAAATTGTCGAATTTTTTTGTACTTTTAAAACTAAAATATAAAATTGATTGGCTTGACTAAGAAAAGATTAGTACTGAATTAAAGTATATGACCCTTGCCCCGAAATTGTTTGCTAGACTAACCCACTATCCACAACAATTGCAAAGGTTAACCCCTCCCCCCCACAAAAAAAATTGAATGGTTGCCGGTTGGAAATAACCGGGACAGAGGAGAGAGAAGGTAAAGGAGGAGAGAGAGAGGAAGCGGGGTGGAGAGAGAGGCAAGGGGAAGTTATTGTGGAGAGAGAGAGTGGAAGTGGGAGAAGTTATTGTGGAGAAAGAGAGTGGATGAGTGAGAGAGGAAACAGTTTGAATTGAAAACTGTCGACCCCCAACTGCCTCTCACGGCTTACAAAAGAGGAAGAGAGAGAGAGAGGGCAACAGTTCCACATGCAAGTCTGAGGAAAACAAGAAGAGAAGGAAGAAGAAGAAGAAGGAGACGACAGAGCGAGAGAGGAAAAGAAGAAGCAAAGGCGAGGAAGAAGACGACAGTGCAGAAGAGGAGACAAAGAGGCCGACTTTGAAGTAAGTAAACCCTCACAATGCCGATTAAATACGTTTTGCTTCGATTCGTAGGGGAGGAACCGATTAGAAGAACCAAAACTGGTTTGGATTGTGTGAAAATGGGAAGAAGGGGTCGAATGGGTTGACAGTACGCAATATCGCACTGTCATGTAGGAAGTAACCGGCGTCAAGTTAAAAACAATTTGTGGAAAGTTTGGGTACTGGGGTTTGCGCGTCTGGGAGAGAAGGGGATTTTTGGGAATGGGGAAATTGGGCAACTGACTTGTTGAATCCAACTTATCAGGGGCAGGGTGAGTGTAGATCCGTTCAGTTTAGGGGGGAATTGGGCGAAATGGGGCTTATGCATGTAGATGCGTTAAGGTTTGGGGGAAATTAGATGAAATGCGGCGCATTAGGATTAGGGAAAATTTTAGAAAGGGCGAAAAGTTTATGTGGAATCGACATTATTTGGAATAGGGTGACTTGTGTGCAAATGGAGATGGACATATTGAATAAGTATGCTGTCATGTTTTCACAACCATCTGTCATGTGTATATGTGTGTGTGTAATGTGTACTTGTGTTTGTGTCATGTTACATTTGATATTGATATGAAGGGAACCGTGGGTTGGGGGAGAAGAATTGATGTTTAGAATACTGAATTTGGGTCTTCCACTATGCAGGATATCTGGTGAATATTAAAAATGTCGCAGCGAAGTGTAAAGAATATTGTAGACCGTACAGCTCAAACATCCGGCGCGGTAATATGACTTTCGTTCGAGTAATGTAAGTTGTAATTGTTGTGATGCAGTGTGGCTGACATGTTGAAGTTTGTGCAGGCTGTGTACGCCGTAGAGGAAGATAGACACTTCAAAGCAAAAATTAACCAACACTCCCGGATGGCGCTCCTGGTAAACATTGACAGCCGGTTGAGCGAGTCCCATTGGAAGCGGCTGACCGACAGCCCGTTGGGGGCATTGCAAGACTGGGCACAAGGGTCTAGTTCTCGGGACAGCTTGTACACTACGTTCTCCAACGACAATTGAAGACGAAGAAGGAGAATGAAACGTGGTACAAGATCCATGATGCGGTCGTCAGGTTCTCAATAGCTGAGTTCGCCATTGTCACCGGTCTCAACTGTGGCTATAGCGAAGAGCCCGAGGACGACGACGGGTTCGAGAAGGCAGTGTATGATTTCTTTGGAGTTTCAAAGATGAGGATGTCCGAGTTCGAGGTACATTTCCGTGTGGCGATGGCATCTGAGAAATCGTCAACCAGAAAGTTAAAATTTGTCCTGCTGATGCTGGTCGAGGGAGTATTGTTCGGGAAGGAACCCAAAAACTACATTCATAGGTGGGTGGTCGACCTTGTCGGCGACATTGACAGGTTCTTGACGTTTCCTTGGGGTCAGCTTTGCTACGAGCGAACGAACGAGTTCCTGATCCGTGCAATCGAGAGGAAGCTCCAACGGGATGAGGGCAGCTCCAATGCACGCCCGGCCTATTGCCTGCTGGGTTTCCCTCTCGCCTTCCAGGTTCGTACACAGATACCACTGGACGCCGTATACTCGTTTACTAGGCGTCTTATATTTATTGACTGGACAGGAAGTGATTATTTACTGGACAATATATAATTGCAGCTATGGGTGTACGAAGCCCTCACTCCAATGGCCGACCAATTTGCGAATGTCATAGACGAGAAGCTGTACCCCGGGTGTCTGCGATACGAGTTTAGAGACCCGAACCTCGAGTATGCCTCAATCGAAACCCGACTGCAGGAGGCAAAGGAGCTCGGGCACTTCAATGACCCTGCAGCCGTGAGGCCTCTTCTGCTCCCCGATGATGTGGAGAGAGCAACCGTTTTATACCGCGATGCCCGAAACACTCACGACAAGCGGGACAACTTCTTCGACGACATAGTCAGGGCGTTCTTATCAGCAAATGTCATACCCCCACCAAAGAAACAACCAAAGGGAGCAAGGGTCAACGCAAGAATCAGGGGAGGGCACGCAGACACAAGCTACCCTATTAGAGATAGAGTCACGGTTAGTGGCAAAGATGGACGACATGCTGAGGAGTATGTCCGCGGAGGTAAGCTCGAAGATGGCGACGCTTGAGGAGGCGATTGCAAACATGAGAAGGGAACTGCGGTGGAAGGGGACTAGGGAGTCGGAGGAGCGAGAGGAAGTTCTGGGAAAGGAGGTAAGGTTCTCCTGGTATTAGAGCAGAATCGTCATGTCATTTCTTGTTAATGTCATGTTTATAGTAATGGATGTCCTGTTAGTATCAATACATGTCATGCCAATTCCAGTCTATGTCATGTTAATAAGAGGTCATGTGCTTAGGTCCAGGGATCAGTGAAGGACAAGGATAAGGGCAAGGAGGAGGAGGACAAGGACAAGGAAGTTCTGGGAAAGGAGGTAAGGTTCTCCTGGTATTAGATCAGAATCGTCATTTCCTGTTAATGTCATGTTTTTAATAATGGATGTCCTGTTAGTATCAACACATGTCATGGCAATTCCAGTATATGTCATGTTAATAAGAGGTCATGTGCTTAGGTTCAGGGATCAGTGAAGGACAAGGATAAGAGCAAGGACAAGGACAAGGACAAGGACGAGGGCAAGGACAAGAGAAAGGAGGACAAGTTGAAGGCCAAGGCTAAGTTGAAGGAGGACAAGTTGAAGGACAAGGACAAGGTTTGCGCATGAGACTGTCATGTTAATATATAACTGATGTCATGTTCTTTGTGTTTACTGTCATGTCAAACGCAATGGGCTTCAAGTTGCAGGAGGAGTTGGTGGCACCCGGTTCTGATGTTGAGGCTGAGGCTGAGGTGCCCCTGATACGGCCGAGAAGAAGCACCCGTCAACATCCTGATACGTTGTCCCAGGCGGACCAAACGCAGCCAGCGAAGAAGCCGCGTGTGGGCAAGAAGCCAATGGATGCCGTCGAGCTAGGCATGGCGACCAGGGCAGATGTTGATGCTTTCGCTGCGTCGATGAAGGACGGAAGTGACCCCGTCCGGTCGGTCGAAGGCACCCTACTGGCGAAGCAGTTCTTTGACTTCAATCACCGACCAACTGGGTGTCATCCGAGGTTATTTACGTTCCCACATTGTGGTTCGAGTCATCACCTTTTTCCTCATATGGTCTTCCAAATTAATGTTTTTCCTTGCGTCCAGCATATTGAGCAAGCTTGTGCCCTACTGCGGAAGGACATCAACGCCGGTGACAAGTACGAAGGGGTCGCCATTCTGGATTTCTTCTGGGGTATCTCCTGCAGAAGAAACTGGCGGACGCGAAGGGGGACCTTAAGGTGGTGAAGGGGGACGACACGGTGACCCAATACTTCGACGGCAAGTTGCCGGAGATGTTTCCGACGGGTTGGGCCGATGTCGACCGGTTGTTGGCACCTTGGAATCTGAATAACGAGCATTGGGTGACCCTTGACATCAACTTCGCGAAGTGGACATTGGACGTCTACGATCCCGACACAAGCCACGTCGCTGAGCGCCATATGCCGGGCCTCCTGAAGCCGGTGACCCACCTCCTCCCCATTTTGATGAACGGTCACCCTGAACTTCGAGTCAAATGGGTCGGCAAAGTCCCGAAACCCTTGGCGTACAAAAGGGTGAAGGGGATTCCCCAAAACAAACAATCGTAAGTCATTATCGCCTCTTCATTTAGAAAACATTGGCACAACAATCGTAAGTCAAATGGGTTGTGTGAGCATTTTTCGTTATTTTGATGTAGGGGCGACTGTGGTCCATATGCCATCCGTTACCTGCAGCTCCTCGCGACCGGCGACACCAAGTTCCATGGCCTGGACGATTCATTCATTGCGGCGTACCGCCAATCCATTTGTGTTGCCATGTTTCACGGACGTCTTACAACCCCATCCGATCCTTAAAAAAACTCCCCCATTGCTTTTATATACATTGTTGGTTTGTGTAGACTTGTTAGTTGGTTTAGACATTTGGATATGCACTTATGTTTGTTGGTTTTAGACATTTGGATATGCACTTATTGCTGGATTGTTATATTCGTTGGTTTTTTAATTATGACATGTCAATCGAGATACATGTCATGTCAATATGAAGCTAATGTCATGTGAATATGAATCTAATGTCATGCCAAAATCAGATAGTGTCATGTCAAAAGGGGGTAATGTCATATGGCATTCCGTTAACATAATACAACAAACTAGAACTAGAATAAACTAGAACAAAACCCCCCATACGAAGTTGCAGAAAGGCAACATAATTCTTTGCGAAACCCACCTCTTCCTGCTCGATCGACACCTTGTGCTACCACAACTTCCAATTCTTCATCCCCTGCCAAGAGGGTTTTAGTTTTTAACTGTGGGTGATCTTCTTGGGTCAAGTGTGGCCCACCCCCGAGTGGATGGGCCGTTGTGGATCCTTCCGTAGTGGTGAAATCGCCGCCAACCTTGCGTACCAGGGAGACATGGAGGTCGATAGGCCAGAATCGTTCACCGGAAAGACCGTTTACGAACTTGTAGGCCTGCAAATCTTCATCATCCCCAATGGAAAAAGGTCTGCACCCTTCCTTCTTCGGCTTTACATATGTGAGCTCAACGTCATGCCTCCTCCCATCGACATTAAACTTGGCCATCAGTTGTTTCTTCAGCGAGACGTAGTCAATACTTTCGTCTATCAGTACGGCCTTTTGACTCCTCGACGACTTCACGACCCAAATGCCCTCTTCACAATCCCACCATCCGCCAAACAATACAGTGATACACACAGACGATTTCTCCCCTGTTCCATTAGTTAGTGGGGGGGACATTAAGTTTTACAGGGAGAAGAACATATTGTGAGGAGAGACGTATCGCATAACCTAAATGGAAGGATGACTTACTCATTTCCGCTAAGAAGTCGGTGTCTGTCCAGTTAACCCCATTAGGTGTCAAGCGCGTGAATGGGTTTATGGACTCCCCCTCCTCCTTCATCTCCCTCTTATTCTCTTAAGGGGTAAATGACAAGGCGGGAGATTTAATCTCACTCCCGCTCTCTCTCTCTCTCTCTCTCTCTCTCTCTCTCTCTCTCTCTCTCTCTCTCTCTCTCCTGTCTTATCAAATGTCTTTATCTACCCTCTGCAAGATTAGTATTAATGGTGAGTGGAAAACCAAATTTTATACAAAGGTCAAAATTTTACTAAAACCACTGCTAAAGGTGTATAGTGGAAAACTGTTTGTTATCCAGTCGGTATTAATTAACCGGCTAGTTGGTTTAAAGGGGTGTCATGTAGCGTCTAACGACAAGAAGTAAACCCACTTTATTGTATGTGATGTCAGAATTGACACGCGTCATGTATAGATAAGACCACTGCCATGTGCATTGTAGACAGCAACAAAACACTGCAATTCAATCCCCTTTGCTTTTTGTTTCTTTTTTTTCTTCCTCAACGGCCACATGCTGAACAATGTTGCTATTTCCCACACACCCCACTTATATGATAGCCATTCACCATCCATACTCCCCACAAATCGGGGAAGTTAACTCCCCATTTCCATTTAACAACCTCTCCAACAACCCTTCAACGAAATGGCATCCTCTTCACACCACCCCAGCTCCTCATCTGGCCTCCCTCCCCGACCTGTCCCCATCGTTATATCATCCGACGAATCGGACGATGGAGGTTCGTCGATCACTTCATTTGTGTAGATTTCAGTTGTGCTACTTGTATCATTATACTACCTTATTTTTTTTATTTTATGCAGGACCAATGTCGCCGCCGTCATACCGACGAAATCAAAGAGTAGAGATTGTCGGCGGTGAGTCTGGGATGCTCGGGTCGTTCTACGAGGCGACCCTTGTACACAAACTGGACCCTAACCACTGGGAGGTCGAATATGTGACCCTCCTACGCAACAACAGAAGAGAGCTGCTAAGGGAGGTCCTCCCGGTGCAACCAATTCGTCCACGGCTGCCTCGTATTTCTTACGACGCCTACATGCCCGAAGACCGTGTCGACTGCCGTGACAACGATGGGTTTTGGGTCGGGAGGGTCCTTGGTGTGTCCGGTTATGGGAGTGACCGAACTTTCACGGTCTACTTCCCACTCAGCGACAAGACGTCTGATCATCGTGCTCGTAATATGCGCCCACACTTCGATTGGGATGGATACAGATTCACCACGCAGCCACAATTTCGCGGCTTGTTACCCTAAATTTGGTTTTCACTATCTTCTATGTTGCTACTCTCTCCTACTATCTTTTAAATGATTGCTCCTGTGTCGTATTTGATTAATGCAAGTGATTCTGTCTCCGCCATATTGTGTCCAGTATATTTTAATGTCTGTCATGTCTTATTTATGTTGTGTCCAGTGAAAACTATGCGATTACCAGTCGGCCCACGAATTCACCTCCACCCACTTTATTGTTATGCCATGGTTTTTCTCTCCACCTTACCATGTCATTATAAGTATGTTTATGCCCCCTCACTGTCACTCTTATCCATTCGATTCCAATATGGGTAAGGCATGCTAGTGACGGCCGGAGATAACGAGATGATGGCATCCAAGTATGGGTAAATATTATAATTGGGCACACATAAAACAATATGTCATTATAGAGAATATGCTTATCCCATAAATCTTCTCCATTCGATTATGGTAGTTAATGACCTGTGTTTTTCATAGTTATAATCGTGTCTAGTGAAAGACAATATCTGACATGTTTATCGAATATGGATGTCCAGTTACAACTTACTGCTTACACGTGATCCTTAAAATAAACCCCTAGACCCTTCCTTCTTCAATTGGTTTTCTCTTAAACTTATAATTTAGTTGAAAGAATATTTTTCCCCCTCACTGACACTCTCACTGATCTATTTGTCCTCTCAGCCTGCACTTTTATATTTAACATCTCTCTCTCTCTCTCTCTCTCTCTCTCTCTCTCTCTCTCTCCCTCTCTCTCCGTCTCTCTGTCTCTCTCTTCTGTCCTCTGCCACTGCAGCAGCTACTTCTTCCCTCGTCTCTCACTGGTCCTTGCTTTTCAGGAGTAAAGATGCCTCCCTCCCACCGAGAGTGGAGTCCAGCTGTACCCCACAGGGTGACCGGCCACCGGCTCCCCTTGTCAAGCGGATATCCGCTTTTGTGCAAATTTTTTCCGGATTGGGTTACTCATACAAACCTTCCGGATATGAGGGTCATTTTAGCAAATTTGCCCTTTGTATATACTATACTATTCAACTTTTTTTTTTTGATAAAATTGTACTATTCAATTTAATTACTAAGAAAATAGTTATAATTTTAAAATCAAACATTATATTTTTTTCGTAGATGCCATTATATATAGAATTTTGTAGATAGACTTATAGAGATTAAAATAAACAAAGTAGTAGATAACTATAATATTATGTCTTTATTTGCATCTTTAAATCAAACATTTTTTTTTTGTTCATCTATATTTTAATTGTAAAATCAAAATCAAATGATTATTTTCCCAATAAAAAAACAGAAAGAAAATGATTATTGCTAAAGAAACAGAAAAAAGAGTATTTTGCTTTTCAAATTAATCAAATGGTAATATTGATATTTAGTTCAAAAAAATAAAAAATTATATAGATATTTTAAAATTTCATATATAACTAAATGAGCCATTATCAAATTATAAAATCAAATAAAAGGAAAAAAGAAAGAGCATTGAAGTAATCTTTGGTGGGAGAATTATATGCGTGCGATGCACGAGACATGTTTTAGTTACGTACTTACGTTGCTTGCTCATTTAGCTATACTACAAATACAAAAGGTTATAAATATTAAAATTAATGTGATTAAAAAGAATAAGAATTAGCAAAGTCACGCTATCCACTCTGATAACACACATAAACGAAATAAGAATTAGCAAAGTCATCAAATGAAGATTCAAATGAAATAACAATGTAATTGAATTTCACACGAGATCATTTATATACATAATGTAAAGTCTTTTTCAGTCAATTTTTATTCTTATCATCATATGCTTTGCTGTCAAATTCATTTAATTAATCAAGCAATATGTTGTTAAAATTCAAACAACATGCACACAAAACAATCAAACACAATAGTACAATACTATACATATCATCAATCTCTTTAATAAAAGAAGCCAAAAGTCTTATAAACTTTTAAATAAAAGGAATATATATTGGGTATGGGTAGAAAACGAAGCCGCCTTCTCGCAGTACGATTGAAGGAAGTTGACAGCCTCTGGGCCGGGGAGTAACGTACCAAGAGCACCGACCATATATAGTAGGCCAATGCGCGTCGATGGTGGCAATGGCAAGGCAGCATGGCTTGTCCCTCAATCTCAGCTTGGCCATTGAGGAGGAAGCCGATGATCTCGTTCGAGCATGACCTTTTGTTGCAAGGGCGGTCCAGCATTCAGACTCTCCACCGCCGTCGTTTTGAAGCCTTGTCGTCGCTGAGAAGCCGCCTCCTTGCAGCTCAGGCCACACTGCTTGTTGCAAGGAGCACTGCAAAGGCGATTGCCAGAGCGCGAAAGACGGGTGGTAGAGAAGCCATGAGTCAAAGGAGATTGATAGGTGAGGAGATGAGAAGGGTGTGGGGGTTTATATAGAGGTTGGATATGAGTAGATGGGAAGACAACCAAGAGTTAATATAAGAGGGGGGTGATAAGACACATTTAGGTAGTGTTAACATATTGCATTTAGATGTGTTTAGGTAGGGTAAAATGCATGAGTTAGAGTAGTTTTCATGTTTTCATTATGTTTCAATTAGAGTCGGAATCTACATATGTTTGCACATACTTTCAGGCATTGGTGGAGCCAATTGATGAAATGGGAATGACCTAGCATCGAACAAGAGGGTAAAAAGCAAGAAGAAATCGGAATATTGAAGAGCTAAACCTACAATTGATGGGAGCTGTCCAAACTGGCGACGCTGCACTAAAACGAGTCGTTTGAAGGCTGTAGTTATCGGATCGGGGCGTACTTATACTTGTTGGAAAGAGAATTCGAAGACCTACAACTTTCATGTTTACGACTTTTCCAAATTCGGCCTTGAAAACAGAGAAATCTGGACGTCAAGATTGCTACAGAAAAATAACTCGGGTGTGTCACATAGAAACTCGGCCGAGTTTGTTGGTGCACCCGAGTTTGTTGTGCCGAGTGCAAGAAACAGCGTAACAGCTGTTACTTTATTTTTAATCTTAATTTCAATTAGTGTAGGACATGAAACGTTGGAGGGCTTGTTTTGTTTTGGGGATCGAACGAGCAGGAGACGGGGGGCAACCATGGGAGACTTTAGTTTTGTGATTTCTCTCCAACTATGAACATCTAAACTCCTTTGCTTGGGGAAATTAATCAAAGCTTCAGGTTTTCTATTTCATTGTGAGATTTCTCTATCTTAATGCTCCTCTTTGAATATTATCGATTCTTTGCGTTGAATGTTTAGGGTTTTCATGAATTTACATTAGTCTGATCAACTGATGCTTTTTCATGATAATCTATAGCTAGATATAGGTAATTACTGGTTGAGTTATCTATATTATTGGGTAGCAAAGTATAAATCTCTGAAACTGGTTGATTTAGGGATTTGTATAAAGAATTGATTTGCAATTGATGCAATAACTGGTTGTGCGTGTCGATTGCCTTTGTTGATTTCATTTAGACTTCATCGATTATTGAATTGAATCTTGATAGTTTCAAGATTGTTTGATAATTAGGGTTTTCAGGGTCTGGTTGTCCTGTTAACTAGATTCGATAAGGAATTGGATTCAAAAGACCTAGTCTTTCCACAACAAAGTATTCAAGAGGAAGTTATCTTTTCAATATCAATGATCAATGAACAAACCTGATTGCTGAGATTGGTTGACCTAAGCTATTTTTCTCATATTCATTCACTCAAGTTGTTTAGTTTGCTACTTTTGTATATTTTTGTTTCTTAATTAGTTAGTTTGAACCATCAAAATCCCCCCTCTTTATTTCTTGTTCTTGTTGACACACTCTGATTTGCATACAAATCTTTGACTCTCTGTTGGATCGATCCGTACTTGCCAAACTACATTAGTTAGGTTAGTCGGATTTATTTGATAGGATTTAAGGCGACTGAAAATCCTCTATCAGGGGGTTACGTACGTTAAGAGGAAACATTATGATTAGAATTTGATGGGTTTATTATGGTTGATCGGTTTTGAATTTAAAAATTTCCAAGAGTCATTGTGGACCTTGTGGTTGATTATGAACTGTTGGCATTTAATAGCCCTTTGCACACCACATCTTGATCGAATTTGTGAGATTGAATCTGAGATTGATTTGTGTGAAAAAGAGAAAATGGAGGGAAGAAGATGAAGTTTTGTAAGTGTGTATTGGATTCGATAGTTTGTTACAGCAATTGTCCTTATATGGGCTAGACAATACAGAGGTTGGGCCTTGTAACAGAAACTACGAAATAGGCCCAGCAACTAATAACTTCTAGTTTGTTGAGTTTGTTGGAACAAACCCAGAAGCGTCGTCTGTAGCTCCTTCTTCCTCCAACACCCCTCTTCAAGCCGGAGGGAGATCTGTAACTCTGAGCTTGGACAAAATTGGGAGGAAAGAAGGTCCTGGTCAGGGCTTTGTAAGCATAACTGATAGTTGCTCCTTCGTGGGCACATGATGTAGAGTTATAAGGCCATCTAGTACCTTCTCTCGCACATAGTGGCAATCTAGCTCAACATGCTTCGTTCTCTCGTGAAAGATAGGATTTCTCGCAATGTGCATTGCTGCCTGATTGTCACACTTTACTGGTATCGGAGTTATAGTAGAAACCCCCAATTCACTCAACAATCGTGTCATCCATGCGAGCTCAGTACAAACTCGTCTGATTGAGCGGTATTCAACCTCTGCTTAGGACAGTGAAACTGTTGTTTGCTTTTTCGATTTCCATGAGATCAAGCTTCCTCCTAGCAGCACAATGTAGCCACTCACTGAGCGTCGTGTGAGAGGACATGAAGCCCAATCAGCATCACAGTAAGCCTTTAGCTCAAAAGAGTCTGATCTTGACAAAAATAGAGACTTGTGTTGAGTGCCTTTAAGATATCTAAGTGTTCGAAGTGCAGCTGAGAAGTGATGAACTATGGGATTTTTCATGAATTGGCTTAAGAACTGAACTGCAAAACATATGTCTGGCCTTGTGTGTGTCATGAAGTTCAGTTTCCCCACCAATTTCCTAAAATCTGTAGGATTTCGAATGAGCTCTCCACCATCTATGACCATCTTGGTGTCTGTGATCAGTGGACTAACAGCAGAAGGGGCATTGACACAATCAAATTCTTGTAGAGTGTCATGTATGAACCTCTTTTAACTCACATAAATCCCCTCTTCATTGTGAACAAACTCCATTCCCAAGAACAAACTTAGTTGTCCAAGATCCTTAATCTTGAATTCAGCATCTAGAAAGGCCTTGATGCTTGACATCTCAGATGAATCATTTCCAGTCATCAAAATGTCATCAACATACACAGCAATGTATGTAACCAAATCACCAGAATGTTTAGTGAAAAGGGAGTAATCATTCAAAGACTGAACATAACCTTTGAACTGAAGGGCATGTGACAATTTGGCATACCACTGCCTAGATGCCTGTTTGAGGCCATATAAGGACTTTTTGAGTCGACAAACATGACCTGAGGGAGCAGCAAGACCAGGAGGAATGGTCATGAAAATAGTCTCATGCAAATCCCCATGGAGAAATGCATTGTTGACATCCAGCTGTTGCAACAACCATCTATTCTTGGCAGCAACAGCAACTAGAGCTCTCATTGTTGTCATTTTCACTACTGGTGAAAAGGTCTCAGTGTAATCAACTCCTCTCTTTGTGTAAACCCCCTGACCACTAGACGAGCTTTGTATCTCTCAATGGAGCCATCAGCCTTGTGTTTGACCTTATACACCCACTTGCAACTAATTGGTCTAGCACCTCTAGGCAATGGAACAATCTCCCAAGTATCATTCTGATCAAGAGCCTTGAATTCCTCTCTCATTGTTGTGTCCCATACCTCAAACTTGCAAGCTTCATGGTAGTTTCTAGGTTCTAGAGAAGGCTTTATCTGAGACAGATTCTCAGTACCAAGCTGCAGGGTGGTAGTGATGGTGTGACAACAGAATTTGATGTGATCATCTGAAGATCCTACAGCATGATGACAAACATAATCATGAAGGTGTCTAGGAGGGGCTGAGACACGAGTGGTTCTTCTAGGTTCCATTGTGGGCATGGAAGTAGGAGATGAGATCATAGCAGGCAGCCAGGCATGACTGGTGATTCAGCAACAGGCTCATTGTCAACTGGAAGCTCAACAGCTGGGGCTGCAACTGAGGGTGTGGGCAAGGTGATGACAATTGGTGCCTGACTGTCATCACAATGCTGTTGGTTGTGGGGAAAAAGATGAGTGGAATTCTCTACATCTTTGTAAGGGAAGTGGTTCTCATAAAACACAGCATCCCTTGAGACTTCAACTCTCTTTGAATCCAAATTCAAAACCTTGTAACCTTTGGTTCCAACAGGATAACCAAGGAATACACAAGGGCTAGCATGAGGTTGGAACTTGTGTCTGCCTTGTTTAAGGGTGGAGCAGTAACATAGACACCCAAAGCTCTTAAGCTCTTCATATTTAGGTTGTCTGTCACACAGCACCTCAAAAGGGCTCTTGCCTTTCAACAATGTACTAGGCAATCTATTGATGACATGAACTTCTGTAAGAACAGCTTCTCCCCAAAATTTAAGAGGAAGCTTAGACTGAAAGAGTAAAGCTCTAGCCACTTCCAAAATGTGTTTGTGTTTCCTTTCCACAACACCATTTTGTTGAGGTGTGGCCACACAAGAGGTGTGATGGACAATCCCTTTGCTCTTAAAATACTCAGAAGAAGCATGACTTAGCCCCAATTCCTGAGCATTGTCTGTCCTAACAGTTTGAACACTGCATTCAAACTGAGTTTCTACCATAGAAATGAAATTCTTCATAACTAAAAATGCCTGCCCTTTGTTGTTGATCAAATGAACCCATGTAGTACGACTAAAATCATCCACAATTGTCACAAAATGCCTATTAGCATTATAGGTTTGCACTTGAAAGGGTCCCCAAACATCAACATGAATAAGCTGAAAAGATTTAGTTGTAGTAATGTTGCTCTTTGGAAAGGGCAGTCTGTGTTGCCTTGATCAAGTACATATATGACAAGACAAAATAGAATCCAAACTGGCAATGCTGGGAAACATCAAATGAAGTTTAGGAGGGGGCAAATGCCCAAGTCTATTGTGCCAAACTCTAGCACTTATTGCAGCAGCAGCTACTTTACCTTGCCTTGCAGTAATCTGAACTTCACCAACATCTTTATCCAAGAAGTAGAGGCCATTCCTACACCTTCCAAGCATCAGTGGTTTCTGCCCTTGAGCATTCTGCATTAGACACAATTGAGATGTGAAAAGGACAGCCCTTCCAGTGTCTTTGATGAGCCTCCCAATCGATAGCAAATTACATTTGAAGTGAGGAATATAAAGAACCTCCTTCAAACATAATCCATTGGACAATCTCACACTCCCCATAGTATCCACCACTAGAGAAGAGCCTGTGGGAAGTGTGACAGAGAATGGCTTTCGAATAGGAGCTTGATCAATGAACAGATCTTTACTTGTGCACATATGACTATTTGCACCAGTGTCTAAAATCCAAGTATGTGCTTGGTCTAAGTCTGAGACCATACCTGCAAAACCTGCAAATTCTTTGCTGGCACCAGACATCATATCTCTGCTCCTTTGATCCTTGATGTTCAGCAAGTCAAGAAGCTGAGCATATTGAGCATGTGTGAGCTCATGTCCACTGCTGCTACTGGCATCATCTGTGACCTGTGCAGCAATCTTCCTCCCTTGGTTGTTTTTCTTTGGAAAACCATGGAGAAAGTAGCACTTTCCAATCTCATGATTGGTCTTCTCGCAGTGAGTGCAGTAGAGGTTGGATTTCTTTGGTTGGGACGACTGCCCCTCCCCTTTCTTCACTTCAGCATTGAAGGAGGAAACAACATATGCGCCTACAGATGACTGATTCTTGTACTCCTGCTGTGCTTCTTCCTGTGACAACAAAGAGTATGCAAGACCAATATTCGGAAGGGGCTGCATCATCAGCACTGAACCTCTAGCAGGCTTATAATTCTCGTTCAAACCCATAAGGAATTGCATTAGTTTCAATTCCTCAAGGATTTTCATAGTTTCTTTAGCAGAACCACACGAACATGGAGGAGCCTTCCTTATGTTGTCGAATTCTTCCCAAAGTGCCTTCAATTTGTTGAAATAAGCTGAGATCGTGGACGTACCTTGAGTGAACGTCGTCAGATCTCTGTGGAGGGTGAACATTTGAGCTCCGTTCACCTGGCCAAATCTGGACTCCATATCCTTCCATATTTCCTTAGATGTGTCGAAGTACATGACGCTGCTTCGGATCTCTGAATCTAGACTGTTCAGAAGCCATGACACCACCATGTCGTTGCATCTATCCCATATCTCAGCTCGCGGATCTTCATCTGCGGGCCGTGGGAATTTCCCGGAGACAAACCGATACTTGTTCTTGGCATTCAGCGCGATCTTTGCAGCTCTTTTCCATTTGCCAAAATTCTTGCCGTCGAACGTAATCGCAACTATAGCCAATCCTGGATGATCACTTGATTGCAGAAACAAGGGATCTGTTGGTTCTATGGTCAATTTTTCTGGGGTTTCAGTTGCTATGGAAGCTGATCTTCAATCTACTTGGTTTGGGTGAGATTGAAGTACAGATTCTGATTTGAAATTCCAGAAAAACGAATCGAAAGTTGTTAATGCTCTAATACCATGATCGAATTTGTGAGATTGAATCTGAGATTGATTTGTGTGAAAAAGAGAAAATGGAGGGAAGAAGATGAAGTTCTGTAAGTGTGTATTGGATTCGATAGTTTGTTACAGCAATTGTCCTTATATGGGCTAGACAATACAGAGGTTGGGCCTTGTAACAAGAACTACGAAATAGGCCCAACAACTAATAGTTTCTAGTTTGTTGAGTTTGTTGGAACAAACCCAGAAGCGTCGTCTGTAGCTCCTTCTTCCTCCAACACATCTCCAATCGGTTTTGAATTTAGAAATTTTCAAGAGTGATTATGGTTGATTGTCATTAAGGACCCTAAGAACACAATTTTTATAGGTTTATAGATAGATATTGAGATCACAGTTGATGTTAGATTTACAGTTCATATTCTTAAACCAAGAACGCAAAATTGACATCAGAAAATGAACTGTATGACCAAGCAAGCATGCAGCGATGGACGGCTATGGTTCATGCTCAAGATAAGTCTCTTATAATGCAGGAAATGTGATGTTTGTTATTCGTTATATAGTATATATACTGCTTTGTTTGTCTATTCATCGCCTGGTTCAATTTAGCGCGATACATGATCCTCTACGGTGCCTAAGTCATATGCTTCATCGATTGAAATGATGAACACCAGGGTATTAAAGGTTACAATGTCAAGGAAAGTTAACACAATCAAATCCAAAGCTGAACCTTTCATTGTACTGCATCAATGACTGGCCACATTGAACTAATCTAGGGTTCCGGGTTGAACTTGACAGACTCCTTCCATATGAGCTCCTTGATGTGCTCTTCAGTGAACGATGGCTGCTCAAAGTCGACACTAAATGGCTGGGGGCAAACTGGTTCCTTTTTTATGTCGTGCAGCGGTGCCAGGTAAGGATGGGCCAATGCCTCGTCCACTGCATTATTCATCGAAAGGAAGGTGCAACACATCAATAATCAGTAACAATATGACCTAAACACAACCAGTGTTAAAAGGATTGTTACCGGTTATTCGCCTATGTGGATCAAAGACGAGCATTTTCTCCAGCAAATCGACAGCCAAGGGGGAGGCATTAGGAAACTTGAGTGAGAACTGTTGTTTTGGGAACTGAGGAAACTGCCTCATGTACCTTCGCGCATTGTTGCTCCGTAGAAAGCCTAAACTGGAGTCATCCGGTGAACCTACGAGCTTTTCAAGCAACGAACGACACTATCCTAAGTTAGCGTCTTAGCTTACGAAAAGCCGAAGACATAAGATTGGAATTTTACCTCAGTGATCAGCTTGAGCTGATGAACATAATCTTTGCCAGGGAAAAGAGGCTCTTTTGTCAGTATCTCTCCAAATATGCAGCCAACAGACCAAATGTCAATTGCAGCTGTGTACTCTGAGCAATTTAGGAGCAACTCCGGGGCACGATACCAGCGGGTGACTACATACTCGGTCATGAAATCGGTTTCAGAAGTTGTCCTTGCGAGACCGAAGTCCCCAATCTTAAGGTCGCAATTTGCGTTCAGCAGCAAATTGCTCGGTTTCAGATCACGATGCAGCACGTTGGCAGAGTGGACGTACTTCAAACCTCGCAACAACTGGTAAAGAAAGTACTGCAACAAAAACATATATACAAAGCATTAGTAGCTTATTAGTTAGACCAAAATCTTGCAACCTGCAAAACAAGTTTAGCAAGGCAGCTATACCCGACGATGATCATCATTCAAAGGCTGATTGGACCGAATTATCTGGTGAAGATCGGTATCCATCAACTCATAAACAATGTAAACGTCATTGAAGTTCTCCTTCTGCGGGGGGCGTATGATATCTTTAAGGGCAATCACCTGCATCGTGTGAATTGAAATATGGCGTTGGAGTTGCTTCGTTGGTGCAATCAATCAGTACTGTTATAGTTCATCTTAATAAAGAGGGTAAAAAATGAAAATGCAAGATGAAGCCTACATTTTCATGGTCAAGATGGCGCATAAGCTTAATTTCGCGTAAAGTCCTCTTGGCATCAATGAGGTTATCAAATGCATTTCCAACCTTCTTGATTGCAACTTCTTCTCTAGTCTCTGAATTCACAGCAGCACTGATAAAAACAAAACAACAACGAAAAACACGAAATACTGTCAAGCTGATATCTATATATCGATCTCTCCATCAAATAATTACACTCTAAAGATGAAGCGTGTGGTAAGATACAAGTCATTGATGATTACAAGCTTCTTCTTGTTATCATATATTGATAATAAAAAACATTATTTTGATCGGCAATAACAACATTGTTGTTAATAAATTTCTAATAAGTTCCCTTTTTGAGCTTTAGAAGTGCAAAACTACTTAAATTACACAAACTACTTCCCACCAAAAAAACAAAAAAAAAAAAAAAGGCAAACTACTAAGATTATAGTGTTGGGATTCACCATATATATGTATTAAAAAATGGTTGAGGGATCATAGTTAAAAATTCTAGTGAAACGGAAAATATGATACGAATATTATGTATGTAGATATGAATATATGAATATTGTTGTTTACGAATATGAATATGATATTATTCATTATGTTATGTGACTATAAATAATATCATATTCATATACTTATATATACATCATATTTATATTCAAATAACCTAATATCCATTTATTCATATTAACATAACATAACCCCAACCAAAAAAAAAATATATTAACATAACACAATATTCATTCGTTTCATCATCACGTACATAGTATTTTCCGTTTCATAAGAATTCTACCTAGCTAGATCATATATATGTCTGAACTTGGTTTGGTGGGAGGACATTAAAGGCACATTATCAACCCTAAACAAAATGAACATCTTATAAATCAACGAGTAAAACAAAATTCCAAAAGCAACTCGTAAATTAGGAGACATGTATATAAAAAGAAAACAGACCAGACGATGCCAGAGGCGCCACGGCCGACGGGGCGAATGGGAGGGACGTATTTTCTGGGGACTTCGAACAGATTCCCAAACAGGTTGTACTGAACGTAGCGGCCTCCATGGGTGAGGACGCCTCTTATGTTGGTGTTTGTGGTGAGGGTGATGCTGCTGCTGCTGCCATGATCTCCTCCTCCGCCGTCTCCTCCTCCTCCAGCCGCAGCATGCCAGTGTGATCCAGAGCTCGTCTCCGGCGTCATCTCTATATATCTCCGGGCGACCTAGAACGTACAATGAACAAGAAGAAGAATGGACAATGATATGAAGACGATGCAGAGAGGTATGTGTTCTAAAGGTAGTTGGGATTGCAGTTTTGGAGACACGGGAGAGGGAGGGAAAGACACAGAGCGTGTGACTTTTTTTGCTTTATCGACCGTGAAATGTGAATTTTTTATTAATTATATTTCCTCCAAAATCCAAAGGACCGGGAGAGGCTCCCCGTGACAGTGTCTGCCTTTTACTCACTCTCATATGAATTTGATTTTAATTTAATAAATAATAAATAATGCGATAGTCAAACATTTTTTTGAAGTAATAAAAAACACTTGTGGGTGGTTCTTCCAAATCAATAATCCACCCACAAACCACAATGTCTTCATCTTTACAGGTGATTTTGTGATGTTAAAAAGGGTGGTTTATGTTTGATTTATCAAAACATGAAAGGGACGACTAAAAGTGGGTTTACCCCTCACGAGTAGCCTCACATCATTTTCATATATCACAACCATCATCACAGTTTTAACATTGTTCAAAAAGTATAACAAAAATAAAAGCAGAGCATTTTAGCAGTTGGCCATCTGTAAGAAAATGACATTTTCTGATCTCACAACTACGGACTCAAATATCCCAAACAGGTCACGTAACCTCAACAATGTAAACATCAATCGCCAATGAAAGTGCAACTCGATCAACAGCAATTCAACACTTAACATAAGGCATGGACATGGATACCATTTCATATCGCCCGTCTTCTACCTCTAAACTAGGAGTTACTGAAACTACAAACTCTAAAGGACTGTTTTTACCTTGGAGTAGTAACATTCTCAGCAGAATCAGCCAAATCAAGTCATACTCCAGGCTTCTGTTAGCTATTCTCTCATCTGAACTCGGTGAAGCCAACGTAGCAGCTTCTGTTAGGGTGTCAGCAGCAGCACTCGAAGATTTATGGAGATTATGGGAGGCCATTCTCCCATTGTAAGACTGATACACCCTTTCCGCTGTAATGTTCCCAAACAAGATTTTGGCAGCCTTATTCTTAACAAGAATGGGCATGCATTCTAAGCCGTCCCAGACATACAGCTGCGATTACACAAAAGCATATTCAGTCAAGGGTAGGATGATGTTTAAGCTACTGGCTTAACGATGATCCAGTTGTAAATGAAGCACTTTGCAGGAAGATTGACAGTTGACTGGTTGTCACGGGTTATAAACTAGATGAACCATACCATGAAGGGTCTATAAATAAGGGTTGCAGTGTGCTGGTGATTTGAGCTCTTTTCACAAAAGAAGGGGCCGTTTTTCAACTTAGATGCAGACCTGGTTAAGCAAAGATTTGGAAATTGATCAATGCACGGAGATAAACAGCTTCAGGTATGATGTCATAGACAGAAGGTTTCAATTATGATACTCCAAACCCAAAGGGAATCCGCATAGTTGGCACCCAGTGCAGATGACATCTTCTACTACGCTTTCCCGCTTCTTGGTCCCCAGCCTCCTGCTGATGAACATTCTTTCCTGTTCAGGTTCATGCTGCAGATGTGGAAGGAAGATTTCACCTACGGAAGCACGAAAGATTGCCTGGGAGGAAATACGTAGAAGCAACACTTCTGAAAGCAATTCGCATTTGCACGATATGTGCTCCTCTTGCACTTTCCAGTTTTTCGTTGCAGGATTTCCCTGTCATTTCAAATGCCTTTTTACATTAAACAAATCACCTAAGATATGATTTTCATCACGCAGAAACCCAAGGTGAATGATTATCATTAGTGACATCACTGTAACAGGATGGTAGAAAGGAGATTAGACAAGCATATGATGTGTAACAGGATAAATGACATTAAAATGAAGAACTCAACCCAGCAAAGCAAAGAAAGGAGTAGGATGAGTGCTACCAGATAGCCACGCAACTCATTTTGAAGAGTTGACTTCTGTTGCTGGACCCATCGGATCACTTTCCTAAGCTTTTCCTTCACCGTCACCCCACCTCGACAGCTTCCTACTAACTCATCAATGCCTATTTCGAAAATATACAGGAAATGTAAGCGCTATGCTGTCTGGATCAGCTACTCAAATTGTTACCCTTTCCTCTGCAATTGTACAACACATATGGACTGTGCGCATACAAACAGAAGTATTGACAGGAGATAACAGGAGTGTGACATACCCTTCGAAAAAAGTGATTCGTATGGATGCACAAGACAAAGTATAGACGAGTACTGGGTTGTTTTGGCCTCGACAAAGCTCACAAATCTGGTGATTTTGACATCTGGTTTAAGATTAAGGGCATCACAAATTTGAGTATAATCTAACATGATCATCATATCAGTAATAAACTAAGGTAAAAACTGAGAATCATAGTATAAACAAACGTTCAAAACATGAAATCCTTATATGGCTGGCATGATGTTAAAAAATGGGAATCATTTGGCTCACATACACCTCAGGTTTTGGGGGATTTACACCTAGTTTAAAGATAAACCCCCATTTTCAACTTCAACTCCTGATCCCAAACATGAAAGAAAAAGAAGATGATAGCAATTGGGAAGAACACCTTACTTTGCAACAAGACAATGTTGCCAGCAGAAATGGAGGAAGTGAACTGTTTGCCCCACAGGGAGACGGAGAAAAAGGGGCGAGTATCATCGCCTACTTGGATGTCCGTTCGGATCGCCGTACCTCCTGCAGATGGCTTAAACTGTTCATAAAGGCAAACAATTTCTCACACAATGGAATTATGGAAACATCAAACTAATTGGAAATCTAGGGATTGGAGACAGAGAGACCTGGACCGGAGTAGAACGATGGACGAAGACAAGGAGTTGAACATAGTCGGCGAGGTGAGAGGAAGCAGAGGAGAGATCAATTAGGGGTCCACACCATCCAATTGCTTCCATGGCTGCAAAGCTCAACTTCCCCACTATGTTTTTACTTTCCAATTCATCACCATTCGCGGCTGGATTGAGAGGATGCAGTTTGCCGCCCAAATTTGGGACTAAGAAGCTGTGTAACAAAAGCAACAAAACTGAGCAATTGGAACCCTAAACAAAAGCAATAAAAAACATAAAAATATTAGAAAACAGAACAAAAGAGGCTGTGGTCAAAATATCGTCAAGTGCACAACTTTGACATCGACTTCTCGGGTTGGTAGATATTTGTGTATGAAACTAGTCCATTGATACTGGATTTTCAAGTCAATAGACATTCATAAATTTCTACCGACTTGAGAAGCTAGTGTCGTGGTCATGCACTTGACGATATTTTGACCGTGTGAAAATAAAACTGATAATGCAAAAACGGAGGTGAAGATGGATCCAAGCTTGGACAAGCGGCCTCCACAATGGACTAAGTGTTGCTAAGATTGGATTTGGTCGAAATGATCGAGGTCTAAGCTTTGCTATAGATGCTTCTCATATTCTTGTCTCATTTCTCCAATTCTCTAGATTCTTCCTTGTGCCTCATCCAAATTGAAGGATCTAGAGTCTTCCTAATCCTTATCCAGTACTTGACCTCCAAGGCTTCAAGGCCGGTAAATAGGCATTTCCTCCATCCATTGGCAATCATCCACAAAAACGTTCTCACCCAAAGCCTTATAGACACAAAGCCTGCATCCCACATTCCATATCCACTACTCGTATTAAGAGTCTTTCCACTACCGTGTACTATCCTACAAGGTTATTTGTACTATTTTCATTCTATAGTGGATTTTATTGGCTCTTGTCGCACATGTGTTTTCCTCCCGGTACTCGGGTTTCCCACGTAAATTCGTGTGTGTTCGATCTTGCCTTACTTTCTATTTTTTGATTCCGTTTTTCCGCTACGTGCTCGTGTTATTATTAGCATGGATTGCCCATTGCAGAGGGAAATTGGACAACCATTGTTGTTGTCGACCACAATCACGACCACGGGACGGTACAAGCCCTATTCCGTTTATTCGGACAGAGTGTCGAGACATTTGCCCCCGGCATGTTGAGCATGAAACGGGCTACTTAAAACGAGGAAGAAGAGAGTCAGTTTGCTTAATCATAGTGGTCATGGTGTTGTGCTCTAATAGAAGGCCATTGACAATTTGCAGAACAAGCCGATTGGCAAAAACTTTATTCCCAACGTTCATCAATTGGTCACTTAGGGACTTGAAATGTTTACAATAAAGAACCATGTTCATAAAAGATCTAAGCTTGCAGTTGGAGGAGTCATGTTCGAGGTAAACAACCCTCAAATTCTTATTGTCATGAAAGAGGTCCTTAACCCTCTTCCAAGTATCGATGGCAGAAGGGTTGGGTTCCAAGATAGTGAAGAAGATCATGAGTTACGGTGACGTAGATCCATTGAACAAGAGTGTTATCAACATGGGTCCAAATGGCATCGGATATGCCTTTTGGATGGACAACCTTGTCATCGATGTGATCGAGGACATTATGAGCATGAATTGTGACTAAGAATAATATATTACAACCAAAAGATATAAAACATCTTTTCAACATTCAGGACAATCGGGATCACGTTGCAGATGTTGGTGATGTAGAGAGCGGAGTGGAAATTTGGGTTGGGATTCATGATTTCACAAGAGAAAGGCGTGGAAGGTAAGGGATAGGTCGAAGGAGATGAGAGGGAGAGGGCAGCGCTAACGGCCAGGCCCGGCCCACATGCAAGGGCAGGCTGGACGACGGCCCAAGGCTCAAATAAATAAGGGGCCCAACAATAAAAGTACTTTTAGGTTTGTATAATGCATCTCATATCTCATTCCAAATATCCTTTTAATCATTTTCTATTTAGAATGAAAAAACTAAAAGAAGAAATGAGCCCATATTGAAAAGATAAGCCCCACGTAGGATTAGATGTATATGGATAATCCAGAGAGAGATGAGAGAAGAGAGAACAAAGAAACCTAGCCGCCCCCAACCCTAAGAACACAGCCACCCATCTTTTCCAAATAAACTCTACCATAAGGGAACCCTAGATCTCAAGCTGTCGCCGCACTTGACCCCTCTCAATTACCCCGAACCAGACCCTTGGACTCCGACGCTGACCACCACAACTCATCTACAAAATAGAAATGTAAAAATCTCAAAGAAAAAGCCCGGATCGAGATATAGAAACGCAAAAATCCCAAAGAAAAAGCTCGGATCAAGATATAGAAATCTCCAAATCAGAATCCAAAAAGCCCTCTCTTTCATCCAAGCCACCAAGATCCCAAGATACAACAAAGAAACTGGGAGTAGAAGGCACTGTAAATGGAATAAAAGGAGAGATGATCGAAGGTTGAAGAGAAGTAGAAGTGAAGATGTTGAAGAAAGAAGATGGAATTTCAAGAAAAGGAAAAGGAACCCGGAGATTGGCTTGTCGTGGGTGGTCTGGGTGTGTGGGCTCCGGTGGGTGGTCTTGGGGTTCGGTTGGGTTTCGGCGGTGCCTGAGTTTCGTTCCCTTGAGTCTGCCCCCTTCTCGCCTTCTCGTCCCTTTTTCTTTTTCTTCCATATACTTCGATGTCGAACAAGAGATGCCCTTCGAACAGACGACGAACAGATCTGTGAACCCAAGAACAGGTTTGATCCTCCTTGCTCTCTATATCAGATTCCCATAACTCATATGACTCCTCTCGACACCTTTGATATGAAACTTGAAACCCAGAAATCCAAATTCTTTCACCAAAATGAAATGGAAAAGGAAGACAAAACTACTGTCTTTGGGATTTTTGCTGAAAACCCAGAGATCAATATACAGAACTGGTGTGGTGACTCGTCCCCACCTCTGAATCATGGAAAATCGGCAAAGATGAAACATGAACAGATTGACTTAGGCCTGACAGGGCCTTTGGACCATACCGGGGTTCCCTCTTGTCGGCTGGCCAATCTGTGGTTCAGGTGGGATGCACCGTCCCTCTATAAAAATGATCAAAGGACCTGGATTGAGAAAAAAGGTAAAAGTCTACTCTTCTTCAAATCATTGAACCACGAAAAAATTTCACTTTTGATATCAAGACTGTGTTGGGGATCCGATCCCCCCCCCCCCCCCCCCCCACAGACCTAATTTGGAGAGAAACCGATGATCAGTGTGAAATTGTTTGGAGACGGGAAAAGTCTACAAAGAGACTCCTTGTAATGATCTCTGGAATCTGTAAAACACGGGATCCCCAACCCCAGCTCATACGAGTTCACCCAAGCACTGAGAAAGCATTCTTCTTGTTTCGATTCCTTCTGATATGTAATGATAACCTGGACTTGGTGTGTGTTTATTCAGAAAATGATGAACTAAGAAATGAACAAAATAAAACATGTGATCGCTATTATGGAGACTGGAGGCTATGTGCAACATATGTTTGGCATCTCTCGACGAGAAGTGAAATAGGAAAGGACCAAAACCCTCTGCTTAGTGGATTTTGGGATACCTTTACTGAACAAAAACAGAAAGAGGAAGCGAATTGGAATACAGTGTCAACTTAATCTGATGCACAAGCTCGCCAATGAGGCGATGAGTGCTATAGATCTTACTATATTATACTTACAAAGAAAAAAAACACCTTCTTTGATCCAAGAAAAAATTATGGAACAGAAACTCCCAAATCAAATAGGTTAATATGAGATTATGCTCATGGAACATATGCGGAATAAGCCGTAAAAACCTATGGACAGAAATAGAATCATTTTGTAAAATTGAAAAAATCCAAGTAATTGCTCTACTAGAAACAAAAACTGAACGACAATCAAAGGAGACAGATTGGAAAAAAACTGGGTTTGATGAAATGATTTGAGCCCCGACAACAGGAAGGGCCGGAGGATTATGTGTTTTATTGAAAAGTCATAATCTTCGAAACGAATCACTAGAAATGATACATAAAGATCAAAGATTCATAGTAATCAAATATGAAAATAAGCTTAGAAACGTTACTATTAATATCGTCTTCGTCTACGGACCCCCTCAAGAGAACGAAAAACTAAACTTCTGGAGCGAACTACAACAATACGTCCAAACCTTGGACTACCCAGTTATGATCATGGGTGATTTAAATGAAATCCAAAATAGCTCAGGAAAAGAAGGAGGGATGGAACCACATCCGAACAGATATAGAATCTTAACAGAATTCAAAGATAGTTGCTTCCTACAGGAAGTGCCTAGGACGGGAAACAAATTTACATGGAGGAAAAATAAATTCAATAACCATAACATCATGGAAAAACTTGATAGAACCTTAATACAAGAGCAAATCATCACTTGGTTCCCCAACATTACAATGAAAAATCATGCATTTACATCATCAGATCACTGTCCTATTGTAACAGAATTAGATAACCAAGAGCAATACAAAGCCCAGCCATTTAAATTTGAAAAAATGTGGACTACACGAAAAGATTACCGACACGTGGTCCAACAGGCTTGGAGATCAAATGTTACGGGATCGCATATGTACAATCTGGTGAAAAAAACACAAATAGTTAAGCGATTGACTAAAGAATGGAATAAGAAAACATTTGGAAATATATTCCGTCAATTAAAAGAAATCGATGATTCACTCATCGACTTCCAAAATAGAAACGGAATATCCCAGAATGGAAACAATAACCAAAAGCATAACAGACTTGTAAATAAACGAGAGAAAATCATATCATATCATAAAATGTAATGGAGCCAACGAGAAAAAACAAAATACCTCAAACTGACTGACACAAATTCAAGCTATTTCCACCGAATGGCATCAGGAAGAAGAAATAGAAAAATCATAAAAGAAATTCAAACAACAGATGGCACACTAGTCACAGGAGAAGAAAATATTAGAAGAGAAATAAAAAACGATTTCGAAAAAAGGTTTAAGATGCAACCCATCAATCACAACCTTTTAAATGAATACCTCTCAGTCTCTCACTCATCAACACAAAAATCACTGCTGATGATAATTCAAAGCTAACTAAAAAGATATCGAACCAGGAAATCAAAAATGCATTTTTCTCGATTGGAAAAGATAAATCCCCAGGCCCTGATGGAATGACAGCAGAATTCTACCAGAAATACTGGGATATCGTAGGCCCATCAATCATAAAGGCAATCAAAGGGTTCTTTCACTCTAGTAGAATCCTAAAACAAATCAACCATACCTTTATCACATTGATCCCAAAATATGACAACCCGACAACTACTAACCACTTTAGACCAATAAGCTTTTCAACGATTTACAAAGCTATAGCCAATATCATTGCAGAAAGGATAAAACCAATTCTAAAGAAAATAATTCACCCCCTCCAATGGGGCTTTGTATCTGAAAGGGTTATCTAATACAACGTCCTAGCTAATAGCCCATGAAATTTTTCACTCATTCAAAAGTAGACGCGGAAAATAAGGATGGATTGCCGTCAAACTAGATATGGAAAAGGCATATGATAGAGTGGAATGGGATTTCCCATTCAAAGTTTTAGAAAATTTCGGCTTCTGCCAAAAATTTCGGAGATGGATTGAACAATGTGTTAAGATTGTCTCATTATCAGTCTTGGTTAATGATGGACCCACTGACCCTTTCATACCAGGGAGAGGCATCAAACAAGGAGACCCGCTATCCCCTTATCTATTCATCATAGGAGCAGAAATTCTAGCAAGAAAACTCCAAGTGACTTGTAACCAGACAAACAAATCCATTGGATTCAAAATATCTAGATCGGGAATCAAAATCCCTTTTCTCTCTTTTGCGGACGATATGATGATTTTCGCAAAGGCAAACCAAGACTCGTGTCGGGTGTTGAAAAATATCATTGACGACTACTGCGCCATATCAGGCCAAAATGTCAATTTTCATAAATTGGCCTTCCAAACCACCCCGAAAGTCTCAAACAATCAAAAACAATTGATACAGAGTAAGATCCATATAAACAACCAAATAGCAGTTGATAAATACCTTGGATGCCCCATTATCAATGGTCGAGTCAACAAGACCACTTTTGAAGAAACATTATGCAAAACCAGACAACAACTCACGAGATGGAAAACTTCATGCTCTCTACCAAAATCAAACCTGGCGGCTAAGCCGAATTACATTATGCAAAACTTCATGCTCTCTACCAAAATCCATAAAGAACTTGACCAAATAAACAGGTGTTTCTTTTGGAACAAAGAACAATCTTTTTCATCCCTTATTGGTTGGGACAAAGTCTGCAAGCAGAAACGATTAGGAGGAACTGGAATACATAAAACAAAAGATATGAATCAGGCATTACAAATGAAATTGCTATGAAAAATCTTAGCTGAACCTTACAACCCCTGGGTCCAATTGGTTACCGAAAAATATTTGAATGAAACCCCACTCTTTGAATACCAAAGAAAAGGTAATGCCTTCTGGCATTGGGCAAAACTAATGGAACTGAAAGAAGAATTCTGTAAATGACTAATATGGCAAATAGGAAATGGAAAAACGATCAATTTATGGAATGACATCTGGCTAGACGACAAGCCAATAAAGGGTAGACAACATCCCAACTCCATAATCAATGAAAATGACAAGGCGGAAAAATTCATCGACAACAACAAGAAATGGAATATTGATGAACTATCCAATATCCTCCCAATGGATATGGTTAACAAAATCAAGAACATCTACATACCAGAACATGACATAGACGACAGACTCTATTGGAAACCAAGCAAAAACAGATGGTTTACTACGGTAAGTGCCTTAGAGCACATCACAAGGCAAAACGTAGAAGAAACTAGCAGTACGACATGGATATGGAACCTAGACACATTTCCAAAAGTTAAAAACTTCATTTGGAAGCTTGCACAAGACCGAATCCCATCTAAGACTAGACTAGCAAACAAAGGCATTTATGTTCCTCTAACGTGCTCATTGTGTGATCAGGCAAATGAAAGCCCAACCCATCCATTTTCTGAAAGCAACCACACACTACAACTGGTTCACAGAATTAACCCGAAAATTGAAGTAGTGATTCGAAATATCGACACCAGAAACACATCGATCAAAAACATCGTTTGCGAAATATTCAACAAACTCAATCCTGAGCAAAAAGGGAGACTAGCAATGACATGGCGGTGCTTATGGACAAGCAGAAATCGAAATATATTCGATAACCAAAACACAACATCCATACATAATATGGAAAGTTATACCAATCAACAATTACAAAACGGGGCAAAGCTGTCCTTTGAAGATGAGCCTCAATATCATCAGAAAATACGAACAAATGAACCAAGAAAAAGAAGAAATTTGAGATGGACCATACCGGTTGATGGATCTTTCAAAATCAAATTTGATAGATCCAAACTGCCATCAGGCGAGACTTTTGTAGGTTTCATTATCAGGGACCACCACGGTTCAGTCATCGATTGCGGTGGCTTCAAATGTGGGCACATTTCCGCTCTAGCAGCTGAGGCTCTTGCCCTCGGGGGTGGCGTCGCCAAGGCGAAAGAACTTGGCATGCCGAGTATCATGATTGAGGGTGACAGTCTGACCATTATCAACTGCTTGCGAAGACTGTGGAGCTGCCCATGGGAGATTGAGATGCTGATTTCTGACACTTTGTTCCTTCTCCAACAATTTGAAAGGGTGCAATTTGGCCACGTCTTTCGGGAGATCAACTCGACTGCCGACATGATTGCGAGTCTCCTCCATACAACATCCACACGGGACCTCCTCCCCGACTCGGCTTTGCGTGTCCTCATCTGCAACTCTGCAAGGATGCCCTTGGGTGGTCCAGCAGAGCCTGACCCCACTCAAATATTTACCTTATAAAAAAAATGTATATGGATAAAAAAAATGCTTTTAAAAAGATTGGCCTATTTTTATTTTTATTTTTGTCAAGAAGATTGGACCATTCTTAAATTTTAGTCAACGGTTTCTTCTTTATATTAAAAAAAACTAATAAAAATAGATTAAAAATAGTGAAACAAATTAGAAATTATTTTAAAATTGATTCAATTCTTGTGATGATAGTTATTTTGTATTTCTTACTTGCTTATTATTTTCTATTATTATACTTCATATTACTTATAACGTTTTTTGTGTTATGTTGTATTATGATTGTCAATGACTTTAGATGTTATTATATCGTAAATTCGCTTACTGTACTACTAGGTAATTGTAATTGCATTGTATGACAGTATTTTATTGTAGAAACGAAATGAATTTTTAGGAAGAGAGTCAGTTTGTTGAATCATAGTGGTCATGGTGTTGTACTATGATGGAAAGCCATTGACAAGTTGCAGAACAAGCCGATTGGCAAGAACTTTATTCCTAACGTTCATCAATTAGTCACTCAGGGACTTGACATGTTTAAAATAAGGAAACGTGTTCATAAAAGATCTAATCTTGCAGTTGGAGGGCTCATTTTCGAGGTAAACAACCCTTGAATTCTGATTGTCATGAAAGAGGTCCTTAACCCTCTTCCAAGTATCCATGGCAGAAGGGTTGGGTTCCAAGATAATGAAGAAGGTCATGAGTTACGGTGATGTAGATCCATTGAACAAGAGTGTTATCGACCTGGGTCCAAATGGCATCGGATATGCCTTTCAGTTTGACAACCTTGTCATCGATGTGATCGAGGACATTACGAGCACATGATGCGACTAAGAATAATATATTACGACCAAAAGACATAAAGCCTCTTTTCAACATTCATGACAATCGGGATCACGTTGTAGATGTTGGTGATGTAGAGAGCGGAGGGGAAGTTTGGGTTCGGATTCATGATTGCACAAGAGAAAGGTGTGGGAGGGAGGGGATAGGCCTAAGGATATGAGAGGGAGAGGGCGGCTCTAGCGGCCAGACCCGGCCTAGAGGCAAGGGTTGGCTGGGCGATGGTCAGTGCCCAAATAATTAAGGGGTCCAATAGTAAAAGTACTTCTAGGCGTGTATAGTGCATCTCTTATCTCGACTCAAATATCCTTTTAATCATTTTCTATTTAGAACGAAAAAAGTAAAAGAAGAAATGAGCTCATATTGAAAAGATAATCCCACGTAGGATAATCCTAGCGCTGGCTTGATAGCGGGTAGTGTGGGATCCGTAGTCTGACCACCACTTACCCTGGCTGAGCCAGTAGTAGTTCAGTTTAGGTCAGGGTAGGACCGGTTCTGCTAGTGGATGCAAGGGAGAGGGAGGGTGTGGCGGCGACGAGGATGGCTAGAGAAGGGGAGGAGGTAGTAGGGTTAGAAAAAAAAAATTACCCTAATTTTGGTTGTGACACCATGTAAGTTAAATTAAGATAATTCTCCTTAGGGTTGCTTATGCTTGTCATTCCATCTCCTTGGTGTGCTGGGAGGAGCAAGTGGGTTTGTGAGCGTGCTTGAGTGTTCGTCCTTGGAGCCTCGGTGTATTATGCCTGCCACGCTAGGAATGCATTAGTTTTTTACGACAATGTCATTCCTACCGGCTACTATGATGATGGTTAGACTGATTATTACTCATGCTTATCGGTTAATTTTTGCTATGTAATATGTATCATTCGGATAGAGTGATTGATATGTACTATGTAGTCGGTAGGAGATAGTTAGGGTATGTTATTTATAGATTTTTTTTTTACCGTTTAATCCTTGACTGCTTGCTCAGAGTAAATTGTGTAAATCTGTTGTTGAATTGCGTGATGAGAGGAAACATAGGCAAGTAATCGTACGTTGCTTGTTTTATTTTGTGAGTGTTGCATTTGATTAGCGTCATAGCGTGAGAATCTTAAAGTTGCTTTAAACGTGGGATGAGTAATGGACAAGTAGAACGTCACGGTAATTAATGAACATTGAAAAAAATGGTACTCATTCTAATTTCTAATCAACCAATCCCCGGCAACTGATTGAAGAAAGTTGAGAAGATTCATCTCGCAAAACCAACAAAGTCGCCAACTCACTTGCAATTAAGTGTTTACATTTGTTTAGTTCATAAGCTGAACATCATTACTTTCCAGATTGTGTTAATCTTGTCAACTACTTAGCCATTTTTTTTATGGTATTAATAAAGCTGTATTCCCTCTTGTTCTTGTTGTTGACTGGCTTGGGAATGATCCGCAGTGCAAACTCTGTGGTGTTTCAATGCAAATTGCTTGCCTTTATTAATAATGCCTTTCGCTAGGTTCTGATCATAACGCTTTTATAATCTTCTATAAGAAAGGAACAAATTAAAGGGAGTACACTCTGGCTTTCTGTTCTCTTCCGATTGTTGCATAATTGGATTTATGCATCGATCGGAACACAACTGCACCAACGCTGCGGAAAATGCAATACGAGCCGGCCTTGCATGGACACAAGGCATCGCTTTCTTCCTCTTGGTTATGGTGTTCATCAATGACTCTTTGTAGACAACAAAGGTATGAGTATGACCAACTCCAGTTTCTTGCAATGGCCGGCCGTCTTACTAGTTACTCCTCCTGTATATTATATAGAGTAAAGCATGATGAAGATGAGGATCAATATGCGATTCTGGCTACTGATGATCCTCTGCAACATTGTTGATGGAGTCACCGTGAACAAGATCCAGCATTACGAAAGCTTGCGTGAGGACGAGGCATGTAACTTCTAATAGGATGCTTTTCGAAAAAGGGGAACATAAAAGACCCTTTAGGGAGGTATGATGGAGTTAGAGCGAGCGCATCAATTTCTTTATGGTTTCTTCTACAGCTAATACTGTTGTTTCCACTGAATCGGCTTTAATTTCCGTGGCACCATTGGCATCTGCTCGATCTTTCTTGGGAGTCAATGTCATTATCCGGGCAATTACTTTGTATTTTACAGCATAAAAAGCGAGTGGTGATCTTTATAATCTCCAGTTTAATGAATATGTGGTCATCGTAGTAGTGATGATTCTTTAACCGACTGTTGTATCAGGAAATCGGCTGAGATCATTTGTTGCAGCGTACGTGCAATCAATCGTTCAGCACCTGGCAAAGTGATCTCAGCCTAATTTGCTTTAGGAGCAACAAACTGTGCTGAGATCAAGAACCTTGCGATTCTGTGTCTCTATAGAAACACAGCCCTCGGTTGACTGATGGAATTGCCTCGTCAAAGGCGAGTGGATTGCCAAATGAGGCTGTTGACAACCTCGCTTGGGCCACTGAACTCAAGACCGATATTCATCTCGTCATTGTTTGGCAACATGAATACTGAACTCAAGACAGATATTGATGAACTAACTTCTGATCACTTTGAAGTGGGGGGAAAGGACTCTGTGGAGTCGGGTAGAGCAAGGCATGCGAAGCTCAAGGAAATAGCTCATCACATTTGGCTACATTCAACTTGGCAAAGAAGGCTTACAGATGGAGGAGAGTTCATCACGCACTCAGCAGTGTTGCTTTTCCATGCTGGGATTGTCGATAGAGACACTTTTTCCAAAAAGCATTTCCAGTAAGCAGAAACCTTCGACAGTAACAGACTAACAGCTCCTTCGTTTGTTGTTGGAATCTGATGCACGTACACTCTTTACTTGCATCAAAGAGTGTGGAGTTTGCATTGTTTGGTAGTAGGGCTGTTATATGAGCTGAACAGCTCGAGCTCGGCTCGGGTTCGGCTCGACAAAAGCTCGACTCGAGCTCGTTCACTTACCTAAACAAGCCGAGCCTGAACATGATTTTAAGCTCGGTTGAAAGCTCGGCTCGTTCGATTTAGACTCGAATAGCTCGAATTCTATTGAATTTCTAAAATTTTCTTTAAGTTAATATGTTATGACCAAGTAAAACTACTTAAAGCTCGAAAAAAGCTCGGCTCGAGCTCGTTCATTTACTAAAACAAGCCGAGCTTGAACAAAAAAGAAAGCTCGTTTAAAAATTGGGCTCGGCTCGGCTCGAGCTCGTTTAACAAATGAACAAGCTTGAACAGGCCAAGCTCGGCTCGTTCGGCTCGAATAACACCCCTATTTGGTAGTGTGGAATTCTGGTATTTTTTTTAAGCTTGTGTTTAACTCGTGTTTGTTTTGAGCATGTGCAGACGTTTTATTCTGGTACTGCATTCATATATATAAATCCACACGGCTAGTTAATCACCCAAGGAATACCCAATAACAACGGCGGAAGATTCACTTCACGTCTTCACTGGCCTGTCTAGTTACTAGTCTAACCAGCCTCTCGGTTTTTACCAGTGATGCGCTAACCCGAGATTCTTACCCATATCAAAACTTTTTATTAAAAAATAAAATAAAGAGGATTAAAGAACAAAAGCTCAAACACAATAAAACTTTCCATTTCACATAATATTGTCGTAATTACATAGATAGACTGGTACACATAACGACGCAGATTTTCTGACCAACGTAATATCATTAGCTTTCTAAGCAGAAGCATGACAGGACCATATTTAGACTTTAAACTTGCTTTTCAAAAGAGGATCGGAATAACTCACCTCATTCGCAACTCTTTTCTTGTGGTCTTCTTCTAGACCCCCCTTGGTGACGAAGGATGTTCTCAGGTTACAAAGTAATGCATCACGGCCACTGAAGACAATCTGGAAGAAACTGTCCACCTCCTTGGCCAAAAGATCCAGACCTCCCGAGAGACTCTCTGTTCTCCTTTCAAGTTCAGAGATTGAATCCTTTATTGCTTTGGATTCTGCAGCCTCATCAGGTTTCTGAATCAAGGAAAGCAGTGCCTTCGAGCTCTGCTCAACTGCTTCTACCTCTTTGATTAAAACACTAGCTGGCTTAAAACCCCTAACCGCCTTATTTACAGAAGACTGGAGGTTAGCATACGCCTCAGCCCACAAGTGTGTCTGAGGAACATCTAAATCTATCAACACTGTATTGGAACCCTTGAAGACAGAAATAAAGACACTGCACAACAAGATAGTTAACACTCTAACTCCGTACATAGCCTGCATCAGAACCTTTCCTTTACCTGACTTCTTAATCTTTGGTGAACCAAGCGTCTGCACAAGCTGATCCAAAATGGCACTACAGTTCTCAATTCTGGGGTTCTTTGAACCAATGTGCTGCAACCAGTTATCAAGTGAAAGGCGAACCTTGGTGGACTCCATTGGAGAATCTTGAGTCAGATTATGCAACATACATTGTAGAAGCAGCTGGCCTTGGCTTAAGCGTGAGATCTCAGAGGTGAAAGCAATGGAAATATCCAGCACCTTGACACTGTTGCCCAAATACACATCAATCCACTTCTCATCCCAGTTAGACAAAGGCAGCTCAAGATCAATAATGAGAGATTTTATGTCATTGTGGGTCTCAGAGAGCATTTTTGCAGCCAATATCATCCATGAGAGACTGCAAACGGATTCATTTTCCTTTGGCAAAAGCTTTTTGAGCCTGCGAGATAAAGCTTCTTCAAACTTGTTCAAAGCAAGGTGGTCAGGAGAAATATAAGATCCTTTAGGCCGCATCATCCGGAAAGGATTCCCAAAATGGAAGGATGGCTTCTGGGGTTCTTGTGCACGGCTCATTTCTTTATTCTTCTAACTGCAAATTAAAAAAAAAAAAAAGGGGAAAAACAGCTTAGAGGAAATAATAATTAACAAAACTTAGAACCATAACCTATAAATGATATGGAAATGATACACCAATAAATACACCAATAAAAAGAACAATTCAAATGTTTACCAATTTACAGATCTTAGCACAAGAATCAAAAGAACCCCAAAATTAAACTATCACCCACACAGCCAACAAATTATTCCATCCAGAAACAAGCTAATTTTTTCACCAAAGAGAAATAAGCAAAGAAATTATCGAGTCAACAGCTCTAAATAAACCACAGAATAGCTACAGTTTATATTTATTCACCATAATTCCATGATCAATATGAGAGCCGACCACCTATTGAGCTTCAACTCTTGATAATTGAAATAAAAGATGGTATCGACTGATCTCCCCTTATTCAAACATCTTCCAAAGATATAACTTATCGAAACCAAGAATCGTAGCACTAGATCCCCAACTTTCAGATCGATTCAAAACCATAAAAACCCATTAACTTTCCACAAAAGTACTAAACCAACAAGTCTCCCAACTAATTAGCCAGGAACAACCATAGGCTAGTTCGCTAGAACAGAATCGCAATTAAACCCCAAATCCCTAAAGATCTAAGCTTTCAAACAACCAAATAACCTAGCATAACGAAAAAAGTCAGATCTACGCAACTACAGACCAAATTAATAAAATTAACCAGCAAATCAGAAAACTAGACACCAAGAACACATTAAAAAATCATGTTGAACTCGAAAATCAGAAATCAGAAGCTTCAATCTACCAACGAATCAATAAAAAGACAACACGAATTACCAGATCCAGAAAAATCAACCAAGACCTGAACAAGATTTAGTCCTAGATAGACCAAAAGAGAAAGATAGATGTACCTCCTTCCTGAGAAGGTTATTCACAAGCGGCGCGAGGGAGAGAGAGAAATGGAAACGGAGATATGGAGTTGTTGAAATTGGAATGGTTGGATACGAGTTTTTGTGGATGTGAAGCCAACGGATGAGAGAGAGAGGGGAAGGTAGTGCGAAGCATGATAAAGAGCCGCGGATACTTGGTCAATTGATGAAGAAGCGTTTAAGATTGTGACACGTTTACAACGTTTAAGTCGATGGAGGGTTGAGATCTTCTTTATCAGTGGTGGTGGGGCCAGGGACTATATTATTAATCTGAATGTGTTTACAGGGTATTATTGCTCCTCTCTCGTGAATTCTACGTTTTACTGGAACATACCTGCCGGCTTCACCCGCCCTGACCCACGCGCTCCTTTTGTTCGACTTTGGAGACTAAAAGGAAAAATATCTCTATAGTAAGAAAAATAAAATAATTCAAGCTTGGTAATAAAATCTCTACCTTAAGGGCATTTCTTTGCTAAACTATAATAGAAAGGGGAACACGTGCTGGCAGTGATCCAAGCTTATATCGATCAAACACTTGTTCAAACCAGGTTTGCGGTGGTCTGTGGGTGATGGCGTGGACATTGATTTTTGGACCGATAATTGGATTTATGAGGCTCATCGAGCTGGTACAACACTGGTGCCTCCTACCAGCCTAAATCTGTCGTGGAAAGTCGGACGGTTTATTGACTCCAATAGTTCGTGGAATCTTCCGAAACTGCACCATGACCTTGCAGGTCTTTTATCCCCCAACCATATTGCCAATATCGGTCTGCCCCAATTACCTACAAATCCATTTCGCGATCGCCTGTACTGGGGTCCGAGCAAAGACGGGTGGTTTCTAGCAAAATCTGCCAGATCCATGGTGCATTCTTCCACAGGTGATCCAACCTTAAGTTGTAACTGGATTTGGAAACTTGGCGTTCCGCATAAAGTTCGACATTTCCTTTGGAAAATCTCGCGCGACGGTTTACCCACCACTGAAAGACTTCAAAGATCGCATATGGCTATACCGTCAGGTTGCCCTCTCTGTGGTAATACGCTAGAGACTGGATTCCACCTTCTTTTGGATTGTACTATCACTACTATGCTTCTCAAAAGCTTTCATTTAACCATTCCTTCTTATGTAAATGCCCTAGTCCAATTTGACTATAATACATTGCTTACTCGTTTGCATTCGGCGTTGGGTAACGCGGCCATGGCATTGCTGGCCACGATCTGGTGGAGTGTCTGGTTTTTCAGAAATAAAGCTGTGTATGATCCTCATTTTAAACTTCGAGTTACCGACATCTCAGTTTTCGTCTCTACTACTCGTGATACTTGGTCTGCAACCAAAAATGCTTTGCAGGCTGACGGCTCTTTGAGCAGCCCCCAGAGAGCCCGTCATCCCGATTTACCCGATCGTCGTCCGGCTAAATCACCAAAGTCTTCCTCATGGCAAAAACCGCCTCCGTCTTTTTATAAACTAAACTTCGATGGTTCTTCCAGATCAAATGGATCGGGTTCTTTCGGATTTGTTATTATGAATGATTGTGGTGCTATTGTTTCCTTGGGAAACGGCCCTTGCAATAATACTAATGCAGTCTACGCTGAAGTTCTGGCCCTTCGATTGGGTGTTCTGAAAGCTAAGCAGCTTCATATTGACAACCTTCTAATTGAAGGGGATTGTCTGACGGTTATCAATGCTCTTCTGGGTGACTGGTCTTGTCCCTGGAACATTGAGCTGCTACAATCGGATACGAGGGTCGATCTATCATACTTCACTAATGTTGCTATTCGTCATATCTTCAGGGAATCAAATGTTGTGGCAGACAGGATTGCTCGTCTTGCTTACGGATACCCTGTCGAGGATAGCTGCTCATCGGACCGTCTACTAGCCGATCTCGTCCGTCTGGACGCTCTAGGAAGGTCCCGACTTGTCGGGAGCCTCCCTAACTCTTATCTTGCTTCGGGAAAAAAAAATCTCTATCTATAAAACAAAAAAAAGAATATCTCTATCTTTCAATAGTAACAAAAATAACTTAATTTTTAGGGAAGTGATGACAAAGTATTTGACTATTTTTCTGAATATAAATAAGACCAAAAATTGTTTTTTTTTCCTAATCCCTTTTTCCTAGTATATGATTTGTGTGCTTGGTTGTTTGTCAGTATGATTCTATTTGTTTTTTGTTCTTGCATTTTGAGTTGCTCGGGACATATGAGAACTTCCTCTCGACCTAGTCAGGCATATAACGAGACCCCAAACCCTCCTTTGAGCGGGATATACTGGATTTTTTATGGTCAGAAAAAATATATGGGATCAAATATTTTTCTACCACCTATCCTAAATGTTATATCAGTATTATTTTTCTTACAGTTCAAATATGAAGAAGTGTTACCTAATTAGAATTTATTTTTTCCTACCAAAAAAAAAATTAGAATTTATTTTTATATAGTAAAAAATATTGTCAATTGTATAGTCGAATTCAAGACTTTGAATTAATATTATAATCGCACTTTTTAAAAAAGTCAAAGATTTTCTATTGAGACACCGGGGCGTAGCCGCACTTCCCCGAGCCTACCAAGTCGCTATCTATACGAATCACTTATTACACTTTCAGTTACACTTCTTAAATAGATCTAAATTATAAATTATATTATATTCGACATCTTAACTTTAAATTTATATATAAATCATAAATGGTTAACCCATAAAAAAAAAAAAATTTATATGTATATTTTAATGTTTTAACTTCTTAGTGTTTATGCATATAGCCCTAGAGTATCTTTTTATAAGAGGTTAAAACATTATAAAAATATACATTAAACATCAGTTTTTTTTTAATGCTTTAGCTTTTAGGGTTTATAGATTTAAATTTAGAGTATTTTCTCTCAATTTTATTTATATTTCATGTCAATTTAAGAGAGGTAACACGTACTGTAACACGAAAAGTGTATCAGGGATCCGAACTGCTTGTAACCACCCTGCAAAACACCTTTTTTTAATGAACAACTTTTGTTATAAACCACCAATTATCTTTGCTAATCAGGATTTGAAGGATTCACATGCCCTAACAGTTGTCTTAAACACAGATGAGAGTGCAAAATCAATTGGACACTAGGTGAAAACTATAGGATTTTCCACACAACTCTGAATAAATCTGAAATATCTCTCTTCCATGTGCAAAATTATCTGCCTACCCAAAATAAGCACCTCCTGCACACCACTTGCACTTCCATCATCCATTGCAAATGATTTTAATCAGCAGCTTATACCTCAGCTCCAGTCCAGGCTGATACTGATCAGAGAACAAGCCACCGCTTTCGGATTTCTCCAGCATTGTCCAAGAAACACACTAAATCAAACGGTTGCTCGTACAAGGCAAAATCGGAGGCTTCTATATTAGCATCTCAATAGCGCTGGGCAGGACACGTACTTTCCTTGGAAGGAAACCTAAGTGTTCTCCATCAGACTGTATATAGATCTCACCAGTCCCATTAATTTCCTCCACTTCAATAGAATGCACACTGTTATCAATAACAAAGAATCATATGACTCGGAACTTTTCACATCAGTTTTTGAAGAACAAAGAAGAGAAGATATACTCAGGGGCATGAAAGAGCATACTTTCTCGATGAGACATTCTTGACAGTGAGATGAGTCCCATTGTATAGCCTGTGGAGTTTAAGTACGAAGTCGTACCATTTGAAATCTTCAAGAATCACAACCTGCGCGTAAAGTAAAACTTCTGCTCAAGGTTTTCGACAAAGTATTAATTTACCAGTTCAGGACAAAGTATATTAATTTTATCATTTAGGGAAGCAAGGACATTAAGTGGCAAACTGTAAGGAGTCATGAATGAAAGAGAAATGGGGTTTGTGTCTACCTCAAAACTTTCGCTTGAAGGATCTGCGTTGGGAGTAATCTTCATGCCACCACCAAAGTATTTTGCATTCCCGATGCAAAGAGCAGTTACTTGGGGGTGTACCTCCCACTCGCCATCATCAATCTGCATTTTAAGAGCCCAACTAAACGCGATAAACTGGTTGTAGTGCACAGTTACATGCCCACAAAAGAAGCCAACACTAGCGGCAACATGACAAACTGGAAACAGTAGAGTTAATGGAGGCAAGACTCAGAAGTTTTTCCGCTTGAGTCCAGGAAAGATAAATCATTTTCAGCCATGGAAGCTATACCAGCTTGCCTCACCTTTTTTCTCAATCAATTAATAGTCTTTCAGGGAGGCCAAGAAAAACCAAACAACTGCAGATATGGGAAGGTCTATATCAACCTCAAACCTACTTTTCTAGTTTTCTTGAAGATCAGTTTTGAAGCAAACCTACTTTTCTTGACAATCAGAGGAAATTATTCCTACCTAATAGTTGATAAATGGGGTATTTGCTGTAGAAAAGGTTAAATTAAGATGAAATCAACTCACCTTGATCCGCAGATCCTGGTTCCGGTGGCCCATAAAAGCTTGCAAAGCACCAATAACATAACACAAATTCCCAAATCTCTTATATCTAGATGCATAGTAACCAGCCTTGGCGCTCCTGTAAATCTCAAGTAGCATCCAAGGAACTAGTAAGCATAAATATGGCAGAGAAGAAGCTGTCTCTAGAAGATTCAGGACAATGCTAAACTCACAAGTGAATATCAGCAACATTTATGAAGTAATGTGGTTCTCCACTTGCACCCGTAATAACTCCAACATCTACCCATGACCTCAGTCCTGGAAAGTACAAGATACTTCAGAAAAGAACCCCTATGCGCCTCAAATAAACAAACAAGATTGCAACTGACGAAAAGTAATACGACTCACAAGGAATGAGTATAACAATGGGTGACGTCACCTTTAGCTATACGATCAATTGCTTCATGAGGGTTGTTTTTCCTGAGACAGCAAATGCAAACATGAGCTTAATCTGATAACTGGATCACATTGAATCTAGTGGAGTTCAGCGTTCTGGTAGCAAGAACTAACCAGCCAAAGGTCCTCGCAAAATCAGAACCAGTACCCAGAGGTATTACCTGTAAAAGAAGGTAGATGAAAATGATTTATGATCAACCATTAAATGTACATTTGACCACAATAGAATGTACAGCAAATGGAAAAGGGTGGAAAACCCCCTTTAAAGCCTATAGTTTAATGGGTAAATCCCTTACACCAAGTGCAGTTGTACGAACAGCATCCTCGTCTTGACATGAAAGGGACTTTCCATCCCAAAAGAAACCATTGACAACCTGTATATTTCAACATAAACCAATATATTAGACATGGTAACTCAAATTGTGGGAATAAGCTAGATCAATTTTCAGCCCCTTAATTAATGTTGTCAGGTCGCCAAAATATGGCAAAAGAGATATAAGATATAATGTGGTGGTATGCCATTGGGAAAGCCAATACAACCACGAACTCATAAGTTGACAGTCTTAGGTTATGCTATTTGCATTCTCCGAAAGTGTTGAACACAGGGGGTGGTAATTTTTTTTTTCTTATTAATTTCATATATGAGGCATCGGGTGCAATTTTAATACAAGTGTCAAAGGGTAAACCAAACAATATAAGGACGCGTTGAATGAAAAGTTCAAAACTTACATTTGATCCAGAAAGTTATTATTAAGAAGTCATATTCCACAAAATAAATGATTATATGTTTTTATTAGTCACTAGTTGCCCTCGTGTGCAGGACTCAATGCTCAGTATACAATTAGATAATCTGCACTACTTAAATTACGAAATCGACCCTTGAATACTTGCTAATGCCAAGTTTTAACTCTAATCAACAGCTTTTCAGGTGGTTGAACTAAAGCAGGGATGCACATATGCCATATGGTAAAGCAAATGTCGACTGCGTACCTGATGAAGGGTTCCATCACCTCCTACAGCAATTACAGCATCAGCGCCGTCTTTAATAGCCTACAAACCATTAAATCACCAACTAAAATCTAGAGAAAGAAAATATATAGACATGTTAATGGTACTAGAGAACAGGCACTAAATTCACCTACCTCTCTAGTAACATCAATCCCATGGGAAGGATCTGAGGTCAAAATCTCAGATATCTGTGAAAACAGGCAAAGAAACCACTTTTAATGCCATCAGTCCACACTAGGGATAAACAAGATAATACAAACAAGGAGGTTGAATCATCCCAACTATGATGAAAGTACAAAAACACAATTCATGACTAAGTCACCCTTACACAAACTGCAAGGTAAATCCTATGGCAAACGCTTGTAAACGTAGTCATTTCCAACAGCAGCAGAACTAATGGAATCAACAAATTACTTACTAAAAGCTTTCAAACACCCATAAATAGACAAATAGACAGATGGGATCAAAGCCATAAATCGAAATTAAAGAGAAAAAGAGGAAGTAGAAAGACATTGGGATGAAAGTCAAATTCACAAGTCCACCAGAGAGAGAGAGAGAGTCACATTATAATCATGGGCAAGGCGAGAGGAGAGATAAGGCCAGAGCTTCTTCCACTCCTTTCCAGTCCTTCCATTAGCCCCTATCCAAAAAATTACACAAACAGATGACCATTAAGAACAAATTCAAAACCCTCAAATCACAGAGATGGAAAGAGGGAAGGGGGAAGTACCGTAAGGGTTGACGACAAAGACAAGATCTTTGCGGCGAAGGAGAGCGGGGCGGCGGGCGGAGGAGGAGGAGGAGGAAGGGGAAGGGGGATGAGGAGAGACGCGAGGGGGGTGGTGGGCTCTGAAAACCACGAAGGTTTTGGCAGACATTGCCACGGAGGGAGGTGCAGCCATGAATACCATTGCTGAGATCAGAGGGTCGAACCCAAAGGGCAAAGACCACCAAATGAAATTAATAATGAAAGGGTCCGGCTGTTCTTACAGCACACAGTCTGATTGATGATTTCAATGTTTCCTTTTTCCTTGTGGAGAAAAGTCGGTTCGCATCAGATTCAGAGAATCCTCTGTTACACAGTCAACTTGCCTACCCAGTTGCATTTAGGACAAGTATGTTTTATGTTTGGACAATGGTACATTTACAGTGTAAATCTCATTTTTTACCCATCTATTTTATGGAGTATGTGCCTATTTTTAACACGATTTTTGTTTAGCGCATATTATTTTTTTCCGTTAGCGCATGGTCGAAATGATCATAGTCGCAATGACCACAAGTGGGGCTAGTCGCAACGACCATGGTGAAATGGGTCGCAATGACCAAGTAGAACCACCGAACAAGCACTATTGTGGTCGCAATGACCAGGTCGAACCGACTATGGTTTTTAGCCCGGGTGTACACTGAACCGTGCTAAAAAAAATCAGACTTTTTAACTCGATTCTTTTTGGAGCCGGGCTAAAAAGTCCCTTAATTTTATTTTATTTTTTTAACGACGAGGAACCCACCCGGTCGACTTATTGGAAAGGAGCAAAGCAAATCTTGAATTTTAATCCAAGGAAAGGGGCGGAGGTAGGGATCGAACCTGAGACCTCCTGACACCCCCCAGTTTATTCTCCATCACACTAGCGCTCGAAAGTACAGTAAGGGATCCATTAATGGTGGATTGCATACTGAGTATTAATTGATCATATTCAATTAGTTTATAAAGTAGTTGAGCTTGAATCAAGTATTATGTTTTAAAATGTGTTCATACATAGATCGTTTAGCAAATGGAAAAAAAAATTAAGGCGACCTTTTTTCGAGATATGCTTGCTCAAGTAAAGTTGAACAAAACAAACGAATCCGGGTCGAGCTTTCTAAGAGTAGAGCTCAAGCCAAGCTCAAACTACTCATCTCATATAACATCCTAACTTAAGGGTCAATTAAGAGATTTAGCACTAATTTATTGTAAACTTGTTTTCAATTTAAAGGAGAAAATCAATCGAAACGAAAATTTCTAAAATTAAATATAATGCATTTGATCTAGATTTTTTTTTTATAAATATAATGCATTTGATCTAGATTTTTACACTTATTATATATATATAATTGTAATAAGCTTACTTTTTTATTTTTCTACAAATGCGTCAAATTTGAAATGTAAAAAACCTTAATTTACTAACCTATGTTCCGAAAAATATTTTTTACCTAATTTTAAATAGATAGAAGATTAAATTCATTTAATAAATTTAATAAATTAATAATAAAAAAAGTTGATATGTTATATTCCCTCCGGTCATTTATGTAAAACTTGTTACATTTTGACAAAACAATTAAGGAAAATTGTGGATACAATACTCCTTATTGGATAATGTAAACTCAATCCTCTCTCTCATACTCGCTCAGATGTACTATATCAATTTTATAAAGATTATTTTTATTAGGAAATAAATCGGTTGGAAAAACCTAGCCGATCCCATCATTGCGGATAAGGTCTAACAGACCAGTATTTGTTACTAATGCATTCCCTCGTATCGAGCGACTAAGGTGTGCGAAAAGGTTACGGTTTTGAAGTTTTGGATTATCATTTTACGTCACCCATAATTAGTTCAACTTCCCAATAGCACTTCCCATTTTTTGAAAGATTATTGATGACGATCTATGAGTCACACTCAATTTTCAATTGGCTTATGTTGAGTTCTCTAGCTTTTATTAGACCTTCTCGAAGAGCTAATGCCTCTGAAACCAGCGGACTCTGCTTCCCAATATTTTTATATTCAACTAGTGTTTAGGCCCGTGCTAAGCATGGTCTATGTTTTTATTTAAAGAGATTATATTATATATTATCAATTCATCATTTATTGGAAAAAGATTTAATTAAAAAATATAATACAAAATATTTATTGAAATAAATTAATTATTGTAAGCCCAAATATTAAGGATTTAGTTTTAAAAAATTATTGATACTGTATAAAGCAACATGTGTTTTGAAATCATTATAAGTTTTTTTAGTGAATACTTGTATAATTATAATAATATTGTAATATTTCTTTTCAAATATTTTTGTGGGTAAGAGCAAATGTGAATTTTATTATTGCAGTTCATATTTTAATAGTGATTTTAGATATGAAATTAATGATTTTTGTACCTTATTATATCTCATTTTTAAATATTTCTGTCTAAAAGCATAAATGAATTTTATAATTATTTTTTGTGTTGTTATAAGTAAATCAAAATTTTTAATCATTGACTAAATTATGGTTTTTGATCAATTAGTTTTTGTAATTTAATTGTGAAAAATCACTAAAAATGGTTCATACTCATTTTATTACGTGTAATATTTTATTTATGGAAGGATTGAATAGTTTTTGTTTAATTTAATCCTTGTTATTTATTGCAAATAAAAGGTATTTTTTTAATATTTTATTTTTATGTGTAGGTCTTTTATACTAAAGAATTGAATAAAATTTACTCATTTAATTTTAATCCCGAGTCATCAATGAAAAAAGTGTCTTTTAATTGTTACATGTATGTACTCCGTGCATATATAAGAACTATATTTAGCATTTTTTTTTGTGTTAAAACAATAATTGGACATCTGGACTGGACACCATTTATTTTGCTTTGTTTTTTCTTATCAAATTGGTCTCCATTCCCTTTCCCCTTTCCCTTTGTGCGTATCGATATGCACAAGTGAAATTAGACCACCGATCGGTCACGAGCACCGCCTTAAGTTCTTCCCATTTCAGTTGAGCCTATGGTGTCGAAGCATGGCTACAAACTCCTTAGTCACGGTAGTTCCCTCCACAATATGGAAATTGTCCCGCTACAACACATTCTCTTTTCCTCCATTGTTGTGAAACATTTTCTGGATGAAAAATTGCATTTTCTGGATTCAGAAAGAGGAGAGAAGCTGGGAGAGCACTTTCCATTGTTGATTGTTGAAGCTTATCGATTCCCCTGCTCAGTTATTCCAGCATTCTTCCTCCCTTATTGCGAAGGTTAGATGATTTTCCTTGTATTGCTAAAATGATTGGAATCTCATACATTGCGTCTTAGTAGATCTATCTAATTTTTGCATCCTTTGTGTTGGATACAAAAACAATAATGCAGGTTTAGGAAAAATTCAACTTCAATTATATGACAAGTATTGTCGAAAAGATAAGAGGGTTGCAAGTTGAAAATGTCATTATCTTTCATTAATTAGATGAACATCAAGAGTCTGGGAATAAGTAGGGTTGCTTTGCTTCTTCGACGGTGAAACATTCTTAATACTCCCAACACTTGTAACATAACCCATGATATCTACAAGTAGATAATGTAAAACTTGAAAGTTTGTAAACCAAATACCCAACGAAAAGATTAATTGGCATACTAGTGAGGTCATTATTTACAGAAACTTTGATGTCAAACTCAGTAAACTCAAAAGGATAGCGAACAAACCACTTTGGCTTTTGGTAACAATGGTAGAACCTTCAAGTTCAATCATGTGTTTGTTGTTCTTAATGATTCGAAACTTGTTCTTATTAGGCATCACAATGAAGTCTTTCAAGTAATAGATGGAATCATCCTCCAAATTAGCTATTAAACAATGTGCTATGTTGCTCTTAGTAGTGCAATGTATCACATTTCCCTGCAAAAGCAAAGATGGAATTAGGACAAAATAACAAAAGACCCATGAACATAAGGTTGTAGATGTACCATGTTGTTAGATAAAATGAAGTATGTGCCTAAATACTTCCCACCTGCGATACACACATCTCATTTGCGACATACCTTAACTTCAATTGTGCATTGCATCCCAACAACTAATTCATTTAGTTGAGTGGGTTTCCTGAGAACTTGGGGATTTTTGCTCATGTTCCAATTTCTTTGTAGGTGGATAATAGATAAGAGCAGTCGTAAGAAGAGCAATTGTTATGCTATAATTTATATTGTAATATGATTTCAATTATGGTGTAATATGATATCAGTTATGTGTAATTTTTTAATAATATACATGAGTGTTGCACTTCCTTTGGGATTTAATAGCAATTATGGTGTAATATAGCATGAAATATAGTTCACAACCTTTGACATTTCAATTATAAGTTACAACCTTTGACATTTCAACTATCAGTTATGGATTGGGTGTTAGCGTACAACCTTTGACATTTCATACGTTGGATGTTACAGAATGGTTGTTGCACTTCCTTTGGCATTTATGGGGTTGATTAGTTGATTATCAAGATTATATATATAGGCATTTATAGGGACAAAAGCTTTCTTTATATGTTATAATAATTATAATAATAATAATAATAATAATAATAATATATAGATAGATTTTAAAAAGATTGGCCGTCGTAAAAACCACCATTTTAACTTTCATATTACCCCATCGTGGGTTCTCGTTCCTCCCCCCCCCCCCCCGCCTACCTTCCCATCTCCCCTTCTCGGAGTCATCTCCCGCTTACCTTCTCCTCCCCCCTCCCCGGAGTCTTTGCTTTCTCCTGCCCGAGCCTTGGACCTGTTACTTCCGGCGCCGGCCTGTTGGAGTCTGGTCGTCCCCATCGGCCTTAGTGGTCTCCTCCCCCGCACCCGCTGTTTACTCTCCCCTTTCTCGGAATCCTTTCGTTTTCCGTCCGGGGTGGGGTGCGGTGATTCTGGCTTGCTCCGGCGCCGCCTCGTTGCTGCCGACCGGCTCCATCCTTTGCGATCTGGTTTCTCCCTGGCCGCCCTCATCATTTCTGATTAGGGTTGTGTGCAAATCGCTAGCGTTCTCCCACTTGCGGGCTCAGACTCCTTTTCCTTCGGGTTTGCCTTGGCCCGAAGGTGGCCCGAGACTGTATTTGGATTAAGTTTTGTGTGTTTTGGTCCAAACATTCTGTTTTGGGCCAAACTAGCCAAGATATTAAAATAATTGATAAAATTATAATAAACACAAATTACTAAATATAAATTTCTGTATTTTGGAAATTTATCGGCTCAATTATAATTTCATATCCATTATTATTATTGGTTTTAATAATACTTAAATATATTAAATAATTCCCGATCGGGTTTGTTATTTTCCGTCTGGGTTTCTGGTGCGTTTCGATTCAGGCGATGTGTTGCCCTACGTTTTGCGGGACTGGACTTTCTTTCCGTGTGATGGGGTTCTGGCAGTCGGAGTCGGGACAGGCTGGAGCCGTGGCAGTGTGTATCGAGGCGTCTCCTTTTTCCGGAAGACTGTTTCCTTGGAGGTTCGTCTTCACTGCCCACAGGAGTCTCCTGATGTGTTGCTGGCCTGCGGTGCTGCCGTCGGGGAGTGCTTGGCTTTCGTCTACGTCCTCATCCCTTTTCGGTCTGGTTGTTTTTAGTTTCGCTTTTGTAGGGTGTGTTTGCTTGTATCTGGCACCATCTTTATATTTTTGTTTGTTTAGACGGTCTTTCGTCTGTCGACTTGTCGGCAATCGAGGTTCAGGCTTGTCTGACCTCGAATTTTTACCTAATCAAAAAATAAAATAAAAAATATTACCCCATTAGACTTTATTTATTTTTTAAAAGATTTGATCATCTCTCATACTACTCTAGTAGTGTATTATACGCCTAGGAATGGTTGCAATTAAGAGCCTTAACAAGCTATTTATTCCATAGTATTGATAGTACTATTTAGTACTTCAGAACATTAAATAAAACTAATCAAAATTTAGCCCTTAAAACATCCAATAATCTTGACTAGAGGGAGTATAAAAAAAATTATAATCTAAAAAGCGTATGTATATGAATAGTAATGACATATTTTGCCAAACGGCAAGAGTATACAACTATGTTATTAAGTAGCTAGTATATGCAGGCACGGAACCAGGATTACAATCTTGGGTGGGCTGGATTATATTTGCATATAATTTTTCTCTCCATGTTATTTACTATATGTATTGAGTTAAAAATTAGAAATGTTTTTTTATCTATATTTAAATTAGCGTTAATAGAATTTAGTGTTGTGGTGTGTATTTTATGGAAAAAAATAGTTGCAATTAAAATGGGCTCAATTTTGGGGTTGCGGTGTATATTTTGTGAAAAAAAAAATGGTTGCAATTAAAATGGGTTCAATTTTGACATAGTGGACTAGCAGCGAGGGGTTCAATTTTGGCAGTAGTGGACTACCAGCAGGCACAAACACGTAGGAAAAACAGTAGTGGACTACCAGCTGGCACATGCACAGACACGTAGGAAAAACAGTAGTGGACTACCAGCAGGCACAGACACGTAGGAAAACCAGCTGGCACAGGCACAGACACGTAGGAAAAACAGTAGTGGACTACCAGCAGGCACAGACACGTAGGAAAAAAAATTGAAACGCCGGGGATTCGAACTTGGGATTATTTCACTCTTTTCTTAATTGTCAACCACTGGGCCAGCCAAGCAATGTGATATATTATACACCTATATTATATGTATTACTAATAAAATGGGGTGGGTTGTAGTACACACCAGCCCACCCCTAGTTCCGTCCCTGAGTATATGTCGAGTTAAGTTTTATGCAAGACAAAGAAAGAGTGTGCATAGTTCAGTGTTGACGAGGTTGGAGATGGGATAGTGATGTCATACTAGGGGAGGATGTCGTAAAGAAGAAGGAGAATTTTAAGTATTTGGGGCCATTGATACAGAGCGCTAGAGGTTTGGACAAAGATATCAAACACAAGATTCAAGTTGGGTGGCAGAAGTGGAGGCCGAGATGCTTTAGGAGTTTTGTGCGACAAAATAGTGCATGCCTCCAAAACTTAAGGGAAAATTTAATGTAGTTGTGATAAGACTCGCCTTATTGTATGAAGCAGAGTGTTGACGGATTACTAAGGCGTAGGAACAAAAAAATTGGTAACAAAGATGAGGATGAACAGATGGATGTGCATTCATACTAGTCTTGACAAGATTAGAAATGAGATCATTCATCACAAGACAAGAGTATCAAGGATAAAATGCACGAGTCTAGACTTCATTGGTTTAGGCATTCAGAGGAGAGATCCTAATGAGTTAGTACGTAAGTGCAACAGTCTTGCGATCAATGTCGACGTCGCTTGTGTTTTGTTCCACAAACTTTCGAATCATCCATAGAGTCGTCTTCAAGTACTTGGATGCCCGACACATCCACTTACAATTTGTGTCAATGGACATCATGACGTATATTGATTTTGTCGACCTCTTCACCTCGTCTAGAAACAGCCCTCCAAAGTAGGCCATCTAAGTTGACTCTAGACCTCCTCCTTGGACATGAAAAACCAGCCCTCTCAAAGTCTATTATATTGTGTCAGGGATCCCCAACCTGGGTAGTAATCTTGTCAACCATCACCTCGAATCCCTCCATCGTCATACGCTCCCCTTTAGGCCTCACATAGGCACGTTCCACTTCCTTTTAACTTCCTCAACCATAACATCCCAAGACAGTGACATCTCGAGCCACTTATATGCATCCTTGTCGGGGATCCCCTATCCTCGGCTTTAAATATCGCTTGTAGTAGTTCATCATCATCGAAAGAGATTCCTAGATTAATAGCATATGTCTGCCGCCCCGCAGGCCCAACATGAATAATCTTGTTGTCCTCACTGTAATGACCTGCTTTTCACGTGTAATGTCATTCAATTTGTCTCTCTTGTTACTGCATAATATTTTTAATTCACTCATAAGAATTACCTTCCAATGTTAGGAATATTGACATTCTCCCCAACATTCACAGTTTGCACAACTTTCATTCCATCTTCAATGGTTACCATGTCATGCCTCTACTCTTCCCTATCACACACGAACTATGAGTGGCCCGCCCAATCCTATGTCACCCACGAAAGGAGTCGAGACATGACCACCACTTGCTTAATTTGTATGTTGTTAAGCCATGTATAAAGCTTGATCGATTCAATGACATATGCACATTTCTTTTTTCACAAACAAACATAGAGCTCTATGGGCCAAGCACGTTCTTCAGACATAGAGTTGAAGAACTTGGTACGCCTCCACTTCATCAATGTACACAATCTCGAAAGGGCAACACCCCTACTTCGACGGGAGTAGGTACAAAACCTTCACATTGTATGACATGCCATCTACCCCAAACTTTGTCTATGATCATTTTTTCCCCAGAGAAGCATAGTCTATTTTCTCACCAATGACCATAGCTTTATGGGTCTTTCAACCTTTGAACACACATCTGTCTTCCTCACATCCCCACCATCCATCAAATATCATAGTGACGCATATCAAACCATTCTCCCCTGTTTTATTAAAAAGAGGATCACTAGTACAAATATAGGGGGTGGAGCATGGTAAGTTGGATACGATTTTTGACAAGCGTCCTTATTTTCTTATTTTAAGCACTGTTTTATATTAAAAGTGTGCTCCCACCCCCAAATTCAACAAAAAAGCAACACGTTTTTAAAAAAAAAACGTTCTAGTTTATTTCTAAAAAAATATTTAGACCGGTTTTCGCGTAAAGCGTGCTTAAAAAAACTTAAAACGAACACGGTTTAATTTTCAAAGTGTGTTCCCATAACCATATTTGACTAAAACAAACACGCTTTGCTATAAAGCCGTTCTCGTTTATTTGTAAAAAAATATTTAACCCGGTTTTCGTGTAAAGCGTGCTTAAAAAAACTTAAAACGAACACGGTTTAATTTTCAAAGTGTGTTCCTAAAACTAGATTTGACTAAAACAAACACGCTTTGCTATAAAACCATTCTCGTTTATTTGTAAAAAAATATTTAATCCGATTTTCGTGTAAAGCGTGCTTAAAAAAATTACAACGAACACGGTTTAATTCTCAAAGTGTGTTCCAAATACCAAATATAACTAAAACAAACACACTTTTCTATAAAACCTTTCTCGTTTATTTCTAAAAACTATTAAGCCTAGTTTTCGAGTAAAGCGTGCTTAAAAATAAATTAAAATGAACACAAATTTATTTTACAAGTGTGTTCCCAAAATCAACTTTAACTAAAATCAACACGTTTTTCTATAGAACCGTTCTCGTTTGTTTCTAAAGGAATAATTAGCTCGGTTTTCATGTAAAGTGTGCTTAAAAAAATTAAAACGAACACGGTTTTATATGAAAAGTGTCTTCACAAAACCAAATTTAACTAGTGTGAACACATTTTTTTTAAAGCGTTCTCATTTATTTTTATAAACCGTTCTCGAATTTTTTTATATATATTTAGAGTTTTTTTTAGTAATTAGATTAAGTAAATGGACAAAGTTACAACAAAATTCCGTAACTCATGTGGCAGGCGTGTACTGAAGTAGACGAATTCGGTATGATAGTGCAAGAGGTCGTGGGTTCGACTCTTGGTTCGAGAGGTAAGGTATTGCATTGGAACAGTGTTGAGATGTATATATATCCGTTTGAGAGATATATGAAAGAACACACTTTTTATTTAAAGTGTGCTTATTATTAAGCACGGTTTGAAAAAAAGTGTTCTAAAACTTTCTTTTGAGAACACTTCAATTGAAGCGTTCTTATAATTCGAGCAGAACGGATATTGGTTGTATGACAATTTTAAAAACACTTTAACACAAAACCGTGCTTAAAATATGAGATCATGGTTAAATAATAAGCGTACTTGTTTCAGAGCGCACCCACTATAAGTCTAAACACAGTAAATTAAGGAAGTGTGCTCCCGTGCATTAAAAAAAAGCGTGCTCTGATCCCCTTTTTTGTAAAAGTGGATCGGCCTCATGGGTAAAAAATCTCATTTGTAAAAGTGAACCACCCTATTTTTTTTCAAATCTCCCAAACTCCCTTCATTTGTGCAAAGTCCATTTTCTTTCACTCTACTTTTGCTAAAAACCCCTTTTTAAATAAAGTGAATAGTAACTTTTTTGTCAAAACTAATTAAGTCAATAAGTACGAAATTGTTTGAAAAAATTTATATTTTATATAGTTTTTTTATCATCTTGAAAATGCGTGTATGAATAGTAAATAATATGTTTTAATGAACTAAGAGAGTATAGTTTTAAAACAAATCTTTTGTTATGTCCCTAGATGGATCATAACTAATAACAAGGGAAATTGATAGTAAAAGGAGAGATTTAGGGAAGAAGATGATGAATTAGAGAAAGAGAGATTAGGGTTTAGAGAGGGAGAGAGAGTAAAGGGTTAGGGAGAAAAGGGATAATTGGGTTTTCATATGATTCATTCATGATCCTTCAATTACAACTAGTAAGGTATTTATACTAACACCCTAATACCCATGTACATGACATCTTTCTTGATGTTTTTTTATTTTTTTTTTACAAACTGAACCATACATTTTTTGAGAAATTTATAAAAAATCACCCTTTAAATATAAGATTTTTCACTTAACCTGTTAAACACCCATTAAATTTAAAATTATAGAAAATCACCCCTTAAATAGTCTCCATTAAGAAACCAACACCCTTTACCTATTTTTGTTAACCTAGCATTAAATATAATATATTTTTAATGTCTTTTAGCTTAACATGTAAACTTGATGCAATTTTCGACACTTCCGTATTTTGGTTTTTTTCGTCTCTCGACCATTCTGTAATTATGTTATCACAAATGAAAACGACCTCAGCTTAAATACCTAATTTTTTTCTTATCAATAGACGAAATGTATCTTGCTATTAGACTCTTCCAATAAATAATTTGAATTTGTTGGGAATTGGGAACCCTAACTTCACGAGGGACGAAAGTGGAGTGAGCAGCAAAGAGAAGAAGGTGAGTAACACGGTTCCACAAATTGAAGACCTGAAAAATTGAAGAAAGGATCAATAAGTGTTCGATCAGGCGGATTCTTGTGGAATTCAAACGGGTTTCTCCTCTCAATTTGGGAGGTAAATATAGCAATTTACTTTTTTTCTGTTAGTTTGTTGTTAGGTTTTGAAGGTAGAGGAACATGCTTGTGTTGAATCGAATCAAATTTTCTAAATTTTATTTGGGTTATTTGTATGCTGAGAATGAACCTTCAACACATTTTATGGATGGATTTTTCTCATGTCGATTTGCAATATTGATTATGAGAAGCCTTTTTTTGTTTTTGTTTTTTTGGTTGTGCAAGGAGAGGAAAATGGATGTTGAAGATGTAGATGATGTGTATGTTTTGAATGACCCTGTGAATAATGCTTATGCGGATGGAAGAAGGGATTGTGAAGAATTTGTCCACTGTAAAATAAATTGGTAAACATCTTTACATGAGTCTGAGTATCAACCTTCTCAGGCCCCGTTGAGTGATGATGCTTCAGACATTATTCTGGATGAGGGGAATTATGTGATAGCAGATTTTGAAAAGGAGTCAGATGAAGAAGAAATGCCAGATCATGGTGTAGATGCATCTGAAATTGACTCTTCAGACGAGGAGTTGCAAACTGCAAGACAAAGGGTTCAAGAGTACAGAGAACAACTTGAGAAGGAAAAAGAGGCGCAGTTAAGTGAATATGAAGAATCTGACGGTGATGTTTAGATTTTGTCCGATAATGAAAACGATGACAATGCTAAAATGAGGAGGAGAAGGAGAAGCAAGATGATGGTTGGTGGCAAAATTGACTACAAGAATTTTGTGTGGGAAGTTGGGATGAGATTTCCAAACATTGATATGTTCAAGCAACATACAAGAAGCTATGGTATTTACAATGGATTTAGCTTGACATTTGTTTTGTCTGACAAGCAAAGGATGAAGGTTAGAGTCATCTGTAAAGAAGGTTGCCAATTTAAGGTTTATGCATCATGGCATCATAAGGAGGGCTGTTTCATGGTAAAGAGTGTTACAAATGAACACACTTGTGTGAGGGATATGCAAAGCAATTGCCAGCTTACATCTAAATGGCTTGGTGAACAATATCTTAGCCGCTTTAAACATAACCCAAACTGACCAGCCGAAAAGATGATGGACAGTATGAGTAGGTATGGTGTCATCATACAAAGATAGACTGCATACAATGCAAAAACAGCTGCACTGAAAATGTTACATGGTTCACTTTTGTACATGGAAGACCAAAAAAGTTCCATGATAGTATGTTACAGAATTAACAAAAAAGTTCAAGCTTCACTTTTGTGTATTCACTGTAAAGGGCTACTATTTTATTATATTCCCAGATACATGTGGTTGTTGGTGTTATATGTGCACATACTATCTTCAAATTCCATGACAGTATGTTATAGAATTAGCAAAAAAAAGTTCAAGCTTCATGTGTGCTTGAAAATGACACATTCAGCACTGTATTTTCCACCACCAAATGACAGATTTAGCATATTTGAATCCATCTCTAAACATCAAATGACAGATTTAGTGGATTTTTAAATCTGTAAATACCAAATCACAAATTCAGCACATTTTAAAATCTATAAATAGCAATCTGTCATAAATTCAGCACACTTTAAAATCTGTAAACAACAATTTTTTTGTTAAATATGTAAACAGCAATTTATATGACATATTTGGGCAAAAATTCAGCACATATCTGTAAATAGCACATTTTTAAATCTGTAAACTGCAATCTATCAAAAATTCAACACTTAAAGAGTTAAAGGACCCAAAAAAAAAATCATCACTTAAAATTTGTATGACATATTTGGGTAAACAGCAATTCAGCACTTAAAATCTGTAAACGGCAATTTTATTTGGTTAAAATCTGTAAAACAACAATTTGTATGACATATTTGGGTAATCTGTAAACAACACATTTTTAAATCTGTAAATAGCAATCTGCCACAAATTCAACACACTGTAAAATCCACAAACAACAATTTGTATGGCATATTTGGGCAATCTGTAAATAGCAATTTGGCACAAATTTGAACTTCTTGTAAAATTCAAGCTAATTCATTTACGAGTATTCAATACCAAATCCACCAAGAATTCAATCTCTAAAGCTGGCAGGGTTGCATAAATGAAGGCCAAATGCCATTACAGGCATGATCCATTACCATTAATTAGATAGCTAACAGTACAAAGATTATATCCAAGTTGAAATTCCATGACAGCAGATTACAACCAACCACTTCTCTCTAGCTAGTACATTACTGTTACTACATTATATTTTCATCAATAAGATCACTAGTAGTACAAACATCAAACCTACTACAACTTTTAATACTAAATTCTCTCTTTTTATTTTCACAACTTCTTGGCTTGACTTGCCTCTAGAGTACACAATTGAAGGGTTTTGAAAAGCGTAATCAACATTGAGGCTTCCCCAAGCATCACCAGCCCATCTGAAAAAATGGCAATTTGGTCCACTCTGCAATTGAATTAGAAAAATGGTTGAATTTGTGACTAGGTGACTAGCACTGTACACCCTAATTTCGAACCCGATGTGAACCCAATTTCAATTAAGTCAAACGAACACATAACTGCCACAATGGACACCCATAAAATTTTCTCATTTCTCACAAATTTGAATCGTCGAAGTATAGCCATGGAAGCATTTCTGAATGACTGAATGATAAAATCCACTTCTAAGCGAATTTGTGCTCCAAGAGGAGTTCCTACTTGCCTCCCCGGCCATCTCTACCACGATTTGCAAGTCCAGTCGTCTCGACTCTCCGACCAAGCCAACCTTCTCGTCTCTCGTCTTCAATTTGTGGGACTTGTTAGCCGATCTTCTTCTCTTTTGCTGCTTCACCTTCGTCCTTAGGTTCCCAATTCCCATCAAATTCAATTTAAATTTATTTTTTTCATTTTTAAAAAGTACATGACATAGCATGCCGTGTCATTAAAAAATTTGAAAGTTTAGTTGCCACGTCATACAAGTCGTTGGAAAATTGGTCAGAAATGATTTCATATCGAAATTGGTTTAAGTTTGTATTATTTTCAGTTCAAGATTGTATTATTTTCAGTTTGCATTTACCAAAACGAGAAATCCCCCCAAAAAATCCACCAATTATTTGAATCCCAGTCCTCTTCTCATATTCCCGTTTAATTTCATCATCTCCTTTTACAGAGAGTACCAAACGACTTCTCTGCACACTATCTTTGGAATCAATGCTTGTGGCATCGTCCTCTTGATCATGATTCAAAACAAGGTTACTTTTGCATTTCGTAACACTGCAAAGAACAGAGTATGACCAGCACAGCAACCAAAATAACTGGCATAAAAAACTTCCATTTTTTTCCTCTTTTTTTTTTTTTTTTTTTTTTGCATTATCCACTGTACTATATAAAATATATAGAGGAAACGACCCAAATTAATTCCAGAAACCTCGGAATCCCAAGGTGGGAATGGACAAGAATCAGCCTGTAAAATTACATCTTTCACACACGTTGCCTTGTTTCACAATGCAAACCAGCCAGATACCACACTATCTATACCAGAAACCAGCGTCCAGCTCATGTCCATACATGGGCCGGCTATGACCGCTGCCAGCAGCAAAAGGAGGATGGTGCATTGGTTTTTGGTTCGACCTACGTTCCATCTCAAGTAGCCTCTGGAGCGCCTGCGGTGGGTTGTTGTTCATGTCGCCATGTTCAGGACCTACATATACCAATCAAATTTGGTCACCTAAAGATGAAAACCTAACATTCGTCCATTATTGAGAAATGGAGGGAGAGTAAAAGACTCAGGCTAGCATTTGCAATCACTAAGCACTAGAAATTAGAGCACAAGCAATAAAGGGATAGTCTTTTCGCTATTTAGATAGTAGGATTTCAGGAATTAATGAATTTTTGTGCAACGTCAGGCTTTAGATTTTCTACATTGACCAAGGGCAAATCATAGCTTAAAGTCCAACACCAACACCTGTAACAAAACGAAGAGAACCAAAGGGCTACTCGTATTAGTAGACTCGACTTGCCCTTGGAAAAGGAAAATCACAAGTGCTAACTGTGCTAAAGAATGAAATGTTTACCTGGTAGGGGCATCCCAAGGCCCCCATGGTTTGGCTGCCGTTGACCAAAAGGGAAGCCCTGAATTAGGTTGTGCTCCGGAGCATAACCAGGAGGATTGCCACCAGAATGGGAAGGAGGTGCCCCACCAGGAAATCCAGGCAGAAGATGGGATGGTGGACGGTTGTTCGGCATGTGCATCTGCTGTAGCATAGGATGAATAGGATGATCATACTCAGATAGCCTAGTGCCCGAGTGTTGATAGGGAGGATGACCTAGATTTGCGGGAAACTGGTGATGGACTGGCACATCTTGATGGGTGATACCCGCCGGTGGCATGAATTTAAACTGCGGATCAATGTGTGATGCATGTGGATCCAAAGGATGAAATATTGGCCTCCCATGATTCACAGGTGCAGGGTTGAATTGTGGAGATAATTGAGCGTGCATGCTTGGATGAGGGATTTCTGGCTTCTCAATATCAAAAGGACCACGGAGGAAAGGAGAATTATCCTGTCTGTGTGCAACAGGCCTTTCATCTCGCACAGAAACACCAAGGGCTGCTAGCTTTTCAGCAATATTAACTGGTGGGTTTGAAGATGATGGCAACATCTCTGCATTAGTGTACATGGAGCTCCGAGGGTTCCCAGGAACACCAAAACTAGTCAAACCATCTTCTTCAGGAAGCCGCATACCAAAACTTGGCAATTTTGACGAATCCATTCCTGTTTGTGAGCGGTCAACATTTAACCAATTCACTCCAACTTTTTCATCCAAATTGGCTTGATATCCACCACCTAAATGAAAACTTTTGTCATCTTCATTAACCATTTTAAATCTAGCATCACTGAGTGAAGATATTAGAGCTCCATCATCTAAAACCACAAGTGGTGGCATAGAAGGTTCTGAAACATCAGCACTTGATACAGCAGGATTTCTTTGCACAGATACTGGTGCATCAGCTGAATGCAGTTCTTTCATAAAAGCTGTCCCAAAGAGTGTCTCAAGGGTCAATCCTTTTCCTAAACTGGGATTTTCTGCACTTCCATCCATTGTACCTTGAATATCACTTATTTTATCACCATTCATATCCTGGGATTCTGCAGGGAAGCCTTTGTCTGGCATAGAGATTGGTAGCATAGTATTTGAGTTGGAACTAATCCCCTTCTGTAACAGGGAAAGAAGGTGATTGGAAGCATTTTTGTTGATGTCAACTTTAGGAATCTCATTTCCGATACCATGGTTACTGCATATTATCTCAGGAGGCTGAGAATGTGCACTACTTTCCCCAACACTTGACAGAATCGACTGCTCTAAATCTTCACATGTAAGGAATGCTGAGAGGGTTTCTGACTTTTTCTGATTATTACGCAACCCCTCAAGCATCCCAGCATCATTAGGCGTTGAAGTATCCATTTTCACCAAGTTAGATTCAAGTGGCAGGATTTTCTGAATAGGCTTGGTCTCAGATGCTATTAATCCACCCTTCTGACCGACGATCAACGAAAGCAGGTTATTTGACTTTTCTACTGATCCACTCTCTGGCGATTTCTTTTCTGCATACCAAGAATAGAGATGAACTAAAAAATGCAAATTCTTGAACTGCTTAATAGGGAAAAAGAAAAACAAGAAATACCTTCTTCAAGAAACAAATGAGCAAACTTTGATGTCTGTAATCCTTTAGGGCTCCAAACATCACCTGTCTTGGGATATTGATCCTAAAATTGCATGCAATTTAAGGCAGTCAGATTTATATCATGCAAAGAAAAAAGATATATTATAGTAGTATTTTTCATCGGATCAACCTTTTACAGAAATACTGTAGAGATTATTCATGTATCATCTTTAACTGTAGAATATTAGACCTAAGATACTTCAAGAACAAATCAAGTGCAATGCACGAAAGAGTTATTTAATATCCTAAAATATACGTCCAAAAAACAGCAGAGGCGCTTAGTTAGAGGGTTATATACAGGAAAATGGTAAAGGAACGCATCCAAATATACTACAGGAGAACTGCATCCATAGAACAGAAACAGTGAAACACATTCTATTCCTTTACATTTTGACAGTGGCGGTGTTGCAGGTAATAAAACAATTCTGTGCATGAGAAAATATTCAGTACCAAATAAATTCTTGGAGGATATACAGAACAGAAGCAAAATATGACAGACGTACACACCTGAATTATGCCGGGAGGACCACTACTATTTACGCTTAATTCACCTCCAAAAAGCTTTTCTAAAATTGAGGTTGAATGACCAGTTTCACCCATTATTTTATGTCCACTGAAGTTTTCGGAGACGATACCCATATTACCATTTCGAAGGATTTCACTAAGCTCTGAAGTATTTGGAGCTCTACACGATAGGTCAATATTATCTATTGCCTTGCTGGACAATTCAACTGCTGATGATAAATTACCCTTGGTTCCACCCTTACTAGCTAATGGAGATGTGGTCTCTAAGTGATTATCATCCATGCCCAGTTTTGGAGCTGGCTTGTCATCCTTTCCATGTCCATGTTCAAGCTTTCCGACCTGCAGGGTAATAAAGCATATATCTTAATAAATAAATAAACATTGAAATGCAAAAGACACTATGAATCTCAGATGCAAATTTCATTTGCTTATTCAGTTTGTCAAATTACAACAAAGGCAATCAGCAGAGTAAGCAAGTTTGGAGGGTTTTTTTTAAGCAAGTTTGGAGTATGGACACATTGCTTCCCTGCAATTTGTGGCATATATCATGAAGAGTCCCTTCAAAATAACAAAAATATACTCCTACAAACATAAAAGTATAATCTGTTCTCTCGGAAACAGAATATTCAAAGTGGGTCTCAGGTGAATAGAGAAGAAATTTGACAAACTAAGCATGAAAGTGACCAGTCCACTAATCCTGAGAAGAAAACTATTGAATTCTACCTTAATATTTTTCACTTTGACCTTAATGTCTCAAAATTCTAAACATTGTTCTTCAGCCTGATGCATATACACCTCTAGGAAAGTTAAATTATTGCAATAATAAACAGGTTTACAATCTTCATTGTTCAGGTTGGTTCATCTCCAATCCAATCTCTCTATTACCTTCACCAATAAATCAAGTATTTAGATAAGTTTCTTCAAATATGTTTATTTAAATATCCAGAAATAAATAAAGACACGACAGGAGGAATTCCATGCCGCTTATAACAAAGCAATTGAGTAATATTTTGCAAAACCAAACCACAATGAAAAACAACTGCCACATCTTGTGTAATGATATTATGAGGAAAACCTCTAATGATCCAGGATGTTCAAGAGATTTTGGTCCAGAGATTTTCTCCACTGCCGCATTTGCAAACCCAGGTGGCACAAGTGGTCTTGGATGGCCTTGAGAAGAAATAGAACTTTTGCCAGAATCACTCTGCTTTGGTTTCATCAAGGATGTGTCTAATCCAAAAGCATCCCCTTCACTATCCAAGGAAGCAGCCAACTCAGTCATAGGATCATCCTTGAGCTTGTCCATTGCCTTCGACTTCAACTTTTCTTGAAGTTCTTTGTGCTGTTCCTTCCTCATCATTTCAAACTCAGCTAAAAAACAAAGAGCAAACATTAACCAAATGTTTAACTGATTTACAAATCGAACATCAAATTTTGATCACTCACTAGGCACGGTCACATTACCTCTTCTCTTTCTCTCCTCTTCAGCTCTATCCCCAGTAGTGCTCTCAACCGATCCAAATGTCTCATCGTTATAGGAGTCCTTATCCCTCCGTAATGGAGGCCCAGCCTGAAAAAGCGGAGTGCAAAAACTTGGTTGTCATGAATAGGTAAATTATGAAAATATCCAAAAGCAGCTTGATGATATCATAGAACTTTTCTACTCACCACAAGATATTAACATATTCATAAAAATTACCCTACCTTAAATGGACGAGGAGGGTGATATGGATCACTACTTCTACTCAGCTGGTGCTGGTCATTTCCGCGAAAACCTGGAAGTGATGAACCAGGTCTGTATTCAGGTGGTCTTGGAAAAGAGCCGCTCCCTAGGAGACCATCATGTTCTGGATTCTGCCATGACCGCCTAACTTGGTTGCCATAGCGCCTCCCAGAATCTATAGTTAACATACCAATACAGTAGCAAATTAGTCCACGGACAAATTTTTTCCAGAAACAAGTACTAACATTAGGAAATAGACAAAAACATTCCAGACAATACATTCAAAATTGTCAGATCAATATTGGCAATAATCTAGAAAAGTTTGGAAGCTCAATGTCATTGTAGTACCAATAAGTCTATCTGCAATCATGTTATGCCACATATACAATTCTTCTATAACAAGAACACCACATTTTGTAATTCTTTTATTCTTTCTTTTTCTTATAACTAAAATCAACTGTTAGAAATGTTAAGCCATGAGGGAAATATGTGTAATGGATTGAGAAGGAAGATGAGTGCATGTGGGGGTGGGGAGTGAGGGGTTATCTTAAAAATTATTAGTTGATGCCTTGAGCTTGTATAGAAGACGAGTGAGTGTTTGTAAGGTCAGCATGAGGTGAATGAGAGATGAGCTTGTAAGAAAAGGCATTTGCATTTGTGGAATTATGGCCTAGGGTTTTCTTGGTTTCCCCAAGTGTTTATCCTTCTGAGTGTGATTGGTGTGTATTTGTGTTGTTTCCACCATCAAGGTGTCAACCACTAACTTTGCAGGATCAGCCCCCTAAAGACTAGTGTTAAAATCATTGATTACTGAAAGGGAAATTTAAATTAAATTTAGTAGGAGCCTGCCTGGACCAGTACACATCAATCTGTATTATACAGCACAGTTCTTGCAGGATAGAGAACACAAAGCGATGCACTACAGTAATCAAGTCCCTCCTAGGTCCATGATTATGAACCCTTCAAAAGATGATAGCAATCAACTTAAAGAATTCATGAAAGGAATATTCAGTATAAACCTCATATATTATCAATTTGTGGTTCTTATTCTTTTGCAAGAACCACACAATGTAATAAGGGAGCTTATTATTTATAAGATCAAAAAGTTCAATAAGTAATGAATCTAGCAAAAAACAGAGCAACAAAAACACTTAAATTAGTTAGCAGGTGTTAAAAGATACCTGAATCCTTGTCAGATTGCGAGTCCGTATCACTACGACCACTAGAACGGCTCTCCCACCTATTGAACCCCCTTGAAAAGTTGCCAGTTTCCCCTTTTCCAGGAGGAGATGAGCTATAGTCACTACGTCTAAAACCCTGCTGTGGCGAACTTCCTAATTCGCTAATCAAAGTTTTATGGCAAATTCACAAAAACAGCACACTTTCAAAATCAGATTGTTTTCACAACAAAAACAGACAGGTGAATAACGGCATGCGATTCAATAATAAGCCATCTACCTCAAAAATGATTCATCAAAGCCCTCTGGAAGCCTTTTGCAATTCTCCGAATCACTCAAAGACAAAAGAAACTTTATTGTGTATGAAAGTTGTGGCTGCCTGCTTGCAATAGAATGTCTGTTTACTAAAGTGCCACAATAAGTGCACAAAAAAAAGAAGCAATTAGGCAGTGACAGAAGAATGCGAAGCACCTCAAAGATGTTGGGTTTGTTTCTTCAGGCCGCAACATTTGTATAGCATCGTCATTGCCACTGCTCATCCTTCAATCTCCTGGAAGTAACAGAACACCTTTGTGATTGGTCCAATGAGAGACACGAACACAGCACCAACAAACACAATCCTCAGAGGCTCAGACCATGAAAGCCTTTCAATCTATAATAGTTTGGCATACCAAAAACATTAAAATTGTAAGAAATTGACAATAAATAAACTATTATAATTTTCAAATTACTCATGTAAACGGGAAAAAACAGCACCAAATCTGAATTTGATATATAACTGAAATGTATATTTATTGACGCACCTATAAACCACTCTGTTAATAAAGGCAAGTATGATCTATCAACAACCAGATAAATGTGTTTATAAACATCAGAAGCTTTTAAGTTTGAGTTTCTGTCTACAAAATGGCAAACATGCCCCATATCACCTGTCAAACCATCATCATATTACAACTAATCCAACTTAGAAGCATGGAATAAGCATTACTCAAGAGTAAATATGTTAGCATTTTCTATTTTTTCCTAGAACTAGAACAACCGTTGTCTGCCTGTGTACTCCATTTCTTATCTCCTATAAACAAAAACAAGCAAAAGACCCCAGAAAAGTCATATTTTGAATTGACTAAACCACCAGTGACTAGAACATACCTAATCATACATATTCAGCATCCAATTGACACCTTAGAGCCTATGTCCAAGCTAATTATGCTTCTAGGGTCAATAAATGAGTTGATTCTCCTCTGATCTTACATTCACAGTCTTTCCCTTGGAGATTTTACGAAACATAACTTATAGATACAAAACTGCGGTAGTAACCTGCATTGATTCGCGCAATATGCAGCCGCTACCATAAATTTCATTTCAGTATGCATAAGAGGACATGAGGTAACAGACTCGGTGGGGAAGAAACGTTCGACGGTTACAGGACATCAAATTCGGAAGATGTCTCGAGAACTAAAAACTCAAGAATCGATCCGGTCAGAGAAAACGAAAACCCTAGACTTCGTCAGAATCCAGAGAAACACCATATAGGAAAGCAGGCAACAAGGGATCAGGAATACACCAGAACCTAACAAATCATGAAAGTCGTAAGCTCACCTGAAAAATTGGGGGTTAGGCTCAGAAGCGACCTCTCAACAGCGCGACGAGAAGAAATTGAGGGAGACAAAAACAGGCGTTTGACTTGACCTAGCCGTTCTAAGTTCTCATCCCGGGGCGTCAAATGATCAAGATTCATTCGAAGGGAAAATCCATTAAGCACTTCGCCCTATTACGACGGCCAAAATCAGATGGAACAACGAAGATTCAAGAGGAGACGGGAAATCTGCAACTCATCCGAGCAGGGAGAAATTGGAAGGGGTCGGGGAAGGAGAGAGAGGGAGGGAGAGAGGAAGCTATGGCGGATCGTAGCTATGGGGAATCGCAGCTGGGTTTGTATCTGCTCGGTTGGGCCACTCAGAAAGGGGAGTTGGTTTATTTCCTGCTGGGTGGTGGAGAGAGAGAAATGGAAAGACGAAGGACGGAAGGAGAGAGGAGGGGGCGACGCCGTGATGGAATCACCAATTTTTAGAAAAAAGAAGAAGAAAAATTGTTTTTTAGCCTTTTCATTTATAAATTTTGTGTTTATTCGAGATAATACAAAATAAAATTTGTCTATTGTGTGTCTTAAATGCCATGGAATAAGCATATTTTATTGAAATAAAAAAACTCTAAAAGGAAATGAGTGAACCCATAAGCTAATTTAAAAATAGTTAAATCGGATGTATAAGAAAAATATTTCTCAATTTAGCCTCTTATCTTATACCCTAGGGGCATAAGATAGAAAATTCGTACAAAATATGTGACACTTTCATTATTTCATACTTATAAATGATAATAATAATAATAATAATATTTGGTGGTCATTACACTCTCGTTGTTTGGGTGCTTTCTTCATCGGGTATTGCTCCTTATTCTTAGGCCACTCTAGCGACTTTGCGGGATAAGCATCCAACTGCCCCGTCTCCTAACTTGCCGTCTTTGCCTGTTGATCGATCACCATCCTCTTCTTGCCTCTTCGGCCGTTGTTTTGGATACGACTCGAAGTTTTTCGCATGGCATGTCCTGTGGGAGGGATGGGTTCCGTGCTCAACATCTATTGGATTGTTTGGGCGGAGCGGTTGTTGCTCTTTTCAGATGATTTGATCACCTCTATTACTCGAGTGGTTAATCTTTTCCTTGAGGGTCGTTGTCCACAGACTCTAGGTGAATACATTGCTAGTGCTCATCTCACGTCGCTTGTTAAACCAGGTGGAGGTATACATCCTATTGCTGTAGGCACTGTTTGGAGATGCCTTGTCTCTAAGGTTGGGGCTTGTTTGCTCGATCCCTCTTTGTCTGGTTATTTTGTTGGTCTTTAGTTTGAAGTCGGGGTATCCGGTGGGGGAATACTGCATGCCTTGAATCGATTCGTTGAGGCACGTGGTACTAAGGAGGGTATTTCTATGCTGTTGGTCGATTTTCAGAACGCTTTCAACTTAGTTGATCGTGTGGCCATGTTATAGGAAGTTCGCCGTCAGTGTCCTATTCTATCTCGATGGGTGGAGTTTTGTTATTCTAGTCTTGCACGGATGTATTATGGGGAGCATAGCTTATGGTCTTGTCGGGGGGTTCAGCAGAGTGATCCTTTGAGCGCTTTGCTTTTTGCTTTGGTGTTGCATCCTTTGGTGTGCAAGATTAGAGACTTTTTTGCCCTGAGTCTGCAGGCATGGTACTTAGATGATGGCACTGTTGTTAGGGACACTTTGGTTATGGGGAAGGTCTTGGAGCTGATTATGGAGGATGGTCCCCGTTTTGGCCTTCATCTTAATGCTGACAGGACCGAGGTCTTTTGGCTTACAAATGAGTTGGCTACCTAGTGTCCCCCCCCCCCCCCATTGCTCGACCTTCACCTAGTGTTAAAGTTTTGGGTGGGCCCGTGAGAGCCTGCCCTGTTTTTGCCAGTGAACTTGTGTCAAAGATAGTGAATAGGACCATAGAGCTTATGGATTCTGTCACGAGGATTAATGCTCAACATTGCGAGTTGCTTCTACTTCGGGCATGTACGAGTATTTCTAAACATTACTTTGCTTTGCGTACTTGTTCCCCACGTGTCTTTGGGTCAGTCCAACTTTCCTTTGACGAGACACTCCGTTCTAGTTTGGAACGTATTGTCACTGCGTCTGGGCCTGGGTTTGAGGATAGGTAGTGGAGGCTCACCACCTTCCCTTTTCATTTTGGTGGGCTTGGAGTGTATGTTGTTGGAGATGTCCTACATTATGCTTTTTAAGCGTCCCGTTTGTAGTATGCTGAGTTGCAGGCTAAGCTCCTATATCCTTCTAGTATCATTGTTGCTGGTCCTGCTTTTGATGATGCTTGACGTGTTTTTAATGAGACCACGTGTTCTGATTTTTCACGCGATCCTAGTGAAATCGATGCCCCTAAACTTATGAAGAAATCGATAGATGTGTTCTGTGCTGGTACTGTGGGCATTAAACATCGACATAACCTCGTTCCCAACAACTTATTGGATATCTGCTATTGGGCTGGGATTTCTGTCGTTAAGGAGGTTGATATCGGTTTGGTTTATATTAGGGTTGGGACCTGTAGCATATTGTATCCTGATACTTGGCACTTAGTTTTGTTATCGCTAAGGGAGTGGGGGCCGAGATAGTATATATCTCGGTCGCCCACTAATTTCTTGTAAATATGTTATTATTATTATTATTATTATTATTATTATTATTATTATTATTATTATTATTATTATTATTATTATTAGAAGTAATTTGGTCGAAAGGCCGAAGGCCTTTCGACCAATTACTAAATGTTCTAAAAACTTTTCTTTGCTAGTAAATGGCCAAAAATCTTTCATAATACCAACACTACCCCTGCCTTTTATTTTTCCCCCAAATCCTTCGTTTCATTTAGATCCAAAGCCCTTTCTCCCCTTTCTCTGTATTTCTCCCTCCCATGAGAATCGAAGAAGCGAGTACTGCACCTCCGGGATCAAATCCTTCGCCGTTCCCTTCTCCGATTACTCAATCAACACTGACACTTTTCCCGGAATTCCTGGTAATTTCAGCCTCGTTGTTCCTTTCGAAATCTGTTTTTGATGGAAATATCAGCTTCTGAGTTCGAATCTAATTTGATCAATTCCTCGCCTCTCGAATTTGATTGATTCCTCGTCGATTTGTTTTCTCCGACGCTGGATTAGTGGCGGACTGGCGGACTCCGACACCAGTGGATCTCCGACACCAATGGATTAGCCTCGGCTGATGTTTGCTTTGCTTTTACAGCGTTGCCACCGATTGTCCTCTCGTCGCCTTCCTCGAGCTCATCCAAATCGACACCGACGACCTTTGATTTGCCATGGAAATCAAAAGGTACGCTGATGCTGTTCGTTGCGGTTGTTTAGATCTCACGGGATCTTCGGTTAAATAAGCTTGGTTCTGTCCGCTATGTGCCATTAATTTCATGTGCGTCGCCTCTAATCCTCGGCTTCGACGACTGTAGCTTCGAATTGGCCACCTCGCTTCGTCGAGTTGGTTACATCGTCCAAGCTTTCTCTCCACAGGTGCTGCTCCATTTGATCTCCTTGCTTTTGTTAAGTTTGTGCAGTAAAAGTAGGTTCATTGTTCATCCAATCACCCAAACTGATTGTTTTATTGATGACATATAAGTTTTGAATTCACAAGGATGAGGGAGAGTGTTCTGTATAATGCTCCAAAGTGATTATCTAGTAGATCCTTGTCATGCAAAAGCACGTGTTGTCACTAATTTAATTTTTTTTACTTCTTTGATTGTATTTTATATATGATTGGTTGGATTTGTGTTTGATTACTTGTTTTTTTTGTTTTTGGTTACACTATTAATAGCAGTTGGTCATTATTTCACTTGATATACTGGTGGTGATAACACTTAATTGGTACCCTTGTGGTGACAGTGATAAGGGTGGTGACAATATTGATAAGAGTGGTGACAGTGATAAGGGTGGTGATAGTCCGTGTGATTACAGTGTCTATGACCCTATTTTTATAGTGGTGACAGTGTCTATAGCCTTATTTTTATAGTGATGAATGTATTTTGGGTTCTCATTAGCCCCTAATTTCACCACTATAAAAAATTTCATGTTACCACACATGTGTCACCACTGATAAGTGTGGTGACAGTGATCCCGTAAAAAGAAAAAAAAATTCATGTTACCACACATATATTTTGGCTTCTCATTAGCCCCTATAGGGTTTGTGCTTCCCTTGTCAAAGGTTTTCCTTTGGTTACAGTGTCTATGACCTTGTTTTTATAGTGGTGACAGTGGCTATAACCCTATTTTTATTTTGGTTACAACGTCTATATGGTTTTCCTTTGGTTACAGTGTATATGAACTTGTTTTTATAGTGGTGACAGTGTCTATGACCATGTTTTCATAGTGGTGACAGTGTCTATGACTCTCTTACCCATTCATATATTGAAAGAGAATTGTCCACCTAATGTATTTTGGCTTCTTATTAGCCCCTTTAGGGTTTGTGCTTACCTTGTCCTAGGGTTTTCCATTTGGTGATAACAATCATCTCTTAACGACGTACTGTACTTAACATTTTAGGGTTTAGGATTTAGGGTTTAGGGCCTTGACCCTAAACCCTAAAGACTTAACCCTAAACCCTAAACCATACTATACATGACATGTTCTTTTGGCTTCTCATTAGCCCCTTTGGGGTTTATTCTTCCATAATCATAGGGTCTTCCTTTTGGTTACAGTGTCTATGGGCATGTTTTCATAGTGGTGACAGTGCATATGTCATTGTTTATGTCTCTATTTTAATAGTTTTGAAAACATCTATAAGTTTTACCTGTGATTACAGTCTCTATTCCCTGTTTTAACTGTGGTTACAGCGTCTATGTCTGTTTTAACCATTCATATGATGAAGGAGAACAGTCCATCACATGTCTTTTGGCTTCTCATCAGCCCTTTTAGGGTTTTTGTTGGCCTTGTCCTAGGATTTTCCATTTGATTACAACAATCATCTCTTAACGATGTACTGTACTTAACATTTTAGGGTTTAGGGTTTAGGATTTAGGGTTTAGGGCCTTGGCCCTAAACCCTAAAGACTTAACCCTAAACCCTAAACCATACTATACATGACATGTTCTTTTGGCTTCTCATTAGCCCCTTTGGGGTTTATTCTTCCATAATCATAGGGTCTTCCTTTTGGTTACAGTGTCCATGGGCATGTTTTCATAGTGGTGACAGTGCATATGTCATTGTTTATGTCTCTATTTTAATAGTTTTGAAAACATCTATAAGTTTTACCTGTGATTACAGTCTCTATTCCCTGTTTTAACTGTGGTTACAACGTCTATGTCTGTTTTAACCATTCATATGATGAAGGAGAACAATCCATCACATGTCTTTTGGCTTCTCATTAGCCCTTTTAGGGTTTTCGTTGGCCTTGTCCTAGGGTTTATTCTTCCCTAAACCCTAAAGACTTAACCCTAAACCCTAAACCATACTGTACATGACATGTTCTTTTGGCTTCTCATTAGCCCCTTTAGGGTTTATTCTTCCATAATCATAGGGTCTTCCTTTTGGTTACAATGTCCATGGGCATGTTTTCATAGTGGTGACAGTGCATATGTCATTGTTTATGTCTCTATTTTAATAGTTTTGAAAACATCTATAAGTTTTACCTGTGATTACAGTCTCTATTCCCTGTTTTAACTGTAGTTACAGCGTCTATGTCTGTTTTAACCATTCATATGATGAAGGAGAACAGTCCATCACATGTCTTTTGGCTTCTCATTAGCCCTTTTAGGGTTTTTGTTGTCCTTGTCCTAGGGTTTTCCATTTGATTACAGCAATCATCTCTTAACGATGTACTGTACTTAACATTTTAGGGTTTAGGGTTTAGGGCCAAGGCCCTAAACCCTAAAGACTTAACCCTAAACCCTAAACCATACTGTACATGACATGTTCTTTTGGCTTCTCATTAGCCCCTTTAGGGTTTATTCTTCCATAATCATAGGGTCTTCCTTTTGGTTACAGTGTCCATGGGCATGTTTTCATAGTGGTGACAGTGCATATGTCATTGTTTATGTCTCTATTTTAATAGTTTTGAAAACATCTATAAGTTTTACCTGTGATTACAGTGTCTATTCCCCTTGGTTCATAGTGGTGATAGTGTATATGTCCCTTTTTTAACTGTGGTTACAACGTCTATGTCTGTTTTAACCATTCATATGATGAAGGAGAACTGAAATATTTTCAAAATTGTATTGATAGAAGAAGAAAAAACTGAAATATGCTCACTGTTTACAGTGTATATGTCATTGTTTATGTCTTTATTTTAACCATTCATATGGTGACAGTGTATATGTCATGGTTTATGTCTTTATTTTTTATTGTGGTGACACTACTTTAAAAAAATCTAAAAAACTAGAAATTAGACATTAGAGAAGAACTGTCACCACATGTATTTTTGCTTCTCATTAGCCCCTATGGGGTTTGTGCTTCCCATTTCCTAGGGTTTTCCTTTGATTACAGTGTCTATGACCCTTTTTTCATAGTGGTGACAGTGTCTATGACCTTGATTTTATTTTGGTTACATCGTCTATTACCCTCTTAGGCTCTTACTCATTCATATATTAGAGGAAAACGGTCACCATTTATATTTTGGCTTCTTATTAGCCTCTATAGGGTTTGGTTCCCTCGTCCTAGGGTTTTCCTTTGGTTACAGTGTCTACGACTCTGTTTTGATTTTGATTACAACGTCTATGGCTCTCTTACCCATTCATATATTAGAGGAGAAGTGTCACCACATGAATATCGACTTCTCATTATCCCCTATAGGGTTTGTGCTTCCCTTTTCCTAGGAGTTTCCTTTGATTACAGTGTCTATGCACCTTTTTTCATTGTGGTGACAGTGTCTATAAAGCTATTTTTATTTTGGTCAACGTCTATAGTGTTTTCCTTTTGATTACAGTGTCTATGACTTTATTTTTTATAGTGGTGACAGTGGCTATGATATTGTTTTTATTTTGATTACAGAGTCTGTGACCCTCTTACCCATTCATGTATTAGAAGAGAACTGTCATCACATTTATTTTGGCTTCTTATTAGCCCCTATAGGGTTTATGCTGCCCTTTTCCTAGGTTTTTCCTTTGATTACAGTATCTATGACCCTTTTTTCATAGTGGTGACATTGTCTATGACCTTGATTTTATTTTGGTTACATCGTCTATTACCATCTTAGGCTCTTACCCATTCATATATTATAGGAGAACTGTCACCACTTATATTTTGGCTTCTTATTAGCCTCTATAGGGTTTGTGCTCCCTCGTCCAAGGGTTTTCCTTTGGTTACAGTGTCTACGACTCTATTTTGATTTTGATTACAACGTCTATGACTCTCTTACTCATTCATATATTAGAGGAGGACTATCACCACATGAATATCGACTTCTCATTACCCCCTTTAGGGTTTGTGCTTCACATTTCCTAGAGTTTTCCTTTGATTACAGTGTCTATGACCTTTTTTTCATAGTGGTGACATTGTCTATAAACTTGTTTTTATTTTGGTTCCAGCGTCTATAGGGTTTTCCTTTTGATTACAGTGTCTATGACCATGTTTTTATAGTGATGACAGTGTCTATGATCTTATTTTTAGTTTGCTTACAGCGTCTATGACCCTCTTTCTCATTCATATATTAGAGGAGAACTGTCACCACATTTATTTTGGCTTCTCATTACCCCTATAGAGTTTGTGCTTTCCTTATCATATGATTTTCCTTTGATTACAGTGTCTATGACCATCTTTTTTATAGCGGTGACAGTATCTATGACTTTATTTTTATTATGGGGACAACAATAGTTACATTTTTAATTTTTTTTTTTATCGTGGTGACACAACTTTAAAAAAAATCTAGAAAACTAGAAATTAGAAATTAGAAAAGAACGGTCATCACATGTATTTTGGCTTCTCATTAGCCCCTATAGGGTTTGTACTTCCCTTGTCCTAAGGTTTTCTTTTGGTTAAAGTGTCTATGCCCCTGTTTTTATTTTGGTTACAGTGTCGATGACCCTATTTTTATAATGATGACAGTGTCTATGACCCTATTTTTATTTTGATTACAGTGTCTACAAAATCAATAACAAATCTTTTGCTTTGTGCTTAACAATGATGTAATCGATTACACAAGCGGCAAATTAAAATTGTAACATTACATATCCACCTGGTGCTTGTGAAAAAGTGCAGAGTGTCATCATTGTGCCAAAAGACAACAATGTCTTATAATTCAGACTTCAACTCCCACTCCCCCCAATTGAACCTTCTCCATCCCCCGCCGACACAGCCTCCGTCACCGTCGTCTTCCACCACCTTCACCTCCACCACAAGCACCTCCGCCGCCATTTCCAAAACTTCAACAATCAACAGCAATCTCCGCCGGCGCCGGCTCCTTCGTCGTAAATCTCCTCTCCTTGCTCCCTTCTCCGTCGCCGAACAGCCCCGACAAATCCAAGCCGGAGCTCATTCCGATTATGTCGAACGCTTTCGACGCCGACCGCGCACAATCCGACGCCGCTGGCGGATTTGTCCGTTCAACGAAATCCGCTGCTCCCTGGACGGTTTCGTTCCCGAACAAAGGGGAAATCGACCTGATTTGGCTGTTGTGGACGAGGTCGTCAGCCGAGATCGGAGAAGTGGCAGCCTCTGCGCAGGAATTCATGGACAGATAGAAGGTTGTCGGGGACGGAGGATTCGACGATGGAGAAATCGATGGTTGTTGGAGACAAAGAGCGAGGGGCGGTCGACGGAAGATGGTGTGCATCGATGAGGCGGGAGGTGGGAGATGGTGTGCAGCGAGCGAGGATTCGGATCCAATTTTTTTCCAGATCTGTTTTAATTTGGGGAAGGAGAAGATATAAAGGTAGGGGTATAATTGGAAAATGTGGACACTTACCTAATATTGTAACCCTTGTGTCCTATGACTTAAAATTTGGTCCCTAAATGTCCACTTAGCAAAAAAACCCTTATAATAATAATAATAATAATAATAATAATAATAATAATAATAATAATAATAATAATAATAATAATATTAATAATAATCACAACAACAACAACAACAACAACAACAACAACAACAGCTAGTAGAGTTCCCGCGCCATGACGCAATTTTCTAAAAATAAAAATTTAATAATAAAATATATTAATCTTATACAATTAAATAGAATATTGGTTTTATATTTTGAATTAAACTTCTAAGAACAAACTCATAAGAAGAAGGGTATAATTGACTCATTCAAGATGGACCTAATATATTGTGATAGTATATGAAAATTTACAAATAGATACATGTTATATATTAATTTAATATTTTGAATTAAACCCAATGGTTATTTCAAATATGAAAATTAATTGAAAAAAGAAAAAAAAGTGATTGGTTGAAAATGAGAGGATTAAGGTGGATGCGACACATAACCGAAAACTCTTATCTTTTAAGAGTTTTTTTTTTGATTAGGAAACAATTCGAGCTCAGACAAACCTGATACTCGAGAGGCCGACGAATCGGCAGACGGACTAGCCGTCAACAAACAACATACTACAGAGTACAGACACAAATAAACACAGATGAAAGAAAATGCCCAAACAACCCGAAAGAGTCGTCCGCCAACAGTAAAGACGAGGAAGATCCAAGGCGGGCCACGAATGCCGAGAACACGGGGGAGTGCAATGACTCTCACAGCGACTCGACGCCGAGATGGCGGAGAACAGTAACCCACTATCGGAAAGGGCAAAACCAGGGGAAGTGTGGATCGCCGACGTTGCCCCCACCTAGATGAAGGATCTTCGAAGACCACGAACACAACCACGATCCTCTCGATCATACTGGCAGCCCGATACTGCAACCCACCTCGAAACTAAATGCCACCACACCAAAGCAACGATCCACCGCCAAACGAACGAACAAAAACGGATCAATAAGGGAAAATCAAGCATCTAACGAAAATTTGTGTGCAACTTATTCGTAAGATTAAGTATATAATATATACACCAAAATAAGCTTATATGTGTATATAATTTATTATTATTTAATTAAGTGGGATTAGGCCCAAAGAAAGGAATTTGAGTTCGGGCCCAAGCTGTGGCCTTCTACAATCTACATCCTTTCTTTTTTTTTTTTTTTTTTAAACAAAAGCGTTCAAAGAACGCAGGAAGAACTAGGGTTGAGTGGAAGGCGGCGAATGAGAGCCACCGGGACGAACGCCGACAACGAAACGTCAGGCGCCACCAACACAAAACCAATTTTCAATACTCGCTTTGGAATTGAGGGGTTCAGACTCAGACAACGGAAGAGGAAAAACTCCACAACCGTCGGTGAGGAAGACGCAGGCGCCGGAGCGTTATTGTTCCAATTGAAGGATTTGGAAGACGAGGAGGGGGAAGGCCCACAGCCACGACCACCGACCAACCAAGGAGGTGAGCGGTGACGGCAGACCTCTAGGCTCCGGGACAGAACGGTGAACCAGAGACACCACCACCAGACGACACTGGCAGTGGGAGGCTCTAGATAGGGTCAACCGCGAGATTGGGTGGCAGAGCTCAAGAGCCACAAGCTCTCGAACCCGTGGTTTTAAAATGGGGGATTGCTGCTTGGATTTGGAAATGACGAAAGATGATTTGGGGGCAAGAACCCAGAAACAACGAACGTCCCAACCCAAAATGGTGTTTGGTTAAAATCCGAGAACGGATTTTTGGATTTAGGGTTGCTCAGATTCACAAAGATCGTCGCCGATGGCCGAAGCCGGGTTGAGGTGGCCGAAGTCGGGTTGAAACGGCCGGAGTCGGAGTAAGCCGGCCGGAGCCGGGCCGGACAGAGCCGGGGGTGGGACTCCCTTCCTCTCTCTATATTTCTAGAGAGAGGAGAGAGCGTTTTTTCAAAGCGGTTTTGGATCTTACTTAAGAGTTTATTTATATTTATATAGATGGTTATTTCAAATATGAAAATTAATTGAAAAAGGAAAAAAAAGTGATTGGTTGAAAATGAGAGGATTAAGGTGGATGCGACATATAACCTAAAACTCTTATGTTTTAAGAATTTACTAGTATAGTTCCCGCGCCATGACGCGATTTTAAAAAAAATAAAATTGTAGTAATAAAATAAATTTATATTATATATTTAAACTTATAAAAACAAACTCATAAGAGTAAGATATAATAAGCTTAATCAAGATGGACTCCATTGTGATAGTAAATGAAGATTTGCATATAGAAATAGATTTATATTAATTTAATATTTTGAATTAAACCCATTGATTATTTTCAAGATGAAAGTCAATTGAAAAATTCTAAAAAGGGGGAAAAAGAAAAAAAATGATTAGTTGAAAATGGGAAAATTAAGGTGGATGTGACACGTAAGCGCAAACTCTTCTGTTTTAAGATTTTATATAGATGATTATTTTCAAGATGAAAGTCAATTGAAAAATTCTAAAAAGGGGGAAAAAGAAAAAAAATGATTAGTTGAAAATGGGAAAATTAAGGTGGATGTAACACGTAGGCGCAAACTCTTCTGTTTTAAGATTTTATATAAATATAGATAAAGATTGATTATTTTCAAGATGAAAGTCAATTGAAAAATTCTAAAATGGGGAAAAAAAGAAAAAAATGATTAGTTGAAAATGAGAAAATTAAGGTGGATGTGACACGTAGGCGCAAACTCTTCTGTTTTAAGAGTTTATATAGATATAGATATAGATATAGATTTATATTTATATAGATGGTTATTTCAAATATGAAAATTAATTGAAAAAAGAAAAAAAAGTGATTGGTTGAAAATGAGAGGATTAAGGTGGATGCGACACATAACCTAAAACTCTTTTGTTTTAAGAGATTATATATATATATATATATATATATATATATATATATATATATATATATATATATATATATATATATAGATTATATTTATATAGATGGTTATTTCAAATATGAAAATTAATTGAAAAAAGAAAAAAAAAGTGATTGGTTGAAAATGAGAGGATTAAGCTGGATGCGACACATAACCTAAAACTCTTCTATTTTAAGAGTTTATATAGATATATAGATATAGATGCGACACATAACCGAAAACTCTTCTCTTTTAAGTGTTTATTTATATTTATATAGATGGTTATTTCAAATATGAAAATTAATTGAAAAAAGAAAAAAAAGTGATTGGTTGAAAATGAGAGGATTAAGGTGGATCCGACACATAACCTAAAACTCTTATGTTTTAAGAGTTTATATAGATATAGATATAGATTTATACAGACATAGATAATAATAATAATAATAATAATAATAATAATAATAATAATAATAATAATAATAATAATAATAATAATAATAATAATAATAATAATAATAATAAAGGAGTTGTTTTGGACCGAATTAAGAGTTTTCCGAGTGGTTCATCGTGTGGTAGAGATGGTTTGCGTGCTCAACATCTTATGGATTGCTTGAGTGGGGTTGCGGTTGCTATTTCTGATGAGTTAGTTGATGCTATAACTCATGTGGTTAATCTCTTTTTGGAGGGGAAGTGCCCTAAGGTGTTAGGCGGGTACATTGCTAGTGCACCTCTCACGCCTTTTGTCAAGCCAGGCGGTGGTATTCGCCCCACTGCGGTGGGTACTGTTTGGAGGCGTTTGGTTTCTAAGGTTTGTGCTTCCTTGATTGGTCATTCCATGGATGGTTATTTGGGTGATTTCCAGTTTGGGGTAGGAGTGCCAGGTGGGGGTGAGGCCATCCTCCATGCTATGAATCGTTTGATTGAGGAGCGCGGTAATGATAAGGGTTTGACTATGTTGTTGGCGGACTTTAAAAATGCTTTCAATTTGGTTGAGCGGGAAGCAATGATTCGTGAAGTCCGAACCCATTGTCTCGCAATCTCTCATTGGGTCGAGTTTTGCTACTCCAGTCCAGCTAGGTTGTACTATGGTGATCATACCCTTTGGTCTTGTCAAGAGGTGCAACAAGGAGATCCTCTCGGCCCTTTATTGTTTGCTTTAGTTTTGCATCCTTTGGTGCGCAAAATCTGGGACACGTTTCAGTTGTGTTTCCAGGCTTGGTATTTGGATGACGACACTATTGTTAGGGATACCTTGATCTTGGGGAAGGTTCTGCAGATGATTATGGAGGACGGACCCAGTTATGGTCTGCACCTCAATGTTGGTAAAACATAATTTTTTTGGCTGAAAGAGGACCCAAGGAGCAGGATGGTTGGTATTTTTCCACCTAACATTGCTAGGCCGCTGCATGGGGTTAAGCTTCTTGGTGGGCCTGTCAGTGTTAATTCGGTGTTCAGTAGTGAGCTTGTGATGAAGAGAGTGGACAAAACGATCACGCTTATGGATCGATGCAGTTGCTAAGATTGGTGACCCACAATGTGAGTTGTTGTTGTTGCGTGCTTGTACTAGGGTCTCCAGACTTTATTTTGCTTTACGTACATGTCCCCATCTTGCTTTCGAGTCTGCCCAACTTAAGTTTGATCTTGCTCTTCGACGTTCCCTGGAACGTATTATCACTGCTTCTGGGCCGGGTTTTGGAAATTGGCAATATAGTCTCTCCACACTGCCCTTCAGGTTTCGGGATCTTGGTGTTTATTCTGCGGGTGATGCTCTCTTTTATGCTTTTCTAGCTTCGCGTTTACAATCTGCTAGCCTGCAAACTAAGCTTCTTCAACATGCTGAGGTCACAGTGTCTGGATTTGCTTTGGATGACGTCGTGCGTGTCTTTAACAATAAGGTAGGAACTAATATTCTGAGTAGTCCGAGTGTGATCGCTGTCCCTAAACTCATGAAGAAATTGGCAAACATATATTTCACACGGATTATGAAAGATGCAAAGAATACTTTTTCCTTATCACCGCGTCAGATGGCTTTGTGGAGTTCTCAACGTCGAGACCATGCTACTGAATGGCTTAGGGTTGTCCCCATCTCAGGGTTGGGTCAGGTTATTAATGGTAAGACGTATCGTTGTGTGTTGTGTTATCGATTAGGCATCCCTTTGTTTTCCATTTCGAAGCCTTGTTCTGCCTGCTCTAGAGTTTTTGAGGGAGACATTTTTGGAGATCATGTTGTGTCGTGTGCTGGTATTGTGGGGATTAAACATCGCCATAATGCCGTTCGTGACACCTTAGTGAATGTCTGTTATCGTTTTGGGATCTCAGCGGGTAAAGAGGTTGATATTGGCTTGTGTGGGGGAGACGGGAAACCCCGCCGTCCGGCGGACATGCTTCTTTATGCGTGGGATGAAGGGCTGGATGTTTGTGTTGACTTGACAGGGTCATCCCCTTTGACGCAATCTGGGATGGTTGATTTTGTTCCAGGGCATGTGGTGGCCGAGGCGGCTCGTCGTAAGCGGGTCAAGTACCAAGATAAGTGTAAAGCCATTGGTTATGTGTTCTTACCCTTCTCTTTTTCTGCATTGGGGGAACTTGAGACAAACTCCATAGCCCTTCTAAAGAGGATCCAGAAATTTGCTCAAGCTCACGATATGGGGGCTCATAATGTAGTTCATATTTTCACTAGAGTGGGGTTTTCTATTACGAAAGGAGTGGGGGCCCAGATTGTCTCTCGGCTCCCCACTAATTCTTTGTAAACTCTTATAATAATAATAATAATAATAATAATAATAATAATAATAATAATAATAATAATAATAATAATAATAATAATAATAAGTTGATATTTAATATTGCCCCGCCTCAAAATATAGGTTTGAGATGGACGGAGTATAGTTTTTATGATCCTCAAAATATAGGTTAGATCGGCTCAACCGCTCTACCCTTCCACTCACAAGCGGCTTGTTTCCAAGGGGATTCGAACTTCGAACCTCTTGACATGGAGAGTAGCCCCACACAGGCCCGTTCATTGGGTTGTGCAAAGAGCCTAATGGAATAGGGCCCCAAATCTAAATGGCCCATATATATAGATTTTTTTACTGGTCTAATTAATGATAAAGAGCTCCCAGCGTGGCTAACTTTGGAGTTTGGACGTTTAGTCTTATTTACACGTGTTCAATTCGCCTCTCTCTATCTTCAATCATCTGCTTGGACGCTTCATCTTCTTCACAAGTTTTCAATTCGTCTTTGTTGCACGCTTTCAACTCCGAATCATGCCTCCATCTTCTGATTTAAATTCTTCTCCCAATCCTCAAAAATCCTTCACACTTTTTCAATTCGTCCCACTCCAATCTCATTCTGCCAACATCTGGTTTCGATTCGTCAATCGCCATCATCGATTTCGATTCATTGGATGATGTAAGCTTGAAATCCTCTTGTAATCATCTAGAAGTTTCACTTAAGAAGCATGAACATTGTGATATTGATGGAAATGAATTGTATGTGGAGCTAAAGTTACTACCGAATTTTCTACCTTTTTTTGATAAGGTAAAGATTTGGATGAGGTCAGGTCCTGCTGGACCACCACCCAAGGGCATCCTTGCGGATGAGTACGCGTAGATCAGGATCAACGAGGAGGTCCCGCGTGGGCGTTGTGTGGATTAGACGCGCGATCCTGTCGGCGGTCTAGTTGATCTCCCGGAAGACATGGCCGAATTGCACTCTAGCAAAGTGTTGGAGTAGGAGTAGGGTGTCAGAAATCGGCATCTCGATTTCCCACGGGCAGCACCACAGACCTCGCAAACAATTGATGACGGTCAGGCTGTCGCCTTCAATCATGATGCTCGGAAGCCGAAGCTCCTTTGCCTTGGCGATGCCTCCTCTGATTGCCAGCGCCTCCGCAGCTAATGCTCAGATGTGTCCATATTTGAAGCCGCCACACTCGATGATTGCACCACTGTGGTCCATAATAATGAAACTTGTAGAAGATTTACCCGAAGATAGTTTGGATCCATCGAAATTTATTTTTAAAGATCCCTCATCTGGTTTGCTCCATCTCAAATTTCTTCTTCTCTGTGGTTGAGTTGTTCGAGTTTTCTGGTGGTGACTTGTGACCTCCTCTTCAAAGGTCAATTTAGAGGCAACCCAATTCTGTATTTATTGTTTGGTATAATTCTCCATAGTATTGATGAATGTTGTATTGAGATTTTCAAATACTTGTCGATTTCTACTTATCCATAAGCTCCACCATGTCGTCGCAAGTCTTCCTTTTTGCTCGTGGTTGAGTTTAGTGAAAATTTCACATACAATGTTTTTGATTGATTTGTTTCTAGTGTCAATTTCTCGAATCACCTTTTCAATGTCTGGGTCAATTTTGTGAATTAGTTGTAGGGTGTTGTCGCATTCGGTAAAGAGATGGATTGGGCTTTCATCCGTCCGGTCACATAAAGCGCAATGCAGTGGAACATGAATGCCTTTGTTTGCTAGTCTTGTTCTTGTCGGGATTCCATCTAGTGTAAGTTTCTAGATGAAGTTTTTGGCATTCGGGAATGTGTCTAGGTTCCATATCCATATCGTGTCACAAGTTTCTTCTGTGTTTTGCTTTGTGATGTGTTCTAGGGCACTTCCCGTGCTGAATCAACCATTTTTACTTGGTTTCCAGTATAGTCACACTACTAGAAAAGTGTGTATATATCGGCGTTATTCGATCGACGCTTAACAATTTCGTCAACTCGGTTTTTCGGCGCGCGGAAAAATACGATATTTTATTTGACGCTTTTAAGCGTCTAGAATAATGGACGCTTAAATATGTCGATGGGCCTTAATATGCGTCGAAGTTTTCAGGCCCATCTAAGAAACTCATATTCATTCCCATTAAAAAATCAAGAAATAAAAAAAAAAATCCCTTTCGTAACCGCTTTTAGCTGATTTCCATTTTTGTTCCGCCCATCTAAATCCAAATTAAAACCTAAACTATTCTCCCATTCGAGATCTCCGAAAGCACATGCCCGCAGAGTACGTAGGTTGCAATTTGGGATATGAAAGCCACAAATCTTGAAGATTCAACTAAATTGTTGAAATATCGATTAGCGATTTGAGTTTCTACAGAGATATCGGCCGGGTAAGTGGTTGAACTGATCTAAAGTATAATCGGGTTTCTACTTTCCTTAAAAATCGAAAATTTAGTATACGGATGCTCCAATTTAGCGTCTAAGATGACTTTTGTTCCAATTTAGAACCGAATTTGTGCTTTTCTACATGGATCGAAAGTTACTGACTGGGCAACTACTGTTGTAATTTAGAATCCGGTCTCTTGAAAATCGAAAATTTGCTTGAGAATCTCAAGTTTATCAGCCAAGTAAGTGGTTGAACCTGAACCAAAAGCTTCATCTAGATAACTTTTGCTTAAATGTTTGTATTAAAAAAGTCAAAAAATTTATTCCATTTTGTAAGAACAAAGGAGAAAGGGGATGGGAGAGGAAGAAAAACATGAGTGTTAGGAGGGAGAAATGGGTTTATGTGTGGTTAAGGAAAGGTCAGTAGAGGAGGAAAGAAAAGAGGATGACATTGGAAGGGTATTGGACATGGGGAAGGTTTGATTTACTTTGATTTTGTGGAGTTTTTAAACAAATTAGAAGGGGGGTTATAGTTTGGCGTTTAGTGTTGCTGTGTTGGAAATAGAACAGGGGAGGGATTGTTTACCTTTTCTGGAAGAAAGGGAAAGAGACAAAGGAAATGCAGCGAAAAGAAATGGGTTTAAGAAGGGCATGCCTAGTGTGAAATTGGTGGTGTGTTTGGAGTGTGGGAGGATTGAGCTGCTACAGTAGAGGAGGAAAGAAATGAATTCGGTGGGGGAAAGGAGATCGTTGAGTTAGTTTCTTGTAATTATATATATGTATATATTTTAAATTGAATTTATTATGGTTTTGCAACCACCTTGGTTGATTATGGAATCGTTCAATGTTGCAGGCAAAATTTGTAATCCCAGTTGGAAAGTTATTTGATAATGCAATACTCAGGCGTGTTTATAAATACTGGAAGCATTATAAATACACCTTGAAGAGGCTGAAATTTAACTCAGATAAGAGGTCAAAAGATTAAATTATCAACGATGTACCCCTTGGATATACACTTGACAATTGGATGCGTTTGGTTGAGTATTGGTATTCACCGAAGGGAAATGTTAGTTCTTACACTTGTAACTTTCTTCCTAATAATATATTTAGCAATACTTAAACAATTTATATTTTCATTGAGTACTTTAAAATGCTACAGAAAAGGCCCCTTTGTAGAAAAGAGACACGAGCATCCCAAAGTCACGTGCACACCACCAGTTGCATAAGTTATGCTAATAAGAGAGATGATTTTGTACGTTTTCTCCTTATATATACATACTTAATAGTTTAATCTAATTATGAGGTACTTTATGTTACTATATTTAAATGGTTTGTTCAAATTTAGGTTGAATCCAAGGGAAATCCACCGAGTCATTTAGAGTTTTTTGAGTTGACACACAAGAAAGTTGGAGGAGGCTTTTTTGATAACATGATGTCCTCACAATTAATGGTACATGTTTGTTACATATTTCAATGATGATTCCATTTGTTGATCTTCTTATTTTTCTTATTTCTTTCTTAAATCATGTATAAATATGTTATTGTTATTTGTCTTTCTCATATGAACATATGAAGAAGCTAATTCCAAAGTGGAAGAACTTGTTCGTACTTCTTCACCTTCAAAGTCTCGTGCAGAAATCGAGAACGATGTGTTTGACAAGCTAATGTATGAGGAAGAGAACCCTAAGAGACCAGTTGGATTTGGTTTTGGTGTAAAACATGAGAAAAAGAGGGTACGACTCTACCATTCCAACTTGCAACTCTATTGACATGGAAAACATGAAAGTGAAAATGACGAGTATGGAGAAGAAGAACAAAGAGCTTCGGGCAAAAGTTGACCAGAGTAATCATTTTTTGCTACAAACACTCAATGCAATTAGTGATGGCAAAGTGTTTGCTGAGTTCTTTAATGTTGTCCAGACGGCATTACGCACGACTAATTCTCAGGTTGGATTCTAGTTTCTGCTGCGTTCTTTTTGTTATATCCTAGAAGTTGATTTTTGTTCTATTTGTAAAGGTTCTGCTATGTTCTTTCTGTTGTGTTATTTGTCACCACCGGTTTGAGAGTTTCTACTCCGTTCTTTTTGTTGATGACTTGTTCTTTAATTTCATTTTGGATATGTACAGTTGGTGGATTTCACTAGTATAGATTGTATGCTTTTAATGCTTGTTTAGAAGCTGATTTTTGTTCTGTTTGCAAAGTTTCTTCTTGTTCATGTTGTGTTTGCCTCCACCAGTTTGAGAGTTTCTGCTGCGTTCTTTTTTTTGATGCCTTGTTCTTTCATTTTGGACATGTACAGTTGATGGATTTAACCCGTATAGATTGTATGCTTTTAATACTTGTCTATAATTTGATTCTTTTTATATTTAACTTAAAATATATATTTGTGCTTATTGTGTGAAGGATGGTTCAGCCGCAAGTGATCATAAAAGTACACACAATGGATTGTACGATACTTGCTTGCCAAGGTCACCAAGCTAAAGAGTTTCCAAGACCTACATCATTTGGATTGGCAAGCCGATTTGAATATTTTTTTATTCTATATAGCATGAATTGTTCAAGAATGCTCCAGGTTCTAATTTTTAAGTTTCCTAGCTTGTTACTTGTCTTTGAGACGTTGAATTGGAATTAAATTGAAAACGAACAGATGTGAAGTTGTTGAATTGAATTGGAATTATATATAAGTATTGGAGTTTTTACTCAATTCCACTTTCTTCAATTTGTATTGGAATTGAATTCAGAACGATCAGGTTAATTTCGTATTGGAATTGAATTGAGAACAATCAGTTTTGGTCAATTCTACCCACGGAGTTCACGTTTTATATATATATATAAATTGGACCTTTTGGCGCCAAACCATAATCGACTATTTTTTGTGTTGAAATTCTGGTGTGAAGCTTACTATGTTTCGACACTCTTTAGTGTCCAAAAAATCTCGACACTTTTATGCGTCCAGAATGGTGTTTTTCTCGATGCTTTTAAGACGGTCCAAAATTTCACATGGAATGAAAATAAAAGCATCGAAAAGTATTACTCGACGCTTAAAGAGGTCTGACGAAACCGTAAAAGAAAAAGTGTACCGCACCCCACATTCCCATGGGGGATATGCCACGTATTCCCTCTTATGGAAGATTGGTAATACGGACTTACCTGAAGCCCCCTTCCCACCATAATTATCGCCTCGGAAAGGCAATAAAGGGGAAGAGGACATTACCTGAGCCGTATTAGCCCAGAGGAAATAATGACGGTCTTACCCGTTACCTGAGATCCTCACTATCTGCGAGGATCTCACGACCGATGCCGCCGAGCCTTTCGAAAAGGCTCGCATCCTTTCTACTAATTCGGGTTCATCAAGTGACCCAATGGTATAGGAGATTTGCCAATTCACTGTAGTAGAGATCGAGGGCCAAATAAAGCTATGCGCTCCCTGGTTCCTTTTGACTGCTATCCCACTACCTGTCCTGGACTCGCTGCCGTTCTTGAATCTTTGGTTATCCGCGGACGGGTTTGGGATGAGAAGTACAAGGAGAGAGCCCTAACGAAACTGTTTCTCTCTCTTCCTCCTTTGGAACTAGCGTCTCCTATCTGTTGTTTCCAAAAAAGTCCCTTTCTTCGGTATACTTTCTCCTTTTTATAGTGTGCAGCTCCATCTACCTGATGGAGGGGAAGTTCCATCCTTTTGGCCACTTGTTGATACCGGGTTGCCACGTGTCCTGGAGAGAAGATACACTTGGATGGGGGACATGTGCGCCACCTGTCCTTCTTGTGCATGCCATTTTCGTCCGCGGATCATTGGTCGGTGTGTTCTTTTTTATATCCTATTTCCGCCAACCTTTTTAGCCCTCTTTAATTGTTTCCTTAATTCCGTTTTGGGCATCATCAAGGTCGAAGAAATCGACGTTGAAATTACCGACACTTTTCTAAAGTGTCGAAATGCAAAATTTAGATGCTTTTAAGCGTCCATTATGGCCGAATTTTCTAGTACTGTCTATCTTCTATTTTGTGTTCTGGTATGTAGATGTCATCAATCTTGTTGACCACATCCATCGGAAGGATGTTGGAAAGTTCATCAATATTCCATTTCTTGTTGATGTCGATGTATTTTTCCGCCTTGTCATTTTCGTTGATCGTGATGTTTGAATGTTGTCGACCTTGTAGTGGTTTTCCGTCTAGCCAGATGTCTTTCTAAAAATTGATCGTCTTTCCATTTCCTATTTGCCATATTAATCCTTTATATAATTCTTCTTTTAGTTCCATTAATTTGGCCCATTGCCAAGATGAATTACCTTTTTGCTCGTATTCAAGGATGGGGGTTTCTTTCAAATATTTTTCTTTAATCACTTGGACCCATGGGATAAATGGCTCGACTAAGATTTTCCAAAGCAATTTCATTTGTAGTGCTGGGTTCATATCTTTTGTTTTATGTATTCCTGCGCCTCTCAATCGCTTCTGCTTGCACGCCTTATCCCAACCAATAAGGGGGGAGAATGATTGATCTTTGTTCCAAAAGAGACATCTGTTTATTTGGTCAAGTTCTTTATGGATTGTTGTGGGGAGCATAAAATTTTGCATGATATAATTTAGCTTAGTTGTCAGGTTTGATCTTATTAGGGTCGCCCTTCATTCTTGTGAAAGGGAGTTGGCTTTCCATTTCGTGAGTTGTTGCTTGGTTTTGGTTACTGTTTCTTCAAAAGTGGTTCGGTTGACTCGATCATTGATAATGGGACAACCGAGGTATTTATCAAGTGCTATCTGGTTTGTGATATGGATCGTACTTTGGATAAGTTGTTTTGTATTGTTCGGGACTTTTGGGGTAGTTTGAAAGGCCAATTTGTGGAAATTGACCTTTTGTCCCGATATGGCATAATAGTCGTCAATAATATTCTGCACAACTCGACACGAGTCTGGGTTTGCCTTGGCAAATATCATCATATCATCCGCGAAGGATAGGAAGGGGATTTTCATGCCTGATCTAGATATTTTGAATCCGATAGGTTTGTCTGACTAGTTTGAAGCGGCTTGTAATTTTCTAGCAAGAATTTCTGCTCCTTTGATGAATAGATAGGGTGAAAGTGAGTCTCCTTGTCAGATCCCTCTCCCTAGTCTGAAGGGGTCCGTGGGGCTGTCATTAACCAATACTGAGAAGGAGACGGTTTGGACACATTGCTCTATCCATGTTCGAAATTTTTGGCAGAAACCGAATTTTTCTAGAACTTTGAATAGGAAGTCTCACTCCACTCTATCATATGCATTTTCCATATCTAGTTTGACGACAATCCATCCTTCTTTTCCGTGTCTACTTTTAAATGAATGGAAGATTTCATGGGCTATTAAGACATTGTCTTGGATAGCCCTATCATATACAAAGGCCCCTTGGAGGGGGTGAATAATTTTCTTTAAAATCGGTTTCATCCTTTCTGCAATGATTTTGGCTATAGCTTTGTAAATCGTTGAGCAAAGGCTAATTGGTCTGAAGTGGTTTGTAATTGTCGGGTTGCCACATTTTGGGATCAAAGTGATAAAGGTGTGAATTTTCTACCCTATGAAATGATGCAACCAATTGATATTTTACAGCATTTGAAAAAAGTTGATTGTTTTCCTAATGCAGTTATTGTCTATCGAATTTTGTTGACTATTCCAGTGATTGTTGTATCTGCGGAAAGAAGCTTTTCAAAGTTAAAGTTGGTGAAGACTTATCTGCGTTCTACAATGACACAAGAAAGGCTAAACGGACTATCTTTGTTAGCCATGGAGAGTAATCTGCTGGACCTATCTGATTACGAAGAGTTGATTGAAGATTTTATTTCAAACAATGTTAGAAGATTATTGCTTTTTAAGTGAACGTATTATTTTTTATTTTATGGGATTTTTTTTAGTAGGGCCTCATTTTTAGTTTCGCACCAGGCCCCCAAATTCGATTCGACGGTCCTGGCCCCACAACCACTATACCGACTTGTGATTGGTTGTTTAAAAACAAGATAAATTCTAACAATTTGCACACAATCCTAAGCTAGTTTATAAAATAATTACATAACAAACCAAGACAACACCATTTTCTGAGAAATCGAGAGGCCAAAAGTAAACGACTGATGCACTAATCGTCGTGATACAACATAAAAAAAATACCTAACAAAAACAAAAAGACCAAAATACAAGTGATCCTAGCAAATCAAGACCTACAGAGAGGAAGTCAAGAAAGACTCGGGAAGACCGCAAATGCCAAGAACATGAGAGAGTCAATAGATTAACACACGACGTCTCGACGCCGGGGAGACAGAGGTAGAAACCCAACAACGGAAATAGACATATCCTGCGCAAGTGTGGATCAACGACGTTCTCCTCACATAGATGAGAGATCTTCGAAAACCATGAGAGTGGGTTGTCAATTTTTTTTTTGAAACGGAAAAAATTTGACCATTGAGCTAAGCTCTATCAGCCAAGAGCATCCTTGCAAATGAGACTACGCAACAGAGAATCATCAGGAGTCAAAGATCCGTTAGAAGAAGAAACGATACCTGACAAGCGATCAACCACCAGATTTGCCACACGGAAGACATGACGAATCTCAATAGAACCAAAGTAGCCCAGCGAGACTAGACTGTATGAGACAATCATTTAAGAGTCTCCAGTAGGTTTCCCCAAACCTTTTAGACTTTTGATAATTGTTAAGTTGTCTCCTTCAATGATTAGGTTCATGATTTTCAGTTCTTTTGCGGCTAAAAGACCCTTCCAAAGACCCATGCTTTCACATCCACAAACCGAGGTAATTGGTGATGATCCGAAGCCACTGAAAATAGGAGCACCTACGGAATCCCGAAGGATGAAGCCATACGTGCCCCTAGCATAAGAGGAGAGAGACCCGTCAAAATTCAGTTTATAAGTTTCATTCGGTGGGGGTTCCCATTTGGTTCTTTTTATTTTCGATATCAATCTAGGTCGGTCAACATTTGTGGATAATTTTTTGTCATTTGTGCAGTAATCCCGAGAACCCAAATGCGAGGTTTTCTAGATAAATATTTGTTTCTTTACAAAGGATAAGATGCACCTTATGTCCGGGTTTATGTTTTCAAATAGCATTTTGTTTCTGAAATACCAAATTCCCCACCATACAAAAGCTAGGTCTTCAAAGCTTTTTTTTCCCAATTGTATTTTTGATATCCCAGATTGTGTCGTTCAAGTGTTCCTCTTTGTTGAAACAACCATGAATTTTCATAAAGGCACCCGGGTTATTTGCAATAAGGGTTTCCCTAGAAACGGGACAGTCCCAGAGCAGATGGTTAAGGACTTCATAGCAGGAGTCGCAGTGTGGGCAGTTGGTCGGAATACCAAGATGATGAGATGCTAGTCTAACCGCAGTGGGTACTCTGTTCTTAAGGATTTTCCACATGAATGATTTTATTTTAGGGGGAATATTTAGCCCCCAAACCCAGTTTATATCCGAAATTTCATGGTTTTTGTGTTTATGTATCATATCAATTGCAGACTTTGTGCTGAACCAGCCATTTTTGCTCCATTTCCAATATAGTCTATCGACCTGGATGTTTTGTGGTATTGGGGTTGTCTTGATTGTTTCTATTATATAATTAGGAATGATGTTCTATAAATTTTCATGTAATTTTTCTTGGTCCCGTGTTTTGTTCTCTTTGAGGAAATGATTTATGTTGATTGTTTTGTCAATATGTTGTGTTCCTGAGATTAATGAATTTAGAGGCGTAGGGCCTAGCCACAAGTCACGCCAAAAATTAATGGAAGAGACATCCCCAATACACCATCTTAGACCTTGTTTAAATAAAGATATTAATTTTATTAACTGCATCCATTGCCAGGATGAGGCCCCATGCTTTTGGTAATTCAGAATGTTTTTATCTTTGAGATATTTTTCTTTGATTAATGCAACCCAAGGGCTAGATGGTTCTGCTAATAGTTTCCAAAGTAATTTCATCTGAAGGGCTTTATTCATGTCCTCATAGCCTGAAGACCAAGTCCTCCATTTTCATTGGTTTTACAAACCTCAAACCAGCTGATGAGGGGTTTATGATTCGAGCCTTTGTTCCAAAGGAAGTTTCCATTGATTCTATCGAGTTCTGTGTGAACAGATTTGGGTAGCATAAAGCATTGCATTATATGTAAAGGTTTAGCTGCAAGCGTTGTTTTGATCAAGGTGCAACGACCCGCTTGTGAGAGACAATTCGCCTTCCATTTGTGTAGCTGTGACTTAGGGCTTATTAGTAAGTCTTTAAATTCGTCCTTCGTCATTTGTCCTTCAATGAGCGGACATCCCAAATAGTTACCCAATTTAGGGGTGTGTGCTATTTCAAGCTCATTCTGAATAAGATTTTTTTGTGTGGTTGAAACATTTTTGTTGTTTGGGATAGGGATTTGTGCATGTTCACTCGTTGTCCTGACAAAGCTGAGTATTCTTGTAGTATTTTGTTAATTTGGTCACAGCCGGTTTTGGTTGCTGATGCAAAAATGATAATATCACCAGCAAAAGCTAAGAAAGGAATTTTCGTACCACCACGTGTTAGTTTGATTCCTAGATGGCTTTGCGGCTTTCCTAATTCGTGTTGTAGCCCCCGAGCTAAAATTTCTGAGATTATTAAAGAATAGATATGGTGAGAGCGGGCATCCCTGGCGTAATCCCCTTTTGGGGAAAAATATATCTGTGGGTTCATTATTTACTAGTACCGAGTATGTGACTGTTGTTATACATTCTTTGATCCATTCCGTGAATTTGGGTGAGAAACCAAGTTTAAGCATGATGGAGAGTAAGAAGTTCCAGTCAACCATATCAAACGCTTTTTCCATGTCAAGCTTGACTGCCATCCAACATGAATTTCCTTTTTTCTTGGAGAAAGAGTGGAAAATTTCGTTTGCGATTAAAATGTTATCTTGTATTGATCTACCAGAAGAGAAGGCACTTTGAAGTGGGTTAGTTACTTTAGGAATAATCCTTTTGAGTCTTGATGCTAGTATTTTGGATATAATTTTGTATGTTGTTGAGCATAGGCTAATAGGCCTGTAGTGAGATGTTGTGGTCGGGTTGTCTATCTTCGGTATTAATGCTATGAACGTGTGGTTTGTCTGTTTCAGAATTCTTCCACTAAGAAAGAAAGTCTTGACCGCCTTGATGACGGATGGTTCTACTATATGCCAGTATTTTTTGAAGAATCCAGCAGGAAACCCATCAAGTCTTAGGGATTTGTCATTGGCAAGACTGAAAACCGCATTCTTAATTTCAGAATTTGTGACTTGGCGAGTGAGCTAGTCATTATCTCCGTTCGAGATTTCATTTCCTACATAATGAGGTAAATTGCTTGGTATTTGCTGTCTAGGCTGTTGTGAAAATCTTTGGCTGAAGTCCTGCTTGATTAGCCCTCTAATCTCTTCTTCACTACTGAGTGTAATACCAGCGGTGGTTTGAAGATGTTTTATTATGTTTCGGTTTCTTCTTCCAGTTGCAATTTTATGAAAGTATTTTGTGTTTGCGTCAATGGATTTTACATGTATTCTTTTGGCCCTCTGCCCCCAACATTTTTGTTGGAAGGAAAGGAGAGAAGTATGCTTTGATGTGAGCCTTTTTATTTTGTTATCCAAGTTTTGGTTATAAGCATTGCAAAGATTTTTTTTGTAATTCCAGTGATTCTGTTTTTACAGGTTTAATTTGGCGAAACACATTTCCAAAAGTTACTTTGCTCCATAGATTGCTTTTCCTTTTGACCTCTTGCAATTTTTTCGTCAATTTGAACATTTGAGAGCCGGGAGAGTCTAGCCTCCAAGTTGAGCGCACAACTGCTTCATAGTCTGGTTTTGTTGTCCATGCCATTTCAAATTTGAAAGGCTCTAATTTCGGTTTGCGGTTATCCATGAGGTCCAGGGTGATTTGTGCGTGGTCTGATTTTAAGAAGGCATGATTTTTGGTGCATAGGTTAGGGAATTGTTTTAGGATAGAGTGGCTAATTGATGTGAGCCTATTTTGCCATGTTTTATATTGACTTCTATATCGATTTATGCATGCATTTCATACATTTGGGTTAGAATAATACATAATTTGTGTAGTTTATGTTGAATTGCAATATATGGAGGTCTACACAAGTTTTTGTTATATTTCGCAGAAATCGGACGCACTTTGGAGCTTAAAGGAAAGTCATGAAGAAACTAAGGATGGTGCAACTGGAGAAAACACCATTTTTAACCATTCATCATTTCGAATCAAGCTTTGAAGTCTTCATGAGAGTTGTAGCCCTTGAAAAGAGCTTTCCAACGCATGTTCATATGCGTCAATCGGACGTACGAGGACTCGGGAAAGTGCGTTTCAAGAACAGAGCGAAATGCTGGAAAATACAGAGGAGGTTGATTTCGACCAGACTTGGTCGATATCGACCTAATTTTGGTCGATTTTTCTCCTGGGGGCCAGAAATTGACCCAGGAAGCTGGAAGAAGAAGTCATAGGTCGATGTCGACCTAGACTGGTCGATATCGAGTAACCCCAAAATCGAGCCAAGATCCGGAATCAACCAAGTAAGCTGAAGAGGAAAGACGAAGGTCGATATCGACCTACCTAAGTCGATATCAAGTAAGTCCAAGTCGACATTTCTCCAGGAAGCCGAAATCGAGTTGCTGAAGTGAAGACGAGAAATCACAGGTCGATAGCGAGTCATGCTAGTCGATATCGACTTGACCAAAAGTGGCCGATTTCGAGCTAGTCCGAGTTCTAATCAAAGTTCTATCCAAAGTCCAATGGAGATATCCACAAGATCAAATTCTATCAAGATCTATCAAGTCCAAGGAGGATTTATCCACAATTAGTTCTAGTTTCCTTTGAGATTTATTTGTTTATTTCCATAATGTTTTATCTTATGTTATTAGATAGATTTAGATATAGTTGTTCCATTCTAGAATAGCTACATGGAACACTATAAATAAAGCCCTAGGGGGCTGATTTTCATTCAAGTCAAGTCGTCTTAGGACGCAAGGAGAGAGAAGGCGAGAGAGGAGAGAGAGAGAGGAGGAGGAGGAGGCGAGAGAGAAGGAGAAGGAAGGAGACGAACGGTTGTAAGTTTTAGTTTATTTTATGTTAAAGTTAATTTCTTTCATTATGGTTTGTTTCTAAGAGCATCCGCACTCATGGGGTAACCCCATCCCTCTCTCTCTTCGTAATATTTTGACACCTCATTTTCCACTAACTCTACCCCATCCTTTAAGAATTTTAATTTTTATCCCACATCCATAAGTTTACCCCATTACTATTTTTTTAACTTTAATTATACCCCACCACATATTTTAACCAATCAAAACTTAACCCACTTAATAAAAAAATATAAAAACCCTCCCTTTAATTAATTTTATAAAACATAATGAGATGGGGGAGGGGAGGGGTTTAACCCATTCCACTAGGGTTGCCCCTTCCCCTTATGGAATATCGGAATGGGATTCATCCCACACTCATGGGGCTCCCTTTTAGCAAGAGAGAGAGTGCTATGGGGGAGAGTTAACCCCATGAGTAATGATGCTCTAATTTTCTTCTTCTAGGGTTGGGGTGATCCCAACATAAATATGTGTGCTTGATTTATAAATCCATGATTTTATATGTCTTTATCATCATCTACCTATGTGCTTAATCCTTTGCGAGAGTTGAGAAAATTCCTTATTCATGATATTGAAGCGAAAGTGATCTTATTATGAATTGGATAGTAATTAGGGTTTATTTGCGAGAGCCGACTAATCCTAATTAAGAAAAGGTAGAAACAAATTAGGTTTTTATGCGAGAGCCTCTATCACCTAAATTGTTGGAATTTGCGAAAGTCGATTCTTTGATATAAACCATGCATCTTTATGTGATTTATGATCTACACATATGTTTATTGTTGTGGTGATCCCTAACCTTGGAAGTTTGCATCTTTATTTGTTTTATTTTATTATTTTTATTCGGCACATATTCTACTCGATATCAAACCACCATTCTCTCTCCATCCCTCGACATCGACCCCTCTATTCTTTGTTGGCAGCCACCCTCATCACCTTTTCCTGCTATCCTTGAACCCCAAAACACACTAAACCTAGAACCGCCGACTTCTCTCCTGAGGACGAACCTGACTCCCCTATACTATAGCAGGGGTCTTGACTACAAATTTATTTGGTCGAGAAACCCTCTCGTCACTAATCACAGCACGGTCCAATTTTTCAAACATGTTGTCATTACCATGTTCATGTTTTCTCCAAGTGTAATTGTTTCCACACGTAGGGGCGTCTATCAGGTTGTAAGTACTAATAATATCTTGGAGTCTTGTAAATCTATTTGCAGATGGAACCCTTCCACCCATTTTGTCGTTCGCCTCTAATATTTCATTTAGGTCCCCCAATATAATAAGAGAGCCTTTTGCATTGCGTATATAGTCTGAAAGTGAGGCCCAGAAAGTGTTTTTTTTTCATTGGCATAAGGTGTTGCATAAACAAATAAGATTTCGATGTTAATATTAAGTGCCATGTTTGTGTAGTCTTCCTGGATGATACGGTCTGTAGAGTTTCTAATAGTAAAAGTTTCATTCTGGAAAAGGGATTCTTTCCAAAGGAGGCATAGACCTCCTGCAAGTCCTTTTGACGGACAAAAAAACATTCTGTCTAAACCTGGCTTCCTCCAGCATTTATCTCGAGGAGGATTTGTTAATTTTGTTTCGGCTAGCATTAAGATTTTTATGTGCTCTTCTTTAGTAGTAGATTCAATATGAGTCCAGACGTTCTTTCTACTTAGGCCCCTTACATTCTAGAAGCTAACCTTCATTATAACCGATTGCGGGAGATATGGTTCTTAGGAAGGTTAGAACCTTACTTAAAAAAGTAAAGACTCGCCAAATAATGTGCATTTTGATTGGTTCATGATCAATGTTATAAGTTTTTTCTATCTCTATGAGTATTTGTGTAAGTGTGTATTGTAGCAACGCATAAACTGATGATTCTTGGATTGGATTGTATTCTTAGTTGTTTTTGTTAGTTGTAGTATCATGAATGTATCGAGTGATTGATAAATTAGGAGTATTGGAACCAAGGCCAATGGGGTTTAAGCAGTTCAAAAATAATCTAATGCCCAAGCAAAGAGTTTGGATTGAGCATGAACCACCTGAATTGCTAACAATCATAACAAAACCAAGATGGAAAGCCATATTTGTTAATCTGAAAAACCTGTTGAGGGATTTATATTGTCCAAGATTTAAAATGCTATTGTGAGATTTCTTGAGTAGAGAATAAGTCTCAACCGGAGGAGCTAATTGAGGAAGATTACATAGATCATAGTGTATGTGTTTTATAGTGTAGAGCACTGGTTTGTAAATCGAATAAACGGAAACCACTCAAGAGCAGCTAGTAATAAAAGTTTGGGAGATGGCGCATGGGTGCTCACTTGTGTCAAAAGATGGCTTGAGGCAGCTATCAGACCAAGGGCTAGCAAAGATCAACATCGACAGTATTGATGGCATGTGATTAAGCTCTTCATGTGCTTGGTTCCAATTGTGTCCATAGCTAAAACCATGAGGCCAGCAGATCGAGCCTAGCCTTAAGATGCAAAGGATGCAAGTAAATATGTTGCTCAAGGGAAAGACTCCCTCGAGCAAGGTTAGTAAAGTGTTTTATTATAGGTTCATATTTGGAAATAAATAGATAAAGTTGGCTAATCTTAACAAGTATGAGACAGTGGTACAGTTCTAAGTTAATTAACAATATGACAAAGATAATTTCCAGCATAAAGAAAGTATGAATAAGCTGAGAATGGAACTTGAAAAAGTCATAATATGCGGCCAGATTTCCATCAGCGGAAGATTTGAGTGAAAGATCTCCATGAACGAAGCCAAAGCACACATTCATGGCAGAAATAAAGTTAAAAATAGGTGAATCCATACATAGTTGATTGAATGCAGTAGTCAAATTATAATGAGTTTGTATTCTCTTATGAGTATAAACGTTTGGGAGATGGCGCATGGGTGCTCACTTGTGTCAAAAGATGGCTTGAGGCAGCTATCAGACCAAGGGCTAGCAAAGATCAACATTAGCAGTATTGATGGCATGTGGTTAAGCTCTTCATGTGCTTGGTTTCAATTGTTTCCATAGCTAAACCATGAGGCCAGAAGAGCCTAGCCTTAAGCTGCAAAGGATGCAAGTAAATATGTTGCTCAAGGGAATGACTCTCTCGAGCAAGATTAGTAAAGTGTTTTATTATAGGTTCATATTTGGAAATAAATAAATAAAGTTGGTTAATCTTAACAAGTATGAGACAGTGGTACAGTTCTAAGTTAGTTAACCATATGACAAAGATAATTTCCAGCATAAAGAAAGTATGAATAGGTTGAGAATGGAACTTGAAAAAGTCATAATATGATGCCAGATTTCCATCAGCAGAAGATTTAAGTGAAAGATCTCCATGAATAAAGCCAAAGCACACATTCATGGCAGAAGTAAAGTTAAAAATGGGTGAATCCATACATAGTTGATTGAATGCAGTAGTCAAATTATAATGAGTTTGTAACACTCTTATGAGTATAAGCAACAAACTTGGAGCCTGGTCAACAAGAAAACATAAGAGCTTATTCTGATAATGCATTAATTCATAATATAGATTTTGATTACTTATAAAGGATAGATTACAAACATTTGGAGTAGCAGATCTAGTAGGACAATAGTAAGCCCTAGAAAGCCAAAGACAACAGCAAACATGGCTAGTGCAGTGATAGTTAACAAAAGACCAAGAGGTTTTAGGTTTTCTACAATACAACTCAAGATTTTGCTAAAAAATAGGAGTAGAATGTTTTGCAAAAGCTAGTAGATTATTCTCAAAAGGTGATGCAGATAAGTAGCATTCATCACAGCAGACTCATGGGCAAGGTCTAGTTAACCCATTACTTGGCAAAATCTTGTAATCCATGAATTTACTCCTTGTTTTTGCTCCTCTTGAGGAAGGAGCTAGCCGTGTCATCATCCCCACCCACAACCTTCCTTTTGAGAGAGCCAGAAGTGGAGGAATCCTTTGGTGGAGCATCAGAGGTAGTGAGCATCCTCATCAGAGAAGTGTTGGAGTGGAGAGAGTGAAAGGATGGCTCAGATAACAGTTCAACTTGGTGATCAGTCATAGGTTCATCCAGCAAGTAGTGGCCCTCATCATACTCTCCACCAACCAAGTCATCCTCATCATAATCATAGAGGAGACAAGGAAGGATCTCAGAGTTCACTTCAGCTCTAATCTCATTGTAGTGTTGTGGGTTTGGGAGATGATAGGCTGCTTCCATACGATCATCATCAGAGGTTTTTGTGGTGTCAAAGTCAGAAGCCATAAGTGGGTCAGCACTAGGGAGGTTCTCAGTAGAGTGTACACCAGAAGCAGAGGATCCAGGCATGCCTAATCCACCCGGGCCAACACTGAAACCAGCTACAGGTATCCAACCTGCAGAGTTACTAGTGAGGCCAACCAGGGAGGAAGAGGGGCCAGAACCAACCAACCCAGCAGAGCCTGGCATCACACCAGAAGGGATGGGCACAAATGGGGTGTCAAGGAGAGTGCTAATAGCAGTAGGGGATTTGGAGCCAATAGATGAGTTTGAGATGGTTTCAAAAGCAATGGCCACAGCACCCCTACCAGATAAGTAAGGTTTGTTACCAAAGGCATGGATAGGGTTAAGAAGCTTTAGAATCTTCCCTTTTTTTTCCAATGGTAGCCCAACCATCACCCACAGCAGGTTTAGGGATCATATTGTTTGGTTTCTTAATTGTAACCTGGATTTTTTTGGGTTCGGGAATGAAGTTAGGGCAGTGGTTGAAGACATGGTCTTGACCCCCACAGTTGCCACAGCCTTAAGGGAATTCTTCAAACCAAATGATGTGAGCAGACATTTCAGATTGGTTGACATGGATAAGGATGGTGTTGGACACAGGAAGGGCAAGATCAAGGTTGATGCAAACCCTAGCATATCTAGCACTAGGATCAACAGTGGGGTCAGATTTGATAAGGGTTCCAAATTTATTCTTTTCAATAATAAGGGCAAGGGCACCAAGCTTTTTGTACACATCATGGATTGAGGTAATTCTCAGCCACATATCAATAGCTGAGGTGTTCTCAGTGATAGGATCAAAGGCATCCGACCAGTGCCTTAAGATGATAAGCTGACCATAGACATGAAAGGGTCTGGCTTCCCAGACAATATGTAAATCATTGGGGTCAAAAAATCTCACCTCAAACCAATTGTTTGGAAGCTCCACAATTTGCATATCACCAGAGATCCCCTTCCAATCAAAGTTAAGCTTGGATTCAAGCTTTTTGAAATCTATAGGAGCACCAAAGGCCCTCTCATAAAGTCTAGCATTGGTTGAAAAGCGGTATTGGGGTTGGAACTGCTGGAGTTGGGTGAAGAAAGAGTTTAAATCAAGCTTCTCCTTTGCTTTGTCACTTTTCAGTGATTTAGGAAGTTTTGGTTTCTTGTGGGTTTTTTGGGTGTCGGTGGATCCTCAGAGAGGACCCCCTTCCCTTTGGGTTTGGAATGCAGCAAAGGATGTGAGTTCACATATCCAGCAAGCAACTGGAATCCAAGATAGATGGGAAAATTAGAGCCATACCTGCCAAGGCCAAAAGAAGGACCCTGGGGATCCAGCAAACGCAGTGATTGATGATGGCGAAAGCAAAAACCGAAGGCCAGAAGTGAAGTGCCATACCCACGAAGTCGAAGAAGTTCACGCCGGTCAGAGGACTCGTCAAATCGAGTCAGACGGCTTAAGAGAGGGCCAAGAGAGAGAGGATCGCTGGTAGAAACAATGATTGCGGTTGAAACGTCCCATGGATGCAATTGAGAGAAGGTAGAGCCAGATGAAGCCCGAGACCAAAGCCACACTCCACCCCATATATATTTCCAGATTTATTGTCAGATCCAGAAAACGAGTGACTTGGATTTGATTTGACAACACTTGTTTTGATTTTTTGGAGGCTTGGAAGTCAGATTTGCGAGGGGATTTGCAGAGAAATCGATCAAAGTTTCAACCTGCGTTCTGGGTCTAGGGTTTCTGGTGTGAGGATTTGGGGGAGGAAGTGTCACACGCGCTTGCACGTACTTCTTAGGCAGAAGAGGGTTTTCGGATTCCATTTTTTACAGTTTAGAGTGGGTTGTCAATTTCTCCTTTTCTCTTAGTATTTTTTCCTCCTTCCTTCTACCTATATATATTTTATTTGTTACAAGAGTACTCCGTTAAAGTTTGGGTGATGTCAGATCCGACTAACCCATCACACAATTGTGTCCTTGCAGACAAGAACAAGGAACTCCGGATGGGATGTGAGAGGTCCAGGGTTCATCATGTGCATCAGCTTAGCCCCCTTATCAGCAACCTGATTCATATGCTTGAAGGTAGCTTTCTCAAAATACTACAAAAGATGTTAATCGACCGTTACGATTATCCTAATCTCCCGGGGGCATCAGTGCAACAACACTACACACTAGAAAGTAGAAACTGAATTAATCGTCACTGGAAAGTTGGTTGCCAAATATATTTTTTTGAAGGGTTGTCGTGACCAATAGTCAATTTGATCGTTGCAACCGATTGTGCGCTAAATGAAAATTTCACCGTGCACTAAATACAATTTCCGTTAATTAATCTCTCGAACCAATTTTTAAATGCTTTTAAAAATGTAGATGATTTATTTTAGTTTGTACCTATTAGTTAGGGGTTGAATTAGGCGGTGAGTACGAATCATCTACTACATTTTTAAAGACATGGTGCCGTAATAAAGACAACAGAGGAGGAGACAACCTGAAAGCCATCCTAATCCAATCCATCAACCATTTGGTAAGGTTATCACAAAGAACATACGGAGTGGAACTCTCCAATACAGTAACAAAACAAAACACATTCTGCACTTGCCGCAAGCGTTCCCCAGTGTCAACTAATGCCGCTGCGAACTACGCAACAGCCAAGCCAGCCACGAACACAATGCCGACAAGGCATGTAAAAACGAAACTCTTTAAGAGCGTCCATAACTGATGACCTCGAATGATTTTACACAAGGTTACAGGCCTGCTAGCAAACACGACGATCAACCTAAAGGACAGAGGAAAGAAAAACAAACCCAGAAGAAAGCATCTTTGCCCTCCACTTCTGCGAACTACTATTCAATCCAACGCATCACCCCATCATCTTGCCCAACAACTGCAAGGACTTCAATTCTTACATTCAGTGTCACCTGATAACGTGAAACAGACGGGCACAGTTAGGAATAGTTTGAAGTTCAGACGTTAGTTTAACCAGGGACGGTCAATTAACATAATTTGAAGTTGAAGGAAAGTGTTAATGTTGCCCCGAGCAAGTTCAATATGGGAACAATCCATTAAAACATCCACCCTATAGGTAAACCTTCTTATGGAGATCATGTACAACTCTATTTGTGGGGAAGATGAGATGCAGATGGGTCAGAGCAACGGAGGAGCAGTAGGGAAACTAAAGTCCAAGAAAGGGTCAAAAGAGGCCTATGGAAGATGGAAAAGGAAATATGTGCCAACTCGCAAGCAAATGAATAGCACATGGAAAAGTTACCTCTCAAGTAAATTTTACAGATGCATAGTAACACAATTGTTTTCTAGGCTAGTAGAAGATGGGTTCACTTGCAAGGATCATTGACTCTATTGTCAAATGTTACGGCTACAATGCGGTTAGAAGGTGCTGGATTGCTCTGTGGAATAGGAGTGGAAATTGAATGGTTAGCTCCTCTTTGCGTCTCTCCTTGTTATAAAGAGGACACTATTTGAGCCAACGGCTAATGTACACCTTCGGAATATACACTTTTCCCCCTCTTTCAGAATAGAAAGGGACTGATTCCACATAAGGCTATTAATCATACCCGTTCAAGCTATTAAGAGCAATGGCAAGGAAATTCTGATCCCTATTTGAGATAGAAGAATATGGAAGTTTCTTGGGGATCCCTGGGTTTGGGCACGAAATCCTTTATAGCCAAAATGTTGTTAGCTTATTGAATGCCCTAGGAATTAGTAATAGCAGGTATATCTCCAATTTTGCTAGTTCTAATTTGAGAAAGGAAGGTAATGAATGGGCTAGGAAGCCACTGATTTGAAGGGAATGAGGATGGCTATTTTTAGGTTTTGGTCCGTCGGAAGTTGATTGCATAAGTGATTAAAGTGATAATTTCTAGGTCTGGATGGATAGAGAACTTTCGCACTCTAAAGTACGCTTTAGTAATTTGATACAAAATTTCTACACTAAAAGGCGCAAAGAAAAGTTATTGCATGAACTGTATAATACATCTGCACTTAGAGTAATGAGTAATGAAGGAACTTACTGAGGTGTTCCTACAATTGACCAGCCTACATTCATCCAAAGGACCTTCTACAGTCCAACTCTCCCAAACATCAAAACTGTGACTTGCAAACACAAATTCCATCCTCCTGTTTATCTGCGATATCAAAGAGTTCTAATTATTATAGAAATGGGAGACAGTTTGTATTGCTGATGATCATTCAAGAAATGAAATTTACAGTGTCAAACCTTCCACATTTAAGCTTACTTTAACAAAAGCATGAGCATAGGTGCAGAAGAATGTTATATGCAGCCTTTTACCCTTACCAGTGTGCTATTATAACTTCCAACTTAAAATCTAGTAATAATATAGAATGAGAATTTGCTTCCTCTATTTATAGAAATGCTACTGATCAACTTTACACATACCCCATGGTTTAAGGAATTAAGGTTGATAACTGTCATGTCAAAGTCTTACTCAAAATTGCAAGAGGAAATGCTTAGCTCAGAAAAGTTGGTTGGCTGAAAATAGTAGTAGATAAACTCCAGGGAGCTAGAGAAATTTTAAATTACCTGCAATAACTTCCCACCGGCTGCAAAAGAACGCAAACCTATTGTATCCTGTAAGAAAGTACACACATTTCGTCAAGAAATCAACAGCTTCAAAACAGGTCGGTTAAGATTACCAAATATGGAACAGTTGACAGACAATATGCATCCAGACATTTATGAAAGATACCTTGTTTCTTAAAACAACAAGGAACTGAGCTGCAGGATCTCTGGTTGTCACATTAGGCACAGTGTCCAGAAACCAACCTCCACCCTTTAATCTTTGCCTGGATATGTGTAGTGCAGCATGATCTTTAGTATGCAAAGCAATCACACAGCCATCCTCGAGCACTTCAACAGGCTTTCTACTTGCACTTATTCCGGATTCCTGAAGCTGATTCGAGAAAGAATCTTGCACCAATTCAATAGACGATTTCCTATTTTTCGAGTCTTCAGAGGAGGCAATGAATGAAACAGGACTTGGCACTTGATCAAAACTACTCATAGCTGTATCATCTTCCCGCTGAGAACTGCTTTCCTTCTCCATGATGTCCTCTGACTTGTTCTGTGATCTCTGGCGACCATGCTTTTTTTTAGCCTTCTTACTCGATCTACTATGCTTGGCTTCAGAATCAGCCTGAGGAGAACTTTGAGACAAAACTGAATCATCATGGGCAGGACTAGGGGACTCCAATTCTCTAGAACTTCTTCTCTGGGAGCTTTCAGGATACATAGAATTATCAACTGCTGGTTGTTCAACAACTGAGAGTTGCAGAGCACTATCCTGGTCAAGTTTATCAGACTGTTCCTCATAAACTGCTTCATTTTCCTCCTCGTCGTCAGATACAGCATTACTCGGTGCAGCTCCTTCAAAGAAGAATGTCTGCAATATGCAAATAGCTTTCTCTCTTATCTCCATCCACACTTCTTCACTGTAATCAGCACTGCGTGGGAGTATCAGAACATTGGGCATCTCCCTCACCTGAAGCAATGTTACCAAGAGTCACAACATCAATCAGCTAATCAGTAAAACTAGAAATGATGGTAGAATATTTGAACAAAATAGAAAATTTATATCAGCAAAGCCCAATTTGGTAAATACTCAATAAATTCCTGATCATATTATGTTCAAAAAATAATTTCATGCAATAAATGCTATTAAGTACTGCACCAAATTGATATAATCCTCATACTGATTCATGATGTGATTTTTTCAAAGATAATATCCAAATAGGATTCTTGATATGTTACATTAAGCCAACTAGCTCATGGTATACACAAGATTCAATAGATAAGGAAGTGAAATAACAAATAGAAGGGGGTAATAAAGTCGACTGTCCAAAGGAGGCAAAATAATGGTAGGAAGAGAATGTTCTTTGATAGCTTGACTCCATTCCGCAAAACACCACAAGGATGCTAACACCCTCCAGATACTGGAAAAGAAAATCCCTAATTCCCAAAATTTTGGAGCTTGGCAACAATCTAAAAGCAAAAAGACTAAAGACCATATGAATGTACATGTGTACCATACCCTTTTGTATAACTGTATGACATATACAAAAGGGTATAATTGGAAAAGAATAAAATGCAGTCTAAGATGTTTCTTTTTTGGTTTCTACGCTATGCTTATTTTTCACTCTCAAGGTACCTGAACATAATTGCTAAAACATGAAGCTGTTGTCTATAACTTGGCAGGTAAAGAGTAACACATATATCATAGTTGATGCTGACTCATGATCCAAAGGTCTATTAAAGTATGATTACCCAACCATAAATTCGCTCCTTCCAATCAGTTCTATTATATGAGAATGACAAGAAAACTAACAAAGAACTTCCCCTTGGAGCCTAATTCAGATTAAATAAAACCAAGAAAAGGTTCCTATTTAACTGAAATCTCAACCAAAATCCAATTAAGAGCAAACCTAATATCTTCTAGCACTGTTCTCCACTTCTCTTTCGAAGAAAACACAGATATCCCCACGTCCATTATGTCATCATCAATAGCGTTCGTCATTCGGAAAAGCAAGAAGGAAAATTCACTGAAATACAAGGGAAACTAAAGGACTGTAAAGCTTTTCTCCTCATGAGATATATAGATATTAATCTAAGACATAATGGCCTTTGCTAGTTGCTGCCTTTAGCAGCACCCTGAGATATATCAGTATGCTTTACAACCAGATACAGCACACAAGAAACAGAGACACTGGAATTGCAGTGAAGTTGATGATACAATATTATAGGTTCAGGAAAGTTCACATACCCATGCTTCCATCCACTGTGGTCCTTCAGCCCCATCAAGAGCACAGCCAGCAAGGGTGCCATCAATTAAGAGCTGTTTCACAGCACAATCATCTAAAAGTTGGCTGCTGCCAGTATTTACCAAATACGCCCCTGAAAATAGCACACTATCATTCGTCAAATACACGAGGAATTGAAAGAGAACAGTCCATTGAAAGACCAAGAATGCACAATAAACTACCAGGCTTTATATGTTGCAAACACTCAGCATTAATGATCTGGACTGTTTCGTCTGTTAAAGCACAATGAAGGGAGACAACATCACTTGCAGCAAGCAAATCATTGAGTGTCTCCATCCTCCGTGCAGCAGAAGGGAATGTTATAGAAGCTCTGCTTATCTTGCTCTTTCCCTAACAAAGTGCACAGTAGATAGCATTAACAGAAGCCATTCACTGTGTATCAACGTTAACATTAACAATGCTATAGACGCTCTGCTTATCTTGCCCTTTCCCTAACAAAGTGCAAATGACTAATCACAGCCATATACAATGCAAGCTGGATGGCATAAGCATTGATTACAGAATTTAGAAGAACATAATATTGGTCCTGTCTTGATTTCAGAAAACTTCCACACTAACACTCACTACTTCTGTATTAGCATACAAAACGAACATAATCCCTGCATGAAGATTTTACAAAGCTTGAGGACAGGCTGTACAGAATTTCTTCAGCATTTGCCTTTATCGTTTTCTTTCTTCCAGATGTCAGTCATCCGCAGCCTACAGTTACTACTTGCTACCAATCATGGTTCATAAATTTTCTTTCCTATTACTATGTTAACTACAAATTCAAAGTTTGTAATCGAAACTAGGAATAGCTCATTTTTTGGGAAGAAAGAAGAGAATTTGCAAATCAAATCCTCAACATGTTGCCTCTACACACAGCAGCTTTAAACATCAAATAACCTAATCAATGGATCAAATTCAATTCCTCAACACAATTTAAAGCATTTGATTTGTCTGGGCATTGTTAAGTTTACACATAATATGTTGGCTCCCCAACAAGTTCATATAAACTGATCATGGCAACCTTGTGGAAGTCAGCTGGCCAACAAACTTAATTGATCCTCTTTAAGTGGATCCAGATATCATAAGGAACAAAAAGAAGGATTGTCATACAGATAAAATTCACACTAAGCAATACATGAATGCAAAGCATTTAGCCAGTCCCTAATCAAAGTCCAATTGCACTAGGTGATGGGAAAAAGATGGAAACCTGTAATCAGTCCGTACCTGATGAACATCAAAGTAGAGAACATTCATCTTAAAAGCCAAGCTCCTGGTTGCCAAAGACCTGGCGGATGCAGATCTGCCAACAATCCCAAGTACAAGACCCCTACACCTCCTCATCCCTCGACACAGCGGCTGGACGGAACCGAGCCATCCAGACGAAGAGAGAGACTGCCTCGACAGAAGATGAGTCCGCCGGAGAAGACCTAGAAGCAAAGCCATCACGGTATCAGCAATCTCCTCGGAGCGCGAAACATCAACGTGCACCAGTCGGAGGCCTAGGTCAGCGGCGAGAGCGGAATCAACGGAGCGGTCGACGGAGCCGAGGCAGAGAACGAGCTGCCAAGGACGGAGCCGGCGCTGGGCGGCGCGGGGGAGGAAGGCGAGGGAATGGAGGAGAACGGCGGAGGCAGACTCGATCCGGCCGTCGGCGAGGCGGCTGAGGCCGACGTGCTCGATGGAGGCGACTCCGGCGAGGGAGTCCTGCTCGAGGCCGCAGTCCTCGATGCAGTTGAGAGTGACGATCAGAGGCAGAGGCGTAGGTTTGTTGTTGCTGACGGTGTCTCCGTCGTGGAGAGACATTGTGGGAGCAAATTTGACGGAGGAGGACCTGGCCATGGCGGAGGTGAGGGCGAATTGAGGTGTCTCCGGTGGGGATCGACGGCGGCTAGGGCTTCATTTCTTCTGAATTGCAACGTCTGTTGTGATGTGAGTGGGAGAAAGATGATTTGGATTTGGGGGAAACGGGGAGGGGTGGGGCCAAGTCGCCAACGTTTAGCCGGCAGTGAGATTCAAACAAAGGGGAGATGAGTGATTTTTTGGGTTGGTGATTTTGATACTACTAATTTTTTTTTTTTTTTGCCTTAGAAAACAAGGCACTTAAAACAAGGTTACATTATACTCCCTCCGTCCAACAATACATGGGTTTTTAGAGCTAAATTTTTGTCCAACAATAGATGGGCTTTTAGATTTTCTAGGTAAAAAGTTATAATGATTTGTATTGGTTTGTGTGTTGTTGACTTTTTAAAATAATTTGATTGGTTAAAATGTGTAGTGGGTGTTAAAAAATAATAAAATTTATGAAAAAGTTAGTGCAATGATGATGTTTTTTAAAAGTAAGGTGTTTTATTAAAACTTGTACAAAATGCTAAAAGGCCATGTATTTTAGGACAGAGGGAGTATATTAGGAGTAATTAATTAGGTGTGAGTGCGACTGTGTTATACAAATATACAAGGTCATGTCTATCAAGGATACTAGAAATACTAATATTTAGAGCGGAGAGAGCGATGAGTGATAGGAGAGAGCGAAGTCGTAGCCGGAGTTAGGAGCGCCGTGCAGGAAGGTCTGAGAAGCCGCCGGACCCTAAGCACAGTTCAGAGCATGGCCCAAAATCTCAAGAAAATCATGGGGAGCAAGCACATCAATCTAAGAAGGTGTGCAGGGAGACTACAAGCCCTTTGACAGAAAACTCAACGGAAGTCCCTCTACCGAAACCGATGTTTGGTGCTCCTGTCTCTGCTAAAGTGAACAAGAACTTTGCTATCTTTCCGACCCTCCAGGATGTGATGGGGACTAGGGGTACTGCTGGGTCAGTTACCGCCAGAGGTTGATTGAGGGGTCTGGAGGAAGCTTCAACATTCATACGGCCAATCCACTCTACCAGGAAGGCGAAGGAGAAGATCGACAGCTATGATACAGACGACAACATCGCGCCAGCGGAGGAAGATCAGGAATGCCCTACGATTACCCTGAATGCTGATGAAAAGAGGGAACTTTGGCGCCCTTGGAAGGACACACTTATCATTAAGTTGTTTGATAAGGGCCCGGGTTACATGCAACTTCATCGCCAGCTTTCGCAGAAATGGGCGCTTACTGCTGCGTTCAACTTGATAGATCTAGGCAATGATTACTAAATTGCGAGATTTGCAAACAAAAACGACTACGAACATGTGCTAATGGAGGGCCCCTGGATGATAGGAGATAACTACCTAACAATCAGAAAGTGGTCGCCGAGGTTTGATGCTCAGACGGATGTGATTACTAGACTGACTGTCTGGGTGAGAATACCCGGCCTCAATATCGAGTACTTCGATCAACGATTCCTCCGTATGATTGGGAGAAGGATTGGTAGGGTACTCTGTATAGACAACACGACAGCCTCAGCTGAAAGGGGCCAATTTGCCAGAATGAGTGTGGAAGTCGACTTAACCAAACATCTGCTGTCAAAATTCAAGCTCGACGGCAAAACGTGGCCCATCCAGTACGAAGGCATAAAGATGATATGTTTCAAGTGTGGTAAAGTAGGTCATACCACAGCGGATTGTGAGAAATCAGAAGGATCAGGAGGCAAGGCTGAGGCAGGGACACATCCGAATCAAGGAAAGGGAAATTTTTCGGTGCAGAAACACGGGGAATGGATGCACGTTTCAAAACCGGCAAGACGTCGTGACAAGAGGAAAACCTGTCGTTGTTCTTGCCAAAAAATACTCAAACTCACAACTAGTATAGTGTGTAAGCAAGAGGTCGATCCACAGGAAAATCTATCAATTCAAGTGTCAATTCTAATCGCTAAGAGAGAAATTGGGGGTTTTTGGTGTGAAAAAGATCCGCCTTTTATCAAAGCGGAAGCAAAGAAACAAAGTAAGTTGATTGTAGAATGCAATGGAGAGAAATAGGTTCACCTACAATTTATCACTTCGATTGATAAATTCGATCCTTGTTTCAGCCTCTAGTTCTTGTCTTTTCCTATCAATGTCCTTGTCCAGATCTTAGGTAGATTACTAGTCCTACGAGTCCTAGCAACCCTTATCTCTAAATAACCCTAACACGGTTAAGATTCAACCTAGAGATAGCATTAAGATTATGAATTAACCAAGGTACACATAATATCAAGCTACGAGTCGATATTCAACATGTATTCAACTTCCTACACATCCAATTAGTCCTACGAGTCCTAAAGGGATATGATTGCCACTTGGGTTAAGGTTCGCTACGAGGAATCTACAAAACCCTAGCAATTGAATGAATCTACTCTAACTAGTTGATCAGGCCAGAGAGAATAAAACACATTCCAGCAATTAAGCACAAAGAAGTCAAAACATTGGAATAGGAATAAGAACTAGATTAATAAACTCACAATTCAACAATCAAAGATCCAAACTGTAGGCGAAACCTCGAGAGTTTAGTTGCTCATGCTCAACGGCGCTCTCAACAATGGAATAAAGTGCATAAGGTGAATGAATAGAATAACTAGAAAAACCTTAAATAGTCTAGAGAAATTCGGCCCAAAATAGTTTAATGAAAACCCTAAGTAAAGTCCGGGTTAAATTTCCGCTACTGTACGGGCCGCGGGGCGGCCAGGCCAGGCCGCGGGGCGGGCGGCGATTCTGCGAACTCCTCCGTTTCTCCTTCGAGCCGCGGGGCGGCCAGCGATGCTACGGGGCGGCCAGCGATCCTTCCGATCTTCTTCTTCTTTGTTTCCAGCGGCTCCTAAGTATCCTCTTTAGCTTATTTTTGCTCTTCTTAAATCCATTTCACCTCCAATCTACTTTACCTGAAATAAACCATAAAATCATGTAGATTCCGCCTCTTCTAACTCAACAAGTGATAATGCAAATTCAACTAAATAAATGCAATATTCACACCTAAATAATGCTAAATGCAATCTATTATGCAACACTAAACATGCTCTATCAAATTCCCCCACACTTGAACCTTTGCTTGTCCTCAAGCAATAGAAAACTTAACTCTGCAGCCCCACAGAATAGCAATTCATGTATCCACACCTCAATATTCTTTAAGTGCATGAAAACTAGCAAACACAAAAGATTAATAACATCATAGCACATAATTGGAATAATCAATGAAATCAGGCAACCATATCCATTCTAGACCTCACAAAGGAGATGTGTTTCACTCTCGCTCAAGTGTTTGGGTTTAAATGTTTACGCTCAAAACTCAATCTTCAAAAACTTAGCTACAAGAGCCTTGCACCAGTGTTCTAAATCTCCACCGCTGGTAGAACATATACGGTATGGAACAATTTTGGTCATGTGGTGCTCATAATCCGGGAACTAAGGAAGAAACCAAATCATACAACCACTCATAAACATCTCATACCATATCTCTATAATGCCAAACAACGCCAATCTCAAGCACAAAACTTTACAAACCAACTCAACTCATTCCTTTATTCTTCTCTCTTTTTTTTCTTTTTTTTTTCTTTGTATTCTTTTTTTTTTCTTTTCATTCATGCTATATCAACTGATTTTTCTTGACTTTTACCCCTAAGTGAATTTTATCCTCCTTAGGTCCCAAGTAATAAAAATGCTAGCAGGAATCAAACATCTCATAAATACACCTCCAACATACAATCCACCACTACAAACCATCATCCACACTATAGATATTCACCAACTATTCCTAAATTCCCGGATGGGGTCAGGCTATAATTGGCTATGGAATCATCTTGTGGAGCTATAAAAGAATAGGCAATTAGGCTCAAACTGGCTTCAAGCAGAGGATAATATGTAAGGTGGGAATAGAGTCAAATAGGGCTAATAAAGGTGCCTCAATCATGTTTAAGTCATGTGCAGAAATCATAATATGCAGCCTTGAATAAGATATCTCAATGCAAGTCAAAGAGGAAGTAATCGAAGAGAGTACACACAACAAGCAAGAGGACTAAATAAAGTGTAGTCCTGAATAGGCCAAAATAAACTCACCAGGACATGTTTAGAACTTCAAGATCACCCAAAAATTCAAGATTTTATGTGCTCAATCATCAATCAATCATGCCCACCAAATAGTGTAGAAAACATATATCGAAGGCTTCAACAATCCAAGCACATCATGGGGCATAAATCTCAATAGAAAATATAGAGGACAAACGGCATCCATATGGGGAAATAAGACCTATTCCTAATAATGCAAGAACTAAAACTTTTTTTTTTAAGTAAGAAATAATGGAAGAAACTAACTATGCAACAACCAATAGAAATAAACATGCAACCTTAAAACTTAAAATGCAGTGCAAATCAGAACCAAAATACAGAGAGTTTTCAAGTCTTCTCCCCCACACTTAAACCTAACATTGTCCTCAATGTAGAAAAGAGAACAAAAACATCAAAATAAAAATAAAAGGGAAAAGAAAAGAAACAACTAACATGCTCACTGCTGAGGTGGTGGAGGCGGCGGATATGGTGGGAACTGTGGATAGGCGAATCGATAGAAGTCCTCTTGTCTCTGCCATATCTGCTCCTGCATCCGTCGGATTGCCGCCTGGCTCTCAGAGACCTCCTCGAGGTGGGAAGTCAAGCCACGTACATCTCGACGAATGTCGCCGACCTCAACATACAGCTGCTGGTTGTGGTCCCACATCACGTCCTGGCGCTGGTGCATCCGCTGCTGGTTCTCCCACATTGCGTCTTGACGACGCGACATCATCTGCTGATGCTCCCACATGGTGTTCTGCTGGAGAGACATATCAGATATCTGCTGTGCCAGCGAGTAGTAATCTGGACCAGCACCTCCAGCCGTGCCAGAAGGTCCAGCTCCTCCAAAATCCGTCTGAACTTTGGGAACATCCTCATCATCTTCCTGCTCAGCATCAGGAACCTGCTCCTCCTCATCATCATCCTCATCCATCTCATCTCCCATATAGAAATCAGCAGCTGTAGGGCCAAATGGGAGATGACGGGGCAATCTCAACCGGATCCTCCCCTGATGGCCTGCCCTCCAGATCCACATCGGTGCTCTGCCCTCCAGGTGGCCAGTTTTCCTCAACTGGGCCTCATCATAAAGAAATGATCCATGCTGAATGTCATGGACAGCGCTCATGTCGATGCATGCGCGAGCAATGAGGGTGATAAGACCCCCAAAACTGATGGTCGCCCTGTCGCGCTTGTCCAAGATATCTTTGCAGTTCATCAGGAACAGATCTACCCAACCTGGAACCACGGGGCTCTCTGGCGTCAAACACCACAGAAATGACATGTCCTTCAGCGAGATCTTGTTGACCTCAGCCTGTGCGAAGAAGGTGTTCGCCAGAACCTTGTGAATCAGTCGTAAGGCAGGATGGCGAATGCTGGAGTTGTACTGGCCCTTCTTGGCCTCAAAAGGCACCCTAGTAGATGCCACCCAAAAAGCCACAGGGCCCTCTCCCTTGCAGACATCAAGCCAACCAGCGGTCGGCGCAGCAGTAAGACCCAGAATCTCTGCCAATCTCACCTTTGATAGCTCATGACCCCTCCCCAATAATCGAAACTCAATGGATGTACGTCCCACACTCAAAGTGGCTAGAAACTCCTTACATAAACTCGGGTAAGTAGGAGCATTCTTCTCCAAAAACCCTCCTAGGCCCCCATGCTCTAATAGCTGCCTAGTGCAGGCATCCATCTGTAATAATCTCAAGGTAGGCTCATGAAAGAATTTCGTTACAAAGAAGTTTCTAGTGTTCAACGAAGTCCATCTCTCCTTCTGATTTTTATTCATTCCATGTGGCCTCGACATAGTGAATCGGAGCTAAGCAATATTACCCAAAAGAATTGAAATCAAAAGAAGAACTCACGGAATGGAAGCTTCTGCAGAGGCCGCGGGGCAGCCGAAGGTGGCGACGGGGCGGCCGGCGACAGGGGTGGCCGCGGGGCGGCTCGTCTGGTGACGGGGCGGCCGGCGATTTTCTGGAACTGAACTCCCCGACGTCGGATATGCTCTCCGACGCCCTAAACCTTCCTTCTCCGGTGTGGATCCGAAAGAAAACTTGGAGATTTCGTAGGAGAAAGCCGGTTTCTGTGTAGATCTAGAAGAGAGAGGTGGTGGGATGGAGTTTTTTGTAGAAGGGGGATGGAAATAATGGGAAAGAGGGTGATTTTGGTGAAAGAAGGAAGCTTGGAGGAGGAGTTTTAATGGAGTTTCTAAGAGGGAGCTTGAAGGAGGAAGAAGATAGAGGATAGAAGAGGATGGCGGCTGATGGTGATAGAATGGGGAGAAAAAGAAAGGGTAGGGTTTATTTTGGTAGAAAGTGGGGGCCCACACGGGCCCCTAAAAAATTTCTTATCCGGCTTAGGCCGCGGGGCGGCCAGGACAGGCGACGGGGCGGCCGGCGATCTTTGCAAAGGGATTTCGCTGTGACCTAGCCGCGGGGCGGCCTGGCTGGCGACGGGGCGGCCAGAATCTTTTTCGCCCTTTTCCTTTGTTCTTTCTCCCTGCAGTGTTAGTATGCCCCACCAAAACAAAAATAAACTAAAAAAAAACGTAATGCAAAATGAAAATAGCTAAACTATTACCTTGGGTTGCCTCCCAAGCAGCGCCTTTAGTTAACGTCGTTGGCTCGACGTTATGACACCCTATTGATCCTCAGCACTTGGTTCAGTAAGAACCAACTCATCCCCATCCTGTTTGACAAAATTCTCATAATATGGTTTAACTCTATGACCATTTACCTTGAAGATGTCTCCATTCCTCTCATTTAGTAGCTCAACTGCACCATGAGAAAAGACATTAGTAATCACATATGGTCCTGTCCATCTAGAACGAAGCTTACTTGGGAAGAGTTGTAGGCGCGATTGAAAAAGAAGGACCTTTTCCCCAACTTTGAGGTCCTTTCTTAAGATATGTTTATCGTGCCATGCCTTTGTCTTCTCCTTGTAGGTGACGGAGTTATCATAGGCATCCAATCTCAACTCTTCCAGCTCCTGCAGCTGTAGTTTCCTGAACTCCCCAACTTCATCAATCTGCATGTTGCACTGCTTCACCGCCCAATATGCTTTATGTTCGAGCTCGACAGGAAGATGACAAGCCTTTCCATAGACCAATCTAAACGGAGACATCCCAATGGGAGTCTTGTAAGTCGTTCGATAGGCCCATAGAGCATCATCAAGTCTGACACTCCAATCCTTCCTGTTTGGGGCAACAGTCTTCTCCAAGATAGTCTTTATCTCGCGATTAGACACCTCAGCTTGCCCATTGGTCTGGGGGTGGTATGCAGTAGACACCCTTTGAGTCACATGATACTTCTTTAAGAGGGCACTCACAGTCTTGTTACAGAAATGGGTCCCTTTATCACTGATTAGTGCTTTTGGGACTCCAAATCTAGAGAATAACTCCTTGAGGAAACCTGCAACTACCATTGAATCATCAGTTCTGGTGGCCTTTGCCTCCACCCACTTGGAGACGTAGTCCACCGCAAGCAAAATATATAGGTTTCCAAAGGAGTTAGGGAATGGTCCCATGAAGTCAATGCCCCAAACATCAAAAATCTCACAAAATATCATGCGAGTTTGTGGCATCTCATTCCTCTTAGAAAGATTCCCAACTCTCTGACAGCGATCACAGGATTTGCAAAAAGCATAAGAATCACGAAATATATGAGGCCAAAAGAATCCTGCATCAAGTACCTTCCTAACTGTCTTTTGTGGTCCAAAGTGTCCACCACATTCATGGGAATGACAAAAATTAAGGACAGATTGTACCTCATTGTCGGGAAGACACCGACGTATCACCTGATCTGCGCAATGCTTCCATAGGTAGGGGTCATCCCAAACGTAGAAACGAGCATCGTGGCGTATCTTGTCCTTTTGAGCCTTTGAAAAGTTGGGTGGAAACTCTTCCGACACTAGAAAGTTTACCAAGTTAGCAAACCAAGGGCGTGGAAGAGCACTAACCTTGAGGAGAGATTCGAGTTCAGAGTCTGCAGGGGCCGCGGGGCGGCCGGCGATTGTGAGGGGATTTTTCTCCGAGGATTCGGCCGCGGGGCGGCCGGCAATTGCGGAGAACTCCTCCTCTTATGACTCGGCCGCGGGGCGGCCAGGAGTGGCGACGGGGCGGCTGGCGATTGCGAAGACCTGCAGAAGTTCTTCGTCAGGAAAGCTCCCCGATATGCCTTGTTGTCCATTCTCCTCCTGCACAATACGACTTAGATGGTCAGCAACTAGGTTCTCAGCACCCTTTTTGTCCCTGATTTCAATGTCAAATTCGCTTAAAAGCAAGATCCATCTAATCAGTCTTGGCTTAGCCTCTTTCTTCGTCAAAAGGTAACGAAGTGCTGCTTGATCAGTATACACAATAACTTTGGTACCAAGTAAATAAGATCTAAATTTCTCAAGTGCAAAAACTACAGCAAGAAGTTCCTTTTCTGTGGTTGAATAATTCCTTTGAGCTCCATTCAGGGTCATAGATGCATAGTATATGACATGTGAGCTTTTCCCTTCTTTTTGTCCAAGCACAGCTCCCACAGCGTAGTCGCTGGCGTCACACATCAATTCGAACGGCTGAGACCAATTTGGTGCTTGTATGATTGGTGCACTAGTAAGACAAGTCTTTAACTCATCAAACGCCGTCCTGCACTTCTCATCAAAGGCAAATGTAACCTCCTTCTTCAGCAGCTCGCACAAGGGTGAGGTGATCTTTGAGAAATCCTTAATGAACCTGCGGTAGAATCCTGCATGGCCTAAAAAGGAACGAACTTCACGCACATTAGTAGGATAAGGCAATGATTGAATGATGTCAATCTTTGCCTTATCAACCTCAATCCCTTTATGGGAGACAATGTGACCCAAAACAATGCCTTCCTCAACCATAAAGTGACACTTTTCTGAATTGAGCACTAAATTAGTGTCAACACATCTTTTAAGCACAAGCGCCAAATGGTTGAGGCAAGCATCAAAACTATCACCATGGACTGTAAAATCATCCATAAAGACCTCAATAAATTGCTCTATATATTCAGAGAAGATACTTACCATACACCGTTGGAATGTCCCAGGAGCATTGCACAAGCCAAAAGGCATTCTGCGATATGAAAAAGTGCCAAACGGACAAGTGAATGTTGTCTTCTCTTGATCCTCTGGTGCAATAGCTATCTGAAAGTACCCTGAATATCCATCTAAAAAGCAGTAATATGGACGACCAACAAGTCTTTCAAGCATTTGATCAATGAAAGGTAAGGGAAAGTGATCTTTTCGAGTTACCGCATGCAGCTTACGATAATCGATGCAAACTCTCCAGCCTGATTGGACTCTGGTAGGGACCAACTCGCCTTCTTGATTCTCAACCACTGTAATGCCTCCCTTCTTTGGTACTACCTGCGTTGGACTAACCCATTGACTATCAGAGATGGGATAGATCATACCTGCCTGAAGGAGTTTGAGCACCTCCTTCTTCACTACCTCCATCATAGGTGGGTTGAGTCTCCGTTGAGGTTGCCTTGAAGGTTTGGCTCCCTCTTCTAGTAGGATCCTGTGCATGCAAGTAGCTGGGCTGATTCCCTTGATATCCGCTATGGTCCATCCCAGAGCTGTCTTATGCTCTTTGAGCACTCCTACCAACCTCTCTTCCTGTTCTTTGGTAAGCTTGTTAGAGATGATAACAGGCAGGGTGTCACCCTCCCCCACAAATGCATATTTCAGATGCTCAGGAAGAGGCTTGAGCTCAACTTCAGGTGCCTGTACGATAGAAGGTAAGAGCTTTTCATTTGGAATAGTTAATGCCATAAAGGTTTCTTCTTGCGATTTGGAAGGGAGGGAAGACAAGTCTCTTATGGTATCCTGCAGGTTAGTAGTCAAAACATAGTTCAATGAAAATTCCTCAGTAGGAGATTCTAAAGCTACCTGCAGGTCATCTACACAACTCATATCAAAGGTATCCTGCATACAAGTATCAATGGCATCCATAAAGCATAAGGAATGATCATCAGAAGGGAATTTCATAGCATCATATATATTGTATTCAACCTTCTCACCATCAAATTCCATAGTCAAAGAACCAGAATACACATCAATTTTTGTTCTAGCAGTCTTTAAAAATGGCCTTCCTAGCAAAATAGGAGCCTCTTGGTTACCATGCTCCATGTCCAAGACAAAGAAATCAGCAGGAAAGATCAAATTGTCAACCATAACTAAAACATCCTCAACTATGCCTCTAGGAAAAGCATTTGATCGATCCGCTAGTTGGATTACCACTCTAGTCTCATGCAAAGGTCCTAAACCCAATGATTCATACAGAGAATAAGGTAAAACATTAATAGATGCACCCAAGTCTAACAAAGCTTTATCAAACTTAGTTTCACCTATCACACATGGAATTGTAAACATGCCAGGGTCGCTACATTTCTTAGGCAGACGCTTTTGAAACACAGCAGACACATGTTCACTTACCTTAATTTTCTACTTCCCCTTCAACTTTTGATTCCTCTTTATTGTGCAAAGTTCCTTGAGAAATTTGGCATAACGAGGAATACTTTTAATCAAATTGAGTAAAGGGATGTTTACCTCGCACTTACTGAACGTCTCAAAGATCTCTTTGTCATTGTCTGGTCTTTTTGTGTCTCTGAGTGCTTCAGGAAAGGGAGGAACAGGCTTAAAAGAATTTAAAGAGGGGAAATCAGGTCGAACATACCTGTCAGAGGCATCATTGGAGAGGCCGTGGGGCGGCTCGTCTTGATCGCGGGGCGGCCGGCGATTTTCAGCGTCGCCATAATCGCCTTGGCCGCGGGGCGGCTCATGGGTGCCGCGGGGCGGCTGGCGATTTCGAACTTCTTCTTCTTCCTCGTTCGCACCTGTTTCAAAATTATCAAGGTTAGTATTATTATGGGGAGTGGTAATCAGTTCCTTACCACTTCTTAGCGTCACAACGCTGACGTTCTCCTTGGGATTCACCACCGTTTGAGATGGTAGCTGTCCTGAGTCCTTCGCCAGCAGTTCGCTCAGCGATTGAGCCATTTGGCTAAGTTGCTTCTCCATATTCTTTTGATGCTCATCTTGTCTCTTTTGGTGCTCAGCTTGACCCAGGACGATCTTTGTGAGAGCTTTGAGAGGATCCTCATTGGATTGATCATCAGTTGCTGGAGGTCCTCTCTGTCTTTGATCAAATTGTTGCTGAGGTCTGAAATGGGGTCCTCCTTGTTGATTGAAAGGGGCTTGGTTATTATCATAGCCATACCCCTGGTAACCTGCATTATAGTTATTATTGTATTGATTGGGATTAGCATAGTTACCATACTTGGATCGCTGAGGAACAAAGTTCCCCATGGCATTCAGTTCTACATTGGGCTCCTGCAGCATTGGACAAGTGTCCGTCGGGTGATAAAGATCAGCGCAAATGCCACATGCCTTAAGTTGTTGTGGGGTTCCTTGTAGCATGAACCTTTTCATCATATCCTTCAATTCAGCCACATCGCTATGTAATGCGGAAGTTGAGGAGTCAATGGCGAGTACCCCTCTAGCATGAAGTCCCTTGCTGAATTGCCTAGAGCCATCAGCAAGCTCTGAAAACACCTCCCAAGCAGCAACGGGTGTTTTGTTCAAGATGTTGCCTCCACAAGCAGAGTTCACCGTCTTGCGCTCCTCGTCAAGCAATCCATTGAATAAAAAGAGCACTAAATCCTTCTTTGAAAAACCATGGTGAGGGCAACTAGAGCAAAGCTTCTTGAAGCGCTCAAAGTACTCATAGAGTGTCTCTGTAGCCTGCTGGTCAATGCTGCTGATTTCCTTCTTCAGACTGTTCAACTTGGTTGCAGGGAAGTACTTTTCCAGAAAGAGACGCTTCAATTGTATCCATGTTGTTGCACTTCCTGGTGGCAAGTAGTAGAACCACTCATTAGCAGTGTCCTTAAGCGAAAAGGGGAATGCCCTTAACTTGATTTGCTCCTCTGTGACATCGCCTGGTTTCATACCCACCACAACAGTATGGAACTCAGATAAGTGCTTGTGGGGGTCCTCACCACTCAACCCATGGAATTTGGGTAAGAGATGAACCACCCCAGACTTTAGCTCAAAATGGACACCTTCATCAAGTTCAGGGAGCACTATAGCCAATGGTTGTTGGGCTAAGTTTGGTGTAGTGAGCTCCTTCAGCGTTCTATTATCATCGTTAGCAGCCATCTCTTCACTCTCTTCTTCTCCTTGATCGAAAGGTAACTCGCGAAAGCGATCACGAGCTTCTCGCCTCAATCTAGAGAGAGTCCTCTCAATCTCCGAATCTAAAGAAAATAGAGATGAGTTAGTAGCACGAGTGTGGACCATATAAGTGGTCCACACAAAAATTAGCAATTAAAACAACACAAGAATTCAATCAGAAAGTCCCCGGCAACGGCGCCAAATTTGACAAGAGGAAAACCTGTCGTTGTTCTTGCCAAAAAATACTCAAACTCACAACTAGTATAGTGTGTAAGCAAGAGGTCGATCCACAGGGAAATCTATCAATTCAAGTGTCAATTCTAATCGCTAAGAGAGAAATTGGGGGTTTTTGGTGTGAAAAAGATCCGCCTTTTATCAAAGCGGAAGCAAAGAAACAAAGTAAGTTGATTGTAGAATGCAATGGAGAGAAATAGGTTCACCTACAATTTATCACTTCGATTGATGAATTCGATCCTTGTTTCAGCCTCTAGTTCTTGTCTTTTCCTATCAATGTCCTTGTCCAGATCTTAGGTAGATTACTAGTCCTACGAGTCCTAGCAACCCTTATCTCTAAATAACCCTAACACGGTTAAGATTCAACCTAGAGATAGCATTAAGATTATGAATTAACCAAGGTACACATAATATCAAGCTACGAGTCGATATTCAACATGTATTCAACTTCCTACACATCCAATTAGTCCTACGAGTCCTAAAGGGATATGATTGCCACTTGGGTTAAGGTTCGCTACGAGGAATCTACAAAACCCTAGCAATTGAATGAATCTACTCTAACTAGTTGATCAGGCCAGAGAGAATAAAACACATTCAAGCAATTAAGCACAAAGAAGTCAAAACATTGGAATAGGAATAAGAACTAGATTAAGAAACTCACAATTCAACAATCAAAGATCCAAACTGTAGGCGAAACCTCGAGAGTTTAGTTGCTCATGCTCAACGGCGCTCTCAACAATGGAATAAAGTGCATAAGGTGAATGAATAGAATAACTAGAAAAACCTTAAATAGTCTAGAGAAATTCGGCCCAAAATAGTTTAATGAAAACCCTAAGTAAAGTCCGGGTTAAATTTCCGCTACTGTACGGGCCGCGGGGCGGCCAGGCCAGGCCGCGGGGCGGTCGGCGATTCTGCGAACTCCTCCGTTTCTCCTTCGAGCCGCGGGGCGGCCAGCGATGCTACGGGGCGGCCAGCGATCCTTCCGATCTTCTTCTTCTTTGTTTCCAGCGGCTCCTAAGTATCCTCTTTAGCTTATTTTTGCTCTTCTTAAATCCATTTCACCTCCAATCTACTTTACCTGAAATAAACCATAAAATCATGTAGATTCCGCCTCTTCTAACTCAACAAGTGATAATGCAAATTCAACTAAATAAATGCAATATTCACACCTAAATAATGCTAAATGCAATCTATTATGCAACACTAAACATGCTCTATCACGTCGCAACAATAAAACTGGGTCCATAAAGATGGAGACTGCTCAGGTGAAGTGTCCGCCGGAAAATCCCAACCCCGAGCCGGTAGGAAAGCCGACGGGGACGTCTTCCAATCCCATATCACACGATCCTAAAAATCCCAAAAATCCGGGATTTGCTCAATCATCGCGATTCGCAGCCTTGGTGAATCTCGAAGAGGGAGAGGAATCATCGGGGGTTCCAAAAATAGATTGAGTTGAGCCAAAGGATAAGCACGTAGAAGGAAAGAAAATCCTAACGAGGCAAAAAGAGAATCAGAATCCCAATAAAGGCGGAAAGTGGGTAACATCCCAATCCAATCAGAATCTGTCTAGTGAGAAGGAGGCGGCGGCCAAGACCAGGAAGAATTCAGAGGCCAAAAAGAACGCCAATTCTGCCCCAATAGCCGACACATCTAAGCAAACAGAAAGCAGTCCCGACGCTGATATACACAATGCCCAAACCCAGTCAGTGAACACCCAAGCCCCCCCTCAAGCCGTTGCCTAAGTTGTTAGTCTAGAGATACCTGATGGAAGATCATCGACAGGCCGTGTTGATTCCAGTACGGGACCAGGCAAGGTTTCTGACGTCGAACCGTCGGACGGACCCCTTCCTGGTGCAGTACCCACCAATAGTGAACAGAGCAAGGTTGAAACTACTACCAATGGGAACTCCGAGCCAATGGGTACTATGCCGGGCGTATCTGCCCAAAGCTATCAGCAAATCTGCTGAGATGATTGAAGAGGCTGCTCTTGCGTTTGCGGAAGCAATGCAGATGCCACTCGATACCGTTTTCAATGCTCTCAACCACACCCTGGTGCTTATGGATAGTCTAAAAATCCTCACTTGGAATACTAGCGGAGCAGGGAATGAAATATTCCTTGCGTCCCTTCAGGAATTGATCAGGCAGCATGACCCGCAAGTCTGCTGAGATCCGCCCAAAGCTATTAGCAAATCTGCTGAGATGATTGAAGAGGCTGCTCTTACGTTTGCGGAAGCAATGCAGATGCCACCCGATACCGTTTTCAATGCTCTCAACCACACCATGGTGGTTATGGATAGTCTAAAAATCCTCACTTAGAATACTAGCGGAGCAGGGAATGAAATATTCCTTGCGTCCCTTCAGGAGTTGATCAGGCAGCATGACCCGCAAGTTATTGCTCTTGTTGAACCGCGCATTAGTGGGGAAGCCGCTGATAGAGCCTGCAGGCGTATTGGGTTCGATGGAATGATTAGAATGGAGGTTGTGGGCTTCTCGGAAAGAATCTGGCTACTTTGGCGAACCACGATAGTAGATGTCTACCCAATCATCCGACACCCCCAACACATAACCGTGGAGATACGCAGAAGGGGGGAGATACCGTGGATACTGTCAGATGTCTATGCAGCTCCCGCCCGGGCTCGAAGACTTGATCTATGGAGGAGTTTGATTGACTTTGCAAGCACTAATACCAGCCCTTGGGTTCTCGCGGGGGATTTCAATGCAACCATGACTAATAACGAACGATCCCCCGACTCATCGGTGGGATCTAATAGGGCGACTCAAGAGTTCAAGGAATGGGCAGATTCTTTGCAACTTCTCGACCTCGGCTACTTAGGACCGCCTTTCACTTGGTGGCGTGGGAATCATGAGGAAACTCGGGTAATGGCTAGATTGGATAGAGAACTTTGTTGTCCGGGTTGGAGGCTGCGTTTCCCGGAAGCTTCAGTCCGACATCTGGTTGCCTCTTACTCTGATCATGCTCCCATTCTCGTCGATTTGAATCCAGTGGCAAACAGACCCACCGACAGGCCTTTTTGTTTCCTATCCGCTTGGCTCTCACATGACAAATTTAAGGAGCTTCTGTCGACAAGGTGGATTAGGGAAGCAGAGACATGTGAGGCCCTCAAAGCCTTCGAAAAGGATCTTTGCCAATGGAACAAGGACGTTTTTGGTGACATCTTCAAAAGAAAGAGACAACTGACTAGGAGAATTGAGGGGGTCAAGCGCAAGCTATCTGAGAATGTCTGCAACCATTATATTCAGCTCGAAGAAAAGCTCAACAGTGAACTCGAAGAGGTGCTTATGCATGAGCAACATCTTTGGCGACCGAAGTCGAGATCGAGTTTTTATTTAGAAGGGGACAGGAATACACGATTCTACCATCTCTCTACGATCATTAGGCGCAAGGCAAACAAAATAAAATGCCTACAGGATGGTGAAGGCAACTGGGTTGAAGAGCCGCTTGTGGTACAGAGGTTGGTGACTGAGTTCTTTGCCAAGTTGTACTCGCCAGAGGCAAATCTAGCAGTGCAACCTGAACTTTGCAACCATCACACTTTTCCGGCCCTAGATGTTGGTAAGTTAAATACTATCGTGAGCCCTTTCCTGGGTGAGGAGGCGTGGGTCGCCCTTAGGCAAATGGGGCCACTCAAGGGGTCGGGTCCGGACGGCTTTCCAGCTTTGTTCTATCAACGGAACTAGAAAACGGTTGGTGATTAGGTGAAGAGGACGGTTTTGGCGCTGCTAAATGAGAATAAGCTGCCGAGGGGCCTTAGTGATGCTCAACTTGTTCTAATTCCGAAGACCACGAATCCTACGATCCCCCAACAGCTCAGACCGATCGCTTTGCTAAACGTCGTCTTCAAGATCGCAACAAAAATGATCGTGAACCATATCAAACCTATCCTTCCGGAATTGATCTCGCTAACACAAGCTAGCTTTATCCCGCGCAGGCAAATCATTGATAATGTGGTTATTGTCCAACAAGTTCTCCATTCTATGGCTAATAGACGACGGAGAAAATGGATGATGGTTAAGGTCGATCTTGAGAAGACGTATGACCGGGTTAACTAACACTTTCTTCGAGCTATTCTGGATAGAGCGCAGATGCCCGAACAACTTATTAATGTCATCTTGAGATGTCAATCAATGGGAAGAATGGAAGTGCTATGGAATGGAGGTCGTGCAGGGAGTTTCACACCCTCAAGGGGTAACCGACAGGGAGACCCGCTGTCCCCCTATCTCTTTGTCATGTGTATGGAGTACCTCTCCCATATCATACAAGATGTTGTGGGTGTGGGGGAATGGAAACCGGTTAAGGTAGGGGGTGTGGACCTTTCGCACATCTTCTTCGCGGATGACTTGATTCTATTTGCTGAAGCCATGCCTGACCAAGCCAGAGTCATAAAGCATTGTCTTGACCGGTTCTGTAACGCTTTGGGGGAACGGGTCAGTCTAGCTAAGAGCTCAATCTTCTTCTCACGGAATGTGCCAGCAGCGGCAAAAGGGTCCATCATTGCTGAACTAGGGATGCCAATCTTCACAGATTTTGGCAATTACTTGGGTGTAGCTACTGCGTGCAGGAGACTCACCAATGAGAAGTTTAATTATTTGCTTGAAAAAATTACAGAAAAGTTGAGAGGATGGAAGGCCCGCACTCTGTCCCTTGCAGGCCGAATAACCTTGGCGAAGTCTGTTCTCACGAGCCTCCTATCCTACACAATGCAATCAACTTTTATTCCGAGGGGAGTATGTGATGCAATTGACAAAGCCATCAGGGGTTTTGTTTGGGCTCTTCGGCTGATCACCGCCGTATCCTCCTTTTAAAGAAAGAGACCTTATATGATACCGTGGAGCACAGAGGCCTAGGCATTCGTCCGATGAGAGAGACAAATCAGGCGGTTCTAGCCAAGCTTGGTTGGAGGCTGTTGCAAGAACCTTCATCAATTTGGAGCCGACTCATCAGAGGCAAGTATTGTAATGGGCGACTTGATGTCGACATGTTCACCAGGCAAGCTAGGAGTTCATCTCAATGGGCTGGCATCGTCCATGGCACGGAGATCCTGACCCCAGGCATGCGGAAGAGCATCGAAAATGGTACCACAACTCTCTTTTGGACTCATCCTTGGTTGCGTGTGGAGCCTCTAGAGGAGGTCGCGGAGCGAGATATCCCGGAGGCTTTGCTAGGACAAACGGTCGCGGAGTTGTGGAATGGAGTCAGTTGGAAATGGGATGTTCTCGGGCCGTTGCTCGGAGAGGAAGACCAGGCTAGACTGAGAGCCATCAAAGTTTGTGAGGACCCGACAGTCTTGGATTCTCATTTATGAGATTTAATGCCGTCGGGGGCTTTCTCAACCTCTTATGCTCTCCGATTGCTACTGAAGAACAACGATGAAAACCGATCACCATCCTGGAAGCGGATCTGGAGAGCCCCTGCGCAACAAAGGGCTCGCACCTTTGCTTATCTGTCAGCGCAAGATGCCATCATGACCAATGCCAACCGTCAACGACGCCATCTCGCCAATGACCCGACTTGCCCACGATGCGGAAATGCTGAAACCACGATGCACTTGCTCTGGGATTGCAATCCCATAAGAAGTTGTTGGTACCAAGTGTCAGGAAACAGCCCGCCCTCGGGCTTCTTCGACGCTCAGGAGATTAGAGATTGGATTTTCTCAAACATGGAGATAAGTAAGCGGTGGAGCTTTACATTCATAAACATGCTATGGGTAATATGGAAGGTGCGGAATGAGCTGGTTTTTCAAGGCAATGATAATCTTCAAGGGATCGTTAGCAGGGTATGGAAGATGACGTCAGCATACTTCCATTGCCAAGAGAAAGCCAACAAGATGGTGCCAATATCGGATGAGGAGAATCGGGTCCCAACAGTATGGTCACCACCGGACCAGGATTGGATGAAACTCAACGTTGACAGTGCGTCGAGAGGCAACCCGGGTCCTGTGGGAGGAGGTGGGATTGTACGCAATTATGAAGGCCATTTCGAGACAGCTTTTGCGTTTAATTGCGGGAGCTGCACTGCTGTCATGGTCGAACTTTGGGCAGCTTATCATGGGCTCAAGGTTGCCAAGCAGCCGGGCATCCTGAGGTTGATCTTGGAGACGGACTGCGCTGCGGTTTGCACCTTGCTTCAGCCGGCTGCCGAGGTGCCATATGCCCATCGAAGTCTAGTTCTACAATGCAAGGGGTTAATAGCGGACTCAAGCTGGGACGTCAAAGTGTGTCAAATCCGTAGGCAGACTAATAAACTTGCTAATGTGTTGGCAAATAAGGGAATTGAACTCACGAATCATGATTTTGTTTTACTGTCTTCTTTGCCTGATTTTCTCCAGGACCTTATGTACCATGGCACTTAGCCATCTTTTGCTTTTGAATAAAACTTGGGGCACCAGCCCTCCCTTAAGTACCAAAAAAAATATTAATATTTTATTCTTCTCTTTCCGCTACATCATCTTAGCATCTCATTCTTATTTTTCCCACTTTATTAATAACATCCATAGTATCCCAAAAAATAGCATCCATATTCCATAGTATCCCAAAATTCATCTTTTCACAACAACTCAATTTACAAATATACCCATCTCCAACAATTATTTTCATTCTCGATTATATTATTATATTCATTTATTGTTATTAACAAATATTTGTTAATAATTAATTATTTCATGTTATTAGATTATTTATTCTTCTAAATTCTTCTATAACTATAATTCAATTTTTCAAATCATTTTTTGCATATTGATAATCAAAGAGAAATATTTTTTTTTAAAAATGTAGTCAAATACATTCAAAATTGATATCTACGTGAGATAAAAATGAATCTAGTATTGTGGTAATTTTTTTAAAATTTTTTAAAACATTTTAAATACGAAAATAGTGATTGAAATATTTAAAAAACTTCCCATGAGATTCAATTCTGGCCGTCCATCACGGGACACTTGTCGCCCATGCGCCATCCCAATCTGCAGCCTAATCTCCTGGCGACACGTGTTCCCTTTATTGGTTAATTTTTGCAGACTCCAACAGTGGCTATACAATGTGTTGAATGAAATTTGGGCTAGTATCGATACTTGAGGAGGATCAGTGTAGTATCCCTCCACCCACTGTTAAAATATTGAGAAAATTTGCCCAACAGGCCTATTTTTTGGGCCTAAATGAGGGAGTGTCTCCCAAGTCCGGCAAATAAGGTTTTTGTCCACTCTTAATTTTTTGGACAAAATTGCCCCTAAGATTTTAACCTAATCTAAGAAAGTTGGAGCGTTTCAGCATCTGGAATTTTGGCGGCTCCTCTTCTCTCGCTCTCTTCCTCGCCCTTCATTCTCTCTCGCTCTGAGGAAACGCCGTGGACCATCGTCGTCGTACGACGCTGCCGCTGTCCTCTTCAGTCTCTGCGATTCATCTCCTTCGTCTATCCCCATCTCTCTCTGTGGAATCAGATCCGATTCCGAGATCTCCTAATTTGCCGGACTGCTCTAGCGATCGGCTGGCTGGCCTGAAGAAGACGGTGCTGGTGCTGGGAGGAGGACGACCTGGTCGGCATCGGCTGGCTGGCCTGAAGAAGACGGTGCTGGTGCTCGGAGGAGGATGACCTGGTCGGCATCGGCTGGCTGGCCTGCTCTAGCGATCGCCGATCGCGGATCAGATCCGATTTCGTCCTCTCTCTCTGGAATCAGATCCGATTCTGAGATCTCCTTCCCCGTCGATTTCGTCATCTCCCAGCGCACCGCCGCAAAGGAGGAGGACCTGGTCGGCTGGCTGGCCTGCTCTAGCGATTGCCGATCGCGGATCAGATCCGAGTTCGTCATCTCTCTCTGGAATCAGATCCGATTCCGAGTTTCAGCAAGTTTCCATGGGAGCAACGATTGCCGATCCCGGAGATTTCTAGCGAGGAGAAGGCACCGATCGCCGAAGGTGCAAGGAAGTTTCCATGGGAGCAACTCGATGCGCCGGCGACGAGTTGAATTCGATGCCATGGCTTCTCCATGGACGCCGCCGTTGCACCGCCGAAGACATCGGTGGCCGCGAGGTTCGCGGAGGCCACATATCTCTTCTCCCATGGCTTCTCCATTGCTTGATCTGCTTGGATCTGTCTGATCTCTCCGATTGATTTCAGCAACTGTGCAACTGTGTTGGACTGGTTTCCGATTGAGGATCTCCCTCGACTGGTTTCCGAGTGAGGTTGACTGATTTCAGCATCTGTCCAATTTCAGCACCTGTCCGATTGATTTCAGCAACTATCCGATTGAGGATCTGTCTGATCTGTCCGATTGAAGCTGTCTGATCTGTCTGATTTCCAATTGAAGTTGTACACTATCAGTGCGCGACTCCAGGCAGGGGAGACGACAACAGCTGATAAGTGAGTCTGAAGGTAATAGTCTCCTTTAAGGATGTGCTTGTTTTCTTTGTTGCTGAAGATGTCTGTAAGTCTCCTCGGTTCTGTTCCTGTAAGTCTTCTTTGTCCCTCCCTTTCAATTTCTTCATTCGTTATTCCCTAATTTACGATTTCTTTGCAATCAATTACGATTACAGTTTTGAGGATCTTGAAACTGTTGTTGTGGGATTGCGTTTCAACAGAATTTGGAATTTCAGTGGTGGTGAGTTTTAGTGCTTTCTTCCTCGTCAACGGCTTTTATTGTTAGGATGAAAAAGCCCTCTGCAATTCGTGAACTGGGACCAAAGAAGTGTGTAGTTAGGATACCTGGCTATGGAAATAGGTGTTATTTAATTGAAACCAAACTTATCATTTTTAGGGTATAGGAACCAGTACCACTATGCAACATTGTCATTTGTGGGTGATTTTGATTAATTTTGATGCACTGGGTACGTATTTGTGCCTTGTTTCGCCAAGTGATCACTTCATTCTTGATCAGCTGTAATTGAAGGTTTAAGCTAATTGGATTATATGACACCAGATGTTTGGAGAGTCGGTCTGTGGTGGCTTATTTATTTTGGATTTGAATTCTGACTTTGTTTGCAGGCTGTCGTCAGAGATGGAAGGAATCTCAATGATTATGTTGGTATGAGGACTCCCTCTTATTCAGCTATGAGCCTATGTTTTTGCTCGCATTTCATTGATTTTTATCTACACTCTTTATGGTGTAGCTCCTGAAATCAATCATCAGATCTCTTTTTCAAATACTGGTGATGTTGGAGGGGGATATGGGAGTATTGGAGGCCCAAGCCCAAGTGGTAAGACTGTTTTTATTAAATTATCTAACATGTTATCTTTTCGTTACCTTGGTTTAACCACCGCATCTATATATTTATTTTTTCAGACTAAAATTTGCTGAAATTATTGTTGTTGAACTTGCTTTAAAACTAGAATTTGCTAAAATTGTTGTTGTTGAACTTGCTTTAAATCTCCTTTAAAAGCCTCTTAGCTCAATGGCAGAGCGATGTGCTATGCGCAAATACGTGGGTTCGAATCCCGCATAGGCTAAATTTTATATACCGTAACATGGTTTCAGCAACAATTTCAGCATCAACAACGTTGCTGAAATCGGGGTTTCAGCATCAACAACGTTGCTCAAACCGTGGTTTTAGCATCAACAACAGCGCTGAAATCGGGGTTTCAACAACGCGGCAAAAAAAAAACTGTTGAAACATGAAGGGGGTTTCGGCATCAACAACAGTGCTGAAATCGGGGTTTAAGCAACTCCGGTTTCGGCAACATGAAAAAAAAACAGTAACGCGAAAAGAAAAAAAAACTGCTGAAACAGAGGGTGGCATAGGAGTTTCAGCAACTCTGGAAACGCGAAAAAAAAAACGAAAAAAAAGCGAAAAAAAAAAACTGCTGAAACAGAGGGTGGCAGAGGGGTTTCAGCAGTTTCGGCAGTTTCGCGGGGAAAAAAAAAAGAAAAAAAAAACGACAAAAAAACGAAAAAAAAAGACTGCTGAAACAGATGGTGACACAAAGGTTTCAGCAATTCCGTTTCAGCAACTCTGGAAACGTGGAAAAAAAAAATAAATAAATAAATTTCGCGGAAATTTTTTTTTTTGCTGAAAACAAAAATTTCAGCATGATGAAAATTTCGGTGGACAAATCCCAAATATGGAGAGGGTGGGAGACGGATTCCTAATATAGCCTAATTTCGTGGCCTGTATGGAAATTACCCCTAAAATATTTTAATAATAAAAAGCCTAATATCTATCTACAGTATATTGCCGATAAAAATGGCCTAAGTCCATTGATTTTTTTCACGTATTTTAAAAAGTTAAAAACTATATAAAATATTAATTTTTTAATATAGTCTTATATATTACTACTAATTATGTGAAAAAAATATTATTTATAATTCGAACTCTTTAAAAAACGTGTCAAAAAGTCAATGGACTCTACATTTTTCCTATCCTATAATAGCATTAATTTGAAAATATTTTTTAAATTTTAATTAGTTTAACTTTTTTTAAAAAAAATTATATTATATTCCAATGGTACCTTATTTTTTGGTAGGAAATCTTTTCTAATATAGGATCTTATGATCTTATGAAGATCCTATGCCCTTAGGAAATAAGATAGAAAGACTGGTTAATTGAAATTTAGGTGCAAATACATATTTGTCGAGAAGGTGCAAATATATCTTTTAAAATGTATTTATAAAAAAATATCTTTTAAAATATATAAGTATCCATTTCATATCGATTCAATAAAGATAAAATACTCACATTTTTTAAAATGTTTCATTTGAATTATTCGAATTGAAATATCTTTTTTTTAAACAGGCAATAATTTGGGTGAAATTGAAATATCTTGTTAAACGAGGAGACGCAAATCAATTCCTTTAGTGAAAATTTGAGAGAATATACCCTTTTCAGGTTTTTTGTTTTTGAGTAACTATACCCTTTAATTTTTCTTTTTTAGTAATGATACCTTTTTAAGATGAATTTTACCTAAATACCCAAAAAGTATAATTTTTTTTATCTTTTTAAAATTAAAAATTAAATAAATAGATATAGATAAGATTGGTGATTATAGATAAGGTTTTTTTACAAGTTGTTAGATTTTTTACAAGATTGTTTATTATAGATAAGATTTTTTAAAATTGCTATATTCCCCTAAACCGGATGACTATCAGTTCTCACTTCTTGTAAATCGTTATAATTACGTACTAATTACCAAGTCGTTAGTATATGATTATATTTAATTACTCCTTGTAATTTTTCTTAGCTTTGATTCGAAAATACGTACATATCAGTACACAATTACACAATCGTTTTTATTTGATTTGAGAATACGTACAATTTTAATGTTTCTTTAATTTAATTTTAATTTTAATTTGAGAATATGAGTATGCAGTTGTAGGTTACAATTAAGATAAATTGAATTTGCAAACAAATATTACTCCGTAGTAGCCTTGATGGATGGATTTTTGGACCCTAAGTGCAGTAGTGGTAATTTATCAATAACCAACAATAGGTCGATGATCGAGTCATCAATTGGTACATGTCAATGAGTATTGCATGTGGTTATTTATAAACAACTTAACTTCGGTAACCTAATTGCGTTTCTAATGCATTTGATTACTTTTGTAACATATTGTAACCTACTTTTGGTGTACCCTGAAAGTCTGCAAATCGGTTACTACTGTGACCTATTGTAACTTATTATAAGTAACTTATTGTAACATACTTTTGTTGTACCATGAAGGTATGCAAATCGATTACTATTGTAACATATTGTAACCGATATCATTGGCCCATGATTACTGTCCAATGATTCAATAACTTACAGTACTACAATAAATGTAACTAATTTTCTTATTGTAACTGCAATAATTGTAACTGATATTATTGTCCCATGATTAGTTATTGTAACTAATTTACTGTAACCATACTTGTACTCAATATTGTAACTAATTTGTTGTAGGGTAATTCGATTTTTTTTGGTGAACATTCTTGTAATTAATTAATTGTATCTAGATTGTATCGTAACTAACCTCATTGTTAGAGTTTTTATAGGTTACAATAAATATACACCATAAATTTCAAGAACCACACAATTGCATGACATAGGGTTACAATAATAGGTTCCAAATACACAAAATAAGAGTGGGGAAGAGGATTGTAATCAATGGCCGACAAGATATATATTTACTTTTAATCAATGGTCGGCCGGCAAGATAGCAATATATCACCCATATTAGGACTTCGATCACAAATATATACGTACTAGCTTATTAGGACTTCGATTACGGCTATATACTTACTAGCCTAAGTCTCGTTCGATTACGACAATTAAATTTCACCCGGTATAATATTACGTAGAGCATTCTAGTAATAATCTCAAGTAACTATGAACTATACTACAATCATTATAGCATAAAAGACATAACTACGTACCTTCAATTTTGTAACTTGATTTCAATTGACACTCATAGAAGCATCAAAATAAATTGATTGTTGAGAAGAACGTATTGAGCGATTAACCCTAGTTGTAATCAATTTGCGAAGAAGGAGCCAGTTAAGCATGATTTAAGGAAGTTATCTCTAAGGTTATGATTTAAGGAAGTTATCTCTAAGGGCAAATCAGTCATCAATAACAAAAAAGGTACAATTACCAAAAAAAAAACTTCCATTGGTATAATTACCCATAAAAAAAATTGAAAAGGGTATATTAACCTAATTATCCCTTTCATTTATTAATATATGAATCAAATTATAATACTCTATCCGTTAATTAAAATATATCGTTTTAAGATGTAAATCTTGTTAAGAAAAATATGTCATTTTAGTTATTTTGCCTTCAACTTTACAAAATTGTCCTTGTAATAATTAGATGGGTGATAGTTGTAGTTTTAAATAAAGTAAAAAGTAGAGTAATATTTAGGGGTATAAGTATATTTTTGTCACCATGTTTGGCATACCGGGTTGGTAGACTACTACCCCTATCATGTCAATATGTCATCAAATTTAAAAAAGTAATTAATAATACATTACCCATGGTAATTACTATCCCAACTTTATCTTTAAACCCTTAATTGATTATCTTCCCATCCCTCAACTACTCTAAACACGTTTTCCCTGTTTTTACTTTCTTGCGTAACGTGTTTTTGAAAATTCATTCAACCCTCTTCATATCCACCATGAAGAATTTTTTTTAAAGAAACAGAGTACGTTGTCAAAGAAAAAACGATGAGCTTTCAGTTACATTTAGATGCATTGTAGCTCTTGTTTCAATCTTGTTCTTTTGTGTTATCAATCTTGTTGTTTTGTTTCAATTTTGTTCAATCTAGAGATGGATCAATCCAACCAATTCGATTTAAATGTCTCTTGCAATGAAGTTTCAAATGAGAAAATTGTTAATTTAGATGATGAACTTCTACCTCCGTATATTGAAAGTCAATCCGATGAAAACGAAGAGAAGTTTGTGGAAGAAAAGGATCTAAATGGAAAGCAATTTGTTGAGAGCAATGAGAATTCAAATGCAATTGAGGCACCTTATGTGGGGATGTCATTCGAATCATCGAAGGAAGTGTTTGATCATCTTCACATTTACGGAAGGGCCAACGACTTTCAAGTGATAATAAGAGATTCAACCGCTAGCAATGATCTGAACGGCGACCCTTACTTGAAGTTGAGATTCAATTTTTTGAAATCAGGGGCATTTAAGTCACGATCAACTCATCTAGAAAGAGGAGCCACTAGTGCAAAGACGAAGTGTTCGTTCAAGCTAAATGCATCCCGTCGAAGTGATGGTGTGTGGAGGGTAACTACAATGGAGTTGGAGCATAATCACTCTTGCAACCCGAAATGTGCAAGGTAGTGTGATTGAAACCAAATTGATGAATGCATATGTTGTTCATTTACTAATTATGCAATTCTAATTCCATATTAATGTGATTCTGAATTTGAGGTTGATTTCTTAATGTTTATAGACAGACTTCAATTGCTTCCCTCCCCCCTAAAATTGAAACCAAAGTGCTGTCCTGTTTACATTTGCATTCATTTTATAGCTAAAATTGAAACCAAAGTGCATTCAGTTTACGGCTAAATTAACATTCAGTTTACATCTGAATTCATTTTTTTATAGGTGAATTTACAGCTAAATCCTTTCTGTACACAGTTGAATTTTTACTGTTTATAGCTGAATTTACATCTGATTTTTGTTATGTTTAGTTGGTGAATTCTTATGTAAAACATCGGCTTGCATTGTAAAAATTCAGCAAATGGAAAAACTAAGTTTGCATTGTAAAAATCAGTTTGCATTTTTTTGGGGGCTGATTTTGATATGTTTTGGATTTCTTGATGTTTACATGGCTTCAATTGCATTTTTCTTGGCTGAATCATGCTTACATATGGCTGAATTATTCTTAAATTGAAACCATTTCATAACAAATAAGACCAAAAACTCAAATTGAACAAATTCTTTCAAAAATTGAATTAGTGAGATTGAAACCAAATTAAAAGGATTGAGTTACATATATTCAGAGGAGAATGAGAGAGATGAGAAAGGTAGTGTTTCATTAACATTTTGGATAATTAAACTCCAAATACATGTATAGAGCTTTGTCTCAAATCTTATTACAAAGTAATCCTTTCTTATGATCGACATTGTAACAGTAAAAAAAAATTACAAATGAAGCAGTGAGGGTGGTTGGAAACCACTCTCATGTGATGTGTATTCCTTATGTAGTGTTCCACGGTAGAACCCGGTTGCCTATATCAAATTTGTGTTGGAAACCCTTCTTTACAACCACCATGGCCCTCGTTCAAGAATATCTGTAAAAAAAAAAGAAATCAGCCCTTGTGCATACGGAATCAGCCGCTAGAACATTCAGAATCAGCTCCAAATTGGTGACAAAATCAGCCCCCGGAAAATTCAAGCAACCAGGTTAATAAGGATTACATCTCTACAAGTATCATTTACATTTTAAAAAAATACCACTAGGGCCTGGCGTTTAAAGAATTTTCATCCTAGTCTACATCAAGCGGAAAGGAAACAATGAGGGATTCTGTCCATCACACCCTTCTCTAGTGTCATACCCTTTATAGGCATTTTGACAAACACCTTGTGTGCACTAAGGGGGCAATCAAATGAAGTCGCCCCAAATTCATTCCTGTTGCAATTCCTAGGGCTAACTAATCTCATTTCCATCAGTTCAATCAACAATTTAATCAATCCACCCAATCCATTGAATTCAGTTGAGCCAATTGAACTAACCTTTGAATATTCCAAGAGTGGTTCCTCAATGACTTCCAGGTTTCGGTTGAAGATTTCATGAATTGATTTCGTCTGCAATCAGAACTGAGATTAGAACCATATCACACATCATAGTTGGTGCAACTCTAGCCTTAGCTTGTGGACAAGTTTTTCAGTGGTGAACTTCAGATGTGATTTGGGAAAATTTTCGTTTGTTACTTTGTTTTCGATATGGATGCTGGGATGTGCTTCCTATTTGAGCTACTATTCTATTGGTTGACTAAATTATTTCAATTTGGATGACCATGTATTCAATTAGAAATATGGCAATGACTTGAGTAGGTTCTAAACCTCGCCAATACGTTTTTTTTACACTTTCTTACCTTGTTTTTAGCTGCGAGAAGAGGTCTGAAAACCCGTGGTAAGTGCAAAGATTAGTGTTTTTGCAGCTTACATGGTATGAAATTCAGAACATAAGACTTCAAATTCGGAATAGAGAAGCTTAACTCGCCATAAACAGCTCTCATGTCCATAGCATTTCGCACGTTTAGCGAGCTGATTCCAAAAGCCTAGCTTGCACATCCATTTGATTCTTGTCAATGAATTTCATCATTAGAGATGCAGAGTTTAGAAGATGGAGGGAGATAGATTATTATGAGGAGAAAGAGGGACGAGGAGAAAGAGATATGAGAAAGTGATAAATAAAACATCTTGAAACTCACATATACTTTAGCATTTAATGTTATTAAAAATATAAATAATTCTAATCCACCTCAGCATTTAACTAAATGCCAATAAGGATGCCACATAGGGTGGTAGACTACCAGGGTGGTAGACTAAACAACAACAACAACGTCCCAACATATCCCGCGATTAAGCAGGGTATGGGGGGTTAGGATGTACGCACTCTTACCCCGAGGGACCCGAGAGAGTGTTTTCGAAAGACCAAGAGCGAAAGGAAACAAGAACCTTAGGAAAGCATGAGCACAAATCAAGTCACCGAGCCAGAATTGAAGCAAAAGAAGATCAGAGAGAAAGCAAGGCAAGCAAACACAACTCCACACCCCCAACTCTAAACATCTGCCACCCGTATGCGTCTCCTCCAGTGATCTCTATCCAATGCCATATCATCTGAAAGATGCAGGAAATTGAGGTCCTGACAGATAACCCCCGTCCAACTCTTCTTCGGTCTGCCTCTCCCCCTACAAAAAGCTCCAAAATCCAATATCTCGCACCTTCGAATCGGGGCCGATCTAGGTCTTCTTTGCACATTCCCGAACCAATGCAATTTGACTTCTTGTAGTTTATCAACAATACTCGTCACTCAAACTTTCCTTCTAATGTCGACAATACTGATTCTGTCAAGTCTCGTATGCCAGCACATCCAACGCAACATTCTCATCTCTGCCACTAGCAACTTTTGTTCTTGAGCTTTAGTGACTAGCCATCACTCTGAGCCGTATAGTAGGGCCGGTCTAACAACCACCTTGTAGAATTTTCCTTTCAGTTTACTAGGACTTTCTTGTCACAAAGCATCCCTGATGCTCTTCTCCATCTCAACCACCCTGCCTGAACACGATGATCGATATCCCAATCCAATTCACCATCACTTTGAACGTACGAGCCTAGATACTTGAAAACCTTTTTCTTGGGAATAAGATCTTCCCCCAAAACCACAGACGAGTCTGGATCCCTGACCTCTCCGAAGCGAAACATGACGTATTCTATCTTGGTCCTACTCAATCTAAAACCCTTGGACTCCAACACCTCCCTCCAGGATTCCAGCCTGTGATCCAAACCCGATCTAGAGTTGTCCACACGCACAATGTTGTCAGCAAACAGCATGCACCGAGGAACCTCTTCTTGGAGCGGAGCAGCAAGAGTATCCATAACCAGCGTGAACACAAACAGGCTGAGAGTAGATCCCTGGTGAAGCCCCACTCGAACCTGAAAGTAGTCTGAATCCCCACACGGTGTTCTGACGCTAGTCAAGACTCCATCGTACATATCTCCGATAACTCTAATATAAGACCCTGACACTCCCTTTTCAATCAAGCATCTCCAAAGCAGCTCTCTCAAAACCTTGTCGTAAGCCTTTTCTAAATCAATGAAGGCCATATGCAGATTCTTCTTTCTATGTCTATGCATATCAATCAAACGCCTTAGTAGATGAATAGCTTCCATAACTGATCTACCAGACAAGAAAGCAAACTGGTTCTCAGAAATTTGAACCAATCTCCTGAGTCTTACCTCAACAACTCTCTCCTACATCTTCATCGTGTGACTGAGCAGCTTGATACCCATGTAGTTATCGCAGCACTGGACATCCCCCTTGTTCTTGTAGATTAGAACCAATTTACTAAGTCTCCATTCAGATCGCATCTTCGTTGGCCGAAAGATAGCATTGAAAAGAGAAGTCAGCCAAACAAGACCCTTGGCCCCTAACCATTTCCACACATCTCCCGGAATATCATCTAGTCCAGCTGCTCTATTGTTCTTCATTTTACAAATAGCTCCCTTAACTTCCTCAATAGAAATGCACCGGTGGGAGCCGAACCCGGAATATCATCTAGTCCACCGAAAAGTTGGGAACCTCATTGAGCAGTTCAGAGAAATACCTCTTCCATCTACCCTTGATCTTCTAATCATCAACCAACACTTGATCGCTCTCGTCCTTGATGCATCTAACGGTGTCGATGTCTCTGTTTAACCTCTCTCTATGCCTAGCAAGTCGATAGAGAACTCGCTCCCCTCCCTTCTCGTCCAAAACCTTATACAAACTCTAAAAAGATTTATCTTTAGCCTTAGCAACCGCTCGCTTGGCCACCATCTTGGCGATATTATACCTAAATCTGAGATCCACACAATCGTCTTCAATGCCTCTATGTAACCATCTTTGGAACACTAATTGTTTAGCCTGCACCTTTTCCTTCACTTCCTCGCTCCACCACGCAACCCCTCTAATGGGCACATGACCCCCTCTAGAAACTCCCAACACCTCTCTTTCAACTCTGCGAATACAACCTGCTAAGCAGCTCCACATCGCTTCTGCATCACCATGCAACTCCTCCCAACCCTCTTGTTTTGCCACTTGTCAAACCTTATCTTTTAGCTTAGGCCCATTAGATCACAGGCGCCACCACCTAATTTTCTCAGCCGAAATATGATTCCTTCTTCGAAGACGACCCCGCACCTCAAAGTCCAGAACAAGGAGGTGATGAGGCGATGGAAGACCACCAAAGGGGGTCACCTTACAATCCTTACACCGGCATAAATCAACCTTTCTTACCAGGAAGAAGTCAATCTGCGATCTCCCCACCGTTCTGACAAACGTAACCAAGTGAGCATCTCTTTTCCGAAACCAAGAGTTGCAAATGACACTCTCAGACGCCCTAGAAAACTTTAACAACGTGGTCTTACCATCATTTCTCTCGCCGAAGCCAAAACCTCCATGAACCTCTTTGAACCCGTCATCGCCCTTGCCAATGTGAGCATTAAAGTCACCACCAATCACATACTGTTCTGACTCTGGGATAGACCAATCCAGAGAATCCAAAGCCTCCCAAAATAACCTCTTCTCCTCAGCTCCGCGACCTACTTGAGGAGCGTATGCACAAATCACACGAAGAAAGAAGTCCTCCAACACAAGCTTAAGCGCCTTCAAACAGTCATTCACCCTCTGAACATTAACCACTCGATCCTTCCAAAGCTCCCCGACCAAAATGCCAACCCCGTTTCTCTTCCTATCCAGACTCGAGTACCACAACTTCCACCTGTCGATGAGACGAGCCTTACTCCCCACCCACTTTGTCTCCTGAATACATGCAATGTCCATCCTTCTGGCCTTCATAATCTTCAATAGCTCAATCGACTTACCTGTGAGGGTCCCAATATTCCATAAACCAAATCGCAAAGAGGAACCCTTAGGCTGATGTGAACCATGAGGCTGCGATACCCATTGAACTGGCAAAGAGAACACTGGACGAGGCATACGTACCCAACAAGCAGATAACAAACCAGGAAAGGAAAAACCACACAAGGATGACAAATAGACAAAGAGAGGAAGCAAATCACTAGCCCACTACTCGGCCAGGACACAAAAGAAGTTACACAAACACAATGTAAAGATGGAAAGATAGCTAATAAAAGCAACCCACCGCACAATACTAATAACAAGATGAGCACACAAACTAGAGAGTTATGGAAAACAATCTAAATATGCAGGTCAATGCAAAGAGGAACAATAAACAGTATGCACAACGGAATGCACAACGGTATAGATAAAATATAAATGGCGGGAAAGAGAATCACGAATAATAGGTTGCGAAATAACTAAGGAATTTGAATGAGGAATGATAAAAATATAGAAGAAAAGATTAGAGATATCGAGCCCCTAAAGGGGCCTAGGCGGCTCACGATCGATCCCAAAGACCCGGAGCTGATAATCGCTCGGACCCAATTGCAATCAACTTTAATTAAAGAGTAGATATGAGCGGCTAATAATCGCTCGAAGAGAAAAAATTTCCAAACTTCCAAAGTAGAGGCGATCAAATAGTGTCGGCGGAGGAAAGGGATGCTTGATGGGCTACAATTGGTACGCCGAAGGTCTGGGAGAGGTATGATTTAGGTTGGGGATCGGAACCGGATGTTGGGGTCCCAGGGGGGAGGAGGGGGGGGGGGGGGGCGCTGGTGGCTGGGGGGGTATCGGGGGAGGTAAGGGATGGTTGAGGGAGGGTCGATTTGGATTTCGAGGTCGGGGCGGGAGGTAAGGCTTCCAGGGAGGGTCGGGGAATAGAGGGGTGGAGGATGGGGAGGGGTTAGGGTTAGGGTTAGTGTGTAGAGGTTACAACTTCAGGTGAGAATCCGAGGAGGGGGACTAAGCCGGAATTCGATTGAGGGCAGGGCACCGGAGCGGGAAGACAGTGAGAGAATCTGGTGAGGATGAGGGGATGGTGGGGGGGGGGGGCGACCGATTTTGCGGACGGAAAGAGGACGAGTGGCTATAGGGCGTTAGTGAGGAGGGAAGGGTAGAGCTGAGGGCGACGGGCTATCGCCGACGGGCTTCCCAGGCTGAGCGCGAGAGGGGAGGAGTTGCAGGAGAACGTTAGGGGCAGATGAGAGAGAGAGAGAGAGAGAGAGAGAGAGAGAGAGAGAGAGAGAGAGAGAGAGACAATGACACCACTTCAATGAAACATTTCCGTATTTTTGTTTATTTTCTTCAAAAGTGTGTAGATTTCTAAAATGACTAGTTTTAATTAATGGAGAGAGTAATAAATGAACAAATATTTTGTTACACAAGATGGGGGAAAAACCATTAAAGATATAAAGTTGTGATATTTGTGGTGGTGGTAGTCGTCCCTTCTTGCCTCCGACGAGCCACTTAATATTTTTTTTTTATACAAGGCAAGATTTTGGGAGATGTCAGATCTTACTGACGCACCTCCCAATGGCGTCCTGTCGGACGAGGGATAGGAACTCCGGATGAGATGCGAGAGCTCCATGATCTATGAAGTGTCTGAGATGAGCAACCTTGTCCGCAACTCGGTTGATTTCATGGAAGACATGGGAACAAGATGCCCAATCAAATTGTTGTAGGAGAAACTGGATGTCCATGACAATCATCTCAATCTCCCAAGGGTTGTGCCAGACACCAAAAATTGTCTTGATAACGGTGAGATTGTCACCCTCGATCACTAGTCTGACATGTCGACTAAGTGATCGAACCTGCCCGCCCAGTGGTTGTCGGCTGAGGAGAAGATGGTCTCCTTTTTGCCCTTCAGCGACTTCGCTCTGAATACGCTGGTGGGTCTGATCGGAGCAGCTGCTGGATGCCGTTGAACTTGGCCGAATTGTCGCATTACACTATCAGACATATAGAGCTGATCTTCCTCGAACATCCAATGGATGGTGCCCCTGTAACGTGACAGCCATAGACGACCATCAAAATCCAGGTCCCTACCAAAGGGCATGAAATCGACCTACAAATAATTGAAAATTTTGTTACAAACAAAATTTAAACAACTGGAAACAACATGTGCACAACTTAAATCAATTCATGCATACCTCGTCTATAGTCATCTCATCCAGCCTCCACCGCAACTGATGCAACCGCACTTCACGTGGTCCATCATACCGGCTCGATGTCGAGGTCCAAGGCATTGCCAGCTCTAGGTACCGCTCCCCATGACGTGGATCCCGAACAAGCCTCCGATCAAGTGTCATGTGCCCCCTGAAAACCGAAAAGTACAACCATATCCATACCTATAGGGGCACACTCTATCAGACCCTAAATCATTGTAAAATATTTTTAAACGACCCAATCAAAAGATGAGAGAAGAAGTTAATTACTTGCAATAGCACCGTACAACCATCCATATCTCTGGCCAACTCTCTAGTCGCCTCGCCCAAGCCTCGGTATAAGCAGGACAGGATAACCGTCGCTAGAGATAACTGCGGAATCTGCGCGGCGTTCCTCCATTGCAGAAGCACCTCAGGCCGGACTCTGTTGTTCGACTTGTCAATGAATAGCGTCGCCGACGCAATAATCCCCATAACAATAGCCGCAATGCATTCACTACCATGCTCTCAGGGGACATCATCCCGGAGCCTCTGCCGCATCGGTCCTATTACCGTGAGGAGGCTTGTTACACTCGGACCTCCATGGTCGTTGGTGCCAGTGGCAGGTGCAGGAGTCGTCGAAAGGTGGGGCGAAATTGAATTATTCAAATTTCTCCTCACATTAGCATTATCAACATTTGCAACTACATTGCGAGGAGTGGATGAATCAACAATTAACACTTTGTTGATTCGAGCAAAATATTTATCCACATTGAAAACCCAAATCATAATTCATAAACAATGAAATAAACCAACACTTGATTTGAAATTCAAATATTTGGCGTAGACTCTTCTTATATTCTTTGCTCTGAATCAATTCGAATTTTAACATTTCAATTAGCTAGAAAAAATGGATGAAAATAATACGAACTTTAAAAATCACAAATTTATATACAAACTATCTCATATTAAATCAATATTAAAATAATGTCCATCATTAGCAAACAAAAATTAATTTGAACTTAAAGTATAATTAATAAAAGATTTGGGTAAAAAATTATAAATTAAATGGTGGAAAATGTAAATCACTGTTCATCTTCTTCATTCCAATGACATGCTCAAATTGATCTGGGCATCAATCTCCTCCTTCGATCTCCCGCTCTCGGTCTTAATTAGTCGATCTCCCAATTACTCCTTGTACAATCTATGGGGCTCATATTTCACACCCATGGAGACATGCCTCTCTCACACACAATCTAGACTTTATATCCTCTCTCGGATCTCAAGATCGAACAGCTCCCATGGCTGCCTCCCTCGGACTCCGACTAAATCCCGATAGATCCCTCTTATCCCCAGGCCCTCCTCCTCCTTTCACCTTGCAATTTTCGAGCACGGGCGAAGACGGAGCCCAAATCAAATCGCATATAGGGAGAACCAAGAAGGTCAAAAGGTGGGGCGACTGCCTACGCGCGCCCCACCCTGCGGCCACCCCTGGTTGGTGCTCTAACCAGATCCTTCCCCACATCATCCGGCACCACAGCCGAACACTCCTCCCCGTCCATCCCAAACACTAGTATGAAATACACATCGTGCAGGGTGACAGTGATCTCTCCCCAAGCAAAGTGAAAGTTGTTCATCTCTGGATGCTAGTTCTCAATGAATGCACTAATGAGACTGTGATCCACACACTCCCACGAGAAGTCTCGCAACTGCCATAGCCAGTTGTCCCGCACTTCAGCAAACCACGTATCATCTCCATCCTCCTCCACCAACTGTTAGCACGCCCTAACATCTGTCCCCGTGTTTGGATACGCAATACCCTCACCAAGGTGGCCTCATCCTATCTCCATATAGCTTCGGCAACGTGTGACGGGTAATCCCCCTAATTTGCTTGCTTGGTTATCCTGCCTAGCAACCCCTGATCCGCTCCCCTCGTCCTGCTGGCCTCGACCCGTCTCCACATGATGCATCGGGGCAGGTCCGGTCTGGTCTCCTCCCATCTCCTAATCTTGGGCAGCGCTATGTTGCACCATAGGGTCGTACATATCTTGCTTTCCGGCACCAACGCCTCCCCTAGCTGTCCGGACATCCGACTGAGACTCCGAATCAACTCCCGACGTCATGATGAACCGGTGATAACCCCGAAAAATCGATGCCCTCGAGTATGTACTCTCGCTCGCTCGGGGTCCCATGACTGGTCACGGGACCTCCCTCCCTAGGATGGCTAGTCCCAACCCTCCATCTCCGACCAAGGGTGTCGTCTCATCGTACGAGTTAAGCTAATCGCTCTCAAACATACTCCCAAAATATGTGACATACACCAGGGGCTGAGTCTCTGATAGATCGTCCAAATGCTATGCTCCCGTATGCTCTGCTGGGTTCTCCTCTATCCGTTCATGCACCATCGCCTCATGCTCCTCTCAGGCAGACTCATCACCCATCTACACTACTGCGTCTTCAGTGCGGTCCGTCATGAGCTCATTCTCTAACCGCGCCAACACTATAGTCTGCATAGACGGTTGTGACGTCTGGGCTCGTACGTCACCTAGGTCGATAATTGACTGACTAGAAGACCCAACCCCCATATCAACACCTATGGAACTATCCCGAACCATAGGATTCTCTACAACCTACAAACATAAAGGAATAGACTCAATCTGGACACATGAATCTCGAAACGCCTTTCTTGCCCTATCAGCGGCCCTCCGGACCGATTGCAAAACCACCCTATAAGCTAATCCCCACGATAATATGGTTTGTATACAATTAAAAAATATTTCTAAATCCTATCGATTAAACATGTTAATCTTCAATTCCCACGCACAATTCTATATCCTATTAATTAAACATAATTCTAATTACTGTAGCTAAATTCACTCTATGTTTATTCGTTGTATAGTTAACTAAGGGCAATACATACATATTATAAGATTTTCCTACAAATATTTTCTTATTCGTTGCTATTATTTTCATATGAAATAAAAAACTCTGTCTAATTGATTCGTACAAACCTCCCGTATGCTGAATGTCCCACGACCACATCTCCGAATCACCGGAGTCGACTACAATTCATACAACAATAATATGTTAACACTAACTTCTTCTCATTCCAAAAAAATGGAATCGAATTCAATATTCTTTAAGTTTTCACTTGCAATTGATCTCGCACACCACGGCCAACACCACGATCCTGATCTCTGTCACGACTCCTCTCCCCCACCATTGCTTGCGAGATATCATGAAAAAAGACGAAAGGCATATAAAGGGCGAGAAAAGAAGACAAGAGACGAAAGTCGTAGAAGGACGAAAAGCGAGAAGGCACGAAAGGCAAGAAGTGGAAGACAGCGGAAAATCGGAAGGTGTGCCGAGGAATGGGCTCCTCAAGCCTATTTATGGGCCCCAGACCCCACCGTCGGGGGATACGGTGGGCACTGTAGCGTCATTCCAACGTTCAAATGCCACCGTATCCCCATGCGGTGGCCATATTTTAAATTTTAAAACCCACCGCATGTGTATGCGGTGGGCTTATTTGATATTTCAAAACCCACCGCATGTGTACGCAGTGTGGGCTATATCCCAATTTTTGAACCCACCGCATGAACATGCGGTGTATTTCAACATTACGGAGCCCGTTATGTCAAAATTCACCGTTTTATACGATGGTGGGACCACATACGGTTCATCACCCACCGTTGTATGCTGCGGTGGGCCCTGGAAAACGTGATTAAGGCCACCGCCAATATCTACAATGATTAGTGGTGGACATAGTAAAAATTAGCGGTGAAGATATCCACCCCGAAATAAAACTGATTTAAAATTAAATTTGACGAATCACTATTACTCAAATGGGGAAACATCTTTTGGTTTTGTAATTTATGATGATAATGCTAAAGTATTGTGTCTTGGTGTGGGTAATGCCCTCCTTAGGCATAATCACCATGAGTTCATCTCCATTCTCCAAGAAGCATTTAAACAAAATATTCAAAATGTATTTGCCTAATTAGATAATTTGGGCATTATTAATGTGTTGGGTGCAATGTTTTAAAAGGCGTTAGGCGGACGCTAGGCGGTGAGTGGCCGTCTAGCGCCTAGGCGGCAAGGCGGGTGCCTAGGCGGCGCCTAGACGGACATAGAACAAATATGATTATTAGCTTATATTTTAATGCATACCACATGTCAGTAACATATATAATATAATAATAATTCATAATATCACTTATAAACCCAAATTTGGGGTGCTTAACTAACACTAAAGTAAATAAACACAAAAAGTACGCATCCGACTAGTGACTCTAAACCTCCTAAAATCTAAAACAATAGGTTCGACTGAATGACAAATACATCTCGACTTGGGTGATAAAAAAAACCCTAAGTCGACGAATCACATGCCTAGAAGCTAAAATTGAATAATCGTTGGGTTAGGCGGTCCTAGGCGGCGCCTAGGTGGGACTAGGCGGTGGATATGCGGAATTCCGCCTAGAAGGCCACCTAGGCTTAAAAATTCCTATGTGCCTTCCCGCCTAGGGCCCAAGCGCGATTTTTAGAACACTGGTTGGGTGACTAATTAGAGATGATTATTTATTTATTTTATACTCCGTATTAACTCAGAGATGTTCAAAACTAATTAGAGATGATTATTTTTAGAACACTGGTTGGGTGACTAATCAGTATCTAATTACTGATTGGATGTTCAAAACTTTCAAAACATCACACTCAGTACATCTAAAGATGTTTTTAGATGTTAGTTGCATAGTCTGGACCAAAAAAAAAAAAAAGATGTTAATTGCATAGCCAACCAATTAACTCAGAGATGTTTTTGGATGGACTAAAGTCACTAGATTAGAATTTAGAATGTAGTTTGTCTAAATCTTTTTCCTTTTCCCAAAAAAAATAGAAAAGAAAAGAGTTAGCTATGACTATGAGTTAGTAGTTGGCCAACTTTAAACCTTCTAATAAGCATATTCCAACATATCCTTTTATTCCTTGATAAACATATTCCCAACATATTCGTCATCCATAGACACCAGCATAGTTGATGGCAAAATTTCACATTGAACTAATTAAAATATATTTACCCTTTCAAACTACACAGTTCAAACTTCAAACCCTTGACTAGCAAGCAGTCATAACACCAATCAAGATCACCTTCAACACTCCCTATAATATTCTCTACATGATTTTTCGAAATAAAAGTTTATAAGCATGGAAAAATAGATGCTTGAAATATGAATATAATTTTTTTTAAGATTAAATACATGTGAAAATAATTTAGAATGCAGGGAGTGGCACTTTAGGTGAAACTTTTGTATAACATCACCAACACTGGGTAGGGTACACTTCCACTGACGAGAGAGACGTTGTAACCAAAAATCTGAACTCATTTGAGATTTGAACTGTATATTCAATTCACCATGTAAACGACGAACAAGGAAGGTACAGAGTATGGAAAAACACAAGATAATCCGCAGGCTATTTATCCACACAGCACGGCATGCGTTGAGCAACGACTTCCCGCCAGAGCCTATATTTTCAGCCAAAACCCCATAATATACAAACATACTTCCTTCTCTCGGTGCTTATAAAAAATTTCAGAACTCCCTCTAAGCATGAATAAATATGTGCGCAAAATGCCAGTTTATGTAACAGATGCACAAGGTAAAATAACTTAATATACCTCTTCTGAAATTCTGTGATCTCGTCAAGATTTTATGGGCTAAGCTTCTTCATCGGATACACCTTGACAGTACGAATGTGTAAAAGACCTTTGCTCTAGTAGTAATAAGCTTGATTCATTGATCATGATACTGTGCAGCAGAAGACCTGTCGCTTTGCTTTTATCCTCTATAGTAAGATGGCGCTTCTTTATCTGTATTTGTCTACTTTCTACTTGCCAGCGATCAAAGAAATCTTCGTCTGAAGTTCCTTCTTGTTGTTTGATATGAACGCATAAGAAGACCAACACCGATTCCAAGTCCGACACACATTCCAAGACCAATTCCCACGCCAACTCTTACCCCGGCATTGAACCAAGTGAGCTCACCGTCCTCGCCTGGATACATCTCTTCAGAGTTTAAGCTGTGGCCAAAATTTGCATCTACCCCATACCCATCAGACTCTACATTGGCAAGCTGCACGAGATATCAAATATTGTCAGTTCAGATGCATCAATTTTGGAACACACAAAATATCATTTCTCGGTTCACAATCTAAGCACTATTTCTATCAGGATTTTTTTTTTCATTGATAAAACTGTATGTAAATATGACCAGAATTGCCTTCAACAAACTGTATGTTTGTCAATATGCACTAGAAAATTCAGGACAAAAACGAATAAAAGATCATGCCAAAGTCCATGTTATATTAACTGCTGCAGACCTGTGATTGACCATCCTACTCCAAGAACAGAAGGCAGCCAAGGTAATTACAAGACCACACATTACGTCAAATGTGATGGGTGAAAACTATTGAAAGAGTTGAGTGAGCGGCCCAATGTTTGCAGCTCGGGCTTTTCATGGTCAATTAAGTGTAACTGTCTACGCAATCAGAAATGTCCTCATTACAATGAATCAAATGAGGATGATACAAGCTTTTATTTTTTTGTTAGTAGAAAGAGGAGACAAAAGGTGATGGAGAACAAGAGCAAATCAAAGAAACACATAAACACTCATTCTAGCCAACACACTAGGCTAATGCCTTAGATTACATATCCTCTCAATAACCTCTAATTAGAGGGCTGTGTCCTTAAGTGCACACAAGTGGGCACTGCAAGATGGCCATGACATTGTGACTACCTGGGCATACCACTCCTTCACAACCCTAATAACCAAATTACACACAATCCACTTTGCCCAAAAATAGTCGCTCTCTCCCTCCGAATCATCTAGGCAATGCATGATATCACTGGATTCACTGCTAGTCATGTTTCCTTCACTATATAACCCTCTATATGCTCTGGGTTTAGGAAATGGTCAAATGGTCAAGGAAAAACAGTCAAACTATCCAATATAAGAGTGTGCTACTCTGCCATATCCATAAATTAACCCGGATTCATAAGCAACTCCTAACAAATTGTCATCTGAGGAGACTGTTAGTACTGGCTATTTTTAAACAAAGCCAGAAAAAAATTATATCAACGTCAGATATATCAACTGTTAGATATGCAGGACCTAAGGATACAAAAAAAAAAGCCGAGCAGAAAGCCAAAGCCTATAATAAATTAATAAATCATAAATGTCTAAGCAAGTTCTCTTTCGATCATTTCCCTCATTTACTAATCCCTTACATTCTCTATCTTCAACATCCTCGTTTCAGTCTGACATTTCATTTGCATCAAAACACAACCTAGGGATGTTAACTAACAGATAACCAACAACTTTCTTCAGAGGCCTCAATATTCCGGGGATACAATATGATATTAAGATAAAAAAAATATCCTTGATTTGTAATTTCAAGCATATGCATGACTCTCAAGTCCTGATTGTATTGGGATGTCTCTATTGCCTATTGGTAATAACATGAAGAGATGGGATACCCAAGACGACAACTTCGTTGAAAAATCCTAATTTCACACACACACAAAAAATGATTTGCATTTCCAGGACAAGGCATATTATCCCTCTTCACAAATCACAATCCCCAATTCAGCAAAATAACACGGAGTAGATGTCCGAGAAACCCCCTGAAAAAGGTCCCGCATTTCTACCAGTTCCAGGTCCAACAAAGCAATTAAACCACGACAAAACAATCAACCCGTTAGATACCTGTAATTTCCTTTGCCGGAGGAACTCGTTCTCAATCTGCTTTTCCTTCCCCAAAGCCTCCTCCTCCGGGATAGCATCCAGTGTGCTATGCCTAGAATGTTTCCTTCTCGGGCTGATAATAATCGTTTTTGTCAAGATCACCGGGACGCCTGAGCAACAACCGGCTATGTAAACCTCCATCGACGGTGAAGCAGGAGCGAGCTTTGGCTCAAAGAGCGATGACGACCCTGCTGAGGCAGCCCTATAGCAATCCAAGGCCCAGCCAGTCCTGGAATCATTATCCAACAACCCTGAAACTTTTCCATTGCAACTCCAATCTGATTCCAATCTTTCCATAGATCCACAAAGTATGATACTATCCTTATCGTACACCTCCAACTCCACACATCCGCCGGAGACCCTAACGCTATCGGTGCTCACATACGTGACCTCGGCCGTCTCCTTGCCGACGCGGTCGCATCGAAGAGTGGATTCCGCCGGCTCCGACGATGGCACGCGGGAGCCATTGATCTCCAGCGCGACTCCGGACTCGCGGTGGACGTAGCGGAGGGTGAGGTGGTCCGGCACCACGGTGACGGCACAGGGGGAGATCCGTACGTAGAAGAGCCGGACCTCGAGAGAAAGCGACGACGAAATTGTGGATACTTCCGGCGCCATGCCGTTCATCTTGCGGTAGAGCTTTGCAGAATTCACCACCGACCTGGATGGCTTGATGATTTGCAGGGACGGATTTGTCGATTCTTCGTGCAGTTGTTGATCCATTGAAACCTAATTGAATCAAAATCTAACGGAAAGTCATGAACGGGCATCAAACTCGGCAATCTCAATTCGATTCGCGATTCCGATATTCCAAAATTCCAACAGAGGCGATGAAGACAGCCGAATCGAATAAGATTAGGGTTTCTGTATAGAGAGAAGGGGGGCACGCGTTGAGACAGGGGGAGAGGAGCGGAGATATTTTAGGAGAGGGTTCAACCGTTGAGGTTGACACTTGAGTACTTGACAGGGTAATTAAATTGAAAAATTTGTCCTGTATTTAAAATTTTATTTTATACGGAGTATATACTCCGTAAAACTATTCGTCGAAAGGACGGATTTTGGGTGGCACGTGCGGAGGACACGCTTAGTGTTAAAAACGGTAAAACTGGATTTGGAAGCTGGACATCCCATATAAATTAAGGCATTTCCTTTGAAAGATTATCCGCGAGGGTCTACCAACTACTGATAGACTACAACAATCTCATGTCTCGGTGTCCTTCGGGTGCATCTTCTGTGGATACATTGTCGAATCTACAAGCCATATCTTAGTACACCGCCTCACAACGATCTCCCTAACAAAAACTCTCCATATCAGCCACCCCTCATTGGATGATGTTGGTACAGACATTAAGCCGAACCTCCTGCTAAACAACATTTACACCAAATTAGGCAACAAGTCCTTCACTAAACTAGCTTTCGCTTGGTGGGGTATTTGGTATTTCCGCAACCATTTAGTTTTTCAGCACATAGAGAACACCTATGTTCAGGCTATAGCCATTTTCTGCAATTCAACATACCAAACTTGGAATGCCAGAGTTGATGACTCTGGGACGATGGATATAAATCAACCCAAGAATAAGATCTATGGAACCTTTGCAGGATCTAAATCAAATTACTCTAATGCTTCCAGAGCTGAGAAATGAAAAAACCGCATACATGATATTACAAACTGAACTTTGATGGCTCTTACTACCATTCGGGGGACGGAACCTTCAGCTTCGTCATTCGGGATCATATGGGAAATATACCGTCCTTAGGAGCGGGTCCTTGTAATAATAACTCCGTTGTTTATGCTCAGGCCATGGGCCTTCGGATGGGGGTCTCCAAGGCCAAATCGCTGGGGAATAATAACCTTTTGATCGAAGGAGACTGCTTGGTCATTATAAAGGCTCTGCTGGGGGACTGGGTTTGGCCCTGGAATATCGAGTTGTTGATGGCCAATACGACTGTCGATTTATATTCATTCTCTCATGTTTCTATTCGTCATATTTTCAGGGACTCTAATGCTGTGGCTGACAGGATTGCACCTCTGGCTTACACTGTCTCTGCCGATGATAGCTTCACTAATGATCAAGAACTTCGCGTTCTCGTCCGCTCGGACGTGCTAGGAAAGAAGCCGGGTCGTCGGCGTGTTTCCTAATTCTTATATGCTTAAAAAAAAGTCGATAAAACTAATACGACTAAATAAATGAGTTTAATAGTCAATCATTAATATAAACAAAAAATAATTATTATTTTATAATAAAACTAAATGTGACCTGACTTCACCCAACCTGAACGTGACTCAATCCGAAATCTATTTGACCCGAACTTATCCAATCTGAAATTTATTCGACCCAATTCGAACCCGACCGAACATACAATATACTCGACATATCACCCAATACATATGACTCAATGTTCTATAAATCAACTTTGAAAAACATATTGGGTATAAACTCTACTATTATTTTATTATTTTGTGGTGGAGTGAAGTGGAACAAACACATCATATTCCCTTTTTTTTTATAAGGCAATAATTCGAAGGCCAGACAGACTTGTCTCATCGAGAGGGAGACAAAGTCGACAGATGGCGAACCGTCAAACCTATAATCATAAATAAAACGGTGCAATACAAAGACGGTAAACAAACAACCCAATAAGAACAGACGAGCCTCACCCAAACAAGCTGAGGACAACAAAGATAGAAACGGAGCCAAGCGCCACCAAGCGATGACACCGCTGGCCAGCGGTACATCAGGAGTCCATGTGGGCGATGAAGATGAATCTCAAAGGAAATTTTCATAATACAGAGTCGTCTCGATGCACACCAACATGACCCCAGCCAGACCCGACACCGGACGCCAAATCCCCACCTCAGACTAGGACAGTCAAGAACAACCAGGAACACCGTCGAGAACCACCCTCATAGAGAGCGCACCAAAAAGTCCTTTCAGGAGTTTATCAAGACCCTTTCAGAATTTTTGGCAAATCCTTTCAAGAATTTTGTCAACCCTTTCGGGATGTTTGATCCTCCAAGACGAAATTATAAGCAATAGAATTTGAGCAAATTAAAATTCACTTTTCAATCCCTTGGGTCCGAAGGACAAAAACTTGGCCCGCAGGACCAAGAGCTTGGACCCGAGGGAAAAGAGAATTAGGCCCGAAGGACCACAAGCTTGGGCCCAATTAAAGAAATTCGGGCCAAGAAAGGACACCAATGGAGCACCTCGGGCCCAAGGAAAATCCTTAGGGCCCAAGACAATCAGAAGCTCGCTAGACGGGAGTAAAACATTGATAGAAACCCAGCCAAACGTACTCCGACCAAGGAAACGGGCAGGAAGGAGCGGAGCTGAATCCACCGAACAACAAAAGACCCAATCTGAATTCACTAGATGAGGGAGACGAAAAAGCAGGAATGAAAAATACCCGATTAGGGGATGGTGGCACGCCGGAAGGGGGACGGAGCAACCATAAACCGGCGATGAGCCAACGATAGGACAATAAGGGGCCACCAGACGCCCCTAAACGCTAAAGCCCCAATCTAATTTCACAAATGGAGGGAGACCTAATACAAATGAAGACGAGACGATCGGTAGAGAATGAGGAGGGTAGCCAAAGGAGGGAGGCAAAATCGATGACAAGAACCGGAAGACAACCCCATACCCAGGAACGAACTAGACGGACGATTACTCGGGAGAAGCTGCAAAAACTAGTCATCAACACCGGCAACGAGAAATTTTGGCGAGGACGGGTCGATGAAGTGTGTTTAAGGATAAAGATTAAACCAAAAAAAGATGGAAAGACAATTTTGAAGATCCCGAAGGATGGTCTACTCAAAAGAAAGTTTCTCTCTTTAAAGAGAGAAACTTTCCATATTCCTTTTTTTATTGATAGATTGGAGTGGCACACACCAATGCATCACACTTTTCTTGATTATATGGAAATAATTATTAAATTAATTGATTTATTTGGGTCTGATGATTCATGTTCCATGTATAATGAGTTTCGAATAAATTGAGTCTCGAGTAGATTCGGTTTAATTTGAACTCGAGTTTAACCCTTTTTTTTTTTTTGTCAATCTATGTCGATTTTGAGTTGCTTGATTTTTGTGTTTCTCAATCAAAATTCGCCATTTGACAATTATGCGATAAGTCCAAAACATTAAAACTAAAGGTTGGAATTTACAATTAGCAATGATTAAAATAGAAATATGGGAAAATATTAGGCGTCCTAAAATTCTATATGCCCTTGATGAAATAAAAATCAAAGGCCCTAAGTCCCTGGACATTATAGTATTGCTTAAAAAACTTTTATAAATTAAAACTATCACCTAATCTAGTTATTTTTATCATATATTAAAATTTTATAACACTACAGTAAGAATGATATTATTTGATAGTAGAATTAATAGTGAATATTTTATTAATTATATTTCTCTATGTAAAGATTATTTAATTTATATTAATTTATTTAAAAAATATGGTATAAATAAACCAATCATTTATTTATGAGTGTATTTTTACACCTAATAAACGACATAAATAACATGCCGCTGCAGATCTGCTCGTTTGGAGATCATTTGAGAGGAACCCTCTCTCGTAATTTTTGAGGAACAGGTTGTCGGTCGGGAATAGTAAAATCTCGACGAAAGAGACAGTTGAGCAAGTCATCCTGACTATACGAGGGTATGTGCAAATCACTCAAAGTCACCTTCGAGCGACGCTTCGCATGCCTTTCCACTATACCCACAGTAGAGGCCGGGTAAGGGACCCAGGATTCCTCAGACGTTGGACTCTTCCTTGACGAAGACGAAACCAGAAGGGAGTCTATGTGCTCAGAAGAAAAATGATGACCCGTGTCCTTCCTTTGTGACAAAGAACCCTACCAAATGCTGCCCTTAGAAGAAGAAGAAATTGGGTGAGGTAAAGAATAGTAATCATGATCTAAACGCTTCTGGACTCTTCTCACCTTAATAAGACTACCCAAAGTTCATTCGTGGACGGGCTCCACCTCATTTGATGAACTGGATTCCCAGAAGTAAATGTTGATGAGCTTGAGGAGACTCTAAGCTCTCATCAGAGGATCGCGGACGAGGGAGGATTCTAGCGTCATCCCTCACCCCTCTCGACATCATTCAGATTAGGGATGGCAACGAGGCGGGTTCGGGGCGGGGAGTACCCTTCCCGTCCCCGTCCCCGTTTGAAAAAAGTCCCCCCGTCCCCGCTCGGGGATTAAAAATGCCCCCCGTCCCCATCCCCGTCGGGTCCTCGTCCCTGCTTAATTTTCCCCGTTTGTATTACCCGCGGGTTTCCCCGTCGGGTTCCCCATTTAAAACTTATGGTTTTCCTCTATTTAATAGAAAACTATAAGATATTATTAATGTTATGTAAAAAAATATGATATAAATATTACATATAATATCTCATAAATGTAAATTATAAGGTAAAAGTTTAAATATAAAAGAAAAATTATTAATCTTAGGTAAGATATAAACAAAAATGGAGATTTTATATTTCCCATCGGGGATCCCCGCGGGGTTCCCCAACGGGGACGGAGCGGGGCGGGGATCGGGGTGGGGACTACTATCCCCGTCCCCATCCCCATTTAAATTCCCCATCCCCGTCCCTGCAACGGGGATTCCCGGCAGGGATCGGGGAGTCCCCACCCCATTGCCATCCATAATTCAGATGGTTGGAATCCTCACTAAGACTAGACATCCTTGAAAATAGTTTAACTATGCTAGAGATCCGCAGATGAACCTATAGGCGTGGATCAAAATCATCAAAGAAACACAAAAAAACCTAAAGATCTACAAGCCCGAATAAATCTGATAGGTCAGATGAAAAGAAGAAAAATTAAGAAAGAACAAACTCAAGAAACATGAAGAACATCAAGAATAGCCCAAAGGGTTTACCTAAAGAAGGCGGTGGCAAGCCGGAAAACTCAACCGAAAAACCTAGAGACAAGAACTAGAGCGACAACAATAGAAGAAACAGAAGTCAACGAAGAGTGAAAATCCGGAAGAGTAGGGAGTAAAAGTGAGCCAAAGTAAAAGCGAAACGGCCCCATTTATAGGTTTTTTTTACCGACGGTTAGAATTCACCCCCATGGGCTGATCCCAGACCCATTGGGCCCCTTCGGCCTATCGAAAACGGCCTAATACAAATAGGCCCAACAAGCATCGATGAGGCCACATATTTCTAGGTTTTTTAGGTCGCGCCAAGTCTTCCAAACTTCGCCCCACCCGAGGAGTTGTGATGAAGCCTGAAGAAATATTGGCTAAGTATGACGCGACGCTTGGGGGCCCTTAATGAGGAAAGCCAAGCAGTGACCAAGAAAATAATTAAGGGAGACACCAGCGGACGAATATAACTATCTTCAATCCATCCACAGATGATCAAAAGGGTACTTCATGACCGTCATGTGCCATGCATGCCCACCTCCAATGAATTTTGTAAACCCGCCACGTGGTGTAACGCTTCCAACACATGTCATGATTGTGTCCGTACAACTAAGCAACTATAAAAGGAAAGTGAAGACGTGGAAGAAGGGGCTTTTGGAAATCAAGGTATCTAGGGAGGAGGGGAGAGAGAGAGAAGAAATAGAGCTACAGTCGAGTGTGGCAATCGACCTGAACCTTTTTACGCGATTGAACCACCGATCAGCTCCGCGAAAGAACGTTCAGTAACTTTAACATCTAATATTAATCTAATTTGGAGAAGCCCTCGTCGGGAGCAGGTAACCATTGTCTGCGACGCTTGATTGGTAAACTGCTTGCGTCATAGGTATGTTTCTTGGTCCCTACGGGCTTGAGGCGCATTTCTTCAAGGAGAAATTCGTGGGACACGTCTTGTCTGTGTCACTATGGCACATGTCAGGCCACATGAACATTGTCCATGTGGGCCAAGTAAGCCCATGTTGACTGTGGAAGACCCCACATGTTCCACTTAGGTCTCACTAAAATGGGATTTTTAGGGGGGACTTCTTCACTAATAGACACATAAATTACACAAGAAGAAAATGATTTTATCACAAAATCAATCACTAACAACGAGGTAAAAAATGCTTTCTTTTCCATCGAAAAACCTAAGTCTCAGGACATGATGACATGACACCCGAGTTTTACCAACTATAATGGGACATTGTTGGACCTTCAATTATTAAGGCTATTAAGTGGTTTTTTTTTTCATTCGGGTAGAATGCTAAAGCAAATAAATCAAACTTTTATCACCTTGATCTCAAAATGCGACAACCCACTGTTGAAGGGTAAAATTTTATGATTTCATAAATGATGTCACAACGTTCATTACATGTGAAAATGTTGTCAATTTTATTCATTCCAAGACAAAGTTAGACAATATAAAATTGGGCTTGATATTGCTTTAAAAAGAGAGGCCCGATGAGCCCAATACATGTGCAGTTAAAATTGTACAGTTTTCAACTGTTTCTTTTATCTGTGCAGTTAACAAAAAAAATAAGGGAGAAATATATTGGCAAAAATTCTGAGCAGTTATGCACTTGTGCTGAACTACTTGGACGTGGGTATAGGAGTTATCCAAGTAACTTCTCCTGTTCTCACCCCTTTAAAAGGCTACTGCAGCCTGCAAAAGGGAGGCCTTTGGTCTGGTTTTATTCCCCCTTTTAGCCCATTCAACTGCAAAACAAAATAGAGCAGTTGTTCCTTTCGGCTTGGCCTTCTCCTTCCTTTTGGTTTCCTCTTGCTGGCTTTCTTCTTCATCCAAGAAGAGCCCTCTTCTGGCCCAAAACTACCTGCAAATATACACACGCATCAACAAGCAAATCCAATAGCACAATTACTGCAATAGAGAAGAAGAAAGAAACAAGGTAGCTTTAATGGCTTCCGAGACCCCCCTTACAAAGCATGGGCTTTAAGTAAGGGTTTGGGTTTCGAAATCATCATTTAAGATCTAAATTAAGGGAAAATGATGCTGAATTTTGCCTAGAAGAGGCCAATCGTTGCAGACAGTGTTCTAAAAAACGGCCTTGGCGGCCGCCAAGACGGCGCCAAGACGCTTGGCGGACCCACACCGTCCCGAATTCTGCCTTGGCGGTGTAGCTTGGCGGCGGAGGGCCTTGGCGGGAATGGAACAGCACCTTGGCGGCCTTGGTGGGTGCAATACGGATACTTGGCGGCCTTGGCGGGTGCAAATCGGGCTTGGCGGGGAAGAGTTTTGGCGGGCACGGGACGGAAGCTTAGCGGTCTTGGCGGTTTTAAATTGAGATTATTTAGTTTTTATACTTTCAAATTCCTCTATTATGAAATCATGATACTTATTTAAATATATCTATATGATTTTATATTTGGTTAAAATAACTTTAAAAAGGGTCAGGATGATTTTTTATTTGAAATGCTATAAACTTAAAATTAATACATAGTTTATTATAATAATATATGTTTTATACATAGTTTATGGGATAAATATAACAAAATAATCAAAAACCGTTTTATCCGCCAAGAACCGCTAATAAGGCCGCCAAACCGTCTTGGCGCTTAGCGGTACTCTGCCGCCAAGCATCCGCCGAGCGTTTTTTAGAACTTTGGTTGCAGAAGCTCGATCCTCGGAACCCCCTCTTACAAAGCATGGGCTTTAAGTAAGGGTTTGGGTTCCGGGATCATCAAATCGCCCTATAAAAGAGGGCGAAATGCTGCCCAATTTTCCTAAACAGGCCAACTAGCAATCTCAGACAAGCTGTAAAAAAAATTCCATCGCAGCCAAAATGAAATTCCAATTAAGGGCTAAGTTATGCTCTAATCAAAGGCTAAGTTCTGCTAAAATTTCCCCAAATGAAGTTTTAACAAATAAGGCCGATTAATTCACAAGCTGGAACTAAATTCAGTGGGCAAATTTTTAAATCAGAAGTTCCTGAAGGTTTGCCCAAAATTGTCAAAACTGGCGAACATTTGAAGCCAGGTGAAATGAGAGATTGCAGAAACAGAAAAGTTCCAATTAAAGCAACAAGTGTCGGTTTAATCAAGTTGAATTCGGGCATTGAAATTGAACGATGAACCAAAAACAGAGAGGAGTAAAGTTCGGACTAAAATCTCCAAAAATTCACATACCTAACTGACAGATCTTTGTTGATCGGTACTCTCTCGGCTTATTCGTTCTCAGCCACCCCAGGTCTCTAATCCGCCGCCTCCTTCTATCGCTCGAACCAAAAAGCCCCAAACTAAAACCCTAGAAATTGAAACCGAAACCAATCAAGTTTCGAAATTGGACATTCGATTGGAAGGGGGTTTAGTTAGGAATCTAAAATTTAGGCTACAAATTACCTAAAGATCGGATTGTACACGAAATTTGGAAGGAATTCACAAACAAAAAAAAAACCCTAAAACACACCTGAGCCGTCTTCGGTTCGTTTCGGACTGCGAAAGCTCGTCCCACTCTTTCCCTGCTTTCCTTCGCTTTGATCGATTCAAGGCCGGAGCTCCAGAGCTGTGGGTAGAAGATCTCGTTGCTATCGAAGAGCGTCTATGGCGATTTCCCGTCGCTTGGAGGAAAGATGAACAGAAGGGGAGAATACGCGTTTTTAGTTTTCTGTCTTTAGAAAAATGGACCGGGTGGATTTGTTAATCGTTTGACCCGGTTTAGCAGCAACACAACACACAAAACAAAGATTGAAGGACATTGGGCTGGGCTCTCTTTTAAGGAAAGGAAAATGAAGAAATGAAGTGGACTTAACTTTCCCTCGGAGACATCTCAAACCAAATTGGGTTGTAATGTGGAAACAGATCCACCTATAGTCTTATACATATCATACATGATGATTATGTATGATTTGGAAAAAGAAAGAATAAAAAAAAAGGGAGGAGAAAGAGAAAACTATATGTTCGGCAAATTTGAGACTAAGTTTGGTCAATTGCAAAACCCACCCACTAAATTATAAGAATTATTTTTGGTATAAATTAAGAATTCGAGTTTGATAAAAAAACATAAAATTAAGCTCGTCAAATATTCTTTGCCAGTTAATTCTAGTGGGTCAATCTCAAATCGACTTCAATAAAAACGGAGTCAAAATCTCAAATCAAGTTTCACTCAAATATAAACTTGGTTTTTTTTTTTTTGAAAAGAACTACGTAAGACTTGATACTCGTTTACGAGTTACGCAGGAAATTCGATATTAAAATTCAATATATATCGGATTTAGTCACCCGTTTCAAATCAAATCAAATTTGCCTTTGACAGAATTACGTAAAGACTTGACGCCTCCTATCGGCTACGTAGGTAACCCGATATTACATTATAAAAATATATCGGGTACAGTCGTCCACCTCAAAATTCCCCTTAAATGAATATGAGGTCAAAACCAAACAAATTAAATTTGTTCGTTAAAGAACTACGGATGATTTGATCCCGTCCTAACGGGTACGTAGGTAGCTCGACATAAAGCTTATGCTCGTCGAGTACAATCGTCAATCCAAAAATATTAAATCGGTTCGTTTAGAACTACGTAAAGACTTGATGCCTCCTATCGGCTACGTAGGTAACCCGATATTAAATTCTAAAAATATATCGGGTACAGTCGTCGACCTCTAAATTCCCTTTAAATGAATATGAGGTAAAAATCAAACAAATTCAATATGTCCACGTCGACTCGATACAAAGCTTCTGCTCGTCGAGTTCAATCCCCACCCTCAAATGATCTTACGATGAAAATCCAATCAAATACAAAATTTCCTTTTGTCCCGAACTACGGTGACTTGATTCCACCAAACAAGTGGATACGTAGGAAACCCGGTGTAAATCAAATTCTCACCGAGTCCAGTCACATCCAAACTTTCAAACAAATCTTTCTGAATTCATTTGTCGACTCTAGTCTGTTGTGAGGAGGAAATCGAGTATGAAATATAACAAAATAGATCAAACCAGATTCAGGCCCACGCAAATAAATACAAGACTCCTCCAATGCAGTAATGGGAAGTCAGGATCGAATCCACGAGGAAGCACGTCAGCAGTTCTTAGGTAGCTGTAAATCTCACAGACAAAGCAGCAGAAAGACAGAAACAAAGGAACAAAAGCAGAAACAGAAATAAAACAGAAAAGAACAAACAAAAGCAAAGATCAAAACGAAAACAGAAAAGACAAAGCAAAGCAGAAACAAAAGCGAGGACACAGAAGCTACTCGATCTCGAGTAACAGTCCTCTATATCGACTAAGGAGGTCGACAACAGAAACTCAGAAACGAAAGCAAACAACTCGAGACAGACAACAATCAACTCGATCTCGACCACAACCTACTCGAGATCGACTAGAAACTGCAAAGACAGAAACTTGAAAATCGACGACAGGAAGCAGAAATTCAACTCGACCTAGACAAACCGTACTCGAGATCGACAAAGGCAAGTCAAGACAAGTTCAGAATCGACGACAGAAACTCGATGAAGACAACAGTGTACTCGATCTCGACAAAGCCCACTCGAGATCGACAAAGGCTTCCTCTAGATCGACAACAGTAACTCTAGATCGAGTAAAAGACAGAAACTTTAAAGGCAAATTTTCGAACACAGAACTCAGAAATTCAATGAAATAAATCAATATATAAAAGGCTCCCAAGGCCAGGGTTTCAACACCACAACGATAACCATGCAAAGTAACACATAAAGGCATAAAAGATCATACTTTCCATCAAATAACTTTCGTTATTAACAAATAGGCATATAGAGGCTTTCGCATAAACCCTAATTGTTACTAACCCTTTTTCACATAATTAATCCAAGTTGCATTAAGATCACTTTCGCTTCAATAACACAAACAAGGATCACCTTCAACTCTCGCAAAAGAATCATGCTCATAGGGATAGAAGACGAATTGCATAACAAGATCTGACATTTATCGCGTTGCCTCACATGGCCACCGTCGGGCTCACCCCAGCCCCAGAAGTGGGTGGACTACTCGCTCTTCATCATCAAGAAAGACATCAAATAACAAAAGAAACTAACTTGCATTAAATTAAATAAAGAAAGCTTACAACCGACAAGACAAATCCGCTTTCGCCTCTCCACCTTGCTTGTTACAAACTCTCTCTCTCTATCCTACTTACTTGAATTGATTGTGAATTGGAATGAATGAAAAACCAGCCCCTAGGGCTTTATTTATAGCCTTCTATTCCTTGCTAATCAAGGATAGAATATCTATATCTATATCTAAAATTATATCTAAAAGCTTTAATGATAAATAAAATGCTAAAGGGAAATAAATCTAAAAGAAATAAGATAAATCTAAACTAGGTAAGTCTTCATGATGTTGATAGATCTCCTTCCATAGATAGAACTTGATAGAATTCGGATAGAATCTTCCTCCTTCGGCCCCAAGGAATCCCAACTCTACTCGGACAGCACTTCGTCGACGCGTTTCCCGGGACATGGTCTACTCGACATCGACAAGGGTTTCGTCGACCTCGACAAGGATTCGTCGTCTCGGCTAACTGGTGCTCGATGTGGCTCGGAATTGGCTCCTGGCGCTCGTCGATCTCGACTAGGACCTCCTCGAGATCGACTAAGGTGGTCGACGATGCTTGGACTGGTGATGTCGACTAGAGCTCCTCGGCATGGACTCGGACAGGGTGGCTCGTCGATCTCGACAAGGTCTAGTCGAGATCGAGTAGAGATGTGCTCGGCGTCCTCGTCCTCGGCTTCTCGATCAGCTTCTCTCCTCGACTCCGGGTGTGGTGTCTAGGCCTCGTCGATCTCGACCAAGTCTTATCGAGATCGAGTAGACTTCCGGAGCTGGGTTGGCCTGGCTCTCGACACTGCTCCTAGTCGACAAGTCAGTGCTCGGACATGCTCGCCGAGATCGAGTAAGGTCTACTCGAGATCGAGTAACCTGGGTTCACAGCTCGATTCGACTGGTTCCGCTGCTTCTTTGACTTTGGACTTCTGTAGTGGATTTCCGAGCTTTTCTGACCTTCCTTAGAATTGCTGTAAAATGCCTCGAATTCTGCGAATTAAACAGAAACTGGTGTAGATTCCATATTTTGGAAAATAAACATAAACTACATAGGTTCTGTACTATCTTAACCCAAATAAATGAAATGTATGCAGAAATCGATATAAACTTTGCTGTAAAACATGGCAGATTCAACTCACAACATAGTCGTCGCAAAAATCAAATTTCCATCAAATCCAAAGTGTCTCTTCCGACTCGATACAAAGCTTCCGCTCGTCGAGTTCGGTCCTGACCAAAGCTTCAAAAAAATAAATACCAAATTCAAATTTGTCCTTTTCAAGAACTACATGTGATTTGATCCTTTCCAAAAGGGTACGTAGGAAACTCACAAACGAGTTCAATCACAACCCCCAAATTGACCTATAAGTCAAATCTCAAGTCAAATCAAATCAAACTCTACGTCAAACCGTTTTCTATGCAAATGATAGGCGGGTGCTTGAGTTACCCTTCCGAGAAGGTGGGCTCAGGTTACTTGGGTGGAGTTTTGTTCGAGCTACCCTTCATAGAAGGTGGGTTTGAACTTCATCCTCTGATGCATACAAGAAAACGAAACCAAGTCCAAACCAAACCAAACACAAAATCCAAAACACTCTGAACTACGTAAGGCTTGATTCTCTTCCAAGAGATACGCAGGCAACCCGTTAAAATTTCGGGTGCAGCCCAAATCACCAAAACCACTTAAATCTTGGTATCGATATAACTTCGAATCAAGAGGATAACCAAAAGGGGTCGAACTCAAATATTAAAAACTAAATAAAATGTGTTGTTCAATTATTTGCGCATTTTTGTCCAACACCCACGAAAAACAAACAATTAGAAATCAGTCAGCCTCTACTCGAACCTGTATAAGGCAATTGCAAAAATTATTACAGACAAATTAAAAACTATACTAGTGAAAATAATTCATCCATTGCAAGAGGCTTTAATAATAGATAGAGTAATTCATGATAATGCACTCATAGCAGATGAAATATTCCACTATTTTCTCTCTTGGATGGGTCGTGATGGATGGATAGCAATCAAACTTGACATGGAGAAAGCAATAGAGTAAATTGGGATTTTCTAATGGCTATTTTGTCTAAATTCAGATTCTGCCAGCGATTCTCTGGTTGGATTAACGAATGTATTCAAACTGTGTCGTTCTCCATTCTGGTTAACGACGAACCTATTGATACGGGGTTAGCCGTGAGGTGGTCCGATCTTCGACAATCAAGCAAGAAACTAAAGAAAGACTCAAGAAATAACAAAGAACGCAACAAGACTCAAGAAACTCGATCAAGATGATCAAGATTCGACCAAGACTCAAACAAGAACACCAAGAACAGTAGGTTACTCGATGTGGACAAAAGAAAGATTCAAAGACTCGAAATTTCAGATGCAAGAATTGAAAGACACGACCTAATAAGGACTGAGTCGATCTATATAGAACAAGATAAAGACCACAGGCCTCCTAAGAGGGTAGGAACCAATACCAATGACTATATAACCCACCTCTACAACCCTATACAACCAAGCGGACAACTTGAAGGCACAAGGAGGGGGCTTGTGGATACTAGGATCACCAAGTCTTGCGAAGTTGATGAACACAAAGCAAACCAAGCTGAGATAGATACCAATTCGTGAATGATGAGCACAACTCTAATCATCCAACAATCACTCAATGTGTTTCACACAATTTGAGAAGACTAATTCTATTCATTATGTTCCTACTGATAACAATGGAAGAACTCGGCTTAAATAGGCCTTAAGGGCCGAGTTGGGCCGAATTCTAGATAAAAGTATTACTTAAAGTAATTAAATAAAATAACATATAGAATTTCCTAAAATAACTTAAGTAGAAATAATACTAAAATAGGAAATAAATATAATGTTCCAAGACTTAATAAAATCCCATCAAAACCAGCAACAACTCAAAGAATGTAGATTTTGGCCAAGCTCTAGGTCGAATCTGGAAAAACCTTCAACATCAAAGTTGTAGATCTCTTCGTCCTCGTTCTGACAAGGTATGACACGCCTCAATCCGATAAATATTGAATCCGTATGACCCATTTTACAGAGACGTCGAAAAGCTGTCAAAATTCTGATCGAGAGTCTAAAACGTCATTTGCACGATCTTCTCCCAAGGTGGAGCCTTCTTCTTCCTCTTGAGAAGGACATCATCCGAAGGTGTCTTTGATGGTCCCGCATCATTCTCCCTTTCTTGAAAAAGATTCGTCATCGAATCCAAGGTCGCATATGATTCCGCAAAGACCTCCACAGGAGCTCCTGGATCGAAAACCTTATGTCCATGGAAACTCATCTCAAGAACGATTGTTGTAGGGATTGACCACTTCTCGATGGTTATTGTCTCAGCTTCATCTACAAAATCAAGAAAAGAAACTTGATTAGTGCATAATTCATATTTCATATCATCTTCATGATGTTCTAACTTAATATGTACTGTAGCTTGGTCATTAATCCCTAAGTTGCCATCCAATTCTAGCAAGTTGTCTCCCTTTTTCAAGGCTGAATTTTCAATTAATTCAAGGCTAGTAATAGGAGAAGAATTTGCACCATCAATGATCATATTAGAAACTTTGCCTTTTTCTAAGCATCTAGTATGACATAAATCTTCTCTTTGATTATCATCACAAGACATAGGTTGAACACTTAAATCAGTCAAGAATCATCATGCTCATATTTAATGCAAACATTATCATCACAGGCAAGTAAATTAAGATCTTGATCTTTATTAACATGCTATTTAATTTCAACAACAAGCTGAATATCTATGCTAGGAGAAACATTAAGTTGATTAGAAATAGGATGAGTTTCTTCCCTTTCAATTGGTGGCACTGCAACTTGAAGTGGAACTCCTTGTCCAGACACCGTATTAGATACGGGGTTAGCCGTGAGGTGGTCCGATCTTCGACAATCAAGCAAGAAACTAAAGAAAGACTCAAGAAATAACAAAGAATGCAGCAAGACTCAAGAAACTCGATCAAGATGATCAAGATTCGACCAAGACTCAAACAAGAACACCAAGAACAGTAGGTTACTCGATGTCGACAAAAGAAAGATTCAAAGAGTAGAAATTTCAGATGCAAGAATTGAAAGACACGACCTGATAAGGACTGAGTCGATCTATATAGAACAAGATAAAGACCCCAGACCTCCTAAGAGAGTAGGAACCAATACCAATGACTATATAACCCGCCTCTACAATCCTACACAACCAAGTGGACAACTTGGAGGCACAAGGAGGGGGCTTGTGGATACTAGGATCACCAAGTCTTGTGAAGTTGATGAACACAAAGCAAACAAAGCTGAGATAGATACCAATTTGTGAATGATGAGCACAGCTCTAATCATCCAACAATCACTCAATGTGTTTCACACAATTTGAGAAGACTAATTCTATTCATTATGTTCCTACTGATTACAATGGAAGAACTCGGCTTAAATAGGCCTTAGGGGCCGAGTTGGGACGAATTCTAGATAAAAGTATTACTTAAAGTAATTAAATAAAATAACATCTAGAATTTCCTAAAATAATTTAAGTAGAAATAATACTAAAATAGGAAATAAAGATAATGTTCCAAGACTTAATAAAATTCAGTCAAAACCAGCGACAGCTCAAATAATGTGGATTTCGGCCAAGCTCTAGGTCGAATCTGGAAAAACCTTCAACAGAAAAGTTGTAGATCTCTTCGTCCTCGTTCCGACAAGGTATGGCACGCCTCAATCCGATAAATATTGAATCCGTACGACCCATTTTACAGAGACGTCAAAAAGCTGTCAAAATTCTGAACGAGAGTCTAAAACATCAATTGCAGGATCTTCTCCCAAGGTGGAGCCTTCTTCTTCCTCTTGAGAAGGACATCATCCGAAGGTGTCTTGGATGATCCCGCATCACCTATGGACACCTTCCGCCCTCATAGGGGGCTTATGCAAGGAGACCTTATCTCTCCCCACCTATTCATCATAAGTGTTGAGATTCTCGCGAGAAAACTCCAATGACAAAGCGAACTATCTCGAAACACAATTGGTTTCAAGATCTCTAGGAGCGGATCATCAATCTCATTCATCTCTTTCGCCGACGATATTATGATAATATTGACCAAAGCGACCCCGGAAGCAGGTCGAACCGTGAAAACTATACTCGATGAATATCGCGTGATCTCCAGCCAGAAGGTAAATATATTTCCAAAAATCTGCCTTCCAAGCCACAAAAAGAATTACAAACGATCAACGACAACGAATCCAATCCAGCCTACAAATCACTAATCAAATAGCATTTGAAAAACATCTCGATTGTCCGATTATTAACGATAGAGTGAACAAGCGCACATTTGAAGAAGTCCTTGGAAAATTTAAGAAACAATTAACGAAATGGAGAGCGAATAAACTAAACCAACAAGGAAGAGAGGTCTTAGTTAAAGCAAATTTAGCTGCTAAACCTAGTTATATTATGCAAAACTTCATACTCCCGACAAGGATTTATAAGGATCTTGATCAGATTAATAGATGTTTCTTCTGGAACAAAGACCATAATTATAAACCACTTATTGGATGGGATAAAATTTGCAGACCAAAGTGTGAAGATGGTTTGGGTCTTCACAAGATGAAAGATATATATGAACAAGACACTATAGATGAAATTACTTTGAAAAATCCTCGCGGAACCTCAAAACGAATGGGTGAAAATTATCAAAGAAAAGTATATGAAGGATGAGAACATATGATACTACAAAAGGAAAAAGAACACCTCCTGACAGTGGGAAAAATTGATCGAGATCAATGAAGAATTTTGTTCCGGCCTGGTTTGGCAAGTTGGAAACGGGAAAACTATCAAATTCTGGAAGGATAAATGGCTTGACATTAATGGAAAGCTTCGAGAAAAGTGCCTCCGGGATCAAGTTGATGAACAAGAAACGATCAACAACTTCATAAAACCAAATAGAATTTGAAACAAAGAAAGATTAGCCGAGTTACTCCCTACGGATATTGTTGAAAAATTTGTTGTAGTGCATATTTCTTCAACCGACTTTGAGGATAGATTATACTGGTACCCCAGTAGACATGGGTGGTTCTCCATTGCCAGTGCCTTAGACCACATCACAAAAAACATAAGAGATAATACCGACCAACTCAAATGGATATGGAAAATTGACTACCTGCCAAAGGTCAAATATTTCCTTTGGAAGAACCTTCTAAACAGAACCTTCGTTGGAAGGATGGATAAACAACTTCTATGTTCCAATGGATTGTCCCCTTTGCGATCATAATGCCGAGGATGCCACTCACATTTTCACCAAATGTCAAACTACGCGATCCTCCATTGGAAGGATGGATAAACAGATCGAATGCATAATCCGAAACACTGACAAAGATAATAAACCATATAAGAATATAATCATGGAGATCTTCACTAATCTTTCTTCGGAGCAAAAATCGATCCTAGCGGTTTTGTGAAACTTAATTTTGATGGTTTGAAGGTTGTTTTGGGTCATGTTGCCTCCGATTTTGTCATCTGGAATTGCCAAGGGGAAGTCCTTTCGTGTGGTGCCCGTGGTCACGTGATGGTTTCCGTTGATCGTGCTAAGTGTCTTGGTTTGCTGGCTGGACTCCAGGAAGCTGCAAAGAGGGGTATCTCTTGTCTTAAGGTGGAGGGCGATTGCTTAACGACGATCAACGCCTTGAAGGGGATTTGGTGGTGTCCGTGGAAGATCGAACTAGCGGTTTCGGATGCCCTTGGGATTTGCCAGGTCTTTAAGAGTATTTCTTTCTCGCACACCTTCAGAGAGAGGAACTGTGTGGCTGATAAGCTTGCTCATCTTGGCTTTTCTTCACAGTTAATTGACGATTGTGCTCCAGCAGAGATCACCGACGTTGTCCGACAAGACACTCTTGGACGGTGGGTTAACCGTGGTTCACCACCCTCATATTCTTCCCTTGTATAAAAAAAAATCAAATAACAACAGTAAAAATATTAAGGACATAACTAACTCATTCAATAAATTATACGATTATACCTGCAACAGTTTTATCTGGTTATGGTTATTATCTGTCATGTACTATATTGGTGCCCCAGTGCTCGCTATCTTTCATCTTACCACATATATCACCCATTTCCTCCTTAATATTGAATCTCTAACCTCTGCTCTAACCAATTGCCGAGCTTTCCCAACTCGTGTATATCTCTTCATACCTTATTTGATATGGTTTGCAATAAACTTCATTACATCGACTTGCACTCCGGTGGAACGATCTGGCTACAACTCATTCTGTTGGGATACCTTATGGTCATTACATTGCTAGTCTCTCGGTAACTTTCAACATCTACATCTCACTCTAAATGTTGGACTCGCTGTTATTATACATCAACACCTTATCTTAGCAATCTTTCAAAAACCTATGTAAATCACAAGTTCTTTTTCTATCTGCTTTATTTTTATATGGGCACTATCATCTCCTTCTCCCTCATGTATGCTGCTCCTTGTGATTTGATCTCACGTACTATTACTTTCTGGTGTGTACACAAATCTCCAGTCATGGTAGAGGACTTGGCCTTCTTTAAGGAAACCAATTGCTCTTTTATGAACAGGTCCTTAAAGAAGAATATATGTTCCTTTAAGAACAACCCAATCCAAAATTATACCCCATTAACTATTCCTTCAACCATCTTTGTTTCTTTTTGGGCTTGGACGCTACACTGCATGCTGAAGAATGCACCAACCATCAACCATGATGAATTAAACATAAAGCTAAACATGTTTGTCATCCTATTACGCATCTCATTATCAATCCTCTATATTATAGTTCAGGCAACACATCCGACAAGCTCTTGGCAGTCTAAGTAATGCCATCACCAAATCTACTACTCATCTTGGACTCGCAATCCTGGAGACTCCAACCCATTCACTCCTTTGCTGCTATGGCATCAATTTCGTCGCTTGGCGGTGTCGGCTACATTCCCAAGTATTGTTAATTGATCCAATATTTCTTGTCATTACCATAAAAAACAATGTATATCTCACCTGCAAACCCCTGGTTAGGATTATTAACTGTCATAACCACAAAAAAAATTACTGGATACCCATCCTGGTTACAATTACTCTTTCTATTACACTATTATGTTTACCGGTTCTCAAAACAATGAGAACACTACCCAAACTATACCAATTGACCACTCTCCTAATTTATCTCCATTAGATGGGGGCACCAATTATGAAAACCTTCTTAGCTTTCATTCCTTTGAGCTAAACCCAATCACCAAGAATAAAAAACAATTTTTCTATGAAAATTAGCTATTGGAATGTTCGTGGCCTGGACAGGAAGAATATTTGGACCGAAATTGACACTATTTGTAAAACTGACCATATAGCTATCTTAGCACTGGCAGAAACAAAATTGCAAAACCCTCCTAAAGAAACACTTTGGCATAAGGCGGGATTCGATCATTCCCACTTCTGTGCCTCAGTTGGGCTCTCGGGCGGATTATACCTCTACTAGAAATCCTCCCACTTACATAATGAAACCTTTGAAGTAATACAAAATATTATAACCGATACATAATAGCAAAATACTACAACGTCCTAAAACAAGTATATGCCCCTCCACAAGACAATTATAAAGCCAATTTTTGGTCAAATATCTCGCATATTATACAAAATAATTCTCTCCCCTTCATAATTATCGGGGACCTTAATGACCTTGTCTTTGCTTCTTATAAAATGGGGGGCTCCCGTCTGCCCGTGTACAGACTAAATAGACTAAACAACTTCATACTACAACATGATCTATTGGACTCACCCACTTATGGAAATCAATTCACCTGGCGAAAAAAATATCAGGACCTGACAATACATATGAAAAGCTAGACCGGATTTTAGTTCATAAGGACTTATTCTGCACCCTTCCATACCTAATAACTAAAAACCACCCGTTTACAACATCGGACCATAGTCAGATAACTCTAGAACTCACCCAAAACTGCCGTCCCCCAATGCAACCCTTCAGATTTGAAATCGCTTGGTGCAAGCAGAAAGATTATGAACTCATTGTCCGGAAAGCTTGGCGGGTTGATCCCCCAGGCTCTGCTCTGTTCAAACTAGTAAAAAAATTACAAAATCTTAAACACAAGAGCAAAATCTAGTGTAAAAAAACCACAGGAAACATACTCTCCCAAGTCTCCCGCACAGAACAGGAACTCCAGAAGCTTCAGCAACAACTTATACAAAACTACGACCAATCAGTAGATAGGAAACATAAACGACTATCACAAAAATACTCCTAGATGTTAAACTTTCAAACAACCTATTGGGCCCAAAGAGCTAAACGATTGCATCTGAAAGCAGATACCAACTCTAAATACTTTCATCGTGTAGCTACTGGTAGACGAAACCGAAACATAATCAAATCACTAAGATCGGACGCTGGAATTAATTTAACCATTGACACTGACATTCCACTACTAAAAAAACAGGAAATAGCTACAGATGGTTAGCCACGGATTATAGGCGACCGTGTATTCGTGGCCATTAGCGATAACATTAGCCACGACTGTTTCTGACCGTGGCTATATTCGTGGCTAATACTCATCCTGGTATGACGTGCCAAAATATTCGTGGCTATTAGCAACGACCCAGATGTCCGTAGCTGATTTCGTGGCTCGATATGTGTCAATGTCAGTAATTAGCCACGAACGTAGCCACAAATAGGATTGCCGTGGCTGTGTTCGACGCTGATATGGCCACAACACAATATCCGTAGCTAAATCTGTGGTTATTCATCATCGGAAATCAAATGAACATGTGGTGAGTGGGCCTTGGGTCACTAATTGTAGGAGAGTCGAATATATATTATGAATATGAGTCCATCAATGTTTAAGCCTTATAGGTGGTCAAGCCCGTTAGAAATAGTCAAAGCCCAATGAATGCAAGCCCAATATATCAATTGTACGTCGTATTAATGAGCTCATCCGTAGTAGCCACGATTTTAGCTACGGCCATATCCATCACTAAATCCGTTGCTATTTACGGGAGCCCAAATGATCTTAAATTTATTATGGGCCCAAACATGACTATGCTATCCTCGATTGGCCCGTTAATGGGCCCAAAATATGACTATGAATTTTTTATGTATACAAATTAATAAGTGTTGAAAAAAACATATATTAACTCATTAATAAATTCTTATAAGTATATTATAAATTTATGATTTGAGGAAAACTCATATAAGTGACTGATAAATGTTTAATAAACCTTAAATTAAGGAGGTATTTATACATCATCAAAAGTCTTCTAAATTAAGATATTATATAGATATAGATAGTCAGTAAATGGGTAAAAAAAATAAAAGGTAAAAAATATAAATGTATGAAAGAGATAATGAGAAAAAAGAAAAAGAAATAATAAGACAAAATTGTGATTAGTTAAAAAAAAATAAAAGTAATAAATTCTTATGAGCATATTATAAAGCTAAGTTTTGAGGAAATATTCATAAAAGTAACTAATAAGTGTTGAACAAAATCATATAGTAACTAATAAATTATTATAAAAATACTATAAGAGTATATTTTGAGGAAAACTCATGTAAGTAAATAATAAGTGTTGAATAAAACCTTATATTAATTAATAAATTCTTATTATAACACTATAAGGGTATGTTTTGAGTAAAACTCATATAAGTAACTAATAAAACCTTATATTAACTTATAAATTCTTATTAGAATACTCTAAGAGTATGTTTTGAGTAAAATTCATATAAGTAGCTAATAAAACCTTATATTAAGTAATAAATTCTTATTATAATACTATAAGGGTAAGTTTTGAGTAAAACTCATATAAGTAAGTAATAAAACCTTATATTAACTGATAAATTATTATTAGAATACTCTAAAAGTATGTATTGAGTAAAACTCGTATAAGTAGCTAATAAAACCTTATATTAAGTAATAAATTCTTATTATAATACTATAAGGGTATGTTTTGAGTAAAACTCATATAAGTAACTAATAAAACCTTATATTAACTAATAAATTCTAATTAGAATACTCTAAGAATATGTTTTGAGTAAAACTCATATAAGTAGCTAATAAAACCTTATATTAAGTAATAAATTCTTATTATAACACTATAAGGGTATGTTTTGAGTAAAACTCATATAAGTAACTAATAAAACCCTATATTAACTTATAAATTCTTATTAAAATACTCTAAGAGTATGTTTTGAGTAAAACTCATATAAGTAGCTAATAAAACCTTATATTAAGTAATAAATTCTTATTATAATACTATAAGGGTATGTTTTGAGTAAAACTCATATAAGTAACTAATAAAACCTTATATTAACTAATAAATTCTTATTAGAATACTCTAAAAGTATGTTTTGAGTAAAAATCGTATAAGTAGCTAATAAAACCTTATATTAAGTAATAAATTCTTATTATAACACTATAAGGGTATGTTTTGAGTAAAACTAAGTAACTAATAAAACCTTATATTAACTAATAAATTCTTATTAGAATACTCTGCTAAGAGTATGCTTTGAGTAAAACTCGTATAAGTAGCGAATAAAACCTTATATTAAGTAATAAATTCTTATTATAACACTATAAGGGTATGTTTTGAATAAAACTCCTATAAGTAACTAGTAAAACCTTATATTAACTAATAAATTCTTATTAGAATACTCTAAGAGTATGTTTTGAGTAAAACTCATATAAGTAGCTAATAAAACCTTATATTAACTAATAAATTCTTATTATAACACTGTAAGGGTATGTTTTGAGTAAAACTAATATAAGTAACTAATAAAACCTTATATTAACTGATAAATTCTTATTAGAATACTCTAAGAGTATGTTTTGAGTAAAACTCATATAAGAATCTAATAAAACCTTATATTAAGTAATAAATTCTTATTATAACACTATAAGGGTATATTTTGAATAAAACTCATATAAGTAACTAATAAAACCTTATATTAACTAATAAATTCTTATTAGAATACTTTAAGAATATGTTTTGAGTAAAACTCATATAAGTAGCTAATAAAACCTTATATTAAGTAATAAATTCTTATTATAACACTATAAGGGTATGTTTTGAGTAAAACTCATATAAGTAACTAATAAAACCTTATATTAACTAATAAATTATTATTAGAATACTCTAAGAATATGTTTTGAGTAAAACTCATATAAGTAGCTAAGAAAACCTTATATTAAGTAATAAATTCTTATTAGAATACTATAAGGTATGTTTTGAGGGAAATCATATAAGTAACTAATAAGTGTTGAATAAAACTTTATATTAAGTAATAAATTCTTATTAGAATATTATAAGGTTATGTTTTGGGGAAAACTCATATAAGTAACTAATAAGTGTTGAATAAAACTTTATATTAAGTAATAAATTCGTATTAGAATATTATAAGGGTATGTTTTGAGGAAAACTCATACAAGTGACTAATAAATCTTTTATAAAACCTTATACTAAGTAATAAATTCTTATTAGAATACTATAAGGGTATGTTTTGAGGAAAACTCATATAAGTAACTAATAAATGTTTAATAAGACCTTATATTAACTAATAAATTCTTATTAGAACACTATGGGAGTAAGATATATTTGAGGAAAACTCAAATAAGTTACTAATAAGTTTATAATAAAACCTTATTTTAACTTATAAATTCTTATTAGAATACTATAAAAGTATGTTTTGAGGAAAATCCATATAAGTGAGTAATAAATGTTTAATAAAACCTTATATTAACCAATAAATTCTGATAAGAATACTATAAGGGTATGTTTTGAGGAAAACTCATATAAATTACGAATAAATGTTTAATAAAACTTTATATTAAATAATATACAAGTGTTGAATAAAATCTTATGTTAATTAATAATTTCTTATGAGAATAATATACAAGTAATTTTATTTTTACAGTTTTTGATAAAAAAATTTTTTGGTGTTTTCTGATAAAATTTTAAAGAGTATTTGACTTTGTTGTTATTTTAAAAGATATATTATAACTTTTATGAGTTTTTTTTATAATATTAATGTTTTATATTGTACTAGTATGTTTCAAAATAGAAAATTCCAATCCAATATGGATATATATATATATAAAGTGAATATGTGTTGAAAAAATTTATATCGACATTAATTTGGCGGAATTGGCGCGGAGTGGAAATTTTTTGGGCGGCATATTTAACTTTTGAGGGGGAAACTTGCCGGGCTTGAAATTTTAGAAGTGTGGCCCGGGTATAAAAGCAACTTTTCACTTTCTTAACCCTAATCCTCAATTCTGTCTTCAGTTCACCGCCTCACCTCCTTCAGATTCAACACGCTTCCATTGTAGCCTCTTGTCTATTCCTCCACTATCGCCTCTAGTCCCTCTCGCTTCTAGTCTCTCTCGCCTTTCCATTGCAGCCTCTTGCCTCTTCCTCCATTGGTGCCTGGAGTCCGAATCATCCCAACGCCTCACTTGCCTAGAGTCCGAATCATCCCAACGCCTCTTCTGTCTTCAGTCCAAATCATCCCTCTCGCTTCTAGTCTATCTCGCCTTTCACAAATTTCTGTTTCACAGAATTTTCGTTTCACAAATTTTGATTTTGTTTCTGAAATATCTGTTCACAATTGTTTCACATAATTTTTGTTTCACAAATTTTGATTTTGTTTATGAAATATCTGTTCACAAATTGAAATACATATTTTCGATTTTGTTTCACAAATTTCTATTTCACAGATTTTGTTTCCAGGAGCATGACATTTAGGTTTGTTTCTGTTTTTGGAATTGATCGATTCCCATGTTAAAAATTTGATCTTTATTTTGGCATTAGAAATTTCAACATGTTGCAGATTTGGGCTTGTTTATGTTTGTCGGATTTGATCGATTCCCATGTTAAAGATTCGATTTTTATTTGCAAGGGGTATTTACTGTGATAGAACAAGCAGCCACATGACAGACATTAGTGTAACGAAAGGGGATGTGAGATTAATGAGCTCAAGAGTTTGAGGAATCTGAGTACGATGACGACCGCGCTTACCAGCGACAAGTAGTCTTCATCCATTGATGCTGTTCTGTTTGGCTACAAAGAAGAAATATATAGGAAACCTGAGACTAAATGCGTATAAAGCATATTTGCGAAAGCATGGGCTTCGAATTGCAGGCAGCAAGGTTGAATGTTTGATTAGGGTACATGAGCACTGGAGGTAGGTTTATTGCTTTGTTTTTTACTTCTCTTTGAATTGAGATTTTTCACCGTAGTCTCTCTTTAGTTCATGGATTGCTGTTTTGACATTCACAGTTTAGTAGCAAGGATTCCTGGGATTTCTGATTTTTTGGTGTGTTGATTTGGTTTGTTGAATTTGATATGCAGGAGAACTTGTTCAGGAGTAGAGTGTTTTGGAGGATTTCACATTTAGACAAAATCAGCTCTCTTAAATTAGATTATTTCAATTTATTTTTTTGCAATGTTGGTCTGTACTCAATGAGTTTGGTTTGTGTTTCCATTAATATTTTTTTGACCTACTTATAATGTATGAAATTCATTTATGTATTTATATATATTTTCCATATCATATGTATATATACAATGTTTTCAAAATACGAGGATACGAAATTTGCTACAAAATCATGAAACAAATGAAAATCGGCATTAGCTACGACTTTAGCCTCAAAAAGAGTAATGACACGAACTTAGCCACGATTTTAGCTACACCCATGCCTTATTTGCAGCAACGAAATCAACCACGACCGTAGCCACAAATTCAGCAATGGCCTAATTCCGAAGCTGATTTTGTTGCCTCAGCCACGAGTTCAAATGTCCATCACCAGCCACGGGTAGGGCTGGGCAAAAGTTGGATCGGACCGGAATCGGACCGGGACCAGACCGGAAATTAAGGTCTTGGATCGGACCGGAAATATTACGGTCTGGTCCATGGTCTAAGAAAAAGTGAATTCCGGGTTCCGGTCCAAACCCGGGATCAGACCGGAATTTCCGGTCAGACCGGAATTGGACCGGTTTTGATATTTTTTTTTAAGGAGAAGCGTGCTTACTAACCTACTCTTTTCACACTTTCACGTTTCACGCCTCCCTCTTCTCTTCTCTTCAACTTCACCCTTCACGGCTCTGTATCGCACCATCCACTCTTCGTCTTCAGCCTCGCATCGTCGTCGCCACCGTCGGCCCTCGATCTCGCTCCTCACCAGTCGCCACCGCCGCCGCTTTCATGTTCCCCGGTCGCATCGGCCACAGCCAATCCGCCAGATCCGGATCGACCACTATAGGCCTCTCTCTTCTATCTCTTTTCACTTTCAGATCTAGGTTGTTTTAGGTATATTTTCACATATTAATTTCGATTTTAGTCTAGATTTAGGGTGTGTTTGGTAATGATATCTAGATATCAGATATCAGATATCGATATCGATATCGATATCAAGTATATCGATATCAGCTGATATCTTGATATCCCTGTTTGGTATGCTATAAAGATATCAGATATCAATTCTGATATCTATATGCTGTTTGGTAATGAGCTGCTAGATATCAGATATCAGACATTTTGTAAATAGAAATAAACATACCATATTGTAGAGCCAGCAGCATAAACGAAGGCAGCAACAAACGAAGAACAACAACAACGAAGGCAGCAACAAACGATATCGACAAACGAACGCAGCAACAAACTCGAATCAAAACTCAGATGCAGCAAAAAACGGAATTAAGAGGAGAGGAAGAGGAGAAGTACCTGAGGAAGCGAAGAGCAGCATGCAGCACAGCAGTAGAGAGGGCGAGAAGGGAAGAGCGTCAGTAGAGAGCGCAAGAAGACGGCGAGAGGCGAGGCGAGAATCTGATATCAGGGTTCTATACCTCCCAAAATTGGGGGATATCAGATTTGGGCTGAATTAGTATATCAAGTGATATCAGGATATCACTTGATATCTATAGCTTGGCCCAACCAAACACTAGATATCAGATATCAGGGCTGATATCTGATATCTGATATCTAGATATCATTACCAAACACACCCTTAGAGAAATTATAAACATTCAAGGCTAAGATTTAAGAATCTCGTGCCTATTTCAAATCTAGGGTTACATCAATTTGTAATATTTTCAGATCCAGATATAAGAAATTATAAACATTCACTGTTAATACTTCAATGTCGATTTCAGTTTCCTACTTCGCTCCTCCCGCCCGCAGAGCTCTCCAAGTTTACAACTTTTAACGCTTTCGCTGTTGCTTATAACGAATTCGTTTCTTTTCAGAGTTTTCTCTATTGTTAGTTGTTGATTTTGTACTGCTTCGCTGTTTTGGTGATTGTTCGAATTGTATTGAGTTTATGTGTAGTCAGTTCACAGCAAGCTCCTAATCATTGATTACTCTCTTTGGATGTTATGTTGATTGGTTTGATTAGCGAGAAACAATTCACTTTGAAAGATGGGTGCCTCTTTGTTTATTTTTTAATTATTATTCTTAACAGTGATTAGAAAATGTTAAAGTTAGACAGTAGCATCACAAAGCTATCTAATAGGCTAATACAGTATAGCGTCACAAACTGGTCCAACCGGTCTTACCGGTCCGCGGACCGGAAAACCCGGGACCATATTTCCCGGTCCCGGTCCGATCCACGGTCCATATTCTCGGAGTTTCCGGTCCACCGGTCCGGACCGGATGCCCAGCCCTAGCCACGGGCTTAGCCACGACCTGACAATTCGTTGCTAAATCCATTGCTAAATAGCCGTCGCTATTAGTCACGAGGCATATGGCTACGGATGGCCCACTCGTGGCTATTTCCGTGGCTAAACCGGTTAGCCACGGTCATTCGTGGCCAATGCCGTGGCTATTTTCGGTAGCTATTTCCTGCGTTTTTAGTAGTGTTCGTAATGAAATTAAGTCAGCGCCGCCAACGACACAATAACAATGCACTCTTCTAAACTACACCACTCCTGAAATTACTGATCACCAGAAAGAGAAACCAGTCAATCCCGTCACCAATACTGAAATAAAAAAAGCAGTCTTCAACCTTGCAAATGATAAATCTCCTGGCCCTGACGGTTTCCCTGCTAGGTTATTCAAACACTTCTGGCACATTGTCGGTTCATCGGTTATCAAGGCAGTTAAAAGCTTCTTCATTAGCGGCAAATTACTGCAACAAATGAACCACACCTTTATCGCTCTAATTCCTAAATGTGATAACCCATGTTCCGCATCAAAATATAGGCCAATAAGCTTATGTTCGACCCTATACAAAATTATAGTGAAGATACTTGCTACAAGACTAAAACATGTAATGAGTCACCTCATACACCCCTTTCAAAGTGCCTTCATCACCAAGTGCGCAATACAGGACAATATCCTAATAGCTAACGAAAATTTTCATTTGTTCCAACAAAAAAGGGTCAATCCGGTTGGATGGTTGTGAAACTAGATATGGAAAAAGCCTTTGACATGGTAAACTGGGATTTCCTTTTCAGCATTATCTCTCACTTTGGTTTTCCTAGCAGATTTACCTCTTGGATTAAAGAATACATTACAACAGTCTCATACTTTGTCCTCGTAAACAACGAGCCAACGGATATTTTCCACCAACAGAAAGGTCTTAGACAAGGAGACCCCCTATCGCCTTACCTTTTTCTCTTAATTTCTGAGGTCCTAGCCCGTGATCTGCACTATGAATCTTACTAGCCCCGTATTCATGTAGGATTCTCTCATACTCGGGCTTGTCAAAGAATACCATTCCTCGTCTTTGCCGATGACAATATTATCTTCACTAAGGCTACTGAATCAACTTGTGACCAAATAAAAAAAAATACCAATAGCTATAGCACCTTCTCAGGGCAAAAGATAAACTTTCACAAATCATCCCTCCAAACAACAGAAAATATCCCAAATCACACAAAACTCATGCTCAAATATGAACTCCAAATACCTAATACCTCTGACCTTGGAAGTTATCTAGGATGCCCGATCATTTTCAAAAAAGTGACTAACTCCACCTTTGATTGCCTCATTGTGTCTACCAAAAACCAACTAACCAAGTGGTCTGCAAACAACCTCTCGCAGGCTGGTCGGATCACTCTGATTAAATCAAACCTAGCCGCTAAAACTCTCCACATAATGCAATGCTTCATGCTTCCCTCATCAATCCATAAAGAGCTTGACAAAATCAACAGACATTTCCTATGGAATAAAGGCCTTAAACACCGACCTTTAATCAGATGGTTTGAAGTATGCAAATCTCGGCGTAATGGAGGCCTTGGTGTTCGATCCTCTTAAGATATGAACACAACTCTCCAACTAAAACTTTTATGGAAGATTCTAGCTGAACCAACTAATCCTTGGGTCCGACTAATTACTGACAAATACCTAAAAACTGACCATATCCTTCATTATACCAGAAAAGGTAATACCTCTTGGCAATGGAAAAACTTAACTAACCTATCATAAACTTTCAAAAAGGGTCTCCGTTGGGGTATTGGTGATGGCTCCTCCATTAACTTTTGGTACGATCTCTGGTTTGGAACTACCCCGCTCTGGACCATAGCAACGAATATCTCCACTATCAAGGCAAACACTAAGGTTAGCGAATTCATAACACCAACAAAGGAATGGAACCTACAGAAACTTCAATCCGAACTACAACCTCATCTCTCCCCTTCAATAATTAATAACATTTGTCAACAGCCAATCCCCAGACATATAAACCAAGATAGGCTTTACTGGCTTTGGAGCCGAAACGAATGGTTCTCTACATCATCAACTATATATAGATATGTTATAGAAAAACAAATATCATACACAATCAGAATTCCACTGGATATGGAAACTAGACTGTTCACCTAAAATCAAGGAATTTATTTGGAAAATTACCAAGGACGGTCTACTGACAAAGGTAAAATTAGCCTCTCGAGGATTAGGATTGCCTACGAATTGCCCGTTGTTGAAAACCGAGATTCGAGATAACGAAAACGATTTGAGCGGAAGCGAGTAATAAAGAACGAGAAACTCAAGCAAAACATCCAAGAACGAACACCAGAGTTTTACGAGGTTCGGCAAAAGATGCCTACGTCCTCGGGGCCTCAAGAATCGACCAAATCCACTAAGTAATCGTTCAATAGAGGGTTACAATCAAGAAATGCAAAGATAAACCCTAGATCTAGCATGTATGAGCCTCAGAGATATAGAGAGAAGAAGACCCCTCTGTGTGGGATGACCGGAGATCGAAGAACGCTTCGATACTCCCAAACCCTAGATCTCTAGACGTGAGAGAAGCAGCAACCCAAGCCAGGAGCTTCGCTGCGCCACCACCAGGAGATCTCCGAGATCAACCAACGCCTTCGCCTCCACAATTGCCGGGGAGGAGCCAGGATCAAGTCGATAACTCGACTCAATACGACTCAGTCGAGTCTAACTACAACCGTGCATCCATGTATACCTTAGCATATAATATATACGTTATATGTACACTCATCATACACACATATATGATACAAGCACATAACAATATTACATGCAACATATATGAAAGCAAGACATGGGGAAATAAACACATAGCATTACAACTCTGTGAGATGAACCATGAGGATACAAATCTTTTACTCTTTAGCTGCCCTATTACAAAAGCGACAATTCAAATATTATCTCCTCAGCTAGCTAACACAATAGATCATACGTATAACAGCAATTTAAATGACACGTTCTTGCACCTTAGAAATATTCTTGGGAACCAACACTTTTCTACTCTTGGTGTGGCTTGGTGGAGCCTTTGGTTCTTCCGTAGTAAAAAGGTTTTTGACAACATAAACCCTAATCCGAAAACAATCCTATCATTCATTTTTGACCATATCTACAATTGGAATTGTTATAAAGAACAAGAAAAAGACCTAATAAACACCTCATTACCACAACCCATGACCATAACAAATAAATCTAGAAGAAAGACGTGCAAGTGGCGAAAACCACCAGAGGGGTGGTATAAACTCAATTTCGACGGAGCTTTTTCTAACACCAACTCTGTGTCCAAATATGGCTTCATCATCCGAAATGCGAATGGTTCGATCATCTATTCAGAGGCTGCTCTCTCTCCATTTCCTTCTGTCCTGGGGGCCGAATGTTTTGGCCTGTGGAAAGGAATTCTGAAATCCATTGAACTAAACATACACACCATCATTATTGAAGGTGATAATCTAAGCATCATAAACAGTTTATATACTGGATGCTCCTGTTCGGGGGAGATTGAGATGATCCTATCTGACTGTCTCCTTTCCCTCCAATTCTTCTCGAAATTTGAGATCATTCATTCTTTTCGTGAAGGGAACTTTGCTGCAGACTATCTCTCTCATCTACAATACCATCACTCCGGCACTTATCTCCCTTCTAACGCTGCTCTAAGCAGTATCCAGGGAAGGCCCCAGGGTGGGGCGGGCGTACGCGACCACCCCACCCTTCGATTCACGTGCCCCGGGGTTTGGAAAAAAAATAATTTTTTTTTATATATATATAGAAGTGTTGTAATAAGTAAAACTAGGATGAATATAGAATCAATTAGTCTACTTTGCTTAGTTCAAGTTTCACTAGCCTCATTTTTTAAAACAAATTTCACCTCCCTAAAAATAGCTTTTTTTTTATTTGTTCAACTTACACCCCACTTTCTTTGTTTCTACCTCTTATATCCCTCAAAAAAGTTTTTTATTTTTATTTTTTGTTCAGCTTGCACCTACTCTCTATGTTTCTACCCCCTTATTTAATTATGTTCCCACTTCTCGAGCTCCCTACTATATACAAATTATCTAGCTATAAACTAATTAAACCCCATAAAATTGGTGAAATTATGATTTGATTATGAGAATAAATTTTGTGAAATTTTCATTAGAGTTTTGATTTTGAGAATAAATTTTGTGCTTTAATTATTGTGTATGTGATTTTGAGAATGAAATTTATGAATTGAAATTGGGGTTTGTGAATTGAATTTGTGAAGCTTTATGCAATATTTGTATTTTCGTAACCTACATATTCAAATCACAATTTCTATCATGTCTTTGAGAACCAAAAGATATTATAAAGTTGGTGAGTTTACAATCCTAGCTAATATGCAAAAGCCTTGAATTTAACATGATTGAATTTCGATAAGTTTACACTCCTAAATATGACAAATGCCTGAATTTCTAATGAATGACGAGAAACAACTATCATAGCAACAAAGCAAATGTAAGCCTACTTTTCTATAATCCACTGTTAAGTTGAAAATCGTAGCTTAGGTAAAGGAGTTTATTCAAGGCCAATATCTCAGTACACACCAGAAAATTTCGCCCCACCTTTCGGAGGATGCTACGGCCGCCACTGGCAGTATCATCCTGCTCAGAGGACCCTTGGTTATTGCCTTCGCAACAACCAAATTCTTTTCGGTTAAAATAAAATAAAATAAAATAATTTACCTATTTAATACTGTGAAAAATTGGAAAATAAACAGAAATGTAGTAATTATTTTTCTATTTCCTTGTGAATTCCCCTCCCCGCCCTCCCTCTCCTCCCATTCAACAAACTCTGCCTTCCATTGGCTCTGCCCACCCCCCACCCTCTCTCTTTCAATTCATTTTCATTCTCTCGCTCTCCCTGGGATTATTTTCTCTGAATTCAGAAGATTCAGATCAGGAGATCAAAATATATATGAAGGTATATCTGTCTTTCTTTTTCCTCTCTCAATTTCCCTTCCCGGAGAATCTCATCTTCTCCACATGACTATTCTTTCTTTGCAGACTCATACATACATAATCTGCTGATTCCATTTCTTTTTTCAACTTCTATGAATCAGATGATATATATTTTTTTCCAAACAAAATTACGACCTGTTTGGATCGCCACATATATATGATTTATAATATAGTTATAATTTATTTGCATTTAGAGTTGTTGTTCATTTTATTTTATTTAATAAAAAATAATTATGAGAGTGAAAACTAATGGAGAAGTTGAATTAATGGTGTTGAATCGGCAGAAAATAGTGGTGAAGTTGGATTTGCCGGACAACAAGGCAAAGCAAAAGGCGATGAAGACAGTCACCACCCTTTCAGGTACACAGTTAAGAACCCCCTTTTTCCTATTTCATCATGTTTCACTTCACTTCCTCTGATCTATTCCCCTTTACCTTTATTTCATTTACCCATACACTATCACTATCCTAAGCTATGAAACAACAAGGGTGTGTGGATACCACTACTGTATTGGTATATATGACACTCTTCTCGAGTATGTGCTCGCTATAGGGCTGTTATATAAGCCGAGTATCTCGAGCTCGACTCAATGAAAGCTCAGCCCGAGCTCGTTCATTTCTTAAACGAGCTAAATATGAGCACACAGCTCATTCTCGGCTCGAATAACAGCCCGGCCTAGTGCTCGCGATTGTACCATATTCCGTGTTAACTGAAAATACTATTTCCGACGAATCGAATCGGAGGGGGCAATGTACATTGGAATGGTCACGATATATGAACTCTTCCATAGTATTTATTTTACAGAATTGGTAAGTATTTGATGTGGATTTGTTATCATATATAGACCAGGTTTCTGAATTTGGGCTTTGTAAGAATGGGTAGGGATTTTAGGAAAGGGCAAAACGATGCGTTCCGTATGAAAGGAAGCGAGAACGGCACGTACGCACCTTGCGTAGAATATACACACACGGCCGACCCTTTTTCACATTGTGTGTGCACATACGTACACTTACATACAACACAACACAAGCCGTGTAAAAAGGAAGGGAATTCAGTTATAAAAGCCTCAAATTCTTGACCTTATATATAATATTCTAGATGATTAATTCTTGCTAAAATATAGCTTTCTTTGTTAGTTGCGCTTTAGTCAAAGTAATTCATTAATATTATTTTAGAAATTACATTTGACAGATTGACATTTCATGTTAGGATAATGTCAAATACGTACACTCCTTCCGTGTGACACAATACTTGTCTTTAAACTATTCATACACGTTTTTTAATAAACTAAAAACTATATAAAATATCCATTTTTTAATAATTTTTTAAAAATAATTCTATACTTATTAGTAATATGTATGAATATATTATTTAAAAATATTTAATAAAATGTTGATATTTTATATAGTTTTTAGCTTTTAAAGAAAACGTGTATAAATAATAAAAGACATCTATTGTGGGACGGATGGAGTATATAGTTTAATCGGATGCCTTAGAAAAGTAATTGAACACATTTTTAAGGTAATTAAGATAGGTGGTAAATCAACATGTCCTTTTTCTACATGAAGGGTTGAAATTGGACACCCGTACAAAGGACAGAGAATAGAAAATCATAGAGTGCTAATCAAGTAATTAAATTACATTAAATCTGTAAATGTCAACCGGGTTTTGTAGGGATTGATTCCATCTCCATGGACATGAAGGGGAAGAAGCTGACCGTGATCGGGACAGTTGATCCAATCGGCATTGTGACCAGGCTCCGCAAGTATTGGACGGCAACCGACATAATCCTGGTGGGTCCTGCAAAGGAGCCGGCTGAGAAGAAGGAAGCCGAGGGAGCCAAGAAGGATGAGAAGAAGACTGAGGGAGGTGGCGGCGATGGTGAGCAGACGAAAGAGGAAGCGAAAAAGGAAGGAAAAGAAGAGGAGAATGGGAAGGAGGGTGGAGTGGGAGTGTATGACCCAATGCAGGAGATGGTGAAGGCTTATAGGGCTTATAACCCTCAAATAGCATCATCTTACTACTATGTCCAAAGCATGGAAGAAAACCCTAATGCTTGTGTCTTATGCTGAACTTTATTAGTTTCTAATTGGCTCAAATCTGGTTAATTATATGTATAGATAAGGTTTTTTTTTATCAGAAGGTTGCATGAATTGTTATATTCATCTAGCTAGCTTAGATCTTTTGTTAATTAGTCTATTTAGAATGAAGGATTGCCTACCAAAAAAAAAAGTAAAGTAGAAATGAAGGAACATATATATATGTATGTATATATGATGGTTTTGGTTCTAATTTAATTTATGTTTCCATATCTTAATATATTGTGTATAAAATAAACATGCCATTTTGCAATGATAGAAAACTTTGTTTTTGTTAAGTTTATTTTTATAATGACGTGGAGGTTTCGATGCTATCGATTAATTCTTCAACAGACACGCGGTCATTTAACACATAGAATGGGATTTAAATACTTAATCAGCTTATCTATAATAGTCCACTATAGAATAAGAGTTCATTGGATTAGCTTTTGAATTGGGATATGGGAGACAACACACAATATCCAAATATTACTACTCGATCATTATTAGGTAAGAAAGATCTTACCTGATTAATTAAATAGAATCATGCCGAATTTGATTTTAGAAAGTTTTGTTTTAGGTAGAAATTGGGAAAGGAAAATTGTGCTCTATTCATTATTCATTATGTTCATGAGAATATATACACATCAAGATATACAAAAGATAGAATTTAACTTGTGCTACAAGGATAGAATTTCCTACAATCTTATCTAAAAAGATATTTGGGAAATTCCGAATGGTACCCCTAAGGTTAAGTCTATTCCAGTTGGTGTCCCATAGTTCTATTTTTTCTGGATGGTGTCCTTAAATTTTCCCAAAATTCCGGCCCGTGCCCCTAATCCCCTCAATCTTCTAACCCCGTTTCTTTTATTAAAAAACAAAAAAGGAAAATGAAATTGAGAACCCATTAGTGCTTACTCCTGCCGCATGGTGTGGAGAACCTATCACCATGGCCTTTGATTGTTTCATCTACTCATCTATCACGGGACATCAAATTCATCTGTAAGTAGGAGGAAGGCAACAGAAGCACGAAGGGAAAGTTTGTATCATTGTATGCCCCTTCAATTTCTGGATTTTTTCCCTCATGCTCTCTACAAATATGCAAATGCGAATTTGAGAATTTTCCCTTGGATTCGAACCGATTGTGGTTCGTTCATGTAATTGTTGATGAATTTCAAACCATAGATGTTTCAATTACTTCTTGTAACTTTCAAATTCTATGGAAAGTGCTTGCATTTTTTAGCCCTGATGGTTAGTTTATGAAACCTAACTTTTAGATTTGAAATTTGATGGATCGTTGTTCGAATTTGTTGATTATTTGAGAAACCTCGGCCTTCAATTTACAAATCTTACGATTTGTTCTTCATGATGACCTTTGGGATGGGTAAAATTTGAGGGGGTTTTTGTGTGTTTTTGTTCTCCCTCGCTTGAATCGGAGCTTGGCAGTGCTGTTCGCCACCGTTCACCTCACCGAATCGACGCTTTGAGATCGTTGATGGCAGATATGGACAAGGACAAGAAGGCAAGCTCGTAAGCATTGCAACCATGGCAGGCGGCAGGCGGGTTGAGCTAAAGGTTGAAGAAGCATATTTAATTTCCTTTTTTTTTTTAATAAAAGAAACGGAGTTAGAAGAATTAGGGGGTTAGGGGCACGGGCCGGAATTTTGGGAAAATTCAAGGGCACCATCCGGAAAAAATAAAGCTATAGGGCACCAACTGGAATAGACTTAACCTTAGGGGTACCATCCGGAATTTCCCAAGATATTTATACTTATATACAAAATATCAATACCCCCCTCAAGTTGAAGCATGTAGATTACGAATGCCCAACTTGGACGTATAGAAGCACCTGAAACTGTTGCTGACCAAGAGGCTTGGTAAGGATGTCCTCCAGTTGATTCGCAGAGCGGATGTGAGAGAGAGAGAGATGACCCCTGCCACTAGCTGATCATGGACAACATGACAGTTAACCTCAATGTGCTTGGTGCGCTCATGGAAGACAAGATTTGCAGCAATGTGAAGAACCGCCTGACTGTCGCACCAAAGGTGCATAGGAAGACCATGTCGAAAATCGAGGGACCGAAGGAAAGACTTGAGCCAGATGAGCTCGTAGGTATTGGTAGCCATAGCTCTATACTCGGCCTCAGTAGAAGAGCGCGAGACTGTAGTTTGTTTCTTGGTCTTCCAAGACACCCGAGACTCACCAAGCATGATAAAATAACCCGTAAGAGATCAACGGGTAAGAGGACAAGCTGCATAGTCAGAGTCGCAGAAGGCGGTCAGCCGAAGAGAGTTGTTTCTAGAGAGAAGAATACCCAGACACAGAAGACCCTTCAAATAGCAAATTACAACCCGAAGAGCAGCAAGCCAGTGATTCTGTTGAGGGTTGGTCATGAACTGAGCCAATGTATGAACCGAATAACATAGTTCCAGTCGAGTAATGGTGAGGTAGATGAGGCGCCCAACGAGCTGACGATACTTGTCGGGTTGATCAATGAGCGGATTGTCATCAAGAGGGAGATGATGATTCTGTTCCATAGGAAATGTGACCGGCTTAGCACCAAGGAGGCCGGTCTCATGAACTATGTCGAGAGTGTACTTCCGCTGGGAGAGGAATAAGCCGGCCCGTGTGCGAGATATCTCAATACCTAAAAAATATTTCAGAGGACCTAAATCCTTCATATGAAAACAGGAGTGAAAGTACCTCTTCAGACGGTCAATAGATGCGAGATTAGAGCCACTGATAATCAAGTCATCAACCTAGATGAGAACATGCACATCAACGCCCAAGTTAGAGTATGGGAACAGGGAATAATCTGCGTAAGATTGAGTAAAACCAAACCTCTTGAGAATCGTATAAAGCTTAGAGAACCAATTTCGGGGTGCTTGACGAAGGCCATACAGAGACTTTCAGAGTCGACACACTGTACCTCTGTCCGAAGTAGAGAAACCGGGAGGCATAGACATGTAGACTTCCTCAAGAAGATCACCATGCAGAAAGGCGTTATGAACGTCCATCTGATGCAACTCCTAGTTACGAATGGCAGCCACGTACTACAAGAAAACTTTGACATACACCATCTTAGCAATCGGAGCAAATGTTTCCTTGTAATCAATGCCCTAAATCTGACGATTACTAAGGACAACCAACTGGGCTTTATACCATTCAATACTACCATCAACTTTGTGTTTGACCTGAAATACCCACTTACAGCCGATGGGATGCCTGCCTGGTGGTAACTGGCAAACTTGCCAAGTACCATTGCGATGAAAAGCATCAATTTCAGCCCTCATAGCGTCGTGCTAGTGAGCGTGACGAGCGACCTCTTGAAAAGTAGAAGGTTCCTACTGAGCACTAATAGAGGCCAAGAAGTAGGCATGTTGCGGAGGCAAGATGCCATAGTCAATATACTTAGACAAAGGATAGCTTGTACCTGAGGACGAGACCGAAGAGGGCGTCTGCAAGAGAGGGTCATGGTTGCCGAGGGAGGTGCACACATAATCGCGAAGATGAGCAGGAGGGTGGGTAATTCTGGTACTGCGCCAGAGAGGACACGACGGTGTCGGCTGGGGGTTGCTCTCCTTGACAATGGAGGAGGGGTTGTCAGCGGTCGGATCATCATGGGTGAGGGGGGTAGAAACAATAGGCGCAAGAGGGGGTGGTGGTGATGGCGCAGAGGAGAGGTAGGGGATGGTGGACTCATGAAAGACAACGTCCCGAGAGACGAAGATACGATGAGTTTCAAAGTCATACAGACGCCAACTCTTCTGGCCAAAAGGATACCCCAGAAAAAGGCATTTTTGTCCCCGAGGCTAAAAATTGTCTAAGCTCCTAGGAATGACATAAGCATGGCACAAACAACCAAAGACTCGAAGAACAGAATAATCAGGGTTGCGATTATGAAGAATCTCAAAAGGAGTTTTCCCTTGTAGAAGTTTGGTAGGAGTTCGGTTGATGAGATGACACACAGTGAGAACGCATTCACCCCAAAACATTAGAGAGAGATAAGCTTGAAACATAAGAGATCGAGCAACATTTAAGATTTGACGATGCTTACGTTCATCCTGACCGTTTTGTTGAGGAGTGGAGACATAGGAAGACTCAAAGAGGATCCCTTGATCGACAAAGAAAGGTTTTAGAGAAAAAAACTCAGACCCATTGTTGCTCCGAAAGTGTTTGACCTTACGATTAAATTGTGTCTGACTCATGGTGCAAAAGTTAGGGATAAGGCACGAGACTTGGGATTTATGACTCATGAGAAAAACCCAAGTAGATCGAGAGTAATAATCCATAATAGTAAGAAAATAAGAAGCACCACAGGTAGAAGACAATCAATATGGGTCCCAAATATCACAATGTATTAAATCAAAAGGTTGAACAGAACGAGAAAGACTAATAGGAAAAGAAGAGCGAAGTTGTTTAGCTTTGTAGCATATGTCGCAAGGGAGAATTTTATTCGTAGTAGTAGTAGTAAACCGAATTCCTGAAAAAGAACCAACTAAATGAAACGAAGGATGCCCAAGACAAAGATGCCAGAGGGTGGAGTCGGCGGCTTCAGTGGTGTGACAGACTTGAAGAGAGGTCGGCGATGGTTGTGTGGAGGGAAGGTAAGTTGGTGTTGTCCAGCGAAGCCAATAGACCCCATCTCTAGGTTCACCCACTCCAATAAACGTCCTCGAAATGCTGTCCTGGATTACACACAAACGATCGGTAATAGTGGCAACACACTGTAATTCAGCCATCAAACAACGGAAAGAGATGAGATGACACATCAATCCAGGGACATAAAGAATGTTGTGCAGAGAAATTAAGGTGTTCACAAAGAGTAAAAATTCCAGCTTCGTCGGTTGTAACAATGGTGCCATTGGGGATCATAATATAATGAGAAGAGACCGGACCAACGACTTGCAAGAGGCGAAAATCACCAGTTATATGAAGAGAGGCGCCCGTATCAAGAATCCAGAGAGTTAGAACCATACCTTCTAAAGTGTCATTACCAGATTTAGAGTTGATGGTCTGTAGAATGGACTGCAGAGTAGACCATTGCTCGTCGGTGATAGTAGGTTTGATGGCAGCACGATCATCGGCGGTGAGAGACGGAGCGACAGAAGAAGAAGCAACTTTGGCAAGAACATGTTGTGCAGAGCCCCTGTCACGACCGCTGCTGGAAGACCCACGACCGTCGTTGGAAGAACCGTGCCCGTGACCAGCAGATAGCGGAGCTCCTGTAACGGGATCGCTGATGCCACACCCGTTTTTCCACCAATCTGGAAAGCCAATGATTTTGAAGCAGGAAGAGACGTCATGGCCTGATCGACCACAATGAGAGCATCGAAGAGCCTTGCGATCCGACGATGAAGAAGAGGACTTAGAAGACGCCGGAGTTTGAGCAGCAAAGGCAATAGCATCAGCCTTGGCATCTCAATCCTTGGCGATAGTCCGAAGGCGCTTCTCCTGAACGGCTAGAGCGTAGATACTGCTGAGAGCGGGGAGAGGCTCCTGGGCAATGATGGTGGAGCGTAGAGTGCCATAGGTGTCATCGTCAAGACCAATAAGAAATTGGTGGATCTGTTTCGTTGCTTGCTCCTTAGCATGTTGGTCGTAGGTGCACTGGATCGGCGAGATCGCCGACAATTCATCCCAGAGACGCTTCAGACGACCGTAGTATGCCGCAATGGACTGGCCGGTTTGGGTAGAGCGAGCGATCTCAGAGCGCAACTGCATAATCCGGGGACCATTTTTGACAAAGAAACGGAGGTGAAGTTCATCCCAAAGAGCTTGAACCGTACTCGACAGAGTGATTGTCGAGCGAAGAGACGACTCCATTCATTGAGCCAACCATCCGACAAGCATGGAGTTAACCCTAAGCCAATGAGGGAGATCAAAATGACCCTCGACAGACTTGGCAGGGTTGCTAGAGAGGAAGTCGAGTTTGCCCTTTGCTTGAAAAGCATTGAGCATACTTGTTGCCCATTCCTGATAGTTGTCACATGTGAGAACAATCGGATATATAGTGAGAACGGGATGATCGGACGGATGAAGATAGTAGGGAGAGGAAAAGGCGGGGGCTTGGGCGACATCAGGTTGTTCGTCAGCCATGGCCGGCGTCGGTAGTAGGGTAGAAATTTAGGGTTTTGAAAAAAAAAATTATAGGAAGAGAGGAATTATCTAGCTCGATACCATGTAGAAATTGTGAAAGACAAATTGTGCTCTATTCATTATGTTCATGAGAATATACACACATCAAGATATACAAAAGATAGAACTTGTGCTAAGGATAGAACCTCCTACAATCTTATCTAAAAAGTACAAAATATCAATATTTTACTCACGTTTTACACAGAAGTTGAAGCTTTTCATGATTTTACAGTCCCAGTCCGGTACTACTCCCCAAGTAAATAGGGTTATTACTTACTATATACACAATCAATTTTTTTTAAACATATATGATCATTCATGACGAGGAAACCCAAATTTATCGATACCGGCTTCTCGAGTTAGTAAAATTGATAGATCATTTTTTTATGACGAGGAAACCCAAATTTAGTGGCAAACTTGGAACACATGATCCAGCTCGGCAATAGCTATGCTACGTACATGTAACCTTCTTGCGCTGACCGACTCGACCTACTAGTAGAGAGCAAGACAAACCTTGGATTTTCACCCAAAAAAAAGTAAAAGATATTGTGCTGACACAGGAAGACAGTTTTGATAACCAATTTCCAGGCAAAAAAAATAAATAAATTCATTGACATCGGTGTCAAAGTCATAAGGAGAAGAGAAGTCATCAAGAGAAAAGAAGAGTTATGGATCTTTTCCACCATCTATGCAAGCCCAGAAGAGGCACGCATAATTGAGCTCTGAGGGCTACTGACGAATTTTGCTCGGTCTAATCGAAAACCTTGGTTGTTGATAGGTGATTTTAAGGCCACAAGTAATGCCAACAAGAGATCTAACACCTCAAGAGGGATGCGGAGATCAGGACAAAAGGTTGCAGAATGGATCGATGAGCTAGATTTAATCGAGTAGGGTTTCTCAGGGCCAAAGTGGACCTGGACGAATCGTTGCAATGTCCCAAGTTGGCGGGCAGCTCTGCTAGATTGTGGCTTGTGCACTAAAGATGGGCGTCATCGTTTCCCTGAAACAGAGATTTTTCATCTCTCCGCGCCTCACTCCGACCATGCCTCAATGCTTCTTTGACCAATAGAACGCGCCCCTCCACACCCGACTGAACGTCCCTTCCGATTTCAATCAACCTGGATGCTACATGAGGATTCATGTCCTTTCTTCAATACTCATGGCTTTCAGACCCCCCCCCCCCCCCCCCCCCCCCCCCCCCCCCCCCCCGCGTTTGGAAATATATATTCAAAAGGAAGAAAATTCTTTATGCGAGATTGGAGGGTGTCTATCGTGCACTGGCCAAATACGCTACGAGGGTCTTATTGAAGCTCGAGTGGGGCCTCTGAGCCAAGTTGGAGGAAGTGTTGTATCAAGAACAGATGCTGTAGTTGCAAAAATCTTGTTCGAGCTTTATGTTGAATGAAGATCACAACACTAGATTCTTCCACCTCTTGAACCTTATCAAACGCAAGGCTAACAAGGTAACTGCACTCCGGGATGCCTCGGGAGCCTGGGTTCGATCCAAAACGGGGGTGAAGTCCTTGGCGCTCGAACATTTCTTGAAACTTTTCACCGAAGATGGGGAGATACCCCAACCAACCGCAACTTATCTCATAGACAACCTTCCCCAACCTCCGTGCTCAACTTCGACGACGACTCACCAAGTGAACGTGCACTGCTGAGGTGTAGGATGCTTTGAAGCACATGGGCCCTGTCAAGGACCCTGGACCGGACAATTTCCCATATCGACATTCTATCAGCAGAATTGGGATGTTGTTTGTGAAAGCATTACGCAAACAATCTCTCAAGTGTTCTAAAAATCGCGCCTAGGTGCTAGGCAGCAAGGCACCTAGGAATTTTTACGCCTAGGTACTGTCTAGGCCCGCCTTCCTAGTCCTGCCTAGGCCCGCCTAAGTACCGTCCAGGCCCGTCTAGGTCGTCGATTATTTAGTTTTAGCATTTATTCAAATGATTAGTTGACTTAAGGTTTTTTTATGGCCCTAGTCGGGATGTATTTGCTTTTGAGTCAAACCTATTGTTTTGGATTTTATGAGGTTTAGAGTCGCTATTCTGATGCGTACTTTCAAGTTTGTTTACTATAGTGTTAGTTAAGCACCACGAATTTGGATTTTTGAATGATATTATGGATTATTTTTACATTATATGAAATATTGAGATGTGTTATACGTACGTTAAATGTAAAAAAATAATCGAGTTTATTCTAAGTCTGCCTAGCGCCTTTTAGAACATTATGCCAACACAATCGAGCTTTATAATTTCCATGGAGTTTGATGAACATAAAACTGCACACATTGTTGGCTTCCTTATAGATCTCTAGAACATGCTTGTTGTACATTTTTATGTGTGTACTGTGTATATTGAGCACACATATGGATTAATTAATTGCATTTTATCTTTGATATATCGATTGCAAGAGTCAATTAATGCTAGTTAGCTAGACGGTCTAGCTAACTAGGATAAGTTTCATATAAGCTAAATCTCTATAAGTAGGACAGGTTTCACGTACTCCGAAATGACCGCTCTTTATTTACCTATTCAAGGACAGGTTTCACGTACTGATTGTCCTGCTCATAATATAGTTGTGATGGGAGACATTAATTGATGAACAGTTTGCAAATTGAAACAGAAGGATACTATAGCAATTGTGCAATTTAGAGGGCTACCATTTCCTAGCTTTTTCCATAATGGACAGTATGTTTAACTCCAATATGGATAGGAGAGGTTTTAGGCTCTTTCCTTTTCTTGGCTTCTTCCACAACTTCACATTGTTGGAATAGGAATATTGTTGTTGTTTTGCTCTGAAGACCGATTCAAGATTCTCCCGTATATTTACATGTGATACATCAATTCTTATTTACAACTCACTAGATATATCGAAATTATCTAGATCTAATGATATGGGTTAGTTATATCATGTCCAACTGATTGCTCAAATTTTTTTTAGAATGAGAAATTAAAATTGGATCATCTTCTCCAAAAAAAGTTGTGTCAATGCCAACGGATTCTTTCCATTTTAAAGAATTATACATTATCTTTTTTTATATAAATTAATCTATTATTATTATTATTACTATAATAACAGAAGTAAGAGCACCTACATCGGTGGTTCCTAAGAGTGTTTTTAAGAAACAAATTATTAAGAAACGATGTGATGAGTTGTGTAGTAGAAAACCCTTAAAAATTCAAAAAGCTATTTCACTCTCTGTATATTTGCCGGGGATAATGGGGCCAAACAAGTTTTGAGTCATAGTGGGAATTCATGAGGATGAGCCCAATTGTTTTTTAATACATATGTAACTTGTAAAATAAATTAAGGAACCCTTTAAAGGGTTGTAGCCTTGTAGGGATGTGAGGGAAAAAATAAAACGAGTGTTTAAAAATAGAAAGTAGAATTAAGGAACTCTAAAGGGTTCAACGGATGTTGATGCTCTAAAACCTCATGTGACATCACTAGAAGCATCCGTTCTACATGGCAAAGTTTAGGACATGCCACTTCAGCCCTCACTTCTTCATCTTTATATGAACCAATAAAAAACTTCTGAATTATAAGTTGGACCATATCATCTCGTCATATCATCTCACTAACTTTCTTCCACAATCTCTCAATATTCCACCTTCCCACAATTTTCAAGTTTATCAATTCTACAAGTCGGCATATCGTACTCAAGTCTTTCTTCCCCCATTTGCATGCCCTTAATTTTGATAAATAGAGAGCCATCATCGGAAGTTCGAACCCCCATATTTGCATGCCTAATAAATCTACAATATATGTAAAAGTAGAAGTATTATTGTCCTACATGGCTTCAACGAAAGCCCGGCCCCTAATCCAAATGTCATTTAAATGTAATCTCATCTCTTCCCTTCTTAATTTTCTTCCCTACAATCTTTGATGTGACACTTTTTTTAATACAAGTAAGAATTTTATTGTGAATTCTAACGGGTGAATATTGTTAAAGAGAATGGGACACAAATGATTTTTGTGTTTTGGCTAGAAAGTCGGTGACTAGTCGTACATTTGGCAAAAAATTAGTCGATCGTATAATAGAAAAAAAAAATTCATAGATTCATCATATTCCCATAGCCAAACGATTTGTCTTTTATTTTTTTTTTTAAAAAAGGGACACGATTCGAGAGATCAAACAACATACTTCCTGATATATCAAGAGGTCAACATATTGACAAATAGATTAACTCTCATGATACAAAAGCACAACAACTAGACAATTTGATGAACACCATTTTAATGTGTTAATTTGTTGTAGAACATTTTATTTGTTAAGGTAAAGATTCGGGTGAGAAAACCCTACCCAATAGCATCCTGACATATGAGATCAAGAAGACTTGAATCATTGTAAATGTTGGATACCCTGGCTGAGTAGCTAAGGTATGTAACCTTATTAAGCACTCGATTGTCGATTCGAGGAATATGGAAGAAAGAGACTTCATTTACACCCAACAAAAGAATTTTGATATCAGACATGATGAGTTCGATTTCCCATGGGCATTTAGCATCTAGCTTCTAGCCGTAGATGTCTAATTAATTATGATCAAAGAATACCCTTCGATAATGAGTTTTCCTAGGCGAACTCAATTGCTTTTGAAATGCCATAGTGAAGGGCCAAAGCTTCCGCAACCAGAGGAGTTTCGCCGCCGATTAGATGGCAACCCATATTAATAGGATGCCCAGACCAATCACGGATAATGTAACTAATCGAGCTCTCGGCGGGCGAGATGATTGATCCATCGAAATTAAATTTGAATGTAAATGGTTTTTTTTTCCATTTATGTTTTTTTTAATTAGTAAATATATAGATGTGTAAAAGGAAATTTACAAGAAGGGCGACAGATGACCATTTACGGTTTTCCTTGGTCGAAATGGGTTTATTAGATTTCTTTCCATGTGGCTTAGCTTATGTTCTAGCAGATTTATCAATATCCAAGCTAACAGTCTTATTCTAATTATTCTGGTAGATTTCAATGAGTTGTCTGGTCTCTTCCCCTGTCGGGCGGTGTTCTTGTCTAAATGTGACTTTGTTTCTGATATACCAAATTGTCAACCATCGAAATGCAATATAACGTTTTTCTTCCCTTGAAAGAATGGCACCTAGAAATTCTAAAATTTGTGGCATATCTCTTGAGTGCACAACCATCTCAGAATTTTCAAATTTTTTTTGAAAAGGAAATAATTTGAAATCCCAAATGACAATGGAAATCTGGGAAAACGAGAGGTCGAGGGAACGACAAACAGACTAACTGTCATGATACAACCAAGAAAACAAAATAGAGAGGAAAAAAACCGAATATAAAAGATATCAGTAAAGAACCTAGTTAAAATTTTCATTAGACTGCTCCTCTTTTACTTGATAAAATCCCAAACTCTTCTTTTTCTTAAAATAAAACCTAATAAAATTTGTAACACATTGGAATAAAAACCCAGGGTATAGGTGATTCACTCTCTAGTGGTCGTTGATCGCTCCTCTCTCTCTGACGTAAGGCTTTGTGAGATAAGGTTTCTCATTGACACGGTGCGACGTTCACCCAACTTGGTAGGGCTGGTTGCATAATATACAGGGCATGGAATATACAAGGCGGGGGATGGCAAAGAAGAGCAAGAATTTACACTTGATGGAGAGGGAGTGGCTACATGTGACAAGAATGGTCGAGGAGGAAGGGACGAAGGCGAAAAGTCCGAGCTTGGTGTTGGTTGGATCATTGTTGACGATACGGTTGTTTAATGCGCACACAATGCGTTCGGTGATGAAAGGAGCATGCATGAATGAAGAGGAAGGGATTCCCATTTAGGGAATTAAGCAATAACTGCTTTTCTTTTCAATTCAACGATCGAGCCTATAAAGATAAGGTTGTGACAGGCAGTCCTTGTTCCTTCAATCAAGCGCTACTTGTGTTGAGGGAGCTATGGCATGAGCAACCATCGAAGATGAAATTTAAGAGAAGCCCTTTCTAGGTGCAGTTGTTTGACCTTTCGTTGGGGGCTCGAATGATCAATATGGTAGAAAAGCTAGCGGCGACGATCGGGCAACTCGTTGAGATAGATGAGCAAAATGTGGAATGATATTAAATATGAGTGACTTCTGAACTTCTGTTATGGGTGTGGTAAGCTGGGACATTCTGAATTAGATTGTGATAGCGTGGTGGAAGTAAAACTGTACACCCGAGTATGGCGATTGGCTAAGAGCCTCTCTAATGAAGCAAGAGATCGAGGAATGGAGGTGAGGGAAGGGTATGATGAAAGGAGAATGGCGGGGTGGTTGAAGGAGGGGAAGTGGGGGATGCTTAGTGGGAGGATCAATGAAAGCAAGGAGAAATGAATGACGTCACATGTCATCAAATAACCTACATGATAACGTATCACAAAACCCACCGTGGCTCTCCTAAAGGGAGCTTGCAACCATATATCAAAGTTAATCTTGAAAGTCTCCGCATTTAGTGGTTTCCATCTTATATTATTTTTGTTTGTTATGGATGAATGGATGATCATGTTCCTGGTCCTTGGGATCCCATAAGTATTGGTGGTTTTTCAATTACATAGTCGTTGCTTGAGATATCGATGTCCCCACGTTCCTAGAGTTACAAGCACATGAGCAATCGAAGCAACCGTCCTTTGGCCCAATTTGCATGAAGACCTAACCAGGAATAATGAGTATATGTATATACTGATTATTATACATATATTATTGGGTAAACACCATAAAACCATCCCTTAAATAGGACATATTGCTCAAAACCACCCATTAAATCAATATTGTTGAAAATCACCATTTATATAGCTTTTATTTACCAGAGACCACCCTGCATCTATGTGTTGTTAGGGTTTTGTTAAATGTATTTGAAAAACTAAAATCAACCCTATACATATCATTTTCATGTCACCACTCACTTTCTTCCTACCTTTCTGGATATATATACAACTCCGGATACACTTTGTTAACTGAAATTATTCAACAACTCTTACGGTCTTATAATTGACCCCTTTCAATCCATGCCTAAATCTCTCCAAAACTTTTATGCGAGATCCCCTTCAAACCCGCCTTTTCATATGATAAGGGTATTTTGGTAATTTACCGATTTTCCTCTAAAACTTCATGAAATAAGAGATAGAGTTGTCTTTGGTAAACAAAAGCTATATAAAGGATGATTTTCTGCATTATTGATTTTAAGGGACAAATTTGTGAATCGTCCACCTTTTTGGGCAAATTGGTGAATTGTCCGCTATATAACCCTAATCTAATTAAGTGGATCGCTAATCTGGATCTCTCGCTCGCTTCTCCTTCTCCTCCGATCTCCGTCTTCCTCTTCCCGTTCCTCAGATCCGCGCCTTCCTCGGAGATCCGAGAGCGAGCGATCGATGGAGCGGAGCAAGAAGCAATTGGACGGCGCAATTGGACGATGTTGCTCCTGGAATCCGACGACGCAATTGGACTGCACCTCCTGGAATCCAAGATCTCAGATCGGAGGCGCTACAATTGGACTGCACCTCATGGAATCCCGCAATTAGACCCCTCATGTTGCTCCTAGAATAAGATCGGAGGCGCAATTGGACCTCGCCATGGCTGCGTGCTGTCAGGTTCCAGATCTTGTTGAATTGGTGAAGCGAGCAATGTCGAGCGAGGGCGGATCTCAAATCTGAGCCGAGGTCGAGTGAGGCGGAGCGAGCGAGTCCAGATCTGAGCCGAGGTCGAGCGAGGCGGAGCGAGCGAGTCCAGATCTGAGCGAGGGAGGGAGGCGGAGCGAGCGAGTCCAGATCTGAGCGAGGGAGGGAGGCGGTGACGAGCGAGCGGCGGAGCGAGGGAGGGAACGAGCGCCGGAGCTATCGAGCGACCGTCCAGAGCGAGCAAGGTCGAGGTCGAGCGAGCGAGGTCAACCGGCCGGAGTGAGGGATCAAGGAGCGGCCGGAGCGAGGGATGTGTTCACGATTGTGTACAGAGGAAGCACGAAGGTAGAAGAAGCAATTGTTGTAAAATTACAAAAATTAACCCATAAATAGCATTTTTTGTAAAATTACAAAAATTAACCCATAAATATAAGAATGAAATATGACCCAAGTCTAGTTTTTTTTTTTTTTTTTACATTTTGTCGTGCAAAAATAAGAGTATGTTGTGCATGTGCAAAAATAACTATATGTTGAGCAAATATAACCGTAAGTTGTGCAAATATGACCCAAGTCTAGTTTTTTTTCTTTTTTCATTTTGTCGTGCAAATATAAGAGTACGATGTGCAAATATAACCGTATGTTGAGCAAATATGACCCAAGTCTAGTTTTTTTTTTTGTTTTTTTTTTAAAAAAATTTTAACATTTTTTCGTGGAAATATAAGACTACGATGTGCAAATATAACCGTATGTTCAGGAAATATAACCCAAGTGTAGTTTTTTTTAAAAATTTTTTTTAAACATTTTGTCGTGCAAATATAAGAGTACGATGTGCAAATATAACCGTATGTTGAGCAAATATGACCCAAGTCTATGCTTTTTTTAGCATTTTGTCGTGCAAATATAAGAGTACGTTGTGCAAATATAACCGTAAGTTGTGCAAATATGACCCTGATACGGGGTTAGCCGTGAGATGACCCGATCTTCGACAAACAAGCAAGAAACTAAAGAAACGGAAGCAAGAATAATAAAGACTCAAGAACGCAACAAAGAAAGACCAAGAAATCGACCAAGAAACAATCAAGATCGACAAGAACAAACCAAGACTCGATAAAGATGATGCAAGACTCGAAATTCAAGAACAAGAATTGAAAGACACGACCGATAAGGACCGAGTCGATCTATATAGAACAAGATAAAGACCCCAGGCCTCCTAAGAGGGTAGGAACCAATACCAATGACTATATAATCCGCCTCTACAACCCTACACAACCAAATGGACAACTTGGAGGCACAAGGAGGAGGCTCGTGGATACTAGGATCACCAAGTCTTGCGAAGTTGATGAACGCAAAGCAAACCAAGCTGAGACAATACCAATAATTGCAATCGATGAGTCATGCTTCGAATCGATTGACTTTCTCTCAATTGTGTTTCAAACAAACTGAAATTTCATTTATAATGGAAGACGTCTTGAATGGTGTCTTGGATGGTCCCGCATCAGACCCAAGTCTTGTTTTTTTTTAAAACATTTTGTCGTGCAAATATAAGAGTACATTGTGCAAATATAAGAGTACGATGTGCAAATATAACCGTAAATTGTGCATATATGACCCAAGTCTAGTTTTTTTTTTTTTACATTTTTTCATGCAAATATAAGAGTACGATGTGCAAATATAACCGTAAGTTGTGCAAATATGACCCAAGTCTAGTTTTTTGTTTTTTTACATTTTGTCGTGCAAATATAAGAGTACGATATGCAAATATAATCGTATGTTGTGCAAATATAATCGTACGCAAATATAACCGTAAGTTGTGCAAATATGACCCAAGTCTAGTTTATTTTAGAAAACATTTTGTCGTGCAAATATAAGAGTACGTTGTGCAAATATAAGAGTACGATGTGCAAATATAACCATAAGTTGTGCAAATATGACCCAAGTCTAGTTTTTTTATATTTTTTTTATATTTTGTCGTGCAAATATAAGAGTACGATGTGCAAATATAACCGTAAGTTGTGCAAATATGACCCAAGTCTAGTTTTTTTTTAAACATTTTTTCATGCAAATATAAGAGTACGATATGCAAATATAATCGTATGTTGTGCAAATATAACATTTTATTGTGAAAAATGTAATATATTTTTTTTCCGCTTTTTTTTCATATTTATAGGGTGATTTTTTTAATAAAATATAGATATTTTTTGTAATTCCCATATTTATGGGGTCAGTTTTGTAATTTAACCAAAATTTCATCTTCAACCTTTCACAAGTCGGCGAACAGTACAGGCACGCAGCCCCGGAGGAGATCTAGCTCCGCCCACTCCCTGCACCTCGCTCTGGCTAGATCGCTTGCTCGCTCGTGCCGCCGCCTCGCTCCGGTCGGTCGACCTCGCTCCCTCGCTCTGACCGCCTCTCTCAAGATCTGAAACCGCCACCGCCTCCGATGCAGATCTGCTATCGATCTCGCTTGATTTCAGATCTGAAAGAGGCGTAGATCTGCTCGATCTGCTACCACCAGACAAAATACATTGGAAACTCGCTCGATCTTGCTCGATTTAGCCATAGATCTCCTGTCGCCATAGATCTTCGGCGTGGGATCTGAGAGAGGAGCTGGAATCCTAAGAACTCGCGTCGGATGAGCTCCGATTGGAGGTCATAGTCGCTCCGATTGAAGGTCGGAATCGGCAACTGAAGAGGGAGAAGGCGACAATGTCGCCATAGATCTCGGCCTTGCTTCAGATGAGGAACACGGAGTCGATCTCGACCTTGCTTCAGATCCCACGCCGAAGGAGCTTCGTCGGATTCAAGGAGTTCTTCAAATTGAATCCGAAAGCCTGAGGTGGATCGATTCCAGTTCTTCGAATTGAATCCGAAAGCAAGAACGACGAAGATCCATTCCAGTTCTTTAGATCCCACGCCAATGGAAGCTTCGCCTCCAGATCCGGCGATGAGTGAGAGGGCGAGCGAGCTCGAGGAAACGGCCAGAGAGATCGAGAGAGCCGAGAGATCGAGAGAGAATTGGGGATCTATTTGTTTTAATATGTAATTGGGATCTAATTGAATTAGTATATAGCAGACATTTTTCTAATTTGTCCAAAAAGGTGGACATTTCACCAATTTGTCCAAAAAATGCATGTTTTGCAAATTTTTTCAAAAAATTTTCTGCAAATTTAGAGAAGGAAAGAAGAATGGTAAAATTTAATTCTCCACTCCTTCCCATGAAAATTAATTGCTTCCCCCTGTTCGATTGTTCCTTGTTCAATTCGTTTCATCTCTTCTCCTTGTATGATTCTTTACTCTTTATATTATGAAAAAAACATATGCCCTCCCACTGTTGTTCGGTTGGTGTTCGTCGCCACTCCAGTCACTTCGGTTGTCGCATGAGCAAAATTAGATTTCTTTTTCCATTCACTGATTGATGTTCAGTTGGTGTTCGTCACCACTCCCTCCGTCGATTGCATTTTTTTTCTCTTCTGATTGCTGATTTGCAATATAGTAATAGGCTTGCGCTTCGATTGCTAGTTGGTTGCTGTCATGGCTCTGATTGCTGATTTTGTTGGTCGCAATAGGTTTTGATTTATAATCGTAGCAAGAGGAAATTGATTTATAAACATGGCTCTGATCGCAATAGGCTTCGGTTTTGTTGGTCACAAGAGGAAATTGAGTTATAATCCTACTGATTGCTAATTCCCGTTTTAGGGTCGGCTTTAGGTTTCGATTTTGCTGTCATGGTTGAGTTTGTTGTCATACGTTGGTGTTGGTTCTAGCTAATTGCTAATTCTCATTCTGATTTTGATGTCATAGGTCGTCAATAATATTTGTGCTCGACAAATCAACCAATAATATGCCATTTGAATTGAATAAAAAATAAGTCTAGACTCTAGATTGCATCTGCATATAAATCTTCCATCTTTATGAATTATATATTGCAACTTTAGCAGGTTTTTATTGGCCCACAACTTCAATTAAAATCTTTCTAGCATGTATGATATTACATCTTTATGAATTATATTGCATCTTTCTAGCAGGTTTATATTGCGTCGTCAATTTAGGTTGTTCAATTTATTTGCTTTGTGTTCATGTTGTTCAATTTATGATTAGAGTAACATAATAGTGAACCGGAAATACTATTCTCGGCCATGGATTGTCAATAAGTGCTAGATCTTCGATCTTGTTAGAAATATACGACTAAATGTTAGATTTAAGTTTAAAATAATTTTTTAGAAATGTTGAATTAAATATTCTTAATAAATGCATTTATATTTATTATAGTGTATAATAAATGTAAAAATCTGTAAAATAGAGAAACTGTTGGAGTTTGAGTGAATTTCTTTTAGAGATTTTGATATTTTTATCTCTATTTTAGAGATTTTTTAGAAAAGTTGTTGGGTTTGCTCTACAAAGCCTATAATGAGATGTATCTAGGCCCAAGAAGTCACAGCTTTAAAGGTGTTAATTAAAAAAAGTCCAATTTGTCAATCTCTTATTTCTTGTGTTAAATGGATATAAATTAAATAGGCCCTAATACTACTCTGATTCACACAAATGCACAATTGTCCCATCGCAATCCCTATAACTTCGAAACCTATAATTTCAAAAATATATTTTGGGTTAATGACTAACAACAATTTTGTTTGTGTGATACGTTTTTTTTTTGGATATTGAATTGAAGTTTAAAATATACATGTTATTTTGAACTTTTATAAGATACCATTTTATTTGAGATAAATTGCTTGAATATGCCTTTGAAAGTTTCAGTTAAGTAATTACCCCCCTCAAAAAAATTTATAGGTGAGTGAATCCCTCCCCCCAAAAAATATTATATGAGATAAATTGTTTGAACAATTTTTGATTTTTTTAAACATTGATGACACATTTTTTTTATGATTTGATGACACTTTTTTTTGTTACTAGGTCATTAACCGCGCGCATTTGCGCGCGGTGTTGTCATCTTGTATATAATCTAGATTCACTTTGAACCAATCTAATACAATTTCATAAGTTTAACGAGCAAATATGTACAATAATGTCTCACATAAAGTAATTAATAAAAAAAATACATGAGGCTAAAATATTTGCAACTCCACATGCTATATTGAAATCTTGTAGCTAGTAAACAGAAGATTCATTATGAATCAACATCAAGTTCATTAGTCTCACCTTCACCAATGCATCTCATTCAACTCAACCTCTTTTGTTCCTTTTACTGATTTCACTACAATACAAAATGCAGATCAATCAAATAAATAATTAGAACTTTCATAAAAAAAGACTTTAATTGCAAGCAATGACATTCTGAATGATAGCCTCTCTTGCAAACAAATGGATCGTAGATCCGTTCCATCTAAGTGGACATAGCACTTGATCTAGGTGCATATAGCAACAACTTTTCCTAACACAAAACAGAAATACAATCTCTTCATTTATCAATAATTCCATACATCCAAACCAAAGAAATAGTGGTCACTACCGTTGCGGCATTCATCCCTCTCTAAGAAGTGAAAACTCTCTCTACGCCAAACCCAGTCTCCTCTTACACTCAAGCATTCAACTTCTTTCTCCATGAAGTTCAGTGTCGACTGCAGAAATGGATCACTACAACCCAAACATGACTTATCTATTTCCACCAGCTTCGTGCAGATGCCTACAACTTCATTGGTCGCCTGTCGGGCATCAACCAAATCATAAAAGTTGTCGTCAAAGAACTGAAGTGGCATAAAGGGAGAGAGGCGAGGTTGGATCAAGTATGAATATTATGATACTTTGGACATCATTATGAGATGGACATGAATTATGGACATGATCATGCTTAGCACACTCGGCTTTTTTTATGCTTAATCGAGATTATACACACAGTAACCAGCCAAGAGTTGTTAAAAAAACATAATCTGAGAAATTTTTCATTGAACTCCAGGAGCAAATTCCTCATATGACTAACAAAACATATTCACACATCTCAAGCTCTCAGCATTATCATAAACAGTGTCTATCCATAATAATAGCATTGAGTGGGCCCAAAATCTCTATCATTTTCTTCTGATTCTTTTTCAAATTCGATAAATAAGTAAATTTCAGCAATCAAGCAACTAAAGTAGGAGCTGACTTAGAGAGTACGGATCACCTACCTTGAAAGATAATGCTATGCAGTTGCAAGCTTCAAGAGCCAAACTTCCACGAGTAGCCTTGACAGTCAAATTTCAAGTGAGTACACATAATAAACTGATAAGAAACTAACAATGGAAAGATAATATATATACCTTTGACTGTTCTTGTTGAATGACGTCAACTATCTGGAGCATACATCCATAAAATGATTTAAGCACCTCATGGTAGGAGGAATCACCAAAAAATAACATGCAATTGTCAAGAACCTGCAATTATCATACAAAATGTGATTATGCCCTAAGAAAAGGAAGTAAGAAATATTGCTGACAGAGTTTCTTCAGCAAAAAATTTATGTTATATCACCTTGTATATAGATATCTATTATAGAGGAGGACTTCAGAATGAAATTTAGCAAGCATTAGGTTCACTAAAAAAAGGATTTCAAAATGAAAGCCATAAATACTGAGGATTTCATGTGACAGCTTCATAAACAATGGATATGATCTCAGAAAAAATGCAACATAACCAAGGTCAAAGTTTAGTTTAGGGAATGGATACATACACCTTGACCCCCTAGAGTCCTAGACCCCCGCCCTGGACTGGATTGATGTTGTTTGTTGTAAACAAGGTCAAATTTTCTAAATGGGCAAAAGAGTAAGCTAATTAGATGATCAGTTTAGAGCTCAATATTCTTGAATACTCGTACGCAAGATTCGAAGACCTCTTTTTTTTTTTATTCCAACATAGATCAAGGAAGTGAAAAAAAACATAGAAATAAAATCAAGGATATGAGAAATTGAGAAAGAGGATCAAACATTTGAATGTTTTGAGGTTATTAAGAGGCGGCATAGCCAAATACATATGTTCTATACTTGAACTTAGTGCAAATGCAATTGGTTTGAAAATAAAAAATAGAATGTCCAAATAATGAGTGTCCCTAATATAAGATAATACACATTCCACTTTACTGAATTATTTTGCTCAATTCGAAAATCATCTAAGGAGAAAAGATCATGAGTTGGGGTTCAGGTAAGCTTAGACTGGTCCAATGCTATAAATGAGGACACACATGCATGTTTGTGTATTAAAGAATCAACATACTGCAAATGTGCATTTATCTTATAGATGAATCACAAACACTAAATCACAACTATATAGAGGAATTAAACTTATTTGAACGAAAAGCATGCAAGATTGTTTTAATTATAGTGAAATGATACATACTTGTACCGAACCATGCATAGCCTTTAGCTTCGATCTTTGACGCATCTTCAACCCAATGGCAATCATTTTCCATCAACTCCTTCCCCTAGAGTAACTTCCTTGATCTCTTCACCGGCTATGTCCTGCCCCAAACACCAGAAAGAAAGAACGACAGTCAGATACGCGCTCATACATCTCATATGAATATCTTAGAGAAACGGATGGTGATAGGGGAGTACCGTGTTATCAGATGTCCATAGCGTCAAGTTGTCCCGGAGAAGCTGCATGATCACTGTGTTGTCCTTGTTGGACTCCTCTCCCAAAGTATCAAGCTTGGATATGGCCTCATCGAAAGCCTTTTAATAAAACACGGTCAAAGAAGATAAATATGTTCAGAAGGTTCTATGCTAAACAGTTTTCTTCAAACATGTGATAGAAGATCAGACAAGACATAATGAAATACACATGATATGAGATCTAAGACAACGAACCTGCTTAGCAAGACCGCAAGCACGATCAGGTGAGTTCAAGATTTCATAGTAGAACACAGAAAAGTTAAGAGCAAGCCCCAGCCTAATTGGGTGAGAAGGAGCTAATTTCGAAAGATCAATGTCCTATCAAAACAAAAGACGTTGTTTCACATAATGAATAAGAATAACAATAAGACGGATGACCAGCAGAGGTATACAATTGGATTACCGACCTATGTAGACTTGTAAGCCATCAAAGTGCTCTCAGCAGTCTTCTTTCTCTCGGGGGCAGTCTTGAACTACGCCAAATATCGATGGTAGTCGCCTTTCATCTTCAGATAAAAAACCTTCGACTCAGCAGCAGTGGCAGCCGAGACGATGAGCGAATCCAGAAGCTTCAGTATCCCCTCACAAATCTTGGTGTGCTCGTCCTCAATCTTCGTCCTGTAGTCTCTAATGGTAGAGACATGATCCTCATTCCCACGGCTCTCTTCTTTCTGTTCAATCGACGAAATGATCCTCCAAGCGGCTCTTCTGCTCCGATCACATTCTTGTAAGCGACTGAGAGTAGGTTCCTTTTCTCAATGGCCAACTCCTCGACATGAACCGTCTTGGCAACCTTCTCCATGAACTCAACCATCCCCTCATACCTTTTGGCCTGCTCGGCTAATTTGGCCAAATACACATTCTCTTCCCTGGATCCTTCAGCAACCATTTTCCTTAAAAAATCCATAACACTAATCAATATGTATTATTTGAATATAAAGCTATTCCTAGTTAATCAAAGAACACGAAAATACATAAGCACTTAATAGAAGGCAAAACCCTAATTAAATCAATTCCCCAGTAGAAATAATTTGGCACATCAAAACCAACCAATTCGTCAAATTTCCGTATCGTGTATACAACTGAAGCAGTTCATAAGTCAATCAGTGAGAAATTGAGCATATAGATTCGACCATTCACATATCAAAAGATTCAAAACCTACAGATTTCTCAAATGATTCCGAATCTTAAACAACGCCTATCCAATTGAAGTAGTTACGAAATCAACTAATGAGAACTCACACACAGAAATTCAGAAATTGAGCAAACAAATGGATAAAGGAAGTAACTTTTTAGGGCAAAGGATACCTGAAATTAGGGATCTTCGGTGTTTCTTTGCACAAGATTGAAAATGGAAAAAGACAATAGCAAACTGACGAAGAGGAAATAGATTGACAACGAGACCGATTAGTTCCACCATAAATTGCGAAGACGCTAATGCTGAGAGGAGATCTCCGGAGGAGGAGGTCCGGCGAAATCAAAGAGGCACGGGGAGAGAGAGAGAGGCTAACAGGGAGCTTCAGCAAATAGCAGCGGCAGGCGGTGAAGATGCTCAACATTTGAGAAAGGGCAACTCATTAGGCCCAATAAAGTTACAATTCTAACCTTAAACATAGTGATTAAATAGAAAATAAAAGAAGGGCAAAAGAGTAATCAACATTAGTGAACAGTTAGGGAAGACTTGGGCTTTTATATAGTAATGATAACATTGATAACAATTTTGTATGTTCTTTTTTTGTTATAAAACTGAAGACACATTATAATATGTGGTTTTCAGTGGATAATTCACAATATAAAGTGTACGGGGAGAATTATTTGTTAATGTCACTTTTTTTATGACATTGTGTGAGAAGATTTCTTTGTTGATACACATTAGTATGTGAATCAAACTATTACATTATAAAAGTGGAATCAAAGTAAAAAAAAATGTCATCAATGTTTTTTTTATGACGAGGAATGTTGTGAGCTTAATTCACCATGTTTTATATATACTTTTATATCGATTTCTGCATACATTTCATACATTTGGGTTAGAATAATACAGAATTTGTGTAGTTTATATTTATTTGCAATGTATGGAGGTCTACACAAGTTTTTGTTATATTTCGCAGAAATCGGACGCACTTTGAAGCTTAAAGGAAAGTCATGAAGAAGCTAATGATGGTGCAACTCGAGAAAAGCCCACTTTTCACCATTCTGAATCAAGCTTTGATGTCTTCATGAAAGTTGTAGCCCTCGAAAAGATCTTTCCAACGCATGCTCATATGCATCAATTCGACGAACGAGGACGCAGGAAAGTGCGTTTTAAGAACGGAGCAGAATGCTGAAAGCCGACAGAGTTACTCGAAGTCGACCAAATTGGTCGACGTCGAAGAAATTCCAGAAGCTGTCCGAGCCGAGATCGAGGAGAAATCTAAGCATTGTGGTTACTTGCAAGTCAAGATTCGAGATATTCTATCAATATACGTCAAGTTCTATCAAGAGAAGAAGGATTTATCCACTTTAGCTTTATTTCCTTTTAGATATAATTGTTTTAATTCCAAGTTTTATCTTTAAGTATTAGATAGATAGATTTAGATATAGATATAGTTTTCTTTCCTAATTATCTAGAGAATGAACACTATAAATAAGGCATTAGGGGCTGGATTTTATTAATTCAATCAATCCAAGCCAAGCCACAAGAGAGAATAGAGAGAGAGAAATCAAGTAGGAGAGAGAAGGTAGAGGCCTAGTGGAGTTTGTGAAGCAAGAGCAGAGTTGTCTTTATTCAGTTGTAAGCTTTATTTTATTTTATTTAATGCAATTTAGTTCCCTTTTAATATTGATGTGTTTCTTGATGATGAAGAGCGAGTAGTCACCCAACTTCTAGGGTCGGGGTGAGCCCGACGGTAGCCATGTGAGATGATGCGGTAAAGGCACAATCTTTTGATGCGATTTCATCTTCTATCCCTATGAGCATGATTCTTTTGCGGAAGTTGAAGGTGATCCTTGTTTGTGTTATTGAAGCGAAAGTGATCTTAATGCAACTTGGATTAATTATGTGAAAAAGGGTTAGTAACAATTAGGGTTTATGAAAAAGCCTATATATTCCTATTTGTTAATAACGAAAGTTATTTGATGAATAGCATGATTGTTTATGCCTTTATGTGTTATTTTACATGGTTATTGTTGTGGTATTGAATCCATGATCTTGGAAGTCTTTAGTTTATTCAGTTAATTTCGTTTTTACATTCGTTTTCATTCAAAAAGGCGAAATCTTTGTTTCTGTATTTTTACTCGAAATCGAAAAGGCTTACTCGAGATCGACCAGTGTTGGTCGACGTCGAGTTGTTTGGTCGAGATCGACCAGTCTGTGCTTTTGTTTTCGTTCGTCTTTGCTTTCTGCTTTAGTCGATAGTGTTGTTGAAGTCGAGTAACTTACTCGAAGTCGAGGACTCTTCTGGTCAAATTCGCTGAGTTTTGGAACTGAAAAGGCAGGCGCTAACACGCTTCCTCGTGGATCGATCCTGACTGCCTTCTACTACAACGGGAGGAAGTCTTGTATTTATTTGCTGAGACATGGAATAAGTTTGCTCTATATTTTATTTATATTTCATACTTGACCATCCTCCTGCAACAACAAATTTGGCGCCGTTGCCGGGGAAGCCATCAATCGTGCCCTTTTTAGTTCCTTTTGCTTTTCTTTATATTTGTTTTTTTTAGTTCCTTTTTACTTGCTTTTTCTTTTTGTCTTTGCTTTCCACGTGTATGCGAAGAACTGATCGCACGCCTATCGATCCGCTTCTAGAACCAGAGCGATACTTTTACCATCGACAAAGGTTCAGGAGCATGTCGCAAATCAACGATGAGAATGCGGTCCTGCTCATACTTGAACAGGAGCTTGAGCAACTCCGCCAACAAATTGAGGCGTTCACTACCAGAGAAGCAGAACACGCCCGACGAGAGGCGGAATATGCACAAAATCATCAGCGGTGGGAAGCAAGGGTAGATCGCGAGGTCAACGCGAGAAGGGAACTTGAGGAGCAGATTGGGCATATCCCAACCAACGCAAAGGAGTATCTGCATCCTACTCTGGAAGTTCCAGAATCACCGATCGTTCTTCCCGCTATTAATTTTGAAATTCGTCCTTCTTTTATTACTGAAATTAGAAGGAGTCAATTTAGGGGAAGAATCAATGAATGTCCTTTAGAGCGTATCACCACTTTTATAGACTTATGCGAAGCTATAGCTGATGGTGCTAATCTTGAATACTTAAAACTAAAGGCTTTTCGTTGGTCCCTTGCAGGAATAGCACAACAATGGTTGGAAGGATTGCCTGCACGGTCAATTCGCACCTGGAACGAACTGCAGGACATGTTCCTCAACAAGTTCTTTCCTCCTGCAAAGACAGCTCCCCTCAGAAACCAAATCACGACTTTCAGACAAAAGCCAGGAGAAACATTAGCACAAGTCTGGGAGCGCTACAAGAGGCTTCTGAAATCCTGTCCTACGCATGGACAACCACCCTAAGTCATCCAGGAGATCATCTTCAACTGCCTGGATGCACCTACTAAGGATCGGATCAACAACTACACTGCCTATGGGTATCTCGGATACACTCCATGTCGTGCATGGGAGGTATTTGAGACACTGGCTAACTACGACAACACATATGTGACTTCTGCGGCCGATTCGGGGTATGAAAGGTCTGCCCCATCTATGCCATTGTATGTGCCACCAAAGGAAGTTGATCCAAACGTCAGGGACCAATTCCACAACGGTCAGGTACATCACCTAACCAAACAAGTTAAATTCCTATCTAAAGATAAACCTTGTTTGGAATGTGGGACTGTGAGGCGCAACACTACTGCGTGCCCACACGTCGATCAAGTACACCAAGGAGACACCCACGAGGAGATAAGGTATGCGGGGGGACACTACTCAGGGCCACATCAGAACCAGAACTAGAGCTACTATCACCAGCCCCAATATCAGAATCCCCCTCCCTACAGAGCTCATGGTCACCCTGACAAAGAAGGTAAGAATGATGACCTACAGACCATTCTTGAGGAGATGCGGAGGAATCATTCAGACACCAAGCAATCCATCAATTCCATCTACACTCAGATACATGGTGTCAACTCCAGACTTGGGAAAATTGATATATGACGGAAATCAATGGAGACTCAGATGGGTCAACTAGCAAAATCCGTCCCCAAACAGTCAAGTACGCTCCCTGAATCTTCTGAACCTAACCCTAAGGGTAAATCTACAGGACAGGTGGATGCCATGAACCTAAGGAGTGGGCGACAAATGCAAACGCCCAAGCCCAACACAGAAGGAGAAGCTGCAGGAGACTCCTCGACGTCGGCCAAGCCACTCGACGTAGACCAGAACTTGCTCGACATCGACCAGCAGGAACTCTATATCGACTAGAATGTCACGCCTACCCCGAAGTCGACCACTCTTCTCGATCTCGAGGAAAACCAAGTCGATGTCGACCACCCTTCTGCCCCTGTCGACCACCCTTCTACACCTCCGACGAAGAAAAGGCTGCCTTTCCCATCAAAATCTCCAAAGGATCCAGCAGAAAAGAAATTCTAGCGTTTCATAAAGATGCTTCAAAGACTCAATGTCACAATACCCTTCACAGAAGCTCTTAATGAGATGCCATCATATGTAAAGTTCCTTAAGGAGATCTTAAGCAAAAAGCGGTCAATGGCTGAGATTGTAGAGGAGTGCAGCCAAATGGACGTTCTTGAGAAACGGCCAGATCCATGTAAGTTTGTTATAACCATTGGATTTGGTCAATACAAATTTAATGCTTTATGTGACATGGGAGCCAGTGTGAGTATAATGCCTTTGTCAATCTTGTCCAAGATTAAGATAGGTGTCTTAGAGCTTGTCGATGCAAAATTATACATGGCGAACAACACGGTGGTTATCCCAACAGGCATGGTGGACAATGTGCCAGTGAAAGTAGGTAAGTTCTTTGTCCCTGCTGATTTCTTAGTTATTGATATGGTGGAGGACCCTGCTTGTCCAATTATTCTAGGAAGGCCCTTCTTGGCGACGGTTGATGCCAACATAAGCGTAAGGAAGGGAGTGCTCACTTTCAACATCAACGATGAGGTAATTGAATATTCCTTTAATAAAACTGAAAGGCATATAGGTCCCATGGAAGAGGTCAAGGCGATATTAGCTAGGTACATTACTTGCGGGGAGCCTAAGGTAAGAAACATGATCCCCGAGGAGCTGGAAAAGAGGGACATGGAAGCCCAGGTGGAGGAGATCAGGGCCTCTTGAACGACGACACACAGGACCTGATCGACATCGACTAAGGTAAGTCGACGTCAACTAACTTCTTTTCGGATGCCTTGACAATATTCAAGTATGGGGTCGAAGTCGACCAGATGTACTCGACGTCGAGTACTTTCCTCAACGTCGAGTAAGTTGGTCGACGTCGACCAGAATTCTTCTTCGACTTCGCCTTCCTCGACCAGTAGTCCACCAGACGAGCCGAATTCCTCGATGTCGAGTAACCTTACTCGAAATCGACCAGACCTCGAAGTCCTGAAATCCGATTCTGCGAAGGTAAGCCAAGGTATGGATCTTTCTTCTCATATTTCAATTAATGATTTATCTATACATAGGAGAGGTTTGCCTTGGTATGTGCGATTATGCAGGGTTTCCAATGATGAGCCCAAGGAGTATGAAGTAGGTGAAAAAGTCTATGTTGTCAAATCAAAGGATAATTGGTTTCTCAACAAATTCAACAAGAAGAATATGGGGCCCTTCACGGTGAACAAGATCCATTCAGGAGGACTACAGCTGATGGACAAGAATGGAGTCCTGTTTGAAGCCCAAGCCACATGGGCCCTGCAAATGCCACCTTGAGCTTAATGGAGAAAGTCGGCCTAGCGGCTATAAAATCTAGAGCTTGTAAATAGACATTTTTGGTATTTTTGGACATTGTTGCTTTTGTTTTTGGTTTTGGACATTATTTTCTATTGTGAGTATTTCTCTTCTAATTTTTCAGGTACAATGAAGAATGCAGCAAGTCGAAATCGAGTAAACTTGGTCGATATCGACCAGTTGACTCGATGTCGACCAGTTCTACAACAACATTGCACTCGATTTCTGCCGATTCGCACACCTGTCTAGTGAGTTTCTTTCTTTACCCTTATTTTTTATACAGTGAGGACAATGTAACGTTTAAGTATGGGGTGGAGGAAGGGCTTACTTTGTGCATATTTGATTTTATTTGACATTATGTGTGCATATTTAAAGCTTATTTCTTGAATTACTTATACATGACTATTTTGAAAATCGTTATTGATTTATGTGCTTATGTGCCTATGTTTTCCAAAGTTTATTAAAACCACCCCAATTGAAAATTTTGATTAGTGTCATGGAAGTTATATTGAACTCGACGATGCAAAATTGGATTCATTAGAGATATAGCATGAAATTGCCTAGTAAAGGGAAGTCACAATGAAGTGCATATTTTTATTGAAAACCATAAAAGGAGGTAAAATTTGAAATTGCTTTTGACATGTTGCATGATAAGAGGATGGATGACTTTATAATTTCCATATAATGCTCATATTGTTATATCTTAGCCATACCTATGCTTATGCATCACAAAAGTCATACTATGCCTTATTTCAATTATTGCTCCACATGCTATAAATATTGCCCATTCTTTACCTTATCCGGGGATTATGTTGAGAATGATGTTACATTATGGAGATTATTATATGGTTGTTGTGTTGTTATTATCATTATTGGAGTTTGGCAGGAAATTGAAAAAATTATTGAAAATTTAATGAGTGAAAGAAAATCCGATCACCTCAGGAGATAAAGGTAAATCGACCCTGCTCGCTGAGATAATAGTTTGGCGAGATGGGACACACAGGTGAGGAGTCCAAAGGATGAAGTATCCGGGGCCATTCATGACACCCATGTTTGCGACTTGCGAGAAGGTAGTAATGAGGTTAGAGAGGTAAAAGCACAATATTGAAAAAAGCAATGAACGAATGAGAGATATGTGAGAAATCAAAGGAAAAAAGGAATGTGGTATTAAAGTTTGGAAAGTACTCCATTTCCCCGGATCATTAGCACCACATGGCAAAAAATTGCCCACCTTTAGCCTTTTACCAATCTACTCCTTATTGAGCTTAAAATAAAGTCCTCTTTATTATTAATGCTTTCTCCCATGAATTGTTTTTGCATAACCCTTCTTTTGTGAGTAGATGTTGCTTTTATTGCACATGCAAGGATTTGTGACACTAGTACCTTTTCGAGGATGGTAATTGATTGCAGGGACTTATGGCAAGGAATCTATGATGTTGAGAGTTTGTTTCTTCCCCTGTATGACAATTAAAAGTATTGCTTGAGGACAAGCAAGCTTAAGTATGGGGTGTTTGTTGTGAGCCTAATTCGCCATGTTTTATATCTACTTTTATATCGATTTCTGCATACATTTCATACATTTGGGTTAGAATAATACAGAATTTGTGTAGTTTATGTTTATTTGCAATGTATGGAGGTCTACACAAGTTTTTGTTACAATCCAAGCCAAGCCACAAGAGAGCATAGAGAGAGAGAGAGAGAGAGAGAGAGAGAGAGAGAGAGAGAGAGAGAGAGAGAGAGAGAGAAACCGAGTAGGAGAGAGAAGGTTGAGGCCGAGTGGAGTTTGTGAAGCAACAGAGGAGTTGTCTTTATTCGGTTGTAAGCTTTATTTTATTTTATTTAATGCAATTTAGTTCCCTTTTAATATTGATGTGTTTCTTGATGATGAAGAGCGAGTAGTCACCCAACTTCTAGGGTCGGGGTGAGCCCGACGGTAGCCATGTGAGATGATGCGGTAAAGGCACAATCTTTTGATGCGATTTCATCTTCTATCCCTATGAGCATGATTCTTTTGCGGAAGTTGAAGGTGATCCTTGTTTGTGTTATTGAAGCGAAAATGATCTTAATGCAACTTGGATTAATTATGTGAAAAAGGGTTAGTAACAATTAGGGTTTATGCGAAAACCTATATATTCCTATTTGTTAATAACGAAAGTTATTTGATGAATAGCATGATAGTTTATGCCTTTATGTGTTATTTTACATGGTTATTGTTGTGGTGTTGAATCCATGATCTTGGAAGTCTTTAGTTTATTCAGTTAATTTCGTTTTTACATTCGTTTTCATTCAAAAAGGCGAAATCTTTGTTTCTGTATTTTTACTCGAAATCGAAAAGGCTTACTCGAGATCGACCAGTGTTGGTCGACGTCGAGTTGTTTGGTCCAGATCGACCAATCTGTGCTTTTGTTTTCGTTCGTCTTTGCTTTCTGCTTTAGTCGACAGTGTTTTCGAAGTCGAGTAACTTACTCGAAGTCGAGGACTCTTTTGGTCGAATTTACTGAGTTTTGGAACTGAAAAGGCAGGCGCTGACACGCTTCCTCTTGGATCGATCCTGACTGCCTTCTACTACAACGGGAGGAAGTCTTGTATTTATTTGTTGAGACAAGGAGTCAGTTTGCTTTATATTTTATTTATATTTCATACTTGACCATCCTCCTGCAACAACAAGGAACCCACATTTGGTGGCAAACCCCGGGCATGTGACCCGGACGGCAAGAGCCACGCACCAGGTAAACCGGCTTGCGCCGACCGGCTCAACTCACTAGAAAGGAGCAAGGCAAACCTTGGATTTTCATCCAAGGAAAGGGGCAGAGGTAGGGATCGAATCCGATACCTCCTGACATCCCCCCTTGCTCCCCACCAGTGAGCCACCCCGAATGGGGTTCGTTCATCAATGTTTTTTTTAAAAATTGATCAAACGTATGCTGATCCAGGGCCGTGCCAATATTTTAAGGGGCCTTGTGCCTAAAAATATAATAAAATTCTATTTATATTATCTGTTTTTTCCTTATTGAGAATTGCATTAAATAAACTACAGTATCTTACTAGAATAACATATCTCGAATTATGTTTTTTTTTCCAAAAAAAAATCCAAAAATGATTACATTTATGTCTAAAAATGTATATAAAAGACATTAAGTAACTAATTTTTTTCAAAAAAATTACAATGATTCCATTTATGCTTAAAAATGTATATAAAAAGATATTAAATAACAACTATATTGACCAAACTCAAGCTTATTTAAAATTAATGTAATTAAAATATTTAAGAAAACGATAGGAATTTAAAGTTTTATAGACACTTTTTAGCCCCAAAATATTTTAAATGATTCGTTCTAATAAGAGAAAAAAAGAGGACCGGGCGTATAAATATTAACAAAGGGAAGATAGTTCTAAAAAAACCAAATGGAAGAGCATTGGAATAAAAAAGAACCAATTTTTAACTGAAATGGGAATCGAAGACGGGACACATGGAAGAACCTAGGCTCCTTGAGTGCTACTTTATATAACAATTCTTAAAAGATATTGGGCCCCAAAAATTTTGGGGCCCTATTCTATCGACCCACCCGAACAACCTATTAGCACGGACTTGCGTTGATCTTGGACCTTAAGTTGGTGGTAGAATCACCCACTTTAATAAACGTTTTTTTTCCCCAAGGCTTCTAAAAAGTTTGGGGGCGGTTTTGCACATTCGTTTAATAAGAGGGGCGAGATTCCACTGGATTACTGTAAACACTCTAGCTATCTTATTACTCTAAGCCTCTAAGGGTGCGTATGCGCAGTGGGGGATTTAGGGCATTTAGGGGTGGGGAGTGGGATGGCTGAAGTGGTGAAGCAACATGCTATAATCCGGAAGAAAAATGTTGGATTTTTTTGAGTATTTTTTCGGTAATTTTTAGTAATTTTAAGGATAAAAGAGTATAAAAAAAATTAGGAGAAATGAATTTCAAAAACAAATTAGCTTAGTTAGAAAAGATGAGTATTTATTACGGAAATTTTGCATGGTGCCTCTCAGGTAAAGCCTTTCTTACGGGGTATCCAAAAGTTTGGCATATTTCGCCAAATACCCCTGAGGTTTATATTTTTTTCACCTCGTGCCCCTCCGTTTTTCTCTCTTTACATTTTTATTAAAAAAATGAAAACAAAATAAAAGGAAAAGACCTACCACCATGGATTCTTCACCAACTACTCTCCACTAGGAGCCTCGACTAGAGCAAGGAGAAGTCTCCATTTCTATCAACCAAGCGTCTTCATGAACTAGGTATGATCTTTGTTCCTCCCTCTCCTCTCGTTCTTTTGAAACCTTTGCTTCGGAGGTCGATTTCTTATTGTCTTCATCTTCGCTGTTGATGGATTTGCCCCCCCCCCCCCATCTCGCTCAATTTCGACATTTTTGCGATTTTGAAATTGGGATGCAACATGCTAGTCTTTCTCCATTCCCTAACTGACTTCACTTCCTCCCCCCCCCCCAACATAGCTTTCCGCTCAATTTCTAGGTTTTTTTGGTGTGTTTATGTGTGATCCTCTCCCCTTTCAATCCCGCTCAATTTCTAGGTTTTTTTTTAGTTTACATGAACTGAATTTGCATTTGATTCGAGATTTGGAGTTATTTATGTTCTTGTTATGATGCTCGAAATGCGATTCTAGGGCTATGTTTGACACGATAATTGAATTTCACCTATACTTATTACCTCAAGGTGATGACAACTGTCCATTATTACCTGCGAGCCCAATCAGGATGGGTAAGGATCAACTCGTGTGCTATTGGTCCAAGTGGTTTCGATAAAGCTTTTGACTCGCGAGGAGGTGATTATTGTTTGTCGTCTTTATAGGGAATACTCAAGATGATGTTCTTATTCCAGATGCGTTCTTCTCCGACCAAAGACCTTAAGAACTCGATTCCGAGGGTTTTATGTCAGGGAGATATGTAGAGCTCTTTGTCTTCTCTCTTTAATTGGATCCCTAGTTTGGAGGTTTAAGGGGGGTATTTATAGGGGGCTAAGCGAGCAGCTGGCTGGCAACCTCGTGGACTGACAAGAGACACGTGTAACGCATGCCCTCATGCCAGAGGGTTGGGGGTTTACATGTGGCATCGTTAGCGGAGAGGTGCTAGGCCAGCGGGCTGATTGTCTTTGCCCTAAGGAGCCATGAGGTATTTGTGGGTCCTGTTACGAGGTCTACGCTTATGATCGCTAGAACCCCGATTGTGATATTCGTAGGCCGCTATATGTTGTTGCAGGAGGATGGTCAAGTATGAAATATAAATAAAATATAAACCAAACTGACTCCCTGTCTCAGCAAATAAATACAAGACTTCCTCCCGTTGTAGTAGAAGGTAGTTAGGATCGTATCCACGAGGAAGCGTGTCAGCGCCCATCTTTTCTGTTCCGAAACTCAGCAGATCTCGACCAGAAGCGTACTCGACTTCGAGTAAGGTACTCGACTTCGACTAGGCTGTCGACCCAAAATAGAAATAGAAACAAAATAGCAAACGAAAACCAACAGAAAGTACTCGACCTCGACTGATCCTACTCGACGTCGACCAAGCATTGTCGATTTCGAGTGAAAACATAAACGAAAACCGAAACTTTAAATTGCATAAATCTGAAAGTAAACACGAAATTAGTAATAAAAATCAATAAACTAAAGCATTTCCAAGATCAGTGTTTCAACACACCACAACGATAACCATGCAAAGTAACACATAAAGGCATAAAAGATCATGCTTTTCATCAAATAACTTTCGTTATTAACAAATAGGAATATAGAGGCTTTCGCATAAACCCTAATTGTTCCTAACCCTTTTCACATAATTAATCCAAGTTGTATTAAGATCACTTTCGCTTCAATAACACAAACAAGGCTCACCTTCAACTTTTGCAAAAGAATCATGCTCATAGGGATAGAAGACGAAATGCATAAAAAGATCAAACCTTTACCGCATCACCTCACATGGGCACCGTCAGGCTTACCCCGACCCTAGAAGTTAGGTGACTACTCGCTCTTCATCATCAAGAAACTCATCAAATAACAAAAGAAACTAACTTGCATTAAATAAACTAAAGAGAACTTACAACCGATCGAAGACAAACCGTCTCTCAACACCTTCTCTCCTCTCGCCACAAGCTCTCTCTTTCTCTCCTACTTACTTGTTGTCTCTAGAATTGAATTGGAATAAGATACCTAAAAAACTCAGCCCCTAAGGCTTTATTTATAGGCTTTCAGTCCTTGCTAATCAAGGTAGGAAACTATATCTATATCTAAACTTTCTATCTAATAACATAAAGATAAAACATTATGATAAAGGAAATAATATCTAAAAAGGAAATAAAGCTAATGTGGATAAATCTCTTCCATCTTGATATATCTTCTCTTGATTAGATAAAATATCGGACTCCACTCGATCTCGGACTCGGATTCGGCCACTGGATCGTACTCGACTTCCACTAGAGTTAGTCGACGTCGACTGGAACTTTTCCTCCTGGGTTGCACTCGAGCTCGGACACCTTCTGGACTCGACATGTGTACTCGACTTCGAGTAGGTGTACTCGACGTCGAGTAGTTCTGGGCTCTCGAGTGGCTCTGCTCGACTCTGGGTGAATTTCTGGCTCCTGGTGTACTCGACTTCGACTAGACGTGGTCGACGTCGAGTAGAGCTGTCAGCTTTCAACATTCTGTTTCGTTCTTGAAATGCACTTTCCCGAGTCCTCGTTCATCGGATTGACGCATATGACCACGCGTTGGAAAGCTCTTTTCGAGGGCTACAACTTTCATGAAGACATCAAAGCTTGATTCAGAATGATGAATGGTGAAAAGTGAGCTTTTCTCCAGCTGCACCATCCTTAGCTTCTTCATGACTTTCCTTGAAGCTCTAAAGTGCGTCCGATATCTGCGAAATATAATAAAAACTTGTGTAGACCTCCATATATTGCAAATAAACATAAACTACACAAATTCTGTACTATTCTAACCCAAATTCATGAAATGCATGCAGAAATCGATATAAAACTAAATGTAAAACATGGCAATTTAGGCTCACATCACTATACTTAGGACAAGTGTGATGATCGCGATGTGCTTCAGAGCGCGTCAGATGTGTTGTGTTGGGTGGTCTACTTATGACGACATATCTTTGTTGATTAATAGGGCTATTTTCAAAAGCATCGTCATATCTCCTCGTAACCGGATCGCGAGCAATATGTTGCTCGCGATTAGGTTTTGACAAAAAGCGATGCTTCCCGCCAAAAAACTTATCCTTGAATGGGCCTGAAATTGGGCCCAATGTACTTAGGCCCATTTAGAGGTGATCCCACGGAGACCTATAGGTGAAGATTTTCTCTCGGGTCCTTTAATTTTACGCTTTCAGGACTAAAAAAGGAGTGAGAAGGGAGAGAAAATTTCGAAGGGTCCGGTTCCAGGAAGGCGGCAATCGAAGCAAGTTGGTGGCGTTATTTCTCATTTCGTTCTCATTTGCCGGTGCTTTTCCTCCATTTCCTCAAGTAAGTGTTTCTTGTTTGCCTTTCTATTCTGTTGGCATCTCTTGATTTCCATTCGTACTAGATTCTAGGGCAGAGGAGAAAAACCAAGGTTGTCGAACCACCATCTTCTAGTGAGGGGCACGATGGCGATAGGGCTGAGAGGGGGTTTTCTCTGGTGTCTTGCTCCCCTTTTTTCTTCTTTCCTTCCGGGTGGTGGGTGCTCCGGGTAAGGTCACTGGGTTCTAGATAGTGGTGTAAAGGTACCGGGAGTGGTGTTCTTTGGGGGTTTTTAGGGACTTCTCAACGGTTGTGGGTGGTTGAAACTTTTCATCTCCCATCTTTTCTCACTTTTCGGAGGTGGTTTCTCGAAAATAGAGAAACTTTGTGGAGGAGACGAAAATGCGTCTTTCAATTGTCACCCTTCGGGGGGCAATGTCTTTTCAACGCCCTCTCGAGGGGCGCGTGAGGCGCCAACATAAACCTAGGAAGGGTTTCTTTTGGCGCCAAATTTGTTCAATCGGTATTCTGAAAAGGTCATTTCCCCTTGTTGATTTTTCTTCCTTTGCGTCTTTTCAAGGACTTTTCTTCTTAAGAGCTTTATATACCTAGCGATGTCGAACGAAAGTGATAGCCAAAACAGAAGCGTGGGTTATGAGGACGAGTAGTTTAGCTCCTCGCAGACCAGAGAGTCGACAGGGCACAATTTTCAGAAGCCACGATGTCTCCTGTCTATACCTCGCAATCTAAAGGGAAGTCGTGCACGGGAGATGGAGCAAAGGCCAATATCGTAACTCTGCAGAAGGCAAAGAGGAGAAAAATGGTTGGGTCCATAAAACATCCTCTTACAAAGGACAATCCTGAATATTGCCACACCTTCAAGTCCATAAACAGATTGGGGAAAGGAGGGTCGCATCGCGTGTTTAAAGAAAGAAAGAAACCTATTCGCGTGGTTCTCGATGACTTTGCCATGCCTGCTTACAAAAAGGAGGAAGTTGACAACTGTAGTTTTTGTCAGGGCTATACTCCTGCTGCTCCCCCACCGGCCCCTAGAGTTTTCGAGGAGCGCGTGTCCCTTATCATTTCCGAAACTAGGGGAGAAAGATCGATCCTACAATCTTTTCACCTCAAGATGGTAGCTCAGATTTACCCTTGGTCGGTCGGGGTGGAGATATGTTTGGCTTCTAAGCATGGGGTTTGTTTGAACGTGTGCCGGGATCACGTTGTCGTCCATCTAGAGAGTTTGCTTCAAGGGTTTCGCCTTCCTTTGCCCAATCTTTACTCTGATCTCATGGCAAGGATAAACTCTTGTCCTGGCCAGATCGTCTTGAATTTTTCGATGTATTTGGCGGTCTATAATATGCGGTGCGCCGCCATTATTCAGGAGATGACGTTGGACCATCTTTTTTCGGTCCTGACCCTGCGATATGGTGATGGGTTAGTGTCTGCTTTCCTGGCCGGGAACATAGCCGAAAGGTTGTTTAGCCGATCTGGATGGAAGAGGAAATGGTTTTTGGTTTGCGACCCTTCCAAGTCATCTTTAAATTTCATGACCACGCTTGTTTTTTACGTGCCCCCCCCCCCCCCAAAAAAAAAATAAGAACATCGCAATGGACAGGTGGTGGTATGTGTTCAACCGAGGGGGACCTTCAGCGAAATGGGGCTATAAAGAAGTCGTGACCCCGACTCGCTTAGAAATGGCCGGGCTTAGCCTCCCACACCGCCAGGATGGGTGTTCGGGTTTTCTTATTATTTTGGTCATGATTTCCATGATTTGATTTGTCTTGATCTCTTGCAGATATATTGATCGATGCTGGGAAACTCTCCGCCAAGGCCATGAAGAAAAGTGCCGCCAAGACTCCTCGCGCTCCTACCCCACGATTGGGTGAGAAACGGCAGCAGACAATTCCCCGTGACTCTCCACTGGTAGTGGAGACTGCAAAGGAGAAGGAGCCTATCGAGGACAGGTACAACTCATCGAGGGATAACGTGCCTATTAGCCAACGTGGGCAAAAAAGGAAACGGGAGGAGGACGGGGGCCGCAAGTTTTTCAGCGATGAGCCGATCACCAAATCGGGGATTTCTATGGTCGCGTACAGGCATCCAGGATTCTCCCCACTCGGTTTCAAGAAGCTGATTATCCCAATGAAGAGATGTCCGGTTGAAAGGGAATTTCTGCAGCGTGTCAGAGATGAAAAGTTATTGGAGCAGGGCTAGAGAACTGGGGGTTGGGTAATTATCTTCGTGACTTTTTCTTTATTTGTCCTATGTTTCTCGCATGTTTATCATTCTTTGTGTGTTTTGATAGAGCAACTTATAATGGTCGGAAGTGGCCGAGCGTTTGAAGAAGTACGGCGAACTTGTGACCGACTTGAGGAAAGTGAACTAGAGTTTGAAAGACAAGGTGGAAAAGCTCAAAGACGTGGAGCTTCAAGAGGGGACTATTAACAACTTACATAGGACTTTGGACAAATCTGAAAAAGAGTTGGAGGCCACGAGGAATGAGCTTGACGTGTGACGAGAGGGTTTCTCGACCAAATAAATTTATAGTCAAGACCCCGCTATAGGATAGTGGAGTCAGGTTCGTCCTCAGGAGAGAAGTCATCGGTTCTAGGTTTAGTGTGCTTTGGGGTTCAGGAATAGAGGGAAAAGGTGGCTAGGGTTGCTGTCGATGTCGGCTATGAGTTGATCAATGTCGAGGGATGGAGGGGGAAATGATGGTTTGATATCGGGTAACCTGTATAGAATTTAAAATAACAAAAATGGAATAATAAATGTGCAAACTTCCAAGGTTAGGGATCACCACAACAATAAACATATGTGTATATTATAAATCACATAAAGATGCATGCTTTATATCAAATAACTTTCGTCATTAACAAATAGGAATACAGAGGCTTTCGCATAAACCCTAAGTGTTACTACCTTTTCTTAATTAGGATTAGTCGGCTTTCGCAAATAAACCCTAATTACTATCCAAATTCATAATAAGATCGCTTTCGCTTCAATATCACAAATAAGGAATTTCCTCAACTCTATCAAATGATCAAGCACATAGGTAGATGATGATAAAGACATATATACAAATTCATGGATATATAAATCAAACACACATATCTATGTTGTGATCACCCCAACCCTAGAAGAAGGGAAATTAGAAACAAAACAATAAAACATAATAAAAGAAACCAACTTTAACATTAAATTCAAACTAAAACTTACAAAACCTTCCAATCTCTTCCTTCTCTCTCTCTCTCTCTCTCTCTCTCTCTCTCTCTCTCCTTGCGCCCGAAGACGGCTTTGCTTGAATGAATGAAAATCAGCCCCCTAGGGTTTTATTTATAGGCTCCAATCCTAGTTATTCTAGGAAGGAACTATCTATCTATATATAATCCTATCTATCTAAAGCTTAATGATTAAATTTGGAAATAAAATAAATAAGAAAAAATTTGCAAAACAGGCACTTTATTTGGACGAATTTGTAAAATGACCACGGTTTTGGACAAATTAGCAAGATAGCCCCTATATATACTACTCCCTCCGTTCTAATTTATTTGTCGTTAGGACAAAAAGCTCATGAAACAAGGAGTACTCTGTAATTCTCTTATAGCTGATAACTCATACAGTACAATTTGTGAAATTTCCAAACATGTCCCTTGTAAAATTAGGTGGGATGTACTTGTGAAGGTGACCTACTTTTAAAAATTCAAAGGGTATTCTGGACATTATCTTGTGACATATGACAAGAGCATTTAATGTATGTACTTTTTTTACATTGAAAGAAACACTAATCTGTACTAACGTCAAATAATTTACAACATTGTTAATTCTTTCTAGAGTCAAATAAATTAGAACGGAGGGAGGAATTCTTAATTTTTATTTTTATTTTTTTTAATCTGTTGTTGCCCCCATCGTCTCTCTCTCCAATCTCTCTCTCCGCTCCCGATTGAAGGCGATTTTGGGTCTCGATCTATCCGGCGCCGGATTGGAGGTCTCGATCTCGATCGATCTATGGAGGCGAGATCTCGATCGATCTATGGCGGCGAGATCGAGCGAGATCGAGTGAGGTTGGCGCCGGAGCCGCTATCTGGTGGCGAGATCGAGGGAGCGAGGAAGCGCCGGAGGCGGTGGCGAGCGAGCGGCGGAAGGAGCGAGGGAGGGAGCAAGCGGCGGAAGGAGCGAGGGAGGGAGCCAGCGCCGGAGGCCGTAGCGAGCAAAGGCGCCACCGAGCGGAGCAACGAGGAGGTGAGGTGGCTGTACCAGTGATGAAATTTTACATTTCCAGAATTGATTCTATACCTAGGGCTATGAAGACTTGAATTAGGTTTAAGGCCTAGCAATTGCAGCTTATTACACATTGAATCTGATCCAGAAGGGATGAGTTAACTAACGATGAGCAACAAACTTTGACCATTTCATTATTTTTGTAACTTTGAATTAAGTTTTGACTGTTCTTGCTAGTTCGTATCAAAGCTGACATTAGTATTGTAAACTATAAGTGAAATTAGAGCAAGATGGGAGACTATTGAAACCATTAGTTCTGGGAAATGAAATTTCAAACAGATTTCCATGGATTTTGTTTGCAGTTGATTGATTATAATTAAAACCGGTATAAGAAATGGTCTTTGCAGCAATTTCACAATCAATATCACTAAAATACAATGGCTATGACAGCAAACATATTTAAATTAAATTGCTTGTTAAAACAATTATTTCCAAACGATGATGTAGATTTGCTTCTGACACATTTGTTGTATATCAAATTGAGTTGTTTTTAGGATTGAAGTCAACTATAGAAGTGTGAATAGGTTCTTTTTTTAAAGATACAACTTGTAGCAGCTCTTGACTTTTGACTTATAAAAGAAGAACAAAATTTCTGGTGGATATATATAGATTGAAGTTTCAAAGGCTTAGACACCGAAAAAACGACATTGAGGCTGCCATCAGTGGGGCTATTTTGCATCAGTTTTGAATAGACTTTGCAGGTTTGGACTAATTCCATGGATACCTAACTGCAAGATTCATGTATGGACAGTAGTCTTTTCCAAGCCCTTGCAAACTCTTGCAGTTTTTAGAGCATATTGACAGATTCACTGGTTTGATGAGGTTGCAGTTGATTTTGCTAAAAATATGCGGCTGTTAGCTGCAAAAATACTGGTCTGCTTTCAATTGATAGTATGTTAAATGTGTATACTTGTTTCCTTTCTCTTTTCAACTACATTACTAATGAAGGGGGCTGCAGCTCTCAATGTCATCATCAATGAGTACTTGGAACTTGTTCATTGTCATCAGTAGGCTTCTCCTTTGTCTGAAAAACATCAGTTATGCCATCAACAAGTTAAAGTGAGGCGGTGTTCAGTGGAGGATCATTTTGGACGCTCTTACAGTTGTGAGTCCTGGCTTAGCTTATTGGATTTTTCATGAAAGTTTCCTCATTTCACCACTTCCTTATAAATGGACTTTAATGTAACTTTACCTACAAGTTCTACCCTTACTGGATTTATCTCCTATAGGAGAGTTGAAGTAGGTATTCTCAAGGAATTCATAGAAATCAGAATCCATATCCTTCATACCTGAAGCTACTGTTGCTGTCATTCATTTATTTTGATGAGCATTCACTGTTGAATTTTTATTTTGGTTTTTTGAAGTCGAATTGGGATGGGTTAGTGTGTTTTGTTTTAGAATTTGGCTGGGCATTTTTTGTGGGTTAGTTGGAGGATGCAATTTGGTCTTGGTGGGCCTATTGTTTTCGAGTTCAATTTTTGATTAAAGGCATGGAAGCAATAATTGCACAACATGATCTTGTTTATGCATTTTGACAGGCTGCTGCTACTTTTTCTCGGACTTGGAAGGGCCATATGCATAATATGCTTGGCTATGCATTATCGGTCTATTGTGTATACAAAATGATTAAGGTATGGAATATTATGTGTTCTTCTTTATTGTTTTCCCTTCCATCCTTATCAATAACTATGTGTATGTTTGGTTATGCACCTGAAGTTCCCAACTTCCCCTACTAACTCCAATGAACAATCTCAACTAAAAGCTGACTTTGAGTTTCATTTGGGCTTATGATAGAAAAGTAAAAGTAATAGAGAAAAGGGTAATCTCTCCTTCACTTGGTTTTCGTATCTTTTTCGGATTTAGCTTGTTCCTGGATGTTGAATGCAATATTGTTTCTGGATGGTGGTCCTGATCTTATTTGATGTTGAATGCAATATCCTGCCATTCAAGGAGAGAAATGGGTTAACTCTCTCCTTGCATCCATAGATTCCATATCCTGTGTCCTTACCCTGCTCTATTTTTTCTGCTACATAATGAAAGATCTATTTTTTCGCTTCTGCTGCAAATTCAGGTTTTTGATTCACAAATTGAAGTCTGGAATCCATGAAATACTTTCTTATTGGCATTTTGGTTGTGTAATTTTGCTTTTAGTTGCTTTGAAGTGAACAGATGTTGTTGGCTCTTGAAAGGGGCATTTTGGTTGTGTATTTTTTGTAGCTTGGATGTACTACTACAGCTGTTGTGCAACTCTAAGAGAGAGTTGTGAAACTCTAAGAGAGAACATTGTTTTGAATCAAAAGTTGATTGCTTTCATCTTTGCTCTCTAAAATGTTTCTTCTGATGTCTTTTATCTTCCCACGTACACGTGGGAGAAAGATCTCTGGATCACTCTCACTCACATGGTCAATCTCAAGGGCCTTCAGGACCTGACTAATTCCTCTCCTGAGCTTGTCAACCCTGTCCAGCAGATATTCTGTTTCAAGGTGATGCATCATATTCTCACTCTCTAACTCAATAATTAGCATCTCTGAATATTTTTCCGTTTCTGCATGTTTTTGACATTCGGAAACAAGAGTGCAATGTTTTTCTTCCATATCTTTCATGAATTTCTGCAAGATTAAAATCTCAACCTGAGCATTCACAACTTTTTGGAGTTGCTCTTCAAAGTCCTTCTTTCTGCCCTTGTTTTCTTCTTGGAGATAACGTATATGGTAACCTGATAATCTTGCCTCATTAGTCAGCACTAGGCATTCATTTTTGTGCTTTTCAGCACCAATGGAAATCCTCAATTCTTCTACATGATTATGAGTCAAATTTCTCTCCTTCTCAAGACCAGCATACTTGTCTTCAAGGTTTGCAAAACTTGTTGCAAGCTCTTTCATTTGCTTCTCTACACATTCCAATCGGGAGACAAGGCTACTTCTCTCAGTTAGAAGGTTAGATTTGTCATCCTTGAGATACTGGCAGAAGTTTTCCAAGCCTTTCGATTTTACCCTGAACCCTTCAAGCTCAATGTTTGCACCTTGGAGTGATTTTTCTAGTGTGATGTTATTCTCCAGTAGTTTCTGCATGCTGTCAGTGATTATCTTTAACTGAGAAAGCAGGGCTGTTTTCTCAGCCGTCAGGTTCGTCTTTTCCCCGCTTAGGATATTGCAAGACTCTTGCAATACCTTCATCTTCTCTTTTGAACTTTCCAGCTCAACTTTCACATCAACGAAGGAACTCCCCAATTGGGAACTCCTCTGTACAAGCCCCTCCATGTCCTGTAACCTTCTCAACAGGACTTCTTTTTCTATTTTCCCCTCAATAGATACCTGCTTTAGCCGTGAGTTCTCATCTTGCAAGTCCCTAATAGATGACTTGAGACACTTAGGATTTATACTAGCAGACTCCACCTGCTGAAGTAAATCCTGATACTTCTTATACATATCTGATTTCAGTTATTTTGCACTGGAGGCATGACCTAAAGAATGATATCTTGGTACTCTTTATCATCATAAATATTCCCTCCAAAATCTTCATCAAAGTCAACACCATTCGCACTACTCTGCCCTTTAGCAGAAATATGCACAAGGTCATCTATTCATTGTCCTATTTAACCTTGAAGGTTTTGCACCAAAGCCTATTAGCTCAAAATGGTAGAGCAATGTGCTTACGCACAATGATGCGGGTTCAAATCCCGCATAGGCTATCTATGTAGTATCTCTTTTTATGTTTCTCTTTGTGAATAAGAGTATAAGGTGCAAAAATAAAATTGTAAAATGCAGTTGTGCAAATTTTTAAAAAGTGCTGACGTGAAAAAAAAAATTTTAAAAAGTGCTGACACAAACCTCCTTTCACCTCTAGTAGCTTTCCTCCAGTAGCTTATAGCAACAGAAAGGGAAAAAGGCATAGACAAAAAACCCAAAAAAAAATCATCAATTCAATAAGAAGGTATAACATGTTAGAAAACAATTGAAAACTTTTTACACTAAAGTTTCCAAATTTCACCATGGAATATAAGCTTCTAGAATTCTTAATGTTCAGTTTTAAGAAAAACTACCTTTACTCTGGCAAAGGCCTTTGATGGCTTACAGATTAATGAAAAGAGTGTGAGGTCAATGTCATTTGAGCAGCTTGCTCATTCAATATAATCTAGAGAAATACTACAGGCTGTAAAACCTTTGCTTGATCGGTTGGACAGCCGCTTCAGACTCTCAATCACTCATCCGGATGCAGTTTTCAGCGATAGAGGAGAGCATGAAATCCCAGATCCTTCCTTAAAGTTGTCATGCTTCTTCCCTTTAGCATTCCTCCCAGCCCTCCGTTTCCTTCTTGATGGAGAAGCCCAAAGCCCAGCAGTACCTGCTGTTGCTGTCGTTACCTGGAAAAACTACCCAGATCCTTCTGCAGCTCTCCTTCTCAGCATTCCCACATTCAATCCTTGGATTCTAAAAAAGCGCATCAGAAGTTCACACAAAAGCACATTAGTCATACATAAACTTCCTTGGATTCTAATTTTTTTTTATTAGTATACAACATATATACTACTAAACTGATGCACTATTTTTATTGCCATGATCAACATGATCTTATTTTTGCTCAACGACAGATTATTTTTGCTCAACATGATCTTATTTTTGCTCAACGATAGATTATATTTACACAACAATTGAGACTTGTGAAATTGTGCTCAACATGATCTTATTGTTTCTCAATATTATTTTATAGTTGCCTCATAGATTATTGCACAATATGGTCTTATTTTTGCTCGTCAATAGACTATAATTGCACAACATGTGGGATTGGTGAAATTGTGTCTCAACATGATCTTACTTTTTGTAAATATAATTTTATACTTTTTTAATAGATTATTGCACAACATCATCTTATTTTTGCTCACCAATAGACAATAATTGCACAACATGGGGGATTGGTGAAATTTTGCTCAACATCATCTTATTTTTGCTCAACTATAGGTTATTTTTGCACAGAGTATTGAGACTTGTGAAATTGTTCTCAACATGATTTTATTTTCTCTCAATATGTTTTCATACTTTCTCAATAGATTATTGCACAACATGCTCTTATTTTTGCTCAACCATTCTTTATTTTTGCACAACAATCGAAACTTGTGAAATTGTGTCTCCACATAATCGTATTTTTTGTAAATATAATTTTATACTTTTTAATAGATTATTGCACAACAAGGTCATATTTTTACTCATCAATAGAGTAAAATTGCACAACATGAGGAATTGGTGAAATTTTGCTCAATATCATCTTATTTTTGCTCACCTATAGGTTATTTTTGCACAACAATCCAGACTTGTGAAATTGTTCTCAACGTGATATTATTTCCTCTCAATATAATTTCATACTTTCTCAATAAATTATTGCACAACATGCTCTTATTTTTGCTCATCAATACTTTATTTTTGCACAACATTCGAGACTTGTGAAATTGTGTCTCAACATGCATGATCTTATTTTTTGTAAATATAATTTTATACTTTTTAATAGATTATTGCACAACACGGTCATATTTTTACTCAACAATAGAGTAAAATTGCACAACATGGGGGATTGGTGAAATTTTGCTCAACATCATCTTATTTTTGCTCAACTATAGGTTATTTTTGCACAACAATCGAGACTTGTGAATTTGTTCTCAACATGATCTTATTTTCTCTCAATATAATTTCATACTTTCTCAATAAATTATTGCACAACATGCTCTTATTTTTGCTCATCAATACTTTATTTTTGCACAACATTCGAGACTTGTGAAGTTGTGTCTCAACATGCATGATCTTATTTTTTGTAAATATAATTTTATACTTTTTAATAGATTATTGCACAACACGGTCATATTTTTACTCAACAATAGAGTAAAATTGCACAACATGGGGGATTGGTGAAATTTCGCTCAACATCATCTTATTTTTGCTCAACTATAGGTTATTTTTGCACAACAATCGAGACTTGTGAATTTGTTCTCAACATGATCTTATTTTCTCTCAATATAATTTCATACTTTCTCAATAAATTATTGCACAACATGCTCTTATTTTTGCTCATCAATACTTTATTTTTGCACAACATTCGAGACTTGTGAAATTGTGTCTCAACATGATCTTATTTTTTGTAAATATAATTTTGTACCTTTTTAATAGATTATTGCACAACATAGTCTTATTTTTGCTCATCAATAGACAATAATTGCACAACATGTGGGATTGGTGAAAATGTTCTCAACATCATCTTATTTTTGCTCATCAATATAAAAATTCAAAAAGTGCTACGGGAAAAAAAAGGAAAATTTGTGAGGATGTAATATAATGCACCAAACACACTAGAATATGAGGTTAAGGATCAGTAGCTATTTGATAGGTAGTAGATAGTTGTAATTTATTGGACACCTCATGCATCCAACCTCTTTAACAAATTCGCAACCCATAAGCTAACATCATATATAATAGTAAATTAGTTATTAACTGTATTGCAACACCCACAATTGAATCATTAGATGTTCTAATGAGTGCATCAAATTTACAGAGATCTTAATGAGTGCATCAAATTAGTTATTAACCGTATTACAACACCCATAAACCAATGAGTGCATCAAACAGACAATGTAATGAAACAAAGCAAATAATCAGCTTCTCCTTGAATCATTAGATGTTCTAATTTACAGAGAACTCAAGTTTCAAGCTGATTTTAGTTTAACAGTCTTGCAGCTCCAACAACACCTTAACTAGTAGTGTACAATGACTAATAAGAACTAACTCCACACGATTCGACGACATTGGTGGTTGTCAGCTATTTACTAACAGTTAAGCCAACTACAGCCTACGCACGAGCCACTTACACATCCTCCACACCGAGCCCATACAGGACACCTGCATACTTCTTAGGCAAGCCACCGAAGAAACTCTCCTTCAACTTCATGAAGGTATAGCAAGTGAGCAAGCTATCAGACCCGGCTTGGTGGCACGTCCCAACCCTCGCCACATTTAGCAGAGCTTGTTCAGCCCGCCATGGAGGCCGTTGCAGAACTTCATCAAATGCTTAATGTCATACACCATGGGGAAGTACAGATTGATCAAGCTAAAGAACCCGGCTTGGGTTTCAGGTAAGCTACTGTAAGTCAGCAACTTGAGCAAATGCCAGAGAATCATATCCACCGTGGAAAGAAACCCCCATAAAAAACCAATACATATAAACCCGAATCAATTCAGTGAAACCCAGTTGAAAACCCCAAATGAAAATCACAAAACACCCATCAAAATGAATGCAATTCAATCATATTATCAGTTAACCCTCTAAAACCCCCAATCAATCTAAGAAAGCCAGAAATCAGAACTGATGCAAGCAATTAGAAGAGGTCAAAATCAAAGATTGCAAACCTTACAGAGACGAAATCAGAGATGCCCAGATGAAACATTCACATGACACTGGAGCCTGGACTTTGGAGGAGTAGATATAGCACAAAAATCGTCAAAAGAACATCATCAATCAATCGAAGCAAGACCCCAGTTGTTAAGAGCCTGCAAATGGTCAAAAGAACATCATCAATCGAGGTAAAGCCATGAAACAAAAGCTTCAAATTAGAAGAACAATAACATAGTGTGCCCGAGGACTATTCCAGTTAAGTGCTGACACGAAAAGTGCACAACATCTTCCCTTATTGAAACAGAAGCACATTCTTAAACAAGATCTTCCTTTATTCCAGTGACCTTGTAACAAAAGCACACTCTTGACAGCTTCTGTTAACACCTCGTAACAGAAGGCCATGCACCAGCTCCACCAAATCCACAACCAACCATAAGCATTTGAAAATGACAATAAAACTAAACTGATAGTGATGACAATGACAATAAATACTAAACATGTAAACAGGGAAAGTGAGATGACAGGGGATGGAAGTCATGGAACAAGTAATTTAACCTCGATCAGCAACAATAGACACAACAGTGATTCAGTGAAACATGAAGAGTATGATAATTTACATTAACAAGCTGTCAAAAAACACAAATAGAAGCTTACGTGATGAACGAAATTCACCAAGACAAACAGGAATTCAAGAAGATAAAAAGACAAACAGAAGCTTAAATGGAAGGCATCCATTTATGTACAACACATCTCAAGAGTTCCCTTAATCTCCACAATGCAGACATACCAAAAGGATGCAAAGATTCCAACTATTACAGCTAACTACATAAACTCATTTGCGGTAGCAACTAGACAGTCCTCATTAAGTCCTCCATAAGTCTTGATCCCGGTTGTCAGGCAGAATTCTTGCTAATTCACAGATAAGAAAAACTACCTGGATGCAAAGTAAAGGAGTACAAACAGATTTTGTGGAATTTGAAAGAATAACAGCAATTCAGATAGCGCCACTCATATGAAAGAATGCAAACAAGTTCACGCATTACATAGCACCATCTCAACATATTTTTACATGTCAAAACTAAGCAAGAAGCGGGACATATTTGCGCAGTAAAATAAGTTCATGTATACGTCAACACCCACAACATATGTCATATATTTTTTATGTAGCCGTAGATAAATATCAAAACAAAGAAGCAAAGTCAGCAAAAGCAAAAAAGCAAACAAAGAAGCAAATTCAGCAGAAGCAAACATTGTCCAGTCATCAGTCATCACATCTTCTTCAAATCATATTCAATCAAATCACGAAGCTTAACAAGCAAAAGAGGACAACAGTCGGAATCAAATCACGAACCAAAGATCGGGTTCCTTATCAATCGATCTTCGATCGATTGATAACGAAAACAGTCGGAAGCAAAGATCGAGTTCCTTATCAATCGATCTTCGATCGATTGATAACGAAAACAGTCGGAAGCAAAGATTGATTGATAAGGATAACAATCGGAAGCAAAAATAAAGTCACTCGGCCTATTGGGGCATTTCATCAAACAGGTTATGTGCAAAACATAAAATAACATATCAATCACAAATATAAAACAACAAGGACAAGATTTCAGATTTCATTCGGCAATTGTAGCCATCACAAACAAAATCGAGTTCCTTATCAATCGATCTTCGATCGATTGATAAGGAAAACAGTCGGAAGCAAAGATCGATCAGTCGGAAGCAAAATCTGTCACATGTATGCTCAATTTCAAAGCATTCACAGTGCAATTTGACAAAGAAACATAAACACAAACACCTTGAGACTTCAAAATCAACTCCAACACTTAAAAAATAAAAAAAAATTGACTCCAACACAGTGGAATTCGAAGAAAATTTGCGCCTTCGGCGCAAATTTGGTAAGGAAAAGTCCGGTATATTCAGAAGCAAAGATGGAACAAGTAATAAAACAGAATCGACAATTACCTACAATACAACCAGATCTGAGGTGATGAAGGCCGCTCGCTCGCTCTGGCTGCTCGACCTCGCTCGCTCGTTGCTCCTCTGCGGCAAGACCAAACGAATCGGTGTAGGTGACGAGCAGATCGATGGGAGAAACGGTAAAATCGTCGGCTCGGAGAGATGATCGGCGTTGGAGAGAGCGAGAGAGGTCCTGGGAGAAGAGATCGAGAGAGCGAGAGAGGTCCGGGGAGAGACGGAACGCGTAGGAGAGAGAGAGGCGAGAGGTTTATATTGCGGCCATTTCACTAATTTGTCCTAAAACGTGGCTGTTTCACAAATTAGGTCCCGTTTCGTGACCATTTTGCAAATTGCCCCAATAAATAAATCCCTAAACGACAGTAAGACTAAAGTGGATAAATCTTCCTTCTCTTGATAGATCTTCATGTCTCTTGATAGAACCACACGAATCTTGGCTTGCAAGTAACCCACAATGCTCAGACTCCACTCGATCTCGGCTCAGATTGCTTATTGGGAAAACTCGACATTGAGTAAAGTACTCGACGTCGAGTACGGTCTTCTTCTCCTCGGATTGCATTCGAGCTCGGCTACATTCTTGACTCGACATGGCTACTCGACGTCGACTAGAACTGTGCTCCTCGAGTGATCTTCTGCTCGTCTCGTGCTCGACTGGGTGATTTCGACCAAAAAATACTCGACATCGACCAAAGTGATCGACGTCGGCTAGTTCTGTCAGCTTTCAGCAATTCTGCTTCATCTTGAAACGCACTTTCTCGATTCCAATCGGACAAACGAGGGAGTATTATTTTAAGAAAAAATTTTGATGGAGAAAACTTCCCAAAAAACAAACACGGTTGCCAATTTCCTATAAATCTTCACCAAGTTTGACATTGTTTCCAGTACATTGGTTTCTTTAAAAAGATGCTAATTAAATAACCAAATTCAAAAGATTACTTTTCAAATGGTGCTTTTTTTTTTTTTCCCATGTACAAAACTGACATCGTTGGCACGTTCAATTTACAACGAAGGACCATTCTCCACTGAATATATCCAAATCGATTAACTGCAAACCAAGTCAAAACATAGTACAGACTAGGGGTGGGCACAAATCCCGCAAATCCCGATCTCGTTCCGATCCCGGTGGGATTTAGGACAAAATAGCGAATTCCGTCCCGATCCCGTCCCGTAAAAATTATGCGGGACGAAACGCGGGACGATCCCGGTGGGATCCCGCAAATCCCGTCCCGTCCCGCATATTATTATTATTATTATTATTATTATTATTATTATTATTATTATTATAAAATAATAATAATAATAGTAATAATAGTAATAATAATAATAATAATATATTATTAGTATTATTATTTTGAGCAAATATTATAATTATAATTATAATCATAATCTTCCATTTATAACAATAATAATATTTGTTTATAATAATAATATTATTATTATTTGAGCAAATATTATTTATAATTATAATAATAATTTTCAATTTATAATAATAATTGATAATAATAATATTATTATTATATAATATTATAATATAATTTAATAATAATAATATTACTTTATAATAAAATTATTATTATTATTATATTATTATCATATTATTATATCATATTATATTTTTTCTTGTAAAGTATAATTATTTTATAATAATAACAATAAAAATAAGTAATAATATTATTATTATGATTTTTTTAATTATAGCGTGGCATTATTATTATTATTATTTTATTATAATAATAATTTTTATTATTATAGAAATGGCTTACATACAGTTATTATTATTATTATTAGACCCATTTAGAGCTACAAGAGGCAAATAGCTAAATACGGTATTCTTCCCAACTATCAATCGATAATGAGACAGTATCTGGTGAATCTCGTCTCAATCCCTTTCCGTCCTGATCTAGTAAGATAATGTAGCCAAATATGTTGAACATTATAATTAATTATACAATCATTGTATGAATTAATAATAGTATTATAATATTAAATAGTATAATAATAATAATAATAATAATAATAATAATAATATTATTATTATTATTATTATTATTATTATTATTATTATTATTATTATTATTGAATAATATAGTTGAGAAGAATACCGTATTCAACATATTATACAAATTAATGAATTATGAAAACATTTTTTTACTTTGCAAATTTATACAATATTTTATTATTTTTATTTGCGGGACAAGACCCGTTCCGTCCCGATCCCGTCTCGTCCAGACACCATCCCGTCCCGAAAAAAAATGTCAATCCCGTCCCGTAAAAATTTCACGGGACGAGTCCCGTCCCGGCTCAATCCCGTCCCGTGCCCATCCCTAGTACAGACTGTACAGCTAGCCAGTTGTATGTTCTACTCTTTGGCCTGCCATTGCCACTGGTTAATGAGTTGACTTGGTATATGACATTTTCAGTGCAGTGCTAGCTAGCTGCAATTTATATATCGTGTTTGCCAGTTTCTTCTCTCTCATCCGTAGATATGTTCAAAATAAGAGTACAAATTAAATTAATTAAGATCAATTTGATCATCAGTACGGTAATATAAATTTGTACACATTAATCAGTTTCTGAAAAATGAACCAACTTCCATAAACATATATGGTTAATCACCTTTTAAGCATGTCTAAACTCTCATTTCTTCTCATTTCCGTTGCAATAACTCTGCTTATTGCAGACTACGCCACCGCTGCAGGCGCACCCACAAAACCCGACTTCTTCGATTACGCCTGCGTAAACACCACCGGCAACTACACCGCCAGCAGCGCCTACCAAGCCAATCTCATATCGGTCCTTGTCGACCTCCAAAGCAATGCTTCCATCGCATCCTTTCACAATGCGAGCGCCGGCTTGGGTGCAGACACGGTTTACGGCCAGTACTACTGCAGAGGTGACATCGACTCCATCCTCTGCAGCGACTGCATCCAGCAGGCCGCCCTCAGCCTCCTCGGGAACTGTACCTTCTTCAAAACCGCCGCCATCTGGTACGAAGAATGCACGCTGCGCTATTCCAACCAGTCCATGGTCGGCATCGAGGCCATAAGGCCGTTAACCGGAGGGTTTTCTACCAAGAACGTGACCGACTCGGTGGCGTTATTAACTGTGCTCCAGGAGACCTTCAACGGGTAAATATGCCTGTTGTTCACTGAAAATTTTCAAGTAGACCTTTAACTTTAGGCCTTCTTTAGTACTCCGTATAATATATGGTCACTAGCTAAATTAATTATTATGTATGGCGCATTTTATCCTAACTAGGCACGGAATTAACCGAAAATTAAAATTCAAGTAGTCATATACATAATTTTCATTAACAAAAACCTTAATTTAATAAATATGTGAATATTTTTTATTAATTCCCAAAAATTTTACTAATTATTTTATTTTAAAAAAAATAGGGCAGACTGGAGCAGATGTCAGCCCGCCCCTCAGCCCGTACTTGTATACCTCATCCAAATTCCCTTTATGCCCATTTCCCAAAATTTAAATTGTCACTAGTGATTAATTAAATAAAAATTATTACACTTCACGTTGTAAATTACTACGTATTACACAATTAAAACTGAGCGACTAAGAAGCAGGCCCGTGTCTAAGGGTGTTGAGGCAGCCCAACGGAACAAGGCCCCCAAAAATTTTGGAGCCCAATATCATTATACTCCACTTTTACTATATAAATAAAAATATCTTTCAAGGAGAGACAGGCCGTTCTGTTTGCTTTGGTGGTTAGAGAGCCCAAACAATATGTAGAGGGGCTCATTCAACTAGTGTTCGAATCCGGTCCAGGTCATTCCTTGTCTTTTATTTTTTTAACCTTTTGGATTTTTATAACTTTTGTAAGCATATATAGAGTTATAGTTTTTTTTAATTGATAAATAACTGTGTTACGTCTTCCATCTCATATTAAACATTATTTCGACTTTTCTAGATTTTTTTAGGAAGCTTAAAATTATAGAAAAATATTTTTATAATAAATATCGGGGTATAAAATTATAACTTTGAAAAGTTAATATTTTATAGAATTTTTTATTTTAAGAATACCAAAAATTCAAACAACATTGCAATAGCAAAACGGTTTATCTAATACAACTATAATTCTTTTAAATTCACGACACTATGAGTAGGCTAACTAAATTTTTACCACAATGCCCTCCAAATCATTGGTACGGCCTGCTAAGAAGTAATTAATATATCTTATAAATTGTCACGGAACATTATATCAAAACGTTGCCTAAAAGCCACAATCTATCTATTGTGGAACAGGCTAATAAACGAGTCGACCCAAGGCATCAAACCGAGTCTGTTCGCGACGGGGGAGGGAGTGGTGTCGACGTTTGAGACGGCATACTGTTTGGTGCAGTGCAGCCCCGACCTGAACGCCACCCAGTGTGACTCGTGTCTCCATTTGGCTTACTCTCTCGTCTCAACGTGGGGTCTCAACAATACCATGCCCGTTCAGATTGCGGTGTTCTTTGCCAGCTGCCAGCTGCGTTACAGCGCGGGGGACCCTTTCTACGCCGTGAAAAATGCGCCGCCACCGCCCCCAGGGACTCCTCCTTCACCGCCGTCGCCGGTGTCTTCTGGACTGACGAACCCCCTGACACCCACGACGATTAGCACCAATACCACTAATACCACCCCTACTAAAGGTCCGCCGGCCGGCCATCCGCGCATGCATTTGTTTATTTAATTAAAGTCAAATAATTTTTTTGTTTTTGTTTTTGTCAAAGTTAATTCGAATTTTTATTTACTTCAATTTGATTTATGACCAATTCAGGTACATCAGTTGTCCTTAGAAGCAGCGGTGTCGGAGTTGTGACGACGGCACTTACCTTGTTGATGCTGCTGGTGAAGATGTAGCTTTATGCGAAAAAACAATTGCACCGCTCCCATCGCCGCAGTATACCTATGTAATATTTAATTAATGGAAATGATTTTATTCGTATTTTTTTCTTTTTGTTTTTGGATTGGATTGGATTGCATATTGACTTGTGAAATTTCTTTGTTGAAATGATCGAGAGTTTGTGTACACTGTGCAAGTTAAAAGTCAAGGCGACGGACCCAGTTCGTCGCCTGAAGGGGTTATCTTGGTCTGACCACTCAGGCGACGAACATCCGTCGCCTGACCCGTGGTCGGCTCGATGCTGTCCCTTGAGTGTTCAGGCGACGGGTGACATGTTGCCCATCGCCTGAGTAACCTTGGGCAACCGAAAAATTGTTCGTCGCTTGGATACATTGTTAGACTCTCAGGGCTCTCCAAGTCCGCCCAATAGCATTAAGGCGACAAACCGTTATATTTAGGCGACGAAGAAAGGTCCTCGCTCTATTGTGGTCAGAGAAATTAAAAAAAAAAATTAATGGACTCAGTCGACGAACATATATATAAGTAAAGTTGTCGCCCATCAGTGGCAAGTGCAAGCCTAACATTTCTCACATTGTCAGGAAAATGCGGAAACGCTCTGTCGAATTGTTTTCATGTCATACCATTTGTAGGGTGTTTCAGCCATTCTGAATATCTCACCCACTCACCATGTCATCATATTTTCTTCGCATTAATTGTTCAGTTTCATGAATTAAGCGTCTTTTCAGTCTCAGGGTTAAGGGTATGTACCGGAAGGCCTTTCTAGGAACCCTTTGACCTCTGCTGCCCTTTCCAATCTCCCATCTCGGAGTGTTGTACATAGGACAAGATTCTAGCTCTGTGAACTGCTTGTAAAACAGTACACGGTTGTACTCACAAGCATTGATCAGCTCAGACCGAAATGCAAGGTCCCTAATCACACTTTTCAACTTCTTCCAATCAATTGCATGTTGATTTCCTTCTTGCAACAGCTTCGAAATGTGTTTGCAATTCAGATTCATGCTCATTTCTGTCCATCCAAACTCTGGCTTCAACGTCTTGGAATCTAGACATGCCTCCAGAACAGTCGATTTGTTGCCGGGATACAACTGTGTCTGAGCTGCCTCTAGAAGCCTTTGATATTTCAGATAGTCAACATCCATGTGTGCATCGTACAAGCATGATAAGGAAATGAATCATGCAAAATTTCTATAACTGGACTATGATTAGAGGAAGATGTCCGGTCATCCAACATCTACTTTTGTCTCTGGTCATTTCTCATATCAGCTGGTGTCTCTCCATGTTTGTCCCAAACTATATATATAACTAGACTACATCCCATAACGGGCCAAATCTGAGTGCATCTCATCTACCGTAACCCAGTTGTTGTTGCGGCCCCTTTTACACGGACAAAGGAAATGAGTCGTCCCACTCCTAATTGCATATGGTCTGATAGCTTCCAAAAAATTTAAAATTCCTAGTCCTATCAGTATCAATTTCAATCTCAACCAGATTATCCACATTCTAAAACACATACTCAATCTGAGTTGCATCTAACATGTGTCAGTTTCAAACTCAATCAATTTCAATCTCAACCTACAAACCATTCTCAATCGAAAATACATTCTCATTCTCATTGTCAAATTCAATCCCTATTCTCAATCTAGAACATACTCTCAATCCATATTTTCAATCTAGAACACATTCTCATCTTCAATTTCAAACCCGAACATCAAATATATGTAATCAACTAAAAAAACCAACATAAATAATTCATATTCCCATCATCTATCTTAATTAAAATCACATTCTCATTAATTATCACCTCATGCTCATCATCAATTTCAATCACCAACCTAATTTATATATACAAATATATTCAACAAAATCCATAAAAAGCTTAAGATATTTGAACATACGTTAATTAAAAATGGCGGAATGAAGTTGATAAATGCCAAAGACATGCTTAGAAGGTGATTAGGGGAGAGAAATGGAGAAGAGATTGATAGGGAAGACATAAATGGAGAAATGGTAATGTTCTGTAATTCCGATTCAAAAAAGAACGTTCAGGTGACAGATCATATACACCCAAGTTCCTCTCCTGAATGAACAGTATTAAATGTACTTTAACTACCTTACTTTTTTAGCCTACCTCGGGCGACGAGCATAGTCCTATGTTCATCATTGGAGTTAATAGTATTAAATGTGCCAAAATAACTTACTTATCACCGGAGTGAATAGTATTAAATGTGTCAAACTAACTTACTTTTTTGCTTTCTCAGGAGACGAACATATATAACCTTATGTTCGTCGCTTGAATGAATAGTATTAAATGTCCAAGAACTACCCCACACTCAAGCGGCAGACTAAGGCGTATACCCGTTGCATGAATGTAAATATTAAATTTGACAGGTGGAATGTGATTTTTGTCATTATCTCAGGCAACGAACATAGTTCAATGCTCGTCGCTTGATTGTTGATTCTAGCAGAAGTAGTTGAGCCCTAAGCTCAAGCAACCATCCTCCTTCCTTTATTCGTTGTCTGGATATGTTCGTCACCTGAACCTACATTCAGGCGACAGACTTTGATGATATTGGTCGCCCAAATATTGATTGTAATGTGGTCAAAGGCCTTGTTCGCAAGGTGACCAACGTAATAAAGTTTGTCGCCTTAGATGAATTAAGCAACAGACTCTCGAATGTCCGTCACCTGGCATGTAAATTGGCACAGTGGAACTATTTCATATTCGTGAAGGCCTCAACAAACTCTTTTTTTACTTTAGAATATATCCGTGAAGGAGTCAACATTTAACCCGTTGAACCAACTGTTGTGTAAAACGTTCATTGTTCCAAAAAAAGGCACGGGCCTCCGCCTGGACCCCGCCTAGACTCTTGAACGTCCCCCTCCTTTGAGTTTAGCCGACTAGACCCTTAAAGGTCACCCGCAAGGTCTTGGCGGCCTTGTGGGTTTGGCGAGTTAGTGAAAAAAAATCATTTTGAGGTTTTAACTCCTAAAACCCCCACATGTCGAGCTCTCTCTTAGCTCTCAACCTCTATATATACTCTCTGTTACTCTTGATCCCTCACTCTCATAGTCTTCTAACTCGCGACCTAACTCCCGTTGTTAACGCCTAGATTGTTAATTAAAATTTGTTTGTTTATATATGTTATGAATTAAACTTTATAATTTTATATACGTATTAAATATGGCCCAGGATTAAAAATACATCTCAAAATAGTAAATCCGCCTAGACCTCGCACAATCCGCCTAGACCCTTGACCCTATCTAGCCTTGAATTGGTAAATAAAGAGCGGTCATTCTGGGGTTCGAACCTGGGACCTATTGGTACAATCCGCCTAGACCCTTGACTCGATCTATCTAGCCGCCGAGCATCCACCGAGTGTTTTTTTGGAACATTAAAAACATTTAATCTCAAAAATATGCTTAACTTGTTAAAATTTATCAAGGAAAAAATCAATATTGTTATTCAATTCTATTATTTTGGTTGTTTCTGGTGAAGGTGAGTTTTCGACAACTCTAACACGTGGTTTTCAATTGCGAGATTTGTTGAAATTAAGGTTGCATTGAGGTTTAAGCATAAATTTGACAAATGTCACTGAACTAAATCATTCACCTTGGCCAACTTTGATGATATGATTAAACTATAGTAATTCGGTCAACTTCGATGAAGTGATATACAATAGCTCGACAAACTTTGCCTAGGCTGTTACATGGGCTCAACCCGCTCGGGAATCGGTGTAGGGAGTTTGGACATAATTTTCAAGCCAATGGACAAGCTGCTTTAATCGATAATTTGCACATTTGAATATATATTGTTTTTAACAATGTCAGTTAAACTTTGTGGAAACACCAGTTGTAAAGCTCCCATATATTAACCCCATATGAAGAGCCGTCAAATTAAGCTTACGCCAACAATGTGAAACTGATCCACAGTGTGGATTAGTTTCACATTGACGCATATGATTATGCGTTAGAAAGCTCTTCTTGAGGGCCACAACTCTCATGAAGACACTAGAACTTGATTTAGAATGATGAATGACGAAAAATGGGCTTTTCTCCAGCTGCACCATCCTTAGCTTCTTCATGACTTTCCTTTAAGCTCCAAAGTGCGTATGATTTCTGCGAAATTAAACAGAAACTTGTGTCCTCCATATATTGCAAATAAGCATAAACTACATAGATTTTGTGCTATTCTAACCCAAATGTATGAAATGCAGACAAAAATCGATACAAAGGTTAATGCAAAACATGGCAAATTAAGCGCACATCAACACCTCATACTTAAGATTGTTTGTCCTTAAGCAATACTTTTAATTGTCATACAGGGGAAGAAATTAAACTCTCAACAACTTAGATTCATTCTCATATGTCCCTGCAATCAATTACCATCCTCGAAAAGGCACTAATGTCACAAATCAATGCCTGTGAGTAAAAGCAACTTCACACATAAAAGGAGGTTTATGCAAAAACATTCATTTGTGACAAAGCATTAATAATCAAGAAGACTTTAATTTAAGTTCATGGTGAAGAAAAGGTAAAAGGTAAAGTGGTGGGCTATATTTGGGCAATCTGGTGCTAAATCCGGGGAGAATTTCTTCAAACTTTGCTTTCTTTGCTTTGATGCACTTTCTCCCATCATAATGTTTCCACATTACTCATCCTCTCATAAATCACTCTTTGCTTTTTTTCATTATAATGCTTTTACCTCTCTAACCTCAGCACTGCCTTCTCGCGAGTCGCAAACATGGGTGTCATGAATGACCCCGATACTTAGTGCTTCGGACTCTTTACCTTGGTGTCCCATCCTGCAGAACTATTATCTCGACGTAGGCAGGGTCGATCTACCTTTATCTCCTGAGGTGAGCGGATTTTCTTTCACTCATTACATTTTCCATAATTTGAAACTTTCCTGCCAAACTCCAAATATAATAACAATACAAACACCATATAATATCTCCAAATGTGACATCTATTTTCAACATAATACCCGGATAAGAAAATAAGGTAAAGAATGGGCAATATTTGGATCATGTGGAGCATATTGTGAAAGAAGGCTCAATATGGCTTTGAGATGCATAAGCCTAGCTATATAAACAATATGAGCATTGTATGGAAAATATAAAGTCCTCCATCCTCTTATTATGCAACATGTCAAAAGCAATATCAAATTTACCTCCTTTTATGGTTTTCAAGAAATAATGCACTTCATTGTGACTTCCCTTTACTAGGCAATTTCATGTTATATATCTAATGAATCTAATTTTGCATCGTCGAGTTCAATTTAAGCTCCCACGACACTAATAAAAAAAATTCAATGGGGGCGATAAAAATAAACTTTGGAAAATAACATGTAAGCATATAGATAAATAACATATCCAAAGTAACCATGTATAAAGCAATTTGCATAAATATGACAACATATGAATAAAGTAAGCCTTTCTCCCACCCCATACTTAAACATTACAGTGTCCTCACTGTATAAAAACAAGGGTAAAGAAAAAAACTTATTAGACAGATGTGCAGAAGTTTGGAATCATGTGCTGAATTTTTGTTGCAGGAGTAGTCGATCTCGAGTAAAGGTAGTCGATGTCGAGTACAGGTAGTCGATGTCAACTAGACCTACTCGACATCGAGTGTCTGTGAACCTCAAGATGGTCGTCTGTCGACCACATGCTCCGTTTCTCCTCATGTGTGGTCGACGTTGAGTACTTTCTGCAGCTCCTTGTACCTACAATTCGTGTTAGAAAGACAAAATCCACAAAGGCAAAAACCCAACATAATATTTAAAACAAAAACCAACAGTATTTAAAACGCTAGGAAATAAGAAATAGCGGGTTGCCTCCCGTAAGCGCTAAATTTTAAGTCTTTAGCTTGACCTACTTCCCTTTAAATCTTAGCCTGGCTCATCTTTTTCCGGAGGTATAGGTGGATCTGGTGGTTCCTCCGATGGTGGGAAGCATGGAATGTCATCCGGGGGCATCATGTGAAGAAGCTTAAACCTCCCCGAGTGAATGCTCCATGGCTTCACCCATTCATCTTCCCGAGCCCCAGTTGGCCTGCATAAAGGAAGACATAAAGAAAGTATACATACCTCATCATCATACCTCTTCCACTTCATAGGTTGACTTGGTTGTGTATCTCCACCACAGCAGAACGGTGGAGTGGGAAGAGATATTTTTTCCTCATCCTGCGGAGCTTCATGCCACTTTGCTAGGACCCCATACTTAAATATGATCATCAGTTGCTCAAAATTGTCGGGGATGGCCTTCACCTTTTAAGGTAAAAGCGACCTTGGAACACCCTGGGCAACAATGTCCACTTGCTTCTCTTCTAGTGCCATTTTGTCTTGGGATCCTTCATATGATTCATCAACAATAGGTAGCAAAGTAGGAATGAAATTCGAGGAAGGACATACCTGGTTTTCGACATTGAGTGGGACAATTGGCTCGTCGAGAGGAGGGCATGGTCCTTTAGATTGAATGGAAGCCTCAAGCCTTCAGATTTCGTCTTCTAGCTGGGCTATTTCCCTTAATCATGCCTCCTCCACTGCAAGCCTATTTTGCCGTCTCAATGCTTGGAACCATTCTTCCCATTTGGGATTCCCTTCGACAAAGTCTTCTATCTTTGTACCTAAGATTTGAAATCACAATCAGGAACACAAATTAGTAGTAAAAGCTCGGCAGCTAGTTGGTACCGATGAGGTAGGTGGTGGTAGGGTATGTGATAGGGTAAGAAAAATGGATGGGCTTTCCTGAATCTTGAACACAACTAAACTATGCGCGATTGATATCTCCCCGGCAACGGCACCAATTTGACCAGAGGATTTCTCGACCAAATAAATTTATAGTCAAGACCCCGATATAGGATAGTGGAGTCAGGTTCGTCCCCAGGAGAGAGTCAAAGGTGGCTAGGGTTGCTGTCAACGTCGGCTATGAGTTGATCGATGTCGAGGGATTGAGGGGGAATGGTGGTTTGATGTTGGGCAACCTGTATAGAATTTAAAATAACAAAAATGGAATAATAAAGGTGCAAACTTCCAAGGTTAGGGATCACCACAACAATAAACATATGTGTAGATTATAAATCACATAAAGATGCATGCTTTATATCAAATAACTTTCGTCATTAACAAATAGAAATATAGAGGCTTTCGCATAAACCCTAAGTGTAACTACCTTTTCTTAATTAGGATTAGTTGGCTTTCGCATATAAACCCTAATTATTATCCAAATTCATAATAAGATCGCTTTCGATTTAGTATCACAAATAAGGAATTTCCTCAACTCTCGCAAAGTATTAAGCAAATAGGTAGATGATGATAAAGATATACAAATTCATGGATTTATAAATCAAACACACATATGTATGATGGGATCACCCCAACCATAGAAGAAGGAAAATTAGAAACAAAACATAATAAAAGAAACTAACTTTAACATTAAATTCAAACTAAAACTTACAAAACATTCCAATCTCTTCCTCCTGCTCTCTCTCTCTCTCTCTCTCTCTCTCTCTCTCTCTCTCTCTCTCTCTCTCTCTCTCTCTCTCTCTCCCCCTCCCTCCCTCCTTACGTCCGAAGACAACTTTGCTTGAATGAATGAAAATCAGCCGCCTAGGGCTTTATATATAGGCTCCCATCATAGCTATTCTAGCAAGGAACTATCTATCTATATCTAATCTTATCTATCAAAAGCTTATGATTAAATTTGGAAATAAAACAAATAAATCCCTAAAGGAATGTAAGACTAAAGTGGATAAATCTTCCTTCTCTTGATAGATCTTCATGTCTCTTGATAGAATCCCATGAATCTTGGCTTGCAAGTAACCCACAATGCTCGGACTCCACTCGATCTCGGCTCGGATTGCTCACTGGGAGTACTCGACATCGAGTAAAGTACTCGACGTTGAGTACGGTCTTCTTCTCCTCGGATTGCACTCAAGTTCGGCTACATTCTAGACTCGACATGGGTACTCGACTTCGAGTAGTTTACTCGACGTGGACTAGAATTGTGCTCCTCGAGTGATCTTTTGCTCATCTCGTGCTCGACTGGGTGATTTTGACTAAAAAGTACTCGACATCGACCAAAGTGATCGACGTCGACTAGTTCTGTCCGCTTTCAACAATTCTGCTCCATCTTGAAACGCACTTTTTCCGAGTCCTCGTTTGTCCGATTGATGCATTCATCCTTAGCTTCTTCATGATATTCCTTTAAGCTCCAAAGTGCATCCGATTTCTGCGAAATTAAACAGAAACTTGTATACACCCTATATACTGCAAATAAGCATAAACTACATAGATTTTGTACTATTCTAACTTAAATGTATGAAATACAGACAAAAATCGATACAAAAGGTAATGCAAAACATGGAAAATTAACCGCACATCAACGTGTCCCGGGTCGAGGTCTCCAAACTTGAGGAACGGTATTCAGAGCGCAAGTCAGAGATAAAAAACTTGGGCATTCAGATTCGGGGGCTCGAGGCCGAGTTCAGAGTAGTTTGCGAGGAGCTCGGCAGTGTGAGGTGGTAGTTGGAGTGCTTCACTTCAGGCGAGGATGTTTTTTTGACCAAGAACACGCTCCACGACTATATGCTGAGTGACGAGAGTCAGGGGTGGCTGGCTAATTTTCTTGCGAAGGATGGTCGGAACTGGCTGATCAACTTCCTTGAGACAGACGACGACTAGAACAAATTTTCAATTATATCACATAACCCTAATATCCCGGACCTAATATATCCGTGATATTAGGCCTTTTTAAGCTGGTAAAATAAAATTTTAATAGGTAAAGACCTAATATCACGGATTTTAACAAAAAAAACCGAAATATTAGGGGTAGATTCTAAAATGTAATAAAATCAAATATTACGGGAAAAAAAATGTGAAACACGCCCAGGATATTAGATGTAATATCCCGGATTGAAAAAAAAGGGATATTTGGGTGATATTTTATAATTTCTGATTTTTTACCCAGGGTTTCCAACCTTCACTTGGCTCTCTCGCGTCTTGTGTGCATCGCTCTCTCTCGTCCCTGCAGACACCACACCGTCGTCTCTCTCCTCTCTCGCCGTCCTCGACTCTCTCTCTCTCTCTCTCGTCTCGCCGTCCTCGCCTCTCTCGCTGTGTCAACTTCCACTGTCGTCCCTCAATTCGCCGTCCTCCGACCTGCAATCTCGTCTCGCCGTCCTCCGCAACAGTGGCTCGGGTGTCGACTCTCTCTCTCGCCGTCCTCTCGACTCTCTCTCTCGTCTCGCCGTCCTCCGACTTGCAATCTCCTGCAACAGTGGCTCTGGTGTCGTGCCTCAATTCGCCAGCTCCGCCAGATCTGGTTGTGCAAATCTCCAGTTAGGGTTTTAATTTGATAAGTACATCTCGAATTCAATCTATAGTTAGGGTTTTGTCGGTTCTTGAATTCAATGTGTAGTTAGGCTAAAATAACTCCCTATTTTCTTCTTCAAGCTTCTGCCAAACTAAAATGTCTGTCTATTTAATCTGGCCGACTCTGAAATTGGGGTATATGGATTGGGGTTTCTGGATTGAGGGGAGAGAGAGTAGGGATGGAGTTGAGATTTGAACTGGATTGGGATTTCATAGCAGCCGTTTAGCCGCCATTGCGATTTGCCTATGCGAATGTGTTGAGCCTGTGAGAGCGACTGTTGAGTCTGTGAGCCGGGGACTTTGCTAGTTTGCTGAATGCATATTCCAAAATTGATAATGATGTTTGTGATTGTTTGGTGTACAAGCTTTTGGTTGCTGGCTATGAATGTAGTACTCATTGTGATTGTTACTTTTCAGGGAAGAAACTTTTCGAGGGCAGTGTCATCCAAAGGCAACTTCTTTGCTCAGGTCCGGATCCTGTGCTAAATAAGGTTAGGATTTGTTCTTACATTTTTTAATGTGATTATTTCATTTTTATAAATGTTACAGTTTCCATCAAAGTGAACTATTGAATTAGGAACCGTCTAAAATCTCCAAGTTAAGCTACATATTTGAACTTCAGTTTGCACCAGAAAGAGATACACACACATATATTTTCTATATATATGCTAATAATTTACCCCCTACAATCTCCAAGCTAGCCCACAAAACCATATATAAAGGAACTGAAAATATAAACAGTCAAAATTTAACATTTCTAAATCGTATATTTTGTACTTATTATTAATAGAAAAACCTTCCCACTTGTGTGCATTTTCATGATGTCTTGGATGTTGCTGCATATATATAAAACCTTCCCACTTGTGTGCATTGTCATCCCTAATTGTCGGACTCCTTGCAGCCAGATTATTATAACATTTCGGCTCTCTCAAGCGCTTCTACTAGAATCCTCAAATCGCAGTTGCTTGAATCGCAACTACTTGAATTCGCTCTCTCAATCGCAGCTACTTGAATCCGCTCTCTCAATCGCAACTACTTGAATCCTCATCTCGGCTCTCTCAATCGCTTCTACTTGAATCCTGCGGCCTTTTACTTGAGAGATAATCTCAAATCGCAGCCAGATCGACTTGAATCCTCAAATTGCCTCCTCTCACTGTTCATTTCACTCGTCTTTGTTCGCCTCCGCGGCCATCTCGCCTCTCTCTGTTCGCCTCCTCTGTGGTCCCTGTTTGCCACCCTCTGTCGTCTCTTGTGTCCCTCTGTGGTCTCTATTCGCGTCTAGTCTTATCTCTGTTGCCGCAGCCATCTCTAGTCGCATTTGTAATCAGCCCTAGGTAAGTTCACATCTCCACTTTGAAGCAGTTGGACATTCACTTCGTTGTTCTGTTAATTTAGAGATTAGGAAAATGCTTGATTTGGCTTTACTGTGAAAGGTAGTGGTCTAAAGCTTGATTTGGCTTTACTGTGAAAGGTAGTGTTCTAAGGCTTGTTTTGCTTTACTGTGAAAGGTAGTGTTATAAGATTTGATAGATAGATTGATTAAATATTGCAAAATAAATTTTAATTTGCTGATGAGATTTTTTTAATCTACTGCCAACTGAGTTTAAGTCATTCTCCATGTTATCTTTGTGGACGAATTTGGACCATTGAGAGTTTGCAATAGAACCAAATGCACAAAAAAAAGTTGTATATTTTCCTCGATTAATTAGCTTGAGATTGAGTACTATGTTCTTATGAATTGTGTAGGCATCTTCTTTCTCAATTTTACATATTTAATTAAGAATGTCATGTTGTATGTATTTTCAGGAATCGAAAAGAGAGTTCTTCACTAAAGTAGAGACTTTGAGATCCAAATTGGTATGTTTTTTACTTTGTATCCGACCCCCACTTAAATATATTAAAATAACATTGAGGAATATATAAACTTTTGGTATGTTTCATGAAATATGATTTCTAAAAAAGTTTCTGAACATCCTGGTTGTTGATTCTAAAACATGCTAGTTGCTGATTTTAAAACCTTCCTACTTGTGTGCATTTTCATGTTGTCTTGGATGTTGCTGTGTTATATTATGAGATGAGCTTATGATAATTTGCTCTGGATTTTGGTTTCATGTTATCTTGGATTTTGATTCTTGTTTATAGTTTGCTTTGCCTATGTTATGAGATGCACTTATTTTATTTTGATGATTGACACTATAATCTTGGACATATCTACTCGTTGATGGCATAGTACATTTTTGCCTGTCATTTGGCCTCTTTAATGCCATTCTTTCATTTTTATGCTAAATATTCCCTCAATTCAGTTTCTGTACTTGTCATACTGATCAATGGAGTATTATCTAATGTCACTTGCGTTAATATAGGTCTTATATTTCTAATTGTTATAAATCAACGAGAATTTTTTTTCAAGGTGCCTTCATTTCTGATTGGCAAACTTTACACCCAAGTGTTCTCTTTCGTTAATGTACACTTGTTTAACAGGTTTGGACCAAAGATTGTTATTTTCTTACCCCTCGTTCTCAACACTGCCGGTAATCTTATTTTATATGGGTTTATTTGTTTATCTGCTTGCTACTTCAGCCTTCTATTGTGAAGGGAGTGCTGCTCTTTTAGCAATGCCGAATATGTCAAAGGAGGCCTTGGTGAACTAGAACATTGGTGCTATGATGCTACCGAAGAAGTATGCTTACCAATTTCTTTGTTACTTGTATTTTCACTAATTATTGTTTTGCCTTTTGTTCTTATCCAAATGTTATCATGGCAGCTTGTAGGTCCCTCTTGTGAGGAACTCCAGCAAAATAGACAGGCTATAGGTTTTCTGGTAAGCATTAAACTATTTACTCTCTATGTCCCTCTTGGGAGGAACTTAAGCATATTAGACAAGCTATAGGTTTTGGGCTAAGAGAAAAATAGGTCATACATCAAAAAGCCACATAAAACGCTTGATGAAGTTAGCCATTACCGTTGTCCTGTAAGTTTTTAGCTGGAAGATTCTTCATTATGCATTATCGTTTGGATCTATTTCCTTGCTATGAACTGTTTCCATTATCCTAAAAGGAACGAAAAGCTGAAGGTAGAAAAGAATTAACAACTGAGTTTTTCTATTTTCTGGGAATATGTAACTAGCAGTATTTTATCATAATATTCCCTTTATTGAGTAAAGTTTATGCCTATTTTAATTACGTTGTATTTTAACTTGCATTTGTTTTGCTGTAGGAGGACATTAAAGCTCCCATCTTGTAAAGTAAAATATGTTAATCAATCTCTACTATGTGCTGTTCTGTTTTTGTTTTAAGGAACTTCATCCTTGATGCACATTAGAAGGTAATTGAAGGTTTGATAATATAAAAACAATGTAATAAGAAATACTCTAGAAGGGGGGTTGAATAGAGTATGCCCGTTTTTCGCAGAAAGTCTCAAGACTTTTGGAGCTTGTACCAAAACCTTTGAGATTAAACCTGAATCACAAAGTTAGACAATCGAACCAAGTGCGGAAATAAGGTAAAGCAAATAAGTAAAGAACACGAGTAATTGTTTACGAGGTTCAGCACAACTTGGCCTACGTCTCCGCCTAGGGTTCTTCCACAACCCTAGGATTCAAAGGCTTTATTGATTCGCTTAGCTTAGGATCCTAATAGCTCACCGAGAAGCCTCTCTCCTATACAATTGCAATCTAGTCAACTCACGTTCCCTTGGAGTCCTAGACCAATCTAGAAGAGCCCCACCTCTCTCAGCTATCTAGTACAATCCTCTTACTCTCACAAATCAATAGCCTAGTGCAACTTCCCGAGTTATAAACTCTCGAGTAACACTATAAATGAATATATCCTATAAGCTCACAGTGACTCTCAAAGGCTTTGAAATAAACAACAAACTCTTGAGCGCTTAGCAGAGAGACATTTTGGAAGACAGATCTTGCTTGAATGAAAGCTCGTGTGTAGCACTTGTGTATCTCTGTCTTCTTCTTTCTTTCCTTTATATAAGAGTGGAATGGCGCCTGAGGATCTTCACCAACGGCTCTATGAATCAGGCTTGATCTTCAATCTTCTATATATGGACACTTCGAAGCCATGATCCGTTTTGAATAGGATTTCCTCATATGCACCAAAGGAAAGATATAATCTCGAATATACTTCCTGAAAAGGTTAGTCACACATATATATAATATAACGGAAGTATATAATAAGATAAAATAATATTCGGACAAATAAGATAGGTTTTGTATTTCATCAACTGTTAACGCTCCAAGGCTTTTGACACAAACATCCTGTCAAAGCCCTTGAAACATTTATTCCAATTTCCATCAAGGGAGGGAGTTATCAATCTCCCCCTTGATGAAAGACAAAACCTGTGCATCCCTGCAACTTAGTCTAGAATAGATAATACAATAGAAATCGGACTAAGTACCTGCAAGGGTTAGACAAATGTTGGATCAAAAATTTTAAAGATGAAAACATCCTACCGAAAACCATAAATCAGAAACCAAGGTCATCCAAGACCTTTAAGCAGAGGTTTTCAAAGTCTAAGCACCACGGATCATCTCCCCCTTTTTGTCTTTCAACAAAGGGCGGAGGTAAAAACAGTCACCAAAAAGTCACCAAAAGTTTTGAAAACGTTTCCAACAAACCAGCAATGTATCAAGTTTCAGGGGTGGGATAGGGTGGGTTAAGGTTTAGGCTTAGTCATCCGGAGCATCATCAGTGAGCCTCGTCCACAGTCCCTCCAGCATCTTGGAAATCCCGCTCATCTCCGTCATCACTCCTTCTGCAGCTCCTTAATATCCAGGCGAACTTCCTCCAAGCCCAACTCTAGGTTGTCCATGCGTTCATCGAAAGCTGGAGCAGTGGGAAAGGCTTTTGAAGGAGTGGCAAGACTCAAGGTCCCTTGGGGAGACCGAGTGATGCCAATCCTTTCAAGGCCTTTAGAGTCGAACTTACCCGTATGACGCAGCTGTTCTTCATTTTTGACATCAATTCCAAAAGCTTTGAAGATAGGGGTCAAAAGGGTAGCAAAGGGGAGGGGAGAGCCTTTTCTAGCTTTTCTGGCATGAGCCATGGTTCCAAGGATAGTGTTGGCCAGATCAAGATCAAGGCCATTTAAGATGCGGTAGAGCAGGACCATAGCATTGTCGGTAAGGAGTGAGCCAGAGTTAAGACGGGGTAAGAGGCATCTAACAATGATGTTGAAAATTATTTTTGCCTCAAGGGTTAGGGATGAGTGGGTGAGTTCCTTGCAAGTGTTGTTGGATGCTTCGGGTAGGAGATATTTGGCTCGAGCAAGGATGATGCAATTTTCTTTTGAGGGGTGGATTTTAGCGGGTGGAACTGGTGTAGGTAAGCCTAGGAAATCTGCAAAATCATTGGAGTTGAGAGAGATTCTAACCCCTTTGACAACAGACTCCAAGGACCAACCATCGGTGTCGTTTTTGGCTTTTAGGTTAATGTAGAAGAGTCGGGTAAGTTGGGGGTAGTAGACAGTCTCAAGGTTAAGAAGGGTCTAGGCTGGGGATTTTTTGAGGAGCTCAATGCAAGGTAACTTCAAAGCTTCAAAGAACTCAAAATCTATAAAATCAGAACAGCTAATCTTACGAGTCCGAAACTCGTCTACCCACTTACCAGCAGTCTCAGCATCTTGAAACCAAGAGGAGGGCAAAGATTGATTTACCTGGATATAGGCCGGGGGGTCTGCATTCTTTCTGCGCGCAACTGTTGGAGCAGCTCTCTTGACAGGCGCTACAAGACTCTTGACAGTGCCCTTCCTGGTACGCTTGGGGGATGGAGGCTTGACATCAGCAGGGGCTTTCCGCTTCTTCGGAGATGGGGGAGGAGGAGGAGAAGGAGAGGGAGATTCTTCCTCCTCTTCCTCAGACCCCGAGTCCTCACCGGACCCCGCTTCATCACCTTTAGGTTCCTCGTCCTCTCCAGATCCATCTTGCTCTTCTTCTTCTTCTTCCTCAGGCTCCTCCTCGGATGGAACCTCCTCGGCTTCGGCTTCCTTCCGAATCCGCTCATCTTCTTCCTCGGCCAGTTTCTTAGCAAGTTCGGCCTCCTCATCGGCTTTTTTCTTCCTTAAGGCCTCCTCCTCAGCTTCCTTGGTAGCATCTCTTTCTAGGAGGGCGTCAAGGTCATCTTCCTCCTCATCCTCATCCACTTCCTCAGCCAGAATCTTCCTCTTTCCTTTCTGTTTAGCACTGATCGGCTTCTTAGCAGAGCGCTTTTGAGAGCCCTTGGGAACAATGGCCGAGCTCTCGGCGATGGTGCTCTGGACGACAGTTGGGACGATAGCTTGAGGAGCGGGTTCAGCTGTGGGAGAGGTAGCAGTGGCTTGACGTCCCTTGGGGGTGGCGCCAAGTCTTTTGGGTGTGACAACTTTCTTGATTTTGGGTGCCATGGAGGAAATTGGCTAGGGTTTTCTTAGAACAGATGAGAGGTTGAAGAGGGAGAAGGTGAAGGGGTATGGATCAGTTTGAGAGTGTGAAGAAATCGGGTACAGTATTGGGTTTAAGTAGAGGGAGTGATGGGACGGGTTTAGGGTTCCAAGGAAAGAAATCATTACATTGCCAATTTGAAAGGTTTTCAAATTCAAATTTCAAATTAACCATTAAAATCGGACTGAACAAACCGAGATTTAGTTCCAAAAATAAAATATCTTGACGGTTAAGAAAATCACAGAAATAGGTAATTTTGAAATCCAATAAAAATATAATTGATTAAATATCTAAAAAGATATTAACCAAAAATATCTGATCCGATATATGTACTCCACCATTTAGTTCACACACCTTGACATAGTTCTCAAGGGTCTTGATACTAAGTAGAATTTATCTTTCGTAAAGGGAAAGCTCCCCCTACGAAAGTGCATCCTTGTTAAGCATCCCAATCTCTCGTCTTATGAAGGTGAACCTGTCCTCTGCCAAAGGCTTAGTAAAAATGTCAGCCCATTGATAATCAGTAGAAATAAAAGATATGGACACATCACCTTTTTCAACATGATCTCTAATGAAATGATGCCTTACATCAATATGCTTGGTCCTTGAATGCTGAACAGGATTCTTAGTGATGGATATGGCACTTGTATTGTCACACTTAATTGGGATACCTTTGAGGTTAATGCCAAGATCTCGCTTTTGTTGAGCTATCCAAAGGATTTGGGAGCAACAGGCTCCAGCTGCAATGTATTCGGCTTCTGCAGTGGATAGAGCAACAGAGTTTTGCTTCTTTGAGTGCCAACTGATCAAAGATGCTCCTAAGAATTAGCAACATCCTGATGTGCTCTTCCTATCCACCTTATAGCCTGCAAAATCTGCATCAGAATATCCAATTAAAGTGAAATCCTTTTGCTTTGGGTACCATAGTCCAAGCTCCTTAGTGCCATTGAGATATCGAAAGATCCTCTTCACAGCCATGAGGTGAGATTCTTTTGGATCAGCTTGAAACCTAGCACACATGCAAACACTAAACATGATGTCAGGTCTACTAGCCGTGAGATATAATAAAGATCCAATCATTCCTCGATACTCCTTTTGATTGACACTTGTTCCAGTCTTGTCTTGATCTAGAGACAATGTTGAGCTCATGGGAGTCTTGGCTGCCTTGGATTGATCCATCTTGAATTTCTTCAAGAGATCCTTAGTGTACTTGCTTTGGTTGACAAAGATCCCTTTCTTGGATTGATGAACTTGTAATCCCAAAAAGAAGTTGAGTTCACACATCAAGCTCATCTCAAATTCACTGCACATGATGTCAGAAAATTCCTTGCACATAGATGTGTTAGTAGCACCAAATAATATATCATCAACATAAATTTGAATAACCAAAATATCCTTTCCTTTGGTCTTGATAAAAAGAGTCTTGTCGATCAACCCTCTTTTAAAATCATTTTCTAAAAGATATTTAGACAAGCGCTCGTACCAAGCTCTTGGGGCTTGTTTCAAATCATAAAGCGCTTTGTCAAGTTTATAAACATGATTGGGAAATTCTGAGCTTTCAAAACCTGGGGGTTGAGCCACATAAACTTCTTCCTCTAAGAAACCATTAAGAAAATCACATTTAACATCCATTTGATATAACTTTATGCTCATAAAAGATGCAAATGCTAATAAAATGCGAATGGCTTCAAGCCTGGCTACGGGAGCAAAGGTCTCCTCGTAGTCAATACCTTCCTCTTGATTGTAGCCTTGAGCAACAAGCCTTGCCTTGTTCCTCACAACCTTACCATTCTCATCTAGCTTGTTTCGAAACACCCATCGAGTGCCAATGACTGATTGATGCTTTGGCCTAGGCTTCAAGGTCCAGACTTTGTTCCTTTCAAATTCATTAAGCTCACTTTGCATAGCAATAATCCAGTCTGGCTCCTGAAGTGCCTCATCTACCTTTTTTGGCTCAATAAGAGAAACAAACGCGTGAAAAGCACAAAGATCTTTAAGTTTAGAACGAGTTTGAACACTAGAAGTAGGGTCAGAAATGATATCCTTTAAAGAGTGTGATGAGGAGTATTTGAATTTCCTTTTGCTAGTCTCGGCTCCTCGATTCATCACACTTGTAGGATTGACTTGTGGTACATCTGACTCCGTGGTCCTGTTAGATTCAATTACAGCAGTTTCTGACGTCTCAACACTTTTGGATTGGACACCAAGGGCTTTGGACGAATCTTCAACACCTTGGGCCAATTCTTCAGTGTTAAGAATCGGTTCCTGCATGTTCCTCTTCTCTGTGTTCTTGGTAGCAGCATCATCACCTTCCTCGTTCTCTTCATGGATATTAAGATCTATATCTGCAACACTTTCACTCAAAGCACCGTCATTGCATTCATCAAAAATAACATGTATACTTTCTTCAACTACCTGGGTCCTTTTATTGAAGATTCTATAACCTTTGCTACTCGTGGAATAGCCAAGAAATATACCTTCATCACTACGCGCATCAAATTTCCCAAGGTTATCTTTTCCATTGTTATGAACAAAACAAGTACAGCCAAAGGGTTTAAAATAAGATATAAGTGGTTTGCGGCCTTTGAAAAGTTCATAAGGAGTTTTCTTTAAGATAGAACGAATAAGACAACGATTCAAAATATAGTTAGCTGTGTTAACAGCTTCAGCCCAATAGGTTTTAGGTAATGCATTTTCTAAAAGCATAGTCCTGGCCATATCCTCTAAGGTGCGGTTCTTGCGTTCCACAACCCCGTTTTGTTGAGGTGTCCTAGGAGCAGAAAAGTTATGGGAGATGCCATATTTAGCACAAAACAAATCAAATTGAAGTTGATCAAACTCCCTACCATGATGACTCCGAATAGACACTATGGGCTCATTTCTTAAAGTTTGCGACTCCTTACAAAGTTTTGAAAACTCAAATAAGGTCTCTGATTTTTCTTTCAAAAATGCAACCCAAGTATATCTAGAAAAATCATCAACGACAACTAGCATGTACTTTTTACCATTGGGAGATTTGACTCGCATAGGACCACATAAATCCATATGTAAAAGTTCAAGGGGTCTAGAAGAACTTACAACCTTTTTGGGTTTGAAAGAGTTACGTGTTTGTTTACCTCGTGTGCACGCATTGCACATGTCAATACCTTTGAAGTCCATCTCAGGTAGCCCTCTTACAAGCCCTTTGGACACAAGCTTCTGTAGCGTATGTGGACTCACATGACCGAGTCTCCTGTGCCAGAGCTTTGGATCGTCCGTCAAAGCCTTTAGACAGGTTAAGCTTCCTTGTGCCACTTGATCAGCATTTACGGCGTATATATTGTTGTAACGATATGCAGTCAGAATAACTTCACCTGTATCTTCTCTGCACACTATACATCTTTTCTTGTTAAATCTGACATTGTTACCACTATCACATAATTGAGAAACACTAAGCAGATTATACTTTAAACCATTAACAAGATAGACATTCTTAATACTATGGCTGTAATCACTTCCAACACTACCAATACCAACGATGTCGCATTTCCCTTTGTCACCAAGAGTGATTGTTCCCGTGGATTGCTCTTTTAGATCATGAAAGAGAGAACTCTTCCCACTCATATGCCTCGAACATCCACTATCAATAATCCATTTGTGTTCTTTCACCTTGGTGATCTCCTGCAAGACAGACATCAACCTTTGTGGCTAGACCAATAAGCAAATTTGGATCCATTGTTGGGGTAAACCATATTTGGTAAAATAGTGCCTTTTAGGACCCAAACTTGTGTTATCCGTTCTTTTCTCAAATGAACAGGAAATGTATTACGAATAATGTATGGATCCTTTCTTCTATAAGGGCAGGTCTCTTTTACATGTCCCTTTCTAGCACAATGGTGACATAGGAGAGGTTCTGCTTCCTTTTGCCTTTACAAAAGTGGTAATGTGTTGCTTCTTTAAAAACTTTGGATTGTAACCAATACCACTTTTGTTTAGAGAGCTTTGTTGCTCACCCAACATCTTACCGAGAGTGCCTTTGGATTTGGTAAAACTTATGAGGGTTGTCTGTTGGTCTAGAATCTTATTATTCAGGGAGATCTTCTCGTTCTCTAAGTCATGATGCTCATTTCTTAGAGAGGAGAGATCTTGCTTGAGTTCAGATTTCTCCGAGTCAAGCGTCTTGACTTTAATGTCAAGACCTGAATAAGAAGCTTCAAGACCTTTGACCCTCATAGACAGATCCTCAATAGTTCTTTCCTGGTCCACAGTTCTCTTAATAAGAATGTTAGTTTGGGCAATAAGCTTTTCTTCATTAGCAATCATATTGGAAAGGAATTCCGATAATACCTCTTTTGGACTTTCCATAAGTTCTCTTACAGTAGCTTCAAGCTTTTCATCGTGGGATTCATCTCCAGAGGCCATAAGACAAATGTTGGCCTTCTCATCGTCGGAGTCAGAGTCGGAATCACTCCAAGTAGCCACCATGGCTTTCTTCTTCCATTTGTCACCTTTCTTGGGCTGGCTCTTTGTCTTTTGAGGGCAGTCCTTCACAAAATGATCTGTTTCACCACATTCAAAACAAGACAACGGTTTAGTCTTCTTTTCATACTTGTTGTATTGAGGCTTACCTCGAAATTTTGAAGACTCTGATCCATCCTTGTTGTTGAATTGCTTCTTCATTTTGAGAATTCTAGCAAGGCCTCTTGTGATAAGAGGAAAAGGATCCTCATCGTCATCCTCATCTTCGGAATCAGATCCATCCTTGGGCTCATCCTTCTTAGACTTGAGTGCCAAGTTCTTAGTGCTAGCTGGAAGTTCTCCATCGTCTTCATTAAGGATCATCTCATGCGTGATCACCTTTCCAAGAAGGTCATCAAGGGGTAGAGTGGTGAGGTCCTGGGCTTCCTCTATAGCTGTTACTTTTGGACCCCATTTCTCCTTTGGAAGGCACCTCAGTATCTTCTTACTTTCTCAACGTTGGTAAAGCTCTTGCCGAGAGAGTCAAGGTTGTTGGTGATTTCTGTGAATCTTGTGAACATGGCCTTGATTGACTCATCAGACTTCATCTTAAAGAGCTCATACTTTCGAAGGAAGATGCTGATCTTGGTGTCTTTCACTTGGCTCGTTCCTTCATAGGTGATGACCAACTTGTCCCAAATCTCTTTAGCTGACCTACAAGAAGAAATACGTTGAAACTCATCAGTGCTAAGACCACAATAAAGTAAGTTAATAGCCCTGTAGTTTTTGGAGATGGTTTCAAGATCTGCTTGGTTGTATTTATACTCCTTCTTTGCAACTTTGGTTGGTCCATCTTTTTCTGGAATCTTCGGGCCATTCTCTATCATGTTCCAAAGCTCTAGATCTTGGTCTATGATGAACATCTTCATCAAAGATCTCCAGTGGACAAAGTTGTTTCCTACAAAGAGTGGCGGTCTGCTTGTGGACCTTCCCTGTGCAAATCCTCCGCTTGCTTCACCAGACATGATCGAAAACTCACAAGATTGTTAGATCAAAAACAGTGAGTAAAGCTCTGATACCAATTGAAGGTTCGATAATATAAAAACAATGTAATAAGAAATACTCTAGAAGGGGGGTTGAATAGAGTATACCCGTTTTTCGCAGAAAGTCTCAAGACTTTTGGAGCTTGTACCAAAACCTTTGAGATTAAACCTGAATCACAAAGTTAGACAATCGAACCAAGTGCGGAAATAAGGTAAAGCAAATAAGTAAAGAACACGAGTAATTGTTTACGAGGTTCAGCACAACTTGGCCTACGTCTCCGCCTAGGGTTCTTCCACAACCCTAGGATTCAAAGGCTTTATTGATTCGCTTAGCTTAGGATCCTAATAGCTCACCGAGAAGCCTCTCTCCTATACAATTGCAATCTAGTCAACTCACGTTCCCTTGGAGTCCTAGACCAATCTAGAAGAGCCCCACCTCTCTCAGCTATCTAGTACAATCCTCTTACTCTCACAAATCAATAGCCTAGTGCAACTTCCCGAGTTATAAACTCTCGAGTAACACTATAAATGAATATATCCTATAAGCTCACAGTGACTCTCAAAGGCTTTGAAATAAACAACAAACTCTTGAGCGCTTAGCAGAGAGACATTTTGGAAGACAGATCTTGCTTGAATGAAAGCTCGTGTGTAGCACTTGTGTATCTCTGTCTTCTTCTTTCTTTCCTTTATATAAGAGTGGAATGGCGCCTGAGGATCTTCACCAACGGCTCTATGAATCAGGCTTGATCTTCAATCTTCTATATATGGACACTTCGAAGCCATGATCCGTTTTGAATAGGATTTCCTCATATGCACCAAAGGAAAGATATAATCTCGAATATACTTCCTGAAAAGGTTAGTCACACATATATATAATATAACGGAAGTATATAATAAGATAAAATAATATTCGGACAAATAAGATAGGTTTTGTATTTCATCAACTGTTAACGCTCCAAGGCCTTTGACACAAACATCCTGTCAAAGCCTTTGAAACATTTATTCCAATTTCCATCAAGGGAGGGAGTTATCAGTAATATCTACTGCTGCTATGAGATACTTGAGTTAACATTCCTTGAAAAATTTACCTGCAATTCACATTGTAAAGTATAATATGTTAATCCTTATCATGTCTTTTTTCCTTCAAGGTCCAATCTGTTCGGGGTTGAGACTTGGTGTATTGAGGCTCCAACTCTTGCTTAGATGCGATAATCAAGATCTAGCCCGTCAAGTATAGCTTCAAGCACACATGGCCACTAAAAGCATTTCATCACTTGAGCTTGAAGTGAAGGTATCTTCTACTTGGTGTAAATCATGTGGTCATGTTATGTGTAGCCAAAATATTATTCTGTATGTGTGCTTGAATTTGAGTTTGTTGTTCAAAATACCAACACATGGCTGCTAGAAAACAATCGTCTTCTATTTCTCATGTCTGAGATACTTGTAGAGTTTCATTCTTATTTTTGTGATTTTTTGATCTGCTAGTGAAAGCTATATAAATGCACAAGAGAGATTTGATCGATTGAAAAAAAAGAACTTTATAGCCCAGACCTTGTTGTCGGGCTGTAAAGTCATTTTTTTTGTTCTTTAATGGACCTTTATAGCCCGGGTAAAATATAAGCGGGTTGTAAAGTCACTTTTTTTTAATAAAAAAGACCCTAATATCACGGGCGTGTCAAATGGGAGATCCGTGATATTAGGGTGTAATATGAAAAATACCATGGTCTAATATCACGGGCGTGTCCAGTGAGATATCCGTGATATTAGAGTGGCTTATCTAATAGCCCACTGACGTGAAGCCCGGGCGTGTCTTTTATCATATCCGTGATATTAGGCTCGAAATATCCGTGATATTAAGCCTAATTTGTACTAGTGGCCGGATATTCTTTATGATCATCTGTCTGAAGTATTCATACAAGGAGTGGATGGCGGGGTTATTCAAAGCGTTAACCACTTCGCCCATCTTGGGGATTCTGTGAAGATGTTCCCTCCCAGTTATGATATCAAGAAGATGAAGCTTTTGGACCCTCAATGCGGGCTGCCCCCTCCTTTGCCTAATGCCTCTCTAGCTGAAGTCGCTGCCCTTGAACCATCTCCTGCTATCGAGCTTCTTAATACCGCTGAGCCCATTTGTGACGAAAACAATGATCCTCCCGTCAATCCATAGCACATTTCTCTTCTTCCCTTTTTGCCGAGCGTTTAAATTTGTATGTGAAGTGATGAGAAGTAAGTCTGAAACATTTCTTCCCGCGATATAAGCGTATGCTTTGTTGTGGTTCGTATTTTGCTGGTGGTAAGCATCCTGGCCCGTGATAAGTGGTATACCTTGTCATGGTTGGGATTTTGGCCTTGTGAATATTTTATCCTTAAATTTCGTTGGTTATATTTTCTGTTTGTTTTTTCCTTTGAATTTGCCCTGCTTTTATTATTCTGCTTGTCTGCTATACCCTTACCATTCTCCTGTCTTTAAACATTTTATGTAATAAAGCGTGAGATGAAAAAAGTAAGGGTTCTCAGATTTATAAAGTAGCTAGGAGGTAGGAGCGGCATAGGACTAGAGATTTTTATTTGCCGCGATCTAGAATAAAAAATGTTTTATAACTTGGGTATAATTATATTTCTTCGTAACAGAGGTAGTCGTCGAAAACGTCCCCATTTTCTTCTGGTCCTGGCTGCTCTGTTGAAACGTCGAAGTGTGATTCTCTTTGGTATTCAAAAGTGAGGCGACAACCTACCCTTATGTTATTTATTATCGCGAATTGTCTCTATCTTTCCGATAGAGGGAACCAATCTCCCTCATCCCTTTCGACTAAAACTACAAATTCTTGATTTAGGGGAGAGCATAGAAAGATTTGGTCTAGTATTTTGTCTCCGAACTCCACAAAGTTGTATGGTAAGGGGAGCCTGCATAGATGAATCTCTCTGAGGATCATCCTATTAAATCTAGGGTTTGGGAAAGTCATGGTGTTTGTGCTAAGGTTAGGTGGGGAGACTTCCCCTGAAGCCATATCGAAACTAGGCATCTTGCTTTGGGTGGGGGCTTAGCTTTGCGTAATGCTTGCGTGGTTATTTATACTAGGGCATTGTTTTGCAATGATGGGTGTTGCCTCTGCGTGTTGGCTTTAATAATGTTGCAGCTCGCAGGTACATGTTGTATGCTGGTTTTGATACTACTGTTGCTGGTGGATGCGTGTCGAACGCTTTGTTTGCGAGTTGCTTACTATCTTGCTGCTCTTTGTAAGGTTGTTTCCGCTTGGAAGGCAATTGATTTCTTCTGGTCCCTTTTGTTTTGAAGTCATAGATATTTATGATCTCGTGGTATAGGGAGTTGGGCAGCAGTGTGGTTTTTTGGCTCTGTTTGAATACTTGTTATAAAGAGTGGGCTTGCCTGTGTTCCCTGGTGTAGTTTGTTTTAGTGATGAGGTCTACCATGCCGGTTGACATTCCGGGTTTGCCTATTCCTCGTGTTAGAGGTTTTACCCAGGACATAGCGGTGGGAGGACACTTATATCGGCTTGTAAGCTCTTGCCATGGTCTTATGGTTTTAATTTTTATATTGCTTTTCTCTGAGCTTTGTTTGTTGTTTCTATAGCCTTTTCCCTATATATATCGTGAATATGGTCCTGAGGCTATTGGGTATGTTCATTTGTGGACGCGAGCAGATGAGGAATTTACCCAACATCGCTAACCATAGTATGAAGCAATGTTTGGGGGTATTCCCCTTCGCCCATACCTCCTTGTGCCACCTCACCTTGTCTTATGTATGCCGAAGTTCCTCATAGGCCTTCTTCACTTTGAATTTTCCCTCCCATCACCAGTCATCTCATTTCTCATCAAGGTTAAAAAAAGAAAAAATCTTATTTTTTTACCTCAACAAGAGCTTTGATGAGAGGAGAGTCCCTCCTATGTGCCTCCCAATCGTCCACATCTCTCACGACAAGGTACTTGTGTTGCACCCACCTTACTCAAATGTTTTCCTTTCTCTCAAAGATGCGCCAAAGGTGCTTATCCATAAAGGCCAAGTTCCATGTTTGGATATCGATGAGGCCGAGTCCTTCTTCTTGCTTGGGGAGACAAACCTTGCTCCATCTAACTCTCGGGGACTTCCAAAGGAAAGAGCGGCAAAGGCTTGTGAGGGCCCGAATAATAGCCTCGGGGACCGGTAAAACGAATAGCTAAAACCCCTCTATCCCTTGGATGACCATAGCAATGAGCTCCCTTCGACCTGCGTAGGAGAGATGCTTACCCACCCAAAAGTTCAGATTCTTACCAATGCTATCCAAGAGCGGTGTGTAATGTGTAACACGGAGCCCATGGGGGCTAATGGGCACTTCTAGGTAGCGGAAAGGGAATTCACCATCTTTAAAGCCTGTGATCTCCTTAATTGCAGCCACTTCGTGTTGTGGAACCGAGGCTAAGAACATTTCCGATTTGCTCCTGTTCCTTTTGAGTCCGGACAGTCTCTCAAACTTTTGAAGGCATCCCATCAGGACCTTGACCGAGACTTCATCTCCACGTGAAAACATGACAATGTCGTCAGCAAACACAAGGTGTGCAAGCCTAACATTGTCACAATTTTGGTTGAAGTTGAAACCTTGTTTGCTCGTTACCGCCTTCACAAGCCTAGAGAAGAAATCCATAGCAATAACAAAAAGGAGGGGGGATAGGGGGTCTCTTTGACGGAGACCCTTTTTCCCCTCAAATAGCCCATGTATCTCATTGTAAATCTTAATAGAAAAGGAGGTAGAAGACACACATTCCATAACCCAATTCACAAATAAAGGAGGCAATGCAATCTCATGCAAAGCAAATTCAAGAAACTTCCATGATAGGGTATCCTAGGCTTTAGCAAGATCAACATTCAAAATCACCTACGAGTGTCCCTTTTAACATTATATCTACGGAGAAGCTCTTGAACTAAAAATATGTTATCCGTCATGAGTCTCTCCGGCACACAGGTCGCTTGAGCATGATCAACCAAGTAAGAAAGACAAGACCCAAGTCTAATAGTAATGATCTTAGATATCACCTTATAGAACACATTATAACAAGAGATAGGTCGAAAGTTACTTACTTGGTTGGCCTCATCTACCTTTGGAATCTAACTCACTACCGTGTGGTTGAGTTGTTTAAGGAGAAATCCATTTCGGAAGAACTCATTCACGGCTGCACAAAGTTCACCACCGGTGATGTCCCAAGTCTTCTTGAAGAAATTTGATGTGTATCCATCCGGACCGGGTGCCTAGTCCTCCCCAATTGCCCAAAGGGCTGTTTTTATCTTATCAATGGACACCGGAGCAATGAGCATTGCTTTGTCCTCATCCTTCACTTTGGCTCCAATAGCAAACATAGATGGTTCCACATCTTCGGTGAAATCTGCACATCCAAGAAGCTCTTTGTAGTATCCAACAAACTCATTTGCCACTTCCATAGGAGATTTAGAGATATATAGTTCCATCCCTTTTTAGAATTGACACAATATGATTCTTATGTCTGTTGAATCTCATAATGGAATGGAAATATTTATTGCATTGATCACTTTGGAGATTGTACTTAGCTTTGGAGCATTGTCTAAGGAAGGAGTATTCCGCATTGTTGAGCCTCTCCACCTTTGCTTTAGCCCTCCTCAAAGATTCCCAAGTTGCTGAATTTTCTGGATTTAGCCTCGCATCTTCCATGGCAATGTTGAGAGCTTCATTTGCCTCCTTAACCTTAGCCGAAATGTGTCCGTACTCCTTCGAACTCAAAGATTTCAGCGGTCTTTTGAGCTTTTTTAGGAGCTTGCAAAGTCGAAATTGGTAGGATCCTCTCCAAGATCCATACCAATTCTCCTTTACAAGATCTCCAAATTTACCATGCTCACTCTACATATTCAAGTACTTAAAAGTGTGTTTCTTTCTTCCTTCATTCCTACAAAGAGACACAATAGCCGGCTTGTGGTCCGAGAGGCCCCACAAGTCGGGGTAATTCACATGACAAAAGATATTACAATTAATCCATTCATGGTTTAGAAGTACCCGATCAATTTTGCTCCATTTGCCTCCCTTGAACCAAGTGGACTTGTTCTTACTTGTGTAAGGCGCATCCTCAAGTCCAAGGTTCTCACAAACCTATAGAATGTCACGACACTCATACATGGTAACCGACTCCACATTCATCCTCTCATTATGTCTCATGACGCAATTGAAATCCCCAAGCACCATCCAAGGCATAGGGTGGCTGCATAAAGTGTTAGAGATACTCGACCACATACATCTTCTATGGACAACCGTGTGTAAGCCATAGACAAAACAAACACCAAATTTCTCACCGGTGGCCTTGTTAGTCACAAAACAAGCTATATGTTGAACTCCAATCTCAATAACTTCCAACAACATAAAAGAGGGATCCCAAACCACAAGGATTCTACCTATTTCATCAAGTTGGAAATTAGAGACAAAATTCCAACCAAAGAAGCAATTATTCATGAAATGATCAAGATTGAAACTACCCTCATGGAGTTTAGTTTCAAGAATGGCACATACCTTAGCATCATTCTCCCTCACAAGATCTCGGACACCATTTTGTTTCCGGGGATGGTTCAACCCGCTATGTTCCATGTGATGATCCTCATCAAGACCTATGGTTGGTCTTGTTCTTACCTCTTCCACCATCCTTGCTTCTAGTCACACGAGCACTAGCTTGGGGCGGCTTTGGGGGCCACTTGGTCTTGGTTCTCAAAGCATACTCAATAGTATTACCATTAGCACTAGGGGACTTACTATATCAACATAAGTAGTAACATATGATGCATAACCTAAATATAAAAACAGCTCCTTGTAGAAACTGAAAAAAGGAGTGCTGATACAAAAGACTAAAAATGAAAAATATAAAAACTGAAAAATATAAACATAGCCAAATATAAACACATCAAACTAAAAACAGGAAAACAGAAAAACACACCTGAATACAAAATAAAACAAAATTGAATGGAAAAAAAAGCACAATTGAATACAGAAAAGTACACCTGAATACAGAAACTCAATGCACAATTGAATCTTCAAGGTTTATGTTTTCCTAATAAAAAGGTAGTTTACCATGATTTTCAGAAAATATTTCTATTGAACAATGATTTTTGGCTCTTCCTGAATGATACGGAGTATAGATTTTCTCCTAGTTCAGTTCCATTTGCAGCCACTTTATGTGCACAACTTCTGATATTGATTTTGTCACAACTTTTAAAAATTTGACAACTTCTAAAATAAGAACTTCATTTTTTGTATATTATAAAAATTTGAAAAGCTTCTGAATTTTTTTGTTATGTGTAAAATTTTGTTATCATGTTATGTTTGTGTGTTTGGATCTTTTAACCCATTTCAATAGTTAATCTGCATGTGGTGCATGCCATAATATTCGTTAACATCTTAGTTCTAACTATGCATCTGATTGCTTGAAGTGTGAATTAATTTTAAAAAGGGCATAATGTTATAAATGATTGTTAACTTCGGAATTTGGTGCTTCTAATCTACTTTCTTATGCTCATGCCAATTGAATGATGCAAGATGTAGTAATTTAATATATGGCATGGATTTGGAGATTATTTGAATCAAATAAACCCACATTCAAGTTTTTAGAAATTTAGAACCTCAATCTGTATTATGGGATTATTATGGGTGACGATGCCATGGAAAATAGACCTATTAAACAACACAAATATGACATCATAAATGAGTCACCCAACGCAAAAGGATATCTGGTCCTACCACCAGATTCATCGCGAGCAAAGTACTAGATCAAAGTCATGACTAGACTCAGCACCCCCAAAAAAACCTTGGCTCACATTCCCTCGCGACCTAAACCATGCATAGGAACTAGAGTAGGTCCTCTGAATGTCTTGTAGCCATCCGGTATCCTAGCAAGCAGCTCGCTGGCTCAAACACCTCACCTCTAAATGGAACCACGTGTATTTCCTATGCCCCTAAGCGTGTGGGCATGCGTTACACATGTTCTATATAGAAACACGAGGTCACCAGCCAGCTGCTCGCTTAGTTTCCCTATAAATACCCCCTCATACCCCAAAGAAAAGGATCCGATTTCAAGATAAGAAAGGCAAAAGAGCTTTGATTGTCTCCCGGACCTAAAACCCCCGAAGTTGAGTTCTCCAGATCTGTGATCGAAAAAGAACGTTCTTGGAATAAGAACATCACCTGACTCCCACCCAAGTCCGCGACAGAACGACTCAAATCCTCACGAGCCGAACATAACAGCCCCATCGCTTGGACCAGTAAAATATATAATCTAATCATAACCCCTCTCGGTCCAGGCTTGCAGGTATTTCTAGTCATTTTTTTCGTCACAATGAGGTAATAAGTATAGGTGAAATTCCACGATCGCTTCATTGCCGCCGTCTGTGGGAACCTTTCACGATGAGAGGTTCCGCGTAGCAATACGCTTTCTCTACTTTACATTCCTTCAATTTCTTTTTACATTCTGTTTTGTATCAATACTGTCTTCTCTTCGGAGATCCTGTCTAAAATAATCGGTATATAGCGCGTATTCCTTTTTAAATACTCATGAATTCTGAAGGAAATCATGAACTTCACCCTGTTCGGGGAGGAGTTTAGAAACCAACACTACAATGTCGAAGAAACTAACGGCCTCAACCTTAATGTTTCCCCAACGGGGAGGCTTTGCACAACGGCAACAAGAACGTCCCTCAACAACCTCCCTGGGACATCGCGCAACCACCCCCGTTCGCTCCGCATGAAATGTGGGGAAGCTACCCCCAGTACCAATTTTTCACGGGGAGTTACTAGCGGAGCACATATTTCAACGACCAAGCGAACGAAGTACCATTCCAGCATGGCCCCCTTGGCTATTATCAAAAACAGGGTCCTGTACCCATAATGGTCAACCATTTCCCCAATCCCGCTGGTGGCCCTCTTAATCCCGGTCTGGAGCTCGATGAAAACGCCAACAAGATCGCCCGTGTCTTCGGCGCCAGGGATGTATCGTCGCGTTCGAACTCCCCGGGGAACACGGGCAAACCCACAAAGGTGAACCAACTTTCCCATCCGCTTTTTGCAGGGAAATACGCGAGGCACCGGTCCCCAAAAGATGGAGGGGTATCTCCATCGCCAAGTATAAGGGAGATAACCGATCTATCATTCCAACTACTGTTCGAAGCTACCAATAATGAAGCGGAGTATGAAGCATTGATCACGGGTATTGAGAAAGCGTTGATCAACGGGGCTCGAAAGGTCCAGATTTTCACGGATTCAGAAGTAGTAGCTCGGCAGGTTAAAGGGGAATACGAGGCGAATACAGGGATGCTACCTGAATATTTGGAGCGTGTACAAACACTCACCGTAGCCTTCGCGAAATGCTCCATCATGTCCATTCCTCGTGATCAGAATGAACGCACCGATACCTTGGCCAGGATGGGAGCCACTTTACCCCTAGGATTAAGTGATCGCATGGTTATTGAACAGAAACATGCCCGAGGAATCCACCAGGAGGTATTTAGAATATCAAACCTCGGAGACTGGCGGATAACCCTCGTAGAGTACATAACTGAAGGGCCCTCAGCAAGCGAGTAACAGAACAGCCAGAGCATCAAAAGAAGAGCAGCCCGTTTTCGCGTCAGAAACAGTCGATTATACAAAAGGGGCTTTAACCTCCCGGATCTCCTCTGTGTCTCAAACCAGGAAGGCTTTGACCTCGTTCAAGAGCTGCACGCGGGTCTCTGTGGAAATCATCAAGGGTGGAGAGCTGTGGCATCTAAAATCACACGTCTAGGATACTACTGACCCTCCCTTAGAGCAGATGTGGAGATGGTTATTCGCATATGTGACCCTTGCTAGCAGAACGCATCGCTCAATCATCGTCCCCCTCATCCTCTAAAGTGTATCTCTACACCATGTCTGTTCGCGATGTGAGGAATGTATATTTTGGGACTGACGGAGGGAAAACCTGTCGTTGATTCGCCAAAGAAAACTCAAACCTATAGCAAGTATAGCAATAAGCAAGAGGTCGATCCACATGAAAAGTTATAATTCAAGTTTGATTCAAGCGTCAATCAAAGTAACCAATTTGGGGGGTTTTTATGTGTGAAAGTTCCGCCTTTTATCAAAGCAGAGTGAAGTAAACAAAAGTAAATGCTTTCAATTCAGACAATTAGGAGAAGCAATTCTACCTACAATTTCCACTTTATTTGGTTGAAGCGATCCTTGTAACTTCTTCTCGTCATATTAAGTTTCCTATGAATGCCCTTGTCCCGACCTAATATAGTTACTAGTCCAATCAGTCCTAGAAACCCTTATCAATCGAACAGTCCCTAAAGAAGGATTTAACCCAATTGATAGCTTTAAGTTCAGAGATTAGCCAAGGTATTTACAATCCCTAAAAAGGGATTTAACAACACATCCAACTTCCTACTTATCCAAATAGTTCAATCAACCCTAAAGGAATAAGTTTGCTACTTAGGTTAAGGTTCACAATAAGGAATCTACAAAACCTTAGCGATTGAATTGATCTAACAAGTTGATCAGGCAAGATAGAACAATTCAATAAACAATCAAGCATGAAGAAGTTGAAGCATTCAAATATAGGAAACAAGAAACGAGAATTAGAAACTCACAATCGATCCAAATAAAGCTTCAAATTGCAGGCAGAACAGATGAGTTTAGTTCCTCATGGAAGACATCGCTCAAATCTCTAAAGTGTCTGATGAACGTAAGAATAGAATAGAAGTGATAGAAAATAACTAAAATCGGCGTTATAAACAATCCCAAGTTGGCCATGGAACAAAACAAAAGCATCTAGGGTTTTTAATAATTGAAACGCATCGTCTAGGCGCTGGCAACATCATAGCAGGTGAAAACATAAACCAAGCAAACAAACGTCATAGCATGTATTATAGTGATCAAAGCTTAGAAGCAGACATTATCCAACCTCACTAGAAATATGTGTTTCACTCATGTGTTTAGGCTTTAAACTACAACTGTCAACTCAAAACAAAATGCACTAAGTTTATAGACATTGACCACCATATCACCAAATATCTACCAAAATTTCATTACTTGCGAGACACAATAAAGAAAACAAAATAAAATGTGACACTCTTGTTGTGAGCCTAATTTGCCATGTTTTATAGTTACTTTTATATCGTTTTCTGCATGCATTTCATGCATTTTGGTTAGAATAATACAAAATATGTGTATTATATGTTTATTTGCAATATATGGAGTTCTACACAAGTTTTTGTTATATTTCGCAGAAATCGGACGCACTTTGGAGCTTAAAGGAAACTCATGGAGAAGCTAAGAATGGTGCAGCTGGAGAAAAGGCCATTTTTCACCATTCTTCGTTCTGAATCAAGCTTTGATGTCTTCATAAGAGTTGTAGCCCTCAGAAAGAGCTTTCCAACGCATGGTCATATGCGTCAATCCGACGAACGAGGACTCGGAAAAGTGCGTTTTAAGAACAGAGTAGAAAGCTGAGAGATTTACTCGATATCGAGTACTTTTACTCGAGATCGACCAAAAATGTCCAAGGAGTGCCTGGTCGAGGAGGAGCTGATCGAGAAGCCGAAGACGAAGACATTCCGGGTTACACTCTAGTCGAGATCGAGTAAACCTACTCGAGATCGAGGAACCCGGAAGCCGACACCCGAGCCATGTCGAAGAGAAGTTGCTCGACGTCACCAGGCCAAACCATGATCGATCACCTTTACTCGAGATCGAGTAAGATGCTCGAGATCGAGGAAATTTGTGAGCCTCTTCCGAGCACATCGAGGACCAGTTACCCGACATGCTGAGTCACTGAAGTCGACGACACCATTTTACTCGAGATCGAGTAAACCTACTCGAGATCGAGGAGATCTGTCCGGAAGCCGCGTACGCAGTTTAGGCTGTTCTACTCGGATTGGGAGTCCTTGGATCCGATTCTATCCAATTTTGGCCGAGATCTATCAACAACTATCAAGTTTTATCTATGGAGAAGACCTAACTACAGATGGAAGATATTTTGCTACTTTTAGATATAATTTTCCTTATAGATTTAATTCCTTAATTGCCTTTATTTATCATTAAGCTTTTAGATATAGATTTAGATAAAGATAGATATATTCTATCCTTGAATAGCAAGGAGTAGAAGGCTATAAATAAAGCCTTAGGGCTGGTTTTTCATAATTCAATCATTCAATTTCAGTAGGAAAAGTAGTAGTATAGAGAGAAAGGGAGGCCGAGTGGAGCAAAGGAGCGAGAGCAAGTTGGCTTTCTTCGGTTGTACTTTCTTCAGTTTGGTTTAATGCAATTAGTTTCTTTTCATTAATCAATGTCTGAGGTTGCAATGAGGCGCGAGTAGTCCACCCACTTCTAGGGTTGGGGCGAGCCCGACGATAGCCATGCGTGTTTGAGGTAAAGATCCGACTTGTATCATGTTTTAAGCATCTGCTACTTGTTATGTGTTTATTACCCATCTAATGGAGGTCCATGCTAACAACTTGGATTGTAAACATAAAATCGGTAGAGACAATTAGGGTTTCTTGAAAGAGTTGTCTAATTCTTGGAAAAGGCGAAAGCTTAGTCCTTTGATGCGATTTACATGATTATCTGTTTATTTCTGCCTTATGCATGCTTGGTTATTGTTGTTGCAAACCCCGATCTTGGAAGTCTTTTACATACAGTTTAGTTAGAAATCCCAAAGCATTTGTCTTTACTTTATTTTCTTTCGTTTTAGTTTATGTCTTCCTCGAGATCGACTAACACTCCTCGATCTCGAGTTACTGATCTTCAACCTAGGTCGCCGTAGCTTCTGTGTGCAGGTGATCGACCAAGCCAACCCGACGTCGACGAAGACTTTACTCGATCTCGAGTAGCCCTTTGTCGAGATCGACCAGAATTGCCGAGAGCTGCTGCGCTGTGTTCGACTGTCCGAACTTCTGTCGAGCAACTGTACTAGAGCTTGTAAATAGACATTTATTTTTGGGACTTTTGGACATTGTTGCTTTTGTTTGTTTTTTTGGTTTTGAACTTTTAGTCTTTCTATTCTGGGTATTTCTCTTCTACATTTTTTCAGGTCCATGGGGATAGAAGTAAACTAAATCAGACTCGGCCCAGAGTATAGCACTCGATTCCCGACGATCTGCACACCTGTCTAGTGAGTTTCTTTCTTTACCCTTGTTTTCATAAAGTGAGGACACTGTAATGTTTAAGTATGGGGTGGGGGAAGGACTTACTTTATGAATATTTGGTTTTATTTGACATTATGTGTGCATTTTTAAGGTTTATTTCTTGAATTGCTTATACATGGCTATTTTGGAATTCATTATTGATTTATGTGCTTACATGCATGTTTTCCAAAGTTTGAAAAAATGACCGCCATTGAAAATTTTGATTAATGTCATGGAAGCTTTATATTGAACTCGACGATGCAAAATTGGATTCATTAGATATATAGCATGAAATTGCCTAGTAAAGGGAAGTCACAATGAAGTGCATATTTTCTTGAAAACCATGAAAGGAGGAAAAATTTGATGTTGCTTTTGACATATTGCTTGATAAGAGGATGGAGGACTTTATATTTCCATATAATGTGCTCATTGTTATATCCTAGCCTTACCTATGCTTATGCATCACAAAAGTCATATATATGCCTTATTTCATATTATGCTCCACACATGTTCTAAATATGTTCCATTCTTTACCTTATTTCCTATCCGGGGATTATGTTGAGAATGATGTCACGTTATGGAGATTATTATATGGTTGTTGTGTTGTTATTATCATTATTTGGAGTTGGGTTGGAAATTGTTGGAAATATATGGAAAATTTAATGAGTGAAAGAAAATCCGATCAACTCAAGAGATAAAGGTAGATCGACCCTGCTTACTGAGATAATAATTCAGTGAGATGGGACACACAGGTGAGGAGTCCAAAGCACAAAGTATCCGGGGCCATTCATGACACCCATGTTTGCGACTCGCGAGAAGACAGTGTTGAGGTTAGAGAAGTAAAAGTATTATTATTGAAAAAAGCATTATGGAAGGTGATGAATCAAAGGAAGAAGGGATGTGGTTAAGAAAGTTTGGAAATACTCCATTTCCCAGGATCGTTAGCACCACATGGCCAAAAACTGCCCACCTTTAGCCTTTTACCAATCTCCTCCGTATTGAGCTTAAATTAAAGTCCTCTTGATTATTAATGCTTTGTCACTTATGAATGGTTTTGCATAACCCTCCTTTTGTGAGTAAATGTTGCTTGGTATTGCACATGCATGAATTTGTGACACTAGTACATTTTCGAGGATGGTAATTGATTGCAGGGTTATATGGCAATGAATCTAAGATGTTGAGAGTTTGAATTCTTCCCCTGAATGACAATTAAAAGTATTGCTTGAGGACAAGCAAGCTTAAGTATGGGGTGTTTGTTTTGAGCCTAATTTGCCATGTTTTATAGTTACTTTTATATCGTTTTCTGCATGCATTTCATGCATTTGGGATAGAATAATACAGAATATGTGTAGTATATGTTTATTTGCAATATATGGAGGTCTACAAAATTTTTTGTTATATTTCGCAGAAATCGGACGCACTTTGGAGCTTAAAGGAAAACTCATGGAGAAGCTAAGAATGGTGCAGCTGGAGAAAAGGCCATTTTTCACCATTCTTCGTTCTGAATCGAGCTTTGATGTCTTCATGAGAGTTGTAGCCCTCAGAAAGAGCTTTCCAACGCATGGTCATATGCGTCAATCCGACGAACGAGGACTCGGGAAAGTGCGTTTTAAGAACAGAGCAGAAAGCTGAGAGATTTACTCGATATCCAGTACTTTTACTCGAGATCGACCAAAAATGTCCAAGGAGTGCCTGGTCGAGAAGGAGCTGATCGAGAAGCCGAAGACGAAGACATGCTGGGTTACACTCTAGTCGAGATCGAGTAAACCTACTCGAAATCCCAAAGCATTTGTCTTTACTTTATTTTCTTTCGTTTTAGTTTCTGTCTTCCTCGAGATCGACTAGCACTCCTCGATCTCGAGTTACTGATCTTCGACCTAGGTCGCCGTAGCTTCTGTGTGCAGGTGATCGACCAAGCCAACCCGACGTCGATGAAGACTTTACTCGATCTCGAGTAGCCCTTGGTCGAGATCGACCAGAATTGCCGAGAGCTGCTGCGCTGTGTTCGATTGTCCGAACTTCTGTCGAGCAACTGTACTAGAGCTTGTAAATAGACATTTATTTTTGGGACTTTTGGACATTGTTGCTTTTGTTTGTTTTTTTGGTTTTGAACTTTTAGTCTTTCTATTGTGGGTATTTCTCTTCTACATTTTTTCAGGTCCATGGGGATAGAAGTAAACTAAATCAGGCTCGGCCCAGAGTATAGCACTCGATTCCCGACGATCTTCACACCTGTCTAGTGAGTTTCTTTCTTTACCCTTGTTTTCATAAAGTGAGGACACTGTAATGTTTAAGTATGGGGTGGGGGAAGGACTTACTTTATGAATATTTGGTTTTATTTGACATTATGTGTGCATTTTTAAGGTTTATTTCTTGAATTGCTTATACATGGCTATTTTGGAATTCATTATTGATTTATGTGCTTACATGCATGTTTTCCAAAGTTTGAAAAAATGACCCACATTGAAAATTTTGATTAATGTCATGGAAGCTTTATATTGAACTCGACGATGCAAAATTGGATTCATTAGATATATAGCATGAAATTGCCTAGAAAAGGGAAGTCACAATGAAGTGCATATTTTCTTGAAAACCATGAAAGGAGGAAAAATTTGATGTTGCTTTTGACATATTGCTTGATAAGAGGATGGAGGACTTTATATTTCCATATAATGTGCTCATTGTTATATCCTAGCCTTACCTATGCTTATGCATCACAAAGTCATATATATGCCTTATTTCATATTATGCTCCACACATGTTCTAAATATTTTCCATTCTTTACCTTATTTCCTATCCGGGGATTATGTTGAGAATGATGTCACGTTATGGAGATTATTATATGGTTGTTGTGTTGTTATTATCATTATTTGGAGTTGGGTTGGAAATTGTTTGAAATATATGGAAAATTTAATGAGTGAAAGAAAATCCGATCAACTCAGGAGATAAAGGTAGATCGACCCTGCTTACTGAGATAATAATTCAGTGAGATGGGACACACAGGTGAGGAGTCCAAAGCACAAAGTATCCGGGGCCATTCATGACACCCATGTTTGCGACTCGCAAGAAGACAGTGCTGAGGTTAGAGAAGTAAAAGTATTATTATTGAAAAAAGCATTATGGAAGGTGATGAATCAAAGGAAGAAGGGATGTGGTTAAGAAAGTTTGGAAATACTCCATTTCCCCGGATCGTTAGCACCACATGGCCAAAAACTGCCCACCTTTAGCCTTTTACCAATCTCCTCCGTATTGAGCTTAAATTAAAGTCCTCTTGATTATTAATGCTTTGTCACTTATGAATGGTTTTGCATAACCCTCCTTTTGTGAGTAAATGTTGCTTGGTATTGCACATGCATGAATTTGTGACACTAGTACATTTTCGAGGATGGTAATTGATTGCAGGGTTATATGGCAATGAATCTAAGATGTTGAGAGTTTGAATTCTTCCCCTGAATGACAATTAAAAGTATTGCTTGAGGACAAGCAAGCTTAAGTATGGGGTGTTTGTTTTGAGCCTAATTTGCCATGTTTTATAGTTACTTTTATATCGTTTTCTGCATGCATTTCATGCATTTGGGATAGAATAATACAGAATATGTGTAGTATATGTTTATTTGCAATATATGGAGGTCTACACAATTTTTTGTTATATTTCGCAGAAATCGGACGCACTTTGGAGCTTAAAGGAAAACTCATGGAGAAGCAAAGAATGATGCAGCTGGAGAAAAGGCCATTTTTCACCATTCTTCGTTCTGAATCGAGCTTTGATGTCTTCATGAGAGTTGTAGCCCTCAGAAAGAGCTTTCCAACGCATGGTCATATGCGTCAATCCAACGAACGAGGACTCAGGAAAGTGCGTTTTAAGAACAGAGCAGAAAGCTGAGAGATTTACTCGATATCCAGTACTTTTACTCGAGATCGACCAAAAATGTCCAAGGAGTGCCTGGTCGAGAAGGAGCTGATCGAGAAGCCGAAGACAAAGACATGCCGGGTTACACTCTAGTCGAGATCGAGTAAACCTACTCGAAATCCCAAAGCATTTGTCTTTACTTTATTTTCTTTCGTTTTAGTTTCTGTCTTCCTCGAGATCGACTAGCACTCCTCGATCTCGAGTTACTGATCTTCGACCCAGGTCGCCGTAGCTTCTGTGTGCAGGTGATCAACCAAGCCAACCCGACGTCGACGAAGACTTTACTCGATCTCGAGTAGCCCTTTGTCGAGATCGACCAGAATTGTCGAGAGTTGCTGCGCTGTGTTCAACTGTCCGATCTTCTGTCGAGCAACTGTACTCGAGATCTAGGACCCCTGTTGTCGACTTCTGTGAGATTTCTCCGCTGCCTAGGACTAGGATCCGCTGACATGCTTCCTTGTGGATCGATCCTGACTTCCCACTGCTTCATCAGGAGGAGGTCTTGTAATTATTTGCAAGGGACGGAATCTGGTTTGCTGTGATTTATTTATATTTTAATTTGCATACTCGATTTCCTCCTTACAACAACTCTTTTTTTTCCTTTTCTTTTGTTTTCTTTTCCTTTTTTTTTCTTTTTCTGGTCTTGGTGCTTTCCTTACGCGAGGCGCAAACATGGGTGTCATGAATGTCCCCGGTCTATCAACACCTCAACTTACTAATATGAAGTCCACTTGAACATCTTTTGACGCAAGTTGCAAACATGGGTATCATGAATGAACTTGGTTACTCAATGATCAAGCTTTCTTTCCTAGTGGATAGTTTCAACACCTTTTTGCGCGAATCATACCCATGGGTGTCATGCATAGATCCGGTTACTAAGTGCATCAACCATTGCCACCTTGTTCACTAAATATGTACAAATTCAAACAAAAGATTCAAAATATAAACATAAACTCCGCAAGCAACAAACATGTGAGTCAACGCCAAGAGGTAGCAACACAAGGAGAGTAATTCACACAATTGAGCAAAAGAATTCAAATAAGGCCAAACATTCTCACAGGGTCATGTTTTGAGGACTCCAATCATACTTTAGCTCAATCATACATGCTCAATTATATTTGCTAGCTCATGTTCCACAAAAATCAAATAAAGACAAAACCAAAACATCCAGAACTCCATGGGATTTTTATGAACATGCTTGAAATTTAAATTAGAGGTCAAACTAAGCCAGATGGGTATTTGAATAACACATATGTATGCAATGCATGCTTATTTTTTTATTTTCGATTTTTTTAATCCGAAAATTTCAGAAATAAATAAATTAGACAAAAATTAAATAAATTCAACAGAAATTAAATAAACTAAATAACTATTACAGAAGCTTAAACATGTTGTGCAGAAATTTAAACATGGTCTAGGAAATGACAGAAATGACATAATATACATATAATCCTTCTCCCCCACACTTGAAGTTTTCAGTGTCCTCACTGAAACAGTACAGACAACCAAAATAAAACATAAAAATTCAGGGTGAAGGAGACAGAACTAACCACTGATTGATGCGGCGGCTGGTAGTAGGACTGACAGTGGAGACTGGTACTGCGGGATGTGTGGATACTGCTTGCGGAGGTAGTAGGACTGCTCTCTCCGCATCTCCTCCATGTGATAGTTCGTCTCCCACACATTGCGATCGATGTCGTGGAGAGTGAACTCGAAGGAGTCGTGGCGCATGGACGTACGATGGAACTCGGTGAACATATGGTCCCGCCAGGCGTCATCCTCATCAGAAGAAAAGCGAGGTCCCTAAGAATAGCCAGCAGCGTATTGGGCATCCCCCATGTGATAGTCAGTCTGTGCAGGGGCATCCTCCTCATCCTCATCATCAGTATTCGCATCATCATCCTCATTCTGATCAGCCGCGATGTAAAGGGTGGCGTTGGAAGGGCCATAAGGTAAGGCCCTAGGAAGCCTCAGTCGGTGCTCTCCATGCTTCCCTAACTTCCAAATGTAGCCGGGCCCATCAGTGCTCTCAATCAAATAAGCTCTCCTGAGTTGCTCCTCTATATAGGTGTACCCACCAGACATGGGTGCACCGCACTGTGTAGGCTCCAGAAATTGGTGGGCTATGAGGCTAATCATGCCTCCCAGACCAATCCTCCCTGTTTTCTTTCCTTGGATCTTTAGGCAGCCGTCAACAAAGATCTCAACCCAGTCCGGCGTACCGTGGGATTGGGGAGCAAGGCTCCATAACCAGGATAGATCACCGGCGGGCACTTTGTTTACATCGCCTTGGCCGCTGAAAGACATGGCAAAGACCTTGTGCACCAGACGAAGGCATGAGTGGATGAACTTGTAGTTGTACTTGCACTTCTGTCCGTCAAATCGAGATCCAGTCGCTACCTACCAGACATCATGGCGTTGCTGTTCTGACGCCATGATATACCAATCTTGGGTGGGTGCCCGAGTGATCCCAAAGACCTGTCTCAGCTGAGCACACGTGCAAGTGTTGGGCTGGTCCATCAAGTTGAACCTAATCCTCGAATCATCCACACGCGCAAAGGTAACTAAAAACTCCCACGTCGGCTCAGGATATGTGGGGGCACTGCAGTCTATAAATGCCCCCAAACCGCCATGAGTGAGCATCCGACGTGTAACGTCGAGCATGCCTAGTGTCTGTAAGGTATATGAAAGAACTTTGTCTGTACAAATCGCTTCGAATCGAAGCTCTCAAATGCCTTCCTCTATTCTTTAGTCACGGTTGTCAATCGGCGCACCATTCTCATAAGATTATCAAACCCAAAAATCCAAACTTCAACCACAATCTCAACGCACCTCAAGCAACTTAACCAAATCCAAAACCAAACTCAACACACCTCAAGCAACTTAACCAAATCCAAAACCAAACTCAACACACCTCAAGCACCTTAACCAAATCCAAATCAAACCCCCAAGACAAATATTTTTCAAGCAAACTCACAAAACCAAATCCGTCAATCAACCACCCAAATTCAAGAATACCAAACAATTATCAAGCAATCACACCCAAATCTTTCAAATCACCACCTTAATCAAGCAATCACACCTTAACAATGATAATCAATAATCCAAACACCAACCAATTTCGAAATTTCCTACAGGGGCAAACCTCGGCAAGTTTCCTGGCGGCGGCCGCAGCACGACCGACGGTGGGCGCAGCAGCGGGGTCGACGCACTCGTTCTTCGGCGCAGCAGCTGGGGTTTGGCGGTGGATCTATTTCTCGTGAAGGGGACTCCGGATCTCGCCGAAGGAGGGATGTGGTGTGGTTATTTGGTGGGAGGGCGGATACGGCTAGGGTGGTAGGATACCGGCGAGGGGGGTGGTGTCCGGTAGGGCTGTGCATAACCGGGTATCCGACACGACACGACACGACACGACAAAAACACGAAACCGATAAGGGGAAAAGTGCCGATCTGAACACCACACGATAACTACCGGGTACCCGACACGATAACACGACACGGTTTCGTGTCGGATAGCCGTATAACACGACACGACATTTGTGAAAAAAACTTTTTTATTTTGGAAATTGCAAAACAACACCGATCAATTTTATTTTTGGTAATGGCTCTACAACACAGATTGAAAAACATCATCAATTTTTAGCACAGATTGAAAAACACCCACATGCCACATTCTCTAATTCAACACTCACGAGCCAAGATCGAACCACAAAATGAAAAACAACAACGATCGGTCGAGCACCTAGAGCCTAGAAACAACTTACAGGATCTGAAGTGAGCATAGAGCGAGGTCGATGACAACCTTAGGTGCCGGATCTGAAGCGCCGGATGTAGATCTGAAAAAAGAGACTATGAGAGGACTCGACAGGCGACGACGATGGCGTGGGCTGGCAGAGAGTAACCGGCGAGCCGTGGGCTGAGGATATTGCGAGGGAGTGAGGAATGAGGAGAGCCGGAGAGATGAGGCGAACTGCCAAGCTGTTGGCTACGGCTAGCGGAGAGGAGAAGAGAGGGCTCGAGATGAGACTGAGGAGAGCTCGAAATGTGGGATGGAGACTTGGAGCTAGAGGCGAGTCTGGAGTGGATCTGATGTGGGTGGCGGCCGAGTCTGGAGAATGGAAGAAGAAGACCCCTCGCAAATCCCTAGACACTTGGACATTAAAAAGGGAATGAAGGGACGGAAAAACAAAAAAAAAATAGAGTATCCAGATTCGAACCCGAGACGAGTTGCCTTTCACACGCACGCGAATAGCACACCGGACCAACTGGGCAAACGAACTTACGTGATACTCAGAGACATTTATTATATATGTATTATTACAGAAAACTGAGATTATAAAAAAAATAAAAATATTATCATGTCGTGTCGAATACCCGACAAGGGAAAAATGCCGATTCGAACACGACATGATTATTATCGTGTTTTGCCGTTTCGTGTCATAATCGTGTCGTATCTTTATCGTTTCGTGTTTTTTAGTATCGTTTTGTTGCGATTTCGTGTCGTGTCAACCGTGTCGTATTTTTCTGCACAGCCCTAGTATCCAATGGGAAGGGATGTGAAAGGAAATGGATGGAGGAAGAAGACAACAATAGAGGTGTGAAGGCTCTTTGATGGTGGCAGCAGGAGGAGAGGAAAAGTGAGGTAGGGTTAGGAAAAATGTGTCCCGTGAGTCTCCTTGTCTGATTTCTATTTTATTTATTTATTTATTTTTTAAAAAAAAATGGGAAGGGCTAGTGCAGTGGTCTGTCCTCGTCTTTTTTTAAAAAAATTATTTTAATTCCTAAACAAACTAGTGATAAAAACTACCTAAGAAAATGATAAAGATGAAAAAGAAAGAATAACTTACCTCGGGTTGCCTCCCGAGAAGCGCCCTTGTTTCAAGTCGGTGGATCGACGTAATGGCCCTTGAGTGGCCTAGTTGGTTGGTTCAGCAAGCACCAACTCTTCTTCTTCATTATGTGAGATGTTCTCAAGTTACGGCTTAACTCTATGACCATTGACCTTAAAGAGCTCATTAGACTTAGGGTCATAGAGCTCAATTGCTCCATGAAGAAATATCCTTGAGATGGTGTAGGGTCCTTCCCACCTTGATCTAAGCTTCCCTGAAAGAGTTTCAGGCGTGATTGGTATAGGAGAACCTTGTCTCCTACATTGAGTTCCTTTCGTAGGATATGTTTGTCATGTCAAGCCCTTGTCTTCTCCTTGTGGATCATTGCATTATCATAGGCATCCAGACGCAATTCCTCCAGCTCTTGCAATTGAAGCTTCCTGAATTCTCCCACTTCATTTATCACCATATTGCAGTTCTTTACAGCCTAGTATGCCTTATGCTGAAGTTTCACAGGAAAATGACTAGCCTTCCTAAAAACAATTCGATAAGGAGACATACCAACGGGAGTCTTATAGGCCGTCCGATAGGCCCAAAGAGCATCATTCAGCCTTAGACTCCAATCCTTCCTGTTAGGAGCCACTATTTTCTCCAAAATGCTCTTAATCTCCCTATTTGATACTTTAGCTTGACCATTGGTCTGAGGATGATAAGCAGTGGGCACTCTATGCGTGACATGATACCTCTTTAGCAGGGCAGTGATGGTCCTATTGCAGAAATGTGTCCCCCTGTCGCTGACTAGAGCTTTAGGCACCCCAAATCTTGCGAAAATTGTATCTTTTAGGAATTCTGCAACCACTTTGGAATCATCAGTTCTGGTGGCCTTTGCCTCCACCCACTTGGAGACATAGTCCACCGCAAGCAAAATATATACATTCCCAAAAGAACTAGGAAAGGGACCCATATAATCAATACCCCAAACATAAAAAATTTCACAAAATATGATCTTAGTTTGTGGCATTTCATTTCGAGCTGTTATGTTCCTAATCCTTTGGCATCTATCACAAGATTTACAGAAAGCATTAGCATCCCTAAACAAGTGAGGCCAAAAGAAACCTGCTTTCAAAACTTTCCTAGCAGTCTTTTGAGGACCAAAGTGGCCTCCACATTCATGAGCATGACAAAAAGTAAGGACAGATTATACCTCATTATCCGGCAGACACCTCCTAATTACCTGATCAGCACAATGTTTCCAAAGGTAGGGGTCATCCCAAACGTAGAAGCGAGAGTCATGTCGAATCTTGTCCTTCTGAGCTTTCGTGAAGTTCGGTGGAAATTCTCCTGTGACCAAGAAATTCACCATATTGGCAAACCAAGGTCAAGGGTTATGGACACCCATCAATAATTCAGGAGCAGCGGGACTTACCTCATCGGAACCAAGTAAAAAGGGTGAAAGGGGCGCCTGAACAGTATGCGGCGGCCGCGGCACGATTGATTGGCTGCGGCCGCGGCATGGTTCCTGTGGCCGCGGCACCCTCCGTTTCTGTAGCTCCCTGCAGTTGCAAAGATAAATTGTGAGTTATATAAAATAGTGTATCATCAGGGAACTCACCGTGAATGGGTCTCTAATCTTTGATTTCAATGTCAAATTCACTTAAAAGTGTATCCTTGGACAAGTCTACTGAGGTGGTCCGCTACTAAGTTCTCTGCACCTTTCTTATCTTTAATTTCAATGTCAAATTTACTTAAAAGTATAATCCAACGAATCAATCTTGGTTTAGCTTCTTTCTTAGTCAATAAATAGCGAAGAACAACGTGATCAGTGAAGACAATTACCTTAGCTTCTAGGAGATAGGAGCGGAACTTTTCCAGTGCAAAGACCACAGACAAGAGCTCTTTCTCAGTGGTTGGGTAGTTCCTTTGCCCTCCATTCAGAGTCATGGAGGCATAGTAGATAACATGAGAGCTCCTTCCTTCCTTTTGCCCCAAGACAGCACCCACAGCATAGTCGCTAGCATCACACATAATCTCAAAAGGTTGAGACCATATGAGTGCTTGAATTATAGGAGCGCTAGTTAGGCGACCTTTAAGATCATCAAAGGATGCTCTACACATGTCATCAAACTCAAAAGCTACTTCCTTTTTCAGTAAATCACAAAGAGGTGCAGAAATCTTAGAAAAATCCTTAATAAACCTGCGATAGAACCCTGCATGGCCTAAAAAGGAATGAATTTCGCGCACATTGGTGGGGTAAGGCAGAGACTGAATGACATCAATCTTAGCCTTGTCCACCTCAAGACTCCTGCTAGACACAATATGACCCAAAACAATGCCTTTCTCAACCATAAAATGACACTTTTCAGAATTAAGAACTAAGTTGGTGTCTACACACCGCTTAAGCACAAGTGACAAATGGTGTAAACAAGTATCAAACTCATTTCCATGCACAGTGAAGTCATCCATAAATACCTTTATGAAGCGCTCTACATACTCAGAAAATATGCTTACCATACACCGTTGGAAGGTCCCAGGTGCGTTACATAACCTAAAAGGCATTCTGCGATATGCAAAAGTGCCAAAGGGGCATGTAAATGTCGTTTTCTCTTGATCCTCCGGTGCTATTGGTACCTGAAAATCTCATGAGTAGCCATCTAAAAGGCAATAAAAGGAGTGGCCGGCAAGGCGCTCAAGCATTTGGCCAATAAAGGGGAGGGGGAAGTGGTCATTGCGAGTAACTGCATTCAATTTACGATAATGAATAAAGACTCTCCATCTAGTTTGTACCCTGCTAGGGACCAACTCACCATCCCGATTCTCAACAACAGTAATACCTCCCTTCTTAGGGACAACCTGAGTAGGACTCAACCATTTGCTGTCAGATGTGGGAAAGATCATACCTGCCTGAAGGAGCTTCAACACCTCCTTCTTTACCACTTCCATCATTGGTGGGTTGAGTCTCCGCTGAGGTTGTCTAGATGGTTTGGCATCATCCTCCAATAGTATCATATGCATGTAGAGGGTAGGACTGATGCCTTTAATGTCTGCTATCGTCTATCCTAACGCCTTCTTATTCTCCTTTAGAACAGTCACCAATCGCTCCTCGTGTCCAAAGGTCAATTTGTTAGAAATAATGATAGACAGAGTATCATTTTCACCAAGAAAAGCATATTTAAGGTGATTAGGAAGTTGTTTCAATTCAACATCAAGCGCTTGGATAATAGATGGAAGAAGCTTTTCAGTAGGCATGGTCAGCTCGATGCGGTCTCCCCTTGGTGGCACATAGGTGGGACATCGATGGTCTAAAGCTACTATAGCCTCCTGCAAATTAGATGACAAGACATAATCTCTAGCAATTTCATCTATAGGGGCCTGTAAAGCGACTTCCATCTCATCCACACACTCCAAATCAAAGCAATCTTGTGCCATAGTATCAATAATATCCACAAAGCACAGAGAAGGATCATCAAATGGAAATTTCATGGAATCATAAATATTATATTCGACTCTTTGACCATCAAATTCCATAGTAAGAGATCCTGAATAGACATCTATCTTGGTCCTAGCAGTTTTCATAAAAGGTCTGCCCAACAGAATAGGGCATTCATTGTTACCAGGACCCATGTCAATCAATAGGGAATATCAAGTTATCAACCATAACCAAGACATCTTCAACAATCCCTTTCGGGTAAATAGTAGATCGATCAGCAAGTTGAATTACTACCCGAGTATCATTCAGAGGTCCCAACCCCAAAGCATGATAAACATTAGAAGGCAAAACATTAATAGATGCTCCTAGATCTAACATGGCTTTGTCAAATTTAGTATCACCTATCACACATGGAATAGCAAACATACCAGGGTCACTACACTTCTCAGGCATACGCTTTTGAAATACAACAGTGACATGTTCGCTTACCTTCACCTTTTACTTACCTTTCAGCTTCTGGTTCCGCTTGATAGTGCAAAGTTCCTTCAAGAACTTAGCATATCTAGGAATGTTTTTAATCAAATTAAGCAAAGGAATTTTTACCTCCCACTTACTGAATGTCTCGAAGATCTCCTTGTCGTTCTCATACCTTCGTGTATCCTTCAAGGCTTCCAGGAAGGGTGGAACCAGCTTTGGAGTCTCCATAGGTAAGGAGGAAGAAGGAGGAGAAGATGAAGGAGGAGAAAAAGAGGGAGAAGAAAAAAGTTGGGTACTTGACTCCGAGGTGGCGACGGGTTCACTGACGGCGGGCGCGGCATGGTGCTGCGGCCGCTGCACGATTGATTGGCCGCGGCCGCCGCATAGTGTGCATTCTGTCCTCTTCTTCTATCACTTCTATCTCCTCGTCCATTATTTTCTCGTCGTCCTTTTGAGGTGTGACAATCAGTTCCTTCACTCCTAAGCGTTACGGCACTGACGTTCTCCTTATTAGGATTCTCGATGGTCTGAGATGGAAGCTTTCCTGAATTGTTTGCCTCCTTAGCACTTAAGATTTGAATGAGCTGACTCATTTTATTTTCAAGATTTGTCATCCGATCGGATTACTACTTTCGTAGATTTGCAATCCGCTCTGACTGTTGTTTCTCATTCTTCAAGACCAATCGTGACAGTTTCTGTAGTGGATCCTCATTATCCTCATTTGATTGCTGCTGACCTCCCTGTCGAGGTTCATATTGTTGTTGGGGCCTTGCCTGTTGCCCCCCCCCCCTGCTGATTGAAATAGGCTTGGTAGTTCCCATAGCCCTGCTGATAGCCTCTGTTATAATTGTTGTTGTTGAAATACCCAGGATTTCCATAATTGCCTTGCCTAGGCCTTGCTTGAGCAAAATTCCCAATGTCATTCAAATCTACATTAGGATCTTGCAGAAGTGGGTACATGTCCATAGGATGAGTGAAATGATTGTAAAGGGCACATGCTTTCAATTGTTGAGGAGTTTTATCAGCTACCAATTGCTTGATCATCTCCTTCACCTCTACCATGTCGGTTTGATGTGTAGCCACAAGGGCATCAACAAAGAGTACACCCCTAGCACGAGGGCTCTTGTTGAACTGTCTAGAGCCCTCAGATATCTCCTTAAACACATTCCAAGTTGCGGTAGGCGTCTTGTTCAGCATGTTTCCTCCACAAGCAGAATTCACTGTTTTGCGCTCTATATCAGTCAGCCCATTGAAGAGAAAGAGAACCAGATCCTTTTGAGAGTACCCATGGCATGGGCAGCTGGCGCAGAGCTTCTTGAAGCGCTCAAAGTACTCATGTATCAACTCCGTCGCGTACTGCTCAATGCTGCTGATTGACCTTTTCAAAGCATTGAGCTTTGTTGCAGGGAAGTACATCTCTAGGAAGACTCTCTTCATCTCTGCCCAAGTAGAAATAGATCCAGGTGGTAGATAGAAGAATCACTCATTCGCCTCATCCTTCAAAGAGAAGGTAAAAGCTCTCAGCTTGATTTGATCTTCAGTTACGTTATCTGGTTTCATCCCAACAACCACAGTATAGAACTCAGACAGATGCTTGTGGGGGTCCTCCCCACTCAACCCATGGAATTTGGGTAGAAGATGAACTACCCCAGATTTCAGGTCAAAATTGACTCCTTCCGCTAGAGTAGGGAATTCGATTGCCAGGGGTTGCTGTGCCAGATCAGGAGAAGAAAGCTCCTTAAGAGTGTGGTTTGCGTCGTTATCCATCTCTTTTGTAGTTTCTCCCTGATCAAAAGGGAGTTCGCGAAAGCGATCACGAGTTTCTCGCCTTAAATAGACAAGGGTCCTTTCAATCTCTGAATCAAACGGCAACAAAGAAGAATTAGTAGCATGGGTATGGACTATGGACCATATAAGACGGTCCAAACCAAAATCAACACTAAAAACACACAAGAATTAATAAAAATTCCCGAAAACGGCGCCAAATTTGACAGAGGGAAAATCTATCGTTGAGATGCCAAAGAAACTCAAACCTATAGCAAGTGTAGCAGTAAGCAAGAGGTCGATCCACAGGGAAAGTTATAATTCAAGTTTGATTCAAGTGTCAATCAAATTAACCAATTTGGGGGGGTTTATGTGTGAAAGTTCCGCCTTTTATCAAAGTAGAGTAAAGTAAACAAAAGTAAATGATTTCAATTCAGACAATTAGGAGAAGCAATTCTACCTACAATTTCCACTTTATTTGGTTTAAGCGATCCTTGTAACTTCTTCTCGTCCTATAAAGTTTCCTATGAATGCCCTTGTCCCGACCTAATAAAGTTACTAGTCCAATCACTCCTAGAAACCCTCATCAATCGAACAGTCCCTAAAGAAGGATTTAACCCAATTGATAGCTTTAAGTTCAGAGATTAGCCAAGGTATTTGCAGTCCCTAAAGAGGGATTTAACAACGCATCCACCTTCCTACATATCCAATTAGTTCAATCAGCCCTAAAGGAATAAGTTTGCTACTTAGGTTAAGGTTCACAATCAGGAATCTACAAAACCTTAGCGATTGAATTGATCTAACAAGTTGATCGGGCAAGATAGAACAATTCCATAAACAATCAAGCATGAATAAGTTGAAGCATTCAAATATAGGAAACAAGAAACGAGAATTAGAAACACACAATCAATCCAAATAAAGCTTCAAATTGCAGGCAGAATAGATGAGTTTAGTTCCTCATGGAAGCCATCGCTCAAATCTCTAAAGTGTCTGATGAACGTAAGAATAGAATAGAAGTGATAGAAAAATAACTAAAATCGGCCTTATAAACAATCCAAAGTCGGCCATGGAACAAAACAAAAGCATCTAGGGTTTTTAATAATCGAAACGCAGCGTCTAGGCGCTGATGACCAATGCTGCGGCTGCGGCATATTCTGCGGCCGTGGCATCAGCAACTCTTCCTTATCCCACTGCAACGGTCCTTGCTGCGGCCGCGACATGCTGTTGCCGTGTCCTCTTGTCTTTGCCGAGAGTAGCTCCAAGTTGCTTTGCTCTTTTCCTTCCTTGCTTATCTCCAATGTCTCTTGTACTTCTCTTCGAGATATTGCATCTCCCAAATGTGTTCCGATTCAATCTGCAAAGATAAACACAATTTTGCGCAGAATCCAAACTCTTATAAAATAATCACAAGATGCATTTTACAACAAAGTATGAAAGAAATTCAACCTAACTAAACTAAAAATGCATATAATGCCTATCTAAGATATGCATTATCAGGGACCATTCCCAACGACACTAGGCCAGCTGCGCTTCATCATCGTGATTGCCAACTATTTCACAAAGTGGGTGGAGGCCGAAGCTATGGCCACCATCACGTCAGAAAAAGTGTGCAAATTCCTTTGGAAGAACATGATATGTCGATTCGAAGTCCCACATGCGATTATCACTGATCATGGTCCCCAATTCGACTGCGAAGCAATTCGTGATTTCTGTGTCGGCATCCACATCGACTTCTGATTCTCGTCGGTAGCATACCCACAGTCCAATGGGCAGGCTGAAACCACAAATCGCCAAATTCTGAATGCCCTTAAAAAGAGGCTAGGGACAGCAAAGGGAGAGTGGGCCGAGATCTTGCTGATAATGCATATCTTAGATAGGCATTTTTAGGCTAGTTAGGTTGCACTTCGTTCACAATCTGTAGTTAATTTGCATCTTGTGAGTATTCTGGAAGGAATCGGAATCTACACACTTTTATTGATTATTTCAGGTAATTGTGGATCCGATGATGAGACAGGAGTTGATAACGCATTATATGAGAATGTTTAGTTGATCGAAGAAGCTTACATGAAGATCTCAAGAGGTCCTGAGAAGAAGAAGCGAACCTAAACGAAGAACAAGTCTGCAGAAGTTGTCGTTAGGCATGCTGAACTTATTTTGCGCTTTCTGGAATTCTCAGTTGTCTGATTGACTATTATGACCATGCGTTGGAAAGATCTTTCAAAGAGATACAACTTTCCTGTTGACAAGAAGAGCAAATTCGAGACAGATTTTCCGTGAAAGACCGATGCAGCGACCGCAGCATGTGTGTCGCGGCCGCAGTAGAGCAAATGCCGCGGGATGGAAAAAGTTGCTGATGCCGCGGCCACAGCATATGCCGTGGCCGCAGCATTGTTCGGCAGTGCAGCGTCGTTTTGTTAAATGAAACCCTAGTTTTGTTATTTTTGTTCCATGGCCGACTAGACTTATTAAATGCCGATTTTATGTTATTTTTCATACTACTTCTATTCTATTCCACGTTCTATCAAACAATTAGAGATTGAGCGATGTCTTCCATGAGGAACTAAACTCATCTGTTCTGCCTATAATTTGAAGCTTTAGTTAGATTAATTGTGAGTTTCTAATTCTCGTTCCTTGTTTCCTATATTTGAATGCTTCAACTTCTTTGTGCTTGATTGTCTATTGTTTTATTCTACCTAGCCCGCGAAAATAGTTAGAAACAATTCAATTGCTAAGGTTTTGTAGATTCCTGATTGTTAATCTTAACCTAAGTAGCAAACTTGTTCCTTTAGGGCTGATTGAACTAATTAAATAAGTAGGAAGTTGGATGTGTTGTTAAATCCTTCTTTAGGGACTGCAAATACCTTTGCTAATCTCTGATCTTAAAGCTATCAATTGGGTTAAATCCTTCTTTAGGGATTGTTCGATTGATAAGGGTTTCTAAGACTGATTGGACTGGTAACTATATTAGGTCGGGACAAGGGCATTCATAGGAAACTAAATAGGACGAGAAGAAGTTACAAGGATCGATTCAACCAAATAAAGTGGAAAATTGTAGGTGGAACTGCTTCTCCTAATTGTTTAAATCACAATCTTTTACTCTTGTTTTCATCAATCCGCTTTAATAAAAGGCGGATCTTATTCACTCATAAAAACCCCCCTTTTTGGTTACTTGATTGGCATCTAAATCACACTTGAATAGCGAATTTCCCTGTGGGATCGACCTCTTGCTTATTGCTATACTAGTTATAAGTTTTAGTTTTCTTTGACGGATCAACAAAAAGTTTTCCCTCCGTCACTTGCCCTTGTACTATGGTCATATGGGACCTCGGCCAAGAGTCCCACGGGAGAGACGCCATTCGCAATGGCCTTTGGTCTCGATGCAATAATCCCTATGGAATTACTCATCCCATCGCCTAGAATTGTCGATTTTAATAAAGATACCAATGACGAAGCTCTCGAGTTGGAACTCCACTTGCATGAAGAAGGAAGAGACACCGCTTGTCTCAAAACAAATGAATATCATCGCCGACTGGTTGAAGGATACAACAAACGCGTCTTCATACACCCACTACAGAAAGGTCATGGTCCTCCAACAAGCAACAGCCGGGGGAAAGCTAGAACCTAAATGGGAAGGACCATTCATCATCCACAAAGAAGTAGGCCGGGGCTCTTTCAAGCTTCAAAATTTAGAGGGCGCCATACTCGCAAAGGCATGGAACGCCAAGAATCTCAAGGCTTATTTTGCGTAAAGGTTAGGCATAAGAAGAACGCTGATGACTTAGATTTTCCGTGTATATGGGTCATCAGGGTTCCTGATTGGGTATACCACTTCATATATATAAATGAAAGTTCCAAACCCAACCCAGATTGTCGATACGCAAAATTTAGCAATCACGTGTCTTTCGAACACGGATGTGCAAGTAAGCCTCCAAGGAGAATAAATTTAGCAATTGTGTGTCTTTCGAACATGGATGTGCAAGTAAGCCTCCAAGGAGAATAAATTTAGAAATCACGTGTCTTTCGAACACGGATGTGCAAGTAAGCCTCCAAGGAGAATAAATTTAGCAATCGCATGTCTTTCGAACACGGATGTGCAAGTAAGCCTCCAAAGAGAATAAATTTAGCAATCGCGTGTCTTTCGAACACGGATGTGCAAGTAAGCCTCCAAGGAGAATAAATTTAGCAATCGCGTGTCTTTCGAACACGGATGTGCAAGTAAGCCTCCAAGGAGAATAAATTTAGCAATCGCGTGTCTTTCGAACACGGATGTGCAAGTAAGCCTCCAAGGAGAATAGATTTAGCAATCGCGTGTCTTTCGAGCACGGATGTGCAAGTAAGCCTCCAAGGAGAATAAATTTAGCAATCCTGTGTCTTTTGAACACGGATGTGCAAGTAAGCCCCCAAGGAGAATAAATTTAGCAATCACGTGTCTGTCGAACACAGTTGTGCAAGTAAGCCTCCAAGGAGAATAAATTTAGCAATCGCGTGTCTTTCGAACACGGATGTGCAAGTAAGCCTCCAAGGAGAATAAATTTAGCAATCGCGTATCTTTCGAACACGGATGTGCAAGTAAGCCTCCAAGGAGAATAAATTTAGCAATCGCGTATCTTTCGAACACGGATGTGCAAGTAAGCCTCCAAGGAGAATAAATTTAGCAGTCGCGTGTCTTTCGAACACGGATGTGCAAGTAAACCTCCAAGGAGAAGTGAATTTAGCAATCGCGTATTTTCCGAACACGGATGTGCAAATAAGCCTCCAAGGAGAATAAAGTCAGCGAATTTTACATACTTCGATATGTAAACGAGCTTCCGTATTTTCTAAGAAATTAATAAAATTGATCTATCGTCTTCTACTCTTTCTTATTTTCGTTCTGTTTTAATTCCCGACAACCTCAATCAAATGGTCATTAAGAATATGGTGCACCGGAATAAACCATACAACCCGTTTCGATCTAAGCTATTCGCGAAATTGATAAAACTAGATTCACCCGTGCGTATTTTCCTGAAACCAACATGCGAACAGGGTCCCAAAAGCACAACGTGATTTCTATAAACAAATCTGAAAACCAGGCCCACAAGCGTTTAGAGGATCGTACGACAAACAGAGGAATAGTAAGCAAAGGAATCATAAAAACAACACGAATTTTGCCATGAATCTCTTCGGCTTACTCACTAGCATCAAGAACTATTATGGTAAAACGATTATTCCCTTCATATTTAAAAATGATAAGGGATCCCCCAACACGCAAGCCACTATCCACGACAGAGGCACGCCAACCCTCAGTAAGGATATAATGGTTTTGGCTATCTCGAAACACCCTCACTCGAAATTCTCGCCAAGTTGGAGAAATCAACAACACGTGAGTCAATCCCTCGTGAGCATACTGAGCACCGAAAGACTCAGGCAAAAGCTGCAAATAACCAAAACAAATATCAACCAAGAAAAGCAAAAATTGCAAAAGAAGGGTCGGAACAAGTACCATGTATTCTAATTTCTCTTCAGAGTCAATAGAACGAAAAAAGTCACGACGACGAGGAGTGGGGGAAGTCATGACTCTTCAAAACTCGAAATACCAAAACTGAAACAAAGTACAAGGATAACTGCCTAAGCTCTATCCAAATTTCTTATATTTATCAACAAGCAAAGCAAGCAGCATATCGTGTTGTCACATCATAAAAAAAAAGTTTACCCACGTCCAAAACAATTTTTCCAGAAACAACTGCATGCCAGACAAGTGGCAGGATCTCAGAGCATCTCTCTGTATATCAGAGCCACAGTAACACATCAGGGAAGGTCGCATCAGCATCAAGAAAGGACAAAAAACGCAAAAAACGAAAGCATATCTTTTTAACTGTTTAAAACAACAATATCATTACATAAAACTTCGCGATTACACTTAATAAAGCACAATATTAGGTATAAAAAAGTACGCCATAAAGGCAATTATCCAATAAAGCGACCATCACAAAACGATAAAGCTCTACTCATCCTCAAGAACAAGGGTCTTGAAACGATGGCCTCCCACGTACTGAAAGAGCACCATTGTTGCACCAACTCGAGCACCATTATTGATTACGAATCTTCCCCAACCTTCAGACAACCACCAAAGATTTTTGCACAATCTTTGGAAACTTCAACGCCAAAGTTTTCACCAGTGGCAGAGACCAAGCAAACATGATTAGACACAACATGACCACACATCCTTTCGAAAACACAAGGTAGAGGCTGCAAACAAAAAAGAAACGAAAAGAGAGAGAGCAACCATTTCATCACAGCAACTCAAACCTAGACAGGTACAGTACACAACAAATATAAACAAGGTTACCAAACAATGCATCCTTCCCTCTACATCAATAAAATGGTAAAAATCACGCATCTCGGAATTGGGAAGTGCCATCTCTATAGTAAAACAATAATAATGGGAAGCAGATGGATAACCAGACCGCCAATCACGCATCCCCTTTTTATATGCAAAACGAGACCGGGCAAATCTCAAGGTACAAAGAGAGCATTCATGGCATGCATCGAATAAAAAAGAGAGTCTGAAATAAGGTTTTCCCGAGATACACTGCATGAATAACACATGGTAGAGAATCCCTTCAGAACCCGACCAGATACAGTGGGAAATTTCAAATCCAGAAACAGTCATTTATTACAAAATATTTTTTCAAACCGGTCGATACCACTATAAAAGGATTTCTCCCCTACAACATGAAAGACACATCCTTTTCATCAAAAATCTTTCCAAAAATAAACATGGCGGCAAATACCAGCGATCCAAATTCAAACAATCCTTTTCCGTGTAAGTGAAAATGAGGTTAAAATTAACGTCAAATTAAATACACATGATTTTCTGTGTAAGTGATAGCCGTTGAGTTGGGAAACCCTTCCGAGAAGGTGTGCTCAATTTATTCGGGTGATACATGAGAAAATCTCATGCATATGATAGTGTGATTTATGTTAGGGCTACCCTTTCGAGAAGGTGGGTCCTAATACGACCCAATGATGCATGAAAATCTTAAAGATGCTAAAACACACAAACTCAAACATTCGGAACTACGTGAGGCTTGATTCTCTTCCAAGAGATACGTAGGCAACCCGTTAAAATTCGGGTGCAACCCAAATCACAAAAACCATTCAAATCTTGGTATCGATACGACTTCGAATCAAGAGGATAACCAAAAGGGGTCGAACTCAAATATTAAAAATCAAATAAAATGTGTTGTACGGTTATTTGAGCATTTTTGTTCAACATATTTTTGGCATGCCTAGTGGGACCCTTTTTGCCTTTTCATCTCTTAGTTTTATTCGATGCTAAAGTTTGCTTATTTATTTTGGTTGCAAGGAAAAATGGCACCAATCGCGACTGTGAACTTTGATGAGCTACCTGCTACTTTCATGGTGAAGGGAGGTCGCTGGATCAAGAGACGGTCGTTCGAAGTTCGCTTTGAGGTTAGTAGGGATTCCATCACTGCGGATATCCCAGTCAAGAATGTTTTCGGAGCTTTGCCAGCTCCGGAGGATGAGAAAATCACCAACCCGGTGATTAGGTTTCCACTACCGACCTCAAGGAAAGAAAGCATGAAGCTTAAAGGGTTCGCGAGTAATGGGGGCAAGAAAGCTAAGCCCGTGAAGCTTGATGAAAAGAAAGTTTACAATCCATCAACCAGCAACAGGCTTGTGCTCTAAGGGTGCTAGCAATGTTGCCCGTCCGAGCGGCACAAAGCACGGAGAAGGAGTTGTTCGAGGACCCATCATTCAAGTTATAAGAAAGAATGTTGGGACGGATGTGATTCCGGCCGTGCAATCTACACCCATGGCCAGGAAGGCGAGCAAGCCCAAGAGAAGAAGGGGGCGAAAGTGTGGCTCCCAGCGTGGGAAGACTGGGGCACTTCGCAAGTTAGCTCCATCCCCGGCGTTGGACCTGGCCAACGCAACCCTATGGAAGGCCGCCAAAGACCTCCTTGAGGCAAACAAGACTATCATCGCACCTCAAACCGCGAGCTCAAACCATATTTTCTTTGGTTCAATTCCTTGCGATATGAACCATGTCTATTCGGAGGGAGAGGTCGAAGAAGGATCTGTAAAAAAGAGATATCGGAAAGCCAAAGCTCCGAGGGTTAAAGTGTTGAAGCCTAAGGAGCCTCAAAAGGATGTCCAAGCATCTTTTCAAGCTCAGGACAAAGGGAAGAGCATAATGGTGCCAAGAAAAGCTACCTCACTCCCTATTTATATGGAGGAGTATGAGGGGCCAATGACAAGATCAAGGTCTAAGACCACGTCATACGCCAGCGCAGTTACTCGTTCTCCAAGTCCGCCAGCAATACCAAAAAAGAAACAAAGTTCTCCCTTATATGGAGATTCGGATTCGTTGTTTCATGAGGATGAGTTTCCGACGGCAGTTGTCAGCGGTATCGGATCAAATGATGGATCCGAAGAGGAAGTTGAAAGCTTGTCAGTGCTAGTTACCGGTGCCTCAACCGTTGAAGAGCAACTCCAGGAATTACAGAGAAAACTGGAAGAAAGAGAGGCTCAAATACAAATCCTCATGGATCAAATGAAACAACAAAATTCCGAAAACAGGCAAGAGCAAAGACGAGAGGAAAGTAGCTCCTCTATCTCTCCCCAAGAGATAAAGGAGTTAATTGCTCAAGGGATTCGGGAATTTAAGATCTCCCAAAGTCCGCCAGTGATCGGCTATAGAAAGTCATACCCTGCGGATTATGATGCAATTCCTTTCCTTCCGCACTATCAAAGGCCGACTTTTGATAAATTTGACGGCATTCATGGTTCACCTCATGAGCATCTCGCCCATTTTTACTCCGCGTGCGGAGAAACTGCTTTAAGCGATCAATTGTTGATAAGGCAGTTTGTCCAATCGTTAAGAGGATCTGCGTTTACATGGTACACGCAGCTTCAGCCAGAGTCGATCCATACTTGGGATGACCTACAAAAGGAATTTCTTGCTCAATTTGTGAGCTCAAAGGCCAAAGTTTTCATCATGGATCTTGCAAATGCTCACTAGAGGCCAAATGAGCCTGCAAATGATTTCATTGCAAGATGGAGAAGCTTAAGGCTTCAATGCCCGGAAAAATTGAGTGAAGAAGCATGTGTGCAAATGTGCACTAACAACTTGATTCCCGAGCTAGCGGTGCATGTAGGCAGTGCAGAACCTAAAGCTTTCGATGCTTTAGTGTCGAAGGCCTACAATGTTGAACACCAATTGGCTCGGCGTAAAATCGGGGCGAGTCGGCCTCAAGTTAACGAAGTAAGGAAAGATGAGGGTAGAAAACTCGCGAAAAAAGGAGAATCGATGGCCACCTTCATTAAGCCCCAAGGAAAACCCTCCGGGAGTACTTCTAGGGCAAATGAGAAGGGTCAGGCCAAAGAGACTACTAAAAGGCTAACTCTCGAGGAGAGGAAGCAAAAGAAATACCCCTTTGATGATGAAGATGTAAGGGGTATATTCAGCGAGTTGATAAAGGAGAAAATGATATCTCTCCCAGAGTCAAAGAGGCCAAATGAAGTCAACAAAACGGGTGATCCGAGGTATTGCCCTTATCACCGTATTGTTAGTCATCCAATTGAAGACTGCTATGTTTTCAAAGACATTGTCGAGAGGATGATCAACAAGGGTGAGATTGAAATCGAGGGAGTAAGCTCTAAAAACCAAACCGCTTCGTCAAATCCTATATCGATAGCGGAAGAGGTAGAGAGCAACCCTTCGTCGGAGGTTGTCAAAGAGAATGCCATTCCTATAGTATCATTGCCTCTGAAGGCCGTCCCCGTGCAGTTTCAAATGCGCAATGAGGTGCGTACTGTATGGGCCTATCCGGATATGCCAAGAGACGGGCCAGGTGGCATGTCTTTATATGACCTATTGATGCAAACAAACGTCGAAGAAGCGTTTCCGCCGGAGAGTGAGGGAGATAATGGTTTCAATTGGCAGGTTTGTGTAAGTCGGAAAAGGTCTCCCTCAAAGACCACCCGACGAGCAGGACCTACGGGCTTTAGGATGATCGGTAGGAAGCCCGAAAAGAAAAATAAGAAGAAGAAAAACAAGAAGAAGGGTAAGAAGAATAAGAAGCCCGAAAGTAAGTCCGACGAAGAGTATACTCAACCCGGACGTAAAATGTTCACTCTTATGGATTACATTCCAAAAGAGTTCTTGGAGGATGACTCTTCCAATGAAGAATTATTTCGAGAAGGTGAAGTTGTCGATGATTCTTCCGATGAAGAATTATTTTGGGAAGGTAAAGTCGTCCAGTGTTGCATGACCTCATGGGCCGACATGGTCGAGGAAGAAGAGGTCGATGAAATTTCTCTTCGGTTGGGAAAAAAGTTATTTTCTTCTAAACCCAATGACAAAGAAAAGGGTAAGGAGTCACCAATTGGTGAGACCTCAAAGACGACAAATTTTGAAGGGGCGGTTGATAAAGAAGCTTCCATACCAAGCCAAAGTGACGAGGTTGGGGCATCTAATCCAAAAGATGTTGCACCACGAGTGCCGATGTCACTTCGAAAAACTTCTTATAAAGAGAAGGTGAAGTATGATGTTATCGGTCACTTAAAGCGCATTCCAGCACGTCTAAGTGTGTATGATGCTCTACAAATGTTGACCGACCTAAGGAAGGCTTTAATTCAAGCTCTCATGGATCCGGAAGATTATAAAGACCAAGTTGATCACGTAGAGGTCGACGAAGTCACACCATCTCCTCCGGTTCATTGCGCTTCTTGCATGGCGTGTATCACTTTCTCCGATGGAGATCTCCAATTAAAGAGCAACGACCATAACAGACCGTTATATGTAACGGGTATGGTTGGGGAGACAAAATTGAATAGAATCCTATTTGATTGTGGTTCCGCAGTGAACTTATTGCCTTTGCGGGCTTTGGAAGCGATGGGGTTGTCCGTTGAGCATCTATCGCCAACATTACTCACGATTCAAGGATTCAACCAAGTGGGGCAAAAAGCGCTAGGTGCTATCGCCTTAAAAGTGGTTCTCGATGATCTTTACAAAGATGCGCTCTTCCATGTGATCGATGCCGGAAGCTCTTATAATGCGTTGCTTGGAAGACCTTGGCTCCATGCTATCAAATCAATCGCTTCTACACTTCATCAGTGCTTAAAATACACCGATGAGAATGGGAATGAGAGGACTATCCGAGGCGATAGTGGTCCTTTTTAAGGTGAAAGCGTTAACTACGCGGACGCTAAATTCTACAAATCGATGTATTGTAGTCCTAGCACTCGTTCAGAAGCGAAAAAGGACAGTAGAAGTGAAAGTCCTCAAAAAGAAGAGATTGGCCGAAAGGAGTTGTCACCACCTAAAATCTCTCTTGTTTGCAAGAAAGAGGTGCAGGTGACTCGTCCGAAGGTTTTGTTCAAATACACACCTAAAGACAATCGTCAACCCGGCCAATAGCCATTAAGTGCAATGGAGAAAGCCATGAATTCTTTAATGACAAGTTACACTTGTCCTCTCCGCAAGATTGACCAATCCGTGCCTAAGAAGAAGTTGGTCATTCATCGGCATTTCGGAGAGAAAAGAAATGAAGACACGAGGGTAGTGTTCAAGGGCGAGTCGTCGAAGTTGCTCGATGAACATGTCCCTTCAAAGCTTGATAAAAAAGTCAAAATTAAGGTGGCGAAACCCTCGTGGAAATGTAAAACCCAACAAATCCCCCCTAGCAAGATCTCGATGGATGATTTGCAGCTTTCGCAAGAAGGTGAGTTGTTATCGGCCAAGGTCTTAGAGCCTATGACTCTTACAAGTCATGAGCAAAATATGTTCTTACAAGAGACAGCAAACGCTCCGCGAGCCTCGGTTTTTGGAAGACTAGGAGTGAGTTCTCCGAAAGTTTCTGTGTTTGAGAGACTTGGAGAAGCCATTGTGTCCAAGAACAAGAAGGCCAATGGCAAGAAAAATAAAAAGTGGAAGCTTAAGAAAAAGAAGTCAAAAGCTCCTACTTGCAAGCCGGAAGATCCAATGGATACTCAAATGGAGGAGGTGAACATGGTGTTGGCCTCTAGCGAGAGTGAATCGGCCGAAGAATCACATGATTTTGTTAACATAATCCAGCCGGCTCCACCGTAAATGGAGGATGGTGGTCAAGCCACGGTCGATAAACTTCAAGAGATCAATCTCGGGAGCATCGAAAATCCTAAACCTGTTTTTGTTAGTGCTTTTCTAACAGACAAGGAAAAAGGATTATATGAGGAACTTCTCCATGAATATCGAGATGTGTTTGCTTTAGGGTACCAAGACATGCCTGGATTAGATCCAAAGGTGGCAATGCATAAGTTGTCCATTTCGGAAAAATAGAAACCGGTAAAGCAAGCGCAACGCCGTTTTCGGCCCGAGTTGACTGTACAGATCAAAGTTGAAGTCAATAAGCTCATCGAGGCCGGATTCATTCGGGAGGTTCAATATCCGATATGGTTGGCTAACATTGTTCCCGTGAAAAAGAAAAATGGTCAGCTGCGCATCTGTGTTGATTTCAGGGACCTAAATGAAGCATGTCCCAAATATGAGTTCCCTCTTACCATAACAGAGCTCTTGGTTGATTCCACTATGGGGTTCCAAGCCTTGTCCTTTATGGATGGATTTTCGGGCTACAATCAAATCAAAATGCATCCCGAAGATGAAGAACTAACGGCTTTCCGTACACCATTAGGCACGTATTGCTATACAGTGATGCCTTTTGGGTTAACGAATGCCGGGGCAACCTATCAAAGAGCCATGACGGTCATCTTTCATGATCTTGTTCACAACACCATTGAATGTTATGTAGATGACCTCGTGGTGAAAACAAAGAAGAGGGAGGATCATATAAATGATCTTAAAATTATCTTTGAAAGATTGCGCAAGCACCAGTTGAAAATGAATCCTCTTAAATGCGCCTTTGGTGTAACATCAGGAAAGTTTCTTGGCTTCGTTGTTCGAGGCCGAGGAATAGAAATTGATCCCGATAAAATTAAGGCGATCATGGAAATGCAAGCTCCGAAGAATCTCCGTGAACTGCGAGGCTTGCAAGGCAGGCTTGCTTATATCCGACGGTTCATTTCGAACCTAACGGGGAGATTTCAACCCTTTCTAAGGTTGATGAAGAAAGATGTTCCCTTCGTTTGGGATCAAGCTTGCCAAAATGCCCTTGAGAGCATCAAGAAATATTTGATCGATCCTCCAGTTCTTATGGTGCCAGTTCAAGAAAGGCCCTTGATTTTGTACATCGCAAGTCTTGAGCGATCGTTAGGGGCTATGCTGGCTCAAAATAATGATGACGGAAAGGAAAATGCTTTATACTACATCAGCCGAACAATGGCGGGGGCAGAACAAAATTAATCCGCTATGGAGAAGATATGTCTAGCGTTGATCTTTGCCATCCAAAAGCTACGACATTACCTTTTATCCCACCAAATCACATTAATATCCAAAGTTGATCCTATACGATACATTTTATCAAAAACTGTGTTGTCGGGATGATTGGCCAAATGGGCTATGCTTCTAGCTCCTTTTGACATCAAATATGTGCCTCAAAAGGCAGTAAATGGGCAAGTCATAGCTGATTTCCCACTCCGGATAATGAGGAGTTGTCGGATGATTTGCCAGATGAAGAAGTCTTCATGACGGAAGAAAAGTCCTGGCAGTTATATTTCGATGGCACTGCAACAAAAAGAGGGGCCGGTGTGGGTATTGTTTTCATTACCCCAAGCGATGGAATAGTGCCTTATTCATTTTCTCTGTTGGAAAATTGCACAAATAATGTGGCAGAATATGAGGCACTCATTATCGGCTTGGAGATAGCTCTTGAATTGCGTGTTGATCCCTTAACAGTGTTTGGTGATTCTCAATTAGTCATCAGACAGTTAAATGGGCAATACGAGGTCAGAAACGCAAACTTGATCCCTTTGCATCAAAGAGCTAAATATCTCACACATCAATTCCGTCAAATTGAAGTGGTACATATATCGAGGTGTGAGAATGAAAAGGCAGATGCTTTGGCAAAATTGGCTTCATCGTTGACGTTACCAAATGAAAGGGAAATTCAGGTTACCATCGGTGAACGCCATTTACTTATGACGTCTTCGGAGCGAGATGAGCCAAAAGAAGAAGTGGAGGTCGCTTCCGTTTATGAAATTGAGGAAGAAATGGATTGGCAACAACCACTTGTTGAATATCTTCTTCATGGAGTCCTTCCCGATGATGCGAAAAGGAGGGTGGACGTTAAAAGACGAGTGTCAAGATTCTTACTTAAGAATGATACTTTGTATCGAAGAACATTTGACGGAATCTTGCTAAGGTGCTTGTCCAAAGAAGAAGCTAAATACATTCTAGCCGAAACTCACGCTGGAGTGTGCGGAGCGCATTAAGCAGGTCCTAAATTGGCTAATCAAATCAAACGGTTAGGCTACTATTGGACTACTATGGTGAAAGATGCTATGGACTTCGCTAAAGCTTGTCACGCTTGCCAAATTCACAGCGACTTCATACATCAACCTCTTCAAATGCTACATCCTACTACTTTATCATGGCCTTTCAATGCATGGGGTCTTGATGTGGTAGGGAGCATAAAGCCATCTTCTTCCCGAGGTCACCAATATATTTTGGCGGCTACGGATTATTTCTCCAAATGGGCCGAAGCTATACCTTTGAAGGAGGTGGGAGCTAAAGAAGTCGCCAATTTCATAAGGACTCATTTGATTTATCGATATGGAGTGCCTTCGAAGATCATCTCCGATAACGCTATTTACTTCAAGAATCAAATGTTGGTGAAGTTGAGCGAGAAATTCGGGTTTAAGCATAGCTTTTCATCTAGCTATAACCCGTCATCAAATGGCCAAGCTGAAGCATTTAATAAAGTGCTATGCAAAATTCTCAAGAAGATGGTCTCAAAATCGAAGAGAGATTGGCATGAACGGTTACCAGAGGTACTATGGGCTTACCGGACTACAACCCGAACATCGACAGGATGTACACCATACAACTTGGTCTTTGGGTCCGAAGATGTTTTACCACTGGAGATACAGTTGCCATCTCTTAGAGTAGCGGTTCAACTTACCGACCCCGAAGAGAATGTCAAAATCCGTTTTGCCGAGCTTGAAGCATTAGACGAGCTCAGGCTAACAACACAACGAAAGCTTGAAATCTACCAGGCTCAAGTAGCTGGGGCATTCAACAAGCGGGTCAAGTTTCACTCATTCGCTATTGGTGACTTGGTTCTTACCATTCGACGACCAATTGTCATTAATCGAAAAGCGCAAGGAAAGTTTGAATCAAAATGGGAAGCTCCGTATGTGGTGACCAAAGTTTTTCCCAAAGGTGCATATGAGCTCTCAAATACCGAAGGCGAAGTGGTATATTCATGTGTGAACGGAAAATTTGTGAAACGGTTTTTCACATGAAGTTTGAGAGTCATAAGGTTAAGAACTACGTTAAGACTTGATCTCCAGCAAGGAGTACGTAGGACGTTTGACAGCAAAACATTTGTCGATTTCAGTCGCGCAAAAAAAAAAAAAAAGGGGTTCGCATATGATAGTCGGATCATTTGGGAAACCCTTCCTAGAAGGTGGGCCCAGGTAGTCCGAGTGATGCGGTAAAAAAGAAAAAAGAAAAAAAAGAAAAAGAAAAATCCCGGTATAAAGAAATGAAAAAAAAAATGGACTAGAAGCTAGTCCAAAATCGAGGCGACCCGGAGAATATGTAAAAAATGGGCGCCCGAATAAACTACGAAAGGCTTGATCCCTCACAAAGAGGGTACGTAGGCAACCTAGTCGGTCAAAAATGCTAGGCGCAGCCCCAAAAATAAATTCAATGTCAATTTGTCCAACAAATTGGAATTTTTTTTTAAACATAATGTCTTGTATGTCACAAAAGGACTAATTCATTCTTTATTGTAATTTGGTCCCTTTGCTAAGACTTTTAAAGGGTATCGGAAACATGTCATCTTGTGTATCTTGTCGACATGTCAAATGTGTGTCAAATATGTGTCTCAATATAATGATATGGTATTGCGTAAAATGCAATGATTCAATAAAGAGTGATAAAAAGTACTACTCCCTCCGTTAATTAAAACTTGACGTTTTACTATTCACGCACGTATTTTTAGGTGTTAAAAACTATATAAAATATTAACTTTTTAAATAATTTTTTAAAATAATATCATACTTATTACTATTAAGTATGAATTTATAAAAACAAATGTAAAAATAAGTTAATATTTTATATAGTTTTTATCGTTCTAAAAAAGCGTGCATGAATAGTAAACGACAAGTTTTAATTAACAGAGGGAGTACATACCATGCCAAGTGAATCATGGAGATGCATTCAAGCATAGAGAAAAAAAAATAACAAATACACGTTGACAGTAGCAATGTCCACAAGTCAAGGTGATTATTCAACCCTAAAGCTAGGTAATTGGGTGAGAAATAAGCTTAAAGAGATGAAGAAAATGCAATGATGTCATGAGCCAAAGCCTTGATGTCCGTCTCTTTCGACTTCAACTCCGCAAGCTTTCCTTGTCCGGCTTGATCCAATTCACTTTGAAGCAATTGTATCTTGTTTTCCTCTTGGCAAATAGAATTTTGCAACGCTAAACTATCCGCTGCGTGTTTAGCCCTGGTTGATTCAAGTTGGAGCTCTTTTTCCCAAACCTGTTCTTTCAAAATCAAGAGTTCGTTCTCTTCTTTGGATAGATCAAGAGACCACTGAGTTTCCAAATGGGCAAGCCGAGCTTGTTTTGATTCAAGTTCGGAAGAGGATTCAGCAAGCTTACTTGAAAGATGCTCAACATGTTGGATATCCACCTTGCTTGCAATGTCGGTGACAACTCCGACGCTATCAAACAAATCTCGAACTTTCAAAGTAAACCAAGTAAGATCGATGTTGGCTATCTTTGCAAGACCTTGTAGTCCTTCCAAGACTAGGAGGCTGCTCGACCTCTCTGCCTGTAGTTCTTGAGGAGAGTTCAGAGTTGAAAGGACAGTCACAATATGGCTTTTACCTGAAGTAAGGCTGATGCGGAACCAGGCATTCATTGTGAAGGGGAGCAAAGTTTGTAGCCCATTGGGAGTTGCTGGACAAACAGTGGTAGCTAAAGAGTTAATGTCATCACTGGAAGGTTGCACTTGGGGCGATCCCTCAGTCACGACATCTCCGATGTCTCCATCAACTGGAGTTGGTGGACTGTCTTCACCAGAGAGCCTATCATCAGCATCAGGGAGATGATCAAATATAGGGAAAGTGGGGACTGTTTCAGTAGGATAAGGAAGATCAGTTTCAGCTGGCATGTTGTAACGTAATCGTTTAAAATTAATATCAGGATTAAGAGAGTCCTCCCCCAATGAGTTATCAATTCGATCAATTCTCCGTTTGCCAGAACTTTCACTTGCGTGCACGTGAGCAGAGGACCCAGCCGAGGAGGAAGATTTATGGCTTTGAGAATGCCATTCAGGAGTTTCCACTGCTCCTCTCATACCAGAAGTGACAAGCCTTGACTCTGCTATAACGTAAATGGGTTCTCGCTCAAGGCACTTCTTATTACCAGTCAAGATGGTTCTGATTTGACGACAAGACTGAGTCAGGTAGGGCGCCGAAATCCTAATCCACCACCTACAATAATTATGGGTGTAGGTACCTTGGTGGTATTCCGGTGGAATGTGAAATAAGGTCCCGGTACCTTTCCTGAACAGTCGTACATAAGCCAGAGCAATATCTTCTAATGATCTTTTGCGCCGTTTAGCAACAGAAAAACATAGTTTATTAGCAGGGATGTCCTGGTCAAACCCGAACTGGCGAGCAAATCTGTTTGGGTAATAAGGCTCTAATAGTAAAGTAGCACGAAGACGGACAGGCAATACGGCTGAGCGGATGGTCATTAAATACTCAAAACACTGTTCAGATAATCCACCTGTATCCACATCCTTATGATCCTGACTACCAATTCCTGATCCAAAACTCACAGCTCGATATGAGACGTATTCAATTCCTCTGAATGTAAGTCTGGCTTGATAAAGGTCTAGGGGTTTGCCTAATAGTCCAGCATATCTAGCTAAGTAAGGGAAACTTTCCTCAAATTCTTCGTCAGGTCGACAGGGATACAGGTTCGGAAAATACTCCGCTAACCACCCAACAACAAAATGAAGCCCGAAATTCGGCTCAGCATTACCCGGGTTACCTGGATGGGTTGCTACCCTGCCTAATTCGTGGTAAATATGCCCTAAAACAGTAGGGGCAAGGGAAATTTTCTTTCCTTGAGCCATAAGACAGGCCATCACAAAAGTTTAGGGTCTAACTGATCTTGGTCCAGTTGGGAGGACAAACCTACTCAGTAAAAGAGCTAGGAAGGCGGCAAGCTCACCTTCATGCGAAACATGTAGTGGAGGTAGCTGTTTTAGGTCTTCCTTTGGTTTCGGAGGAGGTGTCTTTCTTTTGTGGGAGGGCAAAGGATCTTCTCCATAAGCATAAAATCTTTGCTTGCCTCGGTAGAAGTATTGAATCCATTTGTACCAAGTCACCTATCAGTAAATAAAAAAAAATGGAGGCACACAAGGTCAGAAAGTGTGTGTCAATACTGAAATAAACAGGTTCAGAGTGGACGTTTCCATTACCTCTGAGCCATTGCCATGTTGACAAAGCTCGGTATGAATTCTCAAGAGTTCTAACACGGTAGATGGATATTTAGTGTTATCCAGAAGTTCTTCATTGGGTGGCAGATATTCTTCGTAAGGTTCACCCAAAATAGGCAGTCCACCTATTCGCTTCAAGTCCATCATTGAAATCCCGACTTCACCACCACCATGATGTAGTGTGTTTGTCAAGGGGCTCCAATGCTCGCAAAAGGCTTTCCATACATCCTTTTGGTAGTAATATGGAAACTGGGCAACCCCTGCAAGCCCGTAAGCACCAGCTTCCTTTAATGGGTGTCTGTAATGCTCAAGAACAGATGCAGTCCACTCCATGAGAAATACCACAAAGCTGGACAGACCATGAGAAATGAATGCACTGGCCCAATTTCTGCGTTCTGTGAGAAGCCTCCTCAAAACGGGATAAAACTCATCTTTAGCAGGAGAAGTGTCATCATTAAGGCGAACCTTTTCGAGAAGAGTAGCATTGAAGAGCGACCCAAATTCTTTGGTGGTCTGTATGCAACCCTTATCCTCATACAAAAAGAAAGACAAATTCCCTTCCTGAGCCTTTTCCTTTCTAAACATTGTGACCAATTCGTGAGGAGGAGGGCTGACCTCTAACACTTTCATAGAAACAGTTCTGTTGTACACAGGGCCACGAGTGATCTCTTTATCGTCGTGCCCGAGTACTCTTTGCGAACCGACTTGGCCGCAAATTTTCATGGTGGGTACCTAATCCATATGAAAAAAAAAACACATGAGTTAAGTATTAAAAAAAAAAAAAAACTTTCACAAGGAGGCGTGAGAACATGTTGAAGAAGGTTATACCTTGTCTTTTTTCTGTCCGCGCATGTTAGATCGTTGCCAAAGGTTGAAAGAGGGAAGGAGCTTTCTCTGAAGAAGAGGGTACGTATTCGCTACAAGAAGGATTTATGTAAAAGGAAAAAATCAGCAGATAATTATTTTTACAGAATGTGAAAATTTAAATCTGCTAGAGTGATAAGATGTAATCCCAAAAAATGAGGGAGTTAGATATCGGAAGATAAATCAATCTTACCCGATTATCTACATCAAACAAATGAGCCGTATGATTCAAAATCAAGACAAATCAAATCAAAAAAAATATATATGTTTTGAGGCATTGGAAGGTTTTGTTCAAACTTCATCCTTGGCCAAATTTTAAACATGTTCAGAATTTCACATGTATAAAATTTGGGGGGCATCTGTTGGAGGGTGATTTTTATTCAATTCCAATAATCCAGAACTTGAAAAGGAAAAGGGACCGATTGGTTGTCAAAAGCCCATGAAGTTGATGAGCCATTTAGCCCAACCTATTTCAGCAAAAGAAACTAGTCTGGTGGTTGGCCAAAAAGAGGAGCAGTTACACACGTGATGTGACGAAACCGCTTTCTAATTTCAGCAAAGAAAAAATATAGAAAAAACAAAGAGGGAAGTTATTGATAACTGGCAGAGAGGCCACGTTCCACAGAGTGGTCAGTAACTGCTTAAATCTATCAAGCCCCTATAAATAGAGAAGCATATTCAGCCATTTCCTTTTCCAGAAGATCACGCAAGCAAAGGTAAAAAGAGCCAAACAGCAGGTTGCAAAGAAACTGTGCAGAAAAAAGGCAGACAGTTTGTTTAGATCGAAGCCAAGCTAGAGCAAGTTTTGGTATACTCTTCTTCCTTGTAGTTTAGCACCCTTTTTACACTGATGTTGTGTTACTGATTCCCACAGGTTAAGGGTGAAGAACATGGAAAAGGGGTTGATAACTATTTATTCTAGCTTATATGGTCGAAAGTATTGGTTATCGATCCTCATACCCCGAGGGTTATTTACTCTAGCCTATAAGGTCGAAAGTGTTGACTATCGGGGTTCCATGGAAATGAAGTGTTGCCAAATTTCTCATCCGGATTGCAAAAAGAACGAGAACCAATTACTCTAGCCTATATGGCCGAAAGTATTGGTAATCGCTCTCACGCCTCCAAAGTCATATACCCTAGCCTATATGGTCGAAGGTATTGACGATTAAGGATAATTGGAGCGAAATGCTGCTGAATTTTGCACAGAAACCATCAGATATGGCAAACTGAAAAAAAAGAGGAAACATATAGTGTTGAGCACTATGTTAACTGCAGCCTAAAGAGAATGAAATGGTTGTTAAAAAAAATCAAAGGAAACCTCCTGATGGAAGGGTTAATCTTGACATATGCTCAGTCTAAACGGAACTGAAACTGATTCACAAAGGACTGAAGCGCATAGTAGGATGACAAATGACTTTTAAAAAAATATCCACTGTCACCCTAACCTGAATCAAAACCAAGTGCAAATTGAATTACCATGGCCCGAGTGAATCTCAAATAGGGGAAATAGATTGCCCAAGTGTTCAGCCACACACAAAATAAAAGGGTGCTTGAACATGTGTAATCAAATTCTACATGACAAAATCAGTAGATTCAAACCCCAAATTAAAATTGAATCAAATCAAAATTAAAAACCTAAAACCAACGGGTTCCTACCGGGTACAAATTGAGAATAAATTGCATCTCAACAAGGGAGAAATTGAGGCCTACATACCGGAAAATGGCCATTTTCAACTTCTTCAGGAGCTCCCTGTGTGCCCGGAACCCCTTTGGTGGATAGGCTACAACCATAGGCCAAGCTTGAAGCTTCTGAACGACTCTGACTGTCACCGAGTTCGTAACCCGTCCTGGCTTTAATCCCTCGAGTCGAGTTGGTCTCCGTTCCCATAACAAATTACCCAGAAAACCCTTACCGGTTTTAGGTGTTTCAGGGGTGCTTGATTCGAGCCAGCTCGGTGGGTGTTGAATTGTTGATGTCGCTCTTCCGACCTGCTGCAACTCCGTGTCTATGGTGGTGGTACCGATAAAATAAAGTGAATACCAATGACCTCTTGCTCTAGCGGCAAGGGTGAGGTATCCCAAAGGAGAGGTCTCGAGTTCGAATCTCACTTGGTGCATTTCGGCCATATTAATTCCCACAAGCGCGTACGGCCAAGCGGTGTATACTAATCCGTAGGGCCAAGCCGAAGTGGTGAAGTGGTCTATGTGCAGGTAGGTGAGGTTACGACCGCAGATCGCACTTTGCGTAAGTGGTACTGAGCCTCCTCAAAAAATCCCGCAAGGGGTTTCTAGGGTATGGGGTCGCGAAGCGGTGGGGCCAGTCACTATAAAAAGTTTACCCTGCCAAAGTTCTAACCATTCTGGGATGGCTCACTGGAAAAGACTTGTGGGTAGTACTCATAGGTCCCCGGTTCGAACCCCATAATAGCCGCTCTTTATTTACCAATTCACGATAAAATAAAGTGAATTGCAGTTGACTAAAAACCTCAAAGACATTTTACACTAATAAAAAAAATGGGTTGGGTTTAATTTGAAAAGGGTTTAGCCCATTCGTTTGCTAAGAGAAATTGTTTCTTTTTGCTTCGTTAAGTAGGTGAGTATGTATTCACATTCACTTAATTACAAAACCGACCCATAAAATTATACGAATTATAATTGGTATAAGTTAAGAATTCGAGTTTTATCAAAACATAAAGTTAAACTCGCCAAATATTCTTTGCCAATTAATTCTAGAGACCCAAAAAGAACTACGTATAGACTTGATACTCTTTTACGAGTTACGTAGGAAATTCGGTATAAAATTTAACATGTACCGAATTCAGTCACCTTGCCCAAAATCAAATCATTTTGTCATACAGAGAACTACGGGTGATTTGATCCCGTTCAAACGGGTACGTAGGTAGCTCGACATAAAGCTTAAGCTTGTCGGGTACAATCGCCGATCAAAAAAAAAATCAAGTTGTTCATCCAGATAGAACTACGTAAAGACTTGACGCCGTAAAACGACTACGTAGATAACCCGATATTAAATCTCAAAATATGTCGGGTACAGTTGCTAACCTCTAAATTCACTTTAAAATTGAAAATGAGGTTAAAATTAACGTCAAATTAAATACACGTGATCTTCCGTGTAAGTGATAGCCGTTGAGTTGGGAAACCCTTCCGAGAAGGTGTGCTCAATTTATTCGGGTGATACATGAGAAAATCTCATGCATATGATAGTGTGATTTATGTTAGGGCTACTCTTCCGAGAAGGTGGGTCCTAATACGACCCAATGATGCATGAAAATCTTAAAGATGCTAAAACACACAAACTCAAACATTCGGAACTACGTGAGGCTTGATTCTCTTCCAAGAGATACGTAGGCAACCCGTTAAAATTCGGGTGCAGCCCAAATCACAAAAACCATTCAAATCTTGGTATCGATACGACTTCGAATCAAGAGGATAACCAAAAGGGGTCGAACTCAAATATTAAAAATCAAATAAAATGTGTTGTACGATTATTTGCGCATTTTCATTCAACAATGGTTCTGGCTATCACTCTCTTGCGACATCTTAATTCTACAGCAAAAGGAAAATTCAGCAAGGGGAAACTACCTTTTCAACATCGCGAACTAAGTAAATTTGGCGCCAAAAAGCCCCCTTAGGGGTCCGAGTTGGTGCCTCACGCGTCCCCGAAGGGACGTTGAAAAGACATCTTCCCCTCCGCAGGATAACGGTTAAAAGACGCCTTTTCGTATCACCTATGAGAAAAGCAAAAAGGGGAGACGAAAGGTTTCTTCCCCCCTTATCGTCGGAGATTTTCCACAAAATCCGAAAAGACCGCTGGAGATTTTCCGAAGAACTCAAAAGCAACACTACATTGTCCCAGCGCCACCCCGCTTTTACTAGGTGTCCATCTACCACTCCATCAAAACCAGTTATAACTAAGGGAACGAGGGAGGATGTAGGGAATGAAATAATAGAGCAGCGGAGGAGGCAGGGGATGAGAAACCAGGGCGTACCCCAGTCCCCACCCCATAACCGTCGCATACCTCACTAGAAAAGGGTAATTCCACCACTGGGTTTGGTATTTTGGTTGCCCTAAAAATCTCAAGAAGCAAACGAAAACATAGAAATTAAAAAGGGCTAGAGAAAGATCGGAGAAAACTCACTGGAGAAATGTGAAAAAGAAGCGCCGATAAGCTTGGAAGACCGGGGATGGACCACCACCTAACTCCGATCTCGTTTCTTCAAAGAGCACAGGAAACCCTTGAACCTTCTCTCTCTTTCTTCTTCTCTTTGAGTGTTCAGAAACGTGGAATAAGGAGAAGCGAGGGCAAAAACCCCACTTATAGGTCTTTGTGGGACCACTCCGTCCATTGGGCCGGAAAACGCTTCAGGCCCAACCAATAAACTGGTTTTTTGGCGGAAAGCATCGTATTTGTCGAAACCCAATCGTGAACGATGTAACACTCGCGATCCGGTTACGAGGAGATATGACGATGTCATGGAAAATAGACATATTAAACAACACAAGTATGACATCATAAATGAGTCACCCAACGCAAAAGGATAACTGGTCCCACCACCAGATTCATTGCGAGAAAACTACTGGATCAAAGTCATGACTAGACTCAGCACCCCCAAAAAAACCCTTGGCCCACATTACCTCGCGACCTAAACCCCGCATAGGAACTAGAGCAGGTCCTCCGAATGTCTCGTAGCCATCCGGGATCCTAGCAAGCAGCTCGCTGGCTCAAACACCCCACCTCTAAATGGCACCACGTGTATTGCCTATGTCCCTAAGCGTGTGGGCATGCGTTACACGTGTCCTATATAGAAACACGAGATCGCCAGCCAGCTGCTCGCTTAGTTTCCCTATAAATACCCCCTCCTACCCCAAAGAAAATGATCCGATTTCAAGATAAGAAAGGAAAAAGAGCTCTGATCGTCTCCCGGACCTAAAACCCCCGGAGTTGAGTTCTCGAGATCTGTGGTCGGAGAAGAACGTTCTTGAAATAAGAACATCACCTGACTCCCACCCAAGTCCGTGACAGAACGACTCAAATCCTCGCGAGCCGAACATAACACCCCCATCGCTTGGACCAGTAAAATATATAATCTAATCATAACCCCTCTCAGTCAAGGCTTGCAGGTATTTCTAGTCCCTTTTGTCGTCACAATGAGGTAATAAGTATTGGTGAAATTTCATGATCGCTTCAATGGGAGCAAAGCTACTGATAAAACATAATTCCAAAAACTGACAAAGCCCTAAATCCCATATTTTAGAAGGGACTCAAATCAAACACAAGCCACAAAATTAGATATCTTCTATTCCATTAAACCAATCAACAAACCATAATTCGAAGATCGTACAACGATAATCCCCAAAAATCCCAAATTAAACCCCTAAAGTTCAAATTAAGAGGAGAGACTTACCTCAAGAGCAAGGGCTGACATTCGTGCCTCCTCCCTCCTCTTGCTTCTCCCTCCTAGCGTAGGTCGTTCTCGATTTCAATGGTGTCGAATGCTTGCTTCTTTCTTCCCTTTCTTTCAATATGTTTTAATTTAACTCTGTTATAACGCTTCTGCTAAACAAATTAACCAAGGGGTATTTTACAAAAAAATCGCAAACCTCAAGGATATTTGATGAATTATTCAAAACCTTTACACATCTGGCGAATTTGTCCTTACATCAGGGATACCGTATTTATTACTTTATTAGGTTATCCATTTAAATTCTATTAATCTTATTATTCTATAATTTCTTATTCTTAGTTTATGCGCGTAACACATCACAATATCACATGGTGGATAGGTCACGCGGATTACGGAGAGTGTGGGAATGCCCGTTATGAACTTATGGATTGTCGGCACACCACGATGGCACCGCGCGACTCCCACTCTCCACTTTAATAATTCTCTAATCCTACAAACAAAATCTACACCCTACTCCTCTCTTCATCCCTTTTGACTTTTTCCAAGGTCAACCCATTACCACAAACCATCTCTCTATCTCCTATCTCCTAGCTACAATAGTAAATAATCATCAAATCAAATATATAGATATATAAAAATGGCATCTCTCCACATATGACATATCTCCAATCTGGTTCTACGTTTAGCCCCCTCTCATACAAAGTCAACGCCTTTATCTCTTTCTCCCTCCTCCTCCTCTCAACCTTCCACTTCAAAAGAGATCGAGAGCCAGTATTATGGACGCAGATTGGGATCTGCTTGCAGTTGTCAGAGGCGCCCGTTCATCCACCGTTACTCCCACCACCACCTCCGGCGGATTCCATGTGGCAGATCCCCAACAGAGCTTCCCACCACCAGTACCACCGAATCCTCCATCCGCTAATTACGGCGGCGGGTGTGAGGATTTGCAGGATCTGTACAAACCCTTTGTCCCAATTCTGGATCGCCCCATCTCAGGTGCTCCTCCGAATTTCGGTCATGGTGGGTTCATCACGGAACAAGTGAAGCTTCTTCAAGAGAAGCCACAACAACAACAACAACAGATCCTGTTTCAGCAACCCCCACAACCACAAGTGAAGGACTCTCATCAGCTCCTATTTGGTACTAGTAGAGCTGCTGCAGCTGCTAGTATCATTAATCCTCTGTGTCCACCCTCAACTACAGCTACTAATCCTCCCACTACCACCCCCCAAAGGCCCAAGAAAAGGTGCCTTCCCTTCCCTTTCTTTCTTTCTTTCTTTTTGTTTTTAGGTATGGGTGTTATTCGAGCAGAGCTAAGGTTGGTTCGTTTGCTAAACGAGCTTATTGTTTAAGAAATGAAAGAGCTCGACTTGAGCTTTTTTCGAACTTCAAACAATTTTACTTGATCATAGGATATTAACTTCAGCGAGTTTCATAAAATTCGAACTATTCTATTATAAATCGAACGAGATGAGCTTCAGACTCGGTTTGTTTAGGTTAGTAAACAAGCTCAAATCAAGCTCTTTTCGAGCTCTTCCTATTTTTAGCTCTAAATTTGGGTTGTGATGTGTTGGTTATGTGGTTGATGTGTAGGAAGAATTTGCAAAAGAAAGTATGCCATGTACCAGTAGAAGGCCTCTCTTCAGACATGTGGGCTTGGAGGAAATATGGTCAGAAGCCTATCAAGGGCTCCCCCTATCCAAGGTTATATGAATATCAGCATTCTGTTTGTAATTAGCAATGTGCTCAACTCTTAATTATGTGTCATTAACTAAATAACAGTATGAATTATGATGGAAACCCAAACAGGGGATATTACAGATGCAGCAGCTCAAAAGGCTGCCCTGCCAGGAAACAAGTGGAGAGAAACAAATCAACACCAAAGATGTTCATAGTGACCTACACCTCCGAACACAACCATCCGATGCCCACCCACCGCAACTCCCTCGCCGGCAGCACTCGCAACAAGCCCTCCGCCAACGCCGCTCCTGCTCCCGCTAACGAACACCCTCCATCGGCGGACAAAGATGGCGAGATCAAACCAGAGCGTGATAATGAAGCGGAGGAGGAAACCGACAAGGACGATTCAGGGAACGAGATGGAGTTCTTCCCAGATATGGTTTTGGATGATGATTTCTTTGTGGGGTTCGAAGAGCTCGACGACACGGACGGTGGAGATGGGATATCAACACACGATCAGATTCAGGCAACGCCGCAACTCATGGTGGGAGTTGACTTGTTGGGCGAACAAGATTGGGATTTGGGTTTACTTCATTCAACATCAACATCATCATCATAGTGGCTTTATTATTTATCTTTTTGAAAAAAGGGAGGATTGTCAACTATTATTAATTCGGCCCCTATGGCAATGGGGGTGGAATCTCTCCTACCCCAATGTTAAGTGCTTAGTGGGGGAGAGAGGGAAAAGTTTAGTGCTGGTTTGGTAAATGGTAATTAACGTAAACTAGGGGGCATTTACAAATAACAATGTGATTAGAGAGTAGAGAGTTTTTGCATTAATTGGAAGGGTAGGGGATGAGGCATAGTATTAAAATAGTGACTGCAGAGGAAAGTATAGGAATCTTGTTGTGGTGCTTGTCTGCTTGAGATTGAACTTTGTATATTTTTCAACAATGGTTTTGTTTGAGATCACATTAAAATCAATAAAAAAGGCTTATGTAACTTATATTATTTCAATTTGTTTTATAGTGTTTGAGATAGGTTAATATAAGCTAATACTCTCTCTGATCGGAAATATTTAAGACGTGAAATTTGATCAACAATATTTAATACTTTAGAAGTAATAGTTACTTTTATATTGTTTTTTTCTTAACCAATTAAATATGTACCTAAGAAATATGATTGATGAGTAAAAATTATTTTATGGGGTACTTAAAAGTGAAAGTGACATTTTTTTAATCTTGTGCGCGGATATCTTTAAAACATTAAATATTTTCGATTGACGAGCTAAAATCTTACTACGTATTGAGCTTGTAGTAATTATATGTAAATGATTTAGTTATTAGTCTGGTTGGACTTTGATATTATCAAAGAATGGAATTCTACCAATCACAAGTTGGTGTAATGGTTGTGGGGGGCTACATCCTATGCCAAGAGATTCGAAGTTCGAATCTTTTTGAAAACATGGAGTCGTTTGTGAGTGGGATGGTCAGTTCCTTAAATGGGTCATACAATACCCGATCTAAATATAGAGCGACTAGTTCGATCGAACTAGACTAATAATAATAATAAAAAAAAAAAAGAATGGAACTCTAAATGAATGACATTGAAGACTGAAGTCTTTGGCATAACGTTGACCCTCGTGGTTGTAGTGTGATTCTATTGTTGGAGTTGTCTGACATTTGGAAAGTAGGACTGCTTGAGTTGAGGGGCCATTTTGGACGGGGTGGAATCTTGTGGGAGTGACATGCTGGACAGCTGTTGCGTTTGCAACCGTGTGTGAGTTTGGGTGCTTTATTTACAGCATTGTTGAATCAACTAAACCAAAATCCAACCAAACCAAACCAAAGTGTGAAAGAAGTTTTGTAGAGACTGGATTATGTCACGGAAGGGGACGCGTTTGATTAGATGAAAAAGTATGGAATTTACTAAGGCCAAAAGGGAAGCTAAAGGGAAAAGGTTAAAGGAAGCATCTTGTGATTCCATACTTAAAAGCAACCATGCTATCTTCCCAATTGCCAATTGCCCCTTTCATTTTCACAAGGACACCAACTTTAATTACTTGCATCTCTTATAGTAAGCTAAGGTAACACGTATATTCAATGTGGTTAACCACATAGCTAAGCAAAGGACACAATTTGGGTTATGTGATGCCATCCAGAAGCTAACTAGATCGAACTCCTTGTTCAAGCATTTTATCAAACAGCTTGTGTGCATCCAGTTGCAGAGCCAGAAAAATTTCAGAGGGGGCACAATCATAAATGTACGATATAGTTTTGGATTAAATTGACATAAAGAATTATGTATAATAAGATAATAAATGATGTTATTTTAAGATAAAATTAATGTTAGTTGTTTATGATAAAACACTATCATTTTTTTCGTGCTTAAAAAAAGAAATATAAATATATAAATGAAATATCTGGAAAAAAAAACTAAATAAATATAGAAAACATAATATGATAAACATTAAGTTAAGATTATATGGTTGTTATATGAGCTAAGTAGCTAGAGCTTGACTCGAGTTTTGCTCAATAACAGGTCATCTCGAGCATCATTTACAAAATAAGTTGATTATGAACAAATTTTTATGCTTGATTCAAAGCTCGGTTCAACCCGATTGAAACTCAAATAGCATGAATTTTGTGAATTACAAATTTTCTTTTAAGTTATTATGTCATGAGCAAGTAAAGTTGCATAATACTTGAAAAAAAAAGAAACTCAGCTCAAACTCGTTCATTTACTAAACAAGTCGAGTATGAGTTGTTCAAATATAAGTTCGACTCGTGCTTGACTTGTTTTTAAATGAGTTAAATATAATCAAACAATACTAGAATTGTTTGACTCAAATAACAACCCTAATTAATATATATAACTTGTTGCACTCATAACATATAATAATGTATAACCAGATATAAAAATTTTAAACTTGTGTAACTTCTTATCTAATTGTCAAAATGATTAGTATAACCTCTCATTTCGAAGCTCTCGGGATGAATTATAGTATGTGAATGTTAATTTAAGTAAAATATAAAAGCATTATGGTCTATTGAAATAAAATTAAAGTGATTAATATACCTTTAATTTTTAAATATTCATAATTTTTTACTCAGATATCAAATTAATGCGTATTATATGTCAAAACGAATCTATCGACAAGAAGAATATATCTAGGTAATTCGTCACACGAGAGGGGGCACGTGACCCCATGCCCCCCTAGATCCGCCCCTTCGTGCATCTCCCAATTCGGTATCATGAATTGATTTCTCTGCTAATGACTATGAAAACATTTTGGAATATTTACCAAATTCACCCTTTTCTTTTTATTTTTTGTTTTACGAAGTCTTTATTCAAAGATCCAAACAAACCTTCCATAAAATTCAATCGGGATTTCAATCAATTGTTGGCTCTTTAATGGTTAATTGTTGGTTCTTTAATTTAAAGTGTTTCAAATGAGTCAGTATAAGGAACCATCGACTTACTTGCAGTTATACGGTGTGGTTTGATGCTTTATATTTCAACTTTCATGGATGCAGAGCATTGACTTACAGAACAGAAAAGGAATTGGAACCAAACTGGTTTCATTGGTGCAAGGAGCCTGATCGATGGAAGCATGTCTTCTTGATTTAAAAAATCAGTTTGGGGAAAAATAATAATCGCATTTATTGCTTTACTATTATCATGGCTCTTGATAATTCTGAGGATCTCGGAGTTGCACCTTGTGCGTGGACTCGCTCAAGACCCTATTCAATCTTTGAGATTGAATAGCGACGATCAACCTGTGGATTAGAGATATTCTAACTATTCGATTGAAACGAAATGCGCTCGTATACGAATCGGAAGATCGGGACCAAAAAATAAAAATACAATCAGTAGCAATTCCAAACGTATCAAATCTTATTATTATGACAGTTAGAATTTGAGGGATAAACGGATTACCTCAAATAGCGGAAGCGGAATCTAGATCGTATTGCCTTTGAATTTGATCACCGGGTAGATCTCCATAGCCCTAAATCTCGTTAGAGATTCGGGAGCAGTAGAGAACCATAGCCATAAGAGAGCATTGGAGAGGAGGACACTCTCCACCGAGGAGAGTTCTCTGTGGGATTTTTTTTCAGAGAGAACGTATGACGAACAGACTCTCTAGGGTTAGAGATGAGTCTCTCCTATTTATCTCTTTTATTTATTAGATAAATAAATATATAACAAATATATATTATTTATCCTAATATTAGTTAATTCTTAACGAATAAGAATTACTTACCCAATTACGTAAATTAGGCTTTTATATCTTTTGGGCATATATATAAAATAATGTCCGAATTATAAAATAATTCTAACATCTCCCACTAGCACAAAAGATTATGTTCCTCCAAAACTCAATCTCATACTTGTCGTGTATAGGCCGTGCGACCCGGCAATACTACCTGCATAAAAATCCCGCTAGGGACTAGGTCACAACGTTAGTTGAAAAGTATTGCTGCATCCTTAGGATTATCTTTCATCGGACTAGTTGATACACAAAACTGGATCCCTCTCAGTTTTGTTCAACGGTAATGGCGATTCACAACAATACGTAACTGTCGGATCCAGCAAATCCCATTTTTGTCAACGATTACTCATAATACCTTCCTTTCGCTTTGGCATTACTTTCATGTAAATGATGACCACTTTCCCAGAAGTACCCCACTTAGACCGCATCACTCATGGCCATCGGAACACAACGAAAGTAGCGCATCACCACCACAATCAGTAACCCAAGCTGTTAGTCACTAAGGGTTGCCATGTGTACATATCTTAGCTCACACAGTGATAGAGATGGGATCAATCTATCACCTCATAGGGTCGACTAGCACACACTAGTATGACAGTGTGCTACAGGGAGCGCTTCTCTAAAGCGTTGTCCACTCAACCTGCAAAGGTGTTCATCTCATAGTCACGTAGACTTGAGAACCATTTTACCCTACAACACCTTGCTTTTCTGAACCAATGGGCGCAGGAGCATAGTTACGAGTCATATAAATGACTTACTATAAATTACCCATTTAGTCTTTCCCAACCGGAGAGACTTCATCCTGACATCCAAAGATAGTCAAGGCGGTTATCATCTCATTCCGTTCCCATAAGAATCGAGATACCTTACACCTATAGGGACGAACACTTATAGGAACGTTTGTTCGTGTGAGAGAACAAACTATGGTTCAGTGACATGTAACATATTTCATATTTACATCACCAGTTTTCACCATGTCAAAGGCATAGCATATGAGTTAAGATCAAAGTCTCCCACTTGCTAAAAACTCAAATCAGAGAGGTGGCTCGCATAACCATCAAGAGTCAAACATATTATGACAACGTTATTCTTGAACAACGTCACTCTCACTAGACAGGATTTGATCTAAATATCATTTGATCTCTAACATCCTTTGGAAATCCTGGTATTGACAAAAAATTGTCAGTCACAACCCATAGTCATGACATCCGCACACCATATTTCGCCACAACCAAATTTTGTGTTTTCAGGAGAATCCTTTTTCATAATCTCCTTGGAAGCTACTGATGATGTAAGAACCTCAACTTCCGTGGTGGAAGGACAAGCAAGACAGCTTCTTGCTAGACATCAACGTCTCTTCTCCTTAGAGATAAGACCTAAGGACTGATGTTGATACATACATCAGTGTCTCCTCCATTAGATCACTAAGATCCATATCTATGTTCCAACATGGACATAGACATCATCCACCATAACACAATACACAGTCTACAAGAGTGCTTTTGCAATCATTTACTGTGTTCAGTGCATAAGACTCGAATCAGTTTGTAAACAAACACATGTTCGCTTGTCTCATCTCAGCATACAACAGAATGCGAGATTGCTCTCAGTTTCTCAAGTGTTCCTCACTTAATCCACTTCCTATGTAAGCCCATTTACACATTTCCATATATAAGAATGACATGCTTAAGATTATACGAAATAACCTCATAGAAAACTACCCAATTTCTATGTAACAGATTCACCTGACAATTGTATCAATGTTGTCATGCTAGAATCCCAGCATAGCTGGCTATCAGTGTGTCATCTGCAACATTAGAAAGTTAAACTTTCCAATATGACATACTTACAATGATTCAAAGTACAAAACATCTTATCATTGTCAGACAGATGCATGTTTCAATGCTTACATAGGTATGAGTACAAGACTAGTGTCTTTCTCAAAACCTTAGCAGAAACTAATCTAGAAAAAGAATTTCCAGAAGTCCTCCCACTGGGAAAAACTTTGCTATCTAGGTCAACTTGTAAACGGATACAAGCTTTTGTAGCCATTCATCGGTCTGATTGAACACAATCTAACCATGTAGAGAGAAGGTTCCAACCTAACTCTCTTAATCTAAGGTATAACTCTCAATGGATCACTCGCCTATAAAGCTTTAAGAACCCAATTATCTCATTGCTTTATGTCTAGGCAGGATAGAAACCAGTTCGAAACATGGCTTCTTCTATGGAATCATTATCTGTCATCACCATCCTCTAGTTGTGTCTTAGATTTACCAACAAATCACAGACTCTAGTGGTGATTGGTGCTGTCTCATTTAGATACTTTTGAAGCAGCCACATCTAATGTGTTTCTGAGATACCTCGTGTTCAAAACAACACCCACTCTAAAGTGGTTTCGATATGCTCACAATCGTTCTAGATGAAAATCCTGAACTCGAAACACATTTGTTCAACAAGTTGTGAGCCAAGAACAAAACTTCTTTAGCTCTGAACATTCTCAGGAACACTAGATCACGATTGATCCAGAATATCCTGAATGCTAATGTAGCAAGACTTGTATTACAACTATCATAGAACGATGTAATGACTAAACCACCAGAGGCTATGCTATGATTTCATCAATAAAAACTCATCCTAAGTTGTCTTAACATTTGTCTCATAATCATGATTAAGGATCCCTAAGCTACGAAAACTTATTTTCCTTATCAGATTGCTCTCATCAATCTTAGAAGTTCGCATTTCCAAGATGATTTAAGAATGTGATCATGTACCTAGCCTCGTGCCTAGTACAACATTCTACATGTTACCATTTATCCAAATGGATTTGATGCAACTAAACAGATAAGGCTAAAATTTTCAAGAACTAGTTGTTAAGCTTATTCTATATTTTAAGGTTCACCAAGTGACCCTTAATCATAAGTACATCTCCCAGAGATCATCTTATGTCTTTAGCCTTTAACATGACACTTGTTCCATCTCCAGGAAGTACCTGACCAAGGATTGTCCATCAAATGAACTACTCCACAAATCAGCACAATGCGCACTCAGCAGAAACCAATGCTTGGTGCCTGGATTTGACCATTTCGTGCAACTTCAGTCAACGTAGGAATTTAAGACAGAAAACTCTTTGAATTTCATTTGATTTCTTCATCACCCAATGTGAGAGAAAACATGGATATATGTTAACCAACAAGCTTACCTTGTATATCAACATCCATTTATACACCCTTAGATCCATATTGATCCTAGGAAATCATGAAATTCAAATAGCACAATAGAATTCGTGCTTTAAGCTTCTAAATTTTGTGGAACGCAATCTACAAAAATGTAGTGATCTGTTACCAGTAACAGATTACCCACGAAGCCTCAAGAGAAGTGCTTAACGCAATAAGCATCTAATCTCTTTGGACAATCCCACAATGATCATCCTGGACATAGCCCAAGGTGTGTCACATCATTTTCAGATAAGGAAACATCCTCTTCTGACAACTCTGTCTTTTCTCAGGTTCCGTTGAACCTATTCTCCCACTTGCTAGTAGAATACCTTTTAGAGGATGCATTTCATCTACCCTTTATCACTTTGCAAAGTGGTTAAACTATGCTTTGTTGTGAGCTGAATCTGCCATGTTTTACCGTAACTTTTATATCGATTTCTGCATACATTGCATGCATTTGGGTTAGAATAATACAGAATCTGTGTAGTTTACACTTATTTGAAATATATGGAGGTCTACACAAGTTTTGGTTATATTTCGCAGAAATCGGACGCACTTTGGAGCTTAAAGGAAACTAATGGAGAAGCTAAGAATGGTGCAGCTGTAGAAAAGACCATTTTTCACCATTCTTCGTTCTGAATCAAGCTTTGATGTCTTCATGAGAGTTGTAGCCCTCGGAAAGAGCTTTCCAACGCATGGTCATATGCGTCAATCCGCCAAACGAGGACTCGGGAAAGTGCGTTTTAAGAACAGAGCAGAAAGCTGAGAGATTTACTCGATATCGAGTACCTTTACTCGAGATCGACCAAAACTGTCCAAGGAGTGCCTGGTCGAGGAGGAGCTGATCGAGAAGCCGAAGACGAAGACATGCCGGGTTACACTCTACTCGAGATCGAGTAAACCTACTCGAGATCGAGGAACCCGGAAGCCGGCACTCGAGCCATGTCGAAGAGAGGTTGCTCGACAACACCAGAAGACCTAGTCGATGAGCCACCAACTCGAGATCGAGGACCGCTCCTCGAGATCGACCACGCCTAGAAGCCATATCCGAGCCTTGTCGAGGACCAGCAACCCGAGACGCCGAGCCAGCCCAGTCGACGTCACCTCTACTCGAGATCGAGTAGACTTACTCGAGATCGAGGAAGCTTCCAGAAGCCGTATAACGCGTTGTGAGCTGTCCTACTTGGAGTTGGATTACTTGGAGCCGAAGATTGCCGAGTCTATCCGAGATCCATCAAGTTCTATCCATGGAAGAGAAGATCTATCAACATGAAGATATTTTACCTATTTAGATATAATTTCCCCTTTTAGATTTAATTTCTTTATGGCATTTATTTATCTTTTAAGCTTTTTAGATATAGATAGATATATTCTATCCTTGAATAGCAAGGAATAGAAGGCTATAAATAAAGCCCTAGGGGCTGGTTTTTCATTCATTCCATCACACATTCAATTTCAGAGACACAGTTACACATAGAGGTTTTAGGAGTTCAAAGGTTTTAGGGTTTTGGCATTCTGCGAAAGTTGAGTGCCGGGATTGTAAAGACTTTGAATATAGTTTATTGCAGGTTTCTTTTCATAAATCAACGTCTGCGATTGCGATGAGGCGCGAGTATTCCACCCACTTCTGGGGCTGGGGTGAGCCCGACAGTGGCCATGTGAGATGATGCGGTAAAGGTCAGATCTTTTTATGCGATTTATCTTCTATTCCTATGAGCATGATTCTTTTGCGAGAGTTGAAGGTGATCCTTGTTTGTGTTATTGAAGCGAAAGTGATCTTAATGCAACTTGGGTTAATTATGTGAAAAGGGTTAGTAACAATTAGGGTTTATGCGAAAGTCTCTATATGCCTATTTGTTAGTAACGAAAGTTATTTTGATGGAAAGCATGATCTTTTATGCCTTTATGTGTTACTTTGAATGGTTATCGTTGTGGTGTTGATACCCTGGCTTTGGAAGTTCTTTATATATTGAATTTATTTCTGTCGAATTCTGAAATCTGTGTTCGAATCTGCAATTTATACTTTCTGTGTTTTAGTCGAGATAGAGTAGAGCCTTGTCGATCTCGAGTAGGCCTGTTGTCGAGATCGAGTTGGTTTTGGTCTATATCGAGTTGCTGTTGTGTTTTTTTTCGTCGATTTTCAGTTTTTCTCTTTTACTGTCCCTTGTCGATCTCGAGTTGCACCTAGTCGAGATCGAGTTAGTTTCTGCTTTTGTTTTATTTCTTGCTTTCGTTTGTCTTTCTTTCCTTGTTTCTTTGTTTCTGTCTTCTGTTTGCTTTTCTGTGAGATTTACAGCTACCTAGGATACGCTGACACGCTTCCTCGTGGATTCGATCCTGACTTTCTCTTACTACATTAGAGGGAGTCTTGTAATTATTTGCGTGGGCCTGAATCTGGTTTGATCTATTTCGTTATATTTCATACTTGATAACCTCCCAATAACAAATTGGCGCCGTTGCAGGGGAAGCTATCATTCGCGCCTTAGGTAGTCAGATCTCACTTTTTCTTTGAGTTACTTTACAGGTGTATGCACCGTTCTGGTCAACCACCTGAGTTTGACGGCTTAGACGAACCAGAGCGCCTTCTACACATCAGAGCTAAACTACAAAGAGCCATGGCAGCTGCAGAGACACAGGAACAGCTGATCGAGAGGCTCACGAGGGATCTAGCCGCCAGAGATGCTGCTCTCGCCACTGAGAGAGCCGAGAAGGGAACAAGAAGTTGAACGTGCGGGGCAGCTGGCAAATGAGCTTGCCCTATACCCAACCACTGCAGAGGATTATATGCACCCGACTCTCGTCGTGCCTGAATCGGCCATTCTAATCCCGGAAAACAACTATTAAATTCGCACTCAATTCCTTATTGAAATTAAAAATCATGCATTTCATGGTAGATTTAATGAATGCCCGTTGCGCCATATTACCAACTTTACTGACATGTGTCGTACTCTTTCTGAAGGTACCACCTTGGAGTACATCCTGATGAAAGCTTTCCGTTGGTCTCTGGCTGGGCCTGCACTGAAATGGTTGGAAGGGCTGAAACCACGATCTCTCACGACATGGGCTTAGGTGAAGCAGGAATTTCTGAATAAGTTCTTTCCTCCTGCCAAGACAGCACTCCTGCGCCAAAAGATCACATCTTTCAAACAGCAGCCTGGAGAGACACTAGCAAAGGCTTGGGAACGCTATAAGGATCTACTGCAATCCTGCCCCACACATGGAAAGCAACCCTGCGTAATTCAAGAGATCTTCTTCAACTCTCTGGACTTGGCTGCAAAGGACAGAATCAACACATATACTCACTATGAGTATCTAACAATGCCGCCTCCTGACACATGGGCTGCTCTCGACAAGCTGACCAACTATGATAACAAGTATGGGACTCCAGTCAACTATGAGGAGAATCCCTACGCCAGGCCAGCACCATCCATGCCCCTGTATGAGCCCCCTAAGGAGATTGATCCAGATGTCAGAGAGCAGTACTACAGAGATCAAAATAAGAAGCTCCTCAAGCAAGTAAAGTACATTTCTGTCAACCAGCCTTGTGTTGAATGCGGATCACAGAGGCACACCACTACTGAGTGCCCACACTACATGGAGAGGCAGCTTACGCAGGGGGTCCCAATCGCTACATGGGGGACCAAAGGTTTCAGCAACCACAATGGAACCAAGGTGCCCCTAGGAACCCCCCGCCCTACAGAGCTCCAGGACATCCAGAAAGGGATCAGAAAAAGGATGATCTACAGACTGTATTGGAGGAAATAAGGAGGAATCATACAGAAACCGGGTAATCCTTCAACTCAGTCTACACTCAGATTCAGGGCGTCAACTCTAGGCTTGGGGAAATTGATATATGACGGAAATCAGTTGATACGCAGATTGGTCAGCTAGCAGCGGGAATTCCCAGACAGTCAGGTTCGCTCCATGGATCTTCAGAACCAAATCCTAAGGGAAAGACCGGACACATCACTACTGTAAAACTCAGAAGCGGCCATCAACTGCAAGAGCCAGAAGTCAGAAAGTAGCAGAACGAAGAGCAGCAAGTCGACGTCGACAACACCTTAGTCGATCTCGAGGAGGGCCTGCTCGATCTCGAGAAGAAAATACAGAAACCGTCGTCTGCACTACACAGCAACTCGACAACACCCAATCTGGTCGAGATCGACAAGGATGTACTCGACATCGAGGACGGTCAGCCCGAGAGAGAGAAAAGTGCAGCACCTCTGACATCTGTTCTGGCTCCAAATCAGAAAAAGAAGCTGTCTTTCCCCCCAAAATCTCCAAAGGACCCGGCAGAAAAGAAATTTCAGCGCTTTATCAAGATGCTTCAGAAACTCAATGTCACCATCCCCTTCACAGAAGCTCTCAATGAAATGCATCCTATGTCAAGTTCTTGAAGGAGATTCTGAACAAAAAGTGGTCAATGGCTGAGATTACAGAGGAATGCAGCCACTTGGACATATTGGAGAAGAGGCCAGATCCAGGTAAGTTTGCTATAACCCTTGGATTTGGTCCATGTAAAATTAATGCTTTATGTGATCTTGGAGCTAGTGTGAGTATAATGCCTTTAACAATTTGGTCCAAGATTAAGATAGGTGCCCTAGAGCCTGTGGATGCTAGACTTTACATGGCCAACAACACGGTGGTCATTCCAACAGGCATGGTGGACAATGTGCCAGTACAAGTAGGTAAATTCTTTGTCCCTGCTGATTTCTTAGTTGTTGATATGCAAGAGGACCCTGCTTGTCCAATTATTCTAAGAAGACCCTTCTTGGCGACGGTGGATGCCAACATAAGCGTAAGGAAAGGAGTGCTCACTTTCAACATCAGTGATGAGGTAATTGAGTATTCCTTTAATAAAACTGAAAGGCATACAGGTCCAATGGAAGAGGTAAAATCTATTTCAGCTGGCTACATCACCTGCGGGGAACCCAAGGTAAGAAATATGACCCCTGAGGAGCTGGAAAAAAGGGACATGGAGGCCCAGGTGGAGGAAATCATGGCAATCCTAAAGGAGGACACAGAGAATCCAATCGACACAGACCAAGGTACGTCGTTATGGACTAACTATTTTTCGGATGCCTTGACAGGAACCAAGTATGGGGTCAAAATCGACCAAGATTCCTCGACATCGAGGCTCTAGTCGATCTCGACCAAAACCAGGAGCCCCCACCAGCACCAGCGTCGTCGAGCAGCCAGACAGAAGCTGAGCCTTCCTCGAGATCGAGTACAGTACTCGAGATCGACCACCATAGCCCTGCCTCGACTTCTCCTTCTTCGACGCTGACTTCACCAGACGGCCAGGACTACTCGAGATCGACCATGCTTGTCGATGTCAACCACCACCTTGCCGGCCCAGCTCCTTCTTCCTCGACGCTAAAGCCGCCAGAAGCTGAATCCTACTCGAGATCGAGTGGCCCACTCGAGATCGACCAACCCTCACCTCAACCAGCTCCTGCATCCTCTAGAAGCTCACCTCCAGAACCTGAAAACTCGTCGAGATCGAGTACCCCTACTCGAGATCGACCAAACATCGTGATCCCCGATTCCGTCTCTGCGAAGGTAAGCCAAGGTATGGATCTTTCTTCTCCTATTTCCATTAAAGATCTATCTATACATGGGAGAGGTTTGCCTTGGTATGTGCGCTTATGTAGAATATCCAATGATGAGCCCAAAGAGTATGAAGTTGGAGACAAGCTCTATGTCTCCAAATCAAAGGATCATTGGTTCCCTAACAAATTCAACAAGAAGAGGATGGGACCTTTTGTGGTAAACAAGATCCATTCTAGAGGATTACAACTGATGGACAAGAATGCAGTCCTATTTGAAGCCCAAGCTACATGGGCCCTGCAAATGCCACCTTGAGCATAATAGAGAAAGTCGGCCTAGCGACTATAAAATCTAGAGCTTGTACATGGACATTTACTTCTTTTTGGGACTTTTTGGACATTGTTTTTGTTTTTGGTTTTGAACACTTTTAGTTTTTCTATTGTGGGTATATGTCTTCTACACTTTTTAGGTCCATGGATAGAAGCAAGCTATATTCAGACTCGGCCCAGGCGGTTCTTTCATTCGATATTTTGAGGCCCTGCACACCTGTCTAGTGAGTTTCTTTCTTTACCTTTGTTTTTATACAGTGAGGACACTGTAATGTTTAAGTATGGGGTGGGAGAAGGGCTTACTTTATGCATATTTGCCATATTTGACATTATGTGTGCATTATTTCTTTGAATTGCTACATGGCTATTTTTGAATGCATTATTTAGGTACTTATATGCATGTTTTCCAAAATTTTGAAAAAAATGACCCCCATTGAAAATTTTGAATAATGTCATGGAAGCTTATATTGAACTCGACGATGCAAAATTAGATTTATTAGAGATATAGCATGAAATTGCCTAGTAAAGGGAAGTCCAATGAAGTGCATTATTTCTTGAAAACCATGAAAGGAGGTAAAATTTGAAGTTGCTTTTGACATGTTGCATGATAAAAGGATGGAGGACTTTATATTTCCATATAATGCTCATATTGTTATAATCCTAGCCTTACCTATGCTTATGCATCACAAAAGCCATATTATGCCTTATTTCATATTTTGCTCCACATGATCTAAAATTTTGCCATTCTTTACCTTATCCGGGGATTATGTTGATAATGATGTTACATTATGGAGATTATTATATGGTTGTTGTTATTGGAGTTTGGCAAGGAAAGATTCAAATATGTGGAAAATTTAATGAGTGAAAGAAAATCCAATCACCTCAGGAGATAAAGGTAGATTGACCCTGCTCTCTAAGATAATAGTTTGGAGAGATGGGACACATTGTGAGGAGTCCGACGCACTAAGTATCCGGGGCCATTCATGACACCCATGTTTGCGACTCGCGAGAAGGCAGTGCTGAGGTTAGAGAGGTAAAATCATTATTATTGATAAAAGCATTGTGAAAGGTGATGAATCTTATGGAGAAGGAATGTGGAAATTCAGTTTGGAAATACTCCATTTCCCCGGATCATTAAGCACCACATTGCCAGAAATTGCCCACCTTTTAGCCTTTTACCAATCTACTTCTTATTGAGCTTAAAGTAAAGTCCTCTTGATTATTAATGCTTTGTCACATAAAATTGTTTTTGCATAACCCTCCTTTTGTGAGTAGATGTTGCTTTTGTATATTTGCACATGCATGGATCTGTGACACAAGTACCTTTTCGAGGATGGTAATAGATTGCAGGGTTATATGGCAATGAATCTAAGATGTTGAGAGTTTTGATTTCTTCTCCTGAATGACAAATAAAAGTATTGCTTGAGGACAAGTAAGCTTAAGTATGGGGTGTTTGTTGTGAGCTGAATCTGCCATGTTTTACAATAACCTTTATATCGATTTCTGCATACATTGCATGCATTTGGGTTAGAATAATACAGAATCTGTGTAGTTTACACTTATTTGAAATATATGGAGGTCTACACAAGTTTTGGTTATATTTCGCAAAAATCGGACGCACTTTGGAGCTTAAAGGAAACTAATGGAGAAGCTAAGAATGGTGCAGCTGGAGAAAAGGCCATTTTTCACCATTATTCGTTCTGAATCAAGCTTTGATGTCTTCATGAGAGTTGTATCCCTCGGAAAGAGCTTTCCAACGCATGGTCATAAGCATCAATCCGACGAACGAGGACTCGGGAAAGTGCGTTTTAAGAACAGAGCAGAAAGCTGAGAGATTTACTCGATATCGAGTACCTTTACTCGAGATCGACCAAAACTGTCCAAGGAGTGCCTGGTCGAGGAGGAGCTGATCGAGAAGCCGAAGACGAAGACATGTCGGGTTACACTCTACTCGAGATCGAGGAACCCGGAAGCCGGCACCCGAGCCATGTCGAAGAGAGGTTGCTCGACAACACCAGAAGACCTAGTCGATGAGCCACCAACTCGAGATCGAGGACCGCTCCTCGAGATCGACCACGCCTAGAAGCCATATCCGAGCCCTGTCGAGGACCAGCAACCCGAGACGCCGAGCCAGCCCAGTCGACGTCACCTCTACTCGAGATCGAGTAGACTTACTTGAGATCGAGGAAGCTTCCAGAAGCCGTATAACGCGTTGTGAGCTGTCCTACTTGGAGTTGGATTACTTGGAGCCGAAGATTGCCGAGTCTATCCGAGATCCATCAAGTTCTATCCATGGAAGAGAAGATCTATCAACATGAAGATATTTTACCTATTTAGATATAATTTCCCCTTTTAGATTTAATTTCTTTATGGCATTTATTTATCTTTTAAGCTTTTTAGATATAGATAGATATATTCTATCCTTGAATAGCAAGGAATAGAAGGCTATAAATAAAGCCCTAGGGGCTGGTTTTTCATTCATTCCATCACACATTCAATTTCAAAGACACAGTTACACATAGAGGTTTTAGGAGTTCAAAGGTTTTAGGGTTTTGGCATTCTGCGAAAGTTGAGTGACGGGATTGTAAAGACTTTGAATATAGTTTATTGCAGGTTTCTTTTCATAAATCAATGTCTGCGATTGCGATGAGGCGCGAGTATTCCACCCACTTCTAGGGCTGGGGTGAGCCCGACAGTGGCCATGTGAGGTGATGCGGTAAAGGTCAGATCTTTTTATGCGATTTATCTTCTATCCCTATGAGCATGATTCTTTTGCGAGAGTTGAAGGTGATCCTTGTTTGTGTTATTGAAGCGAAAGTGATCTTAATGCAACTTGGGTTAATTATGTGAAAAGGGTTAGTAACAATTAGGGTTTATGCGAAAGTCTCTATATGCCTATTTGTTAGTAACGAAAGTTATTTTGATGGAAAGCATGATCTTTTATGCCTTTATGTGTTACTTTGCATGGTTATCGTTGTGGTGTTGATACCCTGGCTTTGGAAGTTCTTTATATATTGAATTTATTTCTGTCGAATTCTGAAATCTGTGTTCGAATCTGCAAATTATACTTTCTGTGTTTTAGTCGAGATAGAGTATAGCCTTGTCGATCTCGAGTAGGCCTGTGTTGGTTTTGGTCTATATCGAGTTGCTGTTGTGTTTTTTGTCGTCGATTTTCAGTTTTTCTCTTTTACTGTCCCTTGTCGATCTCGAGTTGCACCTAGTCGAGATCGAGTTAGTTTCTGCTTTTGTTTTATTTCTTGCTTTCGTTTGTCTTTCTTTCCTTGTTTCTTTGTTTCTGTCTTCTGTTTGCTTTTCTGTGAGATTTACAGCTACCTAGGATACGCTGACACGCTTCCTCGTGGATTCGATCCTGACTTTCTCTTACTGCATTGGAGGGAGTCTTGTAATTATTTGCATGGGCCTGAATCTGGTTTGATCTATTTCGTTATATTTCATACTTGATAACCTCCCAACAACATGCTTCCATAGTGATACTTCTCATAAATTACAACAATTCAGTGAGGATTAGAAAATGTCAAGATCTGAAATTGACATCATCGTATACGATTGGCTTCAGCTAAACTTCGAAGTTCAGCACCAATCCTTGGGTATATCATCTGATCTAGTTGCCTAGTTATCAACTTGAACCAAGTAGATTGCAACTTCATCATTTGGACCTAGCAACGACTTGCGTATTCCCAATGATCAGATTATGCATAAGTTACAAATCATATTTGCAACCATTATCACAAAAGTGACATATTTATCCTCTTGTTACTGAAACAAAATCAGCAAACTTATGATCATAACATTGGAACCGAAATCCAATAAGATCTCAAGGCATGTTCAATTACTAGCATCATGACATCTCATGGTCTTTGTAAGGAAACTTCAGAAGCCCCTGACATTTTCAGGAAAGCTAAACCTTGATTCAGATCAGTGAAATGAGTATATTACCCGTCTATCACCATTGACCAGAAACATGTTACCGTTCATGCACGTAGCATAAACTAACACATATCATCATTTACCATGGACCTTCGAAGCAAAAACATACATATAGCATGCAATCAACTCCATTAGAACACAGATTCATGACGACATAATCGTCCGTCTGACGATTTTCAAACAACGTATGTTTAAGGTTATCTTTTGAACTGTGCGAGTTAGTCTAAAGATTTGCTCCCACTAGGACCATGTCCCTAAGTGAAACAGAGTACACTAAATAACAATTTTCTTTAGCACGGAAATGCCTTAGAAACAAGCAATTCAGTTTTACAACTCTTTTAATCTGAGAAAATCCAAAGTGAACTTTACTAATTAGAAAATAAGTTTTAAAGCCTAGGACTCAAGAGTCAAACTCTCATCAAGTCCATCTGCTCATTTTCTAATTTTCAAGGGAACTGCTTTACTGTTGAAGTACCCGAAGTACTCAAACATCAGCTCACTTTATTTGTATGTCCAACGTATGGATATACACTAGATCAGATCCAGTTTAATCGAGCAAAGTCAGATAACATGTCTTCATTATGACTATCGACTTTTAGGATCCTAGACATATAGGTCCTTACCCCTTAAGGGTTTATTCAGTTTTTCAGAACTACGTTTAAAAACGCTATTCAAAGTTACTGAATACTTTCATCCATTTAACAAATGAATTCCTTGCTCGATTACCTAACAATCACACTCAAACAAATCAAGTGTCTTTTCATAATTTCAAGTACATCACCACGTTAGTAGTAAAAACAAGAAATTATTCGCAAGGTTCAGAGGTGCATCCCGAATGCTTATCTCTAATAGAATCTTTACATAAAAGATTTATTTCTCAGATTTTAATTAACTTACATAAAGTCAATTTTCCATTTTAAGTTAATAAGTTATACGTAATAACTATCCATTAATTCAAAATAATTTTAAACAACTCACAATTGAATTATTTAAATCCGCTCAATTTTCAAGTTAAATGATATTCAACCAAAGTTAAACATCCTTGAAAAACAAATTCTTAGAAAAAGAATTTTAGAGAGCTCAGTCCGTATGTGAAAGTATCAACATAACTTAGGACTCATCATCGCTCGTTATTAGATAAAAGGGCCACGTAGGTCAATATATCATATAACTTTCAAGTTCGTTCGCTTCTATCAAAAATTCAATCAGACACATAGTCCGATCAAATTTTTTCTTTTTTTGAGAGCAAACATAACCAAAAAGCTGTTTCAACGGACCTAGTTCACATAACTTAGTCACAGCTTGTTCATATAAAAGCGATGATTCGCGTTCGAATCGAATCGGGCTAAGCCCAACTCATCAAACACAACCCACCATGTCTCGGTCCGGGTCCGAACCCGACCAAGACAACTCCAATGATCGGTCAAACACGACAAGTCTCAGTCCAAAACGAATTTGGACAAACTAGTCATGTTCAACTAATAACAAGTCCAAATATATGCTCAGCCAATTTACCCAATAAACAAATTAGGCCCAAACGAATTAGGCCCAAATGTTTAAATAAGCCCATCTGAGTCAACACCTTGACCAAGACCTTGGCTGAGGCCCAGAAGCGACCCGAAGGCCCGACCAAGCCCGAGCCTCTAGGTCACTGCAGCCCGGCTCGGCCCGATACCAAACCCGAAGAGACCCGACTGAGCCTGGCTGCCATAGCAGCGAGCTCAGCCTCCCTTCTGCCCATGTCTTTTGCAGTTGCCGACGACAGCCACAGGCGGTGGCGCCAGACGCCGCCAACACCACGAAGGGTGAGCAACATCAGTGGCGCCGCCTGGCCTTGGCGTCGTCGTAGGCATCTCCTCTCCCCGTCTGATCCCAGGTTAACCTACCACCACAACGAATGTGGGGTTTCGGCCGAGTCCTACTCAAAATAGGGACACAGAGCTTTTTCGGCGACGACCTTGGGCGGTGGCATTGCCGCCTCCAAGTGCTCCGGCAAGGAGCACGGTGGCGAGTTCGATCGACGCCGCCAAGCCGAGGTTCACCGCACTTACCAATATCCATGTCCAAAATCTCGTTAAAGATTCGGGAGCAGTAGAGAACCTACGATTCACAGCCTACACACACCATAGGAGAGCATTGGAGAGGAAGGAGACTCTCTCCACGGAGGAGAGTTCTCTGTGGGATTTCTTTTTCAGAGAGAACGTATGACGAACAGACTCTCTAGGGTTAGAGATCAGAAGAGAGGAGTCTCTCCTATTTATCTCTTTTATTTATTAAATAAATAAATATATAACGAATATATATTATTTATCCTAATATTAGTTAATTCTTAACGAATAAGAATCACTTACCCAATTACGTAAATTAGGCTTTTATATCTTTTAGGCGTATATATAAAATAATGTCCGAATTATAAAATAATTCAAACAATGACGAAATGATTGTCTACAAGAAAAATCACGGCGCATTCATGGTGAAAGCATATGTGGAAAAGGTCAGAGTAAGTGCCCTTTGTAATTCTAGAGCCTATATCAACACTTTATCAAATGACAAGGCTCAGGCACACGGTTACTTGGTTAGGAGATGAATCTGATTGGCTTGTGTATCTAACTTCCTGACACTTTGAAGAGTTAAAAATAATCCTGAAAGTAGGGTCTTTGATGCAGGTGGGTTTTTTTTCCATAAAAATGTAGTATGGGTTATTTTTTAAAAGCCTTATGCAATAGTAACTTCAAGGGATGTAAACTGGATCTCAAGGCTTTGAACCGGACTTCAAAGGTCTTGAAACTAAACTGAGTTTTGCTGAAGCTACGACAGATTAAACAAATGTAAGTTCATAAATAAAATATGATAAACACGTGAATTGTTAACGATGTTCGGCTCTAAACCAGACTACGTCTCCACCTAGGGTTATCCAACCTGTATGATTCAAAACACTATTATTTCACTTCCTATGGATCCTAGATACAACCGAGAATATCTTTCCTTCTTCTAAACACTTGAGACCTTACCCACTTCTATCTAGTCAACTCAGATCCCTTAGAGTCCTAGATACAATTTAGAAGAACATCCCTTCTTCTAGCCTCACCCGCTACTATCTAGTCAACTCAAAACGCTCGTGAAATAATAGACATAACCACACCACCGTGTGTATACATTTGAGTATAGAGATACTCTTAGTATAACAAGAATAATTTATCCTATAACGCTCATGATTTTTCTTCTCTCTCAACTAGAAATAAAAGAAATTACAACAAGGGAGAGAAGGAAAATAAATAAGCTAGAAGATGATTGCTTTGGCTTTGAAGTGCTCGCTTGAATGATATGCTTGTGTTGTTCTTTTTCTTCACCACTTGCTCTTGTCTTTTATACGCTATATGGACTGATTTGTTGCTACTGGAATTCCCAGATTTTAGCTTGAATTTCAGCCAGTTTGAATTTGAAATAAATCCCACCAAATCTGATTTTTGGTTGCACTAAAAATCAACCCATTTGAATTCAATTTTACCCAGAAAATAGGTGCATTTGATTTTGAATTCAAATCTTGATGTTTGTAGCTTAAATCATGCACATGTTAATCTCAAACAAATATCAAGATAGCCACTTTTCAAACAAATCTAAAATCAATTTAATCAAAAAGGATTTAGATAAATACAATAACAAAATCTGATTTTAGCTCCATCTTTTAAATAAAATTAACAAATCTAATCCAATTCAACTACTTTGAACAAATCTTTTCATCCATGAATTTTGAATTCAAAACGAAATCTCAGTCACCTTTAAATATTTGATATATAAAAAATAAAGCAAATAAATAAGCATATATTAAAAAACAAATCTTCTAGAACAACCGTGTAATTAAACATATAGTATATATAATTTTGTGAGCCAAATAAATATATTTCGAGAATAATAAATAAAATAAAAAACCATATAATATAATTGATATTTGCATAAAATATTACCTTATTTGTCTTCCATCATCCCCACAAAAATATATCACATATATTCATAAAGGCGGAGTCCACAATCTCCCCCTTGATGGAAGACAAAACAAATATCAATTATGCAAATAAATATAACATATGCGGAGCATCATATAACAAGCATAAGCATAAGCATCATATAGCATTTCTCCCCCTTTTTGTCTTCCAACAAGTAAGGGAAGAAATCGAGTTTAAAAAGATAACAAACAAATAATCTGTTATAGTTAAGACCTTGAAACTGATCTCAAGGCCTTTAGATGTTAGCAGACAACATTATAAGAATTGAAATTCAACAGCCATTGCTCCCCCTACGATAATGCTTCCATGTTCAACATATGAAGCTCCAAAGAGAAATACTAAGCAAAGAGAATCATTAGTAGCATATAATAAATATCATCTAAAAAGATCATTTATCACCAAGAGCGATTGTTTCGATCCATTTATACTCTTTGATCTTGGTAACATCCTGCAAAACAACCAAACTTCAACCTTTCCGGCTAGACCGAGTTACAAACTTAGATTCATAATTGGGAAAGACCATGTTTGGTGGTCTAGTCCCTTTAGGAACCCAAATGTGTTTCACCTGTTCTCTTAAGCATAAAGGAAAAGTATTACGAATTATATAAGGATCATTTATACGATAAGGATAAGTAGTCTTGACATGACCCTTCTTACAACAAAAATAACAAGTGTGTGTGCGTCAATTCCCTTCAGCCCTTTACAAAAGTGGTAGGAGCATTCTTTGGAAAATTCTTGTTATATCCAATACCACTTTTGTTGAGGGATGATTGGTGTTCACCTAACATCCTATCGAGATTGGCCTTGGAATGGGTGAATCGAACAAGTGATGCATGCTGGTCTCGACACTTCTCGGTCAGCTTGATCTTTTCATTCTCCAATTCACTATTACAGTGTCTTAGAGAAGAAAGAACATGCTTGAGATCAGAGTTTTCCGATTCCAAGGCCTTGACTTTAATGTCATGGGCTGACTGTGAGGTTTTGAGATTTTTCATTTCTAGCGACAAATTACTCATGCTTTTCTCCTGTTCCAATAGCTTCTCTTTCAAGGTGTTAGTCTCCAAAATATAATTCTCTTCATTCATAATCATGTTTTGCAAAAATTCAGACAACACAACAGTAGGACTAGAAATGAAATTTCTCACCATTGCTCCAAGACGCTTCTTAGGAGTTTCTTCTTGATCTGCCATCAAGCAAAGATTTGCTGGATCATTTTCCGAGTCCGATTCAGTGAAGGAATATCTTTCTTCCGAAGTTTTTCCTTCTTCTTTTGAGGACACTCCTTTGCAAAGTGATATTTTTCCACCACATTCAAAGCAAGCTAGAATCTTCGATTTCTTACTAGGGTTAGAAGACTTACCTCGGTGCTTTGAAGATCCGGAATATTCTCGATTTGAGAATTGCTTCTTCATCTTGAGTATTTGTTCTAGCCCTCTTGTGATTAGTGCAAAGGGATCCTCCTCCTCTTCACTCTTGTCGTCGTCTGAGGATGCTTCTTCCTTTTTAGCTTTTAGGGCTAAATTTTTCACACTAGAGGTTACTTCCCCATCTTCCTCACCAAGGATCATCTCGTGGGTAATAAGCTTACCAAGGAGATCATCTAAAGGAAAAGTCGATAGGGTTTGAGCTTCCTTTATTGCAGTTACCTTTGGACCCCATTTCGCTTTTAGAAAGCTCCTCAAGATCTTCCTAAACTTTTCTTCATTAGTGAAGGTTTTGCCAAGAGAATCCAGGGTGTTCACAATTTGGGTAAATCTTGTAAACATTTCTTTCACCGTTTCCATGGGCAGCATCTTGAATAACTCATACTGACGCAGGAATATGCTTATCTTTGTCTCCTTCACTTGGCTCGTACCTTCATAGGTTACTACCAACTTATCCCAGATTTCTTTAGCAGTCCTTCAAGATGAAATACGATTGAATTCGTTAGCTCTTAAACCACAATATAATATGTTCATGGCCCAGAATTGTTTTGCCATTCTCCAAGTCGGTCTGATTGTATTCGTCCTCCTCCTTAGGAACTTCTCCTCCTATAGCACCGGGTTTCTTTGGCACATATGGTAATTCTTGATGCGCTCCCAAAGTTCCATATCTTGATCAATGATAAATGTACATTTGCATCAAGGACCTCCAATGCACAAAGTTTTCTCCATAGAAGAGAGGTGGGAGATTGGATGACCTTCCTTGAGCTAAACCTCCTTCACTTATAGTACTCATGATCGATATCACAGATTGTTAAATCAAATAAATGTGAGTGAAGCTCTGATGCCAATTGAAGAATCGAGTACTTAATATAAATAATAATTATACAAATACTCTAGAAGAGGGGTTGAATAGAGTTTGGGTTAATTTTGCAAAGACTTCTGCAGTAGTAACTTCAAGGGTGGTAAACTGGATCTCAAGGCCTTAAACTGGACTTTAAAGGTCTTGAAACTGAACTGAGTTTTGTTGAAGCTACGACAGATTAAATAAACGTAAGTGTAGAAATAAAATATGATGAACACATGAATTTTTAACGAAGTTCGACTCTAAAACAACCTACGTCTCCGCCTAGGGTTATCCAACCCGTAGGATTCAAAACACTATTATTTCACTTCGAATGGATCTTAGATACAACTGAGAATATCTTTCCTTCTTCTAAACACTCGAAGCCTCACCCACTTCTATCTAGTCAACTCAGATCCCTTAGAGTCCTAGATACAATTTAGAAGAACAACCCATCTCGTAGCCTCACCCGCTACTATCTAGTCGACCCAAACTGCTTGTGAAATAATAGCCATAACCAAACCAACGTGTGTTGTTCTTTTTTTTTATAGCCATAAATAAGCTGAAATAATAGTCTCACCGGCTACTATCTAGCCATAAATAAGCTGGAAGATGATTGTTTTTGCTTTGAAGTGCTCGCTTGAATGATGTGCTTGTGTTGTTCTTTTTCTTGATCACCACTTGCTCTCGTCTTTTATAGGCTATATGGACTAATTTGTTGATGCTGGAATTTTCAGATTTAAGCTTGAATTTCAATCAGTTTGAATTTGAAATAAATCCCACCAAATCTGATTTTTGGTTGCACTAAAAATCAGCCCGTTTGAATTCAATTTCACCCCGAAAATAGGTGCATTTGTGCTGCACAAATCTTTCCGTTTGTAGCTTAAATCCTGCACATGTTAATCTCAAACAAATATCTAGATAGCCACTTTTCAAACAAATCTAAAATCAATTTAATAAAAAAGGATTTAGATAAATACAATAACAAAATCTTATTTTAGCTCCACCTTTTAAATAAAACAAATCTAATCCAATTCAACTACTTTGAACAAATCTTTCCATCCATAAATTTTAAATTCAAAACGAAATCTCAGTCATTTTTAAGTATTTTATATATAAAAAATAAAGCAAATAAATACGCATATATTAAAAAACAAATCTCCTAGAACATCCGTTTAATTAAGCATATAGTATATATATATTTGTGAGCCAAATAAATATATTTCGAGGATAATAATTCAAATAAAAAGAACCACACAATATAATTGATATTTGCGTAAAATATTACCTTATTTGTCTTCCATCATCTCTACTAAAATATATCACATATATTCATCAAGGTGGAGTCAACATATGATTTTACCTTTTCTTATTTATTTGAAATTATAGTGGATAGAGTAGTTTTGCTAATTGAATAAGGTATATTTGAATCTTTTCATATGTGTGTGCAATTGTTTTCAAAAGTAGATATTTTTGCAAACTAGTTATGGAAGTGAGGTATTTACTACTTATTCCCCTTGATTATTTCTTGACTGGCCACCTTGATAGCGTCTCATCACGCTAGAGTTTTGGCTTTAACGTTTACAGGCCTTAGTCCATAGTAGCTAAGACGTTCTTATAGGAACAATTCGTGATACCTGAATGTGTAAGACGTTGACATCTAGGTTAAATATCACTTCGAGTGTAGGTGCTAGCTGGGATGACAACCATGTGAGAAGGCACTAATACTGGACTATGTATTGCCTTTATGCCAAGTATATTGGGAATTTGTGCTATTCTTAGAGAATGTTGAAGATTTTATGAGACTGCCTAAGAGTGCAAGGGACTTTTAATGTGCGTTTGGCCTATTAGTCTATATAAACCAATATCGAAATAATCAGTTAGAACCATAACTGCTAGAAAGAGGCCAGAGGATCGAGAGATCAACCATTGTTGTGAAGTCATAAGCGAAACCATATTTCTCTCTATTACTTTTACATTATTATTTCTCTCTATTGTTTCTGCATCTCTATTGCTCTAGTTTTTATTACTTCTGCTTCCAAAATCTATCTTTTTTCATTATTAGCAAGGTAAACACATAAGAATGCACGCACTCTCTGTGGGATCAACTCCGTACTTGACTGCTATACTAGCTTTGAGTGTGGAACTGTAACGGGAACCACGATCGTTTTATGTCCATTTCCACCGCTTAGGCCCAACCTATTGAGGAGGAACCAAAACCGATATAGACATTACATGCTCGGGTATGCATCGTTTAATAAATGTTTAATCACTTCTATTACATTTGTGAACAATACTATAGTATATGATACTCACAATGTGTGTTTGTGCATATGATAGCGATTGACCATATTAGTAGAGCATATCCGGAGGATGCTAGATATTTTTTTTGGTAAACACTAGAGGATGGTAGATTGTGGTGAGGAATTCTAACCCTATCAGGAGATTGTCTCTTACTACATCGAGGCAATCCTGCTCGCCCCCACTCAAGTCTTGGCATCACAATGGTAGTTACTATCTTTTATAAAATTTGATCTTCACTGTTATGATTTTAGATGTTATGCACTCTAGTTATTAATATTTATATTCATGGATTTTATCAGCCTACGGTTAGATGTTGTGTTAACAAATTTTATGCACATTAGTACATTTTTATGCTTTGGATTACATGCAATGTGTTAAGAAAATCACATCATCAACCAAATCCTACTCATTCAGGCGAGTTTAAAAATAAACTACATATATCATATGCTAATAATAAATATGAAATATTTAAAACACAACTTCTCAATCTAATATAATAGGATCTTCTCCGTTGTCGTATTATTGTCCCACCTCATCATGATCACCACGCTGGAGGTTATTGTACACCATCCTTATATTGAACGATGCATCCTAACCATTTACGCTTTGATGGTGGAAATTACGTCATTGTACAATTGTTGGAGGGATTAGTGAATTTGGTAGAAGCCATGTCTATTTTGTTATGAAGTACAATAATATTACAATTCATAAACTGTGTAGGAAAAATAATATTACAATGACGCCATTGTAGAACTATTAGGGAAAGTTAACTAACGATACCCAAACTAACAAAATAATATATATATATATATATATATATATATATATATATATATATATATATATATATATATTATTTTGTTAGTTTGGGAATTATTCTTTGGCGAGGTGAACCGATGACTTTCCCTCCGCAAATGACTTTTTATATGTCATATCCAACCGTACGCTCATACCAGACGCTTCTCCTTCTTCACCAGAAGACCAAATCCCAAATTCTGGAAACAGGCTCTCGCTTCACCAGATGATATGGCCTTGGCGGGTTCGGAGGGCTATTGTGATCTCGTTGAATTCAAGGAGACAGAAATTTTCAAATCCTTCATCCCAACCTCATCTTCCACATCGTCATCACTCACCTCATCAAAGCCTAACCCTAAGTTCCTCAATCCGATTCCGGAGGAGTAGAGCAACGGCCGGAGTCGAAAGCACCAGCGAAGTCAAATCCGGGTCGGGATGGCCACAATTAACTTGATTTGTGTGTTCGTAATGTCGTACTTGGATCTAGTTCTTGTTTTGAAGGATAAGAAAGTCCATTATTTTGTTCGGTTGATGCAACCATCGCCTGTAATCGATTGAAGTAAAACGGCTATGTCTTTGGATTGGATCAATCTCTTATTCATGTGGACATTTGAGATGTTGCTGGTGGAACTCTGTAGTTATTAGTCCGTTCATTGCTTGAAAATGTCTATTGCAACTTTGCAAGGTTATATTTTATGCTTCCGGGATTGAATCATAAAAAATATGGTTGGGATTGTAAATTTATCAATTCGGCATTGCAAATTGAAAAATGGTTTTATTACTTGCTGATGTGAATGCCCAGTGGACTTGAGTTTCCACATAATTTGAATGCTAAACATTCACTTGGATCTTTAAAACCAAGTGGTTCGGGGTTTTAAAACCAAGTGGTTCAGGATTTTAATATCAAGTGGTTTAATGTTTTAAACCAAGTGATTCATGGTTTGAATACCAAGAGGTTCAGGGGTTTTATACCAAGTGGTTCACGGGTTTCATAACAAGTGATTCAGGGTTTTAATACCAAGTGGTTCAGTGACTATTTAGAGGTTGGTTCAGTGACTAAATAGTGGTTGGTTCAGTGTCTAAATAGAGGTTGGTTCAGTGACTAAATAGGTTGGTTCAGTGACTAAATAGAGGTTGGTTCAGTGACTAAATAGAGGTTGGTTCAGTGTCTAAATAGAGGTTGGTTCAGTGACTAAATAGAGGTTGGTTCAATGACTAAATAGAGGTTGGTTTAGTGACTAAATAGGTTGGTTCAGTGACTAAATAAAGGTTGGTTCAGGGTTTAAATACCAAGGTTCATGGGTTTTATACGAAGTGGTTCAGGGTTTTTATACCAAGTGATTCATTAAATAAATAGAGAGTAAATGTTCATCAAATAAAGAGTAGTGGTTCATCAAATAAATAGCATTGGTTAATGAAATAAATAATATTGGTTCATGAAATATTTTATTTTACAATAAATAAATAAATAATTAAAATAAACATTAAAAGAAAATAAAAGAAGAATGAAAATTTTACAATTATTAAATAGTAGTGGTTCATGAAATAAAGAGTAGTGGTTCATGAAATAAATAGTATTGGTTCACTGTGAATAAAATTGCCGAACCACTGTGAATAAAATTGTTGAAACAATGCGAATAAAATTGTTGAACCGCTGTGAATAAAATTGTTGAACCACTATGACTAAAATTGCTGAACCACTGTGAATAAAATTGCTGAACCACTGTGAATAAAATTGTTGAACCATTGTGAATAAAATTGTTGAACCACTCTGAATAAAAATGTTGGACCACTGTGAATAAAATTGTGAACCACTCTAGATAAAATTGTTGAACCACTGTGAATAAAATGTCTGAACCACTTCTTGTCAATTTTTTTTTTTCAACAAAACATATACAAACTGGGTGTCTATGTGTAGATAAAATTAAATTACACCCAAATATATATATATTTTATATTTTATTAACAAGTGAAAATGCCAAAAAATGATTTTTAAAAGTTCATGTAAACACTTTTACATGTACGTACAATTTCTAATTAATTAGTAGGTGGTGTTGATTGGCGCGTGCAATTAATTCGTATGTTTGATTTGACGCGTGTAAAGTGAAAGTGGGGGTGTTACTAATTAATTTGGGTAGATGTCACTAATTAATTGGGAAGTTGCGCGTGCCTCATAATTTTAATTCAGTTTTGTACACGTGGACCAATCAAATTGCTTCTTTCCTTTTCACTTTTAGAGTTGTGTGTACCCGAACTCAACCCTATATATATACATATATATATATACATAGGTAATTGTTCAAATGAAAATGGGGCTTAAAATGAAAAATTTGCTTAAAGTGAAAATACGCTTAATTGATGGGTTTGGAGCGCGGATCTTATTCACGTGTAAATGGCCCGACCCGTTTTCAGATAAATAAACCCTCTTCCTTTCTCTCGCACTCGCCTATCTCTCCTTTCGCTCGCTCTTCGATCAACCTCGCCGGCGTTCATCACTGCCAGAAGCTCCAAATCAACCTCGCACTCTCATTATCTCTGAAGTCGTCTCTGTCGCTTATGTTTTCCGGCACCGGCGTCATAGCCTCTCTGAAGTCGTTAACCTTTGCTTCTACTGGTTTCCGCAAGTCCGTCGTCGCTTCCTTCTGTTCCGATTTACACGATTTCTCCGAATCATCCCAGCCATTAGCCCCTGAGGAGCCTTCGAACCAGGTTTCGTCCATACTCTCTGTCTCTCTCTCTCGAATCAATTGGAAACTTTTGAAGTGTTTTTTTGCTGCTTAAGCATGAACACTTGGCATTTGTGATGTTGATTCGCCTGGGAAATTTTGTGCAATCGAAAGACAATTCAAATTCAATTGTTCCGGCTTGGTTGTTGTGTAGTGAATCTCGAAGCTTCTGCTTTAATTGGCTTCATATTGTTTCTGTTTACTTCTGTACAACTTGACCCTCTTGTATTTGTTTGTTGTCTAGAAAGATATGCATTTTTATTCAAGCTGAATCTTGGTAGACCTTCTCCATATATGCCTTGATTCACATCACAGCATAAATTAGGAGTCAGTGAGCTACTGAGCTCTCTATGCCCTAACTCCAATCAAGCAATAAAGAATCTGCAATCCAAAGCCCTATCTTCTTTTGCATTCTCACCATCTTAATACTCACAACAACAAATTCACAAAAGTATTGCACCCAAAGTCAAACCCCCAAAACCTATCCGACATACAGACTCGCCACAAGTCACACCTAATCCCACAAACATTGAAATAAAGCCAACTTTAACAAACATTAAGTGAGTGCTCACATCCAAAGATTCAGGAGAAAAAGCTTTCTAAGAATGCACTGGACTCAATTTGGGGTGCTGACATCCGAAGCATGAACCTCTTACCATTGCAAGAAATAAAAACTGAAACACGGAAAGAGTGAGCATTTTTGGTAGCATGGTTTGCTATGCTCGAACTCCTTTTCACATTCTTGCAGTTGAAACACATATTCAGAGATATATCAGTTGGAAGGTAACTTCAAGCAAAAAACCTTGGACAAATTTCTAAGCTATTCAATCCGTGTGTAACTGCTAGACTCAAATGGTATATATGCAACTTACTTCTTAGGCAAAACTCCAATAACAAGCTTTCTTATGTGATGATTGGCAATCAGATCCACAACCTCTATCTGCACCTGCTCGGCTTCAACAATCATGCAGTATCCTCCCTGTTAGAAGTCAGGATTAGTTTTGATTTAGATGATGAAGTTTTGATTTAGAAGATGAAGCTAAACCAACACATCAGCAGGATTCACCACTGAAAGTGCAAATGCTCAGCGCCAAGGACGGTCTGTTGGGCCTCACTAGAATCAGTAAGATACATAAGATCTTGATTATACAAGCAATCTTTTCAATTCTTAAAAATGTCGATTATTACATGAACATAAAAGTAATACAAATACCATAGTTGAAAGCCACAAGTGATGCTCAATCGGGTATGCAGATTTATGATCCTATTCTACAATCTAATTTAGACAATCCCCAATCAATTTGAAGTTAGAATGTCAATTCTAGTAAACTTGGATGTATGCAAATTGTAATTTGTTCATTGATGTCAAGAACCATTAGATAACTGAATGATGTAAACAATGATAATATCTATAGTGAAGCCACCAAGAACTTTGTTGTCGGCACATACCTGTCCTCTAGTGGTTCTAGGCATAACAGAAATAGAAACAATGTCCACATAGGACTGTAAGCTCCAATAGAGACCTGCAAGCAAGCCACGAGATCGTTAAGACGACAAAGAATAGCCCTAAAGCAGTCGTAGTTGTCCAAATTGAAAGCTTTGCACAAAACCAGAGAAGAAAAGAATCACAAGTCACCCCTCCTCGTTGTCCATGTCCAGGCAAAGGATCCTGCCGTAGCCTTAGTCGTCGTTGGCAATCGCAACTCCGAATTGCCGATTTCAATTACAAAACAAGATTTATAGATAACTGTTTCAATTGAAGTTAGGTCTCCTCCACTTTCACATAAATCACTAACCTCGTGACAATTTCTCAAGAAATTCATAAAAAAGGATATCCGAAATCACATGTACTTTGCAAGCTTCATCGTTTCCTTCTCCGTGGTCCATAATCAGCAGAAGGAAGGATGATCTCCACCTTTGCAAGAGTCATCGTCGGCGACTCGACGTCTCTTTCATCTTCTACAGTTTTATGCGAGAGATCCGGCTGGTGGCAAGGTAGCTGGAGGGACTCATCCTTTAGGTGGGGCGGCATTGAAGAGAGATTTGGTTGGTGTAGGTGTGGAGCCAAGAGAGATCTGGAGTCGAGAGGGAGAGATTGATAGGGGAAGAATGGAAGCCATTGAAGGGGAAGCTTGAGGGAGAGCGATTAGGTCTGATTGTCCGAATATCAAATTGGGTTGGCTTTTGTTTTTTTTTTCCCGGTTCAGTCCAGTTCGGTTTTTTAAATTTAGACCCGCGCCAGATAACCACTAAAAACCCCATTTTCACTTTAAGCCCCATTTTCATTTTAACCACACCCTATATATATATATATATATATATATATATATATATATATATATATATATATATATATATATAGAGAGAGAGAGAGAGAGAGAGAGAGAGAGAGAGAGAGAGAGAGAGAGGTTGGCTCCTGTGTGAACAAGTCTTATCATAGAGGTTGGCTCATGTGTGAGCAAGTCTTATCATGTAAAATGTGAGCAAATCCTAGCCTTGTATTAATAGATAATGGATGGATGAGATTAATTTAAAATTTAAATCAAATTTCAAATAATTATAATGGGACCCACACCAAGTTCTAGTTTACTCTCCTCCTAAAGAGAGTGATTTTCACTCTCCACGACATTATTCATAGGCAACTATAAGATTATTCGTATGTAATACCCTATTTATTCAAAGTTCTTATTATCACTTTACCATATTTATTGTGACAAAATCAATGCACACATTAGATTCATTCTCCACACCCAATTTTAATGTAATCGACAATGTAAACAAATATCCATATATAACCTTGCATTTATTCCTAGACAATCCCAAGTTTATTCGTAAATAACGTGACATTGATTGAAATTTATTACTAACCTTTTTTCACTATTGAGACGAATAATATCTCATGTTCCTATGAATAAAATCAGTCATACAACGAATAAATCAAAATTACAATATCATCTATTTACACGTATACCAACGAATAATTAAACACATACATACGAATAATCTCCAAATTAATGTTACCCATATACAAAACTCTCAAAATTATCCTAAATACATACGAATAGCATACCATATACATATACATAAAAAATAATCTATAATTTGACATATAAAATAAAATGATATAACCCTGAAAGATTAATGTCCGAGCCACCGGTCTTTTTCACTGGGGTTTGGGGGCGAAATTGAGTTCATGTTTACAATCCGATGGTGGCATTTGATAATGAACTTGAGCAACAACAACTCTATTCTCTTGATCAACACCTGTGTAGGAAAAAAAAAGCAATTGAAAGCTCACAAACTCCAGTCCCAAATTACAGAACTTTTCAAACACAAACCAAAATAATATTAATAAATGACCATGAAAGAAAAAAAATTAACCGATTCAAGATCATCATCCAAATTTATCCTTTGAAACTAATAAGACTTTTTTTTGAAATACAAATCGCTGTTTTTTTACCTTCAAATCTCAACTTCCCCTTAATTACTATTCAAGTTTTGTAGTTTGTATAATCTGAAGAAATTTAGAATTGAAAGAAAATCATACCTAATTGAAAATAGGGCGACATAGGGAGATGCTGGAGAGATCGAAGAAGGTGAAAGCGACGAATTCGACGATTGATAGTTTTGCTCACTGGTTAAAATGGAGAAGGCGATAGGTCTTCTCAGATCCGAGAGATAATTAAAGAGAGAGATTTGTGGGATTTTATTTAGAGAGATTTGTGGGATATGGGTTAATTAATAAGGTAAGATTTGCCCACAATTGCATCTCACGCACTACTAGGGTGAGAGTGGGAAAGTTTGATAGGTGGGTCCCATTGAATTTTAAAGAAAATTGATTTAAATTTTGATCTAATCTAGTCCATTCATTCACTTTCATTCAAAGGTCAGAATTTGCTCACATTTTACACGGTAAACCTTGTTCACATAGAATCTATACTATATATATAGGGGTTAGTTTCGGTGTACTCAGCCCTTAACGTGTATCATGTACACAAATCTAGGCCGTTGATTAGTTGAGATGGAGGGTGGAGATTAATTAGCCCATTTGTTTAATTGCTTGCATGGATGATTATTCGGTCGAGTATAAATGATTATGCACTAGTATATGAAAGATTATTCAGTCGTATGAGTCTGTTTAGTAGGTTAGTCATTTTGATTATTCGATGGTTTCACTATATTATTCGATCATATTGACGGATTATGTGATGATATTGCTTTATTATTCAATGGTATAACTTAATTATTCGATGGCGTTACAATATTATTCGATCGTATTGGCGGATAATGAGATGGTATTGATAGATTTTTCTAATAGCTAGCATCATGAAAACACCCCTAACTTTTACCTAAAAATTACAATCGCATAATCCGTCAATACGATCGAATAATGACTAACCTACTAAACAGAATCATACGACTGAATAATCCTTCATATACTAGTGCATAATCGTTTATACTCGACCGAATAATCATATATGCAAGCAATCTACCACAAATGGGCTAATTAATCTCCACCCTCCATCTCAACTAATCAACGGCCAGATTTGTGTATATGATACACGTTAAGGGGTGAGTACATATGATCCATACTCTCTCTCTCTCTCTCTCTCTCTCTCTCTCTCTCTCTCTCTATATATATATATATATATATATATATATATATATATATGGTTGGGTTCGGGTACACACAACTCCAAAAGTGAGAAGGAAAGAAGCAATTTAATTGGTCCACGTGGATTAAAAAAAAAAGAAAAATAGTGTGCCTCGTTCAATTTACAGTTTCACGCGCCTAGTTCAATTTGCCCCAATTTCCGTGTATCAGCCATACCAAGCGTACTCCCCTACGTGGCTTACACGCGCCTATGTCAAACACAATTACGGAAGCTGATGTACATTTACATTTTTATTTTAATTTAAATCCCTCCCTTGAAATTGAATATGCCGACAACGCTTGGATGAGGACTTCCCCTTACGCACACGAATCTCCAAACATCTAAGGACGAAAAGAAAGCATGGTAACATTACTTGGCGAAAACCCCCTAAAGGAACTTTCAAGTTAAACTTTGATGGATCCACAATTTCAAACAATGATAGCTCGGCTGGTGCCGTAATTCGAGACTGGGAAGGACATCCGATACACATCTGTTATAAAAAACTTGGCAAACAAAGTCCGTTGAAAGCGGAAGCGCTTGCTCTTAAACTAGGAATCCAAAAGGCCCTACAACTTCGTATCAATAAACTCCACATTGAAGGTGACTCTATGATAATCATAAACCACCTAAATAAAACATCTACCTGTCCTTGGGAAATCGAACTGATTTTATCAGATGTTAAATTTCTACTATCGACTTTGAAAGAAGTTTCCTTCTTTCATGTTCCCCGATTAGGCAATAGAGTGGCTGATAAGGTTGCACACCTTTGCCACTCTGCCTGGGGTGTCGATATTAACAACGATTCCGGTCTTCTAGACCTCATCCGTAAGGATGCCATCGGGTAGAGCTCGCTCGCCCGAATTCTTTCCTAATCAAAAAAAAAAAAAAAAAAAAGAATATGCCGACAACACTTGGCATTTATATTGTATTGTAATTTGTCTTGGCTCTTTAAACCTTAATGGGCTTTTTTGTTTTACTATTTATTTTTTTGGCATTTTCACTTGTTAAAAAAATAAAAAAAATAATATTTTCGAGTGTAATTTAATTTTATATACACATAGACACCCACTTGATATATGTTTTGTAGAAAAAAAATTAACAAGAAGTGAACCACTTATTGTTGAACCACACCCAGTGAAGTGGTTCATCAAGCTATAAAGAAGTGGTTCATGAGCCTATAAGAAGTGGCTTATCAAGTTATTAAGAAGTGGTTCATCAAGATATAAAGAAGTGATGAAGAAGTGGTTTATCAAGCTATAAAGAAGTGGTTCATCAAGCTATAAAGAAATGGTTAATCAAGCTATAAAGAAGTGGTTCATAAAGCTATAAAAAAGTGGTTCATCAAGTTATCAAGAAGTGGTTCATCGAGCTATAAAGAAGTGATTTATCAAGTTATCAAGAAGTGGTTCATCAAGCTATAAAGAAGTTTTGAAGAAATGGTTCATCAAGTTATCAAGAAGTGGCTCATCAAGCTATAAAGAAGTGGTTCATGGGCCTCTAAGAAGTGGTTCATCAAGTTATCAAGAAGTGGTTCATCAAGCTATAAAGAAGTAGTTCACCAAGTTATCAAGAAGTGGTTCATCGACCTATAAAGAAGTTGTGAAGAAGTGGTTCATCAAGCTATAAAGAAGTGGTTCATGAAGCTATAAAGAAGTGGTTCGTCAAGTTATTAAGAAGTGGTTCATGAAGCTATAAAGAAGTGGTTCATGGGCCTATAAGAAGTGGTTCATGAGCCTATTTGGTCACTAAACCACATTCTATTTGGTCACCGAATCACACTCTATTCGGTCACTAAACCACTTTTTATTCGGACAATGAAGCACTCTCTATTCGGTCACTAAACTACACTCTATTCGGTCACTGAACCACAATCTATTTGGTTACTGAACCACTCTCTATTCGGTCACTAAACCACAATCTATTCGGTCACTGAACCATTCTCTATTCGGTCGCTGAACCACACTCTATTCGGTCACTGAACCACACTTTATTCGGTCATTGAACCACTCTCTATTCGGTCACTGAACCACACTTTATTTGGTCCTTGAACCAATCTCTATTCGGTCACTGAACCACCATCTGTTGAGTAACTGAACCACTCTCTATTCGGTCACTGAACCATCTTCTATTCGGTCACTGAACAACCGTCTATTGAGTCACTGAACCACTCTCTATTTGGTCACTGAACCGCCCTCTATTGAGTCACTGAACCGCCCATTATTGAGTCATTGAACCAGTATCTATTCGGTCACTAAACCACTCTCTATGCGATCACTGAATCACCCTCTATTTAGTCACTGAACCAATCTCTGTTTAGTCACTAAACAAATCTCTATTTAGTCGCTGAACCAATCTCTATTTTTTTTAATTAAATTTTTTAGTTACTATACAACTCTCTATTTAGTCACTGAACTAATCTCTATTTAGTCACTTAAATAGAAATACAAACGATGACAATAAATCACGTGAATTTTCATCTCACAATCTCGAATATGAAGAACATGTGAAGGTGACTATTGACCTTCTAACTCTGATGAATGAGGATTGCCACTTAAATGGAGGTAAGCATAAGCCTCCGATTAACAATGCTCTACCATACCAGGCAACAAAACCTTAGCATTTACTTCTTCGATCTCGGAAATCCAACCAAAATATCAAAATAAAGTGAATTTATAAAGTGAATTTCAAAACCTTAACATTACCAATTTGGACTGTTTAACATGCAATTTATAAAGTGAATTTGCAGGAAATCCAACCAAAATATCAAATAATATAAAGCAAACTCCCAACTGATCTTCCCTCTATGATTTGATAATTTTGATTCAAAGGTAAATGGGAGCTGTGCAAGAGGCGATGATTAGATTTACTCCTCAACCATGGCAATCTATATTAGCTAAAATCAATCGAATCTGTTAGAGATAAGCAACAGATGGCAGATTCAAAAGAAGAGTCAACTAAATATCCTTCTCAATAAATTGAATCAAATAAAATAGATGCACAGCATTATTTTTTTTACATTAAATCAATCCAAAAGAAAATTCAACTATTGACCTCTGAAATCCCCCAAAACCAAGAACATAAACTGCAAACGCATTCCACAATTGAAATGGTCCCGCAACCCTGTACAATTGAAATCGAAATCACTCTGTTGACAATGAAGGCGAAATTGCAGCTTGCTCTAGTACCAAGTCTAGCTACAAAAGATCTTTTACAACTTGGAAACAAACAAGTCAACTCAAAAGGTTCCTCTACTGTCATAACCTAATTGTTTGGATCTCTGTCATGAATCAACCTATGCAATCACACATGCCAAATACGCTCTAAAGTGCGTGCACTTACCTACCTACCCCCTTTCAAATTACATCATCAATCTCCAACACAATTGTGCCTTAAGCTTTCTTCGCTGCCAATGGACCGAACCGCTTATAATCGACTCACCGGCTGAAACAGGTAGCTGCGGCGGCGCGGCGGCCGACCGGTGGATGGCTACGGAGACGGGAGCGGTGGGGAAGATTCGGAGTCGGTGCTTGGTTGTGGGAGCAAGAGCGGAGCGCGAGATCTGAGAGAGACGGAGGGAGAGCGAGGGCCGCCATGGGAAAGGAGAGCGCGCGAGCCGGAGGGCGAGAAGAAGAAGGGGAATAGGCGGCTGCGAGGAACACAAGGAAGGAGAACAGTGGGAGGGACGGAGAGCGAGAATGGAGGGAGCGGCCATGTGAGAATGGAGAAGAAAGGTTTGCAATGGAATCAGATCTGAAGGATTGGAGAGAGAGAGTGGAGTTTTAGGCGCGTGAGGCATATTTTTTTTTAATTAAAAATTACAACCGTCTCCACCAATCAAATTGCTTCTTTCCTTCATACCGGACCAATTTCTTCTCACTTGAACCCTCCCCTGTATATGTATATGTATGTATAAGGGTGTATTCAAATGTAAAATTTTGTGTACAAATCCTTAAAGTGTAAAAAACGTTTAATACGGATAAAATACGAGTAAAATTTAGCTCGCGTCGTTTTAAAAAAATCGTTTCGGCTATATACACCGCAAATCCACACGCTGTTAAGGACGTGTAGGTGGGTTTGCAACCACCCGAGCCCGGACGCATACGGGAGGGGGGCACGCATACGGGACCATAGTGATCCTGAGCAGATTCGGCTGCGCACACATACGGGAGGGGGCAGCCACAGGATGACCCTTCACAGCGTCGGTTTCTCCACATTGGGTACCTAGCCATCGCTGTCGCCGCGACTCTGTTTGTGGACAAGTCACAGAGCCGGATCCCATGGAAGATCTTCGGCCTTATTTAGGACATCCCCCGGACGGCCACCCTACATGGGCTGCAGGTGCCCTCGCATGTCTGTACAGGGGCCTAGGCGAGGCTACCCGAGCAGGTGCGAAGGGTATAGATAGCTGCACGCCGATTCTACATGTACGAGACCGCTGAATTAGAGTTATAGTTTACAAATATTTATATTATATGCTAACGACATTCTGTTTTGTGTCAAGGTATGGATATGGGCGTACTTCCCTCGCTTCCGAGGTGATTTCTCCAGCGATCCGGCTAGGAAGGACGACCCTCGCTTCTACGCGAAGTTCATCGCTCCGAAGGCGCCACAGCGCATGAAGGACGCGGCCAAGCCGGCGAAGGTGAAGAAGATGCGGGACGAGGTCGACCGCTTTAACGTCGCCGATGTATGTATTCGAGACTCTAACTATATGACATATATTTCGTAACTGTGAATTACGTCTGATTTTTTTAATTATAGGTGGAGTGGATGCCCTTTGGGCGTGATCTGGACTTCGACGGCCTGTACCGTCAGTCCACCTATCGGGGCACCATCACATTCTGCGGGGAGGAGGAGCCATATATGCCCGATAGGTGCCTTCGGTAGTTCGGACGAGTACAGGGGATCCCGCTACCCGTCATCCAGCCGAGTCAGGTCACCCGCAACGCCATCTTGAAGATCAAGTACGTCGCCGTGTTTGACCGCAAGCACAACAAGTGGCAGGACTTGCAGGACGAGGGTCGCTTCTACAGGCTGGCCGAGCACAGACGCATCAGCGAGGAGTGCCAGGCCGGTGTCACTGCAGATTACCTAGCTTGGTACGCGTCGCAGAGCCGGCCGTAAGTGCTGCCCACCACGCCACCCCATCCGGACCCTCCGGCGCCCGTCCACCCGATCGGCTTGGATCCATTGGTGGACCTGCCTCATCCCTCTGTTATCCCTCCGGCGGTAGCGGCCCGCTTGCATAAGCTAGAGGGCTATTGGAGGGCCCTGGCTACCGACCCTTGCATTGATCAGCTTTTAGACGAGGTGACGGAGATTTTGGATGAGGTTGTACGCCATCCACCTGGACATTGATGTACATTTATACTTTTACAGCTTTTGCAGTATCTATCTTTATATTATACTTTTATGTTACGGCTTTCGTATTTATTTCTATTTTTCTATCTCGAGTAGACTCCTCTCATTTCTTCTGAGTCATATTAAACGAAAATGTCAAGAACGAAAACGAAAACGTCAAGAACGAAAACGTCAAGAACGAAAATGAAAATGTCAAGAACGAAAACGAAAACGTCAAGAACGAAAATGTTAGGGAAGGGTAGTTAGTGTTTAGGGTTAGGGTTTAGGGTTTGGCTAGGGTAGTTAGGGTTTAGGGTTAGGGTTTAGGGTTAGGGAACGAAAATGCACGTCGTTGACCACGTGCCTGCACGTCGTTGACCACGTGCATGCACGTTCTGTTGGACGTGCACCTCCGCGTACCTTTAACGCAAAAGTGCCTATTTGAAGTGAAGGGGGATAGCTTGATTCCGCACTCCAAAACAAAGTCCGACTTCGTTTGATATATTCCTTCACCGTTAGAATCGCTATGGCCGAGTCGCAAAGCAATCATCGTCTCCAAGTTTGCCAGGTACGGATACGTTTCGTATAGTGAATATATTTTGTATGCCTTGCATTTTGTTCATATTTCCACTAATGTTATTGCAGTTTCGAGACTTCACCTCCGAGTTCTCGGACCCAAGGGTTTGGACTGACCGTGACAAAATGGTTACGCATTTCAAGGACTTGGGTCGGAGACACTGCATGATTTTAGTAATCAAGCGGTCTTGGACGGGGGCGTCGAACCGTCCAGGCGGGATGCTCCTTGCTTGCGAGCAGTATGGGGAGTACCGACCACGCGAGAGCAAGCTCCGAAGCACACAATCGAAGATAAACGGTTGCCCATTCTCTCTACACGAGCACGAAGCTCCGCCAGGTCACTGGGTTATGACGGTAACCCACGGTGTACATAACCACGGGCTTCCCACGAGCTTAAAGGGTCATGCCATCGCCAGACAGATGACAGAGGGGGAAAAGAAGATGGCTAGGTGGATGAAGGAAATTGGTACTCCTCCAAAAGCCATTGGGTACGGATTGAGGCAGTTAGATGAGACAAGCGTCACGTCATCGCGTTCCCTTACCAAAACGCTCAACATGATGGTCGCCGAAGAAAGGGGTAGTCGGACGATGACCCAAGATACCCTGCATCGTCTGCGGGAAAAAAGATACTACTACGAGTTCAGACAACATCCGGATGACGACAACATCTTGAGCGACCTCTTCCTAGCGCATCCTGACGGGATACAACTACTCCGACGGTTCCATTACGTCATCGTATTGGACAGCACGTACAAAACAAATGCGTAAGTTACTTAATTACGATTACATTATTGCACACATAGCCAATTATAAAGTATTGTACACGTAACATATTTACACTTGTAGATATGGGATTCCATTGTGCGAGGTGGTCGGGTTCACACCATCGGGCAAGACTTACTGCATCGCCTATGCCTTCATGTCGCACGAGAACGAAGACACATACGCTTGGGTGTTGCGTCAACTTCAGATCTTGCTTGGGACGATTCAACCTCAAGCTATTATGACTGATCGGGAGCTAGGTCTCTTGGCGGCGCTAAATGTTGTCTTCCCCAACGTCCAACATTTCCTTTGTTGGTTACACGTGACGAGAAGATGCGAGAAAGCTGCTCTGAAGATCACAAAGAATTTAAACCACGCTGGCACCTTGAAGGGCGATTGTTGGGGGTTGTTCCAATCGAGGTCGGAGGAATCATTCAACCGCCGTCGTCGGGCGCTACACGCTGCATGGCACCCATTCCCAGGTGTGGTGGCGTATTTAGAGGCGGTGTGGCTTCCGTACAGTAGGAACATCGTACGATGCTACGTAGATAACGTCTTCCATCTCGGCACCCATACGACAAACAGGTACACCTTACTTCATATCTCCCTTACAATATGATATGACATCAAACATTTAGTGGTACGCACTTCAATGAGTACAGAGTTGAGGGTCAACACAAGGTTCTGAAGGAGGCACTGCACTCATCGACTGGTGACTTTCGCATCGTGATCGATGCAATCCATAGAGTCAACGATTGTCAACTGCATGAGCTGCAGACTGCTTTGGAGATCGACCGCTTCAAATGGACAACAGCGGCGCATAAAGTCAACCTTTTTGATGAGGTAAAGACTTTAATCTCCAAAAAGTGCTTCGATTATCTGTACAAGATGTGGCAGGATGTCGTGAACCAAAACATTCCTTTGGAATGCACGGACCGACATTGGAGGGTTTGTTACGAGATCCCTTGTGTCCATGAGATTCAGGCATACGTCAACTCCGGTACTCCGATACCCGCCGAGGACATCCACTCGTTCTGGATGAATTTGTCATGGACTGATATCGACGACACCCAACTGCCGTATGATCTGTCATCTTCATACATGGCTTCCAACGATGTATGTGACGATGAGCTCCACCCACCCTCATCTGCAAGCGTCCGAAGGAAAGGGAGGCCTCGGGGGTCGAGGAATGCTTGTAGAACCAACCCGTTGCCATACGAGGAGTTAAGGGAAAGATTTGAGAGAGAAGAAGCATGTGCTGCTCGAAATGCTGCTCGACATCGTCCACAAGCGACCTCAGCTCGACGTGGACGTGATGATGTGTTCGGAGGGTTCAACTGGGGTCGAAACAACGTTGATCCCTTCATGCTCGGTCATATTGAGGGTGTGAGGGACACTGTTGGAGATGGTCATTGTGGCTACCATGCTTTGACGTCATTGACATCACCGATTGGCGAGTCTGCTTTCCCGGAACTCAAAACGTTATTATGCAATCACTTGGAGGATCACGCCGATCTCTACGCCGATTGTTATATGGGAGGGTACCCATTCCAGCAGTTCGTCGACTACCAAAGATGGGCGAGACCTGTGCATGGTGATAGTAGACGGTGGATAGAGCTACCCATCATGGGTTTAGTATTTGCAACGGTATATCAGATTCCTCTCGTCATCCTAGCTTGGCATCATCCGTTCACATGTCTCCCCATGACCTCGCCGACACCTGCTAACAACCCTCAATCAGCAATCCTTGGTTTAGCCTGCATCGGAAACCAAGACCATTTTGCCGCGGTACGACTTCAAACGTCTTTTTTTATTACCTATTCTTGCTTTTCATCTATATGTCAATACTTTAACTCTAATTTTCTGTTCTCATAGATCTGGTTGCGTCCTAACGCTCCTATTCCGCCGCCTCCACCAGAATGGGTCGCACATCATCAACCGAGCGTCGAAGGATGGGATGCTCCGTTTCAAGCTCAGTTTGAGAGATTTCGAGCCTTACGTGTCGAGTTCGGTCGCCCTTTGCACTTTTCCAAGATTTTATTCCACCAGTTATTAAAATTATGGATGTAAACCTTTTTTCCCGTTCCTTGTAACATTATTCGTATATTATCCGAATGAAAACCTTAACAATTATTGCTTTCCATTTAATTAGACCCTAAATTCTTCAACTACACTAGCTAAAACCCTTCAATTTTTTCAATTAACAATAAAAAACACTCGGAAACCCTAAACGCGAAACCCTAACTAGGGTTTGCTCCTTAACAACGTGCAAATATTACACGTTGCTTTCGACGTGCAAACCCTAGTTTGCTAGTCGACGTGCACAGTTCCACCCATTGTTATCGACGTGCAAATCCTTAATCACTATTTACGGTGTATCTATCAACCTCCATTAAAAATCATATATTTAAGGGGTGATTTTGACTAATTTTGCCTGCTTCTTTTTCAGTCTTCACGACTTCACGACGTTTCAGAGCGAACAACAGGCGAAAAGCGATCAGAGGGCGATTCGGCAGAGCGAGCAACAGGCGAACAGCGATTAGGGCGATTCGGCACCGGTAGCTTCTCTCGACCTCCACTCCGGCGACCTGCGAGTCTGCGAGTTTCCCCTCCGCGGCGGCTCCACTGCCGGCTGATCCGCATCTTCTCCCAGACCCTGCAGACCCTCTTCTTCGACAAAATCTTGCTTCGGTTAGTTCTTTAACTCTTTAAACTCAATATGGCTAATTTTAAGTTCTCAGACTTATAATTTGATTGTTTTTAGTTCAACTGATAGAATTGAGGGTGAATTTAGCTTACAATTTGTAGATTTGAGAATGAATTTGGGATATATTTCGATTAGGGTTTGTTAATTTCTTGATTGTGGTTTGGAATTGATGAATGGTGGTTTGTGCCTTGGATATTCTAATTTGATTGTTTTTAGTCCAATTGATAGAGTTGAGAATGAATTTAGCGTAGATTTGATAATCATATTGGGATATATTTCGATTAGTGTTTGTGGATTTTTTGATTGTGATTTGGAATTGATGAATGATTGTTTTGTGGATAAATAGTGATTAGGAATTGATGAATTGAGAATGATTGTGATTTGGAATTGATAAATTGTGGTTTGTGGGCATGTTGCTTCATTGAGAGTGATATTTTTGAAACCATTGACAATGAAGTTATTCTCAAACACTCGCAGGATGGCTTTACCGCCTCTATCGCCAATTTGAACTTGTTTGTAGTTGTAGTATTTGAACTTTTTTGGAGACTAGTGGTTTTGGAACTTGTTTGTGCAATTTCCTCGTGCGAACTATTGCACTGTTGAACTTATATGTAGTTTGTAGTATCATTTTATCAACGTTCTGCTAAATTTAGCCCCCCGAGTTCCTGGATCTGCCACTGTCCTCTCCTATGTGCGATTTGCAGATCTAGGGTTTCTGTATCCTGCTTCCTTTTTCTGTGTGATCTATGGCCTTTTTCTGTTTGATTTGCGTTGTCTTGCTGCCACCATCCTCTTCTCTGTGCGATTTTCGTTACTTCTTGTTGTTGTTCTTCATTTTTTTTACTGCTGAAACTGGTTGAATTTTGGAGCTTACTAGTATTTGTTTGTGAAATTTGGTTCAGGTGGCTGTTTTTGTTGGAGTTCTGACTACAGCCATTAGGTATTATACTCACTCCCTTTAGTTCCCATACCAGTTCATAATAATGATCTTGTTCCCATTTTCTATAGGTCCATTTAAAGCTGCTTTCTTTTTCATATGTTGAATCATGTTTTTTGTATAATTAAATGAGCTAATCTTGCTTATTGTCATGATACAATGGCATTTTGATAAGTCTTTTAATATGTGCTATCTGAATTGGTAGGAAAAGGTGTGAAGCTTTATGTTATAAGAATTGGTGTGCCAGCTGCTGTTACGTTGTTGCTGCTGTGGTACTACTGCATCAGGCGGGGCGTCGTTTTTTTTTTCGTTCTCATAAGATAATCTGAACACAAGTTGATTTAGAAGACTATTCTTTTGAAAATGCACCAAATTTAGTTTGGATATGGAACTTGATAGGTGTTTTTCTTGGATGTTTGATACATTGTGCGAAACCCCAAGTTAATGAGAGGTTTTAGGTGTTTTTCTTAAAGCTACCACTGTTTTTCTTACACACTATTCTTGATGGCACATTAGAGATAGTAACTTTTTTTTATCACAAGATCATCTGGATATATTATACAATAAGCTTGTGAACTGTATTACTCCACTCTGTGTGTTTTGGTGTTATCTAAGATAATTTTTTGATGCTCCTGCAATGGTCACCATGTTGATTGTATAATATGATACATCATGTTCCCAAGTCTCCTACCCCCCATCAGACCCCTCCTCATCTCGTCTGCTCTCTCTCCCTCATTCTCATTCTGTCCGGACACTCTCATCAGACTCCCTCATTGTGGTGATTGTGACGCCCTCACAGTGGTGATTGTTTGGGTCAGTTTAGAATTTTCTAGTCTTTATGTGAGTCTTTTGCCTTTATGGTATTCATAAAGTTCTGCTACATACTCCTGAGGTTAGCGAATGGGAAAGGGGGTATACCCCCCTTTTATTTTAGTCAAGTGATTAAATTGTGAAATTGCTATCGGTTTTGGTTTTGATTTTGATTTTAATTGGGATTTAGGACTCCGAGTCCTTAGTCTCATTGAGATTGGTTTCTATTAAGAGGTTAGCTATTTGGATAAACTTATCTAAAGCTGTGGCTTGTGTTTTGGTGGTTTTATTGCTGTTGTTGTTGGGTGTTGTTCTATTTGGATGATGCTTCAAGTAAAATAAATTGTGAATTGGTATATAAACTATTACTTGGATCCGTTCAATCGGAACAGCTGAACCCTTTTGATTTCGATTGTCGAGCTTGATTAGGGTTTTGTTTGGGGAAATAGGGAACTGGGATTCGGGTGTTTGATTAGGGGTTTGTGTTTGCTGAAATGGGGAAGTGGTATCCGGTGTTTGTTTGTAATTTTGACTAATTTCTATTAAACCATATGATCTTATTTTGTTTTCAAGATCAATCTATTTAAGTTGTTTTTTTTAATATGGTTTTGTTTTTGGAATCGACGAAGTCCTCATCTCATTACTTTCTTTGTTGGCCAATGGATTTTTTAAATAGATATGTCTAGGACATTTATAAGTGATGAATGGAACATTGAGGACTTTTCACCAGAGAGATTGACAAGCAACCAATTTAATATTGGTGATCTGACATGGTCCATCAAGCTTAAAAAAGCCGAAGGTCAACTGTTGTTCTCCCTCAATCTTGTCACCCAACTTTCAGGTATGAGAAAAAATTATTTGTTGTTCGTTACTTGCTATCGCATCTCTCCCTAGACACGCACAAAAAAAACAATATTGAATTTGATATTTATAGATAGTTAGAAGTGACTATATATATCAATCAAACTTTATATTACTATTGTACCAATACTATCTATTATCCAGAAGTTTTGACTTGCTATTGTTTTCCCAAAGTTTAATTTTGATTAGATGGTAGTTCAAACTATACCTAGTACAAATAGGTTCAACTTCCCCTTAAATAGAGCAAGTACAATATTTTCTTGTATATCTCAAATAGATAGATTTAAAATTATAACATGACAAGTTTTATCTTCGATTTGTGTTCTAACAGAGGAGAGCCATCTTGTTCTATTTACACTAGCCCTATCCGAGGATCCAGTTAGGCGGGCAGGTATGTTCAATTCTGAGTATTATATAGTGTATACATTTTTATCTCTCCATTCATTTCCTTTCTTTATTTATCATATATTATCGTTAAAAACAAAAAATGCTCATTCCACTTGTAAATCAGATCTTAAAATTTGTGACATTTTGCAGATGTACTTTATGAATTTACGGACGAAAAGACAACCGTAGACAAATTAGTTGATGTACATGTTGTCTGTCCTCTTAAACTCACATATAAGCTCCAAATTATCGACAGGTGAATAACTATTTCATATTTTACAAACCCCCCCCCCCCCCCCCCCCCCCCCCCCCCCCCCACAGATAAAGAAATTTACCAAAAAAAACATTTTTTAACATATAATGTGTAGGGATGAACTCCGTCATCTGAGGGGTTGCCTTGACTTCAAGGATTGGCAAGGTCTTGTCTGTTTTTATGGGAAGGAAGTTGAATCTACTCTCAAGCAGTTTATTGATGAAGAGAAGAAGGATAAAAGAGAGATTATTGGACAACATTGGTCAATGTATTTTCTTTCTTTATTTTTATAGTTTGTATGCCTTTTTTAAAGTTAGTTTAAAGCCAAATTATAATAAGCTTTGGTAGATTGTCCAAATTTAGCTTCAATCATGGTGTTTACTTTTAGCTCATTTTTCTGAAATTGAAAGTAATCTCCTTAAATTAGTTTTCTTACTGTTTGGCATAATGAATATTGAGATTAGTAAACTTTTTTCTTGTACAACGGTAGTGGTTGTTTATATGAGTACTTGACCCACTAATCAGTATGACAAACTTTATGCAATAAAAAACACACAGGAGGATAAAAGATCTTTTTTTATATAGTTGAGAATTTGAGATCACGATGCTCTTTTTTCTTTGAGAAAATTGTATAATTTTTTGCGTAGTTCCTATAATATAGAATAACATATAGAATTTGAGATCACATGCTCAAAAGACATTTGAAGATTGAATTATTTTCTTGAAATATATTATTTGATTATATCGACATATTTTAATGTTGGTTATTGGCTTTACATTTTGCAGATTTTGTGCTTATTGGAATAGAAAGATGGAGTCACAAAGTTTGATAGCGAGACTCAAGCCAGGGACAGACACAAAGGATATAGTTGATGATCTTTTGAAAGCACTACAAATCACGCATCTAGTGATTGTGGAATCCTTATGTTTGGTGGCGAGTAGACTCAAGAATGATGGAGTTACGAAGATGGATGAAGATGGAGATATCGTAGTAGACACGTGCAATTTTCTTTACTATTTCCAAAAGGCTTACGAGGTAATCACTTTACATGATGCAGTTTTTAGTTGATTGATTTCATACATGAAATTGCATGAGTAGCTTGAAAGCTACTCACAAATTCATATTAATTTCTTTTAAATAGTGATTGCCTTGTTCTTCGAATATAAATTTCTTTTTGATAATTTGTTGTATTGAGGTTATCTAGCATTAAATATGTATAAATGGTTTGTTGATGTAGGACACACATGGGGATGAGATTGATGGAAGTATTGGACATGTGCTAAAATTGGCCCGTTGTTCAATTCAACTAATGGTTTTCGAAAAAGTTGTGAAGGGTTTTGATGAGATGATGGGGTAAGTTTATAATGTTCATTTCTGGAAGGCTTTAATCACAATAAATTGACATAGGTGGAATCATTTTAACTTTATTTCGAGCCATCGTGTGTGTGTGTGTTAAAATGTATATATTTTTTAAATTCAGCTTTCCCAAGAAGGGAGCGAACAAGAATGAACAAATCAAATCCCGTTTGATGGCTCGAAATAAAGTTAAAATGATTCCACCTAAGAAGAAAATAAGCCAGGAAGAACTTGAAATATCCAAAAAAGCAGCTGAAGAAAGGGGCAATCTACTGATCAAAGAAGAAGAGGATGCAGCAGCCAAGAAAGGAAAAGGCAAGGCAGGCCCAAGCCGCTCAACTGATCAAAGAAAGAGCAAGGTAAAAAGAAGTTATGAATGTATATGCATCAGTGAGGTCAATTATTTAATGTAAGGGTTGTTTTGCAGGGTCATCGAAAGGGAGTGGGTGTGGAGCCTACGGGAACAGATAAGATGGGTCCTCGGAGGGGAAATCAAAGCACTCTTCTTGCAAGAGTAGGAAACTGAAAAGAGTAAAAAGGGGGTGGTATTAAAGTTTAAGACAAAAGCAGATGGAGTCATGGATGGCATTACTTTGCTCAATAAGTTCTGTTGTGTTGCAACAATTATAGGAAATCTAGTTGATCTGGAAGGAAAATGGAAGAGGATTTGGCTTGAAATTTCTATGTCCAGTAAGTTCTATCGCGTTGCAACAATTATAGGAAATCTAGTTGATCTAAAAGAAAAATGGAAGAGTATTTGGTTTGATTGGAGTTATGTTGAGTATGGCTTTCAGTTAATCCCTGTGGAAAACAATTGGTTTGAAATTAAGTTTGATGTGGAAGAGGATAAAATGAAAGTTTTGATCAATAAGATGGGAAAGCTCATGTTGTTAACCACACTTGTTGTGTACGACAATAGATGCTTCCACACAGATAATAAAAGAAATATAAAACAAACAGTTAATAAAAGAAATCAAAAGAGGATACTGAGAGGGTCGTCTGCCATTAACTTTGTGAGCATAGTAAACACATTACCCTCTGTGGGAGGAGATCAAATAGCATACTTTAAAGATGGCAACTCCACTCTCTTAGGAGAATCTCAACAAAGACACGAGGCAGGTAAGTCTTTTTATTTGCTATTTGGAAGGCAAATTAGTAGTGCTAACAACACATTTATGCAAGGAGAGAATTAGATGCACCTGTTTATGGGACAACATTTTTTGGTTTTTTGTTAGCTTTAATTTTCACAACTATAAAAGTAAAATTGAGAATAAATCATACCCGACTGATCGGGGAAACAAAATCACCCTCTGCAAGGGTAGCAAATACTCTCTGCTACGAGGAAGAGAGAGGGGATCCCTAGGCTTTTATACGTGGGATAGATTAGGTTGGGTAGGTTAGTGGGCTTCAAGCCCAAAATCAATTTAAAACCAAACCCCGATTAATTAAATTAGTTTAGTTAGTAATTTTATAAAAACCCGAGGCAACTTAAAAATAACATAAATTAATATGTCATCAAATAAAATATGGCCAAGCCATATTTACGTAAAATAATTAGGCATAAAATGATATAAAATACTATATAATAAATATATTATATAGTTTTTGCATAAAATTCATAAAATCAAAATTGTGGATTTTACATTATCCACCTCTAAAAATAAGTCTCGTCCCTGAGACATAATATAAAATATACATATACTTAAAATCGGAAGTCCAAGGACCATCTTACAGATTTAGCCAGAACCCTACAAGCGTCCATGCAGAGTAAGTTCCTACCCAATCTTAAGCATGGTCGGAGCGACTCAATCAGTCTTAGCTAGAACGCCTCAGGTGCCCCCGAAGTGTTCCCGCACCAACTTCTCAATTCACTGCAACTTCGTGTTTGAAACAGTTAGATTCCCCGATTTTTCACGATTTTAAACACGGAAACCTTACATCATCGCATAGATCTTCCGGAGAATGACACAGCTGTAAAAAGGTGGTCTGCAAAGCGTCAGCGTCAATCGCATTGGCATCGATCAACATATCATGGGGGGAATTAGGTCACACTTAGCGAGAAAGAGGCGGTTACGTGCGCAGAGCGGCCATATCCGGATTCGTAACTCTCAGGATTCTATCGCAACGGTAACGGTGGCTAATTTTAAAAACTTGCGCCCTAAGTTATTCGATTCGCATATAGAATTTAGGATAGTACGCCGCGCGTACTATCCACTTCTAAGGATTAAACGCTTATTCGAAGTTAGAACTTTGGATAGTATATCGCGCATACTATCCACCTCTAAGGACTAAATTCATATTCGCATCCCTAGATTCTGTCATTCATACGATCAAAATGTGTATGCATACAGTGCCTAACTGGCAGCAATCATCAACCAACATACAAACATCATCAATATAAACAAACATCTATCTCATACAAGGACACAACGGTCCGTACAACGATGGCTATAGACACATCTATCTCCTAGATGTAAACATGATATCTACCCGAGGCTCTACAAAAACCACCAACAAGGTATCTATAACACTCCCGTAGGTCGTTCTCATGTGCTCTTCGGTCTCCCATGTGACCACTAGATAAGAAGCATCGGAAGAGAACGGTTCCTCACTCCGGCTAAATTAGGGGCAAAAGTGTAATTTCACATGATTCAACAACTTAGGTAATAAAGAATGAATGTGATTTAATAGATGACTAACTTAGTACCCCGTGCATTGCACGGATCTTTGTTTTAAAATATATGTTTATATAATGTCGTTCATTATTTTTGACATAAATATTATAAGTATCACAATGTAATAAAAAAAATAAACATTCTCTAACATATTGAATACTAAAATAAATAAATATGCTAAATAATAAGAAACTTTAAGCATTAGAATAAAGTATCAACATAAAGTTATGCAATATTGGTAAAACTTGTAAATATTATTAGTATCAATATAATGCTAATAATATTAGAATAATAATGAAACTAAATAAATAATGCAATTTAAAAAATAAACCTAAACAATAAGTTTGAGATACAGTTGAGCTAATTAAAAAAATTGAATCTTTCAAATGGATCAAAGTATATAATGGTGATAATGTTTTGTCATGTAGATGATGTTTTGGTAATCAAGAAAGGTGGAATGAATTTTCTTCATGAATCACGTTGATATAGAAATAATTATATGAAAAAATTAAATCCATTCCACCGGGGCCGACCCTAGGGATTTTATTTTTTGATCGATAAAGATATTGATATTGATGGTATAATTAGCAACATAAACATAAAAAGTTATAAAAATTAAAATTAGATGGAAAATGTAATGCATTTTCTTCATGAAGAAATTAAATCTATTCCACCTGGGCCGGTCCTAGGGATTTTATTTTTTGATCAATAAAGATATTGATATTGATGGTATAATTAGCAACATAAACATCAAAAGTTATAAAAATTAAAATTAGATGGAAAATGTAATGCATTTTCTTCATGAAGAAATTAAATCTATTCCACCTGGGCCGGCCCTAGGGATTTTATTTTTTGATCAATAAATATATCGATCTTGATGGTATAATTAGCAACATAAACAATAAAAGTTATAAAAATTAAAATTAGATGGAAAATGTAATGCATGACAGGAAAATCTTTGATTTTAATCAACCGAGAAGATCAAAAATTTGTTAAGATATGTGTGAAAATCAAAGATTTGTTATTACCAAAAAAATTCAAAGATTTGTTAAGATAAATATGATTTAATTTGTATCTTATCCAGAGAATATCTAAACCAACCAAAAAAAATATCGAGAATATCTCAACTGATTTTGTATTTAAAGGAATTAAAAGAAAATGCAAAAAATTGAGAAAATTACATGTATGATTTTAAATTTAAATTAATGAATAATTTAAATTTAAAATCCTACATTAAAGGAGAAGGCGCCCAATACCCAATTTCAATAAATCGAAACTAATTAAAAGATAGACAACATAAAATACGAAGGAATCATTAATTGGTATGCCTAAAGACTAATTCGCTTAAACACACTAATGCTATAAAGGATGGAAAAAAACTAACAAAAGGTGATCTATTTATTAGATGAAGTGTGTACAGATATGATGATGATGATTTTTATATCTTTTTGATTTCGTAGTCTAGGACTTTCCGAACGGTAGTCACCGAAGTTGAAATATAACAAACCTAAAGACAAATAGTAAACACACTAATCAATCTCACTACCAAAATAAAATAAAATAATCAATCTTTAAACACAAATACCTTTTCATCTATCAAAATAATGTCAATCGAATGAACCGTTCCAGGACCAGTGTAGCTTAGCGTTTTCGACATTCTTAAAACACGAACAATTATATTCCATCGAATTCTTGAGGTGTTTTCTTGTTGTGGTAGTAACTCGTCCAGGTAATGAAATTGGCCATCGCCTAAAAAAATCAGTTTTATAATAAAGAATCAATGAAGTGAAGAAGATGATTGCAGTGTTAATAAATTAACTACTTAACGATAATAGATTATAGGGATATAATATTTAACATACCTCTCCTTTTCACATTACCGTTGTTCTCTATGGGCGTCTTGCCTTTGTTTTTTGACATTGCGCGCGTGATTCTCTGCATATAGCCGCAATTAGATCAAAGAATGCATAATTATCTAAAAATGCTAAAAATCTCAGCATGAACACAAATTGGGATAATAGCTAGTCTCAAAGAATTAACACATTGGGATAATAGCTAGTCCCAAAGAATTAAAATGAAGAGAGCACATACAGAAGATTGACATCACCTTAGTCTTGTTCAACCGGTTGTCTGAGGGGATCCAAATAAATCAATTAAACAAATTTGTTCAAGAATTTAAATGAAGATAGCACGGAAAGGGGATTGACATCAAGTTGATTTTTAAAGATTTAGCCGGTTAGGATCTCCTCTAAATTAGATTAGATAAGTTTAGATTTGAACGATAAATTAACAAACAATTAAAATAATTCAATTAAAAATTAACAAACAATTAAAATAAATCAATTAATCTTCAAAATACAAAAAAATCTACCGATAGCAGGTTGAGGGGATCAAAATCAATCATATATATTTACATCACGTTGATATTTGAAGATTTGGTTAGGATCTCCTCTAAATTAGATAAGTATAGATTCTAACAGTAAATTAACAAACAATTAAAATAAATCAATTAAAAATTAACTAACAATTAAAATTAATCAATTAATCTTTAAAAAAAAAAGCATAGCCTCATCCAAATCAATCCTATATATTTACATCACCTTGATTTTTTAAGATTTGGTTAGGATCTCCTCTAAATTAGATTAGATAAGTTTAGATTTTAACAATAAAATAACAAACAATTAAAATAAATCAATTAAAAATTAATAAACCATTAAAATATATCAATTAATCTTACATTAAAAAAAACGCTACATTAAAGGAGAAGCCGCCACATGTCGTAGACGACTTCTCCTTTAGTATTATAACTAGTATAGTACCCGTGCCCGAGGCACAGGAGTATATGAACACATTGTTATCAATATGATATACTTGGTTTTTCTAACTTGCAATCTTGTAACATACTTTTTTATAAATTTTGAATTCAGAAAATATTATATGAGATTAGGTAATTTAATATTTTTAGGCAATCTATTTTCATATCTAGATTATCAACCATAATTGTTTCAATTGATGTTGTCATTCCTCATCTCTGTATTGATTTTCATCATCCTCTTCATCACTTTCATATTTGATATATACGAAGTATTATATTTCTCTTATAATCCTCTTTATCCCAATCTCAATCTTCCTTTAACTTCTTCGGCTAAATAATCCTCATTAGCTTCATCACATACCAAATATTCCTTTTTTTTCTGGTACTGTATGTTTAACCATTCTTATATTGTTATAAATAATCCTCATTAATTAGCTTCACGGCTTCACCACACACCAAATATTCATTTTTTTCGAATCATGTTAACTCGGCATAGTTTTCGGGAAACTGAGTAACTTTAGCAAATTACCCATAGTATAAATATTCAGTTTATTGTTAAAAATATTGAATAATCCCATTTATATTTGTTGAGACGTAGCAAAAAATGGGATATAAGTTGTTACGGGTAAAAAAAAATCCCACCAAATTTTACTATAAGTAGAAAAAAATAATCTCACCAAATATTCAGTTTTATCAAATCCTTGTGTTCTAGACTGCAATCTTTTTGTTTGTAAATAGATAAACTTTGGATTTTAACAAATAATTTTTACATTTAACCCTCGTCAATTTCCATTTGAAAAAGCATATCCTTCGTCAATTTCGATCAGAAAAAATTACATAGAAGAAAAACGAAGAGTATTTGACAGTCGACGATATTGGCAAAAAGGTGACGATCTCTAGATACCCAGGAGCAGCATTGCTACTTCTCTTTGATACCCTGCAACCCAGAACTTTAATGTGGTAACAATGTAATCTTTTCTTTTTATATGGTGGATTATGTTATATAGGTGAATGTACAAACTTCAATCATGGTGAAGAGAGGAAACGAAGACGATGATGAGCTTTATATTTTATTTTTTAATGATTATTATATTTGATTGTTAGTATAATGAAATTAAAGATGGTATAGTATAAATTATGGACCAATTGAATGATTAAATATATGAGGATGTGATGTATATAAGTATTTGATAGACACGTAGCACTTTAAAAGTGAGTCGTCACGTGACAGCAAAAACAACTATATAAATAGATAAAACTACTTAAATAGATAATAGATAGGTATATAGATTAATAGATTTAGAAAAGGTATATATAGTAATTTTTCATCAAATTTTCAAAATGTAATCAATGAATAACTACGTAGAAATGTAGAATGAGTTATTAGTTAGTTCGATAATTTAATAAGACTTCGAAATGTGGAGGAGACAACACATAAATAATTGATTTGATTTTAAATGCTAATAAAACACCATTATTCACATACGTAGTATAAGAAAACCTTTTAACATGTAAAAATTAGCAAAAATTAACTCGAATGACATGAAGGTAAAAAGGTGAAAGACATAAATTTACTCCTCAAAATTGGCGATTCATGAAATTCAATTTTACAAACATAAGGATCTTCAACATTATTGTAGATGCATGAACTTCAATTTCACAAAAATAATACTGATTTAAAGAATATAATGAATTAAAATCCTTATAAACCATATATATACTTCAACATACCATAAAATCAATAACGTATACGTATACCTTGAATAGGTAAATCAATAACGTATACGTATACCATACTATAAAAATATGCATGGAAATATAAAACAATTAGTATTAAAGATAAAACCATATGTGTATACCATTACGTACCACAACTAACTTGACCGTAGAAGCCAACGACCTATGATCCAAATACAACCTTAAGACTATGATGATCGGTCCTGCTTGTTTCATTCCTATTCCTGCAATAAAAAAATCAAACAGCTAATAATAAACACAAAGTTAGAAAAATCAAGTAGAAAGAGGTATATATAAACAAAATCATACAGGAAGAGGTAGAAATAAAATCATGTGCGTAATTGGTTATTTGGGAAGATGGGTGAGATCAATTAGATTTTGAGGATTGATATTTATAGGAATAAGGGTCGAGATATGATATTATTTTTCGTTTAAATTTATGATTTTGATTCATGTATATCAGTTAGGAGAAAATCTTTATCAAATTTATAATTTGTAAAATTTAGTTATTTGATTTTTAATTGTTAAAGAGGGACACACAAATCATTACAATTAATAAATTTAAAATGGATCATTATCTTCAACCAATTAAATTGAATAATTAAAAGTGGGACCACGATTGATATTAAGTTGCTATGTAAGCCAAATTTTAAGGTAAAACTGCCATGTGGCATGGGCAACATCTGTTTTAGTATTATATTAGATATTAGATATTAGATATAGATAGATTATGTCTAAATTTATATATAATGGGTGGTTCATTAAAAATCAAAGGGTGATTTTGACTAATTTTGCCTTTTAATTAAGGCTTCTTTTTCAGTCTTCACGACTTCACGACATTTCAGAGCGAACAACAGGCGAAAAGCGATCAGAGGGCGATTCGGCACCGGTGGCTTCTCTCGACCTCCACTCCGGCGACCTGCGAGTCTGCGAGTCTCCCCTCCGCGGCGGCTCCACTGCCGGCTGATCCGCATCTTCTCCCAGACCCTGCAGACCCTCTTCTTCGACAAAATCTTGCTTCAGTTAGTTCTTTAACTCTTTAAACTCAATATGGCTAATTTTAAGTTCTCAGACTTATAATTTGATTGTTTTTAGTACAACTGATAGAATTGAGGGTGAATTTAGCTTACAATTTGTAGATTTGAGAATGAATTTGGGATATATTTCGATTAGGGTTTGTTAATTTCTTGATTGTGGTTTGGAATTGATGAATGGTGGTTTGTGCCTTGGATATTCTAATTTGATTGTTTTTAGTCCAATTGATAGAGTTGAGAATGAATTTAGCGTAGATTTGATAATCAATTTGGGATATATTTCGAGTAGTGTTTGTGGATTTTTTGATTGTGATTTGGAATTGATGAATGATTGTTTTGTGGATAAATAGTGATTAGGAATTGATGAATTGAGTATGATTGTGATTTGGAATTGATAAATTGTGGTTTGTGGGCATGTTGCTACATTGAGAGTGATATTTTTGAAACCATTGACAATGAAGTTATTCTCACACTCGCAGGATGGCTTTACCGCCTCTATCGCCAATTTGAACTTGTTTGTAGTTGTAGTATTTGAACTTTTTTGGAGACTAGTGGTTTTGGAACTTGTTTGTGGAATTTCCTCGTGCGAACTATTGCACTGTTGAACTTATATGTAGTTTGTAGTATCGAAGTGGTAAGATGGATTTTATCAACGTTCTGCTGAATTTAGCCCCCCTCCCCCAGGAGTTCCTGGATCCGCCACTGTCCTCTCCTATGTGCGATTTGCAGATCTAGGGTTTCTCTATCTTGCTTCCTTTTTCTGTGTGATCTATGGCCTTTTTCTGTTTGATTTGCACAAAAAACCAATATTGAATTTGATATTTATAGATAGTTAGAAGTGACTATATATATCAATCAAACTTTATATTACTATTGTACCAATAATATCTATTATCCAGAGGTTGACTGAGAGTTTACACCTGCTCAAAACTCGAGTACTAGCTGAGCATGAGGAGGGTTGGGCTGCACTAGATCAGCAACATCACATCTTGAGAGAGAGGACTATTTCTAAAGAGCAACGTCTTGCACTGTTGACGGATATAGAGCAGATTGTTGAGAAGAGACACTCGGAGTTGGATGATTTGGAGAGGGAGGCCTCTCTGGTGGAGCGTTGGACCGCATTACATGGGCGGCGCATCACCATTACTCATAGATTTTCACAAGTTTGCAACCGTAAGTATAGATTGGCTGAGCGGGAGTGGCTGCTTGAGCAAAGGCACGAGGCTGTATATCAGTTGGAGAGCCTTTTACAAACATGGCACGACCATCTTACCTATCAGGAATATGGTCATCTAGAGTGTATTCATGACCTCCTCTATTACCGACTCTGCAGTCTACATTTGATTCACCTCGAATGATAGGTTTTCACAAGTTTGCGTCCGTAAGTATAGATTGGTGGAGCGGGAGTGGCTGCTGGAGCATAGGCATGAGTAGACGTGGTCACGGGTCCGACCCGCCGGATCGACAAGGGTTATGTGACCCGGCGGGTCGGCCACGTGGCACCAAATCGGGTACCCAACGGGTTTTGCGGGTCGACCCACCGGGTCAACCATTTTTTTTTTAAAAAAATTGTTTTAAACCCAAAATAAAACTCAACTCAAGTCTTTCAACACACTTTCGAAATGGAAAGATTTAAGGTTGACAAAACATGGTATGTGAATATATATATATATATATATATATATATATATATATATATATATATATATATCTTCCTTCCACTCCCATCATTTCATCACACTTTAGATGTGGGAAAGAAAAAGTTGGATTGTGGGAATGACAAGTAGGGTATGAGGATCTATATATAGAGAAAATAGAGGTATATAGCCCACTTTCGGTGTGGGATAGAAATATGAGATATGAAAGATAATGTGAGAAATTGATGTTTCGACGAATCAAATTATATGATGTAAAATGTAATGTAATTAAATTCTTTGGATTATATGGTGGAATATAATGTAATTTAAGTATTTGGATTATATAATGTAACATATAATATAATTAAAGTGTTTACCTCTTAGGATTTAATGAAATGAATAACACATGATGATGATACAATATATCAACTTATGTTGGATTAATCTTTCTATTTAATTTAATTGATAGTTGTGTTGATCCATTAATCAATCATAAGTATTTTATTTTACTTGCATTATTATGTTAATTTCTTGATCAAAAGTTGAATTAGCCACATGTTGTGTATACACTTAATGATGATGTTATTAAAATTACATACTTGGGTTACTTGTTATGACATGAAAAGACACATTGAAAAAGTATTGCCAATATTATATTTCATTCTTGTGTTTGAAAATAAGAAGTTCTATATCATTTTGAAAATAAACGAAAACTTGACATTAAGGACCTAAACCATACAAGTGTAACAGCTTTATCAATAACAATATTTGTATTATTTGAAATTATACCATAAAGACTCATAACTTAGTATCATATAGAATGATATAGAATGATTTAATAGTGGATCCACCAAATAACACAAATGTTTAAGGTATTTTGTTGAACTTCACACTTTCTTGTTACCCGTTCGTTATTTCTTTCATAATTAATAGGTAAAATATTTTTTTTAAAAATAATATTTATATAAAGTGTAGTACTAATGTTTGTATATGATAAAAATTTATAAGTATGGATTGACATGAAAAAACCGAATGGTAGAGATTGAAGACATGGTGTAGTTTCTACCCTTCTTCTTGTCCCACATTGAAAACTAGAGAAAAGAGGGAAGGGTGCTAAGTCTATAAAAGGAGAAGCATGGGGTTCATTTGTCTCACATTGCCATTGCATATTAGTTTATGTAATATTATGAATTATTCTAAGAATAATTTATATAATTTACATAATAATTATAAATTTATTTTATTAAAAATAAATTAATTTTTTTTTTAAAATGACGGGTTGATCTGGCGGGTCACGTGTTATCTTTTCCCCGACCCTAACCCTGACCTTTAACCCGAGCTGACCCTCGGACCCGTGGACCCTGACCCGGCGGGTCACGGGTCGACCCGCCTGACCCGTGACCCGTGGCCATGTCTAGGCATGAGGCAGTAGATCAGTTGGAGAGCCTTTTACACACATGGCACGAACATCTTACCTGTCATGATTATGGTCATGTAGAGTGTATTCATGACCTCCTCTACTACTGACTGCAGTCTACATTTGATTCACCTTGAGTGATTGGTTTTCACAATTTTGCGACCGTAAGTATAGATTGGTGGAGTGGGAGTGGCTGCTGGAGCAGAGGCATGAGGCAGTAGATCAGTTCGAGACCCTTTTACACACATGGCACGACCATTTGATTCATTTTGTTCCCGATGCACTTTAGTATATCTTCAACATAATCATACAACAACATAGTAGTCTCTCAACATAGTAATAGTATATTACTGACCTAATTAAAGAAGTTTCTAACTTTTTGTTGTGAATTGAATTAGTTTTGTGTGAAGGGTTATGAATCTGATTAGTTTTGTATCAAAGGGGAAAGACACTATAGGTTGATTTCTAAAAATGCCATTTGAAATGTTGTATATCGAAGGATTGATTTTCATCGAATTCCTAACAAATTAGACTTTAACGGCTCTTGCATATAAAAATCTAATTTGTTTCTACTCCTTTTTTAGTGTTTAAAACTTAAGTGGTTAAGAATGAATTCCTTTGGCTTTCGCATAGGGCTAAACACATAGAATAGATGATAAAAATATGTAATTTACGGATTTATAATTTAAATATATCAACTTATTGTTGGGATCCCCCCAACCCTAGAAGAGAACAACCAACACAGAAACATGGGGAACAAGAACATCTTTATTGAACTAAAAGCTTACAAACGAATTCCTCCTTTCTCCTTCCAATCGGCCACTTCGGGGCCAATCCGGCGCCCCTTGCTTGGAACCTTAAACCTAGGACATAAGACCTCTATTTATACTAACTCCTAAGATTATTCCCCAACTAAATAAAATATTTGAATAATAATAAAAATAAATAATTTCCCCCAAGTAAAAGATGTGTTGTCCACGGAAAATCTCCAATTGTCTTCACTGATAAGAAATGATCGGATAAGTGTGATTTGCCAAATATTCTTCTTAATCAAAATCTTTAATTTCCGTCTATGCTAGAAATAAGTCGACGTCGAGTCGTAGGTCGATGTAGAGTTGTGCAGGTTGACGTCGAGCTCCCTTTTCAATGTTTTAGTATTCTGCTTCATCTTGAAACACACTTTCTCGCTTCTTCATTCGTTTGATTGACACATATGAATATGCGTTGGAAAACTCATTTCAAGGGCTACAAGACTCATGAAGGCTTAAGATCTTGATTCAAAGTGTTGAAGGGCGAAATCAGGGCTTTTCTCCATTCTTATCCACTTGTGCACTTCCGTAGCTTCTCCAATGCCTTCATGGTTTTCCGTTAATCTCCAAACGAGTCCAAGTTCCTCCAAAGCAGCTCCAAAACTTATAGAATACCACCAAATTATGTGTAGATTCCATATCTTGCAACATTAAACATAATTACACATTTTTCATACTTTCCCGACATAAAATGACACAAAGGACCCAAAATTAGCACGGAAACAATGCTTTATTTATGTTTAAAACGAGGACATCATGACGCGAGATGGAGAAACCTTATCCCGCAAATCACACCCCGTCTTATATATATATATATATATATATATATATATATATATATATATATATATATAGTGACTATAATGAAAAGACATCTTAAATTGTAAAGATCCTTAAAATAAAAAGATTTGTCTTTTAGTGTAAAACACGGACCAGATTTGACAAGGACGTGACCGGGTCGGAATTAAAAAAAACTGAAACGTAGCGTACGGTACAACGTCCTCGCCCAATCTCTCTCTCTCTCTCTCTGTCGCTCGCTCCCACTCGCTCAAATTCATGGATGCCTTCTCTATCTCTCTCGATCCCATTCGCTCACACTTGAAATCGCCATGAATGGTGAACCCTAAGCTTCACTCTTCCAATCTGATTCGCTCGCGCTCCCGTTCTCTATCTGTACATTGTTGTCCACTGTCAATCTCAATCTCTCCAAATTCGAAGAGGTTCCTTAGGGTTCCAATTTCACCTTGATTTTGCACTTCTCCAATCTGGTTCGCCAATCGCAAGCTCGGAGAGGGCGGATTTGGTCCCATCTATAAGGTACTGCTTCCTTCCTTCTTCCTTGTGTTTCAATTTTTTTGGAGAGGGTGGAATTGGGGAGTTGATTTGCGGTTCGATTAGGTTTTTCCAGGATTTTGTATTGACAGAGGCCAATTGTATGGAACTGCGGCTTGCCCTTTCTCATTCATTATTGTAGTATATATATACAGCCGTATTGATAAACCCTAGGAGCCTATGATGTCATCGTTACATCACTATGGTGACATCACCTCTACAATATAGTGCAGCAATACATATAGAAGGGCAATTACATATTGTGATAAACATTATGCCTTAGTTGCCCCCCTTAATCCGGACGTCTGTAGGCAGAGTTTGGATCGTAAGGTAGTGAATGGAGAGGTGGCAAGAGGCTTTGTAAGAGCATCAGCAATTTGATCTCGTGATGATAGGAACGCGACCTGTAATGACTTTGGTTGGACCCGCTCACGAACAAAGTGGTAATCGAGAGATATGTGCTTGATGCGATGATGAAGAACGAGATTAAGAGCAATGTAGGTCGCTCCAAGATTATCACACCATAGAAGGGGAGCCGAAGGCAGATGCACATGAAGGTCAGACAGTATGTTTTGGATCCAAAGTAGCTCACGGGTCGCTTGGGCAAGAGCACGATATTCCGCTTCGGTTGAAGATTTGGCTACTGTTTGTTGTTTGCGAGAGCTCCAGGAGACAAGATTTGCTCCAAGATAGATGCAGTATGCACCAGTCGAGCGTCGATCGGATTGATCACCAGCCCAATCGGCATCAGAAAAGGCCGATAACTGTGATGAAGAGGTAGCCGAGATATGGAACTCAAGATCCTTTGTAGCATTCAAATAACGAAGAATGCGATTAATCGCCTTCCAATGTGGGAGAAGAGGTTTGTGCATAAATTGACACACTTTGTTGACAGCAAAGGAGATGTCTGGCCTTGTGAATGCAAGGTATTGAAGACTGCCGACAACACTTCGATAGAGGAGTTCATCCTCAAAGACAGGTGATTCCACGAGGTAATCATGTTGGAATGTACTAGTAATGGGAGTAAGAATGGGTTTGCTGTTGACCATATTTGTTTTATGAATAAGGTCAATAATATATTTGGATTGGCTAAGGAAAAATCCTTTAGTGGTGTGCCTGATTTGAATTCCCAAGAAATAATGAGCGTCCCCCAAATCTTTGACAGGAAATTTGGCCGAGAGAGATGTGATGAATCTGTTGGCAAGATCTTGTGTGCTCCCAATTACAAGTATGTCATCCACATAGATGAGGATGAAGACAAACTGGGTTCCGGATTAAAAGATGAACAGGGACGTGTCCGCTCTGGAGGAGCGAAACCCCATATAAAGCAGGGCAGAGCTCAATTTGGCAAACCAGCTTGAGGCCGTATAATGATTTGTGGAGCCGTCAGACATGATTGGGAAATTGGGGGTGAATAAAGCCAGGGGGATGCTAGATGAACACTTCCTCCTGCAAGTCACCCTGTAAGAACGCGTTTTGCACATCCAATTGTTTGACACACCAACCTCGCATAGCTGCAATGGATAAGAGAAGGCGAATTGTGGAGGGTTTGGCAACGGGACTAAAGGTCTCAGTAAAGTCCACCCCTTCGAGTTGGTGGAAGCCTTTGGCAACCAGCCGGGCTTTTCGGCGTTCAATTGAGCCATCGGAGTGTCTCTTGGTCTTGTAGACCCATTTGACACCGAGGGCATTGGAAGATGTTGTAGGAGGAACAAGGGTCCAAGTTTTTGTGTGCAAGAGGGCATTGATTTCAGCGGCCATGGCAAGGCGCCATTCTGAGTGTTTGGAGGCTTCTGTGTACAAGGTTAGTTCATCAGGGACGACAACAGAGTGGGTGAGATGGGGGTTTGTTGGCCAGAGTACGGTGCCATCAGTTCTGATTCGGGGTTGGTGGATATTGTCTCTGGCTCGAGTCACCATTGGGTGTGGGGCTGGCGGCGGCTCAGGGCTTGGTGTCGACATAGGCGAGGGGGATGAAGAGTATGATGATTCATTAAATGAAGGAGACGGTGAATGTGTTTGAGTTTGAGTGGGAGATGGGTTGGTAGTGGGTTGGGTTGAAGGCCCGTATAAAAAAGAGAGGCTGGTGTATTCAGAAGGTGTGGGCTGGGCCTGTTTGGTCAAAGAAGAATAAGGAAAGGTTTGTTCATGAAATAAGACATCTTGGGAGGTATACATCCAATTTTTGTCAAAATCAAGGCAAAGATAACCTCTATGATTGGGGTTGTATCCAAGAAACACACACGGGGTGGATTGGAAGGCAAGTTTATGTGAGTTGTAAGGCCTGAGATTTGGAAAACATAGGCATCCAAAGACTCGAAGGAAGGTGTAATCGGGTGGATGATGAAAAATAATTTCAAATGGTGATTTGTTTTGGATGATAGGAGAGGGTAGTCTATTTAGTAGATACACAACTGACTCAAAGGCAAAGTCTCAAAAGGAAAGAGGGAGAGAGGCTTGCTTGAGAAGGGTGAGACCCATATCGACAATTCGACGGTGATGGCTTTCGACGGAGCCGTTTTGTGGATGAGAGTATGGACATGTAAGTCTATGTGTGATACCGAGATTTTGAAACATATATTTTAGGGGGGAAAATTCCGAGCCCTCGTCAGTTTGGATGACTTTGATGGTTGTGTCAAAAAAATTTGTCACCAATTTTATGAATTTGATGACTGTAGAGGTAACTGATGCTTTAGAGGTTAAGGGAAAAAGCCATATGTATTTTGAACGATCATCAATAATAGAAAGATAGAATCTATTTTCATTTAATGACAAAATGTGGGTTGGGCCCCATACATCACAAAAGAGAAGTTGGAAAGGCCTTATGGACCTACTCTCGGTAGGAGGATGTGGGAGATTGTGGGCCTTAGCCCATGAGCAGGCCTGGCAAGGATAGTGGGTTGAGATGCCTTTAGAGAAAGTAAAACCTAATGTCGACAAGATAGTGCTGGTAAACCCCTAGGATGGGTGACCGAGCCTTGCGTGCCAGAGAGGGTGTGTGAGGGTGGTGTTGTTGACTTGAGGGGATGACAGCTGTGAGGAGGTGGGTAGGATGTACAATCCGTCCTTAGTGGTGCCTTGAATAAAAGGTGCCCTGCTCTGCAAGTCCTTCACCAAACAGTGATTAGCAAAGAATTCAAAAGAGACATTGTTATCTCTACAAAATTGCTGAATAGAGAGCAAGTTTTTGGAAATAGATGGAATAAGTAAAAGATTGGAAAGAATGAATGTACGGTTTGGGGTTTGGAGAGAACCGGTGCCCTGGTGCTGGATGGGGTTTGTTGAGCCGTCACCAAGCATGACCTGCTCTGTCCCATGGTAAGGATACGGATCGCTCCTGATGTTGGAGAAATCAGGCGTGTAGTGGTGTGACGCTGCAGAATCCGGGTACCAATATTGGGCAAGGTTTGCCTGGAAGGAGGGAGGAGGAGGGGCCTGATAGGCGTGGTCAAATCGATACCAGCAAGAGAGAGCGGTGTGCCCGGGTTTGAAGCAGACTTGGCAAGCAGGGCGATTATCAGGTTGACCGGTGAACTTGGGATTCCGACCGCCTGGGTAGCCACGACCTCTGCCGCGGCTGCTGGAACCACGACCTCCCCTAGTAGATCCTCGACCTCCTCTGTTTGAAGTTGTAAGGTTGAGTTCTGGGTTTTGGGGTTTTTCGGTGGTAGAGGAACTATTGGCAGAGGGATTTGGTGGGGTGGTGAGAAGGGAGTTGTTCGAGGAGGAGGGCTTTCTTGAGTCATGGTTGAGGAGATAAGAGAGAACCTGTTGAGGTTTGGGAAGATGAGGTTGGGTTGAGAGAGACTTTACCAGTGACTCATAATCAGATCCGAGACCGGCGATAAGGTAGACGACAAACTCCGACTCTATGAGCGGCTGTCCGGCAGCAGCAAGGGAAGTGACGAGGCCCTTGGCCCTATTGTAATATTCAGTCGACGTCTCCGACCCCTTTTTGAGGGATGCAAGCTGAAGGCGTAAGTGGACAACTTGGGCGTTGGACTGTGCGGCAAAAAGCTCTTCAAGAAGAGTCCAGATCTGAGCGGCGGAGGAGTAGTCTATCACTTGAGCAAGAACGGGCTCGGTGAGCAACGAAGTGAGAATCGCCATCACCAATTGATCCTTGGTGACCCAGTCGGCATAGGCTGGGTTAGGACCGTTTTCTAAGGGCTCGTTTGATATCCATATACGTATATTAGATATCAGATATGGGTATGAGATATCGATATCAGGGATATGGGTATCAATCTGATATCTGATATCCTTGTTTGGTATGCTGAGTATATCAGAATAGTATATCAGAATAGGATTTTCTTCTACATCCATATTTTTCGTCCTACGCAATCCCCCAATCTCTTGGACCATCTCACAAAGTATTACAAATGTTTGCCTATTCACCCGAAGCTCGTTCTTACATATAACATCACTTTCTACAATCAATCTATTCAAATTGGCCAATCTATGGAGATTCTTCTTATCCCTTTCTTGCATTTGCACTTCCTTAATTTGTAGTGATTGTTCTTGATAGTGTGTAACAACAATCATGATAAATTTCACAACAAGTACGATTGTTCTTATAACAATTCTTCGTCGTTCCGCCTTTCTCTTTATCGATTCAAGTTGAAATTCATCCACCTCATCATATGCATCCATTTCTAATAATAAGTAGAACAACAAATCAATCACAAATCCAAACAATGCAAGCGCCTAACCAAACAATCAACAAAATAAATCAACAAATTTTGTTCGGAAGGGGTCTATTCGGGGGCTGTTCAAAGGCGTTGTTCACTCAGTTTGGGGGCTGTTTTGAAGAGGATTGGTGCTGCACAAATTTGGAGGGTTTATGGGGCTGGTTTGGGTGTTGTTTCGAAGGGGAAAAAGGCGTTGCGCTGCTCAGACGAGTTGTTCAGAGGCGCTGGTCAGAGGCGCTGGTCAGAGGCGTTGCTCAGAAGTGCTGTTCAGAGGCACTGCGTTGTTCGGGGGCTGTTCAGAGGGCGTCGGAAGGGACACATAGGGCTGGTCGGAGGTCTGTTGCTGCTCGACATGGAAGAGGGTCGGAAAGGCTCACAAGGGTTAGACGGAGAATAGAAACCCTAACCCTAGATCTTGAAATTTGTATGAATTTTGGAAAATATCAACAAATCGAAGACCGAAGTAGAAAAGAATAGATAAAAAGTGAAGAACATACTTTGAACGGGTTGAGAATCCAAGCTTGAGGGAGAAATCTACAAGCAAACCACTCTACAGAGAAGCGTTGAGGAAGAAAGAAGAGGAGCGTCTGTTTTGATATCCCCCGTTAGAACGGTATATCAAAGTGGGGCAAAATACAAAGGAAGGGAAAAAAAGGTATATCGGAATGATATCCATATACCTATTTACCAAAAAATAGGTATGGGTATGAGTGATACCCATATCCATATCCCATATACGTATATGGATACCAAACGGGGCCTAAGAACGGAGGAGGATAAGGTTCTGTGCCATCGGCAAAGGAGAAGAGCCGCTGGCTCTTATGATAAGGTTTTACTTGAAGGATCCAAAGGGGATAATTTGTGTGGGTAAGTTTGAGGGTGATGAAATTGGAGAAGGCAGGGAGGGAAGGGTGGGCCACCGGAAAAACACCTGAGAAAGGCGTTGTGGTGGGGGTAGGTGGAGTATTCTCCATGATTGATTTTGATTTTGAGGAAAAGACGGTGGTCTTTAAGGCTCAGATACCATTCTAGGATTTTGTATTGACAGAGGCCAATTGTATGGAATTGCGGCTTGTCCTTTCTCATTCATTACTGTAGTATATATATACAACCGTATTGATAAACCCTAGGAGCCTATGATGCCATCTTTACATCACTATGGTGACATCACCTCTACAATATGGTGCAGCAATACATATAGAAGGGCAATTACATATTGTGATAAACGTTATGCCTTAGTAGGTTTTAAATTTGGAGTGAATAACAAGATGATGGGAGTCAAAACATGCATACTTGAACCATTAGCTGATCTTTAACATGCTTGAAATCCGAACTTGTTATCTGGTTTGAGGTGATTGTGTGATTGTGATGAAGTGTGCGGTTCAATGTTCCTGTTGTCAATCAAGTTGAGCGTCGTCGTGGTGGACCCCTACTGGCAGCAACAAGTTGTCAATCAATGGGACACACTAAAGGGGGATGTGGGCCCCTTACGAACCACAATGTGTCCAAGGCGTTGTTGAAGTACTTTGCGGGAACACTACCAGAGAACCATGGTAGGACATGGTCGGTGGGGAAAGCCAAAATCTTGGCACCTTGGAATTATAAGGGCAAGCACTGGATATGACTCATAATCGACCTCGTTTCCTGGAACATCGAAGTGCTGGACTGTGATTGATACCAAATAAAGGAGAAGGACCTGCAGACCCACCTCGAAGCCGTAGCCAAGGTGATCCCAGCTGTCATGCAATTTTCTGTCGAGCTCCGTGGGAGGCACACCGTCCACGTCCCCAACCCCTTCAGCATCTTCCGCATTGTGAAGATCCCCCGGTACGAAAATTCGTAAGTGTCTGACGCCGTCTCTTCCAACGTGGTCTATGTAACTTGTACTGATATTGGTACGATACAATGAAAACAATGGTAGGATAAAAGAATGATAATGATAGGATGTACTGAACCTTGTAATGACCTAATCCTTTCTTCTGCAGGGGCGAGTGTGGAGCATACGTTCTCCGGACATTGCAACTGGTGGCTCAGGGCGTCGACACATTCAAGACCGTCAATGACACATTTATTGCGCCCTATCGACAGTATTTGGGGCTCTCCATTCAGCGACACACTTTGTAGGCCGGCCTCCTCCCAACCTTTCTGCGTCGCTTGTTTATGCCTTACGTTTGTGTTGACATTATGAACTGCTTTGTTATGGTATTGGTCTGTGATGGTGTTGGTTTGAAAACTTATATGGTTTGGATACTTAAGTGATTTGGAAACTTATGTTTCAGTACTAGAAAAATCCAATTAGACATCGGTTCACAATAGATGTCTTTCAAAAAAAAATTCATCTCTTTGTTCGTGTAGTAAAAGATCAACTTTCTACATCGGTTTTAGGCCGATGTCTTTTCTTGGTTAAAACATCTATTTTATTTTGAATATAGATATAAATCAGCTCCTCAAATTTATTTTTGACATGTTCATTTATTGTTAAAGCCTCATTATTTTCCATTTATAAGTTTTTGAAGATGTTCAGACCATGCATAAATTATACAATTACATCACTATTTTTAAAATAGTCAATGTATTAAAACAAAATAGACACCTTTTTATTATATTGATTTTGTGTATATTAATTTCATATATATAATTAGTGATTTTTTTATTGTTTTAAAATAATCTATCATATAAAATATGTACATAACTGATGTATTAATATGATACGGACATCATTTTAAATTTATATAAAGATGTTATTGTTAGTAATATATATTAATTTATATTAACATTGTGATGTAAAAGTATATGTTACACATTAATTTAGATTATTTAGACGATGTCTATAATGATACTAACATCCGTTTTTATGTTATGGTTCGATTTCATAGCTATGCAGGCACAACGTTTTTCATCTATAATCTGATTTTTTTTGTTAGATACACAACACCCTTTGTTCATATAATAAGATTTCGCAAATGATGGGTATTTAAAGAACATATACATTAAAATAAATATGAAATCAACATTTACAAATGTTTTACAAAGGATAGGTACTTGAAAGATACACTTTTACAATTGATGGGTCTAGGCAATAAACAAAGGGGTAAATACTGAAAGAGGATTGCTTGCGCTAGCACCAACTCCACCAAAAATCACAATAGCAACAACTGAAGATTATCAAGACAACCTAAATTTCACAAGAATAACACATAGCAACAATTCCATCTCTTGAGCACTTGATAAATTAAAGCATACATTGTCATTTTGTGGATCTCACACCAACCTTAGCTATCTTCACCAAGTGATCATAGTTGTCAGATCCATAAAAAAATGGATCCTTCCTAAATATATGTGCATGACAACATTTCAGTAAGATCTTGGACTGGAGTATAATAACAAAATCGGTCCTTCAAAAGAGAAGAACAATAATCTGAAACAAATGTTTGTTTAGCAAATCAGTACAAGTAGCAATAGTATACAAGAGAGAGCCCATAGAGCGAAAATGATTGTCTCTGAGTGTTGAAACATACTTCCTGCAGGCAGTTCATGAGTATTCAATATTTAACTAACTCATCAACAATTGCTCAGAAAAACAATGAAGTAATCATTCATGTTTATTAGACTAGTCCTTCTAGTTTAATGAACATGATTCGGCAGAAGTTGTTCTATCAACACCTTCATCGACACCTTTAGACAAATAAATGAGTGTTGCCATAGTCCTTCTATTGGTTCCCATATATCAATTATATTTCTGTTTAAACATATTATACTCTTATCTCTTCAACACTCTCCACCTCATTCCTCAAAGCATAAAAATCTGTCAGCATCAAAAAAGGACACATGTAGTAGATCTTCAGACAATGAAGCCAACCTAACTTAACTCAGAAAGAGACCAGAAAATAACAAATATGAGCATTGTTTAGCAGCACAAGCTGGTAGGAAATACGTGTTTCTTACAAAATCAACTAGAGTAAAAACTCCACCAAGCCACTAGCAATTTAGACCACTTAGGAGTTAGCACAAAGTACCTGTAAGAAGTAACAAACAAATTTACATTTATCTACCCATTATTTAAAAATGTTTTAAAAAAAGTATAAATACAAAGTATGGTTGTAAATTATAGATGGTAAATGGCAAAAACAAAGTACGGATATCAAATTTGTTATCTTGAATTATCTTTTCTAATTTTTGCAAAGTGGCCTAAATAATAGGCGGGTTTGTGTAGTTTACCCAAACAACTAAACCATTTACTCGGTTCTACCAGAATTTCATCTTAGACTTGAATACTTGATCCAATTTTATAAAGGAGAGAGACAAGGTTTGATCATCTTGCATTCTTTGCAATGCCCATTCACCGGTCTCAGTTGTAACTACAGTGTTTGATTGGCCATCTGGGCTGGCAAACTAAACTGCATCAAATCCCACATATTTTTGTTACTGTGCAATACAAAATATAACCTAAAATACTACTTCAAACAGGACCTAGTCAATTGGGTATAAATTTCACAATTCAACATCATAAACTAAACCATCAGCATGATTAGAGTATACCAAACACGAGAAAGGAAATGGAGGGAAATGATAGGAGCTTACCATGAGAGAGGAAACGAGGAGTTGAGAGAGATAATGAGAAAGGGAAAGGGGGTTTGGTAAGTGAGAAATACCACCATAAAAAAGCAAAAAAAAATAAAAATGCAATGGCGGAAGGACATTAAGGAATTAAACGGAAGGACATTAAGGAATGAAACTGACATTTAAGCTGCAGAAACTGGAAAAATACGGGCACATTTAAGGATAAATAGAAGAAAGTGTAATAAATAATTTCGGCCAGCATTTAGGCAAGAAGCAGAGAAAAAATCAAAAATAAAGACCAAGAGGCCGCTGAAAACTCAAATCATGCATGAGGATAAATAGGAGAAAGTGCAACAAATAATGTTGACCAACCACTAAGCACTTTAGGCAACAAGCAAACAAAAGTTCAAAACTAAAGACCAAGAGACCACTAAAAACTCAAATCATGCATATTGGAATTGGAAGTAAAAAGACGATTACTATAAGTATAATGCATACTTAATTGAGATCCCCAAGTAGTTGTAAATACAAATACGTACTTAGAATTCTAGATGAATTGATGACGTTTATTAAAGGGAAGATAAACTTGGCAACAAGTCAACAAGGCCAAAATAAGATGAATCGTGAACATGCTTCTTTAGCTAAGCAAGAGAGAGAAGCATTGAAATGTAAAATTGAAGCTTACAGGGCAATTCTCTTCCTTCCTTACAAGATTTACATGAACTTTAGACCTGATATCAGCAGGCTGAAGCTCCTTCGGACACTCCAATTTCCTGATGCTTTGCATTTGTCATAAAGATAAACACACCTAAGCTCCATGGAATCCATTTTCTCAGTAGTTTCTTGATGCTCCTTTGGACACTACGATTTCCTGATGCCCTACGAAATCTAACAAGAGTAATAAATCTAACCAAAGGCCATTCAGTACAATGCAGGCAAAAGCAAAACATAATAAAGATGCTCTAAACTAATATAGGGTTCATTAAATGGGGATTAAAAAATATTAACCATTACAAATTTACAAGCACATTCGTAAACATCAAGCATAGTTAAATTAAAACCGGTGCAATCCTCCAATAGTACAACAAAGTATATAACACAGTACAACATAAATAAAAGAACATTGAGCTCTAGAAAGAACATAAAGCACCAAGAAAGGAAAGAGAGAGGCCTACGGTAAGTTAAAAGGAGATGTTATTGCAAGAAATGAGTAGAGGTGTATATAAATATATAACTGGGAAGTTGAATGGACGCTAAAAGGAGGCGTTAATGGAGTAGAGTTGTATACTTGTATGGAATCAGCATTACACTACGACTGTTGTTGCAGGAGGATGGTCAAGTATGAAAATAAATATAAAATATCAAATCAAACTGACTCCCTGTCTCAGCAAATAAATACTAGACTTCCTCCCGTTGTAGTATAAGGTAGTCAGGATCGTATCCACGAGGAAGCGTGTTAGCGCCCGCCTTTTCAGTTTTGTAAACTCAGCAGAAAACCAGAAACAAAACGAACAACAGCAACTTTGGTCGATATCGACCACTGGTACTCGATATCGAGTGAAGATATTGACCCAACAGAACTCGAAATTGACTGAATTTCAACAGAAAACGAAAGCAAACAACTCGATCTCGACAAACTCAACTCGACATCGACCAATCCAACTCGATGTCGACCAAAAGTGCCCGATTTCGAGTAACAAAGAAACTTAAATCGTAACTTTTTGCAACACAGAACACGAATTTGATGAAATAAATCAATAAACTGAAGACGTCCAAGGCTAGGGTATCAACACCACAATGATAACCATGTAAAATAACGCATAAAGGCATAAAAGATCATGCTTTTCATCAAATAACTTTCGTTATTAACAAATAGGAATATAGAGGCTTTCGCATAAACCCTAATTGTTACTAACCCTTTTTCAAATAATTAATCCAAGTTGTATTAAGATCACTTTCGCTTCAATAACACAAACAAGGATCACCTTCAACTTTCGCAAAAGAATCATGCTTACAGGGATAGAAGACGGATTGCATCAAAAGATTGAACCTTTACTGCATCCCCTTACATGGCTACCGTCGGGCTCACCCCGACCCTAGAAGTTGGGTGACTACTCACTCTTCATCATAAACAAACTCATCAAAGATTTCCTGAAAATAAATTGCATTAAATAAACAAAAGAAAGCTTACAACCAATCGAAGCCAAATCCACTTTTGCCTTTTCGACTTCTCTCTCCACAAGCTCTCTCTCTCTACTTACTCGATATTGGAACTAGAATTTAATGACTAGAAATCAGCCCCTAAGGCTTTATTGGTAGGCTTCATTCCAATCTAATCTAGGAAAGAAACTCTATCTATATCTATATCTAAATCTATCTACTTACTTAAAGATTAAATAATGGAGTAAAAGAAATAAATCAACAAGGACTATATCTAATGTAGATAAATATCTCTTTCATCTTGATAGATCTTGACAGAATTTAATCTTGTGGATATCTCCATTGGATTCGGGATAGAACCTTAACAAGAACTCGGACAAGCTCGATTTTGGCCACTGTGGGTCAAGTCGATATCGACTAGTGTTACTCGATATCGACCAACATTTTTCCATCTTCACTTCATCTGCTCGAGTTCGGCTCCAGAGATGCATATCGACTCAATTTTACTCGATATCGAGTTGAGGTACTCGATATCAACTTGCAGCTTTCAGCTCCAGCTTCTCGGGTCGATTCCTGGTCTTCAACTCGATATGTGGTCCACTCGATATCGACTTGAGGTAGTCGATATCGACTAACACCTTCCTGCTCTCCTTCCTTAGCCGATTCTAGGCTTTCTGGTGAATATCGACTGGCCACTTGATAACGACATAGAGGTAGTCGATATCGACCAGTCTGTGTCGACTCGGTTTTCTTGCTTGTAGCTCGATTTGTCCTGGTTCCGCTACTGTCAAAAAATATGCTAGACGCGCTCAATTGGGTGAAATTTTTGAATTAGATCGTGCTACTTTGAAATCAGATGGTGTTTTTCGTAGTAGTCCAAGGGGTTGGTTTACTTTTGGACATGCTTCTTTTGCGCTGCTCTTCTTCTTCGGACATATTTGGCATGGGGCTAGAACCTTGTTCAGAGATGTTTTTGCTGGTATTGATCCAGATTTAGATTCTCAAGTCCACCTTGACCTCGGTCTTTCTGTAGTTGATTTTCGAGCTTTTCCTCCTTTCTCTGAACTGCTGTAATTTGCCTCGATTTCTGCAAAATTAAACAGAAACTGGTGTAGATTCCATAATTTGGCAAATAAGTGTAAAATACACAGATTCTGAACTATTCTAGCCCAAATGCATGAAATGTATGCAGAATTCGATAGAAAAGTAAGTATAAAACATGGAAAAATAGGCTCACAACAAACACCCCATACTTAAGCTTGCTTGTCCTCAAGCAATACTTTTAATTGTCATACAGGGGAAAAATTCAAAACTCTCAACATCTTAGATTCATTGCCATATGTCCCTGCAATCAATTACCATCCTCGAAAAGGTACTAGTGTCACAAATCCATGCATGTGCAATTAAAAAGCAACATCTACTCACAAAAGGAGGGTTATGCAAAACATTCATTCATGACAAAGCATTAATAATCAAGAGGACTTTAATTTAAGCTTAATAAGGAGTAGATTGGTAAAAGGCTAAAGGTGAGCAATTTGTGGCAATGTGGTGCTAATGATCCGGGGAAATGGAGTACTTTCCAAACTTTCATACCACATTCCTTCTTCGTTTGATTTCTCACCTTTCTCTCATCGCTCAATGCTTTTTTCAATATTATGCTTTTACCTCTCTAACCTCAGCACTGCCTTCTCGCGAGTGGCAAACATGGGTGTCACGAATGGCCTCGGATACTTAGTGCTTTTGACTCCTCACATTGGTGTCCCATCTCGCCGAACTATTATCTCAGCGAGTAGGGTCGATCTACCATTATCTCCTGAGGTGATCGGATTTTCTTTCACTCATTAAATTTTCCATATATTTTTCAAACATTCCTGCCAAACTCCAATTATGATAATAAAAACAAAACAACCATATAAAGATCTCCATAATGTGACATCATTCTCAACATAATCCCCGGATAGGAAATAAGGTAAAGAATGGGCAATATTTAGATCACGTGGAGCAAAATATGAAATAAGGCTCAATATGGCTTTTGTGATGTATAAGCATATGTAAAGCTAGGAAATATAAAGTCATCCATCCTCTTATCATGCAACATGTCAAAAGCAACATCAAATTTACCTCCTTTCATGGTCTTCAAGAAAATATGCATTTCATTGTGACTTCCCTTTACTAGGCAATTTCATGCTATATCTCTAATGAATCCAATTTTGCATCGTCGAGTTCAATATGACTTCCATGACATTAATAAAAAAATTTCAATGGGGGTGATTTTTATAAACTTTGGAAAACATGCACATAAGCCCATAAATATCAATAATGAATTCCAAAATAGCCATGTATAAGCAATTCAAGAAATAATCTTTTAAACATGCACAAATAATTTCAAATATGTCAAATATGCACAAAGTAAGCCCTTCCCCCACCCCATACTTAAACATTACAGTGTCCTCATTGTATAAAAAAATAAGGGTAAAGAAAGAAACTCACTAGACAGATGTGCAGGATGCCAAAAATCGAGTGCTATGCTGTAGTCCTGGTCGATTTTGAGTTAGCCAGGTCGATATCGACCTACTGTACTCAAAATCGACTGCTTGCTTGTTCTTCCTTGTTCCTAAAAAATTTAGAAGAGAAATACCCACAATAGAAAATAATGTCCAAAACCAAAAACAAAAGCAACAATGTCCAAAAATCCCAAAAAATAAATGTCTATTTACAAGCTCTAGACTTTATAGTCGCTAGGCCGACTTCTCCATTAAGCTCAAGGTGGCATTTGCAGGGCCCATGTAGCTTGGGCTTCAAACAGGACTCCATTCTTGTCCATCAGTTTTAATCCTTCGGAATGGATCTTGTTCACAGTGAAAGGGCCCATCTTCTTCTTGCTGAACTTGTTAGGGAACCAATGATCCTTTGATTTGGAAACATAGAGTTTGTCTCCAACTTCATACTCTTTGGGCTCATCATTGGAAATCATACATAAGCGCACATACCAAGGCAAACCTCTCCCATGTGTAGTTAAATCATTGATGGAAATAGGAGAAGAAAGATCCATACCTTGGCTTACCTTTGCATAATCGGATTCGGAAACCTCCTGTTCTGGTCGATTTCGAGTAAAGTTACTCGATATCGAGTTCTGCTGTTCAGGTGGTGGAATCTCAGTCGAAATTGAGGAAGACAACTTGTTTTTAGTTTGTCGATATCGACCTGGGTTGGTCGATATCGATTTACCTGGCTCGAAATCGGCTGGCTCTCGCTTTTCGGCTGAAATTGAGTCGTTTTGGTCTAGTCGATATCGAGTTGGCTCACTCGATATCGAGTTCTCCTGCTCGATTTTTCCTTGCTCAATTTCTGGTGTAGGCTGCTCGACATCAGTGGGTCGATTTCGACTTGGTGAACTCGATATCGAGTGGTTCTCTGGGCTAGTCGATTTCTCCTGGTCGATTTTGACCCCATACTTAAGACCTGTCAAAGCATCCGAAAAATAGTTAGTCCAAATCGACGCACCTTGGTCTATGCCGAGTGGATTCTCTGCTTCTTCGTTTAGGATGGCTATGATCTCCTCCACCTGGGCCTCCATATCCCTCTTTTCTAGATCTTTGGGGGGTCATATTTCTTACCTTAGGCTCCCCGCAAGTGATGTAGCCAGCTGATATGGATTTTACCTCTTCCATGGGACCTGAATGTCTTTCAGTTTTATTGAAGGAATACTCAATTACCTCATCGCTGATGTTGAAAGTGAGCACTCCCTTCCTTATGATTATGTTGGCATCCACCGTCGCCAAGAAGGGTCTTCCTAGAATAATTGGACAAGCAGGGTTCTCCGCCATATCAATAACTAAGAAATCAGCAGGGACAAAGAACTTACCTACTTGCACTGGCACATTATCCACCATGCCTGTTGGGATGACCACCGTGTTGTTTTCCATGTATAGCTTAGCATCCACAGGCTCTAGGGCACCTATCTTAATCTTGGACCATATTGATAAAGTCATTATACTTACACTGGCTCCAAGATCACATAAAGCATTAAATTTATATTGACCAAATCCAATGGTTATAGCAAACTTACCTGGATCTGGCCTCTTCTCAAGAACGTCCATCTGGCTGCACTCCTCTGTGATCTCAGCCATTGATCGCTTTTTGCTCAGAATCTCCTTTAGGAACTTGACATATGATGGCATCTCATTAAGAGCTTTTGTGAAGGGTATGGTGACATTGAGCCTTTGAAGCATCTTGATGAAGCGCTGGAATTTCTTCTCTACTGGATCCTTTGGAGATTTCGTCGGGAAAGGCAGCTTTTTCTTTGGCGAAGGTGTTGATGTCGAGTGGAGGGGGTCGATATCGAGTAACGTCTGGTCGATATCGACCTGTCTCTGGTTGATATTGACTGGACTGGTCGATTTCTTGGCTGGCTGGGCGTGCTGGTCGATATCGACCAAGGTCTCCTCGATATCGACCAAGTTCTGGTCGACGTAGACTAGTCTGGTCGATGTGGAGGAGTCCTCTGCAGCCTTCTCCTCCGTCGTTTGCTATGGCGTTTGCATCTGTCGCCCACTCCTTAGATTCATGGCAGCCACCTGCCCTGTAGATTTACCCTTAGGGTTAGGTTCAGAGGTTCTAGGGAGCGTACCTGATTGTCTGGGGACGGATGCTGCCATCTGGCCAATCTGTGTGTCAATCGATTTCCTCCATATATCGATTTCCCAAAGCCTAGAGTTGACAGCGTACAACTGAATGTGGATGGAATTGATGGACTGCTTGGTGTCTGAATGATTCCTCCGCATCTCCTCAAGGATGGTCTGCAGGTCATCCTTCTTACCTTCTCTCCCAGGGTGACCAGGTGCTCTGTAGGGAGTGGGGTTCTGATGCTGGGGCTGGCGATAATAGCTCTAGTTCTGGTTCTGATATGGCCCTGAGTAGTGTCCCCCCGCGTACCTTACCTCTTCGTGGGTCTCTCCTTGATGGACTTGATCGACGTGTGGGCACGCAGTAGTGTTGTGCCTCACAGACCCACATTCCAAACAAGGTTTATCTTTAGAGAGAAATTTAACTTGTTTGGTAAGACGACGCACTTGATCATTATGAAACTGGTCCCTGACATCTGGATTAACCTCCTTAGGTGGCACATACAACGACATAGATGGGGCAGGTCTTTCATACCTTTCGTCAGAAGCGGCCGCAGAAGTCCCATAGGTGTTGTCGTAGTTTTTCAATGTCTCAAATACCTCCCATGCTCGGCGTGGAGTGTATCCAAGATACTCATAGTTGGTGTAGTTGTTGATCCGATCCTTAGTAGGCGCATCCAGGCAGTTGAAGATGATCTCCTGGATGACGTATGGTGGCTGTCCATGCGTTGGGCAGGATTTCAGAAGCCTCTTGTAGTGCTCCCAGACTTGTACTAGTGGTTCTCTTGGCTTCTGTCTGAAAGTCGTGATCTGTTGTCTGAGAGCAGCTGTCTTTGCAGGAGGAAAGAACTTGTTGAGGAACAGGTCCTGTAGTTCATTCCATTTGCGAATTGATCGTGCAGGCAATCCTTCCCGCCATTGTTGGGCTATCCCTACAAGGGACCAACGAAAAGCCTTTAGTTTTAAGTATTCAAGATTAGCATCATCAGCTATAGCTTTGCATAAGTCTATAAAAGTGGTGACATGCTCTAAAGGACATTCATTAATTCTTCCCCTAAATTGAATCCTTCTAATTTCAGTAATAAAAGAAGGACGAATTTCAAAATTAATAGCAGGAAGAACGATCCCCGATTCTGGAACTTCCAGAGTAGGATGCAGAAATTCCTTTGCGTTGGCTGGGATATGCCCCATCCGCTCCTCAAGTTCCCTTCTCGCGTTGACCTCGCGATCTACCCTTCCCTCCCACCGCTACTGGTTCTGTGCCTATTCCGCCTCTCGTTGGGCGTGTGCTGCTTCTCTGGTGGTGAATGCCTCAATCTGTTGTCGGAGTTGCTCAAGCTCCTGCGCTGGTGTGACCTGGCCCAAATTCCCGTCGAATGTCGACATGAGTATCTTTCTTAGCCTTTGCTGAAGATGGAAGTATCTCTCTGGCTCGAGAATAGGGTCTATAGGTGTCCGATCAGTTCTTCGCATACACCTGAAACGCAAATTCAAAAAGAACAAGCAAGTAAAAAGGAACTAGAAACAAAAACAAATATAATGAAAAGCAAAAAGAACTAAAAAGGGCGCGATTGATGGCTTCCCCGGCAACGGCGCAAATTTTGTTGTTGCAGGAGGATGGTCAAGTATGAAAATAAATATAAAATATCAAATCAAACTGACTCCCTGTCTCAGCAAATAAATACAAGATTTCCTCCCGTTGTAGTAGAAGGTAGTCATGATCGTATCCACGAGGAAGCGTGTCAGCGCTCGCCTTTTCAGTTCTGTAAACTCAGCAGAAAACCAACCAGACAAACAGCAAACACAGAAGAAAGCATAAACAAAACAAAAAGCAGCAACTTTGGTCGATATCGACCATTGGTACTCGATATCGACCCAACAGAACTCGAAATCGACTGAATTTCAACAGAAAACGAAAGCAAACAACTCGATCTCGACAAACTCAACTTGACATTGACCAATCCAACTCAATGTCGACCAAAAGTGCCCGATTTCGAGTAACACAGAAACTTAAATCGCAACTTTTTGCAACACAGAACACGAATTTGATAAAATAAATCAATAAACTGAAGACTTCGAAGGCCAGGGTATCAACACCACAATGATAAACATGTAAAATAACACATAAAGGCATAAAAGATCATGCTTTTCATCAAATAACTTTCGTTATTAACAAATAGTAATATAGAGGCTTTCGCATAAACCCTAATTGCTACTAACCCTTTTTCACATAATTAATCCAAGTTGTATTAATATCACTTTTGCTTCAATAACACAAACAAGGATCACCTTCAACTTTCGCAAAAGAATCATGCTCACAGGGATAGAAGACGGATTGCATCAAAAGATTGAACCTTTACCGCATAACCTTACATGGCTACCGTTGAGCTCACCCCGACCCTAGAAGTTGGGTGACTACTCACTCTTCATCATAAACAAACTCATCAAAGATTTTTGGAAAATAAATTGCATTAAATAAACAAAAGAAAGCTTACAACCAATCGAAGCCAAATCCGCTTTTGCCTTTCTGACTTCTCTTGCCACAAGCTCTCTCTCTCTCTCTCTCTCTCTCTCTCTCTCTCTCTCTCTCTCTCTCTCTCTCTCTCTCTCTCTCTCTCTCTCTCTCTCTCTCTCTCTACTTACTCGATATTGGAACTAGAATTTAATGACTAGAAATCAGCCCCTAAGGCTTTATTTATAGGCTTCATTCCAAGCTAATCTAGGAAAGAAACTCTATCTATATCTATATTGTAAATCTATCTACTTACTTAAAGATTAAATAATGGAATAAAAGAAATAAATCAACAAGGACTATATCTAATGTAGATAAATATCTCTTCCATCTTGATAGATCTTGATAGAATTTGATCTTGTGGATATCTCCTTTGGATTCGGGATAGAACCTTAACAAGAACTCGGACAAGCTCGATTTCGGCCACTGTGGGTCAAGTCGATATTGACTAGTGTTACTCGATATCGACCAACATTTTTCCGTCTTCACTTCAGCTGCTCGATTTCGGCTCCAGAGATGCATATCGACTCACTTTTACTCGATCGAGTTGAGGTACTCGATATCGACTTGCAGCTTTCAGCTCCAGCTTCTCAGGTCGATTCCTGGTCTTCAGCTCGATATGTGGTCCACTCGATATCGACTTGAGGTAGCCGATATCGACTAACACCTTCCTGCTCTCCTTCCTTAGCCGATTCTGGGCTTTCTGGTGAATACCGACTGGCCACTCGATATCGACATAGAGGTAGTCGATATCGACCAGTCTGTGTCGACTCAGTTTTCTTGCTTGCAGCTCGATTTGTCCTGGTTCCGCTACTCCTTGACCTCGGACATTCTGTAGTTGATTTTCGAGCTTTTCCTCCGTTCTCTGAACTGTTGTAATTTGCCTCGATTTCTGCAAAATTAAACAGAAACTGATGTAGATTCCATAATTTGGCAAATAAGTGTAAACTACACAAATTATGAACTATTCTAGCCCAAATGCATGAAAGGTATGCAGAAATTGATATAAAAGTAAGTATAAAACATGGCAAAATAGGCTCACAACAACGACCACTTCCCTTCATAAATTAGTTAATTAACTTTGTTTCCCATTCCCACTTCCTAGTTTTTAGCCATTTTCTCCATGTTATCCATTATCTAGTTAGTTGCTGATTTTAGTACTAGATAAAGTAGGTAAATCTTCAACCATTCAACATAGCATTGTGAGATACATATTATATTAGACAAAATACCTTGGCACATGCACACCCACTTTCAACATTGTGTTCTTTGTACACATACGATCTCAACTTTTCAATTTTCCATAAAGCTTCATGATCTCATGAAATAGAAAAGTTACCAACAAAGCTTCAACTTTCCCACTTAAGTGGATGTATCATTAAGTTTAAGTAGAAGCTACTTCCTCTAAGCGTCATACCTGAAGGCAATACTGCAGTAGAAGGTTGCAATGACAAATCATTCCTCTTAATGAGTTAAATTATGTCTTCCATGTGTTTTGGATCCTGTTGCTTCTTAACATGTAACTCCATTGACATTAGTGAAAGGTAAGGTTATAGAAAACCATCAAGCACATAATAAAAGCCATAAACTCAAAAAAAAAGGGGGGGGGGGGGGGGGGGACCATTACTAGCATATGATTGGCAGAAGCAAGAAGCAATCAAAGGAGACAACCCACACAAATTATGCTTCCACAATGCTTTATTCCTTGAAATATTTATTTTACTCAAATAGAAGTACATCCCCCTGTCTTTACCATTATCTTACCCTAATGAAAAATTGAAGGAAAATTGGGCACATTCTTAGAACCTACCTATATGACACATTCTTTGAGCACATTTGTTAAATTTTCTATATTTCCCTTGACAAAAGCTTCCATTCTACTCTCCCAAATCCCATCCAACCCTTCAACCTCAAAACGCTAGGTTCTATGTTTAAGAATTAGCTACCAAAAATCATATTGTGCAATCTGCATCAATCGAGTCAATGTTCACACCCTATCAAAGAGAATGTCTCAAATAAATCTGGTGCATAAGCCGCCATATGAAGAAATAAAATAGAATATCTTCAAAATATGGGATTGGAAGGCACATTTACACAAATTAGAATTAGTAAATCAGGAAAATGCTCCCACACGAGCACGGTGAACAACATAACAAACCCTAAAATTACACCAAACACGCAAAAATGAAGAATGAAGCAATAACGAAAACCATAAAAGAGAAACAAGATCTAGAAGTGAAAACAATGAGGGGGAACAGAATGATAAGAAGGTACCAGATCTGAGATAGGGAGAAGAGGAAGAAACCCGGAGAGAGCGAGAGAGATTTTTCTCGGACTATATAGATAGATAGATGGATAGATATAGCCAAAGAGGTGTGGATGTAGAGTCAGCAGTGGTGATGGTGTCGGCGGCGGAGGTGGAGACGGAGGAGACGGTAGAAGTGATTAAAGCATGGAAGCAAATGATAAGTGCATACCACTAGAGCTGGCAAAACCCGACCCGAACCCGAAAACCCGACCCGGCCGACTCGAAACCGATTTGAACGTTGCTACAATGTAAGATGTAACGTTATTGCTACGTACAAATCCCCGAAAGCAAACTAAGGGCAGGCTTATCAAAGTCTATTTTGATGTTGTCACTGTGACAACTTCCAAATTTCCCCCAATCAACCACCCCTATAAAAGGGAATGAGGACCGAATATGAATAACTCAACACAACAATTCCATATTCTCATTCCTTCCACAATTTCATTCCGTCCACATTTTCAATCCTTCCATGGAGCCGGTTACATCTGGAATAGTAGGCTCCATGGACAGAATTGATTTTGTAATCGAAAGGGTTCGGTACCCAATGCCTCCGGAGGAGTCTAAATGTGCTTGTAGCAGTCCAGAATACAGAGGCATGCATCCATGCGCGCTGTTTCGGGTCGTTTGTGAAAAAGAGAATCACATTTCTGCACTCTTGCGGCTCGGGTGTCTGGATTGCAATGATTTTCATCCGGGCATTCGTGGAGCCTACGAGTGGAAGGTTGGAGATCTTCTGCTTCAACATATCCGGTCATTCTTCGCCGATGTAAACAGAGGTGACCACGTTAACGTGGCTCAAACGGCAGGGATACTTGTGAGGGAAGCAAATATGGAGGTTGGAAGCTTTCCATTCAACGGGTTAAAGATTAAAATCATTCCGAAGACGAATTAAGAATAGGCTGGTCGATATGAAGAAAAAAATATGTTGTTATCCATATTGTATTTGTTAGTTTTGGTAATGCCTCGATGTATGTAATTTGTTAGTTTTAGTAAAGCCTCGATGTGTAATCTGATCGTTATCTATGAAGTGAAGCGTTTGCATGTGATTGTTTGTTGTTGTGATCGGGTAGAAACCATCGAAAATAATAACGCAAACAACACGAACTACACAAATATAGTATACCGACAAAATACGAAATGTATGTCATAAACAAACGGACTATAATGTATCTACTATAGAGAACGAATGTAGCCCATGAAATGCTCATACATTTGGTCTAGCTGGGGATGCCCGACCAATGCCTGAATGGCCTGCGTCATCTTGTCGACCCGGGCCTAGCACGCAGTAGTCTCAGCCTCATTCCCATCCCTATCTAGTCCGATGACGTCGTCTGGGTGGGTAGGCGCAGCCGGAGGAGCATCAGGTAGTACCATTGTCGTGGGCAACACATGACCTCGACTCTAGGACTGGAACCAAGCAAGGTAGTTAGCTGAGACGCCTCCCTGACAGCTCTCGATCGTGCTCCGGTGACAGGGTAGAATCTCTCAACGTCCTGTTCTGCCCAACGGTGGTGTTGCAGGCCGAAAGTCACGATGTAATGCCTCTTCAGGCGAAACGGTCACTGCACGATGGACGGAGGGATGACGGGCAATGGCTGCTCCTGCACACGGCCGAACTGTCGGAGCACCCTGTCTGGCATGTACGGCTCAAAGAGGCCACCGAATCTGAGGGTGCCTCGATAGGTGGAGGAGCGAAACTGACCTGCAAAATTCAGGTCTCTACCAAAAGGCATCCACTCGACCTTAGGTTGAAAAAATGATATAAGGGAAACAATCTTACTAGACATATGTAGTTAATTAAAATCAAAGAAAGTGAGAAACAGGTTACCTGATCGATGGTCATGCGCTCAAGCTGTGCTCGAAGCCTACTCTCACGTTTGCGCCTCTCCTTGTCGTTCCCTCTCTTTGCGGCCTTCGACGGGTCGAAACGTGCCATGTAGCGGGGATAATCAGCAAGTGCATCTTGTTCCGGGCAAAGCGGACCCGCAAAACAAGGGAAGTATGACCAGATCCATGCCTGAAAGTTATAAACCATTAGAGCACTTATTATATGTAACTCGCAAGCAGAGGAACATATTAACCGTATTAAAGAAAGAGGTTACCTGCAACAGTGCAGCACACCCATGTAGTCCCTTAGCCTCGCCTCTCGTGGTCTCCCCTAATCCCCGGTAGATGAAGGCAAGCACTACTGCTCCCCAAGCTAGTCTCCCGGAGTGCGGCAAGTCCCAAACTAGCCCGAACAACGAGAAGTGTACGCGGCTCTGGGACTAGTCGATGAAGAGCATCGCACCCAGCAGCGTAGCCAAGAAGGAAACGGCAAGGTCGTGCTGCCACTCTCTGCGAGCTGGGGTACAGTCATCCCACTGATCCCGACGGCGACCGTGCCTCTCCTCCCACCAAGTCGTCAACTGCGGGATGGGCGCTCCGCAAGCCGTCCTATGCTTCTTCAGCTGGGGGTGGTCCAACCAAACATCTGCTGCAGGAGAGGCTCCAGCTGTAGTGGAAGATAGTCAAGAAGAGGCTCGCAAGACAGTCCGTCAATCGGCAGCCCCATCAGACAAGCGACGTCGTGGAGGGTGATGGTCATCTCGCCCCATGGGAAGTGGAAATAGTTCGTCTTCGGCTGCCAGTGCTCAATGAAAACAGTCAACAACTGGGCATCCATTCCGTCCCAGTTCAAATCTAGCAGCCCCAGTAGACCAGACTCAGCTGCCGCCTGCACCCATGTCGATGGACCCTCATACATGTAGTATCGGAACGGAAGGAGGTGTGAATCCCGATGATGAACCTTCAGCAATTTATGCTGAAAGGTCGAGTGCGTCCATAGCCAGTGAGCCCTATGGTGCCTAAACGAGACCAAAAGATCTCCTGGAGGCAAGTTGCCATCGGGGAGCTCATCGTCCCCATCACCGTCCTCCCCCTCCTCGGCCCCCCTCCTGCTCGCCCCCCTCCTCCTCTTGAGCCACCACCCCTGTGGTGCCTGGGCCGGCCCATGCAGGTCCTGGACCGGTGCGTGTCCTCCGAATTGGCGCTCTCTACGACATGTGAAGGCGCATTGCGGTCTCGCTCGAGAACGATGCGAACTGTCCCGTCATCTCGTCTCATCCTAGAATCCTATTAAATTTTTGAACTACTTCGTAAATATATTTTTTCATTTAAGTTGAATTTCATATTCACCCCTCTATTAAAATGTTCTATTTCATTCAACAATTTAATTTTCGATCCGCTTACAGTAGTTCACTGTAAACATCTTAATTTGTAATAATTTGTTTCTATAATTTCTTTTTGTATGTTTCGACAATTTGTTTCTATGATTTCTTTTTAAACATGTTATTTTGTAACAATTTTTTTCTATAATTTCGCTTTAGACATTAAAGTAGTTCCTTTGTAATAATTTGTCTTAAACATATTGTGCATTCAAATTAAATAAGGTTAACTTATCCGATTCATATCATAAAGTTATTCGATATAAAATTCAACAATTAAACAACAAGATAAAATGAAAAATTAAATAAATTCATACTAACCGATGGAGTACTCGTCAGGGGAGATACCTCATCCGTCCGCCTCTTCCGGCCAGCACCATCTGTCCCACTACCGCCACCACCCCCATTACCGGCGGTCTTCCCGGCGCCACCACCACCATTCCCTCGGCCACCACCTCCACCAGCCCCGGCGCGGGATCCACCCAGCCGCCTCCTGGTCCTATGCCCCTATCACTGCCTCCTGTCCCTGAGCCGTCATCGCCGCCGCGCCCCACACATCAGTCGCCTCCTGGTCCTATGCCCCTATCACCGCCGCCTAAACCAAGACCTCATCCAGCACCTCCTCGGCCGCCTCCACCCATGACCACCATCTTCTCTCCCGCACCTCGCCCAGATCCGCCTTCGCCGGCGCATCCTTGCCCTCATCCTCGGGATCTCACCATCGATCTCTGGCTATATCTCGCCTGAATAGCTCGCTCTCTCGCTCTCTCGGAGGAATCGCCCGCTCGTTCGAATCGCTCGTGTGTGGAGGAAGAAGCACAACGTCGGTTTTGATGTTGTGCTTTATATAAAAAGAAGCACAACGTCGAATGCGACGTTGTGCACAGTTGGACAACATCAAATCGGACGTTGTGGTGCGAAACGTCACCCGACATTTCGAACCCCTTCGCACCACAACGTCTGATTTGACGTCCGTCATGACGTTGTAAACCCTTTACAACGTCAAATCCAACGTTGTAAACCTTTTACAACTTTAGATATATAGGACGTTGTAATGGGTACATGTACCCTTTACAACGTTGGATTTGATGTTGTGAAGGGGAATATTCCCCAATTACAACGTCCATTTTGACGTTGTATTTGGGAACATTCCCCAATTACAACGTCTAAATGGACGTTGTAATTGGGGAATGTTCCTATTCACAACGTCAAGACAATAGTTATTTCATTCGTAGATGGGAAAATGTCATCCTCAGAAAGTGAAGAAGCGATGGAGGTGGCACGAGTCGACGCCCCCGCACGAGCAAGCAATGTCGTCCCACAGGTAAAATCCTATGGTTGTATTCTCTGTCTCTATGTTTTTTTTATTATCCTGTTTAACCCGAAGTAAATATATACCATTTAAGTAATATCAAGTGCATTTACGTTGTTATGCCTTTATCCAGTTTCGAGACTTTACAAGTACGTTTACCGACGCTCGTATTTGGCAATCCCGGAATGAAATGGTCGACCATTTCAAGCAACTCGACGTGAAGAACACATGGTCTTAGTAATCAAGCGATCGTGGTCAACCGCTGCAAACCGACCGGGTGGCGAGTTGTTAGCGTGCAAGCAATATGGGGTGTTTCACAGAAGGGGGAAGCAGATTTGCAGCACGTAGAGCAAACTAAGCAACTGCCCGTTCTCCTTACTCGGTCTTGAGGGGGGACCGAGTATGTGGACGATGACCGTGCAAAATGGAACGTACAACCATCACCTCCCTCAACGATTGAAGGGTCATGCTTACGCGGGAAAGATGACACCAGGGGAGAAGAAAATGTGCAAGTGGATGAAAGACATAGGAACTCCGCCGAAGGCCATCTCGTACGGGCTACGGCAACACCCTCAACAAGCTCGCTATTGAAGAGAGAGGAAATCGAACGATGACCCAAGATACCCTCCATCGTCTCCGAGAAAGGGGCTATTACTACGTATTCAGGAGAAGCCCAGACGATGACAATGTATTGAATGACCTTTTTCTCGCACACCCGGATGGGATTCATTTCTTGAACAAATACCCTTACGTCATCGTCTGGGATAGTACGTATAAGACCAACGCGTAAGTACTATATCCTATATCTTGGTACATTTCTTCCATATAGAGTGCTATGCTAAGGTGTGTACGTTGTTGCACCGCGTCCACAGGTACAACGTCGCGTTGTGCGAGATAGTCGGCTTAACGCCAACGGGAAATAACTTTTGCATCGCATATGCCTTTATGGCTCGTGAGGACACGGACACGTACACTTGGGTGCTCAACAACCTACGTGTTATTCTTCAGGGTAAGGTGCCTGATTCGATCATGACAGATCGGGAGCTGGGTCTTCTCGCTGCACTTAGGGCCGTCTTCCCCGATGTGCAACATCTACTATTCTGGTTACATGTAACTCGCAACTGCGAAGAGGCTGTTTTGAAGATTACAAAAAATCGGCAACTTTCAACTCTATTCAAGAATCAAGTGTGGGGTTTATTCTCGTCTTTGACGGAGGAGTCGTTCGAGATGCGGCGTAGATGGCTTCACACCCAATGGCAGCCCATGCCCGGGGTCATGGGGTATCTGGAAATAGTGTGGCTCATCCACTGGACGAGCCTTTTCAGATGTCACACCGACCACGTCCTGAACTTTGGAACGAGGACAACCAATAGGTACACATATCGTTTTCGTCGTTACCCTTGTCACTCCTTTACTACATTTTGACAGTCGTTCACCTCGAGCACATGATGCATCGTGTAGGGTTGAAGGCCAACATAAAGTGTTGAAGGAAGCATTACACTCGTCCACTGGTGATTTCTGTGTCGTGGTGGATGCCATTCATCGAGTGAATGAATGTCAGATGCACGAGATCCAGACTGCGTTGGAGATAGATCGTTTCAAGTGGCCAACTAACACACACGAAGTCCCCTTATTCGAAGAGATTAAGCACGTGGTTTCGAATAAGTGTTTCGAACTTCTCTACGGTCATTGGAGGAAAGTTGTCGATGAAACAGTAACTTCAGAGTGCGTCGACCGTTATTGGAGAATATGCTATGGGATACCTTGTGTGCACGACATTCAGCGTTTTGTTGCCGAAGGAGTTCCAATAACACATAACAACATCCACCCATTTTGGATGGATCTGATGTGGGATGAATCAGACAATGCGGTCTTACCCTATGCCAGGGCGGCTTCGTACACTGCATCCAATGAAGCTTGTGACCTTGATCTGCAACCACCGGAGCGGGGTAGCATACGGTCAAAGGGCAGACCTAGAGGGAGGAGGAACCCATGTAGAACGAATCCCTTGCGATATGAGCAATATCGGGTGAATTTTGAAAGGGAGGAAGCCAGATTAGGTCACCGCGGTCGGGACCGACAATGTGGACCCTTTCATGTTCAGGCACATTGCGGCAGCCGTCAACACTGTGGGAGATGGTCACTGCGAATATCGAGCTTTGGCACAACTGATGTTACGGCCAGGGGAGGCACAAGCTCTCTTGCTGCACTCGCCACAAGCCAAATCGTCTCTCAACTCTCTTGCTGCACTCGCCACAATCTCTCTCTCTCTCTCTCTCTCTCTCTCTCTCTCTCTCTCTCTCTCTCTCTCTCTCTCTCTCTCTCTCTCTTGTAACTAATTGTAACTAGAATTGAATTGGAATTGAATGAATAAAACTCAGCTCCTAAGGCTCTATTTATAGGCTTCATTCCAAGCTAATCTAGAAAAGAAACTCTATATGTATCTATATCTATCTATCTAATACTTAAAGATAAAAATATGGAAATAAAAGAAATAAATCTAAAAGGGAATTATATCTAAAGTAGATAAATCCTCTTTCATCTTGATAGAACTTGATAAATCTCCTCTTAGGAATATCTCCATTGGACTTTGGATAGAACATTGAGTAGAGCTCGGATAAGCTCGAAATCGGCCACTGTTGGTCACTCGATATCGACCAGCCTAGGTCGATATCGACCTCGTCTTCTCAGCTTCACTTCAGATACTCGATATTGGCCTACAGGGTGAAAATCGACTTGATGTGGCTCGATATCGACCAGCTTAGGTCGATATCGACCTGCATTTTCCTCTTGTTCTAGCTTCTGGTCGATTCCTAGGTCTTGGCTCGATTTGGTCAACTCGATATCGACTAGGTGTGGTCGATATCGACCAACTCTCTTTGCCCTCACTCGATTCTGGCTCTTCAGGTGAATATCGACTGGCTTTACTCGATATCGACCAAGTGTGGTCGATATCGACTAGTCTCTGTCGACTCGATTTTCTCGTTTCCATCTCGATTTGTCTTGGTTCCGCCACTCCTTGACCTCGGAATTTATGTAGTTGACTTTGAGCTTTTCCTCCTTTCTCTGAACTGCTGTAAATTGCCTCGATTTCTGTGAAATTAAACAGAAACTGGTGTAGATTCCATAATTTGGCAAATAAGTATAAACTACATAGATTCTGAACTATTCTAGGCCAAATGCATGAAATGTATGCAAAAATCGATCTAAAAGGAAGTGTAAAATATGGAAAATTAGGCTCACAACAACTCCCTTCAAAGACCAATTTGATAGATTTAGAGCATCGCGGATTCAGGAAGGTCTCCCTCTACACCATGCTTAGGAGTCATGAAAGTTGGAATTATCCATGTTGTATTTGTTTGTTTTCTTGTTTATGAAGTTAAGAGTTCACAGTTGAATGTTTGTTGTTATGAAGACGTAGAAACAATATAAAAAAGCAATCATTCAACCAAACCGAACATCAGTTGACCCCATATCTAAAATTACAAACAATTTTTAACGTTACATTTCAGCAAGGGTTGTTGTATTAAACGAAACAACTACCGACCGACTCTTCAGGAATGTTTGGGTATATCCGAATCTGCACCTGCTGGAACGCAAATGTCGTCATCAGATCTTGGGCAGGGCGCACTACTGTATCAACTGCATACTGTGCTACTCTGCGACAGCGCGACGGAGACACGTCATCGTACAAAACGATCAGTATATCCGTTATCTGCTCAATCATCCGTGTATAGTACGATGCAGGGTCGTCGTCACAATCCTGACACCCGAACTGCAACTGTGTTGACCTCTCCAGGAAGCAGCAAACCTGCACAGAAAATAGATTGCATCGAAAATAATGTGTATATTTAATGTGCTTGCAGTTGCAAGCATCCTCCTTAGGCGGACGACTGTGTCTCCCCACGTCAACAATGAAACGGGTTCCATCATTGAACATGCCATATTTAACAAAGCAATTTGGGTTTGATGCCATTACGTGTGTTTCGTGTATGCCAATAATGAAATGCAAATGTTGCTGTATTTATAGATGGCCTAATAAGCAACGTCCAATTAAACGTTGTTATGGGAGTTCTCATAACACAACGTTTAATGTAACGTTGTAACAACGTCAAATTGAACGTTGCTGCAACGTTTAATGTAACGTTTCAACAACGTCATATTCGACGTTGTATTAAGGAACCCTCTAAAAAAACTAGAAAGGATTTTCCACTATAAATTACGCCATGCGAGGGTCGAAATTACAACATCTCGTTTGAGGGAAGAAGAGATGGCGGCTGGTAACACACCAAGACCTTTCTTTTCGGTCACAGGGAGCAGCCCTAGGGATTTTTTCTAGTGGGTAGAAGACGTCTCACTCACACAAATAATAGTAAGCCCCCTTCGGTCTCACATCCGATTTACAATGGTCCCAACTCACTAAATAGATCTTGACATCTGCAGCCAACTTCAAGGAAGAATACGGGCTCGCGGGCGTCGAAAAAATAACGCTGACTAATGGGCCCGGGAGGAGAGGCACCAGCATCCGGGTAGAGCGCAACAGCTGCGGGGCACTCTGGCTCACACAAGGATGGAATACGTTCGCGAGATCGCGTGGCGTGCGGGTAGGCGCGGGTTTGGTTTTTAGCTACCTAGGCAACGCTCGCTTTCGGGTCGCCATAGTGCCGCCGGAGAATGTTTCACCATCAGGGGAAGAGAACAACAATGATTCCCTCTGAGGTGGGACACGACGGCGACCCGGAAAAACTTCTTAACTAAGTTATTTGCTGTAATCTTCTATCATTAATAAGAGAACTGAGGCAATCCAAACGTTTTCATGTAACGTGTTTTTTCCTGAAATAACCACAAATCATATTTGAAAACCCTCCGCGAGGGGCAAAACGCCCCCAAAAAATAAAAGGTGGAGACATCACACTAAGTTTTTGCCAACATACTACCCAACCAAAACAAAGATAATAGAACTTCAAAGTTGGATCCAAGTGTTGCTGTTAACAAGGTCCGATTTAACGTTGTATAACCTCTATTTTTCATATTGCAACGTTGAATTTAACGTTGCTGTCTGGCCCGACGAGGCCCACTTTAGCAACGTCGGATTGGACGTTGCTAAAGTGTCCGACCCGCCTACCATCCTTCAATTCACAACATTGTGTAGGACAAATGACAACGTCGAAACGAACGTTGCTGAAACGTTTCATCCAACGTTGCTAAAACGGCACATTCGACGTTGCATTAGCAGCGCTAAACACGGATTTGCGGTGTATATAGGGAGATCAAAAAAAAGGTACAAATGGCAAGCTGCTAGCTGAGCAATAACAGCCAGCAAAAACAATTGCTTAAGGATTTAGGCATTTGAGCAATATAGCTATTGCTTAGGGATTTAGGCATTTCTTTACTGTAGGTATAGATTTAGGTATTTAGTTTTATGAAATTCAATTAGGGTATACCGTATATTTTATAGATATTTTATTATTTTTTTTCAATTAATTAATGATTTATATTATATATATTATTTATATATTTTAATATATATAAAATAGCGGGTACCTATTACGGGCCTAGCGGCCCGTAACGAGTAGATTGGCCTACCCAATCCCATACCCGCTGCGGGCGCGGGCTGGGCTTAGCGGCCCGCTTGGACTTTTCCCTCTACCCAAGCCTGTTCAACAAAGCGGGCGGGCGGGGCGGGGCGGCCCGCGTTTGCCCAGGTCTAGTCGGATCTAGGAGGAATTAGCCGATCTGGTTGGTGTTGGTTGGTTGCGGGACGATTGTGGTGCGACGAGCCATCGAGCTGGGAGGCAGGAGGTCGCAAAGGGTGTGTAGCGAGGAGGCGGGATGTAGGGAGATCCGGCCAGATCCGTGGTGAGGAGTTCTGTATTTACAAATCCATGTCTTCGTCTCTTTCTCACCAATCTCTCCCTATTCTCTATCCTTCCATGAGAACCGGAGGGAGAGCAAGTTCAGCGCCGGCGGAGGAGGATGAAGGAACAACGATGGAGGTGACAATTGGTTCAATAGAGGAGGGAGGAAACAACATGAAGGTTCGATAAAGTATAACAAAGTAAAATAAAGATACTCTAAAAGGGGGGTTGAATAGAGTATGCCAACTTTTCGCTATCAATCTCAAGACTTTTGAAACGCTTGCAAAATCCTTTGAGAGTGAACTCAATTCTTTCCTTTGGGAAATCTGAATCACAATAGAGTTATACAATTCGAAACAAGTGCGGAAATATGGTAAAACAATAAGTAAAGAACACAACGAATTGTTAACAAGGTTCGGCTCCTTAAAGGCTTAGTCCCCGCCTAGGGTTCTTCCACAACCCTAGGATTCAATCGGCTTTATTGATTCATAAGACTTAGGATCCTAATAGCTCGCCGAGAAGCCTCTCTCTTATACAATTGCAATCTTGTCAACTCACGTTCCCTTGGAGTCCTAGACCAATCTAGAAGAGCCCCACCTCTCTCAGCTATCTAGTACAATCATCTTACACTTCGGGAATCAATCGCCTAGTGCTCACTTCCTGAGTTATAAACTCTCGAGTATAACACTCTCTCAAAATATATCCTATAAGCTCACTGTGTAACTCTCAAATGCTTTGAAACAAAATATAAGACTCTTAAGAACAAGCAGAGAGAACACGCTGAAGAGAGATCGTAAACTTGAGGGCTGAGTGTACAATGTAGAGCATCGATATTCGTAAGTGTCCGTCAGTCCTCTCTCTCTTCTTCATCTCCTTTTATACTTGATCAAATTGGTGACATTTGAAGGAAGAATCTTTGCCCAACGGCTACTTCATATCATGGCTAAGGAAGGATCTTCGCAATCTTCTATTCCGGGAAACCGCGAAGCCACAATCCACCAGATTTGATCTTCATGTCTTTTATCTTAAGGAAGGAGATTTCTTCGAAATTCTTGTTGTATGGTTAGTATAAGATATGTATAATAATATTTGGAAACCATACATAAATAATATATATAAATAAAATACAGGTTTTGAATTTCATCAATACAGCTTCATCTTCAAGACCTTTGACATAAGCTTTGTGTCAAAGCCTTTGAAACCATTTCCGATTTTCATAAAGGGAGAGGAGTTATTAATCTCCCCCTTGATGAAAGACAAAACCTGTGCATCCCTGTAACTTAGTCAAGCAAATATATCATAAGACAAAATTGGACTAAGTACCTGCAGGAGTTAGACAAATGTTGGATCATATAAGTTCAAAACAAATGATAAAAGCATCCAACAAAATAAGGCAAAATAAGGTCTTCCAAGACCCTATAGTTCAAAGCAGTTTAAAGTCTAACATCTAAACAATCTCCCCCTTTTTGTCTTTCAACAAAGGGAGGAGCGTGAAAATAGTCACCAAAATCAGACTTACCAAAACAATTTCAGAATTTAAACAAGGAGCCGTTCGAATCTTAATGATTAAGGCAAGAGATGTTTATCCGATTTAAAAAATTTCTACAAATAAAAATATAATCGGATAACATGCAATAAAAAAGATTTTCCCGAATAGGTAACAATAAAGTAAAGATATTTAAAATTTCTTTTAAAAAAAATATTTGATCAAATATCTAAAAAGATACCAACCAAATATATGATCCGTTATATGTGCTCTACTATTCAGTTCACAAACTTTGACATGAATCTCGAAGGTCTTGAAACTGAGTAGAAGTTTTCTTTCGTAAAGGGAAAGCTCCCCCTACGAAAGTGCATCCCTGTTAACTATTCCGATCTCACCTCTAATGAAGGTGAACATGTCCTCTGCCAATGGCTTAGTAAAAATGTCAGCCCATTGATAATCAGTTGAAATAAAAGATATGGACACATCACCTTTTTCGACATGGTCTCTAATGAAATGATGCCTTACATCAATATGTTTGGTCCTTGAATGCTGAACGGGATTCTTTGTAATTGAGATGGCACTTGTGTTGTCACACTTAATGGGAATATCTTTGAGGTCGATGCCAAGATCTCTCATTTGTTGAGCTATCCAAAGGATTTGGGAGCAACATGCTCCAGCTGCTATGTATTCGGCTTCGGCAGTGGAAAGAGCAACTGAGTTTTGTTTCTTTGAGTGCCAACTAATCAAGGATGCTCCTAAGAATTGACAACATCCCGACATGCTCTTCCTATCCACCTTATAGCCTCCAAAGTCTGCATCAGAATACCCAATTAGTGTAAAATCTCTTTGCTTCGGGTACCACAAGCCAAGCTTCTTAGTGCTATTGAGATATCGAAAGATCCTCTTCACAACCATGAGGTGAGATTCTTTAGGGTCAGCTTGAAACCTAGCACACATGCAAACACTAAACATGATGTCAGGTCTACTAGCAGTAAGATATAATAAAGATCCAATCATCCCTCGATACTCCTTTTGATTGACACTATTCCCGGTCTTTTATTGATCTAAGGACAAGGTTGAGCTCATGGGTGTCTTGGCTGCTTTGGATAGATCCATCTTAAACTTCTTCAAGAGATCCTTAGTATACTTGCTTTGATTGACAAAGATCCCTTTCTTAGATTGATGAACTTGCAACCCCAAAAAGAAGCTGAGTTCTCCCATTAAGCTCATCTCAAATTCACTGCACATAATATCAGAAAATTCCTTGCACAAAGATGTGTTAGTAGCACCAAACAATATATCATCAACATATATTTGGATAACCAATATGTCCTTTCCTTTGGTCTTGATGAAAAGAGTTTTGTCGATCAACCCCCTTTTAAAATCATTTTCTAAAAGATATTTTGACAAGCGCTCATACCAAGCTCTTGGGGCTTGTTTCAAACCATATAGCGCTTTGTCTAGTTTGTAAACATGATTAGGAAATTCAGAACTTTCAAAACCTGGGGGTTGAGCCACATAAACTTCTTTTTCTAAGAAACCATTAAGAAATGCCCATAAAAGATGCAAATGCTAATAAGATGCGAATGGCTTCAAGCCTAGCTACGGGAGCAAAAGTCTCCGCGTAGTCGATACCTTCCTCTTGATTATAGCCTTGAGCAACAAGCTTTGCTTTGTTCCTCACGATCTTACCATTCTCATCTAGCTTGTTTCGAAATACCCAACGTGTGCCAATGACTGATTGATGCTTTGGCCTCGGCTTCAAGGTCCAGACTTTGTTCCTTTCAAATTTGTTAAGCTCACTTTGCATAGAAATGATCCAGTCTGGCTCTTGAAGGGCCTCATCTACCTTCTTTGGTTCTACAAGTGAAACAAAAGCGTTAAAAGGACATAGATCTTTAAGTTTAGAACGAGTTTGAACACTAGATGTAGGGCCAGAGATGATATCCTTTAATGAGTGTGATGAGGAGTATTTGAACTTTCTCTTGCTAGTCTCAGCTCCCTGGTTCGTCATATTAACAAGATTGATTTGTAGTACATCTGACTCCATGGATATGTTAGGCTCAGTTACAGCAGTTTCTGAAGTCTCAACACTTTTGGATTGATCGCCAAGGGCTTTGGACTGCGCTTCAAGACCTTGGGACAATTCCTCAGTGTTAAGAATCTGATCCTGCATGTTCCTCTTCTCTGTGTTCTTAGTAGCAATATCATCACCATCCTCATTCTCTGTATGGTTGTTAAGATCTAAATCTGCAACACTTTCACTTAAAGAACCGTCATTGTATTCATCAAATATAATATGAATACTTTCCTCAACCATCTTGGTCCTTTTGTTGAAGATTCTATATGATTTGCTACTTGTGGAGTAGCCAAGAAATATACCTTCATCACTACGCACATTAAATTTCCCAAGGTTATCTTTTCCATTGTTATGAACAAAACAAGTACAGCCAAAGGGTTTAAAATACGATATAAGGGGTTTGCGGCATTTGAAAAGTTCATAAGGAGTTTTCTTTAAGATGGAACGATAAGACAATGATTCAAAATATAGTTAGCTGTGTTAACAACTTCAGCCCAATAGGTTTTAGGTAATGTATTTTCTAAAAGCAAAGTCCTGGCCATGTCCTCTAGGGTGCGGTTCTTTCGTTTCACAACCCCATTTTGTTGAGGTGTCCTAGGAGCAGAAAAATTATGGGAGATGCCATATTTAGCACAAAACAAATCAAACTGAAGTTGATCAAACTCCCTACCATGATCACTTCGAATTGACACTATGGGCTCGTTTCTTAAAGTTTGCAACTCCTTACAAAGTTTTGAATACTCAAATAAGGCCTCTGATTTTTCTTTTAAAAATGCAACCCAAGTATATCTCGAAAAATCATCAACTACAACAAGCATGTACTTTTTACCATAAGAGATTTGAATCGCATAGGACCAGATAAATCCATATGTAAAAGTTCAAGGGGACTAGAAGTACTTACAACCTTCTTGGGTTTGAAAGAGCTACGTGTTTATTTACCTCGTGTGCATGCTTTGCACATATCAATACCTTTGAAGTCCATCTCAAGTAGTCCTCTTACAAGCCCTTTGGACACAAGCTTTTGTAGTGTATGTGGGCTTACATGACTGAGTCTCCTGTGCCAGAGCTTTGGATCGTCCGTCAAAGCCTTTAGACACTTGCTCAGCATTCACAACATAGATGTTGTTATAGCGATAGACAGTTAGAACTATTTCACCTGTATCTTCTCTGCGCACTAAACATCTTTTCTTGTTAAATCCAACATCATTACCACTATCACATAGTTGAGAAACACTAAGCAAATTATACTTCAAAGCATTAACAAGATAAACATTTTTAATGATGTGGTTAGGATCATTCCCAACACTACCAATACCAACGATGTCACATTTTCCTTTGTCACCAAGAGTGATAGTTCCAATGGATTGCTTCTTTAGTTCATGGAATAGGGACCTCTTCCCACTCATATGTCTAGAGCATCCACTATCAATAATCCATTTTTGTTCTTTCACCTTGGTGATCTCCTGCTAGACAAAAATCAACCTTTGTGGCTAGACCAGTGAGCAAATTTAGATCCTTTATTGGGATAAACCATATTTGGTAAAATAGTGCCTTTGGGGACCCAAACTTCCGTTATTCGTTCTTTTCTCAAGTGAACAGGAAACGTATTGTGAATAATATGTGGATCCTTTCTTCTATAGGGGCAGGTCTCTCTTACATGTCCCTTTTTTGCACAGTGGTGACATATAGGAGAGGTTCTGCTTACTTTTTCCTTCACAAAAATGGTAATGTGTTGCTTCTTTAAAAACCTCAGTTTGTAGCCAATACCACTTTTGTTTTGAGAACTTTGTTGCTCACCCAACATCCTATCAAGAGTGCATTTGGACTTGGTAAAACTTATGAGGGCTGTCTATTGGTCTTGAATCTTCTTATACAAGGAGATCTTCTCGTTCTCTTCATTGGCAATCATATTAGAAAGGAATTCCGATATTACCTCTTTTGGACTTGCCATGAGTTCTCACACAGTTACCTCAAGTTGCTCATCGTGGGATTCATCTCCTGAGGCCATGAGACAAAGGTTGGCCTTTTCCTCATCGGAGTCTAAGTCACCTGAGTCAGAATCACTCCAAGCTGCCACCATGGCTTTTTTTTTCCATCTATCACCTTTCTTGAAATGACTCTTCTTCTTTTGAGGGCAGTCTTTCACTAGATGGCCTATTTCACCACATTCAAAACAAGACAAAGGTTTAGTCTTCTTGTCAAATTTGTTGTATTGAGACTTTCGAAATTTAGAAGACTCTGATCCATCTTTGTTGTTGAATTGCTTCTTCATTTTGAGGATTCGAGAAAGACCCCTTGTAATGAGAGCAAAGGGATCATCCTCATCATCATCCTCATCTTCAAAATCAGACACATCTTTGGGCTCATCTTTCTTAGACTTGAGTGCCAAGTTCTTAGTGCTTGTTGGAAGTTCTCCATTGTCTTCATTGAGAATCATCTCATGTGTGATTAGCTTCCCAAGCAAGTCATCAAGGGGTAGAGTGGTGAGATTCTAGGCTTCTTTTATGGCTGTCACTTTAGGGCCCCATTTGTCTTTAGGGAAGCACCTCAATATCTTCCTCACTTTCTCAACATTCTCAAAGGTCTTGCCGAGAGAGTCAAGGTTGTTCGTGATTTCCGTGAACCGTGTGAACATGGCCTTAATAGACTCATCATGCTTCATTTTGAACAGCTCATACTTTCGAAGGAAGATACTGATCTTGGTGTCCTTCACTTGACTGGTTCCTTCGTAGGTGACAACTAGCTTGTCCCAAATCTCTTTAGCCGGCCTACAAGATGAAATACGGCTAAACTCATCAGTACTAAGACCACAATATAGTAAGTTAATGGCCTTGTAGTTCTTGGAAACGAGTTCAAGATCCGCTTGTATGTATTCAGCCTCAGTCTTCGCGACTTTGCTTCCATTCGGTCCGTCTTTAACAGGAATCTTGGGACCATTCTCTATAATGTTCCAAAGTTCCAAATCTTGATCTGTAATGAACATTTTCATCAAGGACCTCCAATGGACGAAGTTGTTTCCAACAAAGAGCAGTGGTCTACTAGTAGACCTCCCTTGTGCAAATCCTCCGCTTGCTTCACCGCACATGATAAAAAACTCACAAGATTGTTAGATCAAAAGCAGTGAGTAAGGCTCTGATACCAATTGAAGGTTCGATAAATTATAACAAAGTAAAATAAATATACTCTAGAAGGGGGGTTGAATAGAGTATGCAAACTTTTCGCTGTCAATCTCAAGACTTTTGAAACGCTTGCAAAACCCTTTGAGAGTGAACTCAATTCTTTCCTTTGGGAAACATGAATCACAATAGAGTTATACAATTCAAAACAAGTGCGGAAATATGGTAAAGCAATAAGTAAAGAACACAATGAATTGTTAACGAGGTTCGGCTCCTTAAAGGCTTAGTCCCCGCCTAGGGTTCTTCCACAACCCTAGGATTCAACCGGGTTTATTGATTCACAAGACTTAGGATCCTAATAGCTCATCGAGAAGCCTCTCTCCTATACAATTGCAATCTAGTCAACTCATGTCCCCTTGGAGTCCTAGACCAGTCTAGAAGAGCCCCATCTCTCTCAGCTATCTAGTACAATCCTCTTACACTTCGTGAATCAATCGCCTAGTGCTCACTTCTTGAGTTATAAACTCTCGAGTATAACACTCTCTCAGAATATATCCTATAAGCTCACTGTGTAACTCTCAGATGCTTTGAAACAAAATATAAGACTCTTAAGAACAAGCAGAGAGAGCACCCTGAAGAGAGATCGTAAACTTGAGGGCTGAGTGTACAATGTAGAGCGTCGATATTCGTAAGTGTCCGTCAATCCTCTCTCTCTCTCTTCTTCATCTCCTTTTATACTTGATCAAATTGGCGCCATTTTAAGGAAGAATCTTTTCCCAACGGCTACTTCAGATCATGGCCAAGGAAGGGTCTTTGCAATCTTCTATTCCGGGAAACCGCGAAGCCACAATCCACCAGATTTGATCTTCACGTCTTTTATCTTAAGGAAGGAGATTTCTTCAAAATCCTTGTTGTATGGTTAGTATAAGATATGTATAATAATATTCGGAAACCATACATAAATAATATATATAAATAAAATACAGGTTTTGAATTTCATCAATACAGCTTCAGCTTCAAGACCTTTGACACAAGCTTTGTGTCAAAGCCTTTGAAACCATTTCCGATTTTCAACAAGGGAGAGGAGTTATCGCAACAGAACATCATCCTCGATCCCCCTAGCTTCTCGCTGGTCGTAAGTAGCCATGGAAGCTCGAAGGAAGCCATGGAAGAGATCGAAATCGAAGATGAATGGTGTTGAATTCGGCAATCGTGCTTCAGATCGAAATCGAAATCGAAATCAAGCCCTTTGTCGTCTTGTTCTTCGTTGACGTTGAGGGATTTGGAAGAAAAAAATGAAGGAACGCTAGGTATAATTGAGCATGGGTAAAAGTGTCAATTGTGGACACTCTCCTAATTTCCCCCCTCTTTTGTCCTACGGGTTAATTTTTGCTCAAATTATGGACAATCACCAAAAAAAATCATAAATTATGGAGTAGTTTTTAGTAAAAGGGTCCTTTTTTTTCTTGCCTCGGGCTTCTAAAATGATAGGACCGGCACTGATCCCTATACATTAGAGAGTCAAATATTAGTTATTGTTGATTATATTGCTAAAGTTAGAAAGATTTGTAATATGATGAATTTCCATTCGATTAGGAAATTATGCAACATCATTTTCATAGATGATAAAGGATAATCTTTACGAGTAAACACTACCAAAAACACAGGAAATAGCCACGAATTGGCCACGAATTGCCGTGGCTAAACGGTTTAGCCACGGGCATAGCCATGAATTTGACGCTCGTCGCCATTCGAGGCTATATGCCTCGACGCTAACAGCCACCGAAACAATATCCGTGGCTAATAGCCACGATCTGACAATTCCGTGGCTATGTCCGTGGCGGGGTCATACCCGAGGAATTCGTGGCTATAGCCACGAGCAGACTGTGGCTGATGTCGTGGCCTCGCACGTGGGAATCTCCATTGAGGCACAACGACTGTCGTGGCTATGCCCGTGGCTAATGTCGTGGCCTGCATGTGGCTATGGTCGTGGCTACAATATATATGCCCGTGGCTATGACCGTGGCTATTGTCTGTGGCTAATGCTTGTGGCTAATGTCGTTGCCACAGCTTATTTAAATCTTTAAATATAATATAATTATTTAATAATGCTTGGCACATAAATATATCAAAATAAAATACCATTTACATATTTTATTCATTCTAAAAACATCCAACACACAACCACGAGTTCAACCAACCAAAAAACAAGCATAAATTCGACTATCCAAAACACAACCAAAACAATGATAGCTTCTTCTTGTAGTATGCCAACGCATTTCCCATTTTCCCTATCCTGCCAATATAGATGGAAAAAAGCATGAGGTGCTCACAATAATGATTTCAACTCAAGAATATCCTAGATCAACATAGTCGCCTATGAATAAATTATTTGTATCCGGACACAGAACAAAATATCAGGGTTACAAACCAACGAATGGCAAAATGAGAAGATATAAATGTAATATAAAAAAAAATACTCTCCTGCAAAACATAATTAACGAAAAAACTGTCATTGATCCTGAAATAGTCACGTATGGATCCTCACTTCATTTCTGGCAGTGTATACTATGCTAGACGAAGGTCAAGAATGGAAGAACAAAATTATTAACCAATGCAACAAGATGGTAAAATTCAAAAGAGCATTCAACATATATCAACTATAAGACAAGTTTTGTTGACTCTTCTCATGAAAAGGTCAGTTTGGCATTATATTGGTGGGCTGAAATCTTCTTCACATACATAAAAGAAAAAGATAAGAAAATGAACAACTGAGGAAAACACAGCCTCGTTAAAGCCTTGATTCAACTTACCTTCTTTCCGCAGTCAACTATAGGTTGTGGTTGTCCTCGTTGATGTTTCTCCAATAGCAAAGACTCGATCTTTGTTCCAGTTTCATCCGAAGCTATCCATACCCTGGAAAGAAACAAGTTTCACTCATGTATGGAGACAAGTCTGCTAAATCCAAAAAATTGCAAGGTCTCCTAGAATCTTTTTTTTTTCTGAAACACAACAGCTGAAATTCACAGTTTTGTTCAATGATGAAATTCAGTTCCACAATTTTAATCGATCGGACATCTGACAATCTCTGTTTTGCAAGGGTGAATTTGAAACAGAAATTTCAATCAATTGCCACTGAATTTTTTAACTTGAAAAAGCAATAGGAAAAAAAAATAAAGAAGAAGAAACCTTGTCCAAGAGTAAATTTGAAAGGCGTTCCTCTATCACGGCTTGAATCGAACTTCGTTCCATCAAGCAATGTGCCAATATAATGAACTTATCAAACCCAAAACGAAACACAAAACGGATCATAGTTCAACAATTTATCGAACAATTCAGAAAGTTTTATTTTGAAGGATAGGAAGAAGAAAAAACTCAGACCTTCAACTTAGTCGCCATTCTCGGGAGTCTCCCAGCTATCACCGGCTTTGACAAGCTTCTTCTTGAGACCTTGATTTCCGATCTCCTTCTCCTCGCCAACTTTCATCACGGGAGAGTCATCGCCGAAGTCCATTTCCTCGTCGTTTATCACCCCGGCGCCGACATCTCGAAATCGTCGTCCATAAGGACTCGTAACAATCAATTGACAACATAGCAGAAAGACAAGAGAAAGAGGAAGTAGAAAACAAGCCAGAGAGAGAGATTACAGAAAATGGAGATTCGAAGAGCAGAGCAACTGTGGCAGCCATGGAAGCGGGAAGGCCGAGCGCCGGAAGGCCAATCGTTGAGGGCGAGAGGGAGGACTGAGGGTGAGCGAGAGGGAGGAGCAGAGCTTTTGTGGCAGCCATGGAGGAAACGGCCATGGAGGATGCGGCCTTATCGAGCAGCGAGGACGGAGAGAGGAAAGGGGAACTGGATTTTGGCTATGTGAAGCGGCGTTTTTAGGGTTAAAAGTGCGCTTCAAATTTTGGCCCAAAATTTTGGGGGGAAGTTTACCGCTAAAAAATACACATGGCGGTAATAAAAAATTCGATAGTGTTAATTTAATTTTTTTTCTTCACAATTTACATTTACAAAATAAAACTATTAATACAACTATTTATTATTAAATATATATTACTTAATATAAGGTTTTATTAAACATTTATTAGTCATTTATACTAGTTTTTCTCAAAACATACCTTTATAATATTCTAATAAAAATTTATTACTTAATATAAAATTTTATTCAACACTTGTTAGTTACTTCTATGAGTTTCCTCAAAACATACTCTTATAGTATTCTAAGATTTTATTAGTTACTATAAGGTGTTATTCTACCTTTATTGGTTACTGATATGATTTTTTCTCAAAACATACTTTTATAATATTCTAATAAGAATTTAGTAGTTAACACAAGGTTGTATTAAACATTTGTTCATTACTTATATGAGCTAGTTTTGCTCAAAACATACTCTTATAGTATTCTAATAAGAATTTAGTAGTTAAAATAAGGTTTTATTAACATTTATTAGTTACTTATATGAGTTTTCCTCAAAACATACTATTATAGTGTTTTAATAAGAATTTAGTAGTTAAAATAAGGTTTTATTAAACATTTATTCGTTACTTATATTAGTTTTCCTCAAAACATACTCTTGTAGTATTCTAATAAGAATTTAGTAGTTAAAATAAGGTTTTATTAAACATTTACTTGTTATGTATATGAGTTTTCCTCAAAACATACTCTTATAGTATTCTAATAAAAATTTAGTAGTTAAAATAATGTTTTATTAAACATTTACTTGTTATGTATATGAGTTTTTCTCAAAACATACTCTTATATTATTCTAGTAAGAATTTATTAGTTAATATAAGGTTTTATTAAACATTTGTTAGTTACTTATATGGGTTTTCCTAAAAACATACTCTTATATTATTCTAGTAAGAATTTATTAGTTAATATAAGGTTTTATTAAACATTTGTTAGTTACTTATGTGAGTTTTCCTCAAAACATACTCTTATTGTATTCTAATAGGAATTTATTAGTCAATATAAGGTTATTTTAAGCATTTCTTCATTACTTATGTGAGTTTTCCTCAAAACATACTCTCATAGTATTCTAATAAGAATTTAGTAGTTAATATAAGGTTTTATTAAACATTTTGTAGTTACTTATACGAGTTTTTCTCAAAGCATATTCTTATAGTATTCTAATAAGAATATAATAGTTAATATAAGGTTTTATTGAACATTTATTCGTTACTTATATTAGTTTTCCTCAAAACATACTCTTATAGTATTATAATAAGAATTTATTAGTCAACATAAGGTTTTATTAAACATTTGTTCATTACTTATATGAGATTTCCTCAAAACATACTCTTATTGTATTCTAATAAGAATTTATTAGTTAATATTAGGTTATATTAAGCATGTGTTCATTACTTTTATGAGTTTTCCTCAAAACATACTCTTATAGTATTCTATTAAGAATTTAGGAGTTAAAATAAGGTTTTATTAAGCATTTATTTGTTACGTATATGAATTTTCCTCAAAACATACTCTTATAGCATTCTAATAAGAATTTATTAGTTAATATAAGGTTTTATCAAACATTTGTTAGTTACTTATATGAGTTTTCCTCAAAACAAACTCTTATGGAGTAGTATTTTAATAAGAATTTAGTAATCAATATAATGTTTTATTAAACATTTGTTCATTAGTTATATGAGTTTTCCTAAAAAAATAATCTTATAGTATTCTAATAAGAATTTAGTAGTCAAAATAAGGTTTTATTAAATATTTATTCGTTACTTATATTAGTTTTCCTCAAAACATACTCTCATATTATTATAATAAGAATTTAGTAGTTAAAATAAGGTTTTATTAAACATTTATTCCTTAATTATATGATTTTCCCTCAAAACACTCACTTAGATTATTCGAATAAGAATTTATTGCATAATATAAAGTTCTATTCCACAATTATTAGCAACTTATATGATTTGTTTCTCAAGATAAACTCTCATAATATTCTCATATGAATTTATTAGTTAATATAAGGTTTTATTCAACGATTATTAGTTACTTATATGATTTTTTCCCTCAAAACACATTTTATTTAACAATTATTAGTTTTGTTTATATTATGGTATTTGTTTAGATATAAATACATATACCATTAATGGACCTATTGGCGAAAATTATAGCCGTATTTGGGCCCATAATAAATTAAAGCCCATTAGAAATTAAAGTGTGTCATTTGAGGTTAACTGTAAATAGCCACGACATTAGCCACAAATATGACCGTGGCTATTAATTGGGCTTCTTAATACGCCGAGAGTTATTAATTGGGCTTACTTATTCATTGGGCTTTGACTAATACTAATGGGCTTGACCCTTTTTGGGCTTTGACTCTCTAAAATTGGGTTTGACCATCTTTAGGCCCTACCTTTTTTTGGGTGAGATTTTGGGCTTAAAAATTGATATTTTCTTTCAAATTAATTTGCTTTAATTTGTGAATTTCCTCAATTCGGATACACCAAAGTGATAATAGGCGTCTCCATGTTAGCGTCGAATACAGCCATGGATAATCCAACAGTGGCTAAATTCGTGGCTGTTCACCTCCAACTCGGGTCATATATTGCTAATTGTCTCACATTCTTAGCCATGAGTACAACAACGGATATTATTCGTGGCTAAATTCGTGGCTACACTGACATGTTGGGTAAGACTCGCCAAAAATGGCGTCGAAATCGGCCACGGAAAAGGTGATTGTGGCCAAAGTCGTGGCTAATAGCCATGATACCAGCCACGACACTTATATTCGTGGCTAAAAACCCCGAAATTCCGGACACGAAATTATTTCTTCATCCCTAGCCACGGGCTTTGCCACGAATATTTTCATTCGACGCTATTATAGCTACGCCTTGTCAGGTCGTAGCCATAGTCGTGGCTATCAGCTACGGATTTGACAACGACTGTACGACGTGGCTAAACTTCCGTGGCTATTTCCTGTGTTTTTGGTAGTGAAAAACATCATACTTCTTTACTAATGAAAAAGAAAATTTGAAGCCAAATAGTTGCAAGTGTCATTTTATCAGATTACACTGACAATATATCGCTATTAATTATAAGTTGTTATCATTCATGTTTTCTGATATTGAAAAGTATTTTATGCGTATACCATACCAACATATATACGTGACGGAATGTCATCGAGGAGGTCTCCGGGTATTGAAAAGTATTTTGTGCCCTTAACAACTAATGTTCATTTCACACTGGAAAGTGAATATGAAATGTGGAGTTATGTAACCTCCCACTGGAAAATGAAAAGTCAAGTCAGTTAAATATCCACAAAAGTACAAAATATTGATCAAATACGTACCTAAGAAATTTCCAATATATATCTACCCAACAATGATGGTTGAGCTAAATCTCATAAATCCTTATATATGAAAATATAAAGTTATTTATGAGTGAGATATAATCAACCTTTTCAATGAATCACACGTACATTGTTCAATTTAATTAAATGTAAAGTGGTTGATAAAATGTCAAAAACTTGACGGCAACCAAGAATATTTTCCAGCCTCCAAACCTTTTCTTTATTAAAAAAAATATTACTATCAAACTAATTCTATTTGATACTGAATATAGTCACACATATATATTTCCACCAAATAGCTACGGTAAAACGTGGCAATAAAATCGTTAAGTTTCTTACAACGGAATTAGATCTGATTATGTCATATTATAATATGATAATAAATGAATTTATAGAAAGCTTCTCCAAACGTTTTAAATCATCTTACAACCACACTCTTCCCTTTGATGATGATCTTCGTGTGATTAACCAAGAAATCTCGAATCGACAAAACTAGCTGCTCACAGCACAAAATCTCAAATGTTGAAATTAGAAATGCACTATTCTCGATCAAATCAAATAAGACACCGGGTCCGGATCGGATGGTATGCCAGCAGGTTTTTACCGGACTTATTGAAACATTATCGGCCCTTATGTCATTAAGGCGGTTAAGGCCTTCTTTTCGAGTGGCAGGATGATGCGGCAAGTTAACCACATCTTCATCACCCTAATCCAAAAAGGGGACAACCCAGAGACTGTCAATCACTTTAGGCCTATCAGTCTCTGATCTACGGTTTACAAAATTATCTCCAAGATATTAACAACGAGACTTTCAAAAGTTTTCGATATTTTTATTCACCCACTTCAAAGCGCGTTTACCAAAGGTAGATCTATCCAGGACTATTCTCTTTTCCCATGAGATTTTCCACTCCTTCCAATTAACAAAAGCAATGTGTGGCTATATGGCTATAAAGTTAGATATGGAAAAGGCCTATAATAAGGTTGAATTATCCTTCCTTTTTTCAACTTTGGCAAAGTTCGGTTTCGGCCAGAAGTTCATTAACTGGATAAAGGAATGTGTACAGTCGGTTTCTTACTCTGTGCTTATAAATGACGAAACATCGGCACCGTTTATCTCGTCGAGGGGTCTAAGGCCGGGGGACCCGCTTTCGCCTTTCCTTTATATCCTCGCCGCTGAGGTCCTGACAAGAACTCTGTAGAGACAACCAACTACCTCAAAATATTTGGGGTTCACACATGGCAGGGGAGGGGTTAAGGTCCCTTTCCTCGCATTCGCCGATGATATCATGCTCTTTGGGAAGGCAAACCAATCTACTTGTATCAATCTATCCAATATTATCCAACATTTCTGTCTGATCTCGGGACAGAAGGTTAATCTGCATAAATCAAGCTTCCAAGTTACTCCAAACACTTCAGACAAAACTATCTACACAGTTACAACAACTCTGGGTACCCACCAATCAAATAACTTAGAAAAGTACCTTAGTTGTTCTATTATAAATGATTGTGTTAACAAAGACACTTTCGCGGATATTGTACTAATGACTAAGCTACAATTATCCAAATAGAAAGCTTTCTCCCTATTGGTGAAGGGACAAAAAGTTCTAATCAAAGCTAATCTAAGCGCAAAGCCCCTATACCTTTTGCAAGCATTTCTAATGCCTTCATCTATTCTTCACGAACTAGATAAGATTTATAGACATTTTTTTTGGAATAAAGAACCGGGGAACACTCCTCTTATCAACTGGGACAAAATTTGATCGGGCACCCTTTCGGGTGGCCTGGGCATTTACAAAGCAGAGACGATGAATATTGTGCTTCAAATGAAATTGCTATGGAAAATTATCCCAGAACCGGAAAACAATTGGGTAAAAGTCATAACAGGTAAATACCTTAGAGGGGAATCCTTGCTAAAGTATACAAAAAAGGGTTACACTTCATGGCAACGGTCCAAATTAATCTCTATCAAACACTTGTTCACATCGGGAATACGTTGGTCTATCGGAAACGGGAAAGCCATAAATTTCTAGAGTGACATCTGGGCCATAAATAAACCTTTAGAACATAACTAGACAACTGCTTCTGGAGGGGATTCCGGATTGGTCAGTCAATAGATTTATCAACACCGATAACAACTGTAACATTACAAAACTTGAGACAGACTTACAAGGGTTACTTAGCACGAAAATCATGTCACATATATCCACTATCCATCTACCGGAAAATAATTTATGTGATAGGCTCTTCTGGGGGTTTAGTCTGATGGTTGGTTCTCAACTTCCTCGCCAACAATGCTTATCCCAAATCACGCAGGTAACCAAAACTTCCACTGCAACTGGATATGGAAATTGAAAGTTCCATATAAGATCATACATTTTCTTTGGAAAATTGCTCCTGATGGGCTTCCTATGTCTGAACGTCTGTAGCGCTCTAATGTTTCGGTCCCTTCTGGTTGTTGCTTCCTTGGTTGCACTATTCAATCTACCGCTCATCTTCTCTTAGAATGTCCTACGACGGTCTCTTTAACTATAGTTTTGGGCATTAGACATCCTCCGGCTAATGATATCAACACGACTGCAAAGTCAAATCACCTTCTAAACAGTGTCTAAAGAAATATGGGTACAAACACGTTCACTAAGTTGGCTTTTGCTTGATGGAACATTTTGTACTTTAGGAATCAGCTAGCCTTTCAGCATATTCCTTCGTCTTCTACTCAGACTATTGCCTTATTCTATATCTCTACCTTCCACAAATGGAATGCCAATTTGGATAGTACGGGTAATCAGGGTGATACAAAAAAGGCGAATACTACTAAGGGTGCCCCTTTACACGATTCCATATAGTAAGTTACCCATAGAGACGAGATGTGGAAAAGGCCTCCACCTGGATATTACAAACTAAACTTTGATAGTTCGTACTATCAGTTGGATCCTGGCACCTACAACTTCATGATTAGAGATCACATTGGTAATATCATATCCTTAGGGGTGGGTCCCTGTAACAATAGCTCCACTGTATTCGCAAAGGCTCTGGGCCTCCTGAGGGGGCCCAGAGCCTACAATGTCGAGTTGTATTCGTAAAGGCTCTGTCCCTGGAATATCGAGCTGCTCATGGTCGATATGATTATTGATTTAAATTCCTTCTCTCATGTTGCTATTCGTCATATTTTCAAGGAGTCAAATGTTGTGGCTAACAGGATTGCACGTATGGCGCGGGGCCTACAATGTCCCTGTCGATGATAGCTTCGGTGATGATCTAGAACTCCGCGTTCTCGTCCGTTCGGACGCACTAGGAAAGAAGCCGGTTCATCAACAGCTTTCCTAACATTTATCTTGCTTTCAAAAAATAAATTTGTAGTCACACAATTCAATTCCCATAGTGCATAAAAATGGCTCATTTTAAAATAAATGGTCGAGTAAATTCGGAAAGATTCCCTACAAAAAAAGCAAGCGTCCCTAAAAATCTAATTTAAAAAATGTTAAACTAATTAAAAGTTAAAAAATAATTTCAAGTTTAGGGTCTTATCCTATGCCTTGGGGGTATAGGAAAGAAGCCGGTTCATCAGCGGCTTTCCTAATTTTTATCTTGCTTTCAAAAAATAAATTTGTAGTCACACAATTCAATTCCCATAGTGCATAAAAATCGCTCATTTTAAAATAAATGGTCGAGTAAATTGGGAAAGATTCCCTACAAAAATGGCAAGCGACCCTAAAAATCTAATTAAAAAAAATGTTAAATTAATTAAAAGTTAAAAAAAATTCCAAGTTTAGGGTCTTATAAGTATATTAGGGGTATAAGTATATTTTTATTTACTTTTATTTGCTTTCTTAAAAAATATAAAAATGTCTAAAACTAGGCCTGATACATGAGCCGAGTAGCTCGGGCTCGGCTCGGGCTCGGCTCGGAAAAAGCTCGGCTCGAACTCGTTCGAATTAGAAAATGAGCCGAGTTCGAGCTCCCAGACGAGCTCGTCACGAGCTCGAGTAGGCTCGGTTGCTCGATTTAGCTAAATTTACATTTTTACCCCTAGGTTAAAATTACCCTAAGTCTGTGTTGCTGTGTCCGTCCCTTCCCCATTGCAGCCTCCATTTCAATCTTTCTCAAGCTGAGGCCGATCCCTCTCCCTCTCTCCCTCTCCATCATCACTCGTTCTCACTTTTCAGGCCGCTCCGACGCTCCCTCCTCCGTCAATCTCAGTCTGGCAGCCGGCGGCCGTCGTAGTCTTCTCTGGCCGGCGTCACGAAATCTCCTAGTATATGCCGTCGTCCTCTTGCTGTGTGTGGATCTCGAATTGAACCTCCATTTCAATCTTTCTCAAGCGGAGGTCGATCCCTCTCCCTCTCCCTCTCCCTCATCCCTCCTCGTTCTCACTTCTCAGGCCGCTCCGGCGCTCCCTCCTCTGTCATTCTCAGTCCGGCGGCCGTCGTATTTTCCTATGGCCGACATCGCGAAATCTCCCATCCGCCAGGTATACGCCGTCGTCCTCTTGCTGTGTGTAGATCTCGAATCGAACGATTGTCCGTCTCCTACCTCCTCTTGTCTCTGCTGGTCGAGCTCTAATCTCGTCGAGCAGACCAACAGGCCACTGCTCTAATCCTTCCCATCCCCATCGCAAGTACTGGTGGTGGAGCCCTAACGAGCTCATCGAGCCCAAGTTCGAGCTCGTAACGAGCCCAATCGAGCTTATCGAGCTCGAGCTCGTGTTCGGGCTCGAGGACAAACGAGCTCATCGAGCCGAGCTCGAGTTTTAAACCCTGCTCGCGAGCCGAGCTTGAGCACATGTATATACTCGAATAGAAATTGAGCTCGAGCTCGAGCTCAGCTCGTTTATAAACGAGCCGAGCTTGAACAACATGTACTCGAGCTCGTAGGCTCGTATATCAGGCCTATCTAAAACGACATATTTTAATTAACGGATGGAGTAAATCTTAATTAAAAGATGTCACTTGTTAATGTACGGGGTAAACAATTTGACAAATAAATTTTAAATAAAAAATAAAGTAATGATATCTTTATGAACTACGTATTGGTTATGTTGAATAATACGAGGAAAACGTAGTCTTCAATTCTATTGGTCAATAACTACTTTTTTTTTATTGGTCAATAAATAATTTTATAAAGTAATAAAATTAAGACAAGTTTAAGAATATTTACTTTCGCTTCCTTACTAGATGTGTCCAAAGCTTAATTAAATTATACTACATTTTTTATTAACGAAAGGAGTATAATATTATCATCCTGTTTTATTACTACTATCCTGTTTTTTAAAATATATGACTTTGTTGGAAAGCTTGATTATACAACCTTAATTGAAACTTTTGTATTAAAAAATGCAATAAGATTGACTTTTCAATAATAACTTTATATATTTATATCACTTTAAATCTTTGTTTGAATGACTATTATTTTTTATTAATAGTGAAGCGATATAGTATAACTGAGATTACATCTACAATGATCTATTTTTATTAATGAGTTTTCCAAAGCCAAATGAGCAGTAGACTAGAGGCCCCCTCCCCGAAATCCTAGCTGATCAGTGATCACCCGTCTGTATAAAAATGAGAATTAAGGGTTTAATTATGCCCCAAATTTTTTACGGCTTTCTTTAGCGGCTAATTGGCATAGATATACAAAAAAAAAAAAAATCAAGTTTGCAAAAATGGTAATAGGATGCAGAATTTGCAAAGGGGTAGCAAATTGTTAGTTTTGCAAAAAAATGGGCCACTTGCTAACCGGGTAGCAGGTAGAACAGGAGGATGGTGCAGTGCAATGTGAGAGAGTGGGTGACATGTATCGAAATGTGAGAGGGGAGTGAATTTTGGTTGGTAAAAATAAAGAAAAAAAAAAGAGAAAAAGTTACTGCAATTGGGGAGAGAGAAGGCTGACTAGAACATGCATTTAATGTAAAGGGGTATGTGACATCACAAACATTAAATACAAGGGGAGCTTTTCACATGGTTTATTCCATTTCCCGCCTAGGCAAAATGGAGGGAAATCATATGGTGAAAAAAGCCGAATTGCAGACAGAGATGAGTGGTCTCGACAGGTGGACATATATAAAAGAGAAAAATAAAGGATTGTCTACTAGCTGTCATTAACGTGAAGTTCGAAGAAGAAAACCCATCAATTTAGTTACTAGCCAGCCAAAAGAAAATCCTAGTCACCAACAAAATATTTATTGACATACACAAGAATACATGTGGCAACTGCGTATAATATATAGTAATGATCATGGGTAAGTATGGTTTTCGTTTTCGATTTACAAATATGGATTCTCTACGTCCTCTTCTTACCCCCAACCGATACGGAGAAGACTAGCTTATTCTCTTTCTTTCGCATGGGAGAAAAGAGTGGTCTTACTTACTATCGTGTGCAATGGTTGGTGGAAACATGGAGGAGGGGGCAATGCTCATAGAGGAGAGCATGTCATTTGGGTTCGTCAGGAATAAGATAATGGAGACAAGCAAGTACCCGTCTTGGGGAGAGTTCCTTCGTCGGAAGCGTCGGAGGACATAATTAGCTAGCGTGGCGTGGCAAAGTGATGAAATCGATGTCTAGTGGGATAACTCTTCTTTTGCGTAATCGAATTTAGTATTTTGTTAGTTTGCTTGCTAACTCACTGACACTTTGGGGGGTTTCGGTGGTTTTGAATGTACATAACTGTCCGTTTAGTTTGTCGACAATGCAAAGGACACATGTTTGCGAATTTTTTGGTTACTAGCCAGTATATGATTTTTCCTTGCCAATAAAATTGAAGTCTATACCAATAAGATAATAACCCCTGACATATCTTATTAATCTCAAAAACTTCCCATCCTAAGTATATCGACCATTAAACCCAAACGAAATTCGTCAGAACACAGAATTCACAACAACCATCCAGAACAAGTATCCACAACATACCTTATCAGTCATCAAACACAAGTCATCCAAAAGGTGAAAACGATTAAACATTTAAGACCTAAACCAAACACACTGAAGTACTAAAGTTCCTAACCAATAAAGTCTATAACAAGTTAAGTACAAAACAACATAAGTAATGGATAAGGGCACATCAATACGGCACATTGCTTCCGATCATTACAATGCCCCCTAGCCCGTTGTCCTTCAACATTTTTCAATCAGCAGTAGTTAGGACCTCGTCCATTCCTTTAAGTAAGCCCATCTTCGAGAAGTGGTTCGACCTCCCTCTGAAATACTTTTCTGGAGAAAGTGCTAGTGTCGGCTGCACAAATATCACACGATACAACACGGTTAACATCACCAACACAAAAAAGAGAGGCCTGAATCTGTCCGATAAGTGATTACATTTAATACCTTCTTGCTCGACGGTGTTGCAACGTTTGTTCCTTTCATTTTTCTCATAGTGTCCTTAATCTGTCATACAAGTTTTCACATAATACCCATTTTAACAATAATCCTTGCTAGTATATCCAAATTTCCTGCTAGTCAAAATAATTTTTATGTCGCTAAAACATTACACTCATGACACAAATACACAAATGCCACGAATACACAAGTTCACATATTCATAAGTCCCACAAATACACATGTTCATATAAACTCAAAATGGTAACTGAAACAAGTAACGAATGACACAAACAACACAACTACACAATAATGTCAACTATCATAAACTTTTGTAATACACAAATGACAACCCTACATTACTCTCAAATGACATCAAATTCATCCAGTGTAACATCAACGATTTCAATCACAACATACTTCAACACATAGAAACAAACTTACAACAATGTACAAGTATCACCCATTGCTAGCATTATATTTTCAAGGCAACTACTTACCAAACACCTCCGATCTCAAAATCCACCAAAAGTTTCCATTTTCCAAACTCATATGCACCCATTTTGTATACCATTCACCTTCCCCTTTACCATATCCAACATCATTCAAACCCCATCTCTCCCATACTTGCCCAATTCGAAGCCAACACAGAAATTACTAAACCTAGCCATTCAACCATTTCTCCAATCCAAACAAACGACTCTGCTCGTCCTTAACAATTTTTCGAAATCCAATTTTCATTCTTTCATGGAGGTTTTCATTTCGTTTCTCCCCTATTTGGACCTTCAATTTCACCATCAACTAAGCATCAATGGCTAATCCCCACCCTATCCCCAAATCGCCCACCACCCATAAGGTTAGGGTTTGTATATTCAAACATTTTCAACCCCATTTACCCCATTCTTCCCAAGGACCCCAAATCGAAATTCCATTGAAACCCCAAAATGCCATAAAAGGAGGTAGAATAGAGATAGAGAATGAGAGATAACCTCTCTTCAATGGCGGTTTGGGCAGCAGTTGTCGTCCCTCTTCACTGGTGGTTTGTCCCTCCCTTCAATGGTGGTTCCCCCCCCCCCCCCTCCCCCTCTCTCTCTCTCTCTCTCTCTCAGATTCAATGTAATATTCTCTTCTTTAGCCCTGTCACTTAATATACTAGATGAACTAGAAAGGCTTCAAAGCTTACAATGCTAGACATACTAGATGCATTGAATCGCTAGATGTCCCAGATGTACTATACAAAGCCAAATGTACCAGATCCGTTGTAGCTCTACCAGATGCACTGCAATACTAGATGTAATGCATAAGATCGATGTAGCATATGCACTATCGCTCATATATATGTAATTAGAGGTGACAATCGGGCTTGGCAGATTTTTACACATTTTTTTAGGCTCCCAAAAACCCTAAATGTTCCGAAAGGAACATGCGGGCACGCGCCCCCTCTTTCTTCTACCTCTGTCCGCCAAACCTAACTGCACCACCTCTGTTGCCCTCCGTCACGCTCACTTGCTACTACCAAAGGTTGGCCCCTCTGCAACCCCCACTTACCCTGTCTTATTTCCACTCATACCAACTCTATCGAATCGAAATCTCACCCCTCGCCCCCTCTATGCGCCTGCTGTCCGTCGCATGCGAAAGGCTCAAATTGGGGAGGTGGCTACTCCTGATTCGTGCGATTATTTGGCGTTGATTTTACATGTTACAAGTTCTTGGATTGATGTTCAGACTCGGGCTTCTGTTGCTATCATTCCTTGTGTTTTGACCAACCCTCCGTTTACTTATGTTTATGGATTTGTTTGGGTTTCAAATTTGCCTATTCTCCATATTTAATTTGCATCTTGTTATCTGCCCAAGTTTCATAGATGTAGACATGTCTATTATTTTTCTTTGTTCAAATTTTTGGCATGTATTTTGACCATTTCAAAGATAAATCTCATTGGTTGTTTTCTTTGCTTTCGGCTTTCCTCAGCCTCTGTCTTCATTTTGTTTTGGTGGAAGGTGCTGCTTGTTGTTTCTTATTGCAGGTTTGGCTTCCTCTCGGTCTACCCCTCCGTCTGCCAGTGTCCCCCAAAGTGGCGTTCCTGGGTCTTGCGAAGGATCCTAGGTGGGCTTTCGCAGAAGTGGTACTTTAGGCGTTTCCAGATGCTGGGATGGATCCTTTGGCTTTCTGGCTGCTGCTGTTTGTGCTTGTTGGTGCCGAGTTGGGCATTCCTTATGTTTACCCCTAGCTGTGTTGTTTGGATGTGTTTTGGGTTAACACCTTTGTTTGTAATTGTTTGGATGTGGTTTAGGTTAATACTTTTGTTTGTAATTGATTTTAATTATGATCATAAGCTTTTTTTTTTTGGTCGAAAATTATGATCATAAGCTTAACAGCCAAATGGGGGATAGCACTCAACAATCTATCATTGTTTGGTCTGTTCCTTTTCTTTGGGTTGGAACAACATTGTTGGCTACACCAAATCTCTCCACAATTTTATCCTTACTGGACCTTCTTAAATATTGCAAGCACCAGAGCTATCTTAATCCTGCCCGGTTATCTTTTTGTGACTTTGAATGGTGTTTGATTACAATCAAAATGGGTTTAGTAACATATGAGTTTCAACTCCAAATCGAAATTAGACTCTTACAAAACATGAACATTGGTCTGGTTGTGTTTTTCGAAACTCGTACCTACCATTTGGTTAATCACCAACTTAAATTAGTACAAATAGATTGTCAAAAGCGTTTTCTATGAATATATGTTCTTGGAACTCCCTAGGTATCCAGAGCCGTAACATCTGGACAAATGTCGATATTTTCTGTAAAAACAATAATATCAATGTTCTTGCACTGTTAGAAACCAAGAAGAATAATGTTCCTCGTGAATGTGTCTGGTGGAAATCTGGATTCACAAACATCGCTTTTGACCCGGCCTTGGGATTTTCTGGTGGTATTTGCTTACTTTGGAAGGATATCCCCTCCTTCCAAGGTTCTATCGAACTCATTTCGTTTCACCACCGTTTCATCTATTTCAATTATTTGGACTATGTCACACATCGGAGTGTTGCTTTCCTGGTAGTTTATGCACCACCGGACGAATGACGAAAATCAATCTTTTGGGATTCTATCTCTCTATACATTCAAACGTTACTCATTCCGTTCTATATCATGGGGGACCTAAACGAGATTAGTGCCCCAGCGGACAAACTAGGAGGGGTCTATCCTTCAGTTGCGAGATTCAATCGCTTAAATGACTTAAAGAGTAACTTCTCCTTGCTCGATGTACCATCGTATGGTGGTCAGTTTACCTGCCAACGTAAATATAACGGTGTTGTTACCTGCCTAGGGAGGTAGGATCGTCTACTGATCCATTCGGACGTATTGACGATATTTGATTCTCTTCGAACTCAGATTCACCCGTTCACAAGATCTGATCATGCACCGATTTCTATTGATTTCCGTGATAATATCCAGCCAAAAAATAGACCTTTCAAGTTCGAACTGGCTTGGGCTTCCAGAGCCGATTACAGAAATCTAGTTTCTCAAGCATGGCGGTTGGACTCTCAGGGGTCCCTTATGTTCAAACTAGTGAAGAAGGCAAAGTTACTTAAGAAGCTTTCCAAAGCTTGGCATAAGAAGACTTGTCGCAATATTAACAACCAAATTCAGGTCACTGACCATAAGCTACTTCAATTACAAACTTCGTTAGTTACCAATTATAATATAAAAGATATCCAAATTCTTAAGCAGTTGCTAAACAAGAGAGAACGAATGTTGGATTTCCACCGACGCTACTGGAGCTAGAGGGCCAAAGTAAAACATGCCAAATTAAATGACTCCAACTCCAGCTATTTTCACAAGATAGCCACGACCAAACGAGGCCGAAAACTGATCAAGTCTATTTCACTTACAAATGGGGAGTCGTCGACTGACTTTCATATTATCCAATAAGAGTTTGTAAAAGATTTCAAATCACGGTATCTCAAGCAGATAATGCAATGCTCTCAGCTCCCGTGACCAACAATGAAATTAAAGCTGCAATTTTCTCTATGAGCCCAGATAAGGCTCCAGACCCGGATGGTTTCCCAGCTGGTTTCTACCAAAAGTTTTGGTTAACAGTGGGTCCTTCTTTTGTGAAGGCAGTAAAGGCATTTTTCACCAGTGGCAGACTTTTACGTCAGATCAATCATACATTTATTACCTTACTACCAAAATGTGATGATCCCTCTTCGGTCAACCATTACAGGCCCATCAGTTTGTGCTCTATGATCTACAAAATCATAGCGAAAGTTATTTCTGCTAGGCTAACCAAGATTTTTGATAAACTGATTCACCTACTTCACGGAGCATTTACAAAAGGGAGATCAATTCAGGATAATACCCTTATTGCTCATGAAGCTTTGCATTCTTTTAGGCTTAAGAAAGGCCGAACGGGAATGGTTGCCCTGAAGTTGGGTATGGAAAAGGCATACGACCGTATTGAGTGGCCTTTTCTACTCCAAGTATTGGCCAAGTTTCGTTTTGATGACATTTTTATCAGCCAAATTAAGGAATGTGTTTCAACGGTTTCCTACTCGGTATTAGTCAACGATGAACCGACCACAGTAATGGAACCGTCTCGGGGGCTCAGACAGGGGGATCCTCTGTCCCCATTTCTCTTTATCTTAGCTTCTGATGTTCTTGCACGCACCCTGCATCATCATGGGCAAGTGAATAAGGATCTTGGCATCACTTTCGGTCGACCAGGTGTTAAGGTTCCTTTTCTTGCTTTTGCAGATGACATCCTCATCTTCTGTAAAGCTTCACATTCGGCGTGCACCTCTGTGTTGTCCATTTTAGATCGATACTGCCTCATCTCAGGCCAAAAGGTCAATCTACATAAATCTAGCTTCCAAGCATCACCCAACACAACTGCAACTGCTATTACGGCTACAATCGTTGTGCTTGGTATTCCGCAAGCAAATAAATTCGATAAATATCTGGGTTGCCCTATTGTGAATGGCAAGACTAACAGGGATACCTTCGCTGACGTCGTCCTCAAGACGAAACAACAATTGACAAAATGGAAAGCTTCGAATCTTTCTGCTGAAGGACGAAGGGTCCTTGTTAAAGCAAATCTCAGTGCGAAACCGATTTTTCTAATGCAAGCTTTCTTACTTCCATCACATATTCTTCATGAGCTCGACAATGTTTATAGATAGTTCTTTTGGAACAAAAGCTCTAAAGCTGCACCGCTTATTACTTGGGATAAAATCTGCTCAGATACAATGAGATGGGGTCTTGGTATCTATAAAGTTGAGTCTATGAACATAGCATTGCAAATGAAGCTTCTATGGAAGATTATTTCTGAACCGGACAACCTCTGGGTCCGTGCAGTCTCACACAAATATCTTAAAGGGCACGATATGCTCAGCTACCAGAAAAAGGGTCTTTCATCTTGGCAGTGGAATCGTCTTATGTCTATCAGACCTAAGTTCCAGCAGGCCCTTCAGTGGAGTGTTGGAAACGGTCAGACCATTGACTTCTGGTCTCATAACTGGGCCTTCTTAAAACCATTGGAATTCAGAATATTGCAACCAATATCGAAAGCCCTAACGGGTATAAAGGTATCTCACTTCATCAACACAGAAGGTCAGTGGAACAAACCATTCATTTCCTTTGGGGTCCAAGAAGATATCGACTTAATAATGAGTATCACTTTGCCTAATAATCCAATGACTGATCATCTCTATTGGGGTCCAAGCAACAATGGCTGGTTCTCAACCACCTCTGCAAACTCCTTATTATCAGAACATGCTGGGTCGCCCACTTTTGACTGTGGTTGGATTTGGGATCTGGATGTGCCACCTAAAGTACGTCATTTCCTTTGGAAAATCTCTCGTGATGGTCTTCGAACTACTCTCAGATTACAAAAATCGCGTCTGGCGTGCCGTCTGGTTGTGCCTTCTGTGCAAACTCTTGTGAATCAGTGGCTCACATTTTCTTTGAGTGCCCTATGGCGACCAACCTTTTACAAGCTTTACATATCAGAATTCCGAGGGCTCTTGCGACGATTGTTGGAGTGGGTGCAGTGCTTCCACTTTCCGATATCAAACAGGCAATTGGTACCAAATCTTTTATTGATCTAGCCTCAGCGTGGTGGGCCTTGTGGTTCTTCAGAAACCAATTAGTGTTTAACCACACCAACAAAGTAACTCTAAATGAAATATTTCTGCTCTATACTACAAGTACTCATTGATGGAAACAAACAAAGAAACTGGAGGACGATCGCCCCATTACTGCTACTTCTGATCGAGGTGGTAATTTTCGTTCTACTCGTCCGGGCGCTTGTTTGGTTGATCATGCTGGCCATACTCGGCAACGCTCCGGGATGTGGAACAAGCCTCCTATAAATTGTTACAAACTAAATTTTGACGGATCAGTTATGCCGGGCGGTTTAGCGTCTTATGGATTTGTCATCCGAGACTCTAGGGGTGTGGTGGTCACTTTAGATCGGGCCATTTGCACTAATGTCTCCGTTGTATTTGCTGAAAACCTTGGCCTCAAAATGGGTATTTTACGCGTGAAGGAAATGCAGATCTTAAACCTTCAGATCGAAGGGGACAACTTACTTGTTATAAAGGCTTTACTGGGGGATTGGAAATGCCCCTGGACTATCGAGCTACTACAATCGGATATTTTGTTAGATATTTCGTCCTTTTCTTATGTTGCTATTCGTCATATTTTCAGGGAATCAAATGTCGTGGCTGACTATCTTGCTCGTACTGCACATGCATTCCCTGCCGACGATTGCTGTGAGGATGATCCAGAACTGCTTGTTCTCGTCCGGAAGGATGCGCTAGGAAGGGCTTCTGCTGCGGCCGACCCGACCTAATCTTTATCCAGCGTCCAAAAAAAAAGAGGTGGCAATCGGGTTGTTCGGGTCAGGTTTCGGTATACCCCAGTCGGGTGCAGTCATATGTTTGGTATATTGTATGTTTGATCGGATTCGGATCAGGTCGGTTATGTTCAGGTCAAATGGATTTCGAATTGGGTCGGGTTCGGGTTGGGTCAAAAGTCGGGTCACATTAAGTTTTATTATAAAATGATGATTTTTTTGTTTATCTTAACTATTGACTATTATACTTCATTTATTTAGTAGATTAGACCTCATTATATGTAATTCACATTATTAGGTGTTTAAAAATAAGAAAATTAAAGTCATTAGAATGACGAGTCAGGTCTTGTTCAGTCGGGTTGGGTTTGTTTATATTCGTGACCATTCAAGTATCAAGTCAAAATGGGTCAAGCTCGGGTTCAGGTGCGGGTTGTACAAGACACTTGATTGATCTAAAACCAATACCACAAGCCTACGATATCAATTGTAGTATACCTAGTGTCGAATTCATAGGGACGATGTGAATATCAATTGTATAACCTCAACTAGTTTACTAAGCTAAATAAAATATGCGATTTTTAAGAGAATTTCTAAAATAAGAAAATAGTAAAAAAAGAAAAACAAGTTTTGTAACTAATATGATGAAAATCATTCCAGATTCTACTTCCCCAAATTTCTAGTATTAGGTTTGCTTAGGTTCGTCGTGTTTAGGCCGTGTTTCTTCCTATTTTACTACACCTTTTCTTGTATTTTATTGTATGTTTCGGCGGTCTTCTGTCTGCCGACTTGTCCGCCTATTAAGGTTCTGGTATATTCGATTTCGAATTCTTACTTAATAAAAAAAACACATTCCAGATTTAGGGTTCACCAAAACAATTCATCTATGATAGAATAATTGAATTTTCCTGCCGAAATATATGAAAAGCCTAAAACTATATAATTATCTGAATTGATGAAAAACTATACGAAATTGGATTGAACTCACTCCCCTAAAACTCAATTAACACTAGTAGAAATATGTCATTTAACATCGGCTAATAGCCGATGTTAAAATTCTATGTTTATGTGGGTGATGTAAAAAATGAAAAGTTTTTCACATCGGCCATAGCTCGATGTCTTTGTATAGTATACCATCGTTTATATTTTTAAATCCAATGCCTTTGTTATCCGATAACATCGATTATAAAATATCACTGATATTTTAATATAACAAAGACATCGGGCTTTGATCTATGTTATAAAATTTTGAGTTTTCATCCACATAGACATCAATTTTTTTTTTATTTTGATTAACATTGGTTTTTAGCCGATGTTAAATGAAATATTTGTTTTTTTTTTGTCGTTGTAGCTAGCCTATGCGGGATTGGAATGCGCATCTTTGTGCTTGAGCACAATGCTCTACTTATTTGAGCTAAGAGACTTTATATTACCAATAATAAAATCAAGTGAAATGGTTTAGGAAAGACCAGTAATAAACAAGTATAATAATTCAAACAACAACAGAATAGTAATACACATTGTTTCATCAATTAAAATTAATAACAAAACACCAGTACAACAAAGAACCAATTGTTACAGCAGAACTGGATGATGCAGGAAACCCAAAGAACCAACTGCTACAACCCCAAAATCAGCTCCACAATCACTTGTACAAAACAATGATAATAGCATCAGCCCTCCCCATCCTATTTTATTTAAAATTTGCAGTTCATACCAATCCCCAAAATCACCGAGCTTCAACCTATTTTATTTCAAACTTGCAGTTCATACCAAGCCCTCCCCATCCTCATTGTTGGTCAAGCCAAATATCCACTAGAAAGGAAAAACAAACTACCTTCCTTTGAACATGCACTATATGACAATGCATGAACATTAAACAGGACGATCAAGCACCACTAGTGAGGATATCCGCTCCCATCATTAGAACAGATAAAAAAGAACCAAATAAGTTAATGATCAAATGTTTAAATTTCAAGAAAAAAAAACCACGCAGACGATAGAAAAGGGTACTCACTTTCAAAGAAGCTCATTGATCATTCAAATATATGTTTTGTCCCATCAGAGTACTAAGCTCTTCCATTATCGAACCTTTCTCACGCTCTACGAAATATAAGGAATTTATAAGGCTTAACGAATCAGATAAAAATATCCTAAAATAAGCAATATAGATAGATCTCAAAAGATAAAACACACATCTGAATCAAAAAGGAAAGATCCTCCAAAGGTTCCGGGTTGGAAATCCTCATACAAAACATTCCGACGTCGCAAAGGACCTGGATATCAACCCGAAAGTTGGCTATGACATTCCGACTTTGATGTATTCCGACCTGGAAATTCAAGATACCAATCCGTAACTTCATAACTTTGAAATTTATATGATTCTGGGTCGGAAAATATGTATATCGGGTCGTAACTTTGAGTTGACGTCAACTTCTTAATTGGCTCGATTTCTCCATGTTGTAGGCCGAAATTGCCAAAATGCTCAACATGAAAATTGTAGGTCTTTGAATCAACTTTTCAACAAGCTTAGAATGACTTAATTTGAATTTCTTTTAAAGCACAAATGACTCATTTTACTGAGACGTCACTAAGCAGGAATTGTCCGAAAAACGTCGACTCGATAATAGGCAATTCTTAGCTTGATTCTTGGCGCCTGAGACCGCTATACAAGGCTCTTCCGATGTCCGTGAACATCTCGAACTTGGTTTCAATGAATCTTATTCAACTGTGATTCCAAATTGACATCGAACAAGCACCAAATCACATAAAAACACATAAAACACAAGTATAAACATCTATTAAAAAAAGAAAGAAAAACTATATAAAAGACATGCAAAACATATAAAAATGACTTAATACCAACTATAAACTATATCATATAACACATAGAAAATGATGATATCAACACTAGATGTTCAGGTTTCGGTCGGGTTCGGGTTTTCAGATTGTGTCAGATTTTGCCAACTCTATATGTAACAAATTATCCTCTCTCTCTCTCTCTCTCTCTCTCTCTCTCTCTCTCTCTCTCCCTCTCCCCACAGAGATGCCTTCTCACAAGCATGGTCGACCATAGGGTCCTTCGTCAGCAGTGCCCACAAGTCTTTTTGTTTCAAAAAGCTAGACTTAAATTGTTTCTGTTAATGAACTTATCGATCTTTTCATGTTAAAAAATGACGTGTGTCCAATAGATTAGCTCTAATACATGTTTGCTGGGATGGATGATGAGAAAGACATAGACAATCAAACAAATAATATTGACATACGCAAATTTATTATTATTCATCAAACTTTGGCTTCGACTACACTGAAGTAAGTGAGTACTCATAGGAGATCGACATATATATTTTGCATGTTCAATTTTGTTTCTGACGCCAATAGTTGCAATTGATAGATTACATAGGCTTCATATTGTATAGTGAGCTAAAAGGCCCAATCCATTGTAACCTATATATATGATTAATCAATGAATGAAACCCTCAAGGAGGACTTTAATTACATCAATTCCATTATTCTACATGGTATCACAACATTTTCTTCCTCACGGAACCCTAATTTGTTCCTCCCGCCCCACCCCTCCTCTTACCGCCGTCGGCCTCGTCCCCTCGCCGCCGACCTCTCTCTCTCCCCTTGCCTCACCGGCCCACCCCTCCCTGCCACCGATCGGCCTCCCTCTCGGCCCCTCTCTCTCCCTCTCTCCTGACCAGCCCTCCCACGCCACCGTCCCCTTCCCCATGGCCGACACCATGGCCAACAGCCCTTGCGTGCGCGTCACAAGCAGCGGCCGCAACATCTGCAGCACCCGCAGCTCTCGGCGATGGCCGCAACATCCGTGGACTGGTGGCCCTCGATGGTTCCTGGTGCCTGGCTTCAACCCTCATTGGATGCAATCTGGCTTTCCTGCCCCTCGACATGCCAGTCCTCAGGCCTATCTAACATCGTCTGATCAAGGCTATGTTCCACCTGTTGGGCATCACGCCTTCTCTGCTATGCAGCCGACTTCTCTCGACTCTTCTTGGTACATGGACACTGGTGCCACCTCCCACATGACGAACTCCTTAGGTAACCTCTCTTCTATTTCCTATAAAGGTCCTGCACACTCTATTATCGTCGGCAATGGTGGTCGTCTTGCTACTTCGGGGATTGGCCACGCCAAATTAAAGACCACAACCCACCCACTACACCTTAACAATGTCCTCGTTGCCCGAAAGATTGTCAAAAACCTTATCTCTGTCCGTCGGTTCACTACAGACAATAACGTTTCTCTTGCGTTTGATCCCTTTGGTATCTCTATGAACGATCTTACTACGGGGGTTACTCGCATGAGATGCAACAACACCGAGGAGCTCTACCCTGTCACACCACCTCCTGCGTCCAGTCATTCGTGCCCGGTCGCCCTCTCGGCTTCTTTGTCCAGCCTGTGGCATGCACGCCTAGGCCATCCCAGTGCTGCTGTTCTAGATCTCCTCCGTTCTTAGAGTCTTGTCACCTGCAATAAAGACCTACGCTCTAGTTTATTCTCTTCCTGTCAGTTAGGAAAACATGCAAAACTGCCGTTCCAACGGTCTTTGAACTCCACCCTTGCTCTTTTTGATATCATTCATAGTGACATTTGGACCTCTCATGTGCCTAGCAAGGAGGATCACAAGTACTACCTCTTGTTTCTTGATGATTACACTCATTTCTTATGGGTCTTCCCGTTGCATTTCAAGTCCCATGTGTTTCCTAACTTTTTCAAGTTCCATGCCTACATCAAAACACAGTTTCAAATATCCATCAAATGCTTCCAGTGTGACAATGACCGTGAATTCGACAACAAAGACTTTCACTCTTTCTTCTCCACAAATGGGATCTCCTATCGGTTGTCTTGCCCCTATACTTCCCAACAGAATGGTAAGGCCGAACGAATCATTAGAATCATAACCAACATGATGCGCTCTCTCCTCTTTCACGCATCTATTCCCCTTACCTATTGGCCTCACACCTTATCAACCATATGTTATTTCCTCAACATTCTCCCCTCTACTACCCTACACCATCGCTCGCCAACTCAGGCACTTTATTGCACCTTGCCCAGGTATGATTACATTCGTACTTTCGGGTGCTTGTGCTTCCCAAACCAGTCCACCATTTCCCCTCACAAGCTTCACCCACGCTCCAGTCCTTGTGTCTTCCTTGGCTATCCGTCTGATCATCGCGGTTACCTTTGCTTCAATGTGAAGACCCATAAGCTCATTATGTCACGTGATGTCACTTTTGATGAGTATCGCTTTCCCTTTTCTTCTCCTCCTCTCCCATCTTCCACTCCTCCTATGTCCCAGTCTGAGTCAAAGTCTCCCTTCCCACACTTTCTCCTTCCCCAGGGCTCTACCGGTGCTCACGCCTTTCCCCCTACACCACCTCCCCCACCACCCCCACCTCCTACCACCAGACCGCACACCCGTAGCATCTCCGGAGTGTTCAGACCTCGTCAGATCGTCTCCATGAACGCCACCCATCACCCCACCATACCCTCTCCTGCAATCTCCGGACGTCCCCCCCCCCCCCCCCCCCCTCGTCATGCCCGATGCCGTGGCTGCAGCATCATGCCGCGCCCGCCGCAACGCCTCCTCCCGCCCCAACCACGTCCCAACTCCCTCCTGCCTCAAACCTGACCTCCCTTTCCCCCATCCCAACCTCCCACAAAACAGCCCTCCTCGACCCGAATTGGCAGGCGGCTATGGTCGACCATAGCCGCCTTTCCCCCATCCCAACCTCCCACATGGGTTCTAGTTCCTCGCCCTCCTGAGGCGAACATCATTCGCTGCATGTGGCTCTTCCGCCCCAAGTACCGCTCTGATGGGTCGTTGAAGCGCTACAAAGCTCGTCTAGTGGTTAACGGTCGATCTCAGTAGGCAGGTATCGATTGTGATGATACATTCAGCCCCGTGGTCAAGCCTACCATTATCCAAGTGGTGTTGAGCTTAGCGTTATCGCGACATTGGGCTATTCATCAGTTGGATGTCAAGAACGCCTTTCTGCATGGTCATCTGAATGAGACAGTTTAGAGGTTTCAGCCGCCGGGGTTCGCTGATCCTGATCGTCTCTAGCACGTTTGTCTCCTGAAGCGCTCTCTGTATGGTCTGAAACAGGCTCCGCGAGATTGGTTCCAACGCTTTGCTTCTCATCTGCTACGCTTGGGCTTTGTTGACAGCCGCTCAGATACGTCTCTGTTTATCTATCGCAGAGACACAGACATGGCCTTTTTGTTACTATATGTTGACGACTTCATCCTCACCGCCTCTTCTGATGCTCTTCGGACGTCTATTATTTACCAGTTGAGTGACGAGTTTACCATGTCCGATCTGGGTCCGTTGTATTACTACTTGGGCGTCGCTGTGCAGCGTCATGCTTTTGTGTTGTTCCTCTCTCAGAGTAAGTATGTTGTCGAGATTGTTGCTCGGGCCAAGATGAGTAACTGCAAGCCAGTTGTTACCCCTGTGGATATTTCCAACAAGCTCAGTGCTCACTTTGGTCCTCTGTTTGATGATCCGACGTTGTACCGGAGCCTCGTCGGTGCATTGCAGTATCTTACGTTTACTAGGCCATACATCAGTTACGTCGTTCAGCAGGTCTGAATGTTCATGCATGCGCCAAGGGAACCACACTTTCAGGCCGTGAAGCAGATCATACGATACAACAGCGGTACCCTCGAGCTGGGCACCACGATCACCCCTTTCTCTCGGCATGACCTCGTCGCTTACACTGATGCGGATTGAGGTGGTTGTCCTAACACTCGTCGCTCCACGTCTGGCTACTGTGTCTTCCTCAACGACACCCTTTTTTCATGGTCAGCGAAGCGACAGTCTGTGGTGTCTCGCTCTAGCGTCGAGGCTGAGTACAGGGGCGTCGCCAATCTCCTTCTTGAGCTACGCTGCCCTCTTCAGAAGGCTACCCTGGTCTACACTAACAACGTCTCCGCCGTCTATGTGGCTAGCAACCCAGTCCAGCATCAGCGCACGAAGCTTGCTCTTGGACATGTTCGTGTTCTACATGTCCCGTCCTCCTATCAGTACGATGATATATTCATCAAGGGTTTACCTCGTCAGTTGTTCCTTGATTTTCGGTCCAGTCTCACTGTACGGGACCCTCCACTTTCGACTGCAGGGGTTTGATAGATTACATAGGCTTCATATTGTATAGTGGGCCAAAAGACCCAATCCATTGTAACCTATATATATGATTAATCAATGAATAAAACCCTCAAAAAGAATTTACATCAATTCCATTATTCTCCATTAATTATATTAATAAGTTGTTGTCTAATATTAAAAGGTATTTTAAGAGTAAACCAAACCGACATACCAACGGAAGGCCATCGAGGAGGTCTCCGGATACTGATCGGGAAAGAAAAAAAAAACCCCTTAACAATCAATGTTCTTTTCACACTTCAATTTAATCAAAAAAGTGCAATATGCTAATAGAAAATGAAACAAAGAAAAAGTCAATTCAACTAAATAAACGCAAAACTACAAAATGTTGTTGAAATAAGTGTATTTACGTAACCAACAAATTTCCTACGAAATACACAAAAACATTCATATACTATTTCCTAGAAATTATGGACGGCATTCATGATTCACGTTATATCCTATTTCAATTCTTCTCATGCCTGACAGATATATTTACATATATATACCCCACGCACCCCCTTCACAAATGCATCACCTTCAATTACAAGTTAAGCTATAACAAGAAACTTCACTACATATTCAATCGCACCGGCCATCACCATGGTTCACCAGCTGAAGGTCGTCGAAGAGGTCTCCGGCTGGCTAAGAGTCTTCGAAGATGGCTCGGTCGACCGCACCTGGCTTGGCCCAGCCGAGGTTAAGTTCATGTCGGACCCTGTCCCCGCCCATGAAGACTTCATCGATGGAGTAGCCACCCGTGACGTCACCATCGACCCGGAGTCAGGCCTCCGGGTCCGCATCTACCTACCCCAAACAGGGTCTGAGAGCGCCGACAAGCTGCCGATCATCCTCCACCTCCACGGCGGCGGCTTCTGCATAAGCCAAGCCGACTGGTACATGTACTACTCCGTGTACAGCAGCCTGGCCCGCATGGCCAAGGCCGTGGTGGTGTCCGTCTACCTCCGCCTCGCTCCTGAGCACCGCCTCCCCGCTGCCATCGACGACGGCTACTCGGCCCTCCTCTGGCTCGGCTCAGGAGGCCAGAAGGAGGAGCCGTGGCTGGCGGCCCACGCGGACGTCAGCCGTGTCTTCCTGATAGGGGACAGCTCTGGAGGGAACCTGGTCCACCACGTGGCAGCCCGGGCCGGGGGGGAGATATGCCAGGCCCGGATAGCGGGCCTGATACCGATCCACCCGGGGTTCTGCAGGGCGGAGAGGAGCAGATCGGAGAAAGAGATGCCGGAGACGCCGTTCTTAACGCTGGACATGGCGGACAAGTTCATAAGGCTGGCGCTGCCGGAGGGGGCGACGAAGGACCATCCGTACACCTGCCCGATGGGGGAGGAGGCTCAGCCGCTGGAGGAGGTCGGGATAGAGGCGGCGGTGATGCTGTGCGTGGCGGAGAAGGACCTGATAAGAGACCCGGAGATGGAGTACTACGAGGCGATGAAGGCGGCGGGGAAGAAGGTGGAGCTGTGGGAGAGCAAGGGGATGACTCACAGCTTTTACCTCAACAGGATCGCTGTGGAGGTCGACCCCTCCACTAAGGAGGAGACTGACCGCCTTTTTCAAGCCATTGTTGACTTCATCAACAGGAATTGATCTTTCATATATGTTCTTCTTCGTCGTCTTCCCTTAATGGCTCAATTCATTTTCCACTGGTTGTTTTGTTGTTGGTGTATCGATCATCTAAATAAATGTTAACGGAATGCATCCACTATCAACTAGCTACTATCAAATATCACAAGATTTTCGATCAATGTATCTATATCTATGAACAAGTTTTAGATGTTGCAATAAAAAAATATATTGCGTTTGCGTATGTGACCGTGCAAGGCATTGATTTGGTGTAATTTGGTTTTATTACTTGAATAGTTGAATTAATGTGTTAAGTGAGAATAAGTAATAAATTTTTTTAAGGGAGAAAAATTGATTAAACTAGCGATAACAATATATAGGGAAGTTAGGTAGTAGGTCTCACATTTGAACTAGTTAAATAAGAGATCCCATAGATTTATACAATGGAAAAAAGAAAAAGCTTGGTAAAGTTTGAGGTAAATGTTGAAAAGTCAATTTGAAAGCTAAATAAACTAAATTCTTTATACGAGATTACATGACAGGCAACAAACCTTATCAACCTGATCGTCTGAGTGAGTTTTTGGTATCTAGTTATTCGGGTGATCATGGCCTGTAATGACCGCATGTATTTGTATATCTTGTATTAGAGAGATCACCCAATTAATAATCAAACCAGTTACTCTTTATTCTTTCTGTAAACTCTTACTCTCTCTTCCTTTACTCTCTCTTAACCATAAACTCCTTCTTCCCTAATTTCTTCCCTAAACTCTACTTTTTCCTTTCAATTCCACATGATTCATGGCTTAATCTGATTTGGATCATGATAAATTGGTATCTAGAGCAGGTTGGATTCGAACTCATTTTCCTCGAATTCGAAATTTCCTGAAATTTTTTTCCCTGAAGAACAACAACAATGGCGACCAAGGATTGGTGTCAACGACTAGAAGAAGACTGTGAGCATTTGATGATAGAAAACCAGCGTAAGTGGGAAGAGCGACAACGAAAATGGGATGAACAACGAATCGCGGATGAACAGCTGCGGGTCGAATGCCAAATCGCATACCAAGAAAGGGATCGCCGCTTTTACAAGACAATCAATGAACTCCGAAGGACGATGGGCATGCTTCCAATCAGTTGCCCTTGCGATGCCGTTGTGGAAGGAATTCAAGAAGTAGCCTCGTCCTCGTCCCCGCAGATTGTCGAAGATTTTGTGGAACAAGAAATCGGTGGCCAGAAATTCGAAGAACTGAGTCAAGAAATTGAGTCTTCAAACCAGATTGGAGATTCGCCAGAGAATGCCGATCGAAAGCTCGAGATGCACCTGGAGTTTGAGGACGAATCTCAGCGTGTAATCGATCGAATGCTCGAGATGCACCCAGATTCTTTTATGACAAAGCCATATCTGATTATTGACAATGAATCTGAGTTTGTGTGAGATGAGCCAATCACAAACTCGAATCTCATCAATTGTCAGAAAGATCTTCAAATTCAATTCCGGCGTTCTGAGGTAACTTCTCATCCTTGTGAGGTCATAGTATATGGTAGTGCAGTCGAGGGATTGAAGAAATTGCTTGTGCTTTTGATCGAATGGATTGAAATTAGGATTTCCAATTCTAAAAAAATGGGCAGGACTCTTTGCTTGTGGAATTCAATTCAGTGTTTAGATAGTGCATACAAGGTATTTATAGAAATGCCTACAGTAGATGGCAATTCATGTGCTGTTGTTTTTGACCCTGGAGGTGATAGCGATTGGGACTATCTTAGCAAGATAAAAGCTAATGACAATTGTCAATGGGAGGAGGTGATCAGTCAGGGTGATGAATCCCCACAATTGCTTGCTCATTACTTCAATCCATTGGGTCTGCCGGGCATTTTAGTGTTTGATCCGGGTGGATTGCTTGCCATGGCTTATGAATTTGTACTAGATTGCAATGTTATTAAGTTCAGGAAGAAGGGAAACAACTCATTTCCTTTTGATAGAGGTAAAGTTACCTACCTATCAAGCTTGTGGTTGTATGCAAGGACTGTCTTGGGCTAAAAGTGCAGCTGTGTAATGTGATGTGGAAAGTGTCAAGACGCAATATGTGCTGATGTTGGCAAGTGTAATGGGTATCGGCAAGTTAATGGCTAATTGCTAGAAAGGTTGCATCAGTTCAGACGTGCGCTTAGTTCTGAAGTTGTTGACAAGTAAATTCTGAAGTTGCTTTGTTGGTTGCTTGTGGTATTACTCCAAGCACATGCTTGTTGCAGGTGTACTGGAGGTTATAGCCTTTTTGTATTGAAGTCTAGGCTATGCAGGTGCCGAGAAATCAATGCTTACAAGTGCAGCCTGTAGCGTGGGCAGTTGGGAGTTGGAAGCATGTCTACAAAGGGATGTTATAATGTCTTTTGGGTCAACAACTATGTAGAGCTATATAGAAGCTAGAGGGTGTGTTCTCAGTAGCTATATGGAAGCTCAGACCACACATTGTTTAGTCATACCTCTTGTGATTAGTTGTAGTTTTCTGATTTGGTTTCTATGCTTTGAGGACAAAGCTTTCTTAGGAGGGGAGTAAATGTATTAGTAGAATATAAATACCTCATATCTTGTATTAGAGAGATCATCCAATTAATAATCAAACCAATTACTCTTTACTCTTTCTCTAAACCCTTACTCTCTCTCCCTTTACTCTCTATTAACCCTAAACTCCTTCTTCCCTAATTCCTTCCCTAAACTCTACCTTTTCCTTTCAATTCCACATGATTCATGGCTTGATCTGATTTGGATCATGACATGGCCGTTGCTTGAAAGGTCGTCACATGGATATCGTCCCTAGAGTATTCAGACCACGTACGAAAGGTGTAATGTTTCTCGCTTGGGTCACTTCAAGCAAGATGATTGGGGTGACCACTTTGGTTCGTCGCATGAGTATTTAAGAAACCACTTTTTGTCGTCGCTTTATTATATGAGGTGAAAGGACATGATTGGGTGACGTTTATCTATCTTCATCATGTGAATATTCAAATAACCAGTTAGCATATATATATATAGAGGTTGGTTCTGGTGTACTTCGGTCTTAACGTGTATCATTTGAACAAATGTGGGCCGTTGATTGGTTGAGATGGAGGGTGGAGATTAATTAGCCCATTTGCCTTTTTTTAAATTAGAAATCGGTGGGTCCCACCTTTTTTCTTTGGGCTACTTGCTGAATTCAGCCTTTCAAGTTTCAAGCACGTGTTTTCCCCCTAGTGGGGCCCATTCAAGTGTTTTTTTGTGTTTTGAAACTAGATGGCCTGGATAGATGATTATTCAGTCGGTTATAAATGATTATGCACTAGTATATGAAATATTATTCAGTCGTATGAGTTTGTTTAGTACGTTAGTCATTTTGATTATTCGATGGCATCACTGTTTCGATCGTATTGACGGATTATGCGATGGTATCGCTTTATTATTCAACGGTATAGCTTAATTATTCGATGGTGTTACAATATTATTCAGTTAGTTATTTCATTTTAACAAATAACTAAAAATTATTCGATGGTATCACTGGATTATTCGATGATATCACTTGATTATTCGATGGTACCCACTAATTTATATCGATCATATCCTAAATAACCACGCAATCAACTCCATAATCGCAACAAAATAGGAAGATGAAGAAACCCAAAATTATACAAAATCAACACAGTTACATCTTGTTCATATAAATTGAACGAACTGAATGCTCAATTGGGTGCCAAATTCAATCCCAAATTTGGTGCCAAATTCAATCCCAAATTTTCAATTGAACGCACTGTTGTTGAACAAATTGAACGAACCTTTTCTATCGCCTTCGCCACCCGTTTCACGTGCAATCTTAAATTCAATCCCAAATAGAGGATGGAGTAGCTACATCTTCTTTTTCTATCGCCTTCGCCACCCGTTCCGCGTGCAATCTCCATCACCATCGCTTCCCATCGCCTTCGCCGCACGCTCCGCGCGCCATCGGCCACCATCGCCTTCTCCACCCGTTCCGCGTTCCATCTCCATCACCATTGCTTCCCATCACCTTCGCCGCCCGCTCCGCCATCGCTTCCTGTCGTTAGAAACGTCACCTCCTTTGCCCGCCATCGTCGCCAGAATCACCACAGAGAAACCACCCATGAGGCGTCTAGGAGGCGGATCTGGAGAACGAACAGAGAAACTACCCATGAAGCGTATTAGAGGCGGCTCTTTTTTGGGAACCAGTCGAAGAAGAAGAACAAGAGGGATCTAGGTTTTCTTCACTCTTTAGACGTGCTTGTGGGATGTGTGTGGGATTAATTATCCACCCTTTTCTAAAAATACCATCAAGACATGTGGCATTATATTACCCTTCCATTTTCTATAGATCAACGTCCCAGATGTGTTCACACGATACACGTTAATGGCTGAGTACATATAATCTATACTCTGTATATATACTTCACCTGAGTTATTAGGAGACCATTATGAGTTTTCATTGTTCGTGGCTAGCTTGGGTTCAAGCAACTAGTATGTTCGTCACGAGCTTATTCAGACGACCAATATATATACTCTCAAGTCTCAATTAATGTTCGTTGATTGAGTCAATTTTGAGATTTTTTTTTAAAATTCAAGCCATTATTATATACTATGTTCATTAGCTGAGTAAATATTACGTTAAAGAAAATATTTACAATATTGTTGGTACCACCGGTTTTTACCATACCAAATACACAAAACTTAACCAAAATACCATTCATTATATACCAAAACTAGTTCGAAAAATACAACATGTACAAACTACAAAAACAAGTGCCTTCCTAGTTTACAATGAAAAAATGCCAAATCCCGAGAGCAATATTCACATCTCACATCTTGTACCTTCACACTTCCCCACCCAAAATGCCAAAAAAAAAAAAAGCATTGAAGCTCGACCGCTTGAAATATGCAAGAAAAACGCTTTTCTGGGTGTTTTTTTTGTTCTTATACATATTTGTTTAACCATCCGAAAGGGTTTAACCAAAATTCCGAAAGGATTTGTCTTAAATCCCAAAAGGGTTTGACCACGATTCCGGAAGGGATTAGAAAATAATCTTAATAATATTATTAATAATATTCTCTCCCCCGGACTTTTCAGTTTGGTTCCGGGTTAACACATAAATTTCCATTTGATGATTGTTTTCCTCCCTAGTTTTGGCCCGTATTAGTCCCCTTTGTTGGCGTCGGTTCGTTGCTTTGGCGTGGGTGCTTTTAGTTCCGAGTTGGGTTGCAGGATCGGACAGCCTGTATGATCGAGAGGATCGTGGTTGTGTACTTGTGTCAGTGGTCTTCGAAGATCCCTCATCTAGGTGGAGGCAACGTCGATGATCCGCACTTCTACTTGTTTCGCCCTTTCCGAAGGTGGGTTGTTGTTATCCGCCTTCTCAACGTCGAGGCGCCGTGTGAGTCGTCGTACTCTTCTGTGTTCTCGGCATTCGTGCCTCGCCTGGGGTCTTCCTCGTCTCCGTCGCTCGCTGATGGGTTTTTATGGGTTGTTTGGGGGATTCTTTTGTTTCGGTTGATTTGTGTTATTTAGTATGTTGTATATTGTATATTGACGGTTTATTCGTCTGCCGATTCATCGAGGTGAAGCCAAGAATATTGTCATGGACTATATACGAAAATGATGTACAATTAGATCACATAAGCAATAATAACATATTATATCTAAGGCATGATAGTTTGTCGTTGTAGGTGGAGCCATGAACGTTGTCATAAGAAGATATGATCGGAACCTATAAAACAAGCATGTGATAAAAAAGTGAGTGAAATTAAAATTAAAGAAGTTATTCATAAGAGGATGAAAAATAAATCATTAATCGATGAAATGTATAGATCCAAGCATGAAGCAAAATTGTCTCTAACTTGAAAGGCAACCGTTCTCCTTGGACTTATTATTCTTTAGCTATTCTCCTTCAGTCCTTCTAGTCATCCAACATAGAGCACACTTTTTATATACCAAAGTTACTTCAAGAATTGAGTTTTCAAAGTAAACACCCTAACCTCAAAAATACATAATCTAATTTCTGTAATTTAAGAAAGGACCCAAACTAACATGAAGATCGGGATATATAACATGTTCACTTTGAGAAGCATGAAGTTGTGTAGTAAAAAGGATATGAAGTGTTTCTAGAATTTCACCTATACTTATTACCTCAAGGTGACGGTAGATGTCCTGTATTACCTGCAAAGCCAACTAGAGAGGGTGCCTATATAAGTTCTTTATTAGTTGGCGCTTTTGAAGGTAAGGTGGTGTTCGCGATGATGTTTGCTCGCGTTCAAGGATTACTGTTCAATCGTTGTCTTTAGAAGAAGTTTGCCAGATGATGCTATGTTCTAGAGGCGTTCTTCTCAGATCAAAGATTTCAAGAACTCAACTCTGAGGGTTTTGCTTCAGGGAGGATTGCAGAGCTCTTCTTTCTCTCTGTAAAACCGGATTCCTTCCTTAAGGACTCAAGGGGGTATTTATAGGGGCGCTAAGCGAGCAGCTAGCTGGTGACTTCGTGGTTTGACAGAAGACACGTGTAACGCATGCCCTCACGCCAGAGAGTTGGATGGTTATACGTGGCTATATCAGCGGAGATGTGCTTGACCAGCGATCTGCTTGCCTTTGCTCAATGGGATGAGAGGGCGTGTGGACCATGTTTGCTCTGGTGGTATGCTTGTAAGTGTTAGGATACTGACCGCGATCTTATGTGTTGTTCTACTAGGGGAGAACATCGGTCATGGTTTTACTTCATATAGGGCTCGCGATGTATAACATCGTGCTTAAGATGTCCTTTGCATTGGGTGGCTCATCTGTGACGTCATATCTCTATTAATTAAGGGGTCTATTTTCTAGTGAATCGTCAGGATATAGAAAGAAAGTAATTATCATCTTATAATGCAAACCACTCCACTTGATATCAAGTGCTGAAATAGCAATAACATAAATTTTCACTCAATGTCCAAAGTATCAATTGCATCTTCGTAATGAAGTAAATCATACAACAACATTTGATTTATTTGTGATTTTCTAATAACAATTTTGTCCTCTTTCGAATTGCTTTTGCTCAGCAATCGAAGCTCCCAGTTTTATCAGTACCACCGTCATTAAAGCTCAAACCTCAAATCGACTAATGGAAACACGCCCATCAACACTAAAATCAGTGAAATTTTATGGGCCATTTCTTTGTGACGAAGGAGGACAATACAGAGAAGGCCCTCGATTTGGGCCTAATTTGAATGCTCTAAAACACAAATTATGAGGAATATTTTGATGTGAAATTTTGGTTAGAGAGCTGAAATCACTTTGGGGGGAACTACTTCACCAAAAGAGAGGAGGTTTGATGAGCGATGTTTTTATAATGGGACTCAAAATCCGACTACATCAAAAGAGGAGGATGCGGACGAGCTTGGACATCGACTGTCGAAGGGCAGCTATGGCTTGGGCACCTCAGGTTTATTTCAATTTTTGTTGATTTCTCCTAACCCTTTCTTTTGTAACTTAAGAGTTGTTGGATTGTCTCTTGTCTTGCTTGAGATTGTTTAAAGTTCTCAACTACATTCCGGGACATGATTTATTCATAGTTGAATTTGACATGAAATTGGAACCCAAATGCCTCCTCTTTTTTCTCTTGAAATTAATTTGCAGTGTTGTGCTCAGTTCAACTTAATTTATTTAAGAACTTGCCGGTCTTGAGATGGAAAAATTGATTGCCCTTGTTATAATTTGCTTCGGTTGGTATGCAAATGAATCTAGTGAGAGTTTTCACTCAACTTTGTTTGTTTGCTAAAGTGGTTCACCCTCAACTGAGATTTGACGCTCAATTTCCATTTTTGTATGGATCTTATTTTTTATTTAACTCAACCTATCCCAAGGTGAATCAGTGGTAGGTTGAAAATACATTTCAGTTTACTGTCTTTCTGAAGGTTTAGTGGATGCGGTGAGTTTCATTAAATCTTAGCCTTGCAATTGCTTGTACCTAGCCTAAGAACCATTTTGTGCAGTCTTATTTTGCATAGGTTGAATAAAGGTAATGATATCACGAGTTTATTTTCTCCATTTTGTTCAAATTGTGAACTAGGGGGTTGGAGGTTACTTTGCATTGAATTTGGTGTGTTTCATGCCGAATTTGAAATTAATTAGGAGTCTAACTATAGGAGTCATCTAGTTAGAACATCCCGCCATTTTTTTTTAACAATTGCTGCACACCGAAAATTGGACAGGGCTTCATCCCCATAAGCCTAGCTATCCACGCCAGGATCGAATGTAGTGGCAAAAAAATATGCTTTCAAGCCAATTACTAGAGTAGATGCTCTCAACCTATGATATGATGGTCTCTAGGCGAAAGAAAATACTTTCAAGCCCATGACAAGCCCAAACACTAGGTGAGAGGATGATGTGATCCACACATCAAGTACCGACAACCAAGAATTAGGGGACACTCCGACCCCACCTCTCACTAGGGCGTGTTCTAGGCTCCTTGGACAACTTGTGTTCAACGAGGCCTTATTCGAGACCCATCATGACCCATCCATGGCTACCTTGATCCAAGTCCAACCCGAGCCCGTTGCTGCAAGTAGAGGCACCACAGACCAGGCTTGCGATGGGAACGTTAAAGGACTCAATTGCATTAAAACCAACATTAAAAGCAGTTTTGAAGATGGTATTGAAAGCCAACCATGAAGATGAGAGTCGTTACCCGCCGACTTCAATAAGAGTAACGGTCGACTTCAATGATCCCTTTAATGTCAGACATGGAATGTCATCAAATGTTTGACTCATTCCATCTGCATTAATAACCTTTTCTATTAATTTGGTTTTAAATTACCAAATTTGGATTAAATAGTAACCTTTTCCATTAATTTGGTTTTAATTGCAAAATTTGGGTTAAATATATTCTATTTTTTAGGCTAAAGGTGCAACAGAAAAGGGGCCTTACACGCCTCCGATCGGGGGAGAAGAATTCGAAGAACTGAAGAATCCCACTTAAGTATTTTGAGGAAATTTGACTAGAAATATCACATAAAATGAAAGATTAACAACAAAGGAAAAACTAAAAAAAATGATAACAAAGGAAATCCTTCAAATTCTTCTCCCTCAATCGGTGGCGTGTAGGTCCCCTTTTATGTTACACCTTTAACCTAGAAAATAGAATATATTTAACCCAAATTTGACAATTAAATCCAAATTAATGGAAAAGGATACTATTTAATCCAAATTTGGCAATTTAAAACCAAATTAATAGAAAATGTTATTAATGCAGATGGAATGACTCAAGCATTTGATGGCATTCCATGTTTGACGTTAAAGGGAGCATTGAAGTCGACCATTACTCTTATTGAAGTCGGCATGTAACGAATCTCATCTTCATGGTTGGCTTTCAATACCATCTTCAAGACTGCTTTTAATGTTGGTTGTAATGCAATTGAGTCCTTTAACATTCCCATCCCAAGGCTATTATGTGGCCCCTTTACTTGCAGCAGCGAGCTAGGGTTGGACTTGGATCAAGGTAGCCATGTGTGGGTCGTGATGGGTCTCGAATAAGGTCTTGTTGAACACAAGTTATCCAAGGAGCCTAACACGCGCCCTAGTGAGAGGTGGGGTCGGAGTGTCCCCTAGTTCTTGGTTGTCGGTACGTGATGTGTGCATCACATCAGAGAATGTGAACCCAAGCTGCGGTGGATCTCTGAACCTATGACGTGATGGTCTCTATGCGAAAGAAAATACTTTCAAAGCTATGACGAGTCCAAACACTAGGTGAGAGCATGTGAACCCAAGCACGAGTCTTCTCCACTGTAATGTTTATTTGTATATGTAAGAGCATGCCCAAGAGTTTCCCTAAAACAATCTCCAAAATAGAGAATTATAAGTCAAATATTCTTAATATTTTTTTGCCAAATTCCAACCGCTTCTCCATTATAGAATTCACCCCAAAAAATATAGAGTTTTCTCCAAATTTAGAGAATGATTTTCATATTTTCTCTCCATTCTCTATTTTGGAGAAAATAATAAGGGAAGCTCTTGGACCAAAAACCATCTCAATATTCTCCAAAAATTAAAGACGGAGAATCTCTTAGGGTTGCTGTAAGAAACAAGAAAAGTCTAGGAGAGTTGGGGTATAAATCTCTACCTATTGCACAAAACTTCCACAAAAGTAAGTACATAAATTGCTTTTTCTTCCTCTCTTTGTTAACCCGGCTTTTCTCTCTTGCTTTTTTTTACTTAGCAAACACCTTCTAGCAGTCCCCATAGGCCCTCCAAGAACTCTATTTATAGGGTCTAATTGTGAATAGTTACTAGCTTGCGGTTACCTAGCCATTAACCTCGCTTCTTTTATTTCTCTTTTTTTTTTCTTGGGTGAAAACAAACTGAAAACAACCCCCCACAAATAGTAGGGGCGTGTTTGGATAAGGGGTGGGAGGGGATGGAAGAGATGAGGGTGGGCTTTGGGAACCGCGCCCGCATTTTTGGCACACAGGATGGAGTTAGATGGAATGGGATAGGATGGGAATGAAACACCTAAAAATGAGATTTTTTTCCACCTACAAAAAGGAAGGTGGAGGGGATGGGGATGAGAATGTCCCAAATTTTCCCATGCTCCAAAGTCTTCGTTTTCCCCGCCGACACTTATTCGTCTTCCCAAATTTTTTGCCAATCTCCACCATCGATCCCCGTCGGCACTTGTCGCAGCCTTTCGTCTTCTTCAATCCGGTCCCCACCTCGCTCAATCTGCCCGCCCCGGACTCTCCCTCCCCACTCTTCTTAGTTCTTACCTTTCCCCCACCGACCGAATTGATGTAATTTCAATCCAATTGATAATCAAAATCGGCCGAAATCAGCGTCGGAGAGTGAGAGATAATGAAGCTGGTGGTGGAAGTGATGGGCTCCGTCAACCTAATGCCCAAGGACGAAGAGGTCGAAAGAGGGTCGGAGGGAGAGTGTCGGCGAGAGCGAGATGCCCAAGGACGGAGAGGTCAAGAGCGGGTCGGAGGGAGAGTGCCGGCGAGAGCGAGATGCCCAAGGACGGAAAGGTCGAGAGTGGGTCGAAGGGAGAGTGTCGGCGGGAGCGAGAGTAGTGGGCGAGACGAGGGAGAGAGGGAGATGCTAGTGAGAGAGGTCTTGATGTCGGGCGGCGGAGAGCGAGAGACCGAAAGGACAAAGGTCAGATTGAAGAAGATGGGTTGGGATTGAGGGGCATCCTCATCATTTCTACCCCCAAAAATCCATCCCCATCCACCCACCCCATCTCATTGCCAAACAGACCCTAGGAGTAAGGGTAGGTGCAACTCACCCACAACATCTATATTTAACATTCTTTTTGCAAAACTAATTATTGGACGTAATTGGGTCATTTATGTTTAATGTGCTAATGGGCTTTTGTTTCCTACTCTTTAACTTCAGCCCATTACAAAGTTTAATTTAAGACACATTAATACTACAGACCTCAAATATGAATTTATGAATTCCATAAAATTTGACCCCGAATAGTTGCCCTTCGAACTTTTCATGTATCAACTTTTTGATGAACAAATTCAAAGTTCGGGATTTTTTATTATCTAATGGCCTCTTTATACTCATCAACTTAATGTGTGAAAGACTAGGTCTAATCTAATTATCTTATGTCTCATTGGATTATGATAATTTCAAATTTTGACTCAAGTTCACAAACGTAATAAGCTCCAAACTTTTGAGAGTAATTATATTTTCTTCTCTTCGTCCCTTTTTTTAAAAAAAAGAAATAAATTCAAATCAAGATAACAGAAGAGATTATATCTGTAACTACCTCCTTATCTGATTGAAAATTTGAATTTACTAATTTATTCATTTATTTTTTCAAAGAGAGTTTGTTTTTGATATTCTCTTCTGATTTATTTATATATGGCGACGCCTCTTATACATAACACACTCTTCACTTTCTAAAGAAGTGTTTCAGCAAACGAGCTTGAATAACAATGGTTGAGACAACGACCAAGGCACATATCTTTCATTCTCTGCTTGTGGCCAATCTTCTTTGCCGTTTTTTTAAATCCTTGCAGCTTTTGACATAATGGCTCTGTGTATTTGTCAGAAATTCACTATGAAAGCTTATGGTGAGGTTGAGTCTTTCTTTTACCGAACATAAGGTTGATTCGCCCAACATGGAGTTAAAGTTGTTGTTCAAAAAGGAAGTGGTCTCAGAAGGTGATTTGATTTGCTCTATGTATGAAGATGAAGATTATATATCATCTCGCAAGAATTTTGGTCTAAGATTTAAGGTCACTCTTCTTGAGAAGATGTGTCTCGAGGAGGATCTACGCACGCCAAAAAGTGACTTCTATCCAACCTTGAAGCGGCTCATGGATGAACATATAATTTGGGGCATGGAATTCACATTTAAGGGCATGTCATCCTTCGTTCCATATCTTATGGAAGGGACTGAACGACGTCTCAACAACTACAAGGGACCATTGAAGCAAGCTGGTGTCCACGTGCTTGTCGGAATGTAGCAGTTCCCATATAGCTATTTCAAGGATGTTTGGAAAGCCTTTTGCAAACAATGTGGGCCTTTTACCAACACGTTCCATTATGGCGGTGGAGAACTAGAGATTTCTTTGAATGATTTGAGGGTAATTGATGGTCTGCCCGTTTTAGGCGAGCCTTGTGAGGAATATTTGCTACCAAATTAGCTTGGATAATGCTCATTACCCTCCAACAGTAGTAGATATTTTATGAATCCACGCCGACCTCCATCGATATAATAATACTTCGGAGGTAATTAAACCCTCGCTCGCAGCACTATTCATTCATTCATTTTTCTATAGGCAATCAGCTAACCTGTAAATTCAAATCTTTTTGAAAGGTAACTTGGTATCAATGGATTCGACACTTTTTTAGGGGTAAGCTGAGGTCTACAACTTATGGGCAGGACCATCCCGACATTACCTCCGCATATTACCTCTGCATATTAAGGGCACCATTACCTCTGCATAGTTCAAGCTAGTGCACCATTTTGAGGACAAATCAAGGGCACCATTACTTAGTTTTAAAAAGCACGTCCTAGGCGCGCCTAGGCTCCAGGCTCGGCCCTTGGGGCCTTTTGTACCCCAGGCGAGGCTCATTACGTAAGGTGCGCGCCTCGCGCCTCTGGCGCCTAGGTGAGCTTTTCTCCAAGCGCAGGGCGCTAGGCTTTTAACCCCTTCTCTTTTGCTTTGTTTTTTTTAACTCTAATTTATAATATTAACTTAATGGCCCCACTTTTGGGCTTTTTAATCCAAAAAATTGTTTTCACTAATCCTTAATTTGTCTCTTCTGAGTTATGCCACCTATAAGTCAACAATCTTCCCAACTCACGTCTCACTTACACACGTTCTTCTTTAGTCTTCTCTTTTGCTGTTGTAGTTCTTTTTCTCCTCTATTCCTTTGGTTATCTTGACTCTTGAGACTCAAAGAGGTATGCATTTCTTCCCCTAATTCCCATCAATTCTCCTCTTTTGTTGTCTTATTTATTCGGTTGTCCAGACTTGGTTTTTTTTCTCCTATAGTCTTCTGTCTACCTACTTTTCTTTTTCATTCAATACTGCAGCAATTAGCTGATAGCGATCTTTTTGTTTTTTACTTCTATGTTTATAGCTTGTATTAGATGAGGCTTGAATGGATTCCCAAAATTTAGACCCCGCAAGAAAGTATGGAAAGCATTAACAAGATAATGTCAACAATTTCGTGCCAACTTTTTAATAGAATATTGAGGGAAGGGGCCTGTAGAATGAAAGTGCACTTGGTTGGAGGATTTAGGAATGCGACAAAATGCCGAAATGTTCCTGAGCATGTAAGCAAAGAAGTGAAGGTATTTATGATTAGAAAGGCAGAGTAGTGGGATACTGGGATGTCTAGTGCTTCTTCTAGCCAAAGGAAGGTGAAATCTCGACCAAAAAGACCAAGGGTTAAGGGTCCATTGGACATGTATTTCACTCCTAAAGCTAATCCAGTGAAAGAAGGAGGTATTTATGCAGTGGTTGATAAAGAGATGAGGGAGAAAACTTGTAGGGCAATTGCTAGGTTCTTCTTTGATGCTAGAATAGCCTTTAATGCAGCCACATATCATAGCTTTGCAGAAATGTGTGAAACAATTGGACAATATGGTCCTGGCTTGAAACCACCAAGTATGCATGAGCTTAGAGTTCCTCTCCTTAAGAAGGAAGTAGATGATACTCAAAAGGAAATAAAGGATCACAAAAAGGAATGGGCACAAAAAGGTTGTTCAATTATGTCCGATGGATGGCGTGATTCAGTTTCTCAAAAAGATATTGTCAACTTTCTTGTCAACTCTCCAAAGGGCTCCATTTTCATAAAATCCATGGATGTTTCTGAAGTTGTGAAAGATACAAACTTGTTGTTTCAAGTGCTTGATGAGATGGTTGAAGAAGTTGGAGAGAAAAATGTGGTCCAAGTGGTGACAAATAATGCATCGAACTATGTCAAAGTTGGTAAGTAATTCCTTCATTTATCTTACTGAGTTACTGTAATTTCTTACTTCCCTACAAAAATTAATATTTCTGGAATCTGTAGGCACTTAATTCCTTCATTCTTCTTTTGTTTTTCTTACTGTAAATTCTGGCTTTCCTACCGTAACTAAAATTTCTAGAATCTGTAGTCACTTAATTCCTTAATCATTCTTTTGTATTTTTTGTAGGCAAACTATTACAGTGCAAAAGACCAAATCTTTATTGGACTCCATGTGCAGCACACTGTATTGATCTCATGTTAAAGGATAATGGAAAGCTTTCAAGAGTAAAAAAAGCAATAAAGAAGTGCATGTTCATTAATGGTTATATATATAGCCACATCTCTCTTGTGAACATGATGAGGAGGTCCACAAATCAAAGGAATCTGCATATGCCAGCTGTAACAAGGTTTGCAACATCTTTCATCACACTTGCTCAATTTCATAAGCAAAGGAACAATTTGAGGAAGATGGTTACTTCACAAGCATGGAATGATTCTAAGTGGCCAAAGGAAGCTGGAGGAAAGAAAATAGCATCCCATATTCTGCAGGCCACATTTTGAAGGAACATTGTGTATGCTCTCAAGTTGTCGGGGCCTCTTGTTAAGGTTCTGAGGATGGTTGACGGAGAGAGGAAACCGCCTATGGGGTACATTTATGAAGCCATGGATAGGGCAAAAGAGACTATTATTAAGAGTTTTGCAATGAAGGATGAAGAGTACAAGAAAGCATTTGAGTTCATCGACAAAAGATGGGATTGCCAGCTTCATCAACCTTTGCATGTTGCCGGCTGTTTTCTAAACCCCGATATCCATTATAATAATCCAGATTTAGCAAGATGTGAAGAAGTTATGAGAGGCTTATTTGACTGCATTTCAAGGTTTAATCCGAAGGTGGAAACTCAAGACAAGATCACTGTGGAATTAGATGCATATCGAAATGCAACTGGTTTGTTTGGCATACCAATGGCCATTCGACAAAGGAAGACAAAATCCCAGGTATACATATTGAAAATCATTTATTGCAATCTGATTTTTTACGCTTTTAGATGATATTATGTCGATTGTAATACGATTTTGTTTCACTTTTATAAACCCATATGATTTGTGGTTTACATTTGGATCTTCAACTCTCCATCTTCAAAAGCTTGCTATAAGGATTCTTAGCCTCACTTGTATTGCTACTGGTTGTGAGAGGAATTGGGGCGTTTTTTAGTTGGTAAGTAACTTTATTTTTATCTGTAATATTTATGTAAATAGACTATTACCTTTCATTAACTTGTATAAGCTTTTACTGTTTAGAGCTGCATACCAAAAAGAGGAACAGATTCGGACAAGAGCGATTGAATGATTTGGTGTTTGTCAAATATAATCGTGCTTTGAAGCGTCGATATAAAAGGAATGACACCACTGATCCCATTCTTTTAGAGGATATTGATGAAAGTAATGAGTGGCTACTTGAAATAATGGAAGATAACTCCTCTAGTGATGATGATTTTGTGCTTGATGATGACATAGGCCTAACATGGGGTGAGGTTGGTAGAGCTTCGGGAGCCAATGAGCCTAACTATTTGACTAGATAATCAATTGTAGGCCCAAGCATCATCAAAGAGAAAGGTTCATGTTCCTCTAGAGTTGATAAAGGAAAGGGCATAGCCACTAGCTCTACTGCTAGATCATCTTGTAAAGTCTTGGTTGATGAAGATGAGATGGAAGAGGATGTTGATGGAGATGAAGATTATGTTAGAGATGATCAAGATAAAGGTTATGAGGATGCTGATGATTTAGATTACTAGGCTTTGATTGAGGTTGGGGCAGCTTCATTAGGAGATTCATGGTCTTGAAAAACTATGCCTTTTTCATTATTTAGTTTCCACTTTATTTTATTTGTTTTGTTGTCTTTTTATTTCATTTTGAAGTTTGAACTGTGTTTATTTTTACACGTTGAAGTACTAAACTATGTTTTGTTTTGATATTTAACCATATATTATATGATTATCGCTTGATTTTAAGTACAAATATATGCTTTAAACTATTCTAAGTGAAAATTCAGCCTCCCCTACGTCGAGCGTGCGCCTGCGCCCGGCGCCTATGCTCCAGGGACCCTCTGTGCCTGAGTGCGCCTTGTGCCCTTTAAAACTAAGCATCATTACCTCTGCATATTTCCAGTGAGGGAGAGCTTGCGACCTACTTGGCTCATTTATTGAGCAGATTTGTTCTACTATTTAGGTCAAAATCTGTTAGACCCAAAATGTTTGGGATGGCTTCACTTATGGCTCAAGGACAAAGAGGGGGGCTCTCTTGCTCCTACTGTGTTGGGACATATATATATAGCAGAGTATTTTTCGTGTTTATATTCATGTCGTCCTCATGATGAGTTTGACGATGATCTCCTTACTTAAGCAAGATATGATGGGGTACTTGGTCATGAAGTAAGTCTCTATCAAACTAGACTTATTTTTAGAGGTATAGAACGTGCATTATATCAGGCTGTAAGTTTTGGGCCAGAAGTGAGTGGTCGAGACTACATTGATAATGATGATTTGTCTAAAGAATGTTCTAAGCATTTAATAAGCATCTGCATTGCATTGCAGCCTATCCGTTTTGGAACCACTATAATGTTAGAGCCATATTACCCGAATAGGCTTGTCCGATAATTCGGTTTTGATCAAGGTATCCATGCTTATTCTCTCTCATTTTCTATGAGTAAGCGCAACAAGAAATCCCTAGAAACTATCGCCATTGCATATGCACAACTGTTGAAGAAGGCCACCGGGATTGTCTTTCATATTCCACATTGTTATTATATAGGTACTTGTACCTATTGTGGCTGGTAGGCTAGGGTCTTTACACCATATTTGGCACAATCTTGAAGCCAAATAATGTTTATTTGGACCAATAAGCCTTTCCTCGAACGAGAGCCCTTTTTTTTATTGAATATATAAGGATTGTGAAGGACGGGATGAAGGAAAAAGTGACAGTTGAGGAGTTTGAACAAGGAAGTTTTGGACAACGTAGTTTCGAACAATGCGGTCCCAAAGAGTGCAAATCTGAACTTCGCATGTCTAAACAACATGAACCTAACCAACCGCAGGTAGAGAAGCAAGCCAGCTCACTTAGTCAGACCTTCACCTTCTATTTGTGGTGATTCAAGTATTAATTTGTCAGGGCTTACTTTCCCTGCTAAGCTGACTTAAAAAGGATCTCCGAGTGACAACCGCTACTTTAAACGACAACGTCATTGTAATAGATCAGAGAGCCCTTCCTATATGGAGCGTCATGGTTTACTTCTTCGAGTCAACTTTTCTATCCCAAAAGGTGATGTTCTTGGTGAAGACAACAACTCGACTTTCAATGTGATAGATGATACTACAACTGCACTTATTGAGGTGTCTTAGGTACCATCACCGGGCATGCACATGACTTCTCCCTTCGTGATGAGGGCGCGATTTATGCGCTCGCCGATCGTCCTGTCTCCCTTCAACCCATGCCCATTCACGGCTGCGATGCTGATTCGAGTGATCTGATTGCCTCTCCGGAACCTCAGCGATGATGTTGGTCACTCCATGCCCACTCCTTGTGCCGGATTCAGAGGCTCTAACGTCATGCTTTTTGATCGATTCCCCACGGTCGGCGCCAAAATGTTATATTGGTTTCTTGTGCTCTTGTATTTTGAATGATGTTTGCTCACAATTCGGATTGATCTCTCTATATTTTTGTGTTGTAGTTGAAGATGCTCTTCCATTCCCCTTTCCTCTTCTATTTAACTTGTTTCTATGCTAACGTCTTCCAAATCCCATTAATTGCTTTCCTAATTTAATTGCAATTGATATTTGAATGATTACTGTTACATTCTCATTTATGTTAGAATGTTAGCTTTCAATTAGCATATATCCATGAACTGGCGGTTAGGTTTAATTGGTATATGGCCATCAATTAGCGAGATTATGAGCCTAATCATCCTCCGATGAGGGGTTGCTCCCTACCTCTTCCACGATCGAGATGGTATTTGATGAAGTCGTTGGGTTTTTAGAGCTTACTCCCTCGATCTCAATCTCACCCTTATTAATCATCCTCTCGACGATGTCTTTTAAAACATAGCAACCTTCAATTAAATGACTAACGATATGGTGATAAGGGCAATCCCTTGGATCACCTGTTTTTTGGCTTCATTTGGCCTCTTCGCTTATGGGAGTGATATCATTTTCTCCTTCATCAACTCACTAAATATCTCCCTTACTTCTTCACCATTGAAGGGATATTTCTTTTTCTTTCTCTCCTCGAGAGATACTCTTTTAATGGGATCTTTGGCTTGACCCTTCTTTTGTGCCCTAGAAGTTTTCCCGAAAGTTTTTCCTTGGGCCTTAAAACGATGGTAGCAATTGATTCTCCCTTTTTTGTAGGTTTTCTATCATCATCTTTTCTCACTTCATTGACTTGAGGCCGATTCAATCCTGTTTTACACCTCAAAAGAATGTCCAAGTATCTTCTCAAGCCCAAGATAAGGAAAAGAGTGTAATGATGCCTCAAAAATATAACTCGCTCCCTATTCATATAGAGAGGTACGAGGGAGAGTGACAAGGTCTATGTCTAAGGCCACGTCATATTTCGGTTCGTTAGCTCGCTCTTTGAGCCCACCGATCATTCGAGAGAGGAAGCAATGTTCTCCCTTATATGGATATTTAAATTCTTTGTTCAACAAATATGAATTTTTGTTGGTGGTTAATAGTGGTGTCGGATCTAATGATGGGTCCAAGGAGTTACAACGATCGAGGAATAACTTCAAGAGTTACAGAAAAAAAACTAGAAGAACGGGATGCTCAAATACAATTCCTTTTGGCTAAAGCGCGACATCAAATTTCTTAAAAATAGACAAGAGACACTTATGAGAGAAGAATATAGCCCCTCTATCTCTCTCTCCCCAAACTCTCTCCCCAAGAGATAAAGGAGTTAATCGCTCAAGGAATTCGAGAGTTTAAGTTCTCGCAAGGCGATAGAAAGCCTTACCCTGCGCATTATGACCCAATGTATTTCCCTCCAAACTATCAAATACCAAATTTTGATAAACTTCATGGTATTTATGGTTAGTCTCACGATCATCTGACTCACTTTTACTCCGCGTGCGAATAAACTGCTTTGAGTGATCAATTATTGATTAGGCAGTTTGTTCGATCCTTAAGAGGATCTGCCTTCACATAGTATACACAGCTACAACCGGAGTCAATCCACACTTGGGATGATCTGCAAAAAGAGTTATTGACCTAGTTTGTGGGTTCAAAGACCAAAGTTATTATTATGGATCGTGATAATGCTCACCAAAGGCCGAATGAATCTGCTAATGATTTCATCGCGAAGTGGAGAAGTTTGAGACTCCAATTCCTAGAAATGTTAAGTGAATAGGCATGTTTGTAAATGTGCACTACTAACTTGATTCCGGAGCTAGCAATACATGTAGGGAGCGCGGAACCTCGAGCTTTTGATACTTTAGTATCGAAGGCTTGCAATGTTGAGTGACAATTTGCTCAGTGTAAAACAGGAGCGAATCAGCCTCAAGTCAATGAAGTGAGAAAAGTCGAGGGTAGAAAACCTACAAAAAAAAGGGGAGAATCAATGGCTAACTTCATTTTAAGGCCCAAGGAAAACCCTTCGGGAATACTTCTAGGGCACAAGAGAAGGGTCAAGCCAGAGATCACATTAAAAGACTGTCTCTCGAGGAGAGAAAAGAAAAAAATATCTCTTCGATGACGAAGATGTAAAGGTGATATTTAGTGAGTTGATGAAGGAGAAAATTATATCACTCCAAGAATCGAAGAGGCCAAATGAGGACAAAAAAACGGGTGATCCAAGGTATTGCCCTTATCACCAGATCGTTAGTCATTCAATTGAATGCAATGATAATGCACGTGGATGGCCTTCGGAGGCAACGATACTGTAGGGATGGCATCCTCTTTGATAGCCTCCAATGATGAATTGCTCTCTCTACCTCTTCCACTATCGAGATGGGATTTGAGGAAGCCGTCGGGTTTCTATAGCTTACTCCCTGGATCTCAATCTCAACCTTATTAATCATCCTCTCGACGATGTCTTTAAAAACATAGCAGCCTTCAATTGAAAGATTAGCGATCTGGTGATAAGGGCAATATCTTGGATCACCCGTTTTGTTGGCCTCTTCGATTCTGGGGGTGATATCATTTTCTTCTTCATCAACTCACTGAATATCCCCCTTACATCTTCATCATCGAAGAGATATTTCTTTTTCCTCCTCTTCTTTAGAGATAATCTTTTAATGGGATATCTGGCTTGACCCTTCTTTTGTATCCTAGAAGTATTCCCAAAGGGTTTTCCTTGGGCCTTAAAATAAAGGTAGCCATTTATTCTTCTTCTTTTTTTTGGAGGTTGTCTACCCTCATCTTTTCTCACTTTATTGACTTGAGGCCGATTCGCTCCTGTTTTACACCGAGCCAATTGCCACTCAACATTGCAAGCCTTCAAGTTTAAAGCACCAGAAGATCGAGATGTACAGGGAATCGGGAGTTTTTTTGTGAGTAGTCACACTAGGTAGTTTGGTGTGTGTTGAGTACCACCCTGACAGGACTTGTTGTCTTGTCCTTTTGTAATTACTTATTACTTTCTACAGATTTACCAATTCAAAAAAATAAAAAAAGATCAAGATGTACGACTAGCTCAAGAATCAAGTTATTAGTGCACATTTGCAAACATGCCTCTTCCGTTAACTTTTTTGGGCATTGAAGTCTCAAACTTCTCCATCTCACATTGAAACCATTAGCAGATTCATTCGGCCTTCGGTGAGCATTAGCAAGATCTATAATAATAACTTTGGCATTTGAACTCACAAACCGGACCAAAAACTCTTTTTGTAGATCATCCTAAGTGTGGATTGACTCTGGTTGTAGCTATGTATACCATGTGAAGGTAGATCCTCTTAAGGATTGAACAAACTGCCTAATCAATAATTGATTACTCAAAGAAGTTTCTCCCCACGCGGAGTAAAAGTGAGCCAGATGATCATGAGGTGAACCATGAATATTATCAAATTTATCAAAATTTGGTCTTTGATAATTTAGAGGGAAAGAAATTGTGTCATAATGCATAGGGAAAGGTTTTTTATAGCCAATCACTAGTGGACTTTGCGTGATCTGAAACTCTCGAATCCCCCGAGCGATTAACTCCTTTATCTCTTTGGGAGAGATGGAGGGGCTACTTTCTTCTCTCATCAGTGGCTCTTGCCTATTTTTCAGAACTTTGATGTTGCGCTTGAGGCAAAAGGAAATTTATTTGAGCATCCTGTTCTTCCAATTTTTTCTGCAACTCTTGGAGTTGTTCATCGACCATTGTAGCTCCTTGGACCCGTCATTAGATCTGATACCACTATCAACTACCAACGGAAATTCATCTTTGTGGATCAAATAATTTGAATCTCTATATAAGGGAGAACTTTACTTCCTCTCTCGAATGACCGGTGGACTCAAAGAGCAAGCTATTGCACCGGCATATGACATGGCCTTAGACATAGACCTCGTCACTCTCCCCTCGTACCTCTCTATAGGAATAGGGAGTGAAGTAGATTTTTTCAGCATCACTACATTCTTTCCTCTATCTTGGGCTTGAGAAGATACTTGGACATTCTTTCCAATGGCTTCAAAAACTTAACTCTCGAAGTTTTTTCCTTTGGATCTTTTATTTTCGAAGCTCTTGCTTCAACCTCATCTTTCGAATATGAAGTAACCATAACTTGCTCCACCTCATTCATATCCACTAAAATTGACCCAAAGGGAATTCGCCTTGGGTTTTCCTTCCGATAGAAAGTAATCATAACATGCTCCACATGGTCCATATCCACTAAAATTGACCCAAAGGAAATTCGCCTTGGGCTTGCTCCAATGCATGACAATGAGCAAGCTTGTGAAGGGCTCCAGTTTTCCCACGTTGGAAGCCACATTTACGCCCCCTCCTTCTTTGAGACTTGTTTGCCTTCTTGTCCATGGGTACGAGTGGCAAAGGAGCCGTAATAGTCACGACATTCATTTTTAAGACATAAATCACGGGCCTTCGAACCACCCACTCTCCGACTTCGTGTCGCTTGAGCCGGCGATGTTGCTAGCACTCCGATGAAATGCGCGTCGGTTGCTAGCTGGTGGGCTATTAACATTGGCTCATCAATTTTCACATACTTTGTCTTCATGCCCTCATTTGATACTAGCTTTAGGGGCCTTTCAAGCCAGCTGGTGGTAGGAGGCTTATATTTGAAAGAGGAGGCGGGACTATGGTATGAGGTTGGTTCATCATGCTTGAGAAGTGTACCCAATTTGGGAAGCTTTCAAAGAGACTATCACCAACCACTACATTATCCCTCCTCTCAGACTAGAGAAAGGCAGGAATTCTTGTATCCCAATACTCAATGCATGAAAATGCCATAGCTAGTAACGTGGTTTTACAATCTGTTTCTCTATGCGGGGATCTTGTACATTATGAGGAGAATAAGATCTGTTATGTCCATGAGGCAACGTACTACAGAATGAAGTTACCGATATTGCACATGGATTATGAGACCCTTGATGAGTACATCAATGTTGCTTACAGAGTTAAGGCAACATTAGATGAGGGAAAGTGAAATTTGAGCTGGCGGAAAGAAGAAAACGGCAAGCATAAGTATTCAAGAACTAAGCGAGCTAAGCAAGTTGCCTCGTCTGCACCCTTAGGAGGAATCGTCGCCAACAGTGCCGCAATGTTCAACCATCCCAACAGACTACTCCTCGCGACAAGCAAGATGTTGTTTGTCAAAGTTGCGGGAAGGCAGGGCATATTAAGCCTAGTTGCTCAAAAGCCCTACTTACATTCACTTGACAAGCTCCTGACAGGGTTGATAAATTATCTCAATTTATGCAAGCTCCTTCTGACATTCACTGGACAACATTGAAGCGCCTTCTTCGCTATTTGAGTGGCACTTCATTTCATGGGATCATCTTCCATCGTACTTCTAGTATGCATCTTCATGCCTTTAAGGATATCGATTGGGCTAGTGACAAGTCTAATTATCGATCCCCTAGATATGCCCTAGTTAGAAAAAATTGAGGATTCATTGGTGCAATATAGGATAATTCGATTTACCTGAGACCTTGGGAAAATTAAGGATTCTAGTTGAGATTCCCTATTCATCCTGCCATCAACGCTCCCTTCCCTCTTGATCTGGCGAGGTTGACACGAGCAAGGAGAGATAACAAGGGTGGTGGTCGGTCAAGGACGACAGAGAATGAGGTGTTGTGAGGCTAGGGCCACTGACAGTTGGAGTCGCTGCTTCTTCTTTGGCTAGTTCACAGGGGGGCCCTCTTCTTCGTCTGAATCTACCATGCTTTCTTCTTCGTTTGAATCGGCGTGAGCGACGATGACAGGCTGAAAGTTGGAGTCGTTGCTTCTTCTCCAACTAATTCACAGGGTATGAATCTCCTATGCAATCGCCTCCTTGTGTTGGAATGAAGATGGGAAGTGCGAACCCTAATCCCTTCCATTCAATTCACTTTAATTTTTGTAACCATATCCAAGGCTTTCTCTTTTTGCCTAAAGGAAAGCAACTCTCTAAAAACGCACGAGTTATTAAAAATGGATAATGATATGCATTTTTGACATCCGAGTTATTTGATTTATATTGCGAGTTATTAGTATATATTCCCTCCGTTAAGAAAAACATGTCGTTTTATAACTCTTGTTAAGAAAACTATGTCGTTTTAGGTATTTTGGTATTCACTTTCCAAAATTACCCTTGTAATCATTAAGAATTTGTTAGTTGTAGTTTTCAATAAAGTGGAAAACTAAAATAATAATTAGGGGTATAAATGTATTTTTGTTTGCTTTTATTTGCTTTCTTAAAAAATGTGCAAATATCTAAAGCGACATGTTTTAATTAACGGAGGGAGTAATAGCCCGATCGTGTACTTAAGGTTCGAGTTATATACTTATTTTCAGTTTTAATAAAAAAAAAATACAAAATTTTCACTTTTAACCACCTTGTAACCTGGATAATTAACATTCGCGCAACTAATAGATCAAAACAAAAAGTGGAACAGACAATTACTACACCAGATGTTTCCAACCCACATTGTTCACCTAATCACGAAAATCCAGATTCCTGAGTGGGATGCTGAGGATAAACTAATTTGGAAGCATTCTACAGATGGTACGTTTACAACCAAATCTGCCTCCAAGTCCTTAAAAGATGAGGCGAGCCCTTATGAGGATTTTGAGTGGATTTGGAAACTAAAAATTCCGCCAAAAACAAAAAACCTAATATGGAAAATAGCGACAGATGGACTAGCTATGAAAGTACGACTAAACAAGTACATCAATAGAGTCCCCTCTCAATGTGCTTTCTGTGATATTGAAGAGGAAGATTCTACACACCTCCTATTAAGATGCCCAACCACCAGATCAATAATAAGCAAATATGAGCATGAAACAGGAATACAATTCATCGGTCTTGACTATACACAAGGACAAAATATAAACGTAAACCAAATTAGGAAAACCAATCCGCATTTTGAGGAATTATGTGTAATCTGGCACAAAATTTGGGAGGCTAGAAATGCCTCAATTTTCAAACAAAAGCAACTACATAACACAACAGGGATTATACTACAAATAAAAGCTGCAATTCACGAATGGAACCATGATAAACCACAACCTAAGTCTAAAAGGAAAAAGAGACAAGGAAGGAACATAAGGTGGAAAAAGCCAGAACAAGGACAGATTAAAATTAATGTAGATGGATCAGTCAACAACAGAGGGGAATGCAAAGTTGGAGGGATTGCGAGAGACCACCATGGAAATGTAATTGAAATATTTCAACATCCAGTTAATCAGGGATCGGTAACCCAAACCGAATCCCTTGCGTTTTGTGCGGGGTTAGATCTAGCCAGAAGGAAGAGATGGAAGAATATTGTCATTGAAGGGGATAGCTTGACGGTGGTCAACGCGATCTCTAACAAAGCAGCAGTGCCATGGGAAATTGCACGAATAATCGAGAAGATACAAAGACTCAAAGGAGCTTGCTCACCAGTACAAGTGAAACACTGCTTCAGAGAAGCAAATACAGCAGCAGATTTCATAGCTAAATGTATTTGGAATTGTAATACTTGTACCCTCCCTTCTAACAGGGAACTATGTAACATCATCCATGGTGATGATTAAGGATGATCTTTACTTGTAAAGACATTCTAATTTTCGCCTACTGTAAAAAAAATAATAAAAAAAAGATGATTTGTGTACTGGTGCACATACGACAATGGGTTTAATTCAAAATATTAAAAATATTAAATTAATACATAAGCTATATCTATTTGTAAATATTTATATACAATTATAATAATCCATCATTAATAACCCTATTGTAAATATTTATATACAATTCCGTTTGGTACCCCGAGTTTTTGACAATTCCGGATGGTGTCCCACACTTTTTTTTTGTCCGGATGGTACCCCTGAGTTTTGTTAAAAGTCCGGCCCATGCCCAAAACTCATAGTTTCTTCTTTTTAATGAATAAAACCACCCATTATTTTTATTTTTTCATAAATATGCCCATTTACTTTTAACATTGAACAAAACTACATATTAATTAACTAAATTCAACACAAAAGTGACAAAACCAACTTTATTTTTTAAAATTAATAAGATCACACATTATTGCCAAAGTTGTAGCAAAAAATACCCATTCTTTCCAAATTTTTTTTGAAGAAAATCAACTATTATTTTTGATATTACACAAAAGATCCGTTACATATTTTTCATATTTTATAAAAAATAAATCTCATTATTTGTCAAATATTGCATGTACATAATCACCCATTATTTACAAAACTTTGCACAAATCCACTATCTTATTATGTGAACAAAAATAGTTAACCTATACATTATAAAAAAATACTTTGTAAAACCATACTTTGTGTAAAACCACCCTTTATGCTTTAAAAAATGCACAAAATCATTTCTTGTGTAATAAAAGAAGGTGTTATTCATTTCTTTTGTTTGGAATACATAAAACCTAATAAAATAAGAATGATTAATCTCTTATTATATTTTTCTTTTACAAGAAGAAAAATAAATAAATAAAATTTACTTTTCTTTTTCAAAAAAAATATAATCAAGCATTTGGTTAAATTGATCAATCACATTTACAAATGTTTAAAGTTAATGATATATAAGTTAAATATTGTTTTGAAAAATAATATGTGTTAAAAATATTGCAATAAAAAATTTTGGAAATATTGCAATAAAAATTTTGGAAATATTGATCAATCACATTTAAAAATATTGCAATAAAAATTTTGGAAATAATATGTGATTTTGTAAAATTTTAAAAAATAAAGTTGGTTTTGTCACTTTTGTGTTGAATTTTGTTAATTAATATGTAGTTTTGTTCAATGTTAAAAGTAAATGGGCATATTTATGAAAAAATAAAAATAATGGGTGGTTTTATTCATTAAAAAGAAGAAACTATGAGTTTTAGGCATGGGCCGGACTTTTGACAAAACTCAGGGGTACCATCCGGACAAAAAAAAAGTGTGGGACACCATCCGGAATTGTCAAAAACTCGGGGGTACCAAACGGAATTTCCCTTAAAAATATTAAACTAATATTTTATTTAATTATATAATATTAATTTACTTTCTTTAGAGTTGAGCATTTATTTTTAAAAAATTGTGCCCCACTACTCGGTGAAAAAATTCTTTTCATTACAGAAGTAGTCTCAGATACTGGTTCAGCAAAAGAAGTTGGGGATAAAATGCAATCATTGAATGAATGTCATAAGCTAAGCTTTATCCAAACGAACATGCTTTAAAGTTTTATTCATTTTTTTTTACTTTTTGATATTTTTTTTAATAGGTAAAAAAAATTATTAGGTAAAAATTCGAAAGTCGGCCTGACTCATCGATAAGCTAACAAAGTCAGCAGACGGTCAACCATCAATTGTACAACCTAAAAATACATAAACACATATAATAAGCGAAATGAAATAGGTAGAAACCATGTCGTTTTAAACATGTTTAAATATTCAAATACGACATAGTAAAGCCAACCGAAACCCGAACCCGACCAAATCAAATCAAATCAAATCATATCACCAAATTATTATACATTACCCTAAACCCGAATGATTTGAAACCCGACTATTCGAACCTGAACCCGCCATTGCCACCGCTAATTCCACCCGAAGCCATGAATATATAGCAAAGTCAAAGTGATGGTATCATTAGAAATTGAAAAAAAAAAGAGAAAGAGAGAGAAAAGAATCACATAAGAAAATGATATGGAAAACAGAGAACAAGAACCTGATCATTAAAATGCCTTTCCATCCATCGATCTCCAATTCAACCAGCACTTGCGTTTGCGTTTGCGTTTGCATCATCTGGACAAGAGAAATAAGTAGCTGAATATATCTGGCTGCGCCTCTTCAATTCTTCATCTGGCTTTGGCTCTTTTTCAGTTTCCTGACTACTAAGATGACGCTGCCTACACAAATAGGAGTTGTGAATAACAAGAGAAGCCGAATTAAGCACAGAGCGGGTATGAAAGCTGCATTAGATGACGGTGTTTGTGGTAGTCCGACGGATTTTAGGGACAATTGAGTTATGGAGGCGGCGCTGCGGCGGTGCTGCTTCTCAGCCGCTGACCAGGTGGGGGCCGGATTCAACAACTCGGTGCCGTCTCAATTGAAGAAAATGAATGGCAGTGGCAGTGCCGAAGTGGTGCTATTTTTCCAAATCAATTCAATGTTAGCATCCATTATTGCAGAGACTACTAACCCTAACCCTAACCTATCCACAAAGATCGCCCCTTTTTGTTTTATACTTTCAATTTGGGCCTCGACCTTTTATATTTTGGGCCGAATAGTTAATCCCATAACAATACGGCCCGAGGACGGGAAAAAGCATGGAACAGTGGAGGACGAAGACGGCTCCGCTGGGTGGGCTCAGCTCCGGAGGGAACCTGGTCCACCCAGGCACAAAACCGGCTGAATTTTCATGTAATTTGTTTTTTTTTTCTTTTATTAATGACATTAAAAAAAATATACTATTCATATTAGTACAAATGAGATAAAATCAGCAAATAAAAAAAGGATGACATTAAAAGGAGAAGAGAAAAAAAAAATTCGGACATAAAATAAGGGAAAACGAAAAAAATTGCTGAGCATAAGTTTTGAGATTGGTGAGAATCAAACTCAACAACACTATCGTCCATGCTTGTACGGTACCTACTGCCACTGTACTAACAGCCTTATTGTATACTTTTACTACTAATTTTCTACTACTTTATTTTTAAAATGGGGTGGGTTGCAGCAAACCTCAACTCACCCCTTAATTCAAGCGTACTCAGAACTCGATGATCAAGGGCATGCCCGTGTCTTAGCATATACAAGTGGATCAATGGAACAGGGCTCCCAAATTTTTAGGGTTCAATAATTCAAGAGTACCCAAATTTTTAGGGTCGAATAATTTAAGAGTGCCCAGAATTTAGTTCTAAATTTTTTTCTTTCCTCGCTGATAATAATGATACGTAGTAGCTTAGTAGTACAAGCGTGTGCATGTGCCTCTTTAATTCCGAGTTCTACTTCCACATGCTTGTCAAATTCTGTAACTTTTTATCTTTATTTTTCATTCACCTGGAGAACTAAGGGCCCAATGGGCTATTACTATTATGTGAAGTTGGACTCCCTTTTGATATAGATTATTTATTATTTATTTAACATTATATATATTGTGTTTAAAATAGCTTGATTTTTTGCTTAAATACCGTATAAATCGTGTTAACCCTATTTGGACTATTATGTAAAGTTTATAATTATATTTTAAGCTTAATATAACTAAATAACAGATGTTACAAAGTATTTTATTTTAAATACATTATAAAGTATGCTAATCAAAGACTTTAAAAGTGTTTATATTTGTTGGTGTTATTATCTCAAGTAATTTTTATCTTTAAAATTTAAAACTTGTTGTGAGTGTATTTTTCTCAAGAACATAAATAATTCTCCAAATAAACTCGGGGTTATTTACCCCATACAATAATGATTTTTTAAACTTACAACACTTAAGGAAATTAATTGAATGTTGAAAATGTATAAAGCAGGGCCGGCCAATGGATTTTAAAGGCCCTGTGCAAAAACTTGAATGAGATTGTATTTGACGAAAATTTTAGATAAAATTTACATAAGACTGACCTAAAAAAAAGTTCTATTGAAAATAACAACAAAATCCTAAACTTATCAAACAAATATATCCATCAAACAAATATATCCGTTTGAAGAACTTTTGCTACTAAATAATTGACCCCAAAATACAAAAATTATCAAGCTAATCCCTAAATTTGTAAAACTACAGGACTTTTTAATCGATTAATTTCACGATGACTTGATCTAGATCTATGTCGGCAAGTCTCGTGATTCATTTTTTTTTGAAGAAAATACTGAAATTAGCAAATTGAACTATTGAAGTATTAATTGGGAACCTTGCTATCAGATCTAGGAACCTAAGGTATTAGCATAATCTCTGAATTAGTAATCCAGAACAAAATTGAACAATCTCTAAACCATCTCAATTCTAAAAGAGGGAACAGATTAGCACAATAACTGCAAGGAGCAAGCCGACTCCGCTAATGATCGTGAACCTCCCAACGGCGCCTCCCAAAAGGCAACAGACGGACTCACGGACAGACTGAACCTCCAATGATGCCAGTGACCGTGAACCTCAACCGGTGCCTCCAACAGCCGGAGTCGACGCCGCCAACAGCGAACCGTGAACGCCTCCAACAGCCGGAACAAGCCGACGCCGCCAGTGACAATGAACGGCCTGAAACTCCAACAGGCCGGACTGAACCTTCCAATAGCAGAAACATCAATTTGTATAGCACTTCAGCCAACCGTTGAACAACCATTAATTTGGCTTGGATTTCGAGACATTAATTGGAGAAAAGAAGATTGAAGATCTGAGAAATTAATTGGAGATTTGGGGAAGATGAAAAGGCGAGGAGGCGTGCGTTTCTCTTCCCCGCTTTGCTTTCAATTAACCAGAGGCGTGCCACAATTTTTTTTTTTTTAATAAATGTATACCCTTGGGCTTACAAACTTGAGGCCCAATAGAATTGTGAGGCTCTGTCCAAGTGCACACTTTGCACTTGCTCAGGGCCGGCCCTGGTATAAAGCAACGTTAAAAAAAATGAACAAAACTATATATGTATGTTCTTTTAAGAACTACCCAAATCATCTTTAGGTAAAAAAAATGTTTAAAAACAATTAATGGCTCTTATAAAAAAACAATTAATGACAATTTTATTCTTAAAAAATTGATAAATTTAATCTAATTTTTTTTAAATATAGTAGTATTGTAATGAAATATAAATAATTATAAATTTAGCCAAAACATATAATAATGAATTAATATGATCGATTTTAATTTCGAACAGGGCCCTCAAAATGTTTGGCACGACCTTGATCAAGGGTGACAGTGGTGACAAATGAAAATAAATAACACGAACTCATACAACGCATCGCTTTCAATACTACAAAATAGCGATAAAAAAATAAAAGAATTTAATACTACAAAATTGCGATAAAAAATTAAAAGAATTTTATACTAAAAAGAGTTGTTAATTGTTAATTAGAGTTATATACCTAAATAGTTGAACTTGACGACAAATGGAGTAAATCCATTTTACAAGTTTTGATACCCTAAATATGTTGAAGTATAACTCCATTATTAATGCGCTTGAAAACATCTTTTTCAACCATGCAGACCAAACTCTAAGGGAGAAAGTCTTCATTCATCTTGTTGTACAAATATGTATTAATAATACTCACAGCAGAGAAAGTTATTTTCGTTGTAATTGTTGCAGTTGGTAACACTAAAAACAAACCATTCCGGAATGGCTCACCGGAAAGGACTTGTGGGTAGTACCCATAGGTCCCTGGTTCGAACCCCGGAATGGCCGCTCTTTATTTACCTAGAGCGTCATAACAAAGTTATGGTAAATCAAACTCCATTTTATTTGATAATAGACAATAGCTAAGTCTTCCAATCCAATACAATATTTATAATAGGTTATGGTAATCAAACTCCGAACATACAAAGTAATAGAGCGGGGACGCATTTGAGCTAGATTATGAGCCTCTTGATTCCTTGTTCTACGGATCCCGAAGAGCGGGGACGCAGGAGTGGTCTCAAAGTACACGATTAACTCCTTGTTCTACGGATCCCGAAGAGCGGGGACGCAGGAGTGGTCTCAAAGTACACGATGAACGGAGTTAAGGGAGGCTAAGGCGAAACTTTGGAGAGCTTAAGAAAGAAGTCCTGAAGAGCGTGAAACAATTTAAGGAGCAATGGAGCACGGAATCGAGGTCTAGAAGTGAAAACAAGAACGGATCGCAAAAGTTGTCCGCCCGATAGGCTAGTTTTGTAACGCACTTTTCGGAGACTTCCTTAGTCCAATTGATATGTATGAATATGCGTTGGAAAGCTCTTCCATAGACCTATATAACTATCATGATGTCATCAAGACCAGATTCAAAGTGTTCAAGGGAGAAAAGAGGAAGTTCTAACCTAGATGGTTGTCGCGGTCGTAGCCTGCCCTATCGCGCTCATGTCCAATTCGCAGCCAGGGAATGGCCATCCACTACAACGAATCGAGCCTAAAATTTCTTGTCCACGTTCGACCTCCAGCCTTATCAATACGTCAACATCCGCTCCAACGGATGGACTTTCGCTCCAGTGATTGGAATCGCTCCCATGGATGAAGGATCACTCCGGCGAAAAGCCATCAGACGAGGAGGAATTGTTGCAAGGCTTCCGATAGATCCCTTGATCCGTCCCTCCGACACATCTTTTCTCATCTACTTCATGGCATTGTAGACTTATCGGATGTCGATCACACATTCATTATTGTCAATCTTGAAACCACACAAGACATTGCGAGGTCTTGTCCCGATCGTAGCATTACGATGAACCTTCTTCTTATGTGTATCTATCAAGCGACCGACGTAGGCATATCCGTATAAGTTTTCTGGGAGGTCGTGATTATGGGTCTCGCATATGACACGTATTGTCCAATTGTCATTGTCGTGTTGTTGACCCTCGATCTCAAATTGAGACACCATTTTTCTAGATGGCACTACCCTTGTCGATGCAGGGGGGATCCAAATCAATGTCGGGTGGTTCCCTGTGTTCACTGTAGTGCTCACACACTAATTTGAAGGTTGAAAGTCTAGTCCATTTGTTCTTCCATGACCGGTGTATCACAGGAACCACATTTTTGGCACCGGCAACATAACTAGCTCAACCCTTCATATTCTTCTCGTTGGACCACACGCCAACAAGCTGAAACGTTGATGAATAATCGGTGTCCCCATCCAAAGGTTTGTGTTGAGTCTACATTATTTTAGCAAACAAATTATTAAATGTTACTAGCTACTATAAATATATTGGTTTTGAATGTTCTATAACCTCTATCAAATGCCACATTAATATAAGAACATATTGGTTTTGAATATTTTATAAACTATATCAAATTTCATATTACTACTATCAACCCTAATTGTAGCAAAACGGTATGTAAACTACATTATATAGATATTCGTTATAACGTTGTACCCGGAGGGTCCGAACGAGTTTTTTAGAGTCATTATAAGAGTGGAGGTTGAATGACACCTCATCTTGCTCTACTTCTGGAGAGAATATGATCATGGCAAATCGACAACCTCGAAATTGAATTGCTCTACTCTGGTAATTGAATCAAGATGATGATTGGGAAGTACTATGAACCTACACTATCAGGCTTCTATATATAGATGAATTTAAGTCGGTTATCTAAGGATTTCTCACGATTTCAACAACTGGAGCCGAGGAGATTCCCACGGTTTTCAAAACCTTTGCCGCTAATAACCCAATCCTAACGGGTTTCAAAACTGTTATCGTAGAAATTCTCGACGTTTCTTGAAACCATTGTCGTTACTGTGTCATTGGCGAGATTTTGACCGTGTATAAAGTAAATCGGTAAATTAACAGTGCATATATCAAACCGGAATAAAAATGAGAGATTTAACAGAGAATCCATAGTCGTTTGGGAGAGGTCTACCAAAAAAAATAGTTGTATGGGAGACATTGAAAATTGGATGGGCCAAAATGTCAAATTGATATTTTTAAAACTGACAATGTTGGAAATTCGAGTATTTAAAAAGACTTTGGTGCCAAATTGGTATTTAAAACTGCATCGATGGACAAATTGGTATTTTTTCTGGACGAAATTTCGGTTTTCATACGCGTGACTCTTACGCGTATACTGAAGCCTTTTTGTTTAGTTTGGACCGGTTTCTTTCTCCCAATAAAAGATCTGAATCCCTATTGAGTCGATTTTTTTTAAAAAAAAAAACATTGAACCAATTTTTTTTTGTATAATATTATAATTAAAGTAATTATAATTTTATTATAATTAAACCAGTCACATCTAAATAAAAAAGAGTTCAGTATACGTGTAGGAGTCACACGCATGAAAACCGAAATTCCGAGCAGAAAAAATATCAATTTGTACATCGATACAGTTTTAAATACCAATTTAACACCATAGTCTTTCTAAATACTCAAATATCCAACATTGCTAGTTTTAAATACCAATTTGGAATGAGTGTTATTAGATACACCGTAAATCCCTAATCAAAAGTGCACGTCGGAATTAACGTGCAGGTCTATCCAATTAATTAGCACGCTAAAAATTTTAATTAATCCATTTCAACCCTGCACGTCAATTCCGACATGCAAGATTTGCGGTATATTTAGTTTCTTCGACTTGGTATTTTGGCCGAATTGGATGACATCTTACAAAACTACACGAGTGCACACGTGTCTCTGCCATCTGCCACCGCCCAAATTCAAATACTAGACCATTTATTTTGTTTTTGTTTTTTATTTAAAAAAAAAACTTTGTTGATGCAATTAAAACGACGCGTTTCGAAATAAAACTAAAAAAAATATAAATGTAGCAGAAAATCCACGCAAAGAGACAATCCCACGCGTATCCCACGCCTTCCTAATAAGTATAAGCAGCGGCGCATCCCATCCATTTCCTCACGCTTCTTCCTCCCCTCTCCCTCTGTTTCCGTCATTAAAATAAAAATGTCGAGCTTCATTGACAAGGCGAAGAACTTCGTGGCCGAGAAGCTCACCGACATCCCGAAGCCGGAGGCGGACCTTTCGGATGTCGACATCAAGGACGTCGCTCGCGATGGCGTCACCTACCACGCCATGGTCGACGTCAAGAATCCCTACAGCCACTCCCTCCCCATCTGCGAGCTCAGCTACTCTCTCAAATGCGACGGCCGGTATTCCCATCCCCTCTTCCTCTTTATTTTTTTTCTGCTCGATTCTTGATTTGGCTTTTTTAGAGATCCAATTTGGACTGGATCTTGATTTTTATTTACCAATATTTGGTAATTTGATCTTATCATTCTGTTATTGTGTGTTAAACCTCAGTGATTCGTTTTTCCAAGTGTTTGATTGACGAGATTACATCCATTCTTCGTTTTATCGAAACATCTTTGATCCGGAAGATCCCGATCTGAAATGGATCAAAACTCAATTTCCTAAAGTCAAAAAGCAATTTAATGATCATTATCTCTATAGTTGCCTCAATGCTTCAGAGTTCAGATCATAGATTTAGCATCTTCAATTGGTTTGCTGTTGTGTTCTTCAAGTTAGAAGGAATTTTGTTGACTTGTCGATTTAGCTACATGATAGCACGTTCGTGAATTCGAGTTCTTCAATTGTGTCAAACCTATTGGGGATAGGGAATCTATTATCTGTATTAAGCATATTCGTCATCAAATCTGAAAAAAAAAAGCTGAGCCTGACTATGACCTTTTCTTGAATGAAATGATCTGATCTGACCTCAATCAGTATTCAGTAATCACATCTAGTTCAATACTCCGTCCGTACCGTGTGATCCAGCTACTGTTTTCCTTCCCCCCCCCTACTTTAATTGAAATTTACACTTTGAGTTCTCTCTTATTGTTACCCAAAATATCCCCTCTCTGAAATCTGGTCAAAAGAAGTCAGGGAGATAGTTGTTCTTGCAATTTACAACAATAACCATGAAATTTTGTAATCTCTTTGATGAAGATTGATACTGTCGGGGAACATGCCGGACCCAGGGTCGATAGAGGGTGACACGACCACGAAACTGGAAGTGCCATTGAAGGTGCCACACAGCGTACTGGTGACCCTAGCAAAGGATATTTTCAAGGACTGGGACATCGACTATGAGCTCGACGTGGGTCTGAAAATTGACCTCCCCATCATTGGTGAGTTCACCATTCCACTCCATAGCCAGGGCGAGGTCAGGCTGCCCAGCCTTAAGGATTTCTTCTGATGATGAAGATGCTTCCTCTTCACTGATACAACAACATTATACTATATGTACAAGTACCAAGTGTAGACTCGTGTTTCTACTCCTGCGACTGCTGTTTATTTAGCATCGGCCTGTTTCCCCTTTCATGTTACGACTCCTGTTTTTGTTTGTTGAGGTTGACTGAGATCATCCATCCATGTTTAAATATATAATGCTTTGTTTATTGTTGTTGAGAGATATATCCAGGTGTGGAGCAATGGGGCCATGAGAATATGAGATGGTTTGAGCATTCGAGCACTCCTCTGGCCCCGAAAAGTGGGGAAAAGCCGAAAAATAATACTATTTCGGTTCAAAATATAAGTCATTTTAGATATTTGCACATAAATTAAAAAAATTATAAATTTATTTTATTTATACCCTCATTAATTATTCACAAATCACAACTCTCATCCACCAATAAAATTTGAGGAAAAAAAGAGTCAAAAAGTAATAATTCTTATATATCCCAATGTTTAGAAAACTTAAAAAGACTTATATTTTTTAAACAAAAATCTAAGTCTAAAAGAACTTATATTTTTTAACGGAGGGAGTATTGATTTTTTTTTTTAAGTTTAGGATTAAAATAGACTAAATAGTTAAAAAAAAATTTACTTAGGTTAGTTGGTAAAGAGTAAATATTTTACAAATTGAAACAAGTTCTAGCCATCCTTAATGTTTCTTTCCCTTATATTGCTGCTTGTAGTTTTGATATGCATAGGTATGATTATGCCCTGGATAGTATTTGTGCCCTTGTTGGGCCTTGTGCCATGTCAGATGTCACTCTTGGATGGTGGGCCTTATGGGTTCAACGAAATCAGATAGTTTTCTCAGCCACAGACAAACCTAATCTTGCCAGTACCAAAGCTTTAATACTTACATTTAAGCGAGCCCAGACTTCTAAATTTAACCTTTTTCCGGATGACTGGGAAACTCAGTCAGATAAACAACTTACATGCTCTAATTGATATATTTACCCTACGAGGAAACTTCGTCGGAAAAATTCCAAATGGGATAGACCTCCTTCGAATTCGTACAAACTAAACTTTGATGGTTCAAAACTGGCTCGTGAAAGGCCTCGTTTGGTTTTGTTATCAAAGATCATGATGCTCATCCAGTCGCTTTGGGAGGGGGATTATGCGATGGTATGCCTACGATCTTCACTGAAGCCCTTGGTCTTCGTAATAGTCTATTACGCCCAAAATTATTAGGGATTCATAACATCCTTATAGAAGGAGATAACTTATATCAGTTATCAATGCCCTTTTGGGAGATTGGAAATGTCATTGGAATATTGAAATTCTAATGTCTGACATTAAACATTTATTGGTCTTTTTTAATTCAGTTTCCACTCGTCATATTTTCAAGGAAGAGAATACGGTTGCAGATAGGATCGCGCTTTGACTTATTGTATCCCTGTCGATGAGGATTTCATGTACGATGTAGAGCTCAAGGTTCTCGTCTGGAAGGACGCGCGCGCTAGGTGGGGGTTAGATCGTATGGGGTCCGCTTTTCCTAATTTATTTCCTTGTATTAAAAAAATTAGAAATTTAGTATTCAACTTTTAATTTATGGTTTCATTTCTTAAATGTTCTCCATTCTTCCAAGGTATACGAGATTCTTTCCTCTTCTAAGTTTTTCTCCATGCTTCCACACTCCACTACCTTCTATAAGCTTCCACACTTCAAGGTCCTTATGGCTTCAAGCCACAAATATAGGGAGCCCCTCCCCACATTTCATCAACCTACAAACACTTCTCATCCACTTTGTTGTAAAGAGAGAGTTTCACCCAATACCCCTTGTAATATATACATACAAGGTTCCTTATACTCTTTCTTATTTGATAGTGGATTTGTTGGCTCTTGCCGCTCGTGGGTTTTCCTCCCGGTACTTGGGTTTCCCACGTTAAATCAGTGTGTTCTGTCTTGCCTTACTTTCTCTATTTTGTGGTTCCTTTCTTTTGATACGTGCTCGTTATTCTTATTACTACTAAATCCTAACAAGTGGTATCAAAGCATTTTAAGATCATTTTTGGAATCACTCTCTCAATGTCGGTTGTTACCAAGTTCGATATTGATAAATTTGATGGCAAGATTAGCTTCTCTATCTGGCGAGTCCAGATGAAGGACGTTCTTACCCAAATCGACTTGAAGAAAGCTTTGGATGTGAAATCCAAGAAGTCGTCTACTATGGCGGATGAGCAGTGGGATGAGTTGGATGAGAAAGCCTTGTCAACCATCCAACTTTGTTTATCTCGTGAAGTTCTGCGCGAGGTAATTCATGAGACCACCGCTGCTAGTTTTTGGTCGAAACTTAAATTGCTTTATATGACGAAGAGTCTTGCCAACAAGTTGTGTCTGAAGAAGCGCCTTTATACTCTTCGTATGGCCGAAGGTATCCCGATTCAAACTCATCTCAGTGAGTTCTCTTCTATCCTTATTGATCTTGAGAATTTAGATGTTAAGATTGATGATGACTGATGAGGATAAAGTTGTTTTGTTGATCGTCTCTATGTCTCTTTCTTACAAGCACTTTAAGGAAATTATGCTTTATGGGAATAAAAATATGATGTTGATACCGGTTTTATAAACCTGAAGAAGGTTTATTTGTTAGGGGGCATAACATTGAAAATGGCACTAGTAGTAATTCTTCAAGTCTAAAGGCAACAAGACATATAATTACTTCAAGAAATCAGGCCGCTTTATTTCTGAATGTTACAAATTGAAGAATAAGGAAAAGACTAAAGGGAAACAATATGATGATAAATCCACCGAAGCTGGTATTATTGATGCTTGTTTTGATGGTGATGTTTTCTTGGCTACTAACACTGGTGATATTATTAGTCATGAGTGGATTCTTGATTCTGGAAGTACTTACCATGTATGTCCACATAGAGATTGATTCTCTTCTTGTGAGATTGTTGATGGTGGATCTGTCTTGCTTGGAAATAACACTCCTCGCAAGGTTATCGGGAAAGATACTATCAAGATTAAAACTCATGATGGTACTATTCGATCATTGACTAGTGTTAGACACATCCTAAAGATGAGACAAAAATTGATTTCGATAGGCACCCTTGAATCTCATGGATGCAACTACTCAACTGAAGGTAGGGTACTTCTGAAAGTTTCCCGTGGCTCTATGGTTTTATTGAAAGCTAACCATATTGGTAGATTATATGTGCTAGAAGGTGCTACTATTGCAGATTCAGCTTCTGTTGCCTCATCTTCTACCCCTTATCACGATGATACTCAAAGGTGACGTGCATGTTCTAGCCACATTCGTGAGAAGGGCATGCATCTCCTCTTAAAAAGATGTTCTTTGGGTAATCATAATCGTTTCAAGATAAACTTATGTGGGCATTGTGTCTTTGGCAAACAAAAAGAGGCCAACTTCTCCAAAGTTCGTCATACACCTAAAGGTGTTTTGGATTATGCTCACTCTGATTTATGGGGTCCTCGTGTTACTGTTGATTCCAACCCGATTGCCAAGTCCATTCCTTGTTTGGACTTGGTTTGTGTTTCTCGCAAGTAAGTGCCCTTCGAGGCTTTATGCGGCATGAGGTTATTTGGATATTGATGCAAGGCAGAGTTTGTTGGGTTGCATCAACACCCTATTTGAGCTTGGGTCATTAGGTCAAGGATGACGGAGTTGTAGACCAAATATGTTTTGATCTTCTCCTAGAAGCTTCTTCAACTTGGTGGATCCTTTGAAAGTCTCTCCCTTTCTCTATAAGTCTCCACAAGCCTCATCCAATTGGAGAATTCTAGAGCTTTCCTTGCTTTGCTCAAAGCCACCAATGTTCTCATTCTTCCTAGGTTTACAAGCTTCTTCCCTCTTCTAAGTTCTTCTCCAAACTTCCACACTCCACCACCTTCTATAAGCTTCCCCACTCCAAGGTCCTTATGGCTTCAAGCCACAAATAGGGAGCTCCTCCCCACATTTCATCAACCCACAAACACTTCCCATCTACACACAAATTAGTTTCCTTCTAAGCATCATATTCCACTTTGTTGTAAAGAGAGAGTCCTGCACATTACCTCTTGTAATCCATACAAGGTTCGTTGTACTCTTTCTTATTTGATAGGGGATTTGTTGCCTCTTGTCGCCCGTGGGTATTCCTCCCGGTACTCGGGTTTCCCATGTTAAATCTGTGTGTTCTATCTTGCCTTACTTTATCTATTTTGTTATTCCTTTCTTCCTCTACGCACTCGACATTCTTATTACCATTAAATCCTAACAATCTGAAACAACATACCAATGGTGCCTTTAATAAGATGCAATTTCCAAGATTAAAATCCCACTAAAATGAGAACCCCCCCCCCCCTCTTAAAAATATGATATCCACAAATTTCATTTGGGGAGAAATACTCAGAAAGAATTTTATTTTATTTTTCTCCTATCGCTGGAAAAACGTGTTTTTACCCCAAAACAACAGCAAACTATGGGAATAAAAAAGGCAACCTATCTGCCTGCCAAGCATTTCATAAGTCAAGGAGAAGTGTGCTGCTTCAAGCCTTCAACTTCCGGATCATGTACTGAAGAATATCACCATGGTCAAAGTAATCCAACTCAACTTGCAAAATTGAAAGGATTTGAAGTCGCTGGATACGATGAAATGAAGAAATGCAAAGTGATATTTTAGTTTGCTAGGTAGGCTAAAATACCTCAGTGTCGAAACGTGGAGTGCAAGTAAAGGACTTTCTGGAGTTAGTTGTGACCGTGATATCTTGGTCGGGCCTAATCTCCCTCACATTAGAAGGGAGGTCAATCGTAAAGCGCTTATAACTAGTCAAGCCGAGAGTTTTTGCATCCTCTCCAGCCTTGAAACAGAGAGGAAGTATAGCCATTTCGACAAGGTTTTTGCAGTTAATACTCTCAAAACTTTTTGCTATCACTACTTTTACTCCCTAAAATAGGAAACAACCACATTAATGTCTGTTTCATGGTACAAGAATGAGAAAGACAAGACATTAAAGGATAGCCGGACGTTGGTGAACTTACCAGCAACATGTAACCCTTTGCAACAAACTAAATGGAGCTTCCACTTCCATATTCTTCAATAGTCAAAACGATTGTGTTTTGTCCTGCCTCCTTGTATCTCTACGCAAAGCAAAAAACCTTTCAATCTAGAAATATAACATGATAGATTGCATTTTATATTGTTCTCCTCATATGATATTTCAAATACTGTAGTCATGCAATAAGGTAGATAAGTTATCTTTCCACCTGAAAGATAGCAAATTTTTGCTTGTTAGAACCATTTATGCAAGCATATAGGATGCCGATTAACAAAACTATGCTGGAAGGATTGACATGTAGCGGAAGAAAGGCAAATTCATGATTTTACAGTGGCTTCATCAAATATAGATATTTTCTCTCCGGTTGGGATGTGTACTATTAGTGGACCTATATTATCATAAAGAACACTGGCGCTAACTCCACGCGTCCTGTGGTAAAAATATTTACAGGTGTCCATGCGGATTGGGACACCGACATTGAATAAGCAGTATGCATCCTTCCCTCCATGAGGGCCAAGGGGTCCATGTAGGGACTATACTCTATGAATAATCCTTAAGTATTTTGTTGTATTTTGATGTTTGGGTTATATGAGGGGTTAGGCGAGATGGGTTGTAACCAAATTGGGCCAGCTAAGCCCAATTGGGGAAGATAATGGCTAGCTCTCTCTCTCTCTCTCTCTCTCTCTCTCTCTCTCTCTCTCCCTTATATGCATTGAGATGCTCATGTGCTAGGGTTTACAGCTCCTTTAGTGATCGAGGGTTTCTGCTCTCCCTCTTGCTTTGTCTCCTTGGTGACCATTTGTGGTTTCCTTGCCTCCGGGTGAGATGCCTTGATAGAGCCTCTTGATAGAGCTCTCGGTCAATCCAAATAGCCCGAGACACTGAGATTTCAAGACGATTTCATTGGAAATCGTTGGCGCAAATCATCATTTCATGTTTTCTTATGTCCTTCGTTGGATTTCTTCTAGTTGTTTCCTTAGATACACACACACTTAGTTTCTCTTTGCCTTTCTTGTTCTTTCCTTTCGTTCTTGAGCGTTTCAGTTGAGGCCTACAATTTTGTATTCACTTTCAATCTTCTGAGTTGATATATAAATCGTTTGTTGTTGTTTTTGTTGCTTTGTTTGTGCTTTCAAACTGGTATCAGAGCTGTGTCGAGTTTTTCAAACTACGCTTTGAGTTTCCGACATCCTTTTGTGTCGAAAAACTCATATCTAAAGTTTTGACACTTTGTTTTTCCTTAGATCCGGGATATCTTATTCTAGATCCAAAGGATAAGGACCTCTAAGCTACGATCTGCTTCAGATCTAAAGTCTCATAACCTTTCTCTTTGGTTTCTAGGGAAAACTTCATTACCATTGCATCTTTCTTTGGATTTGAGACTCCTTGGGTCTTAGATCTAGAAGATTGAGGCTCGAAAACTTTGATCTTAAACAAGATCTGAAGTTTTAGGGTTTTGGTGACTCGGGGTTCTTTCTTCTAAGAAGAAACCCTAAGTCATTTTTGTTACTTGTTCATATCCTACATTACTAATCTTGTTTTGTTTTTGTTTTGCATGTACATAAAAAAAACAATTTTTTTGTCGTTTCAGATCTATGAAAGCATTTGGCATTCACAAGATCTTGATGCATATCCTTTATCTATTTTTGTTGCCTTTCCTTTTGTTACTGCTTTTATGTTAACTTGTGCCTTGCCGGCGTATTACCTCTTTGATATTGCTTGTTGTGTTCTGTTGTGATGTTTGAATCCTCTGTTAGAATTAAACCCTTTGATGAGACCTCTGATTTTTCTATGTGGAAATTTAAAATGAAGGTTGTTCTTATTAAAGAAAAATGTTGGCCTGATGTTGATGAATCTTATACTGCTACTCTTGATGCTCTACTAAAACTAAAATGGATCAAATTGCCCATTATGAGATTATTGTTTGTTTATCTGATGAAGTTGCTAGACGAGCGATAAATTTTCCACTTCTAAATCTCTATGGAAAGATCTGACTGGTTTATTTCAAGTTAGTCTATGCCATCTAGGATAAGTTTGCTTTGTCGCGTCTTTAATTTCAAAATGGATGTCTATGTGTCTTTGAATGATAATCTAGATAGGTATCTTCGTATGATTCAAGAGTTAGAAAGGTGTGATGAAAAAATTGTTGATACTCATCAAGCTGTTATATTGTTGAACTCTTTGCCATCTCAATTTGATAATTTTAAAGATGTGATACAATTTGGAACCGAGGAATTAACTAAAAAGAGGATTATTTAGGCTAAAATACAGAAAAATGAGGTTATCAAAGTGTTTAAAGGAAAGAGTGATAAGAATAACAAATCTAATATTTTGTTCACTAAGGGCAAGAGTAAGAATCAAAAGAAGAAGAACAAGAAGAAAGAGGATTCTTCTACTTATAATCCTAGTTCAAACTCAAACCCTGTTGAGACTAAGGCTAATGAGACTAAACCAAAGGTTGATAAGAGAAATGTTAAGTGTCATTATAGTCGTAGACTTGGTCATTACATTTCTTAATGCTTTAAGAAGAAAAAGGACGGAGGAAATGCTAGAAACAATAATGGTACTATTGCTGTCTTAGAGTCTCAGTCTTTTTACCCTGATGAACTTCTTATGTGTGCTATCTCTGATGTATCTGCTATATCTGATTCTGATGCCTGGATTCTGGATTCTAGTTGCACAATGCATGTTACTCCTTATAAGCCTCATTTTGATAACTTGCATTTGTCTGATGAGGGTACTGTTAAATTGGGTGATCATTCCATGTTATCCATTAAAAGCATTGGCAATGTTTCTTTTAAGATGCATGATGGGAGGGTTAGGGTACTCCAAAAGGTCAAATGGGTGCCTGGTCTTAGGAGAAACTTGTTTTCTGTCAGCATGTTGGCTGATCTTGGTTATGACATTAACACTCGTAATGGCATTAAATCTGTTTCTAAATATGGTAAAGTTGTTTGGAAGAGTGTTAAGAAAGATGGCATTTATTATGTCCTTGGTGAACATGTCTTTCATGCCTATAACTTATCTCCTGAGATCAATGCTTGCATGAATCTAAGTCATACTAAACCGTGGCATGCTAGATTAGGTCATATAGGCAATAGGGGTCTTCATTATCTGTTTAAGCATGGTTCATTGAATCATAAGCCTTCTGATTTGCCTTTGTATAAAAATTGTGTGTTTGAGAAAAAAATCTAGAGCTGGCTTTAAGAAATCTAAGTATGTAGCTCTTAGGCAACTAGAGTATGTACACGCAGACCTATGGGACTTACCCAAGTGGACACTATAGGTGGTAGAAAGTACTTTCTATCACTTATCGACCACTATTCCAGGAAGGTCTGGGTGTACCTCTTGAGGGCCAAGAGTGAAATTTTTGATTCTTTTTAGTTATAAAAAACTAAAGTTGAAGGTGAGAGTGATTTTAAGCTTAAATGTCTTAGAACTGATAATGGCATTGAGTTTTGTAACCATGAATTTGATACCTTCTGTCATCAGAATGGGATCAAAAGGCACTCACTGTGTTAGGCACCCCTCGACAGAATGGCCTTGCTGAGAGGATAAACAGAACCCTGATTGAAAAGGCAAGGTGTATGCTCATTAGTGCTGGGATGAAACACTCCCTTTAGAGTGAGGCAGTTACAACTGCTTCATACCTAATAGACAGACCAACCTCTGCAGCTATTGGTGTTAAAACTCCACATGAACTGTGGTGTGGTAGGAAGCCTAAACTATCACACTTGAGGCTTTGGATGCACTGCATTTGCCCACGTTAGTGGTGACAAACTGAACCCGTAGCTATTAAGTGTGTTATGTTGGGTTATCTAGAGAGTGTAAAAGGTTATAAGATATTGGTTATACAACCTGGAGGTTACAAAGTTATAACCAGTAGAAATGTAACCTTTAATGAGAATGATTTCCACTTTAAAAATGTACTAACTTCTTCTGTTGAGAGTACAGGTACCCCTGAAGCAATTGGAAATCATTTCTACATGCCCAGTGAGAATGACAACAGCTCTGGAGGTGATGAAGATGATGAGTTTGACATTGATCACACACCATCTAACACTAGAACTTCATCCTCAAAAAGGCAAGGCAATACAAACTCAATTATTGAAGAGCACCCAAATGTGCACCCCCACCATTCAGGTGGGGCGGTAAGTGAATCTAACTCAGACTCTTCCTCCTCTCATTCAATATTTGTAGAGATGTTAGATTTTAAAAAAGTGTAGCCACACTAACATAAATAAGTTCAGTTGTACATCAAATAATCAAGTAAATCCGTTCATATAATGTTCATCAGTACTTTAGCATGGATTCTACTATACAAGAATGCCATCAATTTTTGACATGCTTTAGCAGGACTCTGTCACAAGGCCTAATTAAAGGCAAAGATCAAAGCCTATTAGATGCAGTCTATTAGAAATCACTAGCCGAGGCTACAAATCAAGCATTTGGTATACCTTTTATGTACCTTGAGAAATTTTTTTCTTGTTGTGGCTGCATCAAAACCAAAAAAAGGAAAAAAAAAAGAAAAAGAAAAAAAGGATGCTCAACAAGAAATGACCAATGTATACAAAAGAGTAACACTCCATATGAAATTGTTGGGTGTGCACATGTGAAATAAGAAATCCCACATCGGAAGTTGGGAGGGTTCCAAGCTAGCATATAAGTAGTTGGGCTACACTACTCAACGCCAATTGGTTTTGGGTTGGAACCCCATTTGCTTGTGTGCTAGGCTTGAGGAGGTTGTGCACCTATCCCCGAGGAAAGTTTGTGATTGTCGGTGTCGGAGTCTCGGTGTTGTCACGGGCGACCAGGAGAGCCGGGTTGTGTTGAGAGTCGTGTTCCACACTCAGAGTTCAGATCTGGCTGTGTTTATTGAAATGCAAGTGGCTGAGAGCTCACTTCTTCATCACTTCTTCCAATTATCTTGAGATAATCTAATGTCACATGGTCAATAGGGAAGAATCTCATGGTTTTCCCTGCTAAGGTCACCCTATCAGCCAATGGTAGCTTTATTTTTCAGATCTGGCTGTGTTTATTCAAATGGAAGTGGCTGAGAGCTCACTTCTTCATCACTTCTTCCAATTATCTTGAGATAATGTAATGTCACATGGTCAATAGGGAAGAACCCCATGGTTTCCCTTGCTAAGGTCGCCCTATCAGCCAATGACAGCTAACAAACACCCTCACCTATTAAAGCCGTCATCTAACACATTAACTTACCATAGAATTCAACAAACCTGTATTCACGATGCGGAGGCAATATAGATGTAAAAGTCGTAACCAAATCAGTAGCTATCACACCACTCTGAACTTTCCCAATCAACTTGAATCTGACGTCACCATTTAAGTCCCCATAATTGGGCTACAAAAATCAACAAACAACATCAGGGACAAGTAATCTATAAGAGGAAAAATACAATAATCCATACAACTAATGCAGGTACTATGACCTCAAGCTAAAGATACCCACAAGCCCCAATATTTGAAAAGCAAAAAAAAAAAAAAAAGAGCAGAGCATCACTTGTGACAAAGCAAACTTGAATCCGTTGATTACAAACTCAAAATTAGATGATCTAGCACACATTTATACTTCCAAAAAGGTACTTTGCTTTAGGTCAAAACTACCCTGCACTTCATTGAGTTCATTGTTCTGGTAGCTTATGTTATTGGCCTCACTATTAGAATACAAAAAGCACCAACCATCAAAAGGCAAGAGAGTAATCAATGAGCTGTACACATCCCAGTTAAATCGTTTATACATTCTCCTCATTTGAATTAGGTTACTGGTATCCTTAGTGCGTTTCCAAGCAAAAGATGGATCAGCTGCAGCTTTCCCAGGTGTGGTAGCAGGAACAGCTCCTTGAGCACCCTTGAAGATGACAACAATCCAGGTTCCATAGTTTCTCCTTTTTGGGAAATGAACTATCAAGTTACAAGCAAACCGTCTTAGCCAAATCAACCAAAACAAACGGGCAGAGAGACTTGAAAGGTGGAAATGTAACCGATAAAAGATCTTTTTCAACTATACCTTTTGGATGACTCCTGCTTGAGGACTCACAATATCAATGATAACCTCATGTAAGAAAACCAGTTGTCGGTGGCATTAGTTATTTAACCTCTGAGAAATATTGTGGAAAGAAACAAGCATAACTACTACTTCAAAGGAAACAAACAAGAATAACTACTGCTTCAAATTACTTACTTGAGCAATGGCTTTATCAACTTCTACTCTGTCACCATAACCTTCCATAAATAGAAGTCAAGAGAAAACAAAGCATTTCAAATTATGAAGAAAGTCATATTACAATAACATAAAAGAAAAGTAGAAAATACAGGATGCCTACTCTTCAGAAATTTTGCCAAAGTGTCTTCAGAAATGGATTCCCCCATGTGAAGTACAACAACATGAACCAGTTGACCTACTTTACACGAGATAACCATAGAAGATTTCAAAGTAAGTTATAGAGAATAGATGGAAATTCAATAAGAGCTTGCCATAAAATAGGCTTTTATTATAAGGTATAAATATAGATGAAAATCGAGGAGAATTAATCTCATACAATCATTTAAAGAAAATGACCTCTGAAAACCATGATTAATCAACAATGGCCGACAAGTGAAGACACCACTGCAAAAAAAAAATGGAGAAGTTACAAAATATAAAATGATGCAAAAGAATACTTTACGAGAAATAATTCACACACATCCACATTACAGTATGAAGAAAACATCCTCATGAAGCACGACTCAAAGTAAAATTGATATGTATGGTCAGATGAAATTTACAGATTGTTTTTATCAGTTCCAATGTCTGAAAATAACTTCCCGAGTCCTAAAAGTATAATGCTTCGATAGAATAAATTCTTCTGTTTCACTAACCCTATTGGTTTTATGCTGGTTGAGGAACCTGCAATAGCAAGAAGAATTTGATGAAGTGCTAAACAGGATATGAATGAATAACGATGTCCATCAGTTTTTATCAAAGTGAAGAAATCAAACTGTCCATGAAGTATCTGGGGAGATGAAGCATCTAGACTGGCTAATTGTGCTGTAACAATACATTGTCTTCTTAGGCAGGTAAGAGATAAAAAAAAAACAGAAATTTCGCGAGGTACCCCTGAGGTATTGCAATTCTCGCGATGTATACAACTTTTTTGCATATTTCGCGTGGTGCCCCTGAGGTTTGGTTAGTTTTCGCGTCGCGCCCTTATGTGTTTAATTTAACAGAGGTCTGTGAACTCCGTTACTTTTTGAAATTAAAAAATAAAGAAAGAAACACGAGAACAGAAGAAAGCGAAGAGAGAGAGAGAAAGCTCACGAGGGAGAGAGAGTGCGAAGGTTGCCTGCCAGGTCGGAGAGAGGACAAAGGACAACGCTGCTGCTGCTCGAAGGCGATTGCGAGCTTTTGCCTACCCCAAGGGTTAGTTCTCAATACCTGTTTGAAGTTGTTTTGATTTGGAGTTGATTTCGGGATTTAGGGGTTTGGGGATATTTCGAACCCATAAATCCCCAAATATGAAATTCCCTAATTGAAATCCTAATTTCCCTCCAATTACTTCTATTTAGACACGATTCTGGCTCCTCGCCATCGCCTTCCTTCCTGCAGCCTCGGTCCCGTTCCCGATGGTGCTTCCTTCTGTAGCTGCCAGCCCTGGTTGCCACCCCATCGACCTCCTGCCAATTGTCTGCCTGCAAGTAAGTCCTTTCAATCTTGCATATTTTCGAATTTGGGTTGTTCGTTGACTATACAAGTTTGCAATTTCAGTTTGAATTGGATTGGTTGTAGCTTATAAACTCTTTCAAGTTTGCAATTTCAGTTTGAATTGGGTTGGTTGTAGCTTATAAACTCTTTCAATTTGAGGCAAGGTGTGTGAATTTATTATGCATTCAAGGTGTTCGACGAAATGCCAACATTATAAAAAAAAAAACATAAATGATTTTGAACTTGTGAATTTGATTTTGAACTTGTGAATTTGAGTCTATAATTTAGATAGATAGATGCGGACTGGAATTCAGAAAGAGCGTGTATAATTACAGCTTTACCAAATAAAAGGGAATTGAATAGCTCTAAAGTTAGCAATCATGATTTCAAAGATGAGAAAGTCTTATAGAACCAATATATACTGTTTTTGTTTCCAGTTGGTGGGTGTTTGCTAGCATGTTAATGAGATTGCAATTTGTCTTGGTTCTCTTGCTCATTTGAAACTGGGAAACAGCTGATTTCAATTGTTTCACAATTCACATGTTTGTTGGTGATTAAACTTGTGTAGTTTTGATTTTTTGTGCTTAGGTTTCTTGGAAATAATAAGTTGACTCAAAGTCTTGCTTAGAATAAATCTTGCAGTAATTGCTCCATAGCTTCTTTAAAGTTATACTATAAGAAAATTGCTATCATCATCTAATACACCACAAAGATCAGCAGGGGCATTTTTGGGCAAAGAGTGTGCGGCTTATCATGCATTGCTGTTGTTTTTGAGATTGGTATTGGCTAGTTATTTTTTTAGATCATAGCTAGTCATGTACTGCTGTTGGATGTTTGCTGGTCAATTTATGAGCTTTTACTATCACGTTTTGGAGTTGTTGTCTAATTTTAGTCTGTAATTCTATCTTACTAAGCCTATTAGCTCAAATGGAAGAGCAATGTGTTTAGACACAAAGATGTGGGTTTAAATCCCACATAGGCTATCAACGATTATATGATTATATGTAGTTACTGAACAAGATGTGGGCTCAATCGGATAGGAGTTTTGTATGCACACATTACACTATAGGTTGTATGAAATCAGGAGTTGGCTAACAAAGGTAACGAAGGTTTTCCAAGACTTAGGAAAAGTGGGGGATTGGGGGGGGGGGGGGGGGGACATATTACATATGAATGGTTTTTGAAGCAGGAGCAACATAGGAGGTGATTTAAAGGTATAGTTGCAACCTTTGACAATCATTTACCAAAAGGTGAACGTCGCTTATGGCACAATGAAGTTCAAACTCCAGAGGTATGAACTATGTTGCTTTAATGTCTTAAAATTGCATGCCTATTTGTTTAATTGTTTTGTATCTTTTTCATAAAAATTATGCATGACAGTCTCACTTGTTATGCATAAGAAGAATGAATTGGCGTAAATTCTTTATCTAACATGTTTATGGTTATTGATTGGACTGCAATTTTTTGGTCTGCAATCTTTCGATTTTGAATGGACTTAATCTTTGCTTATGAATTTCTTGATCTGCAATCTTTTCTTATAATTTCTTGGTTTATATATCTTAGTTCTCAATTGAATTGATTTATATAGTGATCTCATGTAGAAATTATTCAACTTGGTTACCCTCCTCCCTAGCTATCACAACTACATGGTTTGGCTTCCAAATTCTTCTCAAATTCTCCATATGATCAAGCATGCTACTGATTTCATTTCAAGCATTATTGTATTTGAATTTGTTCAGTCAGTAAGTTTTTGACATGTTGCTGCTAATGGATATTTTTTTATAGGCAGATCGCACTCTTACTGATAATGGTGAACTGAACTTTTCTGGCACCATCATAATCTTACTGATATGGTGAATTGAACTTTTCCACATGATGTATTCCCCTGTACAACATAGCAGTACTTTATTATTAAGTAATGATTCCATCTTTACAAATGAACGCCAATTATATTGTTGCGGATTGATTATGGTCTTAAAATAAGTGTCAATCTTTCTTTTCTTTATCTTTAACTAAAATGTTTATGGTTATTGATTATCTATGATGAAGGGAATATATATGATATTAAAATAGTTTGTATCTGCCATTCAATTACGGATTAGAAACTTGTTAAAAAGTCTATTAGCTCAAACGGTAGAGCATGTGCTTATGCACAAGATGGGGTTCGATTCCTACATAGACAAATACAGTGATTTGGATTTTTTTACAAACCTATACCGCAAAGCTCTATCAATTTATGATTTAGGAGCTCTAAATTAGTGAGGAACTACATTATAACTCTATCAATTTGATTCAAGCAATTTTTGTAGCTAAATCTATGTTATAAAATAGTTCGAACCTTAAATTATTGAAGAACTACAGTATACTCTGTCAATTTGATTCATGCAATTTTTGTAGCTAAAGCTACGTTACAAAATAGTCTATGTAGGATTCGAACCCACATCTTTGTGCCAATCACATTGCTCTCCCAATTGAGCTAATAGACTATACCGATTTGCATCTTGATTAGTCTTATGACAGCAAGGTCATGTTTTATACAGTTTAGTCCTTTGCTGTTGGATTCTTTTTAATCATACTTTTTTTTGCTGTTGGATTTTTTTAGTCAAACTTTTTTATGTTGGTAGATTTTTATAACATCTACAAAGATTTAGTTAAACCTTGAATTATTAAAATGTATAAAACATGGGGCTTTGTTTATACAATACTAGGAAAACAAACTAGCATCAATTGTACAGTTAAGTAAGAAAAGACACCAAACTTAAATAAGCTCACAAGTTAAGTAAGAAAGGGTGGATTTTGGGGTAAATAAACTAGCATCAATTGTACAGTTTAATTAGTACCAAGAAACCAATAAAGAAAGTTGATGCAAAGCAAAATATTATGAATTAAGGTAAGCCAAGAACATCAACAAAAAAAAAAGTAAAGTCTTTGGATTTTTAGAACACAGAACACCATCCCGTCAATAATGATTCAATCTTTGATCGAATTACAGTCGGCAAACAATGAAAGCAATAGAATTTGAGTAAGTTCATCAAGTGCCCTTAAATTCAAATCTAAAACTCTATTTCACTAATCGATACATGGAACTACAAGTCTACAATCCTTAAATCCTCGATTCAGAACAACAACCCATAAATTCCCAATTCATAACAACAATTCCTAAACCTTAAATTCCCAAATCCAACCCCAATTCAAAAATTATAAATCAAAAAACCCTAAAATTTCAAATTATAGATTGGGAAGAAGAAATTACCTCCACCACTACACAGTCATAGTCACTCCACTAGAAGGCCGTCTTCACCGTGAGGTAGTTCGCCTCGTCCGGCCTTTCGCCTCGTTCGCGTCTGGTCTCCCTCGCTAGAGCGATCTCTCTTCGCTCTCTCCTCGCTCTCTATATCGCGTCTGGTCTTTCGCCTCGTCCGGCCTTTCTTTCTTTTCTTTTTCTTTTTTTTTCGAGCAAACTAACGGGATTCACCAAAAACAGTTAAAGTTAACCGAGAAGGGCACGAGGCGAAATGGGTTAAAACCTCAGGGGTACCACGCGAAATATGTAAAAAAGTTGTATACCTCGTGAAAATTGCAATACCCCAGGGGTATCTGGCGAAATTTCCGGAAAAAAAAAAAGCATTAAGAGCACCCACGTACAACAATACATTGTCTTCTTAGGTACTAGAGAATGCATGATAACTGAAAAAGAAGACGAACCATCTGATGGAAATTAGATGTGCAGCGGAAGTTTTAGAAACTATTTTCTATCATCTAATTCAAGGATCTTCATGCATAAAATCGATAGATCAAATCATTGTTCATAGGAGATATCTCTTGATGCGTGAACCGGATCTAAACGGAGAGGATTCGGAAGAGAGCTAGAGCCCCACGTGTTGCTCCTCTACTTGGTCCACAAGAGTCCGGTCTAGATCTCCTTTGCCTTCGACTGCTAGGACGAAGATCGAAAGATGAAGAATCAAATTGCTCTTGATTGATGATGGTGGAATTCAGCCCTCACAAACCAATTCGTGCAGCCAAAACTCACGTCTCTCTCTTTTGGGATGTGTTAATTAGGTCAAGTCATAATAAGCCCATCTTTATAAGCTTATATTTATACCTTACTTGATTAATTATTTATTTCACAAATAAATCTTATCCCATTATTATTAATATATATCTAATATACACTAATACTAAAATCATCTATCTTTTGATCAAGCCCGTCAACTCTAAGTGTGTGACCGCATAGGACCCGTTTATAATAGCCATGGGTTTAACCCGTTTAAGCCCATTAATCTTAGTTGGCTTCTAGCAAAGCATTACGACTCCTAAAATAATCGGATTGAATATCTCTATCAATTGTCCTATTCCATAATTAGTCATTGCACAATAAATTAAAGGACACAATTCCTTCAATCTCCCACTTGTCCTTAAACAAGTGTGCAATTTCAGATACCCGTGTCTCTTAATGTCATATTTGATGATATGGTAACATTCATATCTATTATCAAATATATATTCCTTGAACTCCGAGTTCGAACTGTCAATTAAACGGATGATTACAAATAATCCATCTGAGCATGGCCATGCATTTTCAGTTCTTGCTCTTCAAGTGGCCTAGACACCATTCCTTTTCAATGCATCACACTATGCATGAAGAAGGAGGACATCTACAGTCTTGTACGACTATGGCTCCCACTCAACTTTTGGCAATCCCAACTACGACCTTTATAACTCCCTGTTACGGAAAGCGTTTAGCCGTGTCAAAGAAATACCAATCATCAAGAGGGACCATAACACACTCATGTACGAGGAATCTACTAATCATGGTTTAACTTAAAACTCCGCAATCCCTTTTGTAGAGTCTTAAGGTGGGTCTGTCCTATATGTATCATCCATACATATATATGTAATTGACTAGACATCTCCATGTCCCTATAGCCCATGAAACCTGGCGCTATCAGTCAACTTACAATATAGTCATTTAATAAAATCACCTATGTCCAATTTGATGATTTCAGACTACGGACTTGTGATAAATCATAACTGCATTTCACTTAATGGGGTTTCATTTACCAGAACACTTAAGATAAGCCCATTTGCGAACTACGAATTATTTGGACATTTTATTTATTATCGTTCAACACGATATATAAATAAAGATGAAATATCATATATCATAAAATCATCCAGTCGAACATAAACTTAATGTCTAACACTCTAAACATAAAATGTAATAGAAAGCAATCTCAAAGTCATTCTCCAATGTGTTTGAGACCCTTAGCCCTAGTGTGACCATCATGCTTGGGCTAGGCATAAGCTTCGTCAATGGATTTGCAATATTGTCATATGTATGCACCTTACACATCTTAATGTCAAATAAGGTGAAACATCCTCATAAAATATACGATCAACTTGTCATCACCCTTAAGAAATCATCATTGGTTCTTCTCAAGAACTTCAGGATGTTCTTAGTTGCACACTAGTGTGCCTCTCATGGAATCAATTGGTATTTGCTACACCTGCTCATAGCAAATGCAACATCAGGTCGTGTACACACCATGACATAGGTAAAACCCTTTCTTGGAATTTTGCATATTGAATATGTTAAGAATCTTATCTATATATAAGTTCCTTGATTCAATCTAAGCAATCTCTCAGATCTATCTCTATAGATCTTTACTCCAAGTATGTACACTGCCTCCCCAAAGTCTTTCATTGAGAAACATTTCTTCAGTCATTCCTTAACGGACTCTAGCATCGGAATGTCATTCCCAATAAGTAGTATGTCATCCACATACAAAACTAGGAAGACCACTTTACTCCCACTAAACTTCTTGTATACACAAGGGTCCTCTTTGCATCTGACGAAATCAAACTCTTTGATCATTTCATCAAACCAAAAGTTCCAACTCCTGGATGCTTGCTTAAGTCCATATATATAGACCTCTTAAGCTTGCATACCTTCCTAGCATCACTTGGATCTTCAAAACCCTCGGGTTGTGTCATGTACACATCCTCTTCCAAGAATCCATTCAAGAAGGCGGTTTTGACATCCATTTGCCAAATCTCATAATCATAATAGGCGGCAATAGCAAGGATTATCCTAATGGATCTTATCATGACAACTAGTGAAAATGTCTCATCATAGTCTATACCATGAATCTGTTTAAAGCCTTTGACAACTAATCTTGCCTTGTATACAGATACCTTTCCATCCTTATCTGTCTTAAGTTTGAAAACCCATTTGCTCCCTATGGGTTTTACCCCATCTAGCAAATCTATCAAGTCCCATACTTGATTTTCAAACATCGAATCCATTTCGGATCTCATGGCCTCAAGCCATTTCTTGGAGTCTGGACCCGTCGTTGCTTGCTTATAGGTATTAGGCTCATCATGTTCTAGCAGAAGAACATCAAGGTTTACATTCAAGATGAAATCATCATAACGTCTTGGTTGTACCCTTGGCCTATCTGATCTACGAGTGGGTTCAACTGGTTCAACAACTGGAGCTGGAACAGTTTCCAAAACTATTTGTGGATCCTCTTGTTCCGATTCTTGGATGATTTGGGGCCCTTGGCCTTCCAAAACTATCAACTCGTCCTCGACATCATCTATGTCATCTCGTTGTTGAGTTTGTTGCTCTTCATCATGAACTGGTTCAAGATGAATATTTCTCCCACTTGACTTATTGGAAATGAACTCTCTTTCCAAAAAGACACTATCCCTTGCAACAAACACCTTTTGTTCAGCGGGATTATAGAAGTAATATCCAAAACTACATTTTGGATACCCTATAAAATAGCATTTATCTGATTTAGGGGCAAGCTTATCCGTTTGTAAACGTTTTACATAAGCTTCACATCCCCATATCTTCATAAAAGACAATTTTGGAACCTTTCCAGTCCATATCTCATATGGAGTTTTGTCTACAGCTCTAGACGGAGTCCTGTTTAGTGTAAGTACGACAGTTGTGAGGGCATATCCCAGAAGGATACCGGAAGGTCAGCAAAACTCATCATAGATCGGACCTTGTCTAACAGGGTCCTGTTTCTCCTTTCAGATACACCGTTAAGCTGTGGTGTTCCTGGAGTAGACAATTGTGTTACTATCCCACAATTTTTCAAATGATGATCAAATTCATGGCTCAAGTACTCACCACCACGATCTGATCGAAGTGCTTTTATTTTCTTACCAGTTTGAGTCTCTACCTCATTTTGAAATTCCTTGAACTTTTCAAAGGATTCCGATTTATGTGACATAAGGTAAATATATCCATATCTACTCATGTCATCAGTAAATGTGATGAAGTATTTATAACCACCTCTAGCTTCTGTAATCATTGGCCCACATACATCAGTATGTATAATGCCCAATAGCCCATTAGCCCTTTCATTTGTTCCTTTGAAAGGTGACCTTGTCATCTTGCCCATCAAACATGACTCACATGTATCAATGGATTCACAATCCACGTCTTTTAGAAGTCCATCTTTATGGAGCTTCTTCATGCGATCTAAACTGATGTGACCCAAACGACAGTGCCATAGGTAGGCTTCACTCAACTTACTTGATTTTTGCCTTTTTGTATTTATGTTATATGATTCTGTTGTAAGATCGAATACAAATATTCCATTAATATCTTGAGCACGAGCATAGAAGATATCATTCTTGTGAATAATTATACCTTCATGTGTAGTGCCAAAATTAAAACCTTCAGAATAAATTACTGCCGCTGAAACAAGGTTCTTTGTAATGCTAGGAACAAAATAACAATTATTTAGTTCTAAGATTAAACCAGAAGGAAGAGATAAACTAAAATCTCCTACGACAAGTGCAGCAACGCTTGCTCCATTTCCAACGCGTAGCTTTATCTCCCCTTTTTGTAATGCTAGGAACAAAATAACAATTATTTAGTTCTAAGATTAAACCAGAAGGAAGAGATAAACTAAAATCTCATACGACAAGTGCAGCAACGCTTGCTCCATTTCCAACGCGTAGCTTTATCTCCCCTTTCTTCACTTGTCTCCTATTTCTTTGTCCCTGCACATTGAAATAATGTGAGCACCACATGCGGTATCCAATACCCAAGTAGGACCATTATCTAATGTGAGGACATTGGTTGACAGTAATTCAATAACATAAATACCTGAAGTGTTGGAACTCAAAGTCCCATTCTTCTTATCTTCCAAGTACTTGGGACAATTTCTTTTCCAGTGTCCCTTAGCCTTACAGTGGAAACAATCATGGTCTGCAGCCACCCTTGGCTTCTCACCACCCTTAGGTTTTGCAACTTCCTTGCCCTTCCCTTGGGTATTGTTCTTGTTCTTGGCTACCTTCTTGAACCCTTTCCCTCTGTTGACGTTAAGAACTTCCTTCTTGTTGTCAGTGGGAGTATTCTGCTCAGCAGCTTTGAGCATACCATGGAGTTCGTTCAGGTTTTTCTTAATACCATGCATATGGTAGTTCATCCTGAATGATGCAAAGCCATCATGTAAGGAGTGCAAGACGATATCTGTGGCCAACTCTTGGTCATATGGGGTGCCCAGTGTCTCCATACGGCTAAAAAGACCGATCATGTTGATCACATGGGGACCTACTGGCTTTCCCTTCACAAGCTTGCTATCCAGTATAGCCTTGTGAGTTTCATATCGTTCAATCCTTGCCTGTGCCTGAAACAACATTTTCAGGTTGGTGATGATAGAGTAGGCATCCTGGTATTCAAACCTCTTTTGAAGGTCAGGTTCCATGCTTGCTAGCATCAAACAAGTGACAGGTAAAGAATCACTCCTTAACTCCATTTCTCTAACTATCTCCTCATCCGATGAGGCATCGGTAATAGTAGGGATAGGGTTTGTTAGGATGTCCTCACGCCCTTCAGACCTGAGAACAATTCTCAGATTCCTTTCCCAATCAAGAAAGTTCGTTCCATTCAATTTGTTTTTCTCAACTATTGAGCGCGGGGTGAAATTCAAGTTATCATTAGACATAATGCCTATATAAAAGGAAATGACATACAAATCAGTTTATGTTCGAAATGCAAATTACTTAGGATTAAACACCTTTAAAAAAAGTAAATGCGCATTTTATTCAAATTGTTATTGTTCCTGATGAATAAAATTATTCCAAGATCCCATTACACACAAGACCCAACGTACTTTTGCACTGCCTTGAGTCTTGTATGCTCAAGGTAAGTAACAATTACTAATTATAACTCCTTATAATTCTTGGTTGATGATCCACATCCAATGTAAAATCATCCTATGCCTCAAGATCCAAAACTTTGTCTTTTGGTCTCTCGTTGGGTACAACCATATCAAAGCTTATGAACCCCTTGTATAGATTCACCCTCATTAGCCCAAGATTATGGAAAGACACCCTCACTTTTGTGAAGCCCATCCAACCAAAAATCCAGAACTTAATGGGTTATGATATGAAAAGGCATTGCCCCAATTTACCTTAGGAACTTAAGTCTTTTATTTGTCTTTATTTATAAGTGAAAAAATATCATAAATAAAAACAACATAAAACTTAAAATAAGGCATTCAAAATGCAATTAAATTGTGATCCTAGTATGGCCCCTTCGATGCATAAAATAAAGATCTAATCTTCATGGGTCTCCACCCTCGCACCCTTCATGGATCTCCATCCTTGAACTTCCTGTCTTCTTGTCTTCTTGTATTAATTACAATATTTTCTAATAATCTAATTACTGAAAATAAATTACAAAAATACAAAACGATACGCAGATCGTGTACAAAAAAACATAACGATACGCAGATCGTATTTATGGGCCATACTAGTGACCTCATGTAATAATATCATATATTAAAAATATTAATCACAATTAATATAACATCAAAATATTAATCAAATTAATATAAACAAGAAATAGAATATTAATCATATTAATAAACTATTTAAATCAAATCAATTAAATTATCTAATAAAATAACTAATTTAATACTCTTGATATTTAATTCAAAATTAGCAATCATATATATAGAATAAATTTATGGTAACTTTTACCTTGTATAATTGGATAGAATTTTTTTTTTTTTAGTAAGGATAAGATATCTACCATATCTAATTAAGGTAATTTAAGATTTTACACTAAAATAATAAATATCTTCCATAACCCTAATTCTGCCCCCATCCACTCCCACTCAAATTTTGTAACAATTACAAACTTTGACAATCGTAGGATTAAGATGGTTAGTTTTCATAAAACTTAAACTTTTGACAAATTAATATATGAATCAAATTCACATAAAATTTATCAACTTTATGCATCAAAATTATGAAATCCCTAATTTCTTAAATTCAAATCAAATTCTAGTTTTATGAAATCAAATATTCCATAAATTATACAGTATAAGAAATCGTATCACTCAGGTAATGTTTAGAATTGATTGATGTCGTATCACTCATATAACCTTTTTCGAAAACAAAAATTGATGCCATATTTCCAATTTCACAAATTGTTGCATACTTACACGTAATCAACCATTGATTCAAACACACACTTTCAAAAAGTGAACGTCACTGTAAGTGTGAAAGTGGACGATTTTGCGGTGAAAAACAGTACGTAATCGTGAACTAATTTCACTTAATTTTACGTATCCAATCAATTAAAATCATAATTCTAATTATACAAATTATTCCATATATCAAATATATTGCTAAATTGAATCAAAACTAACAAGAAAATCAATCGATCATATCAATTTATGCAAGAGGCTCTGATGCCACTGATGGAAATTAGATGTGCAGCGGAAGTTTTTGAAACTATTTTCTATCATCTAATTCAAGGATCTTCATGCATAAAATCGATAGATCAAATCATTGTTCATAGGAGATATCTCTTGATGCGTGAACCGGATCTAAACGGAGAGGATTCGGAAGAGAGCTAGAGCCCCACGTGTTGCTCCTCTACTTGGTCCACAAGAGTCCGGTCTAGATCTCCTTTGCCTTCGACTGCTAGGACGAAGATCGAAAGATGAAGAATCAAATTGCTCTTGATTGATGATGGTGGAATTCAGCCCTCACAAACCAATTCGTGCAGCCAAAACTCACGTCTCTCTCTTTTGGGATGTGTTAATTAGGTCAAGTCATAATAAGCCCATCTTTATAAGCTTATATTTATACCTTACTTGATTAATTATTTATTTCACAAATAAATCTTATCCCATTATTATTAATATATATCTAATATACACTAATACTAAAATCATCTATCTTTTGATCAAGCCCGTCAACTCTAAGTGTGTGACCGCATAGGACCCGTTTATAATAGCCATGGGTTTAACCCGTTTAAGCCCATTAATCTTAGTTGGCTTCTAGCAAAGCATTACGACTCCTAAAATAATCGGATTGAATATCTCTATCAATTGTCCTATTCCATAATTAGTCATTGCACAATAAATTAAAGGACACAATTCCTTCACCATCCCTCTACGAATCTATGATAAATTGGGAAAACGAATACCCCTCTTTCAACATAAGAAACTCTCGAAACCAATGCAAGCCACGGACGCCTTAGTATCTGCTTTTGGAGACTAAGCATTGACAAAAATCAAAAGAACAGGTAAAACCGATCAGAAAGAGGGGAAATCATTCTACACGTTTCAGCCGATTGATCATCACTTACAATCGACGACGAAGAGCTGCGGATGCTACTCAGAGCAGCCGACATCTCTGGATTGATCACTTGCAACAAAATGAAATCACGAGATCAGAAAAATCGACATCAGATTACAAATCCAAAACCACGTCTATGAAACTGGAACCAATGAAACGAAACAAATTAAACGAACCGAGATCAGATGAGGCGGATTTGACCTAGGAGATTTTAGAGGGGATCTGACCCTAAAGCAGAGATAGAGAGGATCTCAGAGACTAGAGAGGGTGAAGATGGAAGCATAAGCTACTCATATTTATGAGTTTGAATCTGCATTATTATTCATGACTAAAAAGAAATTCAAAAATTATAATTTTAGTAGAGAGACGTTCCCGCGCGTACATGGTTTGAGGGGTAATCACAAAAACGACCCACTAAATATTAAGTTTTTCACTTAATCATCCTTTAAATTAAAAATTACACAAAACCACCTATTAATACAATTTGTTAACAAAACACAACTCATGATAAAATTTTGTCAAGATTTCTTGAAAAAATATTATAAATGATCAATATACTTTTTTTAAGGATTGAACATTCGTATTTATACATACTAGCTAGATGCATATTTACTAAAATTTAAAAATTCAATGTCTTATTGGTGTATGAATTATAATGGTGGGATAAAGAAATACTCCTTCCGTTCAAAATATATTATAGGTCATTGTAGAACTTAATTTTTGTTTAGAATTATAAGTCCATTTAGATATTTTGGACAAGTATACCTTTATATTTAATTGATGGATAAAGGTGGGAAGATGAAGGGTTAGGGTGAAAAGAAAAAATTTAAAGTTAAACTAATCATTGTATTTAAGCTTAAACAAAGGTAGTTTTGTCCAAAGATTTTTTTCTTAATAATTGTGCAAACCTCTAAAAAGACCTACAGTATAATTTTGAACAGAGTGAGTATTTATTATTTTCGGCTAATTAAAAGTCTGAGATGTTTCAGTGGATATGAAAAGAAAAATTGATTAAAAAGTGGGTATAAATTGGTCATTTTTATTGATGTTTTGATATATTTTTTTACTTGGGTGTTGATATTTTACCAAAACGTGTTTAAAAGGCGACTTTGTGTATTTTCAAATTTATTTGGTAGTTAAGTGAAAAAAAATCAAATGATAACATCAACCGCTACGGAATCCATTACAACATCCTTTGTCCTACTAACTTCATCGGATGTGGGTTCATTACATGTAGAGTGACTTCGACCTTTTGCTACAAAACTACCCTTCCTTCTTGCGGCAGTAGCAGGGACCTTACTGCTAGAAGCGGGTTGACTGCCATAACTTGTATATATATATATATAGGGTTGGGTTCGGGTACACACAAACCCAAGAATAAGAAGGAAAGAAGCAATTTGATTGGTCCACGTGTGCAAAAAGTGAATTAAAATATGAGACACGCGGCTTCCTCAATTAATTAGTAACACCCACCCAAATTAATTAGCAACACCCCCACTCTCACCTACCCACTAATTAATTGCACGCGCCAACTTACTAATTAATTATAAATTGTGCGTACATTTAAAAGTGTTCACATTAATTTTTAAAAATCATTTTTTGGCATTTTCACTTGTTAAAAAAATATAAAAAATATATATTTGGGTGTAATTTAATTTTATCTACACATAGACACCCACTTTGTATATGTTTTATTGAAAAAAAAAATTGACAAGAAGTGGTTCAGCAATTTTATTCACAGTGGTTCGGCAATTTTATTCACATTGGTTCATCAATTTTATTCACAGTGGTTCAGCAATTTTATTCACAGTGGTTCAACAATTTTCTTCACAGTGGTTCAGCAATTTTATTCACAGTGGTTCGGCAATTTTATTCACATTGGTTCAGCAATTTTATTCACAGTGGTTCGGCAATTTTATTCACATTGGTTCGTCAATTTTATTCACAGTGGTTCGGCAATTTTATTCAAAGTGGTTCAATAATTTTTTTCACAGTGGTTCAGCAATTTTATTCACTGTTGTTCAGCAATTTTATTAACAATGATTCAGCAATTTTATTCACAGTGGTTCAGCGATTTTATTGTTTATTTTCATTATTCTTTTGTTTTCTTTTATTGTATATTTTTAGTTAGTTAGTTATTTATTTTTAAAATAAAATGGTTCATAAACCAATACTATTTATTTGATGAACCATATGAGTTAAAACACTGAACCACTTATATAAAAAGAGGTTCATCAAGTTATCAAGAAGTGGTTCATCAAGTTATCAAGAAGTGGTTCATCAAGCTATGAAGCAATAAAGAAGTGGTCAATGAACCACACTTTATTCGGTCGTTGAACCACTCTCTATTCGGTCAATGAACCATACTCTATTCGGTCACTGAACCACACTCCATTTAGTCACTGAACCAACCACTGTTTAGTCACTGAATCACTCTCTACTTATCACTGAATCACTCTCTATATATGTGCTGAACCAATTGCTATAAAATTGATAAACCACTTCTATTTACTTCTTTAGATGGTCATATTATTTTTCTCTACTTTATTATAATTTTTTTGAAAAAAACATTGTGTAATGGAGAGTACCAAATCCAAGTTTGTGAAACAGCATATATCACATTTTGAATTGCTTGAGTTACGAAGCAACCAAGAATAAATTAAAATTAGAAGCAACCAAAAATAAATTAAAATTAGAGGATTCCAACTTTGTATCTTTGCTGGAACGGGAATAATACGAAACTGATCCATCGAAATGGGAATCTGCCTATCCTCCTGCAGCGCATCTTGCGACGAAGATCTCCACCCTGAATTCCGAAACGACGTCGTACGCTTTGTTTCAGAGATTAGAAATGGCGGAAGCGGCGTTGCTCCGATGGTCGCCGGTTCTCTGTTCTCCGTCCAGGGAAGCAAAGGCCTCAACCAAGACTCCGCCATCCTCCACCTGGTATCCGATCCCTTCCATTAATTCCTCTTCTCCGTCCAGGGAAGCAAAGCACCGGCTGAACCGAATCAGGGGAAAGAAATACTCCTCGACGGAGAGAGGAAGAGGCCGCGGCGGATCGGAGAGAGGAAGAGGGCGAGGGGATCGGAGGTGGATGATTCCGGCAGCGCAGGCTCGCAAGCGCCCTCCGTCCCAAATTCCGGCGTCCAGGGAGCCGAATCCGGCGAGATCGGCTAGGAGGAGGATAGGGATAGAGAGAACGACGGAAATCGGAATGCCATTAGAGTCTCAAAGATGGGAAGGAAAGATGGAGGCGCCTGAGGTGTTTTATTAATTATTTTAATGAGGCTTTTTTTTCACCAATTATATCCCTTCTTTCCTTCTCACTGGACCGAAATCTTCTCAATTGAACCCATATATATATATATGTGTGTGTGTGTGTGTGTGTGTGTGTGTGTGTGTGTGTTATAAGGTATTGGGCCTTTTGGCCCACTATACAATATAAGACCTATGTAATCTATCAAACCCCTGCAGTCGAAAGTGGAAGGTCCCGTACAGTGAGACTGGATCGAAAATCAAGGAACAACTGACGAGGTAAACCCTTGGTGAATATATCAGCGTACTGATAGGAGGACGGGACATGTAGAACACGAACATGTCCAAGAGCAACCTTGTCCGGTACGAAGTGGAGATCGATCTCAATGTGCTTCATGCGCTGATGCTGGACGGGGTTGCTGGCCAGATAGACGGCGGAGACGTTGTCGGTGTAGACCAGGGTGGCCTTTTAAAGGGGGCAACGGAGCTCAAGAAGGAGATTGCGCAGCCATGAGCACTCGGAGACAACGTTGGCGACACCCCTGTACTCAGCCTCGGCGCTAGAGCGAGAGACCACAGACTGTCGCTTTGCGGACCACGACACAAGGGTGTCGTTGAAGAAGACACAGTAGCCAGACGTGGAGCGACGTGTGTCAGGACAACTAGCCCAATTCGCATCAGTGTAAGCGACGAGGTCATGCCGAGAGGAAGGGGTGATCGAGGTGCCCAGCTCGAGGGTACCGCTGATGTATTGGATGATCCGTTTCAAGGCCTGAAAGTGTGGTTCCCTGGGCGCATGCATGAACAGGCAGATTTGCTGAACGGCGTAACTGATATCTGGCCTGGTGAACGTAAGATACTACAATGCACCGACGAGGCTCCTGTACAACATCGGATCATCAAACAGAGGACCAGAATGAGTGCTGAGCTTGTTGGATGTGTCCACAGGGGTGACTACCGGCTTGCAGTTACTCATCTTGGCCCGAGCAACAATCTCAGTAGCATACTTACTCTGAGAGAGAAACAGCCCAGACGCATGACTCTGAACAGCGACTCCCAAGAAGTAAGACAACGGACCCAGATCTGACATGGCGACCTCGCCACTCAACTGCGAAATAATAGACGTCTGAAGATCATCAGAAGAGGCGGTGAGGATGATGTCGTCAATATATAGCAACAGAAAGGCCATGTCCGAGCCTCTGCGATAGATAAACCGAGACGAATCTGAGCGGTTGCCAATGAAGCCAAGCGTAGCAGATGAGAGGCAAAGCGCTGGAACCAAGCCCGCAGAGCCTGTTTCCGACCATACAGAGAGCGCTTCAGGAGACAGACGTGCTTGGGACGATCAACATCAGCAAACCCCGGCGGCTGAAACATGTATACTGTCTCATTCAGATGGCCATGCAGAAAGGCGTTCTTGACATCCAGATGATGAACAACCCAATGTCGCCACAAAGCTAAGCTCAACATCACCCGGATAGTGGCAGGCTTGACCACGGGGTTGAACGTCTCATCAGAATCAATACCTGCCTGCTGAGATCGACCGTTGACCACAAGACGGGCTTTGTAGCGCTCCAACGTACCATCAGAGCGGAACTTGTGGCGGAAGAGCCACATGCAGCGAATGACGTTCGCCTCAGGAGGGCGAGGGACAAGAACCCAAGTACCATTCCTTGTAAGGGCCCTGTATTCGTCGAGCATAGTCGCCTGCCAATTCGGGTCGAGGAGGGCTGTTTTGTGGGAGGTGGGGATGGGGGAAAGGGAGGTCGAGTTTGAGGCGGGGGGGATTGGAAGTCGGGAAGGATGGAAGGAGATGCAGTGTGGGGGGAGGGCTGCGGCCGCTGCATGCCCGCGGCCTGTTGATGTGCTGCGGCCGCTGCCAGTGTCGAGGGTGGGGAGAGGGTTTGGGGGAATTGATGGGCTGCAGTCGCGACATCAGGACTGGCGGGATTGGTAACGGGGAGGATGTAGGGTAAGGGGAGGCGGGGCGATGTGTGGTGTTCATAGAGACGATCTGACGAGGTCTGAATACACCGGAGATGCTACGGGTGTGCGGTCTGGTGGTAGGAGGAGGAGGTGGCGGTGGGGGCGGTGTAGGGGAGAGGCAGGAGCACCAGTAGAGCTCTGGGGAAGGAGAAAGTGTGGGAAGGAAGTCTCTGACTCAGACTGGGAGATAGAAGGTGTCGGAGATGGGAGAAGAGGAGAAGAGAAGGGAAAGCGAGACTCATCAAAAGTGACATGACCGGACACAATAAGCTTATGGCTCCGAACATCGAGGCAAAGGTAACCACGATGATCAGACGGATAGCCTAGGAAGACACATGGAGTGGAGCGCGGGTGAAGCTTGTGTGGGGCGGTGGAGGACTGGTTTGGGAAGCACAAGCACCCGAAGGTAGGAAGATGATCATACCTAGGCAAGGTGCAATAGAGTGCCTGAGTTGGCGAGCGATGGTGTAGGGTAGTTGATGGGAGAATGTTGAGAAGACAACATGTGGTTGATAAGGCGTGAGGCCAATAGGTAAGGGGAATAGATGCGTGAAAGAGGAGAGAGCGCATCATGTTGGTTATGGTACTAATGATTCGTTCGGCCTTGCCATTCTGCTGAGAAGTATAGGGGCAAGACAACCGATAGGAGATCCCATGTGTGGTGAAGAAAGAGGGAAAGTCTTTGTTTTCAGATTCACGGTCATTGTCACATTGGAAGCATTTGATGGATGTTTGAAACCGTGTTTTGATGTAGGCATGGAACTTGACAAAGATAGGAAACACTTGGGACTTGAAATGCAACGGGAAGACCCATAAGAAATTAGTGTAATCATCAAGAAATAAGAGGTAATACTTGTGACCCTCCTTGCTAGGCACAGGAGAGGTCCAAATGTCACTATGAATGATGTCAAAAGGAGCAAGGGTGGAGTTCAAAGACCGTTGGAACGACAGTCTTGCATGTTTGCCTAACTGACAGGAAGAGCATAAATTAGAGCGTGGGGCTTTATTACAGGGGACAAGACTATGAGAACGGAGGACATCTAGAACGGCAACACTGGGATGGCCCAGGCGTGCATGCCACAGACTGGAAGACGATGCCGAGAGGGCGACCGGGCACGACTGACTGGACGCAGGGGGTGGTGTGATAGGGTAGAGCTCCCCGGTGCTGTTACATCTCATGCGAGTAACCCCCGTAGTAAGATCGTTCACAGAGAAACCAAAGGGAAAACGTAAGGGAAACATTATTGTCAGTAGTGAACCGACGGACAGATATAAGGTTTTTGACAATCTTTGGGGCAATGAGGACATTGTTAAGGTGTAATGGGTGGGTTGGGGTCTGTAATTTGGCATGGCAGATTTCCGAAGTAGCAAGGCAACCACCATTGCCGACGATAATAGAGTGTGCAGGACCTTTAAAGGAAATAGAAGAGAGGTTACCTGAGAAGTGCGTCGTATGGGAGGTGGCACCAGTGTCCATGTACCACGAAGAGTCGGGGAATGTCGGCTGCGTAGAGGAGAAGGCGTGATGCAGAGCAGGCGGAACATAGCCTGAATCGGACGATGTCAGATAGGTCTGAGGACCGGCATGTCAAGGGGCAGGATATTCGGAGTACGGTTGTATTTTTTTTTTAAAGAAATATTGGCCGCTTAACTTAATAAAAAACTAACTTAGGGCCAGAAACGGAATTAGGATAAACATAATGGACATTTCTGTAATTTCTATAAAAGAAATTGAAAAATCCGATTAAGCTTCAATGGAGGTTTCCTTGTCGGCGATTGGAAGCGGCGAAGGCGAGGGCTCCAATCGGCGGCGGTGATGGGCTGGGCTCAGTGGCGGCGATAGGCTGTAGTGGCTCGACGGCGACAATCGAAGACGAGGGCTCCGATGGATGTTGGAGGCGATGGCACGACGGGACTGCAGCGGTGGTCGGAGGCGGGGGATGTGAGGGCTCGACCTTGGCAGTGGTCGCCTACGATTCCGGTGGAGGCGAGTGCGGTGGTGGCTCCCGATCGATTCGAGAGAGGAGGAATTAGGAGAGTGAGAGAGATCGACAGCGAGGGGACGACGCCGGCGGCGGAAGATGAGGGGTGGGACGGGAGGATCAAATTAGGGTTCCGTGCGGAAGAAAAGGTTGTGATACCATGTAAGATCACAAGATTGATGTAAAGTCCTCCTTGAGGGTTTCCATTCATTAGACAATGATATATATATATAGGCTACAAGGTATTGGGCTTTTGGGTCCACTATACAATATAAGACCTATGTAATCTATCAGCTAATTCTAGATTAATAGATGGCGAGTCACCGAATCCACTTGCTAGTTTAATCAACTCTCCTCACTAAATGCATTTATCATCTTTACAACATCTTCATCACTTTCTAATTGAAAATTCTGACACTCACGTGCATACTATAAGGTTGGATTCTCAAGAAGAAACATAGTACCATTTTTCATCCCCTTCTAACAATTCAACAAAGATATCAAAAACATTACACTTATCCGGATCATCCACCTCAAATTCGACATATTCGCGATTAATATAACATATTTGCATCACTATCTTATCTCTCATCCTACATAACGTAATCAAAACACATACAACTTTAGAGGCAACGTTGCAATAAACCTTAACCATAACACTCAAAATTACAACTTCATTGAAATTGAAACATAAACCCTAACATGACAACAACCATAACACTCACTGTCAAACAGGATTTCGATCTAAATAGATTATCAATCACAAATACTTACATGATAACAACCCTAACCCTACCATGACAACAACTTCATCAGGAGGATTTTGAACCCAATTACAAATCACAAACTAAATAAATTATCCACGCGAAATTTCGTGCTGAGAACGATATACCTGGCAGTGGTACCACCCTCCGGAGGATTCCGGGTTCCTTTGTCCATGTCCCCGGCCGGGGTGTTCATCTTCCTCATTCTTCCAGTGAACTGCTACTTTCTTTCGCCTTTCTAAGGTACCCCCTCACTCTTCCTATGTCAATCGGTTTTTCCTTTATTCTCAGTTTCTTTTTTCTTTCTTAAAAAAAAAAAACTAACGCATGTTGTTAATGTTAACCGAGTAGGGGCACGACGTGAAATTCCATCTAAGCCCAGGAGTATCTGGCAAAATACACTAATCTTCTATACACCACACGAAAAATCAAATACCAAGAGGATACCATTCGAAATTATCATTAAATTAATTAGAGGTAAAACTATGATTAATTAAGATTGATTTTTTAAAAGTAGAATTCATTACAGTGTAACATTATTTTATGATTAATTAAGATTATGTTAAATATGTTAGGTAAAATAGGAAAATAAAGATATAAGATATTTAATGTTAATCTAATCACATGTATTGTTAGATTAACGTTCTAGATCCAATTAGGTAGTCAAGCAAAGATTAAATTTGATATAGGTAAATCCGCACCTATGATATAGGTATGGGTGTTATTCAAGTCGAACGAGCCGAGTACTTAGGTGCTCATGTTCGGCTCGTTTTTTATCGAGCCGAGCTCGAGCCGAGCCTGATTTTTTTACGAGCTTAAAATCGTGTTTGTATTCGGCTCGCGAGCTGTATAAAGAGCTCAAGCTCGAGCTCGTTTTGCTCGTTTTTGTTCGATCCGAGCTCGAGCTCGCGAGCTCGTTCGAACTCGTTTTTGCTCGTTTTGAAGTTTCCAGCTCGTGTGAAGCTTGTTTTGTTGAAAGCTCGAGTTGAGCTCGTGAAACATACATTTGTTGTTTTGACGAACTCGTTTTGAGCTCGAGTTGAGCTCGTTTTAAATAAGATAAGGGAAATTACATAATTACCCCTTTAATATGAGCTATACGAGCAGGCTCGTATAAAGCTCGAGCTCGTGACGAGCTCGAAATTCTGCTCATACTCGTTCATTTTTAAATATGAACGAGCCTGAGCCGAGTTTTTTACGAGTCGATCTCGAGCCGATCACGAGTAGCTTGTCTCACATAACACCCCTAGATATAGGTAAATCCGATCTTCTATTCAAAAGAAAAAATCTACTTAATTAATTTAGTTTTTAGTTTTTTTTGTTTTTTCACAATAGGCAAAGAGTTGGATGTACTACTGACATCCATGATCATCTAACAAGATGATGTTCAGGAACTCACAGGAAGAACTCAAAATAAAATTATAACTCAACTGAGATTTCGCAAGAAAATCAGCTGCACATTTCGCCTCTCTATAGCAGTGCTGGAATGTAATCATCTCAAAATCTTCGCTTAATGAACGGATTTCTTGAACTAATTGCACCACCTCCCATGGTATATTGTTCACCTGATTAATGGCATTGATAACGATTGAGCAATCACTTTCAACTATGGCTTTCCGTATCCCAAGCTCCTTTGCCAGTCTTATACCTGCATATACTGCAAACGCTTCCGCTAGGATGACATAACTCATCCTAACATTACATTTATGTATCCGAATAACTTGACCAAAATTATTCCCCATAATGCACCCAATCTGAGGTTGACAACCAATTTTGACCGAAGCATCTACATTAATCTTAACGACATTTATTGGAGGACATTTCCAAATCATTTTATCAGGAGGCCTTCTACGTTTTGGTAATTTTGTTTTCACCTGTTCTTTACTCCAGCATGAAATATTATCAATAGTTTGAGTTAAAACATTGATAATACTCTTATCAGAACTGTTGCGAAAAATAATTCTATTTCGCAACTCCCAAATAGAATGACATAAATGGCACAAGTCTGTAAAATCTATATTAAGAGACCTAGTATTTAGAATATTTTATGAGACATCACTTGTTAAATTTGGTATAGTAAAACACTTTTTCAATTTAATACCCAGATTTTGAATAAGGGATCTGGTAATCTGACAATTAAACAATAAATGATTTGGTATAGTTTTTAGTTAGTTATTACAACTTCTATTGAAATATTCAAGAAAACTATTGTAATTTTCCCTATTCAATTAAAAAATAATTAAGCATATTTAATATAATAAAAATACATAGTAAATAGAAGTACAAGAATAAAATAGAACATAAAATAACACGTAAACATGCATAATGGATAGAAGAATGCCACAGAGGATAGGAAATTATGGAGAAGATGTCAGGTGTGCAATTAATGTACTTCTTCTTTTCTTTTCTTTTTTTTTGGAAAAAATTCGGGGGAGAAAAACTTTTTTTTTTGACGCAAGATAAGAATTAGGTCGGGTCGGCCGCAGCAGAGGTCTTTTATAGCGCATCCTTCCGGACGAGAACTAGCAGTTCTGGATCATCCTCACAGCAAACGTCGGCAGGGGATACATGGGCACTACGAGCAAGGTAGTCAGCCACAGCATTCGATTCCCGGAAAATATGACGAATATCAACATAAGTAAAGGATGAGATATCAGACAGAATATCAGCTTGTACCATCTCTATTGTCCAGGGGCATTTCCAATCCCCCAATAGAGCTTTTATCACTAGTAAGTTATCTCCTTCGATCAGAAGTGTAGATAGTTGCAACTTCTTTGCTCGTAACAAACCCATTCTGGGATTTTTGGCATAAATCACCGAGATATTTGTGCAAACAGATCTGCCAGCAGAGACAACTAAACCATGAGCAGAGTCACAGATGACAAAACCATAAAACGAGTTGCGACTCGGTAGTACAGAACCATCAAAATTGAGCTTATAGCAATTTGGGGGTGGTTTATCCCACTTCCCGGACCGATTCTGAGACCTGGCAGTCGTAGCACTACCCCCAATAGCCTGGTTGTGTATACTTCTATGAATGTGACGATTGGGGATCAACGGTCTAGTCGGATCGTCATCCAAAAGCTTTGATTGTTTCCAACAATGTGTAGTTGTGCTGTGGAACAGCAATATTTCATTGATAGTTACCTTGTTAGTATGATCGAAAACGAGTTGGTTCCTAATGAACCACATGACCCACCAAGCTGAGGCTAGAACGACAAATATGTTGGTCCCAATCGCACATTTTATCGCAGTAAGTGGAATCACATTGCCCATGCTGACAGAAGCAATGATATACCCCGGAATGTGGATATGTAAAGCTTTAAGAAAATCAGTAGCCATGGGGCATCGAAGAAGAAGGTGATCACCCGATTCATTTGTATTCCCACAGAAAACACAACTAGCAGGTACAACCACGTGCGACTTCTGTAATCTGGTTTTAGTCGGAAGACCATCACGGGAGATTTTCCAGAGGAAGTGTCGAACCTTAGGGGGCACATCGAGACACCAGATCCAATCACAATCGAAATCTGGCAACCCGGTGTTTTCTGATAAAAAGAAGTTAGCAGAGGCGGTTGAGAACCAGCCATTTTTGCTAGGGCCCCAATATAGACGATCTATGATTGGGTTACTTGGCAAAGTTAAACCCATGATGTGGTCGACAGCATCTTGTTTTAGAACATTTGCTAATGAGTCCTTTATAAATGTTTTGTTCCACTGGCGTCTGGCGGTTGGTGATGAAGTGAGCCACCAAAACGCCCGTGAGATTATCCGGGATGGGTCTCGGTGTTTTGGAACTCAGTGGCTTCTGGAAGGCCTAGTTATAGGACCAGAAATCAATGGTTTCCTCGTTTCCGACCCTCCACTGTAGAGATGGGAGGAACTGAGGTCTGATGGACATAAGGCGGGATCATTGCCACGAGGTGTTACCTTGTTTGTTATAACTGGAAAGATCGTGTCCTTTAAGGTATTTTTGTGAAATGACACGAACCCAGATGTTGTCTGGTTCAGAAATTATTTTCCAAAGAAGCTTCATCTGAAGAGCTATATTCATAGACTCCGCCTTATGAATCTCCAAACCACCTTTCATTGTGTCCGAACAGATTTTGTCCCAACTAATCAACGGTGGTGCTTTAGAGGTTTTGTTCTAAAAAATTGTCTATACACTTTGTCAAGTTCATGAAGAACATGAGAAGGTAGCAGGAAAGCTTGCATAAGAAAAATCGGTTTGGCACTAAGATTTGCTTTGATAAGCACCCGTCGCCCTTTGGCAGATAGATTCGAGGCTTTCCATTTTGTGAGTTGGTTTTTAGTCTTGAGAACCACATCAGCGAATGTGTCCCTATTGGTCTTACCGTTAACGACAAGGCAGCTCAAATATTTGTCAAAATTGTTTGCCTGAGGAATGCCAAGCACTGCAATAGTAGACGCTATGGCGGTAGCAGTCGTGTTAGGAGATGCTTGGAAGCTAGATTTATGCAGCTTCACCTTTTGTCCCAAAATTAAACAGTATCTGTCTAAAATGGAAAGTACAGATGTACATGCCGAATGGGAAGCTTTGCAGAAAATAAGAATATCATCAGCAAAAGCTAGAAAAGGAACCTTGATACCCGGACGACCGAAAGAGATACCCAAGTCCTTACTTACTAGCCCTTGGTTATGCAGTGTACGTGCTAATACCTCAGAGGCTAAAATAAAAAGAAAAGGGGCGAGGTGGTCTCCTTGTCTTAAACCTCTAGTGGGTTGAAATACTGTGGTTGGTTCATCATTAACGAAGACCGAGTAGGATACAGTTGAAACACATTCCTTTATTCTGTTAATAAGAGGTCATTGAAACCAAACTTAGTTAAAACTTGGAACAGAAAAGGCCATTCGATGCGATCGTAGGCCTTTTCCATATCTAACTTAAGAGCAACCATGCCCATTTTGCATTTCTTCAGCCGAAACGAATGCAAAGCTTCATAAGCAATCAGAATATTTTCTTGGATAGATCTCCCTTTCGTGAAAGCTCCCTGGAGAGGGTGTATTAGTTTGTCGAAAATTCTGGTTAACCGTGCTGAAATCACTTTAGCTATGATTTTATAAATTGTAGAGCATAAACTGATAGGTCTGTAGTGGTTTGCTGCAGTCGGGTCATCGCATTTCGGTAGAAGCGTAATAAATGTATGGTTTGTCTGACGTAGTAGCCTACCACTGGTGAAGAAACTCTACCCGAATGTACTTCTTCTTTAGTGTTATTATATACTCCATAATATATCTATACTATTATAAAAGGGCCAAGAGCCAAATGAATAGTGATTTAACGGAGCCAATGTACTTCCGTTAAGTTAGACGGTGGGCAGTCTGTGAGTTTTCATTATTACTATATTGCCATTACCTTTCATCTCGGTAAGGATCCCGCGGATCTCTTCTCTTTCATCTACCGTCTCCTCCTACCCTACGTTCACTTCAAAGCGCATCTCATCTCTTCTCCTTCCATCGCCCTTTGGTTCATGAATTCCGCCTCCGGCTGCGTCCTCCACTATCCGGCCAATTCACCCTATTTTCCTTTCGATTGTATTGTGTAAGCCTCTTTTTCACTTTTGCTTTCAGTTTAGGGTTCGATTTGGGGATAAGAGGGAATTCCTTGGCTTTGTTGCGAGTAAATCCCCTGCCACTCTTGAGCTGTTTTCGACCGCTACTAATTACGAATGGGGTTTGTGTTCACACGGTGGCTTAGCCAGAACAGGTAAGCCGATTCCGAAGGCTGCCTTACCCACTGTCTTTCAACGGAGACGAAGTCGCCGACAAGGATGTGAGGGGGCGGCGCCGATGGATGATCTTTTTCCCAATAGAAGGTATGTCTTCGATTAATCTTTTGAAATTTCCCTAATTTAGGGTTTAGGTGTTTGAATTTGAGAATTTGGTTAAATAGAAATTTTGAATTTGCTGATTTTAGAAATACATTTATTTTGCATCCTTTGAAACCTGATGAAAAAAGCAAGGCCCTTTCACCTTTCTTGGACTTTCGTAGATGTCAGGTCTTGGGTGAGTAATTGAGGAGACTTGAGTATGTGAAATTCATTTTAGAAATGCAAGATATACCAATTTATTCTAAATGTTATGTTTAGAAACAGTTGAGTTAAATTGTGAAACAAAAAAAAATCTAGAAACTAAGAAGAATCTGAGAGTTAAAATTAGAGAAGAGTTGTTCTGTTTTAATTGAAAAATTTATGGTGTTTTAAATTTAGTATAATAATTATAATAATAAAAGGGTTAATAAAGTGTTTTGTTAATGTGAATCATAAGGCAGGCAAAATTATAATATCATTTCGCAAGAGTTTGGATATAGTTGAAACTTGAAAGTAAGCAATGTCATTGAGTAGGTTCTTATAATTTGCTTGTTTTCCTCATAAAAATAAATCTGGAAACTAAGTGTACAAGAAACTGAATTTTTTGGATATACATTCAGGATGTCAGGGATATTGTAGTTTGAAACTCAAACCTTGCTTTTGGTAATTCCTTTTAAAGTGATGTTTTTAGTGGACTTATTTCCAAGCATTAGTGATGAAGTGTTTAGAATAGATATCACTTAAGGAATTACGCTATTGTATTTGAAAATAACCTCAACTGGTAGCCGGTAATTATTTGTGTTTTAATTTAGTCTTTGTCCTGCAATTGTAACGATCTAATTTATTTTTTTACTCATCGGGTTGTTCCCTAAGTAAAAGCTTTTGTTTGCGCTACAATTTCTCAAGGACTTTCAATTTACTTTACTGAGGTAAAAAAGAAGGGAAAACTAATTAAAATACCCCACCTTTGGGGGTATGGTAAAAATATATCCTCAACTTTCAAATGTAATAAAAATATCCCGACCTTTGAGGGTAGTGGTAATATATTACCACAAGTTTTTCACGAGTAAAAAATGTTGATAAGGCAGCCTACGTGGATTTTTTTTACAAGGATTTTTTTAAACAGTGTATTTAGGAAAAAAATTAAAGAGCTTGACCGGGTTCATATCCAACGTATTTTTCTCCCTCACATCTTCTTCCGTGGTCGGCTGGTCGCCTCTTGAATTGGCTTCCAGGTAGCTCATGGTTCCTCTTCAATGTCAGTCTTCCTCCCTCGTGGTCGACTATCTTGAGTTTTCTCTCACATCTACTTCACCTCTGATTCGTTCACGGACTTGGTTGGGTAAGTTTTATTTTTTTTCCCTCTTCGTTGTTGTCGGTTTAGTTTTGTTGTAGGTTTGGTGTTAGAAATAGTCGGGTTATGTTAATTTGAGGCAATTTTGACTGGATTAGTTGCTTGGTTGAATCAATTTTGTTTTTCCGGTTTAATTTGTTATCGTTTTATTTTTTTTTCCCTAAGGAAACCGTTCAAGAAAACCCAATTTTCGTGTTAATTTGTAAAAAAAAAAAAAGGCTTACATGTATGTTGTGTTGTCAAAAAATAATCCACGTAAGCTACATTGTCAACATTTTTTACCCGTGAGAAAACACATGGTAGTATTTTACCACCACCCTCAAAGATCGGGATATTTTTATTACATTTGAAAGTTGAGGATATATTTTTACCATACCCCCAAAGGTCGGGGTATTTTAATTAGTTTTTCCAAAAAAGAAAGATCATTACATTCTATATCTAAATAGGATAAATGATGACATAGATAAAAAAAGAAAAGTATACTAACACTTTTGGCCTATCAAATTAAGCCGATAAACTGGATTCCATATTTCCCTAATTAAGATATAATTAGACAACTACTACATGTCTTCTGTTAAATATTGCACGAGCTAAATATGCTGGTAAAGAGGGAAAAAAAACATGTCTTCTTTTATATGTTGCAAAAATTCCAAAGAAATACCACAGTATACTTTTTTGCATAAAAGAATTTGAGATAAGAATGCCCTTTTTCTTATGAAAATTTTATTCAGGGATTATCAAAAAAAAAATTATCTCCTTGCAATCTTTTTTAGTACTAATTTAATTATTTTCATGTGTGGATTTCGCAAGGTGACGAGTGAGGATTACTGATAATGGGAAATGCAAACTTTTATTCTATTCTATTTTATTTAGATTATGCATATTTCTTTTCTTACAAATACTTCAATACAAATTATATGGATTTATTTATACTAGAATACATATTTTCGTTTAGCTTAGTTGATATAGAATAAACATTTTTAAACTTGAGATCTAAAATTCAAATTTTTGTATCTATTAGTGCCACGTGATACACAAAAGATTTGCATTGCCTTGTATTTTGTTGTCAAGTTTCCTTACTGAACTGATTCATAAATCTTGGCACTAGGTTTGCTAAACATGAGAAGTTTTTTTATGGTTATTGTTGCAATATCAAACCAATTTTCTTGGTAATTTGTAGATACAAACCCATTTGTTGCAAAAATGCGAAATTATGGTTTAGACTTGAGATTCTGTCCTGCTGGTGTTGAAAATGGACAAAGGATAGTAACATTGGTTGTCAGCCCTAATTTATCTTGAATTTAGATCTGTTTAGTTTGATTTCAGCCCTAATTTATGCTTATTTATCTGATTAATCTGGATGAAGCTAAGTTGAACTGGCCCTTTAGCTTTATTAACAAATTTAAACACACAAGCTCTAAACAACAAAAAACTCAGTTCCACAATATAAAGAAATGCAGTTCAAGTGTAGAACCTTGTTTAGAATTTGGGTATTCTCTTGCTAAAGTAAGGTATTTTTTCGGATGCTTCTTTTCTTCTTCAGTATAGAGTGTTTTCAGTTACTTACCGTAGCATTCTCAAAATTTCTCTAAAATCATCAAATTTAAGTTCAGGATTGATAGTAATTTTTTTGGATGCTTTTTTTCTTCTTCATCTGAATGGCCATATACCCAATGTTGGGATGTTCATGAATTCAGATACCATAGTATAGAGTGTTCGCTACTGTCTCAGATGGTGCTGTAATAATGTGATTAATTAGCAGTGAACTTGCCATTTATATGTTCTTCATGATAAAAAAAAACATGTGATCACTGCGATAAAATTCAGCCTACACAGTTCCAATTTTTAGCAAACCCTTGATTGCACAAGGTGCATTTTTACTTATTTTTGCAACTCTTTCATCTTACTGCATCATGCTAGCACACCTCAACATATGTTAGGATCTAACAGATCATGTGAGGGTGTTAATGGCATTTTTAAAAGTTAAAATTGGTAGGAGTCTCGTTGCTATTGAAATTATATATGCACCTTAAAATTACAAGTGTAGTAAAAGTTGATCTTTTCACATATTAGATGCTATAGACTTAACCAAGGATAGCAGATCGCTTATTAATTCACCCAGTGGATTAGACACAATTAATAACGACAGCAGGTAACTCCAAAATAGTTTCCTATATTGTTTCATTGTCTTCAATTTCTCATTTGCATTCGTAAATATAAGCTTTTATTGAGGAATTTGGAACGCTTTCAAACAGTTTTAGAATATGTCTTTTGCAAGCTTCTCGGGTGGTTTTTAGAAAACCGAAAGCCTAGAATCATAAACATCTATTGTCGTCTCTCCCTTAAGTTTTTTGTCAATTTTTTTTTTTTTTCACTTTTCTTCTTGTTGTGTGTAGGGATGAGAATCTATGGTGCCATGAAGAACTAAGAGACTAGCTGCATCCATGAGCATGTTTCTCCTTCCAGCTCGTATGAAAGGGAAAAGATTCGCCTGCCTAATTCAAGGGCGATGAATCATCAACCAATGTTATGACTTATGAAAGGGATATATCTTCATGTTAGTAGTTTTCTCTGCCAAGATTACTGGCCCAACATAATGGCAATGAAACTGATACAAGGATTTCAGGTAATGGATGGTAGTTTTGGCTTTCTATGTTTCTACCTTGGCCATCCCTTCTCTTGGGGATCGGTTCGCTGGAGCTCGAAAGCCTTGTTTTAAACAAGAATAATAAAAAGGAGAGGTATAAACTATAAAGAATTTGCATTGCTCCAAATTTATTCTCGTTTTAGCCCCAGGATATTGTTTGCTGAATGAAAAGTGCATTACTATATATATACGAATCATCTAGAATCTAAGTGCATTGTATTTATTGGTCTTCTTAATGACAAAAACAATTTAGCTTTGCAAATGGTGACTCTGCAAGAGAGTTTGATATGAATGCTAAGCAAACCATTTTGTTTGGATGGCAGAAAATGCAGAGGTGGCTTGTAGCTTCCAGTGGCTTGCTGTTATGAGACTGATTTTGAAGTATGAATAAATGGATCTGCTTGTAATAAAACCTCATTTTTATTGCATTACTAGGCTTTGAGAAGTGAAAAGCTGAAATGTGATATTGACTATGGCTCATGGTGGGATTCCTTGGGTTCGGGAGTTCAGTTCGTACAATGAAAGATCTACTTCTATGGAGACTGATGTGAAGCTTTCTGCTGGATCATCATGCACCTTGGGAGACTATCAGAAATTTGCTTCTTTCTTCTCTAAGTTCATTGTTGTTGTGAGGGATATGTTCCTTTCTCCGCAGCAATAGAGATCTGGCCTTCTTTCAAATAGCTCATTTCTTTCTTCTCTTGGCATTGAAGGTTTTGATGTATGGTCACTGATTGTGTACTATGCGGGATGTCCCAACTGTACACAGATGCCAAAAATTTTCAAATTATGATCTGCCACCATTTTGAGTTCAGATCATCAAAAGGTTTAGTAGTCTCATGCAATTTGCTTAATCCTAATCCAAAAAATTTCAAATTGTATCAGTCAAGGCCAATCATAAGATCCGAAGCTACAGTTGCATTGTAGTAGCCAAGATGCCAAAGCAAACAGGCAAATAGAAACACCATTTTTCTTTCACCAGTCAAGATCATTCTACGTTAGAAGTAAAGAGCTAATGGAGTTTGAGTAAGCTGTTTGGAAAAATTATTCCGTTGAGTTCCTTATAGTCTATGCAAACTACATTCTTGATAGCAAAAGAGGACTAAAATACAGTGCCTAGGCAAAGTAACACAGCGCCTGGATAATGCTATTCTTCAGCCTTGGCTGTCTGAAGTATCGTATGCCAGACCCAGAAGGGTTTTGACAGAGTTGTCCACCTTGGTTACATCTTCGACTTCACTTTTCTTTGCCCTTCCATCTCCTTCTTCATTTGGTCGCTGAATGGAAGCCTTGAAATGATTGCTATATGTCGTAGGAGGATTATCTGAACCTGTATTAGACCTATTTCAATCAGATGGACTCGAAACTTTCTGCCGCTTTCCACGACTTTGTTAAGTAAATCTTGCTGCCCGAAAGAAACACAGAACTTATCAATCATAAATCATAATTGATGATGCGCAGTTGAAAATGGACATGGTTAAGTTGTTTCAATGGCCCCAATCATAGATGTGATTTAACCACATGAATGGAATCAACTGGTGTCAAAGAAGGAGATACCTATATCCCTCTCTTAAGCTTGGGATCCACACGTAGTGCCAAGGGAGTTGATACTGGTGAAACATCTGCCAAACTTGCAGCTCTGTGATAAATAGTTAAGGGGATGGACAGTACATCAAGAACACAGGGAGGGACAAGGATAAGGCAAAAAATAAGAGCAACAAATAAATTTAAAATAAAGATTCAGATTGCAAACTAAGCAAAATCTATTCAGCACAACAGCGGCACAAAAGCAAAAGATATTAGAAAATGGCAATGAAGTGTAAGATGAGGGATGAACAGAATATCGCTCAGCCAATATTACATTTATTAAATGGAACACCAGAAGTTTTTTTTTCATGCTTGGCCTACTGATGGAGTTCACGCAGTGGAAATGTGAAACTGCTTATGTCCCGCCAGAGCCATGAACTATCCCACCAGGAAAAGAAAAGTAGTTAAAGTTAAAACATCCAAATTCATGAAACATTAAGATCAACCAGATTTACAGACAACGTTCATATTTTTCAATCATTCTGGCTGGTCGTTACAGTGATATTGCCAATCCTCAAGAGGTTGCCTTACTGATTTTTTTTCTCATTTTGTTTTAAGTGTTTTATCTGTTATAGCATTTTGCAGATGTATATACACCAAATGAATTATACGGTTTTACAAGATTTAAATTATGTTCTCAAAATACAAGCAAACTATGACTTTCATGAATTTTCAAAACAACAAAAATTTTGACGTCAAAAAAAATACAACACAATGATACATATATAAAGAATGAAAAAACGACAAAATCGCGCGCATCTAGTAAATATATAGATATAATGCACATAACCCAAAAAAAAAAAGATTGAACAAAAAAATGATTACAAAAACAAAACACAATTAAATGAGACTTAAACTGATGGAAAAGGAGTATATCCACAGGTCACGGACCCAAACCGAGCAAATTAAGCAACATCCTCAGCCCATATACAATTTTGGAGATTGAAATTTTCTTTCAACTTCCCAAAACAACAATTCAGAGCGGCGGTCAACAAGAAGTTTGCTTTCCCGAACAATATCAACACATGACTCATGTCTTTCTTCTGGTTGTAGCTTGCATAACCTCGGGTCAAGATTCTTTAGGTCAACGGATTTTGTTCTTTTCAACTCTTCACATATCTCCCTTGCAGGAACCACATGATTCATCCAAAAATCCGATAAAGCATCCTTTATTTTCCCCCAATAATCTTTATCACGATGCACTCTAAACAAACTAGATCCGTTAAGAGTCCAAACATAAAAATCCATCCATTCCCTATTTGTTATCTCCAATAACCCTTGTGCTTGCGGCATGTAATATAGCGGTATTCGCTTCCATGGTGTGACTTTACTATACCCATCATTACCTTGTTTGACACAAGGGCATTTAATCTCAAGAACACCTCCATTTTCCCAATCAAGAAGACGATCCGGTGATGCAGCCAACCAATTGTTTTTATGATTCTTCTCATCATAGACAACAAACTTTGGTGGTTCCAGAACACATTTCCCAGTGATGAACTCGTATCTCTTCAATGCTTCTTCTTCCTTGATATTGCCCCAGCAAATAGCAAGGTTGGGCCGAAAGGTAAGACCTAGTTCAAGCTTCTCTAACCAAAGTTGAACTCTCCTTTTAGGAAATAATCCAATGGCTTGGCCAAAGGTACTTGCTGTTAGCTTCTTACACCTTCGATCTTGCCAGTTCTTCAATGGATGTTGAAGGCTGGGATGTAGTAATACAGAATAGTCTGAATCCCTATATCCATGTACGTATCTTCGAGTAACTTGGTACCACATTGAACTAATAAGCAAAGGGCTTCCATATGCTATAAAATGGAAAATATAAATAGTGAATGTTCAACTTATCAAAAAGTATGTCATCCAGTTATTCTGGTTTTCGAATGAGCTAATTTGGCTGTTGTTATTTATATTTATGACTGATTTTTGAATTAATTGGAAAGAGCATGTTGATCTAAGAACAAAGGGCATGTATGGTTTGTAAACGAAGGCTAAGTCCATGTTTAAAGGTAATTTTGTTAACTTAAATCATTTTTAACAAAGATAATCTTGGACTCGGTAATGAATTTAAAAAGGGATGATGTGGTGCTTACTAAAGATGGAGCAACGCTTGATGGGCTTAGCGCTGTGGAAGTACCTCATCCTGTTGGAATTAGGTAAGAGGAAAATCTGAAAAGACATGATCATCTCAAGTTAGCTTAATACACCAAAGTGTACAGCAGAAGACATTCAACAGGCAAGCTAAGTACCTGAGAAACTGATCGGATGAAAAGGCAAAGCTCGGACCTGATATGATCATGTTCATTCAATAATAAAAAAACAGTGGACCATCAGTCAATACAGACACTTAGCCAATACACAATGCATCTCATAGTTTGAGTAAATATATTACATGTATTTCCTCGCAAAAACTCGATTGATTAACATAACCATGTCAGAAGATTTCACAACTCAAATTCTCATCTAACCGCTGCAAAAGCACACTGTATTTTAATAAAGCATTGCAAATAAACTATAAAATAAGAAACACTAACCTTTTTAATTCAACCTTCAACAAATTTGGATTTGAGAACTGGGAATTTGGGACTGACTAGTGGTGGGAGGGAAAGAAGTGAAATGAAGTGAAGAAGAAAGGTCGCAGCGCAGTTGCGGGGAGGGCTGGAGGAGGAGCTACCGGTGTCGCTGCCACGCCGGAGGGGAACAGCCACCGGAGAGGAACAGCGGCCGCAGGCTGTGCCGTGTGCCAGTGCTGCGGCCTTCGGCTGTGGACAGGTTTGTAAAACAAAAACCCTTGTGCTGCTATGTGTTTTAAAAAGGGGAAATAAAAAAGGAAAGGAAAAAAAGAGGAGGGCGTCCAGATTCGAACCTCCAACCTGTTGTTGGGTTACCCACTTTCCTTCCTTCCCTTTAACAACTGAGGAAACAAAATTTGCTGATTTAATTTTCAAACCCTTTAACAACTCAGCAAACAAAATTTGCTGATTCAATTTTCATTCTAGTTATCATTATTACCAAAATAGCATATATCCATACAAAATAATTTTTCTTTTCCGAAATCCATTTTTTTTGGGACTAGTGAATAGACCTGGGTAAATGCGGGCCGGCCCGCCCGTCCCGCCCCGTCCGCCCACTTTGTTGGACAGGCTTGGGTGGAGGAAAAAGCCCAAGCGAGCCGCTAAGCCCGCCCCGTGCCCACAGCGGATACGGGATTGGGTATGCCAATCTAACCGTTACGGGCCGCTAGGCCCGTAACGGATACCCGCTATTATATATATATATATTATAAAAATAATATAAATAATACGTAGTATAAATTATTAATTATAATAAAAACATAAAATAAAGTATCTATACAGTATACGGTATATCCTGATTCAAGCTAAATGTGTAAATCTCCAAGTCCCTAACTAGCAATTGCTATTGCACAACAACTCTCCCATTAGTCCCATTTCTATATTCTAAATCTGAGACCTCTCAATCTCCAATTTATACAGTACATAACATAGCCACTAACAGCAACTAACAAATATTGGCACTTTCTTTTCCCTGATTAATGTAGCACACAAGTCATTTTGACATTTTGTAGCTTAATTCCTTAGGGAAAAAATAAACATACAGCCTCGCCAGTTCAAAGCCTCAAACAACCGGGTAAAATTTGGCGGGTACCTACGGGCCGCCCGTGCCCGCAATGGAGAACGGGCTCGGACAATGTTTTCAACCCGTTAAGCGGGCTTAGTCCTGCCCGTGCCCGCAATACCGGGATAAAATTTGGCCTAAAGCCCGTCCTAAGCCCGAACCGCGCCCGCGTTTGCCTGAGTCTACTAGTGAAGCCACCCCGAGTCCCCTCTAGATCCGCCACTGCATGAAAACCCTTCAGCTCCTTCAGCTCTTTTTTAAAGAATCGCTTGTCGTAAGTCTGCAATTTAGATCCTGCTAAATGGGCTGGGCTTTTTATTTGGGCTATTTCACTTCTGTGTGTATGGTAGTCCAATTGCCTTGACGTAGTTCTATTTCTTCCAAGTGTATCCTTTCAAATGTTGAATTTGTTCTTCATGTAAACGATAACATTATAACCCTTGCAAAGAACTACAAAAGTAGCACTCATATCACGTCTATTTCTCAATATTGAGTGAGTTATGACCATTGTTGTCAGGTGTACGTCGAGGTGTCGATTTTAGTACTTAGACCATCCGCAACCATGGGGTAACCTCTTCCCCACTTTTATTCCCATCTTCCTATCACAACTTTACAACTCATTTATTTTTTTGTTTAAAATAATTTTTACTTTTTCTACCTCTTTCTAAAAGGTTTTTTTTACAACCATGAGAAACCTCTTTTACCTATTTTCAAATTTATTTTCACTTTTTCTTTTCCTTTATATATCTTTTCCTTTATTATATGTGTATGATCATATATATTATTGTGAATTATTTTTATTTATAATTTTATAAATAAATAAAAATAGCAAGTAGTTAATATAAATATATCTTATTACATCTAGATTTAAAAAAAAGTTAGAAACATTATAACATACGTAAATACTAATCGAACTACCTATAAATTTGGATCATAGTCTTGGAATTGGTTCCACAAGTTAGAAACATTATAACATACGTAAATACTAAATGCATATTTGGAATGGGTGGAGTATTTGGATTATTGTGATCCGTAGTTAAGAAAATAGGTGTAACTACAATAGATCAAAAGATGAAGGTATATATATAGGGTAAAATTGGGCTTAAATTATAGAAAAAAATAAAATTAAACCAATGAGATATTTTATTTTAAAAAATAATGAAATATAAATATATTTTTATTTCATTTTAAACACTATTACAATTAATAAATCTAAATGGAAAAGAGAAGGTCCTACTTTATCATTAAAAAAAGGAAAAATAAAATTAGAAAAAGGGAAGAGGTTACCTCTCTCTACCAAGGTAACCCTTCCCACCCCTTACCATAAGGTAGACCACACAACCATGGGCTTACCTTTTAGCAACCTTAAGGTAGGTAAAACCCATGGTTGCTCATGCTCTTAGTACTCACCTAAAATGCCCAATACTCGTCCGATCACACGTCTGCTCACATGAGTATACGCTGACTCGGCTGAGTACACGCAGGTTTATGCCTTCGTTCCTCTTCAGTTCATGTTTGTGCTCGATACAAAGGCTCTCTACTCGCCTAAAATGATACAGTATCTACTCACTCTAGTGGGTCCTTACTTGTACGAGCATCTATGTACTCGCCTTAGAATGTCTGTACTTGGGCCATCCCTTGAACGTGTGATTAGTTTTCTCCTTTGTCTTCAATGCATAGGTAAGGTCCCGACTTTAATCATCTTTGTTTCCTCATGAACCTTTTATCTTGCTTCCTTCATCTTAATCACGTCTTTGACTCTTTTTAACCTGAAATTACATAAAAACAAAGTGAAGACATTTATACTTGACAAACATGGTAATCAACACATTTTAACACTAAACTAGCTCATAAACGACTATAAACCTAACTAAAACTAGATAAAACTAGGCCCTAAAATAGTGCAAATCTACGTATTATCAAAATCCTCCATACACAATCTTCTTATCATGCCATCTCTCTATAAGCTTCTTGTGTATGTTTTAGTTCTCATACGCATATATTTGTTTGCAACTCTTCCAACTCTTGAACCTGGAGCATACGATTCTAGTGAGAAATCAAAATTCAAGTCTTGATTGCAGAGTAGGCTTTGTGTTCGAACTCAACTGAAAAATGACATGTCTTGCGATAAAATACCCGATATGGTGTAGTGCCAAGGGGAGTTTTGAAAACAGTTATATAGGCACAGAGAGCATAGTCAAGATGTAGTGATCATTCCTAGATTTAGACACCGTCTTTTCAAGGATAGCCGTGACCTAGAAGTTAGAAATTTCTAATTGGTCACTTGTTTGACCATGGTAGGGTGTAGCTACTCGGTGGGTAACACCAGACTTCTTCAAAAGACTCGCAAAACTTCTTTCAACCAAGTGAGAACCTCTGTCACTAATTAGCATGCAGGGAACACCAAATTGATGAAAAATATTATATATTATTGATGAACTTTGATATTAACTTCAAATCATTAGTGGTGTCGCAATTGCTTCAACCCAATTCAGAAGCTAGAGTACAACTACTAGGACATACATATAAGGTCCAACATTTGGGAATGGTTCCATGAAATCTATAGCCCAAATATCAAAAAGCTCTACTTCTAACATTCTAATGTACATTCTTGAAGAAGGTGAGCAACCAAAATCCACAATGTAAGATCTTGGCACTAGTCTTATGGGCATGGGCATGGCCACCAACTAGAAGGGAATGAAAATGTTGAATAACATGTATACACTCATGCAGTACTTCCTCCTCGAGAAATACATCTTTTAAACATACCATCGCTCCCTTCATAAATAGATTTTGGTCATCCCAAAAGTATTTCTTAACATAATCCAAGTTTAGTCAATCCTTCGGAGTTATTTGTGTCACATAAGTTATTGTTATAAAGTGTCCGTCCACATAAAATACTTTAAAAATAATCTCCTTTGGTTTTAGATTCATATTGTTTGATGGTCAATGTGTTTAAAGTCTGAAGTTATCTTTTCTTTCGAGCTGTCATTTGCTAATTTTCGTGAACTAACCATCATATTGGTTATGTGTGGCAGGTTTAGGTCAAGGAAGAGAAGTTAAGAAGACGTTGAAGTTACTTAAAGATTGTATTTAACGTTCTAATTTCCTAGATACATTGTATAGGAGTTTAATTTATTATTATTATTATTATCATTATTATTAACCAATTACTATTTACAAGAAATTAGTGGGTAGCCTAGATACTATATAGGCACCCACTCCCTTAGCGATAATAAAACTAAGTCTAGTAAAAATATAAGTGGCAGCATGAGCCCCGACATCCTGAGATACGGAGAATTTCTGAATTCGCTTCAGCAAGGCAATCGCATCCGTATCTAACTCTCCCAACGAAGAGAAGGAGAATGGTATGAAACCATAACCAGCCGTCGTGCACAAATCTCGATACTTGGCACACTTACGCCGAGCAGCATCAACAACAGCACGACCAGGCACAAAGTCAGACATCCCAAACTGAGTCAAAGGGGAGGATTCCGTCAGATCGACACAAACATCCCGCCATCTGTCCGAGGAATAAAGTAGCAAATCCGCCGGACAAAGAGGATTATCATGTCCATAAATCAAACCGATATCAACCTCCTTACCGGCAGAAATCCAAGACCTGTAGCAGATATCTAATAAGGTGTCGCGAACGAGGTTATGTCGATGTTTAATGCCCACAGAACCAGCGCAAGACACAACATGGTCACCGTAGACATCACCATCAAAGACCCGAGAACAAGCGGAACATGGTCTGGACACCGCGAACAATGGAACTCCCAATCGATAGCTTAGCACACTACGATAGGACCTTCCATTCATAGTCTGCCCAACCCAGAAATAGGGACTGCACGCAACCAATCAGTTGAGTGAGCACTCTGCTGAGACTTCCATAATGCCACCTATTGCGGAGTCAATGAGAAAATAGAGTCTGATGCAGCAGCAACCTTCGCGAAATATATATCTGCCAGTTTATTATTATTATTATTATTATTATTATTATTATTATTATTATTATTAGTACTAGTCTTCTGTTATTATTATTTCAAACTAGTTTAGTATCCGCACTATTGTGCGGTCTATTTTTTTAAATTAATATATTTAATATTAAAAAAATGTACAAAAAATTTCTGAAAGTAAACTTTAAACTCTAAATACCCCTCACATCTAAACATTGCTAATTATTATATAGTTAACGGTTAAAAAGAAATCTATATATGGGAGCCGAGTTTTACCTTTATATCTTTCAATTTGCAATTAACTACTATCAGACTATATGAAAATCAAATCATAACCACCTGATTGGCAAATCATGTCGGTATATATGATTAGTTGTATTTATCCTATCAGTATATATGATTATTTCTATTTATTAATTATTAATTACTCTATCGTTTAAAAGGACATTAATTTGATTTGAAATTAATTAATTAACAAATCCTATCGTTATATATATATGAAATCATAACCACCTAATCGGCAAACTCTATCGACATATATTAATTATCGCCTTAGGCTCTCATAGATTTGTTATCGACATATATTAATTAGAATACTTAATTAAATTAATTAGAGTAATTAATTAACAAATTAAAAAAACCTGCTTTAACAATCAATTAATCGGCATATCTTAAAACTAATCGGATAAGTTAGATAACAATCATAACCACTTGATAGGTGGGATAACAATCAATTAATATTTTAAATTTTAAATCTAATTCTTTTTTATTATTAATGTAATTAATCTAATAAGTAACAAATCCTAAATAAAAAACAAAAAAAAAAACTACTTTAAAGAAGAAGTCGCCAAATGGCGTAAGAGACTTCTCTTTTAGTATTATATATTATTGATGTACCGTTATTTAGAGTTGTAATTGTTTTTCTTTAATTTATTCTTCTTCTCTCCAAATGCATTTGCTATCTTTGAATGTATTATTTATATTAAAAAAATGTTAAGTTTATTTATTTATTTATTGTGATTTGTTAGGCATACTTGAGATTTGTTTTTATCTCTTAGTATAAATAGTTGAGATTTATTTTTATCGTACATATATATAGATGGAGTAGTGTATAATTAGTTTGTATTTTGAATATTTAATTAAATATTTAAATATTTAAATATTTATACTAAATTAATTAGTAAGGATAAATAAGATAAGATGGAGTAGTGTAATTGATTTAGATTTTGAATATCCAATTAAATAATTAAATATTTAATTATAAATAAGATAAGATAATTATTGAGAATATGATTCCATAAATATCGAAACCAACCAACAACCAAATCTATAGTACCTCAACTGATTCTTAAATTATGATTTCACTTTTAATTTTTAAATGTTTAAAGATTAATAAGATAAGATAATTAAATTAATTGGTAAAGATAATTATTAAGGATGGATTTCCATAAATATCTAAACTAAACAACAACTAAATCTATAATATCTCAAAATTAGAAAATAAATTGGAAAATATTCTAGCTTTTAATTCTTATTGTCTTAAGAACACCTCAAAATTATAAAACAAATTGAATGAGATCAAGTGTCGACGCCCATAAAAAAAACATATATGGCTACTATTTTTTATTATTATTATTATTATCAAAATCAAATCGTTCGACATCAACTTAAAAAAACAAGAGTTTAAAAACAAAAAAGATCTAGCATTTGGGCAAAAGAAAGACTCCTCTACATGTCTTGTGCAAACAACCAATGAACCACATGCACCATTTCTTTCCCTCTTCACATAGCTCCATGTACAACTCATGAGCTCTTGAGCCAGCTCCTCTGTGCGCTTAATCACGTTGCCCAAGTCCGATCTAGCCTTCTATTTTCGCTTAAGATCGCTGTGCCAAGACCTACACACAATCACTCTCAACGATGGTATACGTAAGCTCTTCCCGACGTGCCAATTCAATTTGATCGCCAAGAGAAATGCTTCTGCCTTCACTGCTGCCGGTGACGGAACTCCGTCGATCGAAAGAATGAATGGAACTTTCTTGAATGAGAGGGGAAAAGTACGAATTATTAGTTTGAGCTATATAATAATTAAGATAAAGAATGAATGAACCTACCTTGAATATTGAATGTCTCAAATTAAATGAATCAAAAGTTCTACACATAATGAACGCAAAAGTTTGGGTAGATGGGCTAAACATTAGAAAGTCGAAAGTACGATTAATTACATTACTTATATGTCTAAAATTCATATGAATATACGTGAGAACAACTATTTGTATGATGTATGCATAACATTTACCTTTTGAGTTTAATTACAGGCACTGTACCAGACTACCAGTGGCTTCTATTGCATTCTGTTTTGTTTTCTCGTGTGTCATGGTCGATCAACATCTTGAGCACCACTTTCTGAATAATTTTGGGGCCAATTAGATACATCAAAAGAAGAAACGATTAATTTACTTTATAAATTCATCGAATGATAAAGGGATTGGAGGGGGAGAGGGGGGGGGGGGGGGGGGACTCAATGAAGATGAATTAGGGGCGGAGGGGGTTGTGCCATTGGATTTTGTTGTTGTGGTAGGAAGGGGGGAAAAGGGTATTTTGATAATGGGGGTGGTGGAAATTGAATGATCGTTGAGCAAATTGAATTTCATAAAAAAAAAAGTATGAGATAAATTGCATATAAAGTAAGTACCCAATTAAGCAAATGGGGGTGGTAGGAACCTACCCATGCCAATTGAGCAAAGGTATCATTTGTATCGTGACAAGCCTTTATCCTGCAATTATAAAACAAAAACAACAAACTTATAAGTCATATCATAAAAAGATCGAAAAAAGTGAAAAGAAGAATAATGATTATATAGGATATGACGGTGTGTAGAGGAGGCTAAAACCCAAAAAATTCAAACAGATAAACTATAAACTATTTATTAATGCGGTAAAAATAAATATGATTTTATTTTGATTTTATCCATTGAATATCTAAACCAACCAACAACCAAATCTATAATATCTCAACTGATTTCGAAATTATGGGGAATTAAAAGAAAATTCAAAAATTCAAGAAGATGACACGTAGGATATGCAAATTAATTACTAACTAAAAATCCAAACTTAATTAATTACTAATTAAAATCCCTACATTAAAGGAGAAGACGCCACATAGTATTATATATTAATTTAAAGAGTTACTGGATTTTGTAATTCAAATCCTCAAATTTTAGAGAAGAGTTTAATAAATGTTGGTGGTTGGGCTGCTTTCCAAATGCCAAAAATTTTGTTTGGAAACTTGCATTGAATGTAACCTAGCGTTCCCACTCACCTTCCTCTTTTGCAATAATGTGGATGAAAGCATTTAACACTTGTTCATAATATGCAACCATTCACTCTAGTTGATTTCGAAGATTGGTACAGGATTGGACAAATCTTTCAAGGTGTAATTACAACGAGTTAAAAAAATCAACATAAGTACAAATGAGATTTTTTCCAAACTTTAAAAATCCCAAAAGTCAACCTCACCCACAATCTAGTGGGATTTATAGACCATCAAAAATAAAATTGTTTTCAATGACAATACCTACGTACACAAATCAAATAAAACAAGATATGTATCTACGACATCAGCCACAACAAATAAAGGACTCCAATTCAAAACGTTGTATTAGGAAGACATGGAATCAAAAGAAGTGCGATCAAATCCAACACCAAGACGAATAAAAAATCTCATATGGACCAAATCAGTATTTGATGTGTTCAAGATCAACTTTGGCAACTCCAAGCTGCCATCAGGTAAGGCAACGACATGCTATGTTATCCGGGATCAGTGGATCACCACGGTCGAGTCAAATCCTCTGGCTCTCTTCTTGTGGCTCCATTTCAACCTTGATGGATGAAACTTTGACACTCCACTCCGGCCTGATAGCAACTAGAGACTTGGGTTACCGATGGATTGAACTTGAAGGCAATATTCTTGGTGTGATAGCAACTAGAGACATGGGTTACTAATGGGTTGTGCATGATGCTACCCTTGAGAGATCGAGACGATCGTCACAAACGCCCATGCGACAATGTTTTGAGGAAGCTACTTGCAAGCATGTGTACTGTGAAATGAACTAGTTTGTAGACAAGGTATATCAGTTTAGACCCATGATCGACCTTGTACTTCTTAAATTGCATTCGGAATTTCTAGGCCCCATTCATACAAATGGGTCAGCAGACCTGACACCACCAAAATTCTTATCTTATATTTTTTTAATAAAAAGCTAAATCAACCAATTTTTTTTCACCCCAATTAATTTTCGATAGTTTGATAATGCAAAGATCAATTGGAAATGTAAATCAATACATCTTTCTAGTTATAAAAAAACATATTTCTAGTAAATCGAAAAACCGAGAAAACCATAGATGGATTGACCATCCTAAAATAAAATAAAGAAATAAAACGAATTTTATTTTCTTCAGATTAGCCAAAAAAAGAAGAAGCTAATTAGCCAAGAATACAAACTATTTTGGAATTTAGCCAAAGCAGGATTAAGTCGCACGTTATTTCAAACAACGATTATAATCCAGCTTCGAAAAAATAATAAAATACTCCCTCCGTCTAGAAATACATGTCTTTTTAGCTCATTTCACGCTAATTAAGGAGTAATCATTAGTAAATGAAATTGTTAGGTAACTCACTTTAATCTCATCATTATCATTAGAGGTTAAAAGTTACAACCTTTAGTTATCCAAATTGAGGGTTAATTTGGGTTTAAATTTGGGGTAAATTTTAGGGTGAAATGTAGTCTTTACTGTCATGGGTACGGAGTATTTGGAGTAAAAAATAAATTTGGAGCCAAAATTTAAAATTTCATTACCGTAAGACACAATATTTATACCGTTAGAATGGGTAATGTTAAAATGCACAAGATAGCTCTAGTTCATTCATGGAGAACACCAGTAGTCTCCCCAGGAATGCTATTCCTACTACCGACGAACATTTCTTCGATTTAAATGAGTTACCATTGGAGTACCCTCAGGAAATCGAAGAACATATCTTTCATAATGGAGAGGTCGAAGGAGAACATGATGACTTGATTATTGATCTAACTATCAACCAAGTTGATGACGGAAATGAAAGGCAGGAAACTACTGTCCTTGGTAGTCATTTGCCCATATAACCTCAACCTTTGTTTAGCTAAAATACATATTCGTATACTAGTGGTGTTTGTAGCACCTAATTCTGTTCTCTTGCTTTTTTCAATAGAAATTCCCAACAATTATGAGTAGCAACCAAACAAGAAGAGGTGCTTATCAAATGATCAAAGGAAAACGGTCTATAGTGAGTTACTTGCGAGAAGTGCAAATAGAAAGTTAAAGCGCACTACAACAAAAGAGGTATCTTCTTGACTATCAGTGCCTATCAAAATTGTTCACCGGATTTGGAATTAAACAAGCAAAAGATACTCCACCTAGAGTTGAAGTTGATGTAATTAAGCCATAGAAAAATGAAAAATTCTGGTCGAAAGCGATTAGAAGTGGACTTCAATCAAGTGCTTAATATACCTCTTGGGCGAAGAAGAACATTGAGATCACTAGCTGAAGCACTTCAGGTATCCCGTGCCACTTTACATGGGCGCTTTAAGAAAGGTCTCCTCCGACGTCACTCAAACGCCATCAGACCTTGTTTGAAAGAGGAGAACAAGATAGCACGACTTCGGTTTTGCCTATCGATGCTTGAAGAAGGAAGTGTCCCGCATGAAACAAAATTTCAGGGCATGTACAATGTTGTGCAAATTGATGAAAAGTGGTTTTACATGACGAAGAAATCAAATTCTTACTAAATGCTACCCCAAGAAGAAGAACCTCTGCGTGTTTGTTAAAGCAAAAATTTCATTGGGAAAAAGTCATGCTCCTCACGGCTATTGCTAGACCAAGGTTTGATCATGAAGGTAATGAGGTATTTTCTGGAAAAATAGGACTCTTTTCTCTTATGGCTAAGCAGCCAACCATGAGAAGGAGTCAGAATCGGGAAGTCGGGACCTTGGAAACCAAACCGATCACATCGGTGACGAAAGAGGTTATTCGGGCTTTTTTAGTTGACAAGGTTATTTCGGCCATTCAGTCTATTTGGCCAATCGAGGATTCAAGGGAGACAATTTTCATTCAACAAGACAACGCAAGAACTCATGTTCACCCTCATGATGAGGAATTCAACGAGCTGCTTCTCAAAACGGCTTTGACATTAAATTGAGATGTCAGCCAGCGAATTCGCCAGATTTGAATGTTCTTGATCTTGGCTTTTTCAATGCTATTCAGTCCTTGCAAGATAAATAGTGCTCGAAGATTGTGGATGAGCTCATTCATGCTGTGGAGAATGCTTTTGCAGAGTACCCAACATCGAAGATCAACCATGTGTTCTTGTCTCTTCAATTATGTATGCGGGAAATCATGAAGCATGAGGGGGGAAATAATTTCAAAATTCCACATATAAACAAGGTTGGGTTAGAAAGGAGTGGTCGTCTTCCAAAACAAATCACATGTGACTATCAGACGGTTGAGAAAGTAATGAATCACTTAGCAACAACGAATGAAGGATGAACTTTCTCTTAGATTTTGTAACTTTATTTTTCTGAATGCTCTAAGTTGATGGTTGCTAGTCATCTATGACAATAAATTATGTACTTATACGCTACTTTTTTCTACTTTTCTATTGTAGTAACTGATTGTGCACATTATGTTGGATTTTGCATGTTTTACTTGTTTTTATTAGTCTTCTATGACAGTGAATTCAGCTACTGTATTTTAGATTTTGCTACTTTTCTGTTACATGGTGACAATTAACATCCTGATTTCTATCAATGTTAATTGGCTTCAAATTTATCAATGTCCATTACCACCACGTTGAATGTCTAACCTCTCCCTTTTTTTTTTTTTTGCTTATTTACTTGCCCAAATAGTTATCTTAATTAAGCTTCCATAAAGGAAACATACTTCTAGAAGTGCTAAGACCCCCACTTACATAGATACAAACACTAACAGAAATTTAACATTTGTTTTATGCATTTAAAAATGAAGATGCTAGTGTATCTTTTGATGTCGATCAGCATCATCTTGAACTGCTACTCGAGTAGACAATTGGATACAGTCACAAACAAAAATTTTACAAACCAAAAGTTCAACACATGTAGCCAAATTGGTTGATGCATATAAGGAGATACAAACACTAACAAAAAGTTTGATCTAGATAAGTTACATTAGTATATACGCTTACTAACCAAAGACACAAACAAGAGGCATCAAAACGAGGCACGACAAGTGCTTGATACACAATCGAAGGCACAAACAATACATTTACTAGTCGAAGAAAGTTTCAAAAAGGATCAAAACATGATGCAAAAAGCCATATGAAGGTTGAAGTGCGCAATACTAGTATCTAGCTTGGTTTTGTCCATGTCCAATGGATTGATGGGAAAACAATATTCAGCATGGACACCATAAAATCATTGATTTTATCATTTGGATCGAGATTTTCGAGCTCCATAGGGGTCCTGTTCAAATCGAAGTCACGACGTGCGCCAACCTTGTCATACTCAGCAGATGAGTTCAACTTCAAATTGCGATTGGCATCTAATCCATCCTTTTTGTTCTTCATATATGGATGATGTTCTTCGCCCAACATATCGTTGAGTAGTCGTCAATTTCACCTACAAAGATTGAAAAGAGAGAGAGAGAGAGAGAGAGAGAGAGAGAGAGAGAGAGAGAGAGAGAGTTTGATGTTTGATTTACCTCAAGTCTCAAAAAGAGATTGCAGATCTTGTTGCCAACTCTAAGGATTAACAATACTGTCACCTATATAAAGTAAGAAGGCATGAAAAAAAATCAAGTTGTTCAATTTACCTCTATCAACAATGGCTATTGGTCATGAAATACAGGGAAATTAAGTGAAAGAAGAATGCATCTCATATTCTCATTAGAATACTCCGGTAAATTAAATAGAGATGGAAGGTGAAAAGTCTTTCTTTAATTTTTCTTTAATTTTAGGGCAATAGGTTGTACTCCGTACTTAGGTAATAATTACCCTAAAGGTTAAAAAGACATTTATTTTTGAAAAAATAATAAAGGCTAAAACCCCATGTGTTTCTAGACTGAAGGAGTATTAAAGTCGCTTTTTGAAACAATTGACTTAGTATTTAAAAAAAAAAAATATTGTAGTTAAGATTGTTTCTCTACATCACCTTCTTTTGATGGACATCATTGCAGCTCACCTCGAGCTAAAAGCCATCATCTACATATATACTATTGGACAATGATAAGGGATTCTTAAGTGTTGACACGAACAAAACTTTTACCTTTAAAAAAAATAAAAATATATATAAATATAAAAAAACACATCCGTTTTCAAATATAAGTCCATTGACTTTGTGTGATGTCCCATGCGCTCGCTATCCACTTCACCACGCCGGGTCTCCTTCTTCTCGTTGCTGTGTCCGCTTGTTTGCTTAGGGTTTGGGGTTTTCTGGGTTTGTTTTGTGTGGTTCTTTTGTTGTATTATGTGATTGTTTTCTGTTTCTATGTAGTATTTCTTTTGTTATGTTGTATGTTTAGACGACTTGCCGTCTGCCGACTTTGTCGGCCTCTCGAGGTCCGGGCCTGTCCGGCCTCGAATTATTTCCTTATCAAAAAAAAAAGTCCATTGACTTTGTGGCGCGTTTTCTAAGGAGTTAAAAAATATGTAAAATAATATATTTTTTTATTATATTTTTACATAATATACTTATTACTTATTAGTACTATATATAAGATTATGTAAAAAAATTAATCAAAAAATATTATTTTATATAGTTTTTAACTCCTTAAAAAACATGCCGAAAAATCAATGGATTTTTTAACAAGAAATAATTCAAAATCCCAGACAATAACAGAAATCTGGGAAATTGAGTGGCCGAAGAGAATCGACAGACGGACAACCTGTCATGATAAAACAAGAAATAAACAAATTACAAAAAAAAATCCGAATACAAAAGATCTCAATTAACAGAGAGAGACAGTCAAAAGGTAGTATATATCAACTATTTTTTTATCCTATACCATTGAGGCATAGGATAAGACCCTAAATTTAGAATATTTTTTTAATTTTTAATTAGTTTAGCATTTTTTTTAATTAGATTCTTAAGGTCGCTTGCCTTTTTTTGTAGGAAAACTTTCCCAATTTAGAGTCTTATATCAAATCATCCAACATATACAAATATGGATTCATTTCTACTTTTGTATGTTTTTCCTAAGATAGGCCAAATCATCCCATTTTCTTTCATTCCAATTAATTTTGGATGGTTTGATAATGTAAAGATTGGAAAGGTAAAACTATAGGCGAACTGATTATCATAAAATAAAATAAAGAAAACCACATAAACCAATTGAAAAGACGAAAAAAAATACAGCACAACGGAATGGAAAAAAAATAAAATAAAAAAATTCCACGCAAAAGGACCATGATAAGCATTTCCCCACGCCTTCCTCGTATATATAAGCAGCGGCCGCATCCCGTCCATTTCTCACACTTGTTCCGCGCCCCTCTTTCCTAGATTGCATCCTCTCGATCCGTCTCTGTGGATCAAATTAAGATGTCGAGGTTCATTGACAAGGCGAAGAACTTCGTTGCCAAGAAAATCGGCGACTTCCCGAAGCCGGAGGCGAGCCTCTCTGATGTCGATATCAAGGAGGTCGCTCGCGATGGCGTCACTTACCACGCCACGGTTGACGTCAAGAACCCTTACACCCACTCCCTCCCCATCTGCGAGCTCATTTACAGTCTCAAGAGCGACGGCCGGTACATTCCGATCTATCCACTCCTCTTTCTTCCTCGATCGATCTCCATATATTCCAGATTCTTTAATCCCTAAAATCGCCATTTTTATTCCATCTGCTTGATTGCACTTGCGTAACGGTTCTGCTTAACTTTTCGGCTTCTTGATGGATTTGTGCTTGTGCATAGAGATCAATTCCACACTGGATCGGATCTTGCTATATATTTTCTTTTATTTTTATCAAGATTTGGGAATTCGATTGGTTCATTTTGTTAGTGTGTACGTCAATCAATCCTGATCAGCGATTAGGTCTTTCAGTAATGTGTTTTCAATCGATTCTGTCCCATTTTTATCAAAATGATTTTGAGTTCTTGAATTTGAATACTATCTTCTGTGTTAAGTTTTCTGAGTGTATTCCATTCGTAATCAAATCTGATAAAATGTGAGTTTGACTTTGACTGTTTCATTCATAAAATGATCTTTTCCTAATTAATCACAACTAGCTAGTATTTCCCATTTAATCGATCTGTCCACATGACTAACATATAATTATAGCACTTGTAATGCTCCAATGTGGTGAGTTAGTCGCAGCCAGATTCTTTTGACTTTGCACTTTGAGCTCTCTCTTAATCTTTTTTGATTAATTATGTTATACTCCCCGAATTAAGTAAAAATAATTTGATCGATCTTTGCAACCATCTTTTACTGATTACATGATTACCCAAAATTCAGGGTTATGCACCATCTTTTTTTTACTATCTACACAGTAATCAACATCTTATGTCACGTATCTGTAACTCAAGAGGAGTAGAGTCTATTTTTAAAAATATTAAAAATAAAAAACAGGATATATACCGGTGTAGATAGTGAACAAAGGTGGTGGAAATAGCAACATTAATCTATGAACTAAACAATGTTTTTTCTTGCATTTGCCAACCCTAACTTTATTTATTTTTAATTTTTTTGGTTAAAAAAATGTGTTGATGAAGATTGATACTCTCTGGGAACATGGCGGATCCAGGATCGATAAAGGGTGACGCAACCACGAAACTGGAAGTGCCAATGAAGGTGCCACACAGCGTACTAGTGAGCCTGGCAAAGGACATATTCAAGGACTGGGACATCGACTACGAGCTCGACGTAGGTCTGAAAATAGACCTCCCCATCATTGGTGACTTCACCATTCCCCTCCATACACAGGGAGAGCTGAAGCTCCCCACCCTCAAGGATTTCTTCTGATGATGCTCCTTCCTCTCCACCGATACAAACCATACAATATTATGTTCAAAGTACTGTACGACATGCCTTTCTGTACTTTCCTTTATGCGGTTTTCTTGACTGCTATATAAATTTAGCCGGTGCAATTCCTCCATTTCATGATTTTTATTCTACTATTTTTTTTTTTTTGATTGTTTAAGTACTCTGGTGGTTCAATTGACAGTGCATGTCCATTCGCAACCCACGTAGAAAGCCTAGAATATAAGAAAGCCTTCGAGTAAGTTTACCAATAAATTACGGGCCAGAGAATCCTCGAGAGCCACCTTCTGGCCAACACCAATCCTCCCAGCCAGCCACAAAACCAGCGACCCTCGCCGGCGAATAGCTTTGCAGTGAATCACCAATCCACGCACGCCCGCCCGCGCACTCCCTATGCATTTCCGCGCGCCTCTAGTGCATGCCCATGCACCCCAGGTGCACCCCCGCGCTTGCTCTCTACAACGCCCATTTCTCCATGCACTTGTGCACTCGACAACTTTTTTAGTCTGGCTTTGCTTATCTTCGGGTATTGCTTTTGGTATAGTAACCATGTCACAGGCTATCCGAAAGCGTCCGAATAATGATTTGTGTTTTATTGTTGACAAAATTTGAGTGGCAAGTGCACCAACTACTCTATCACCAACACAACTCTATCACAATCGATCAATCGGCGTCAGATTTGCTAGGGTTTTGGCCACCCTCATAAGGTTGATGCGTAGTTGCAAAAGCAACTGCATCTACCCTATCTTGTTTCTCCAAATGTGAAGATTTGGATTGTTCTTCTTGGACAGTTGACGAGTATACCCGATTGATACTAGGAAGAGTCTCCATGCCAAAGATTATGGATCTCATCGTTCTATAGACGGTGGCATCCAAACTCATGATAAACTGTTGAACAAACTCCTCATCATGTCTTCCTTGTAACTTGACCTTCAAAGCACATGTGCAGCCACCACACTAGCTCACAAGAGAGCAGCGGAACGCAAGTGTTCAGTTCGTCCCATGGGTGTTGAAGATGAGCAAGATAAGCTTCTATAGACTGGCCATTCAACTCAAATTGCACAATCTACACGTGCAATTGCTGAATTTGTGAGCATTCCCAACAGAGAATCATTGACAAAGGGAATCCCACAAGTTCTTTACAGTGTCATTGTACGAAATAAAGGAATGAAGGAATATATCGATCTATTGATTATAAGATCCATATATCCAACTAACATGGAGTTAACACTCTACTAATATTTAATTTCGTCGGATTCCTAGTTTGGTTTCTTGAGAGAACCATCGAAAATTTTGAGTTTCTCCCATTCCTGAAAGTTGATGCCGTTCATGATCACTGATGCAATAATCATCCCGAATTATCCGAGGGGTTAACATAATACTACCTCCGTCTCAAAATACTTATCGTTTTACTTTTGGCACGTTTTTTAAGAAGCTAAAAACTCTATAAAATATTAAATTTTTTAATAATTTTTTTTTCATAATTTTATAGACAATTGTATTAAGTATAATTTTTTTTGTTAAATTAATAAAATAATTGATATTTTATATAGTTTTTACCGTTCTTAAAAAACGTGTCAAAAGTAAAATGACAAGTATTTTGAGACGGAGAGTATATAGTAGGATGTTGGATCCAACATCAATGGTTTTCTCGGCACAACCGCCGTAGAGGTTTCATCATCATTGTCGTTGGCATGGATATGATGCAATCTCCCTCCTCTCTTAAAACCAAGGATCGGGTTCAAACTTACTAGTATATGTTTGCCTTATTTTTATTTAATACTTTTTCATTTCATATTTTCTATTTGATTGAACAAAGATTTTGACATATTTTTGCATCAATATTTTCGCCATTAGTGCCTTAAATAATTTTTTTAACAATAATTTTGTTTATTATATAATCTAGCCCAACTAAAATTTTATTTCTGGTTCCGTGCCCGACTGTAAGTGACGGTCATAATAGAAATTAAGTAGGTTACATTTTTTTTATTAGGAAAGAATTCGGGTGAGCGTACTCTACCCGGTAGCATCCTTGCGGATGAGGTCTGAAAGACCAGAATCTTTGTAAATATCGACACCCCAGGCAGAGTGGCAAAGGTGTGCAACTTTATCAGCCACTCTATTACCTAAACAGGGAATATGAAAGAAGAAAACTTCTTTCAAATTCGATAGCAAGAGTTGAATATCTGATAGAATGAGCTCGGTTTCCCAAGGGCATTTAGTATGTTTGTTTAAGTGGTTTATGATTATGCTCGAATCGCCTTCGATGTGGATTTTATCTATGGAAAGTTGGTTAGCATGTTGGATTCCAAGTTTCAGTGCTAGCGCTTCTGCTTTAAGAGGGCTTTGCTTCCCAAGTTTTTGATAGCAAACGCGGATAGGTCGGCCTTCCCAGTCTCGAATTATGGCTCCCGTTGAACTATCGTTGTTTAATTTTGTAGATCCATCAAAATTAAGCTTAAAAATTGCCCTTGGGGGTTTACGCCACTTAGCCTCGCCGTACTTCTTTTTGGCACTTGGATAGTTGGATTTACGTGTGAGCGCGGGGGAGTTCTCATCTAAGCTCTCCTCATATTGAGAAGTTTTCTTCCAATTCTAGATGTTCATTTTGACTATACGTAAGGAAGTATCTTTCCCAGGGATGGGAACCTGACTAAACACATGTTGGTTCCGAATGCACCACGTTGACCACCAAACAAAGGCAATATCTGCCTTTGCCACAGGGCTAAGATTGTTCCCTATGATAGAAATGATAGATTTTATATCCTGAGAGTGATAAGTCATGTTGGATACAATCGTGCTTAACCGTGGAGGAAGTTGATAAAGAGAGCGCACAAAAGGGCATTCAAACAGAAAGTGAACATCATCCTCGGCTGCACCATTGCACAGACTACATGTGGAAGGAACCGGAATTCCTCGAGTGGCAAGCCTTGCGGCAGTCGTGTTCCACACTCGGAGAACATATAAACTTGTGGTAAACAAGAACATAGTACATTAAAATCAAGTGATCAAATTACAAGCAAGATCTGTAGTTTTCATATCTGGCTGTGTTTATTCAAATGGAAGTGGTTGAGAGCTCACTTCTTCATCACTTCTTCCAATTATCTTGAGATAATCTAATGTCACGTGGTCAATAGGGAAGAATCCCATGGTTTCCCTTGCTGAGGTCACCCTATCAGCCAATGATAGTTGTACTTTTCAGATCTGGCTGTGTTTATTCAAATGGAATTAGCTGAGAGCTCACTTCTTCATCACTTCTTCCAATTATCTTGAGATAATCTAATGTCACATTGTCAATAGGGAAGAACCCCATGGTTTCCCTTGCTAAGGTCGCCCTATCAGCCAATGACAGCTAACAAACACCCTCACCTATTAAAGTCGTCATTTAACACATTAACTTACCATAGAATTCAACAAACTTGTATTCACAATGCGGAGGCAATATAGCTATAAAAGTCATAACCAAATCAGTAGTTGTCACACCACTCTGAACTTTCCCAGTCAACTTGAATCTGACGTCACCATTTAAGTTCCCGATCGATGTGTTCATCTTCCTCATTCTTCCAGCGAGCTACTACTTTCTTTCGCCTTTATTCTCAGTTTCTTCTTTCTTTCTTTCTTTTTTCAAAAATACTAACGCATGTTGTTAATGTTAACCGAGCAGGGGCACGACGTGAAATTCCATCTAAGCTCAGGGGTATCTAGCGAAATACACTAATCTTCTATACACCACACAAAAAATCAAATACCAAGAGGGTACTACGCGAAATTTTCATTAAATTAATTAGAGGTAAAATCATGATTAATTAAGATTTATTTTTTAAAAGTAGAATTCATTATAGTGTAACATTATTTTATGATTAATTAAGATTATGTTAGATATGTTAGGTAAAATAGGAAAATAAAGATATAAGATATGTAATGTTAATCTAATCAACCATTGATGTTTTTATTTAGTCATTAAAAAAAATGGTTGATTATGATAGTTATTATGGATGTACATTAAAGATAATAGGTAAATTAGAAAAATAGAAGATACACTTGAGTTATTCAATAATAAAATTAACAATAAATCAGTGCTTGAGATAAAGGATAGAGATCAACCGGGAAAAGAAATCATAGATACATGTAAATCTATGTATCTATATATTATTAATATATTAAAACAGAGGTCTGAAACGGTTTTTGATGCAATTCGCATATATGTTATTCTCTGGTGCAATCTCACCCGGTTTGTTTACCACATCAATTAATGATGATCCAACAAGTCATGTCCCTTAACGATCCAGTCTATTTAACCATGTGTCATCCTACATGTCTACTATAATTTTTGAATACAATTTATTTTTAATATAAATATTCAATTTCATATTTTAATTAGATGCAAAATCTATCATTTTTTATATTATAAATATTTAACCATATATCTTACTTATTTACAAAAACCTAACATTTTACCATAAATATTTGACCTAATATATTACTCCATCCGATTGGAAATATAAGGCGTTTGACGTTTGTGCACATAGTTTAAGGAGCTAAAAACTATATAAAATATGAATTTGTTTAATTAATTTTTTTACATTATAATACTTATTAATAATAAATATTATAATGTAAAAAATTAATTAAAAAACCAATATTTTATGTAGTTTTTAACTCCTAAAATTACATGCTCCAAAGTCAAATGCCATATATTAAAAATCGGATGGAGTAATTAGTTACGTACAAAAAATATTATTTTTGATAATCAAGTACAAAAAGATTATATAGATAATTTTTTAAAAATTAACGTGTCCACCTTAAGTTAAATTTTGTAATCACATGTATTGTTAGATTAACCTTAGGTAGTCAAGCAAAGATTAAATTTGATATAGGAAAATCCGCACCGATGATATACCTAAATCCGATCTTCTATTCAAAAGAAAAAAAATCTACTTAATTAATTTAGTTTTTAGTTAGATATTACAGATTCTATTGAAATATTCAAGAAAAGTATTTTAATTTTCACTATTCAATTAAAAAATAAGCATATCTAATATAATAAAAATACATAGTAAATAGAAGTATAAGAATAAAATAGCCGTGCAAGAGTGCGGGTAATATAACTAGTAAGCTAATTAAAAGAAAATCCAAAAAAAAAAAACACATAAAATGACACGCAAACATGCATGATGGATAAGAGAACGGTGCAAAAGGCGAAAGAATAGTTCGCTTTGTACTTACTGCGTGGCTAGCGCAGGGTACATCATTAGAAATCCGGAGGGGCAAGCCCTCAAACTGGGATATAAAAGAGTAGGAAAGACGATTCTGATTATGGCGGAAACAATTGCCCTTAGAGAAGGAATAATCTGTGCAAAAAGTAATAACTATAACAACCTAATCATAGAAGCTGACTCGTTGATCATTATAAATCAATTGAAGGGTATAGGAAAATGTCCGTGGGAAATAGAATTAATTTTGGGTGATATTAAAAGTCTCATTAGATCCTTCCATGATATCTCATTCTCCTTTGTGCCCCGTGAGGGTAATAGGGTGGCTGATAAGGTTGCACACATTGGTCATCCTGTTAACGGGTTGACATTGGAAGAACACCCAGATCTTCCTGATCTCATCCGTCGGGATGCTCTCGGTTAGGTTCGCCAACCGAATTTTTACCTAATAAAAAAAAAGAACGGTTCAAATCCTCTACCCAAAATCCCGCCCCAACTCCCCGTCCCACAAAATTATTTTACATCTAAATTAATATTAAAAAAATTAAAAAAAATATATTTAGCTTCTACATATGATAACATATTTGGAAAAAAAAATCTCAAAATCCACACTCTCATCTAACTCCACAAAATCCACACTCTCTTCGTCTCTTTCCTTAGCCGCCTCTGATCCCTCTCCCCCTCTCTCCCCGTGCCTTCGCTGCCTTCGCCGGCACGATGTGACCATCACCTCCTTCCCGATTTCTCCACCCCTCGTGGCCACCGGCGTCTTGGTGCACCGCCTTTGCTCCCTCTTATATATCTACTAATTCCCATATCCACCGTCTCTCCTTCTTCGTAATTGATCCTCATCGCCGGCGTCGCCTCCGCATCTCACTGCTTCACCGCTCCTTTCCCTCACATCAAGGTATCTTCTTGTTCTAATTTCTTTTTTTTCATTCACCTTCTCGACTATGAGGTAGGTTTTTTTGTTTTTAATTCTTCGTTCAGAAATTCTGAATTCATGACAGATCTCCAATCTCAATCTCAGAAACATGTGCGAATTTTGCATCCTTGTCCAGGCCCGGTTTTATCAGTCTTTGCAATGGGTGAACTTTGATTTTTTTTCAGAAATTAATGGGAATGTCGTTGATTTTAGTTGCTTAATTATTTATTTTGTTTGCTTGAGTGGGTTTGATTTAACGATCTATGAGTTAGGGAGCGATTTGTTGAATAATTTCGGGTTTGATTGAGCCATTTCAGGTTGTCGATTTCCTTTTGATTGTGCAAGTTTCAATCTCTTCGGGATTTTGATTTGTTCCATTTGAGAACATGATTTTTTGTAGGGTTTTAGATATGCTACTGTTTGTTCATAGGGTTTTATATCTCCATCTTCTTCTGCATTGTTTTCCTCTTCTTATTTGTTTATAAGAGGTGATGAATTGGTTTCCTTTTGTTGTTTAACAATTTATTTTACCGCTTTAATGGTCCGGCAAGTCCTAACCTTCCTCCAAAAAGAACGAGGATCTTTGATGTGTAGTTTATTTCTAATTAAAGGCTATGTCTATGTTTGACCAATTATCATGGATCATATAACTTGTATTAGCAACCAGGTAACCTCCTTCCATTTCTCGCCACTTGCTCTCATCTCTATTTAGTCGGTTGTAGTTTCAAAGATTTTTGTGTGTGTGTATGATTCATTTTAAATTGTATGTTCGAGTTTCATAGTTCTAGGCTAGCAACTTGACTGGAATTTCAGATTGGTCAAGCCTAGAACTTGTATTATGAAATCCATTGTGAATTTAGGTTTTGAGCATTTTTTCAATCTGATAGTATCATAGTATCAATTCACTTGAGTCAACGACGATCTTAAGTGATTACTGATTAACACCTCTTAGAGAAAGATAAATAATAACCAATTATTTGAAATCACTCCTTCCAGTCCCATGTAGAATCTGTATTTATTGCAATGATTACTGTGTTTTTTAAAGATACAAAGAGGTTATGGTTTTTCTTTTTGTTGTAGTAATTTCTCAGCAAGACGGGGGAACTAATGCATAATAAGTCAATAACAGTTTAATCTGATTTGTAACAGTACAATGGTTGTCTTGCATGCGGTGTTCGGCATGAACTAATACATGTCTCAGAAGAAGGGAATAAAGGATTGGTCTACGAAGGTGGTACTGAAAAAACACTTAGCATATCAAGGGATTTTTGGACCACAAGTACCCGGGACATGGATAATAGTGTCGTGCGCGCAGTCACAAGCAAGCGTATTGTCAATCAGTACATCAGCCCTTGAAGCAAATGGTGGTTTTGGGAGTGCAAATTCTCCTATGGAGTTTGTGAATCATGGCAAGTCACATATTCTCAAGATGGCTGCTATTGGATACAATTTGTTTTAGAATAGATTTTCTTGATTTCTCCGTTTACCACTCTTTTCTCTGCTACTTGTGCTGTTTAATAGTTGAATGTTTTGGATATCATATTTGACTTCATAACAATCTTTGTTGATTTTGACTTGAGTTGATTAAAAAACAATTGACACCAATTCCATCACTTGTTCATCAGCCTCAGTACTCTCATTGTTATATATCTCCTTGGGCATTTTTGCCTCTCTTCCTGTAACAGCATTCCTTTCAAAAGTTTCCTTTGTTGTCTATTTTGGGATAATATTCATTTTTCTTTCGTATTACTACAGGTCTGCTGCTGTGGAACCAGACCAGGCAGCGATGGGTAGGTAACGGTTCAGCTAATCAAGAAGAGCAGCAGATGCAAGAACCCAAATTAAGGTATGTACACATGATTGTATTCTATAAAATGTAAGATGCTAAATACTTTGATAATTTCTGGAACTTGCCCCACTTCTCTATATAGCAAGTAGAGCTGTTAGGCCTAAGGTAAAGGTTGATATTAGACTGCAGCAGCTAAAGTTTAATTCTTGCCTTTAGCTGCTTATCCTTTTGAGTCTTAAGTCATTAAAAACGACCGAAAGGCTAGGTTGGTCGAAGCCTGCTCAAGTGGGAAAAATTAAGGTTGTTTCATGGACATTGCGTCTCTCATCTTTCAGGCTCGTTTTGAGTCTTAAGTCATTTCATGTACACTGCTTATCCTTTTGAGTCTTAAGTCATCAACTTTGGTGAACTTTGCCAGACTCAGATTTATGCTAAGATAGAAAATAGAATTAAGGAAAATTAAAAGTATTGAGCAGAAAATCTTTTTTTCTTCTTCTCAATTTTCTACTTGTTTTGAGGTCAATAAATTTATTTCATTGCCGTTGAAATTACATTCCAGGGTTTGACCTATTTTGATGAGATTCTTAAAGAAGCATATGGTATTTATTTTGATGAGATTCTTAAAGAAGCAGATGGTATCATCCATGGTTACATGGTTCGAAAGTCGAATTGAAACGAGGTACGAAAACGGAAACGTGGTTCGTTACCTCAATCGAATTCGGTACGACGAAGAACGGTAGGATATTTTTCTTTTTTATTTATTAGTTAAAAATAAATATTAAAATACTAACAGCTGAACCATTTTAATATATATAATGCATTCTAAAATTACACAAAGTGTCCAAAATCACTTATAACTACTTAATCTAAGATCCAAGATAACTAGAGTACAAAGATTAAGCATATAAGTGTTGAGTAAGGGTGTTCAACACTTTAACCAAAATCCAAAAAACTAGATAACACAGATGATAGGCATATATGCACTTATCAAGCCTGCTGAAGTGTTGAACCAAAAACTAGCTTTGTTAAAAACCCAAAAACCCAAAAGAAGAGTACACAGTACCATATTAGTATATAAATACATAACTAGACATGATCTTCACATCTCAAATCCTCCAACCTTATGGTTGAATCATCAAAGTAGGTGCTCTCTGGGTCAATATCCCACTTCCTAAAAGGGCCTTTCTTGTAAGTTGATGTAAAGCGGGATATAAGTCTAATGTTCGAGTGAATGAACACTAACTTGTCTGCAGGTTACGTTGTGCATTCAATCTGTTTCTCTTGACATTATGAATGTAAGAGTAAGTGCTCCACACTCTCTCGGCTGATGAGCTACTGATGGGCTGCGACAAAGCTTTCATTGCAATTTCTGCTAGTTCTGGAGTCTCTGCACCATATGTTGACCACCAAGAAATCGGACTCATTGTTACTACATCATTCCTAGCAGCCAGTGTCCCAAAAATCCCTTCTTTGTTTTGAAATCTTGCCAACTGGTTCCGTAGCTCAGCCTTCTCACTTTCATCTTCACCAATTTTGTCGAAAATTTTTAGAACCCCAGCAACCACTTCCTTATCTTGATTAGGAGCACGTCTCGAAACACCTCCCGGTGCAACATCATTCAAATAAGGGGAATCATAATAGAAGGGATTCAAGGCAAATCCCAAGCAATGCATTGGTATATTCATCTTCTCCCATCTATTTACCAAGATTTCCTCCATCCTATGATACATATCACCATGCTTGTTATTCATCATAACATCTCTTATCTCCCCAATCATACAATCCATCTTCTCATAGATTTCTCCCATTTTTTCTCCTTCCCCATCAGCAAATTTAATCATTAAGTAAACTGGCTTCGTTATCTCCAAAATGTTATCTACTTCTCATGGTTCAAAAAGTATTTGACAATACTTTTCCCCCTTGTATATATCTCACTCATCCAAGGAAAAGATGCATCAAAATCTTTGAATATAAGATTCAATGTGTGAACAACACAAGGAGACCAAGAGATATGTTTATCTACCTTCTCAACCTCCTTTCCCGCAGCTTTGCAGTTTGTTGCGTTATCAGTGACAACTTGGAGCACGTTTGAGGGCCCAATTTCATCGATGGCAGCAAGAAGGAACTCTGCAATCTTCACTCCTGTTTTCTCCTGCCCTGAAAAGTCCTTGGAGTACATGAACATCGAACCACGACTGTTGGATGCCAATACATTGATCAAAGGTTGTCGTTTCACATTTGTCCAGCCATCAGAAACGATTGAACATCCATGAGTTGTCCATGTATCCTTCAATGGAGCCAATTCTTTATCAATATCTCGTTGACACACACCCACCAAAGTGGTTCTTGCACGATCATAATGAACTGGCTTGTAGTCTTTGGGGGCTTGATTCACTCCCTTCAACATTGCAATGAAATCTGGATTCCTTAGCACATTGAATGGTATCCCATTTGCACACAAAGCTCTAACAATCAGATTATCAACTTGTTGTCGCTCCACTATCCCGAATGATTTTGCTATTGCATCACGAGCTGATGGTGGTCTACTAAGGCTGTTGTTGATAGTGGAAGTAGACAACGAAGGTGACATACCCGCTTGCTCAGCTTCTTCAACCCTCGACCGTGTTCTTTGAAGCTCCTCCCGACTCACTCTTACACATCGAGCAACATCAGCCTTCTTACCGACAGCAACACCGAAGAAATGTTGATGGATTCTCGTGTATGTGCTTGTGTATGATTTGTCACAATGCTTGCAAGTCCATTTCTTTGTCCCACCAGGATTCTTCCCTGCCCCATTGCTGATCTGGATGACTTCATATAGTAATGGTTTGGTTTTATTTTGTGAGGGAGGCACCTGCATAAATACAAGTTAATTTTAATATTAAGCAACCAATATCTTTAACCCATTCCAAAATTGGTTTAAACTTTAAAGTAACAAAGAAAATACAGCAAATGTATAGAAGCAAGAATGAAGTGTTCATAGATTTTACCCGGTGAGTGGGTTGTTCCTCCTCGTGGGTGTCTTCTTCTATCTCAGGTGATAGTCTTTGAGATTGGGATTCTCTTTCCTGGGTTGATTGAGCATCCAAAAGCTTCCTTTTTTTTTTCCAAAAGCCATTTGGTAATTGGTATCCGTATAAAGTTGGGAGTTGGTGGGAGAAGAACCCACTTTTACAAATCTCCCTCTCTCTAAGTAGATATTTTACTTTATGTCAAATTGATCTATCACATGGGGAAGGGATGACTGGATAACTTGTAGAAATTTTATTTGGGCCTTTTTTATAATACTAAATGTAATTGGGCCTAACTTTTGGCGTAACCCTAGCTGTCATCTTCTTCCTCCAGTCCTGCCGCCTCTGTTATCTCAAATCTCCTTTCTCCGTTTTTTTTCTGGTTCGCTCCAATGAACGAATTGGTTCGAGTTTCCTACCGAATTCGGAACGAAGTTTTTGGTACGAAAATCTATATATAGTACCACGAATTCAGCTTCCATGGTATCATCCTCTCTCGCGGAAACCTGGGGGCCGATCTTGCTTCAAAAAAGGTCTGTTTTCATGATTCCTTCAATATACTTATTCTGCAAATGATTGGAGTACTCAATCTGAAGTTTGCACAAGTCTCTGGTTGTCAAGAAGTATTACCTCACAGCTGGTCTCTTTGGCATGGTGAAACATGCACGTGTTTCTGTTTCAAAAGGCAGCTATTTTCAAGTGTAACATGGTTGGAAAGCCTAGAGTGGTTACTCGTGTTGTCAACAGTATGACTGGTAATCTGATGCCCACTCGTGCGGAAGCTACTGATGTTGTCAATGCTATACTAGATGATACTTTCTCGAGTCTTTGTTTTTTTTTTCATATGTTTTTAATATCCCAGTGCTAGCTGAAGTAATTGTTTCATATCCAGGGCCCAACCCTTGTAATTTTTTTTCGACCGATTGCTTTATCTAGGAACTGATGCAATTATTCTAGGAGAAGAGACTTTACGGGGTTGGTATCAAGTGGAAACCATCTCCATTGTTGGCAGAATTTGTTATGAGGTATATTCCTACCTTTGCTATGACTTTTGTTGGATTGAATCCCATGCAGTGGATGTATTTTTGAGTGAATTGCCGGACATGGAAGCTATATACCTTCTTTTGAAGTCTTCGATTGTATGATTCAAGCCATTCAACTACCTTTATGCTTTCTTTTGTGTTGGGAGTTTGACAACAGATTAATCGTGTGTAGGGCTGAGAAGGTTTTCAATCACAAAGTACATTTTAGGAAGACTGTCATGTATGTTGGAGAACCCATGTCTCACTTTGAATCCATCGCTTCCTCAGGGGTATAATATTAATACTTTTATACTTTTATTGACCTCATGGATTTCTGTTTTGCATTTTATGTTTTTCAGTCATGCTCTAGGCTTATTGTATTCCTGTTGTAAATATGCTAGGTACGAGCTACCATCAAAGTTAAGGCTTCGATTATAAAGGTGCACCCTCTTCTTTCAAATTGCTATTCTTGTAGAACCCATTGTTCAATCAAATCATGCACTAGAAAAGATGCCACTTTGGAGGTTTCCTTGCTTCATTTACTTCATTTGTTGAATTTCATTATACTTTTCTCTTTCATTTACAATCACATATTGAATTTTATATGGATTTCTTTATTTTACTTTTCTCGTTCAATCGATGGATATTCAATTTTTAGTTTGTGATTCCAGATTGAATTGATTATAATATCAACCATTATCCGATGCTTTTAAACAAATTCCTTGACTCTCTTTTGAAATCACCACTCCAACGTACCTTGTTAGGCTATTTGTTTGTGTGTATTGATTTTCTTACTGATCCTTCCTTTCTGTATCTCAATGTTCTAGAGTTGATCAACTGGTCAAGTCAGACATTATGGGGGTATCTTAATCATTGGTTTTCCCCCCTTTTCATTAGAGTTTTAGTTTCATGAATGAGTTGGAATTGGGTTTTGAATTGTTCCCCTTTTCAATGTTCTAAATTAAGGTTTTAGTGAAGGGCTTTGTTAGGATTACATATTTCTTTTGTTTTACAGAATTATCACTCATTTCTTTACACAGTTTATATTTTATCTCCTCTTATTCTTCACCCTCGCAGCATGCATAAGAATCGCTGCTTTCTTCCGTTCACTTAGGTTCGTGCATGCTCTTGCTCTATATCTGTTGAATTGAAGTTGTTTTTGGTCCATGGTGGTTTTCTTTTTGTGATTGATTGGTTCCAATTTCTCATAAATGGCAGCTGTCTCTACTTCAATTTGCGGCTGACATTTGATTTGATGATAGTTTTTATGCTTTAGCTCTACTGCTGATTTAAGACAATCTGATTTCGATAGCACTGCTGTGGTTTTTTAAATTCTATTTCATTCCTTCATTTGTTTTCTACTTTTAATTTCATATTCATTTTGAATTTCTTGTCTTTTATTTCATGAATTTGGTCTTCAAATTATGGTTTGTTGTAGCTTGCTCCTTGTTCTCCTTAAGTTGTTCTCTAGCCCAAGTGGCCGCCTGCTGGTTTTCAATTTTGGTGGGTTTTGATTTCACGCCGGTCAAGTCACCACCTTTAGGTATTTGATCTTCTCTGCATCCTTTCGTTCACTTAGGTTCATTCTTCCATTTGCCAGTCAAGTCACCTAATGAATCACGTGTTTGAATGTTGATTATGTGCCTTTCCTAATTATTTATGATCATTTCTCAAAATCATGAATAGAGAAGATGACAGAAGATTGATCACCTTGGCTCTTGTCCCTACGCGATGCAGTATTAGGAACACAAACGAGCGAGGTAGTGAGGCTTGTTTTGCTTAAAGTCTCGAAAGAAGTCCTAGCCGCCAAGGTGAAGAGGCGAAGGGAAGTTGAGGGTCACTTCATGCTTGCTACCCTTTTGAAATCGCAACCGGAACTGCTGAGTGGTTTGTAAGCGACCCAAACATAGACAGGAAGTGGGTTAATTTAAAGGGATTAAATCCTATTTTATGTAACCAGTTAGTTTAAATATCATCTAAGTGGGTTTATTGGAAGGTTTTTGCCTTGTTGAAGAATAGGAAATTTAGAGAGGAGTCCAGATCCTATGAAGTTGTCAAACAACTATACCTATAGAGTTTTCTGTACTATGTAAATAACCTATTTCTTGGATTTTGATGAAGTTGTGTTTTCTGTACTATGTAAAGAAGAAGATAAACATTAGTAGCAATTGATTTCCAACTTCTTGTTCCTGTCGTTTTTAGTTGCAGCCAAACAAATTGCAAGCAAAACTTTCTTCTGACAAAGTGCTTGATTAGCTCAGTTGCTGTTTTTTTTAGGTTTCTTCCTTTTCTCAACTGTGTGTTGCCATCTGCTCTGCTATACATGCATTTTTCTGATTTCCATTTGGATTAAAATATTTATCTGCTACATTTTAAACAATTCAGAACTTATGGTATTTTTGTTGGTCGGAAAAAGGGCTAAGCCCTACTCCAAGAGAGGAGTTCTTTATCCAAAACAGCCTGAAGTCCATCATGTCCTATGCCCACGAGGTGTTTCCACCCCTTCGGCATCATCCTTTACAAACTGCGCCACACACTCAGGAGACCAACTGGAAAGGAAAATGCAAACTTAGCTAACGCATCCGCTAGGCGGTTAGCTTTCCAGAACACGTGACGGAACTGAACGTCCCAATCTCTACTACGGAAGCCTTGGCAAATGATCGCCAGGCTAGAACACGGATGTGTCAGCATCACCAACTTTAAAACTAGGTTGAGGGCTATTCTACTTCGCATATCACCTTCCTGAAACCATTGTTCCACGCTAGCTCAAGCCCCTTTGCGATGCCCCAAAGCTCTGCAGCCACCACTCGGCAATTCCCAATGTTGTAGACGAACCCCGTCATCCACTCCCCCTTCTCATTCCGGATGGCTCCTCCTGCCGTTGCAGCCCCATCAGTTTTAACCGCCTCGTCAGAATTCAATTTGACCCATCCCCCTTCCGGCGGTCTTCAGCTTACAGCCATGGGTGTTCTTTCCTTCGTCTCCTTCGTCCCTAGCAGGTGCGCCTTCGCAGCAGAGCACTCTTCGAGGATTTTCCAGCAGCTCTCCGGTGTGATCGTCTGGGTTGTATCACCTTTGAACACCATCTCATTCCTTCTGTTCCAAATTTTCCAGAGCACCACGGCAAAGAAATCTCTCCAGTGCATTCCCTTCGGACCAGCCGTGACCGAGGAAATGTTCCTTCTGACCCACGCAGCGAACGGGGGAGAAGAATTCTTCCTCCCATTCTGCGCCTTCAACCTACAACCAAAACATCTTCACAACTACACAGTCCCGGAAAAGATGTATAAAGAATTTGCTAATGTTATGGCAAATGGGGCACAAGCCAGAATTACCTATGTGTCTTCGCACTCTTTCCGAATTTGAAAGGATTCCAACTTATGGTGATTATTAGATAGCTTTCAATCTGCTATATTTTTCTGCTATATTTAAAACATGCTGCTAATATTTTGGTTGAAGCAATCTGCTTTATTTAAAACTTGCAATGAGCTGCTTTCAATTTGAATTCAAAATCCATAAACATTCAGAAGTTGTAAAAATTCAGAATCTGGACAGGTTTATGCTATATGCTAAGTTATATTTATAATTTCAATCAATACAAATGTTTGCTTATGCTTATATTATTCAGTGACTCCAAAAAGAGATACACATTCCAACTGGTGTATTTTTCAATTAAGAAAAGAAGTGGAGACTACTGAAGTCCGTTGGGACTCGGGATCGGGGGTCGTGTGCACACGTGCGCCCAAGCGCTAATAGCCTAGCACACAAGCCGAGCGGGGTTCCATCCTAAAACCAATTGGCAATAGGAGGAGTAACCCACTAGCTTATATACTATGGCTTCTTTGTTTGTATAATCAATGTGGGACTCTTTGTCTCCTCACATTCTCAACACGCCCCCGCAAGTGCAACTAGGGTCGTCTTTCACCTATAGTTGAAACTTGGACAACGGGTCTATCATCTCATTCTCTTTTTAGCTAGCCCCCGCAAGTGCAACTAGGGTCGTCTTTCACCTATAGTTGAAACTTGGACAACGGGTCTAGCATCTCATTCTCTTTTTAGCTAGCCCAGGATCGAGAGTCGGGCCGTTTGGCTTTTCCGCTCTGATACCATACTGAAGTCCGTTGGGACTCGGGATCGGGGGTCGTGTGCACACGTGCGCCCAAGCGCTAATAGCCTAGCACACAAGCCGAGCGGGGTTCCATCCTAAAACCAATTGGCAATAGGAGGAGTAACCCACTAGCTTATATACTATGACTTCTTTGTTTGTATAATCAATGTGGGACTCTTTGTCTCCTCACATTCTCAACAGAGACACATTTAGCTCGACTTTTTTACACAGTGATGATTGATTGAATCTGAATTTGAACTAAACTAGCTGCAGTGTCTCCAGCTTTAGAAATCTGAATTTTAAACTCAACTTGCTGCGGTAGATTCCAATTTTGTTTACACACTTGTGTTTGCTGCAGTATATTTTTTGCAATCTGCTATATTTAAAACTTCAGAGGCTGTAAAATAGAAAACTGTAAAAAAAAAAAACAGAAGCTGTAAAATAGAAATTTGGTTGAAATATGAAAAAAAAAACATATTTTTATGAATAGAAATCTGTTTTTACAGAAACCTGAAATAAGTTGTAAAATAGAAATCAACAGAAGCTGTAAAATAGAAATTTGGTTGAAATATGGAAAAAAAAAACAGATTTTTCTGAATAGAAATCTGTTTTTACAGAAACCTGAAATAAGTTGTAAAATAGAAATCTGAAAAAACAGATTTTTATGAATAGAAATTACAGAAATCTGAAATAGGCTGTAAAATAGAAATCTGAAAAAACAGATTTTTATGAATAGAAATTGCAGAAATCCAAAATAAGCTGTAAAATAGAAATCTGAAAAAATAGATTTTAACATAAATCTAAAAACTGAATTATACTAATATTTTATTTAATCCTATTACCTCAAATGGTAGAGCAATGTGCTTAAACACAAAGATGCGGATTCAAATCTCGCAGATACTACTATAATAATCAACAAAAAAAAACTACAAATATTTCATTAAACATCGGCTACAAACCAATGTTAATCAAAATATATAACTGATACTATAAAATAACAAAGTCATCAGGTTTTGATCGCTCTTATATAGTTTTGAGTTTTAACATCACCCACATCAACGTCGATTTTTTTAGGACATGAGTTATTACCCAATGTTAAATTACACTTATGTAGTAGAATATATGCAAGATAGCCTCTACACTACACTTGTTGATGGAGATAAACTCTCTATACTTGTGGATTTCACTTTAGATCTCATAGCGTCGGTAAAAAAAATAACTTTATGTAAAAATTGGTTACATCTTAACCATTCAATTCTAAATAAGTGGTTTACATTTAAATTAGTTTAGCCAATTTTTAAATTTATTTTTTAGGATTAATAAATTTCTATAGGTATCCTATCAACTCCACCGGATCCTTAATTACCGTGTAACAGGAATACTCCTTTTCAATAATTATGTGTTTAAAAATCTGTAGTAGCTTTTAGCTATTAATTAATCTAAATAGTTCCTTTTAGTGTGAAGTCTATTCGTAGTTGTCAACCACAAACTATGAACACTAGAGCTCCTCTAACATCTAGACAACCAAAAGTGGACAACATGCTTCATAAGGTAATTTTGCTATCCTGAAAGGACACATATATGTCAAGGCATTTTGCTTGATTTTGTGAAGAATATTATGTGGATTATGATTTTCTCCTCTGTTGTATGCTATTTGTAATGCTTCAGTTGCACCATGATATTTTTTAATGCTAAAATCACAAATAAAGTTGCTTAAATCTCTGTTGTATGCTATTTTGTAATGCTTCAGTTACACCATGATATTTTTTAATGCTTCAATTACAACTTACTATAGATAAAATTCACAAATAAAGTTGCTTAAGTGCAAACTCTATTCTGCTTGTTTTGTGTTGATTTAGAGGCTTGGTTTTATGTGTAAAGGCCGAATATATTCTATATACAGTATTATTTTACTATAATTTTAATTAAGTGTATATTGTTTATAAAAGTCGGAGAAAACTCGTCATCGAGCACCAAGTTTCGATTTTAAAATCCTTCCGGCATCGTTTTAGAATTTTGATTTTGACGGAATTTGATTCCGCTTTCGAGCTCCGAGTTTGATAAAAAATTAATTTAATTTCGATTATCTTGAAATTGATTAGAAAATTCAATTTAAATTAGGGGCCTTTACAAAATTATCCATAAAAATTGGCTAAATTAGAGGAATATCCATATATTTGAAAATTTTACAAAAGTGTCCATCCCCCTTGCCCCCCTTTGCCCCCCCTCGCTGGACCATTGACCGGTCAACATCCGGTCAACGTTGACCGATCAACGTTGACCAAGTCTTTCAGTTTTTTTTTTTTCTGTTTTTTTTTTAAAAAAAAAAAAATTTCATGTCAGCACTTTCAGATATGCAACTATAACCCGATGTTATGCAAATAGAATATTATGATATGCAAATATAATACTATGTTATGCAAGCTTAAAAAAACCTTATGAGAAGAATATGCAAATCCATATGTATTTTAAAATTGCATTAATATATCTTATTTTCACATAAGCACATCGCTCTACCATTTATTGACATAAGAGGCTTTAAAATTCCATTAATGTCAAACCCGATGTTGCTAACACCAACATTTCTGGCACCGTTGACACTGACATTGTTGACATTGCTGACACTGTCACCACTAACATTGCGAACACCACCAACATTTTCCGTATTAGCGTTTACGTTAATGTCAGCTGACGCTGATATCGGAGATGTTGACGCTGCTGACGCTGACATCGGATATGTCGGCTGACGCTGACATCGGAGATGATGCTGCTGACGCTGACATCGGAGATGTCGGCTGACGCCGACATCGATGTTGCGAACACTGTTGACGCCGACGTCGAATATGCTTTTTTTTTGTGCCAACGCTTCTTTTTTTCGTGTAAGCACTAATATTGTTGACACTGCTGACACTGTCACCATTAACATTGCAAACACCACTAACATCTCCGATGTCGGCTGACGCCGACATCGGAGATGCTGACGCTGCTGCCATTAATACTGATCAGTATAAAAGAAAGAACAATTGTGCTACTATTATGTAGTACCTATGCAAACCTCGGATGCTGCTGACAAGTATTAGTTGAGTTCAATCTAAGGTGTTGGTTGAATGACTTCTAATGTAAAATGCAGTGAGATGTTGTGTTAGTAGCTTGTAATGATTATGCATAACCAAAATCTAATTTTGATGTCAGAATGAATTGAATTACTGTAAAAATCTATTACACTGCTGACGTTTGATATAATAAAGTAAAATTTGTGCCTTCGGCACAAATTTAGATTGAAATTTATGAAGTTACTACTCTTTGTATTGAAACTAAAAAGAAATTAATAGTGATCAGTATAAAAGAAATACCAGTTGTGCTACTATTATGTAGTACATATGCAAACCTCGGATGCTGCTGACAAGTAATAGTTCAGCTCAATATAAGGTGTTGGTTGATTGACTTCTAATGTAAAATGCAGTGAGATGTTGTGTTATTAGCTTGTAATGATTATGCACAACCAAAATCTGATTTTGATTTCAGAATGAATTGAATTACTATAAAAATCTATTACACTACTGACGTTTCATGTAATGAAGTAAAATTTGTGCATTCGGCACAAATTTAAATTGAAATTTATGAAGTTAATACTCTTTGTATTGAAACTTAAAAGAAATTAATAGTGATCAGTATAAAAGAAATACCAGTTGTGCTACTATTATGTAGTACATATGCAAACCTCGGATGCTGCTGACAAGTATTAGTTGAGCTCAATATAAGGTGTTGGTTGAATGGCTTCTAATGTAAAATGCAGTGAGATGTTGTGTTAGTAGCTTGTAATGATTATGCACAACCAAAATCTGATTTTGATTTCAGAATGAATTGAATTATTATAAAAATCTGTTACACTGCTGACGTTTGATATAATGAAGTAAAATTTGTGCCTTCGGCACAAATTTAGATTGAAATTTATGAAGTTACTACTCTTTGTATTGAAACTAAAAAGAAATTAATATTGATCAGTATAAAAGAAATACCAGTTGTGCTACTATTATGTAGTACATATGCAAACCTCGGATGTTGATGACAAGTATTAGTTGAGCTCAATATAAGGTGTTGGTTGAATGACTTCTAATGTAAAATGCAGTGAGATGTTGTGTTAGTAGCTTGTAATGATTATGCACAACCAAAATCTCATTTTGATTTCAGAATGGATTGAATTACTGTAAAAATCTGTTACACTGCTGACGTTTGATATAATGAAGTAAAATTTGTACCTTCGGCACAAATTTAGATTGAAATTTAAGAAATTACTACTCTTTGTATTGAAACTAAAAATAAATTAGTAGTGATAAATCTAAAAGAAAGAATAGTTGTGCTACTACTAATTAATACTTATCCAAAAATCTGGTGCTGTTGACAAGTGATAGTTGAGCTCGGTCTAATGTGTTGGTTGAATGGCTTCTAATGCTGAAATTTAGTGAGATATTGTGTTACTAGCTTTTAATGATTATGCACAACCAAACTCTGATTTTTGATTTTAGAATGAATTGAATTAATGTAAAAATCTGTTATAGTGCTGACATTTGATGTAATTAAGTAAAATTTGTGCCTTCGGAACAAATTTAGATTGAAATTTATGAAGTTACTACTCTTTGTACTGAAACTAAAAAGAAATTTATAGTGATCAGTATAAAAGAAATAACAGTTGTGCTACTATTATGTAGTACCTTGCAAACCTCGGATGCTGATGACAAGTATTAGTTGAGCTCAATATAAGGTGTTGGTTGAATGACTTCTAATGTAAAATGCAGTGAGATGTTGTGTTAGTAGCTTGTAATGATTATGTACAACCAAAATCTGATTTTGATTTCAGAATGAATTGAATTACTTTAAAAATCTGTTACACTGCTGACGTTTTATATAATGAAGTAAAATTTGTGCCTTCGGCACAAATTTAGATTGAAATTTGTGAAGTTACAACTCTTTGTATTGAAACTAAAAATAAATTAGTAGTGATAAGTCTAAAAGAAAGAATAGTTGTACTACTACTAATTAATACTTATGCAAAAATCTGGTGCTGTTGACAAGTGATTGTTAAGCTCGGTCTAATGTGTTGGTTGAATGTCTTTTAATGCTAAAATGCAGTGAGATATTGTGTTAATAGCTTGTAGTGATTATGCACAACCAAAATCTGATTTTTGATTTTAGAATGAATTGAATTATTGTAAAAATCTGTTACAGTGCTGACATTTGATGTAATTAAGTAAAATTTGTGTCTTCGGCACAAATTTAGATTCAAATTTATGAAGTTACTACTCTTTGTATTGAAACTAAAAAGAAATTAATAGTGATCAGTATAAAAGAGATATCAGTTGTGCTACTATTATGTAGTACCTATGCAAACCTCGGATGTTGATGACAAATATTACTTGAGCTCAATATAAGGTGTTGGTTGAACGACTTCTAATGTAAAATGCAGTGAGATATTGTGTTAGTAACTTGTAATGATTATGCATAACTAAAATCTCATTTTGATTTCAGAATGAATTGAATTACTGTAAAAATCTGTTACACTGCTGACGTTTGATATAATGAATTAAAATTTGTGCCTTCGGCACAAATTTAGATTGGAATTTATGAAGTTACTACTATTTGTATTGAAACTAAAAATAAATTAGTAGTGATAAGTCTAAAATAAAGAATAGTTGTGCTACTACTAATTCATACTTATGCAAAAATCTGATGCTGTTGACAAGTGATTGTTGAGCTCGGTCTAATGTGTTGGTTGAATGACTTCTAATGCTAAAATGCAGTGAGATATTGTGTTACTAGCTTGTAATGATTATGCATAACCAAAATCTGATTTTTTATTTTAGAATGAATTGAATTAATGTAAAAATCTTTTATAGTGCTGACATTTGATGTAATTAAGTAAAATTTGTGCCTTTGGCACAAATTTAGATTGAAATTTATGAAGTTACTACTCTTTGTATTGAAACTAAAAAGAAATTGATAGTGATCGGTGTAATAGAAAGAACAGTTGTGCTATTATTATGTAGTACTTAAGCTAAATGTCAACATATAATAAAAGATAAAGTTTACAAATAAGATTGTTCCCAAAATTGATATCATATTAGATGAGATGAGAATATCAAATTTTGTAAATTACTAGAATTATTATAAATTTTAGCCTATGCGGGATTCGAACCCACGTATTTGCGCATAAGCACATCACTCTACCTTTGAGCTAAAATGCTTTTAATTATATTATAACATAACATTCAAATAAACAAATAAGAGTTATGTTCACGCCACAACCAAAAAAGGAGAAAAAAAAAGTTGGAACTCCTAATAAATAGTACACATTTTTGCACAAAAAGAGGTCATGTTAGCACACAATTAGAAATAAAAAAAACTTATACATCAACGTGAATAACATGTGAACAATAAATGTCAAATCAATATAAAACATAGCATAACTAGCAAGAGAATTCATAATTCATAGGGAGAATGGGATAAATCTAGCATAACTAGCAAATCGGATCACAAAACCTTGCTATGTTCTCAGATAACCAAAAAAAGAAAAAAGAAAATAGAGAAATTTAATTAAAAAAAAAAGTGAAAATAAAGAAGTTTATGTTGTGCAAATATAAGTTACTGTTATGCAAATATAACTCCATGATATGCATATATAACAATCTGTTATGCAAAATATAACAATCTGTTATGCAAAATATAACAATCTGTTATGCAAATTTAAACTGCTGACACCGGATGTCAGCAAGATTGTTATTCCCTCTTAATTTTAAGCAAATAATGTGAAAAGAAATAGTAAAAGATAAAGTTTTTGCCCATCAACGGCTAAATGTCAACATTTAAGCTAAATGTCAACATTGAAGCTAAATGTCAACATTGAAGTTACAGCAGATACAACAACAGAAAATGAAATTCAGAAGCTACAGCAGCCCCTAAAAGAGACCCAAAATCAGCAGATACAACAACAGAAAGTGAAATAGAGAGCACCATGGCCTGCACTGATGTCTGAGAGTAGAAGCATATTAATTCTAAGAAGAAAACTTTTACCTTGGAATATCGCGCAGCCATGTTAAATCTCCCAATTTCAGAGAATAGATCAACAACTCTGAGATGACCTCTGATACATAAAGTCAAGTTAGCCAATTGACAATGCACTTGATATCAAACTCTGAAATCTGAATTACCAACAAATATGAAAAAGAGCTTCACATAACATTTTTTTTTAATAAAAAAAATTGCATAGCTGAACAATTAGTATAAGTGTATAATACGAAGGCCTCAACTGATGGCAACATAAAATGAAAGACTTACGTGTAGGAGAGATCTTCTTATAGCTGTTTGCAGCATCCACATAAGCGCCTACAGCCTCATGCTTGCTACCAGTCTAAAATTTCCGAGCTATTAGCAAATAGAAATATTAGATTTGTAAATATAAAATATTAGATTTGTAAATATTAGTGCTACAATGCACTGAGATGTTGTGCTGATAGATTTTAATGATTATGGACATGAAATCCTTGCTTTCTCTCCAATAATGAATTGAAATTTTGTAACAATATGTTACTCTGCTAACATCTTACCTTAAAAATAATAATTACTGTCAACGGTGCGAATTTAGACCCAATCTAATAAAGTTACTGCTCTTTAAAACAAAAATAAAAAGAATTTAAAAGCGATTAACATAAAAAAAAAGTAGGTATGCTACTAAAACCTGTAGCACTTATGCAAAACTTTGATGCTGCTGACATATATACACTGCACTACACCTAAGGTATTATATTTGTGAATTTTAATGCTAAGATGCACTGAGATGGTGTGCTTATAAGTTCTCATGTTTATGGACATCAAAGCCTTACTTTGTCTCTAATAATGAATTAAATTAGTATAAGGATCTGTTACTCTGTTGACATTTTAATTTAAAATTAATAATTAGTGCCAAAAGCCAAAAATTTAGATCCAATTTAATAAAGTTACTGCTGTTTAAAACCAATATTAAAAGAAATTAAAACGGATCAATCTAGAACCTATGTCACTTATGCAAAAAATTGATGATGTTGACATATAGAGATTACGTTAAATCTAAGATATTGGGTTTGTGAAATTTGATGCTAAAATGCAGTGAATATTTTTGCTACTAAATTGATATGAGTATACACATCCAAAATATGCATAGGGTGATGTGCAACTAACTTAAATTAATTTTGTACAAGTGTAAAATTATGATATGCAACTACATTTTACTGATATGCAACCCCATATGACTGATATGCAAAATTAAGATTATTATATGCATAAGTTGATGCTCATGACATATAGAGACTTAGCTAAATCTAACATATTAAGTTACTAATTTTTAATGCTTAAATGCAAGGTAATGTCCTAAAAGATTGTAATGATGATACACATCAAAAGTTTCCTTTCCCACCTTTAAATGGATTGAATTAATATAACAATAAGCTACTCTGCTGACATGTGATATATATAACGACTCCACCACATCTAAGGTATTAGATATGTGAATTTTAATGCTAAAATGCACTGAGATGGTGTGTGTCTCTTGTCATTAATTTAAGCCAAATCTATAGTAGACCAGAAGGACAAAACTTATGAAGCTGAATTGGCAAAAAATGCTAGTGAGCTAGAACGACTACGAAGCCTAGTTAAGGAACGGGAAGAAGGTAATGAATCAACAATTGCAGTTACAATTTGTCCAAAGATTTCATGTTCCTGTGACTACAAAGAACCAAATTTCACAAATCATGTAGAAAGGACATACCTTCAATTAGTAGGGCCAAGTCCAAAATGACCAATTACTTCTATTATACCACCTGCACACCTCTCTTTTGCGTGGAGTATCTTCGGATTGTCCTTCGCATTTTTAGCATGCCACTGCAGCAGTTCTTCTTGGGCATTGCTAACCTACATAAAACACCCACAATGTTATCAAACAACTGCACATTTTGCACTTCTAACCCAACTGAATTTGGAGAAGAGTTCACCACTGACCATGACACCATAAACGTCCGGAATGCTAAAAAGCTCAGCATCGTTGCTAGAGTCACCACAAGCTAGGGTGTTTTTCGGCAACTTTCCTTCTGACTTCAATTTGTTAAGCAAATAAGCCAAAGCTTGCCCTTTTCCAGCACCTTTAGCTAGTATGTCCAAGTCAATCGCTCCACTATATATGATTTTAACATCCAGCTGCGTCAGATTGATATTACCGAGTTCAGCCACAACAGATCTTATTCACATCTGATAATAATCGAAAATAAATACACAGAACACTCTGAAAGCATTACCCCACGCTGTTGAAGCCGCTCATTCAGAACCTTCATAACCTCTTCTGCCTTCTCCTTCTTAACATAGAAGCTAACCTTATGTGGTCGTTGTTCTGATTCTACCTGCGTTGACACACAAACAAATTTATAATAGCTGAAAGAGATAAGTCCATCGACTTCAGATTCGACCAAATCTCTAAATTCATATCTAAATATGCATATTCGAGCACAAAAAGAGAACATGTCAGCACAATTAAAAACCATGTCAGTACGACAACTCATCTGGGTCTGAAGGGGTTTGTTCCGGTAACCACCAGCTGCAGGCAAGATGACTGCATAGATCCATACAATCGTTACGCATATAAACACTAGAAACCGCTCAAAAATGGGCATGTCCCGTACTGGTCTGATGTGTTTCAGATACTGCAAAGGAGTTGTAGAAACACAACAGATGATGAGATAGTAAGCTTATAAGATCAAAGGAATAAAAAAAAGGAAACCCAAATGGACGCTGCACCGCAGTTATACTCACTTGAGAAAACCCAATGACAAGTAACAGCATTGGAATCCCGATTTCTATGCAATTCCCTAACTGAAGAAAAAAACCACATTCAACTAATTCTGTTAGGGTGAGTTGAAAATTAGAATCCGATCATTAACTGTTTATGCAAAAAGAATTAAAAAAATCTGTAAAAAAATTACAGAATTCTAGGAGTAGGCATGCCATTAATGCCAGCACATCATCCTATCTAATGAACAATTATTCCATTTCAACACACATTATTCCTCATGAGCTCATTTTGGGAGTTCCATATCAGAAATTAGCACATCACATTATTTCTTATCGGCTCCCTGTAATAAATCATGACATCACACTGAATGGACCCGATGTTAATCAGAATGATAATATAAAACTATAAACAGTAAAAAAAAATGCTGCTATTTGAAGAGATTTTTCAAAACAATGCCATGGCTAATATATAAAAGAAGAAGAAATCACCAAATTTTCAAGTCTAACGTCCTTTGGAAGTAAAAGGTAAAAAAAAAATAGAAGAAAATATTAGGAGCTTACCAGTAGCATTCTGACTCAAGGAAGACATATCTGGAGGAAGGCATTTGCTAATGCCCATATCAGAAAGTTTTGCACATAAGGTCATTCCATTGGCTATCAGAACATTTTGAGGTTTAACATCTCGATGGATTATGCCCAATTCGTGCAAATGAACTAGCCCATACACCATGTCCCTAAGTTCAAAAGAAAAATCATAAATCATAATCAAATAAAGCCTTTCGTAACCAAATAAGTACCAATTCTATAACTGACACTAGATCAGAAACAGAGTTCAAAATATTTGAACATTCCAATCTGTGCCTTACTACAGAATTCACGTGCATTGGGAGGCTGCTGACATAAATGAATTCACAGGTTTGAGAGTAGCAAAATAATTAATCTGAAAACAAAACATGCAACAAACATCATTTACTGATCTGTACGTTTATCCCTCTCTTTATTAGTGCTGACACGAATGATTCAACGAAATTAAGAACAAGACATGGGAGGCTGCTGACATAAATGCAGCCACAAGACAAAATTAAGAACAAGAGGTTTAAGGTGACTTTAGGAGATGATGGAGATCTGTAGACAATTTGACAGATTGGAGAACAACTACAATTACATACTAGGTTTGCAAGTAATCTTATCATCAACTGCAAGGATGTTCAACGCCATGATGAATGTTATGATCATGCTGATTTTGGATAGCAAGGTTCACATTCTAGAGAACACTCACAGGCCTAAACTCTATACGAAGAACAAGAACTTCAAATTCAGTTAAAAAGAAACACATACCCCACAATCAAGTTGTCCAGCTCTTTGTGGCAGGTCCCCTTTACTCGGAACACTCTGAACAAAAGAAACCACTCAGGCATGCATCAGCCAATTCCCAAGAACTGCTCCTAAATACTCGTAGCGGTAATATCTCAATTGCGATGATGTTCAACGCCATGATGAATGTTATGATCATCCCAAATCAAAAAAGCCAAGCAATACCATATACACTGATAATGTAAGCAATGAAATCAATTAAAAACCAAATTCAGGTCTAAATATGTCAGCATTGAAGATGTCAGCGGCTTCTTTTACATCTTTTCAATTAAAAACCAAATTCAGGTCTAAATATGTAGACTTCAGATTCGAGCAAAGGCCTATATTCAGATCCCTAAATTCATATTTGAGCAAATTGCAAGTCCATCGACTTCAGATTCGAGAAAATCCCTAAATTCAGACCTAAATATGCAGATTCGAGCACAAAAAGAGAACATGTCAGCATGATATTGATTTCACAGATGTCAGCATTGATATTGATTTCACAGATACGTAGATGTGCAATTTCATAGAAAAATTGTGTGATTTCACAATAAAATCTACGAATTAATATATTCATGAGTGCATTAAAATCACTGGAAATTAAGACAGATTTTTTGATCAGTTTGTTCCCAATTTCATAGACCACTTCCAAGGTTTACAAATGAAAGAAGATGCAAACTAAACACATGACTAAATCTGGCCACAGTTAACTCTCCCCTCTTGAAGGACGAGGAGTACAAATCAAACAAACTTGTTCTCCGAACAAAATCTGACCACAATTCAAGGCATAAAGCATCATAAACGAAGAAACTTTTGTTGAACAAACATATCTTAAGGACTTACATATCAAAGAAAGTCTGAATCCGGGCATCAAAACTCTGATCAGAGAGCTGTTCCCAGAACTCTCTGAGCTGCTCCTTGCTTATCATCCCCGTCACTATCCCTCTCCTCCGCGCCAGCGCGTCGTACATCTCTCCGGCGAACTCTTTCTCGCTCATCCCAATGCACTGTCCGAACCGGGACCTTGGGAGCAGCCCGTCGACGGCCAGCTGCTCGAACTAGTTTTCAGATGTCATCCAACGGTGCCAGCGAACTCCCTAATTCAGACGAAACCGGGAGTGTTCCGCATTGAGACACACGAAACCCCGATTAATCGCAAAATTGGGGCAAAAATAGGAAGCAGGTATATGAATCGAAATCGGAAATCGCAAGCAAAGAATTGTAGATAGAAGGACGAATTGGAGACAGAAAAGGCAGTGATCGGTGAAATCAAACCTTGGCGGAGATGAGGAGGTCGGCGACTGATTTTGCTCTAACCAGGTAGGCCGCTCGTCCTCGCTTCAGTTCGAGGTAGGCCGCTCCTCCTCCACTGTATCCCGCCGATGATGGCTGCGGTGGCCTGAACGATTCGAGAGAGGGAGAATCAACGGAAGAAGGCGGCGACGACGATGAGGCAACGGTGGCGAGATCTCTGTATCGTCTTCCTCCTTCATCAACTTCAGGGGAGCTGTCTCTCTCTTTCATTCGGCACAAATTTTCTCTTTAAATTATCTAGTGTCGGGATTGGGATCGAGCGTCGGAATTTCAATTGAGCGTCGGAATTTCAATTGGTATTGTTGGGGATCATTCTTAAATTGTGTTACCTTTCCTTTTTCTTTACTCTCTCTCATCTGAGACTTCCGTTGAGGGAGATTCCCTCTACCCTTGCACCCTACAGCTAGCCATTTGTTGTTTTGTGCCCATCTCATAAATCCCCTCTGCCTCACCCTCACTCTCACACTGCCTTCCACCAAAACAAACCCACCAAAACACTCAGTGGAACAGTCCTCCCTCTCTCACTGTTTCATCCCTGAACAAACCAGAAAACCCAGCGATTCTCTGATTCCGAGAGCAGTCGCAACAGCCACCGGGTCATCTTCTTCCTCTCTTCCTCGCCGAGCGCCTGTTCTTCGTTCGAAGAGCAGCCAAGCTTCAGTGACTCCTCCTCCACCGTTCCCAAACAGCCTCTTCCTCCTCCTTCGTGTCCGAGCAACAGCAGAAGCTCCCCGTAGACCGAGAACGAGCCTAGTCCGCCCAGAAGCACGCCGGAGGCTCCGCTGCGCCGCCCTCGCTCCTCGCTTCCCCTGTTGTTCCGATTAGAGTCCGGTAAGGTTGTTCCTCCCCCTTCCGCTCTAAACCACAATAGAATCGCACCTTTTGATCTCTATTCTCGATCCAGGCAAAGCTCGCTTGGATTTCGCCTCCGACGAAGCTCAATCGACTTCCATGGACGTTTTCCGGCGAAGGATTCAACCTCGGTAATCTCTCTATTTCTCCCTCTCCTTCACTCGCGTTTTGCTACTTTTGTCCTGTGTGTGGTCGGAATCTTGTGTCGGACCTCTGGGTGAAGTTGCGTCGGAAAAGGCCGCCGGTAGGCCGAGCGTCTTCTTCTTTTCCTTCCGTTCTCCGTCGTCGTTGCGGAGCTGTGTCTTGAAGGAGAGGCAGACCCCTCTTCTTTCTTTCTTTTGGTTCTGGGCCTATTTTCTGGACCTCTGCCTCTCGGATCCGGGTCTGGACTTGCTTTGTTCCCTTTTCTTCCGGGTTAAGAGAATCGGGTCGGGTCCTTCTTCAGTTTTGGATCTCTGTGTCCGGGTATGGGCTGGCCTCTGGGCTTGGATTCGGGTTCCCTTCTGGGTGTTGGGCTACTGGGTTTTGTTTATAAATGGTTATTGTTAATTGTTGTGTCATTTTGTTATATAAATATGATAATGTGTGTTAGTTGTTATATCCTTATATTATCCGGTTATTTCTTTGGGAAATATTATATTTCTTGAATTTTATATATTATAAAAGTATTTGGAAAATAACATTATTTGGAATATTTATTTAGTGATGTTTTAATTTGTGATTTTGGGAGATTTGAAATGAAACATGGGTTTTGATTTATAAATATGGTTGTGAAAATAGAATTATTTTGTGACTAAATGTCGGACTTGATTCTATAATGATTTCGAAATAATAAACATGCCGGAATTATTTAATTGTATAAATTTACAAGTTGATTAAAGATTTAATGTTTATAAATGGGTTTTGGCCAATTATGATTTGAGAAAATGTTTTGAATATGAGTTGACTTAACTTGATATTTAAGAGTTTGGAAAACTTTGGGAAATGAGTTTGGAAAATATGGTTTATATGCTTTTATCGATGGGGTTGATTGGAAGTAAATGATTTTGGTTGATGTTGATCATATCGGAAAGGTTTTGGAAAACAGTTTTACTATCGGTTGGTTTTGAGCATGTGGAGAACTTGGAGTTCGTGTGTATGAATGATGGACCGGTAGCTTATGGAAATGGCTTGATGATAGGTGTATATTGCTTTTGGATTGCTTTGGACTTGCATTTGGGCCCTTGCTTGTGTTATCTTGTTGTTCTGCATCTTCAGGTAAGTGTAGTTTTGTTGCATATTAAAGCATGCCATGTAGTATCATGCCATGATTGCATTGAGTTGAGCATGTGGTTACTATGTGTGTTTGAAACAGAACGGCCGTTATCTGTGATAGTCCTAGAGTCTTTTCTAGGGTCATAGGGTAGCCCAGCCTCCTCGGGTGCCCTGAGTCGATCGAGTCGATATGAGTATGATTTGATAGCCCAGCACCATCGGGCAAGAGATGTTATGATGTGATATGATGTGACGAGTTATGATGTTGAGCATGCTATGATTCCGTGGTCCGTGCACCACCACGATGAAATGGGTACCGTACTGGCTAGGTCCGCTCATTAAAAAGGGGGCGGAGTAGGAGAGGGATATGCCACTTGGCATTGTCTTGGGCCCTTTACAGCTTTATGCATATTATTATATTTGTCAAGCATGTTTATGTGATTTAAATCCTGTACTGCATTAGTCATCCTTTTATCTATGTATAGGCATGTTATATGGCCTCAGCGCGGTCAGAGGACCCGCAGGCGATTACCGGGCCTGACTTCGTGGATAGTATTAGGTACCGCTCCTTGTTTGCTCCTTGCTTCTGTGACGGGGAATCCTTTGGCGAATCAAAGAACCTGACTAATTCTCTAACGTGGTATAATTAGCAATCATCCACTTATGTTTTGGTTTGACCCGGCTCTGCCGTGGCGCTTTGTATCTTAATTTTGCTTCCGCCTTGCTTCCGTTTGAAATGAATTTCACGAGTTAGTCCCTAGGACAGGTGAAGGGTACCCAACGGCCCTACGATACCTTTAGGGTTTGAAACCCCTCTTTATTATTGACCTTAAAATTGAATTTGAAACCTCGACCCGTACCTGGATTGCAAGATCCGAACAAGGGGTTTCATCCCTTGAAATGTAACCCGAAAATCATAATTCTGGGCCGTTACATTATGAAATAAGACATCCCAACCGGTCTTTTTCAAAAAAACATTATACAACTGATTTGGGTCCTAAAATAAATAAATAAAAATCACTTTTGGTGATTTGAAGTGAACTAATCCTTGGATGGTTCTATTTTGTGCAGTTGCATGCATTTGTGGTATATGAGTCCATGGAGTTAGCTGAGAAAGTTGTATGTTGTTCGCTGTAAAAAATTGTGTTCGGTTCTAATTTGGCTTGCAACTTCATTTACTTTTTGTTCTAGCCACAATCCAGGTTCCATCCAATCTTACTTTGGTAAAGAACTCTTAACGCTATAATGATCAAGTAGCTTCGGTTGTTCTAATTGGAATAGCATTTTGATATTTCAGTCTCTTTACATGATTGTTTCTCACCAGATTCTCATAGCTGTAGATGCCAATATGCCTTTAGGTTTTAATTATGCTATTTCAGTCAGATGTCACGTGCGTAGCGCGTTTCAAATTCCTAGTAATATATAAATACATAGATATAATGCACATAACAAAAAAAAAAAAAAAAAAAAGAGATTAAACAAAAAAATGATTACAAAAACAAAACACAATTAAATGAGACTTAAAACTGATGGAAAAGGAGTATATCCACAAGTCACGGACCCAACCCGAGCAAATTAAGCAACATGCTCAACCCGTATACAATTTTGGAGATTGACATTTTCATTCAATTCCCGAAACAACAATTCAGAGCAGCGGTCAACAAGAAGTTTGCTTTCCCGAACAATATCAACACATGACTTATGTCTTTCTTCTGTTTGTAGCTTGCATAACCTCGGGTCAAGATTATTTAGGTCAATCGATTTTGTTCTTTTCAACTCTTCACATATCTCCCTTGCAGGAACCACATGATTCATCCAAAAATCCGATAGAGCAACCTTTATTTTCCCCCAATACTTTTTATCACGATGCACTCTAAACAAACTAGATCCGTTAAGAGTCCAAACATAAAAATCCATCCATTCCCTATTTGTTATCTTCTCCATTAACCCTTGTGCTTGTGGCATGTAATATAGCGGTATTCGCTTCCATGGTGCGACTTCACTGGACCTATCGTTACCTTGCTTGACACAAGGGCATTTAATCTCAAGAACACCTCCATTTTTCCAATCAAGAAGTCGATCCGGTGACGCAGCCAACCAATTGTTTTTATGATTCTCCTCATCATAGACCACAAACTTCGGTGGTTCCGGAACACAATGCCCAGTGAGGAACTCGTATCTCTTCAATGCTTCTTCTTCCTTGATATTGCCCCAACAAATAGCAAGGTTCGGCCGAAAGGTAACATCTAGTTCAAGCTTCTCTAACCAAAGTTGAACTCTCCTTTTAGGAAATAATCCAATGGCTTGGCCAAAGGTACTTGCTGTTAGCTTCTTACACCTTCGATCTTGCCAGTTCTTCAATGGATGTTGAAGGCGGGGATGCAGTAATACAGAATAGTCTGAATCCCTATATCCATGTACGTATCTTCGAATAACTTGGTACCACATTGAACTAAGCAAAGGGCTTCCATATGCTATAAAATGGAAAATATAAAAAGTGAGTGTTGAACTTAACATAAATCATTGGGAAAATTGCAGTAAATATCACTAACTTTCCAACCAACTGCACAAATGGGTTGCACTTATTGTAAAGTGGCATCTTAACATGTATGACATGAACCATATCATTAGGCAATTACATAGTTTTCAAATTTCAAAATACCAAAGAAGTGCAACCTTAAATTGGAGGATGAAATGTCCATCTTTTGTGTAAGGAAAAGTCTAGATATACACTCGGTGTAAACCCACAGCTTCCTCTTCCTTGCATCAACTCCATTTTCCCATTCAACCCATTCCTTACTTGATTATGTAGCCATTTTAATTCAGTGTGTTCCATCTTATCAAAAAGTATGTCATCCAGTTATTCTGGTTCAATTTTCTTGACTGATTTTTGAATGAGCTAATTTGGCTGTTGTTATTTATATTTATGACTGATTTTTGAATTAATTGGAAAGAGCATGTTGATCTAAGAACAAAGGGCAGGTATGGTTTGTACACGAAGGCTAAGTCTATGTTAACAAATTAAGGTAATTTTTTTAATTTAATCATTTTTAACAAAGATAATCTTGGACTCTGTAATGAATTTAAAAAGGGATGATGTGGTGCTTACTAAAGATGGAGCAACGCTTGATGGGCTTGAGAGCGCTGTGGAAGTACCTCTTCCTGTTGGAATTAGGTAGGAGGAAAATCTGAAAAGACATGATCATCAGCAAGTTAGCTTAATACACCAAATTGTACAGCAGAAGACATTCAACAGGCAAGCTATATACCTGAGAAACTGATCGGATGAAAAGGCAACACATCTCAGAGTTTGAAGAAATGTATTACATGTATTTCCTAGCAAAAACTGGAGTGATTAACATAACCATGTCAGAAGATTTCACAACTCAAACTCTCATCTAACTGCTGCAAAATCACACTAGCTCTAGTAATAAAGCATTGCAAATAAGCACCGCACACATCCAATCCAATATATAAGGGAATCAGACAATCCAAGTCCCACATCGAAACTTGCTCAAAACATAACAATAGGCAAGGCGTTGATGAAATCGGGGTCGAGCTCAAAACAAGTACGTTTTAAAAGCAGAATGAACAAGAGCCGGTAGATGGCGGATCCAGAAGTTTGTTTGGGGGGGCTAAATTTTTTTCGATAACAAAGACTTTACACAAGTACACAACCCATAAAAAATACATAAATCACAAAGGCACAAATTTATTTCTCACAAATCACAAACCTTAATTGAAATTCCCCCAAATTGATTCTCAAATCCACAAATTCTAATCTAAATTGATTCTCAATCAATCAATTTAACTTAAAAACAATAAAATTCAAAGGAAGAGGAAGAAAACTAACAAACCTATTTCTCACAAATCATAAAACCCTAATCAAAATTCCCCAAATTGATTCTCAAATCACAAATTGTAATCTAAATTGATTCTCAATCAATCAATTGAATTTAAAAACAATCAAATTCAAAGGAAGAGGAAGAAAACAAACAAACCTATTTCTCACAAATCATAAACCCTAATCGAAATTCTTCAAATTGATTCTCAAATCCATAAATTATAATCTAAAAAATCAAATTCTTCAAATTGATTCTCAATCAATCAATTGATCTTAAAAACAAACAAATTCAAAGGAAGAGGAAGAAAACTAACAAACCTATTCTCACAAATCATAAACCCTAATCGAAATTCCCCAAATTGATTCTCAAATCCACAAATTGTAATCCAAATTAATTCTCAATCAATCAATTGAACTTAAAAATAATCAAATTCAAAGGAAGAGGAAGAAAACTAAAAAACCTTGAAGTCTAGATCGATGCGGGAAGCGGGAGTGCTGCGTCGCCTGTAGAAGCCTTCGCAGACAGCAGGTTGCAGTGGTGCGCCGCCGGTATCAGGTCAGGGTCGGCCGGAGGAGGAGCTTTCAGCGGCGCCGGCGGCCTGCTCGGCTCGGCCGCTGGGGGTTTCGCCTTCGCCCTTCGCTGTGGGTGTGAAATGGGGTTTGGCCGTTTGCTCCGTCTCTGTGTTCCGTCAAGAAAAAAAAAATAAAAAATAAAAAGGGTTTTGATGTTAAAAAAATAATAATAATACAGGGAAAAGGAGTGAGGAGAGGGATTCAAATACTAGCGTCCTTATGACATCTCTGTGGACGGGGATGTAAAAATCAGGCCTTTCCATTTGTCTTTTTGGTGGATTGGAAAGTTAACGATGGATTACCCAAAATTATAATCCTGGGCTTGAGTGATCTTTCTGGGTTCAGGGCAGGAAAAATGATGATATGGAGTTTGTTTCGGTGGTGGTGGAGGGGGGATTACGTGCTGGGTTTGTTTTTTCCTGTCTTCCGACATCTATCTAGTGTGTCTCAATAATCTGTGGAGGGTTGGTAGTTGGTTGCCAACTTGCTTTCCATGGGAGTGGTAATGGCAAGAAAAAATCGACTCCAGATGTTGATACACTCACATACAAACTCTCTGGTGTTCTGGTGAACATCTCGAAGCTGTGCAACACTTGGCTCTACACCACTGTCATTGAGCTTAAGGCCATTTGGAAGAAAATTCGCTACGATTGGAGCTTTGCTGAGGGAGGTTTACATTACAGCTTATCCCGGTGGCAAGTAATTGGATCGAAATGAAGTTCGATCTTGAAGAAGACAAAGAGAGTGTGTGGGCAGGGCGTCCCCACAAGCTAGTGCTGCTCAAGCCGTGGAGTGTTGATTTCAACCCCAATACAGAACCTGTGTTTGTGATCGTTACTTGGGTTCGGTTCCCGTAATCATATATGCATTAAGCCATCACATAATCATCTTAGGTGATGATCTGAACCCCACTCGGAGGTATTTGTGCTTTTGGGGCTTAGTGAACCTAGTCATTGATCAGCTGCCGAGTATTAAAACTTACATGTTAAACTTAATTTTTGTCCACCCTGTCGTGATTCTCTACTGTCCAGATGATTTAGATTACGAAAGTTTCAGGAATAAAATTCTAACTACATGGCGGAAACATGTGAAGGTTATCAATTTTCGAGGTAATGGGTTATGCGAAGATTGCTATGTAATGAAATCTTGTACTAAACAGTTGGAAATTTTACTGTCTGTGTTCAGTGTAACCAAGCTAAGTTTTATAAAATGGCATGTTTACCATTTAAGATTGAAATCAATCTTTGATGTGCACACAGCCTTTGTAGAATTTGTAGATCGAATACATTTGATAAAATATTATATTAAGATAACAAATGACAGATATAAAGGCAATGAACAAACTCCCTCGGAAGAGCTTGAAAACACCTAAGCATCCTTGCTGATTGTATCCCCTTCGCGTTGAAGGTTTCGCAGTCAGCCCCGGAATCTATTCATGGTGTGAAGAATGATCCTTTTGTGATGGATTCTTGTTCAGCAAGCGCATTTCCCTGCCTTGCTGATGGAGGTTATGATCCTTATATTCACTCTTTTACCAACGTTCTCTCTCGGCAAACGAACGGCTATCTAGTTGGTTGTTGTAGGCTAAAGCTCTACTATGGAAACTCTATACATAACTTACGTGACAAAAGAATAGCATTTGAAGAAAGGAGATGGGGTTTAGGAAAATTTATTAATCAATTTTCCTATTATGATTATAAAAAAAAAAGGGATCATTTAATGACTAAAACTTGCAAATTATTAAAAAAATAATAAAAAGAGAAAGTACATGAACAATCCAAACTGATGAGTCTGTTGAAAGTCTCCTTGTTTTCAATATTAACGAATAAATTCAATAGAACAGTGTCCATTCTCTTCAAATCTAATAGGACATAAACTATGGGGTTAATGTGTCACCAGTTTTACCTTAACTCAAAACAAATAGTGACATGAAAGTTAGCTTTTGAAACTGTCGAGGTATAGGGAAAAAATTTTTGGACCGATATACACACTTTGTGTGTGAACGATTCAATCCAACTACTAGCTTTAGCGGAAACAAAATCTGATAAAATCCCCGGGGAAAACAACTGGAAGATAGCTGGTTTCAATAATGCAGTATGGTCACCTGCAGTGGGGAAGGCAGGAGGAATTGGGGTAATGTGGAAATCGTATCAAATGCCTCATGAATCCGTAACTCTAGAGTGCCATCTTCCCAGAATTATAGCACTCAAGTATTTAAATCTAAATGATGACTTCTCGGCTAGGATTTGGTTTGTTTATGCTTCTCCGGAACCTTGAGGAACAAAAGCGTTCTGGAATAAACTTACACAATTAATTTAAATGTGCTCACTCCCAAGCATTATCGAACTACAGTGCCATCTTCCCAGAATTATAGCACTCAAGTATTTAAATCTAAATGATGACTTCTCGGGTAGGATTTGGTTTGTTTATGCTCCTCCGGATCCTTGAGAAAAAGAAGCGTTCTGGAATAAACTTACACAATTAATTTAAATGTGCTCACTCCCAAGCATTATCGAACTACAGTGCCATCTTCCCAGAATTATAGCACTCAAGTATTTAAATCTAAATGATGACTTCTCGGGTAGGATTTGGTTTGTTTATGCTCCTCCGGATCCTTGAGAAAAAGAAGCGTTCTGGAATAAACTTACACAATTAATTCAAATGTGCTCACTCCCAAGCATTATCGTGGGGGATTTGAATGAGATCAATTGCTTCGACAATAAATCTGGGGTGCCCCAACAAATCCTTCCAAGTTTACCCAACTTGCTAGATTTAAGGATGACTGTTCATTAGTTGACATCCCCGCTTTCAAAAATCCCTTCACATGGAGAAAACGGGTTGAAGATCTTGGAAATATTAAAGAAAAATTGGATAGGGTGGTTGTTCAGTATCAAATCCTGCAATATCTTCCGGCCCTATGCACGAAAAATGGAGCCTTCTCGTCGTCAGATCACTGTCCGATTACAATCAATTAAAATAATCATAATGTCTACAAAGCTCCGCCTTTCAAGTTTGAAAATATTTGGACTCATCGGAAAGATTTCAAAAACGTTCTGAAGCAAGCTTAGAGGGCGACTTCTAGGGGATCAATGATGTTTCAACTAACTTTCAAAACGAAACTCTTGAAAAAGAAGGCTAAAGAGTGGAATAAAACCACATTTGGTAATATATTTTGACAACTACAAGAGGTGGAAAACCAGTTACTTCAAATCCAATCTAGAAACCTGAATACTCAAACCCCTTCCAATAGGGATCAACAAAAAGAAAAGAATTTGATTCTTAAAAACGAGAAACTACTTCTTTTTCAAAGCAAGTATTGGAACCAAAGATCTAAAACAAAACATATTAAATTAACCGATACAAACACTTCCTACTTCCATAAGGTTGCTTCTGGAAGGAGGAATAAAACATTATCCGATTCATTACTACAACTGATGAAACCCATGTCATGGGAGAAGACAATATATGACGCAAAATCAAGACAGACTTTGAAAGAAGATTTAAAAGTGACTCAATAAATTTCGAAAGACAGCTGGCTGCCTTAGAGCTTATCACTCCTTCAGTCACCAAGGAGGAAAATGATGCATTAATCCAAATCCCATCTAATGGTGAAATCAAGGCAGGTGTATTCAGTATAGGGGCAAATAAATCCCTGGGCCCGGATGGGATGACTGCGGAGTTTTATAAAACATACTGGAACATTGTAGGAGCAAGTATTATTCGGGCTGTAAAAGGATTCTTCTATTCTGGAAAGTTACTAAATCAGGTAAACAACACTTTCATCTCTGTACTACCAAAGTGTGACAACACATCAACAACTACACATTATAGAATTTATAGATCAATCAGTTTATGTACAACCATTTACAAAATCATCTCAAAATTTTTGGCAGAAAGACTGAAAATTAAAAATAATTAGAAAATTAATTCACCCCCTTCAGGGCGCATTCATCTCAGATAGGTCTATACAAGATAATGTACTTATAGCACATGAGATTTTCCATTCTTTCCGAACCAGGAGGGGCGCTGAAGGATGGGTGTCAATAAAACTAGATATGGAAAAAGTATATGATAGAGTTGATTAGAAATTCACTGAAGTGGTTCTTAGGAAGTTCGGATTTCATCAAAAATTTGTCCAACTAGTTATGGAGTGTGTTTCTACTGTGTCTTTCTCGGTCCTTGTCAATAATGGCCCAACGGAACTTTTCAAACAACCAGGGGCATCCGCCAGGGTGACCCTCTCTCTCATTTCCTTTTTATTTTGGGTGCGAAAGTCCTGGCCAAAAACCTATCCCATGCGTCGAGATTCGGAAAACACATTGGATTCAGGTATGGAAAAGATGGGCCTTGTATTCCCTTCCTATCCTTTGCTGACGACATTATCCTCCTCTCAAAAGGAAGTTTATCTGCTTGTCAAACTGCCAAATCTATCGTGGAGGACTACTGCTCCATTTCGGGACAAAAGGTTGATTCGCCAGCCAAGGAGGTGTTGTCCTTCTCTTGGTGGTCTGCTAGTATATGCGAAACCAACATTTGTTTTGGCAGGTCCCCATCTGGTGGAAAGACATAGCCGTACGCTTGATTAACTCTCAAATCGATTATTGGAGTAAAACAACCATGTTAGAGGCTAGTCTAGATGAGGAATTTCCTTTACTCACCCATAACTCCAACCCCCCGGAAAAGAAAAAGAACTGTAGTAAGATTTTGTGGCGCAAACCCCCATTGGGAACGCTTAAGCTTAATTTTGATGGATCAGTGCTAATAAATAATGAATGTACGGCGGGCGCCATAATCCGAGACTGGAATGGTCAACCAATACGGACCTGTTATCAAAAACATGGTAAACAAAATCCTCTCAAAGAGAAAGCACTTGCTCTTAAAATGGGAATCCATCACGTTATTCAACTCAATATTGAAAAAATCTACATCGAAGGCGATTCTAGTATAATCATTGACCACTTAAAAAGAAAATCTAAATGTTCTTTGGAAATTGAGCTAATTTTGTGAGATGTTAAACTTCTTCGATCGACTTTGAAAGAAGTTTTTTTCTTTCATGTGCCCCGTTTGGGCAATAGAGTGGCTGATAAGGTTGCACACATTTGTCACTCTGCCCGGGGAGTCGATATTCACAACGATTTTAGTCTTTTAAACCTCATCCGCAAGGATGCTACCGGATAGAGATTGCTCGTCTGAATTCTTCCCTAATCAAAAAATATAAATAAATAAATAAAATTAAGTTGAAAGAGGTTGTAGGGACTTGTAGATGTAATTGAAACCGTATGACTCATTAGGGTGATTAAAACCTGACTGATTTTTTTATTAGGAAATAATTGGAGATCAAATATATCTGAATCTCGATAGCCGACAAGTCGGCAGACGGAAACCCGTCAATACATACAAACGAAAACTAAAACAAAATGTGGAGCAATACAACAGGTGGAAACGCACCCTACAAGAAAACGAGCCAAGGAAAACTAAAACTAACACGAAGGGGACATAGACTACGGGCGAAAGCCAAGCACCATCCTAAAACAGCACCGCTGGCCGGCGATACATTAGGGAATCCTGTGGGTAGTGAAGACGAACCTCCAGGAAGCTCCTTCCCGTACATGGAGTCGCCCGGTACACACTACCTCGATCCCAGCCAGACCCGACTCCGACTGCCAGAACCCCAACATAGTAGAAGAACCCCCTAACCGCACCAAAGCAGAGACGCACGCCACCCGAGCAAAGCAAATCGCGAAGGATCGGTCACAACGGACCGGTCAAGCCCAAACGGGATTTAATCCAAGCTTTTTCGAGCGGGGTATCGAACCCTTGCGGGATTTTAAATAAGCCCTTTCGGGCACTTTTTATTATTTTATTTATATATAAATAAAGATTAATCATTTATATATAAATAAAAGTTTTTATATTATATTATAATAATTATTATTTTTTAATATAAATTTAAACCGGGCCCAAAGACACGGGTCAAAACAGTTTCAAAAACGGGCCAACCGGGCCCGAGAGCACTACCGCAGGCAATCCCTATCTAGAGATCTAGTGCCGGCCGGAAAGAGCTCACCAAAGCAGGAAGGCCCGGGTGGGGCAATTGAGCTAGGCTCCGGGCCACACCACGCCACCGGAGCCACCAGACACCCCCGGGAAGGGGTGAACAGGACGCTGGAGAGGGGCGAGAACGAAGCAGGAACCGGATAAAGAGGCCGACGCCCCGAGCAGCGCCGGAACCAGGCCCGGGCCCAGCATCGATGGCGACGAGACGGGGGAATGGGCCGTTGATCAGAAGGAGGAGGATGAGAGGGCAACCAGAGCCACTAGCCACCACCAACGAGAAATGGGGGCCGAGAAGGGAATAGACACCCGACCGAGGATGACCGGAAGGCCACGAAAACGATCCGGCCACCACGGACAGCCGGGATCGAAATCGATCAGATCCAATGGATTGAGAGAGAGAGAGAGAGAGAGAGAGAAACCCTCAAAACCAGCAGACAACCGCCACAAACGAGGGATCGAAGGCCCGAAAGCCAGATCCGACGTCGAGGAGAGTACAGCTACCGTACAGGGAAGCAGTCGAGACCCCGAAGGAGGTGGGTTTAGGCTCCCAAAGGAGATTTAGGGCTCCCGGAGGAGATTGAGGGCTCCTGAAGAAGGTTTAGAGCTCCCGTAGGAGATAAGGGAACTCAGTACAGCATCCTGCGACGAGAAGTATTGTCGGAAATCAAAACGAGACCCCGGAGAGGGGTGATGCACCCGGAGGAGGAGGGGTGGTTCTCTCCCTTAGATTGAATTCAAATAAAAAATTTCCATAATATTATTATTTTCATAGAAATCCACTGTAATATACTATTACTCTACCAACCGACAGAAGAAAATCTAATAATTTTTCTAGTGTATAATCTCTCGCCTATGCTATTATCCTCTTTTCATCCCTAGTCTTACTTGTTGTTTATTCTTGTTGATGATTTAGTTTTCACCGTTAAGGCAAACTCAAATGAGATCCAAACCTTGACAATATAACACCCAATTATTGTACGTACGTTCATTCAGTTTCTCCGAAAAAACGCCATTGAAATTGTTAAAAAGGACGGAATGGAAACGCTTCTCCAGACGAAGGTCCATCCCCATTCCCCAGCAATTAAATGCTGCATCTCCATCTCCATCTCCATCTGTGTATTAAACTCCACCCACCTCTCTGCCCACACTTCAATCCCCCCTCGTTTCATTAAAATCCCGTCCCTCTCCCGATAACGAAACCTCCATTTCCTCCGCTTCAATGTCCAACCCCTCCTCCTCTCTCCTCCCCCTCCTTCCTCCCCTCGCCGCCTCCTCCCCACCGCCTCCTCCTCCCTCATACACCTCCTACAGCCTCACCGATTTCGGCTTCGGCTACGCCCTTGCCATCTCCTTCGGCTTCCTCCTCCTCCTCTCCGCCCTCCTCCTCTCCTCCTACATCTGCTGCCGCCGCCACCACCTCCTCCTCCCCCCTACCTCCGCCGGCTTCATCGGACCTAGCCTCATCTTTGTTGCCGAAGATGGCGAGGAGAACCGCCCGGGGAGCGTCGTCGGCCTGGACGAATCGATCATCAACTCCTACCCTAAGTTCCCGTACTTCAAATCCTCCTCCATTGACAGCAGCGGGGAGTCGGCGGCGTCGGGGACTTGCTCGATCTGCCTCTGCGATTACAGGGAGGGGGAGATGCTGCGGATGATGCCAGATTGCAAGCACTCCTTCCACGTCCTCTGCCTGGACGCCTGGCTCTGCCTCAGCGGCTCCTGCCCCGTCTGCCGGAGCTCCCCCCTCCCCACGCCGCTTTCCTCTCCGCTCGCCGAGGTCGTCCCTCTCGCTCTCTTTCCCGATAATCGCCACCGCCGTTCCTAGCTAGCTCATACAGTCATCCATGCTCACTCTCTTCCAAGCCCTCAATTTTTTTTTAATTTTTATTTTTAATTATATTGATTTTTGAGGTGGTGGAATTGAAATTAATTTCAAAATTTTGTGCATGTCATTATGTATATCAATTTTTGGGAGGAAATTCTCTTTAGTTGGGTATTTCTGTTTGGTTTGTGCTAAATTGGGATATCACCGCCTTCCACTATACAGGGTAGCTTTACCCCAAGTTGATCTGTTTGAGTTCAAGGGACCTTAATTGGATCAATCATTTAGCTAAGTTACCAAACACATGTCAACCCATTCAGCTCCAATTACCAAATACACCCATAGATAGCGACCATCCTGAAATCTAACCAAAAATGTTTAGCCGTTTAGGCACTACCCTAAAGTCATTTCCGACTAACCACCCAAGGTGGTTAACCGTGTTACACTATCTTTTCAATAGCAATGAGTTTTTCTAATACATTCTAAAGAACGCAAACAAAGCAACAAAAACATATCTATATTCAAAACTGCAAACGGAATAAATACAAAATTGTAGGCCTCAACTGGAATGCTCAAGAACGCAATGAAATAAATCAAAAAGGCAAAAAGAAACTAAGCGTCTGTGAGTGGGAGTAGACAACCAGTAGAGATCCAACAAAGGGCTAGAGCAAGCATCCGACCATGACTTGAGCCGACGGACTCCTATGAACCCGGCTTGGAATCTCAGTGTCTCGGGTGGTTGGATTGATCGGGAGCTCTGTCAATGGAGCTTTGTCAAGGCATCTTACCAAGGTAAGGAAACCCTAAACTGATCGCCAAAGAGACAGAGCAAGAGAGAGTGAAACCCTAGATCAGACAAACACCATAGGAAACCCTAGCTCAGAGTATCCTAATGCTTATATTGGCAGAGTGAATATGAGCTAGCCGTTGTCTTCCGAAATTGGGCTAAACTTGGTCCAATTTGGTTACAATACGTTAGACCCAATACTTCATTAACCCAAACATTAAACACAATCCAAAACTTAAAGAATTAAAAACATACTTTCCATCGCCTTATTTGTCCTTCTAATTCTTAAGTTCGCTAGCATAAATCAGCCTTGCATGAGGTGTTCTTGAGTCTTACAAACTTCTCTATCGGCTTATTTGTCACAATAGCTCCTTAGTGTACCTTGAGATCCTTGATGTGTAAGAAGTCCCTGCAGAAAACAAACTTGTCAATTGTCACAATTTTGGTTCCAAAATCAGTAGGATTTTTCTTTCCATCAATTTTCTTAATCAAGAACACCCTTTTGTACACTTTATCTCTAATAAAGTGATATGTGACATCTATATGCTTGGTCCTCTCATGGTAGACATGATCCTTGCATAAATAGATTGCACTCTGACTGGTCATATGCAACACAGCTGACACATAGTGTTTTCTTTCAATCTCCCTTAATATACCTTGAAGCCAAATTGCTTCCTTAGAAGCCACTACAGTAGCTATGTACTCAACCTCACTAGAGGACAAAGCAACAATAGCTTGTTGTTGAGTTTTCTAGGATATGTAGTTTCCACGCCAGGTATACATATAAGAGGTTGTAGATTTTCTATTGTCTTTGTTGTTGGAAAGTCTAAGTCAACATAACCAAATAGATCAGGGTTGGAAGAATGTTTACCATAGACAAGACCTTAATCAGAAGTACTTGAAACATATCTCAACAAGTAGTTCATAGCAAGGCAATGTTTTTCACAAGGATTAGACATGTATCTACTCAGGATACTAATAGCAAAAGCTAGATCAGGTTTAGTACAAATCATGACATCCGTAAGAGATCCAACAACAACATCATAAGGAACATATTTCATGTGTTGTTCCTCTTCCTTAGAGAGAGGCATCTTGGTCTTTATCAGATCAAGATGCCCTCTTAAAGGAATGGGGAAGGGTTTTGCACTCAAAATCTTGAATCTCTCAAGGACTTTCAGCAAATAGTCCTTTTATGACAAAAATATCAACTGTCTTGCTCTATCCCTGATGGTTCTCATGCCAAGAATAACCTGAGCAGGGCCCATGTCCTTCATGTCAAAGAACCTTCTGAGAGAGCTTTTAGTAGATGATATTTTTGCCCTTGATTTGCAGATGATCAAAATATCATCCACATACAACAGAACATACATAGGATAATGGCAATCAATGACGGCGAGATTTATGATGTCATTGATCCATGCCCAAAGTAATATTTATAATCCAAACTAATAAGCTAGTATAGCAAATAAATGATAAGATTAAGATGAATAGAGTAAAGCAAATAAAATAAAAGGAAGTAATGATTGCGAATTGGTTACCGAATAGATGAAAGTGTTTCACCTGCAATTCTCAACAATGGTTGTGGTCCATAATCATTGGCATGATTTCATTGTTATTCTAATTCAATGCAATTTATAATAGAGTTATCCCGACTTTGGTTTAAATAGATTGACATCCCTCACGGCATGACAATCTCTTACACCCTATGCAATCACAACATAGAATAGCACAAATTCTCAAAGTACTTGGCAGTTTGATAGTATTAATCTCAAATGAACCCTCCCAATCAATTAGAATGTCAAAGGGTTTCAAATCCTTCAACCCTAATCTCAAATGAACTAATTTTTTTTGCCTTCGCTATATACACCACAAACCTCGCACGTCAATTCCGACGTGCAAGGTTAAAGTGAGTTAATTAATTTTTTAAAAGTGTTAATTAGTGATGGTGGCTTGCACGTCAAAAGCAACGTGCATTTTTAAAGGTGGATTTGCGGTGTATTTAAAAACACTCATATTTAACCAAGTGTCATTACCTGATTACCCTTCATAGCCAACTGATGCTTTCACGGGACCAATTACCTATGCTTGCTATCATGGATTAACTATTCTGACAAATTCATTAAACCCTAGCTTGAATGCAAATCATGTCTAGATGATCAATGAAGAGAGAATATATGCAAGAAAGATTTATATGCACAAATATAATGAAATAACTAATGAATAACAATAGAAATCAAAACCTCATAATTCAACCAACCATCTCTTCGAATCGCAGGCAAAACAATGAGTTTAGCAACTCATACTCTAACGAACGATGACTTGAAAGTGTCAAATGTTCTCTGGATAATAGTGGATGTCTCTCTAAACTAAAAAGAGGCAGCCTAAATAACATAAAAGTCGGCCCCTCTAAACCCTAGAAGCAAAATAATAATAAACTAATAGGATAAACTCAAATTAAATCAGTGTTTGCTGAATACCGTGAAACCAGCGGGCGTCGTTCCTCTGTCTTCCTTGTTTCTTCTTTTCTCTTCGAACTCCTTTTCCTTGGCTCCCTTGGTGATCTGTCCTTGCCTTCCTTAAGCATAAAATCAACCTTGTCTAGCTATCATTAGCCCCTCATCAAGCTCGGATTATAAAACTACAAAATAAACACAAAATAGCATAGATTCCGAACTCAAATTCCCAAATTAATAATAATAAAAATTAACTATAAAATATGCACGAAACATATCCTAAATGCATCGAAACCTATCTATAATGCATATTTAAAATATGCATTATCAAACTCCTTCACACTTAAGCTCTTGCTTATCCTCAAGAAACTAAAGAATAAACATAAATCAGTGCATCCCACAGGAGATTCCTTCATGTCTCAACCCTATCAAAAGCAACATCAAAGCAAGTGCAAACATGAATAAGACCAACAAACATCCTAACATGTATATGAACGATCAAGTAGCCTACATGCTTATCAACCCAACCTCACAAGGAAAAATATGTGTTTATCTCGGTCTCGTGTGTTTAGGCTTGAACATTAACTCTCAACTTAATTCTATATGCAAACATCAATCTTAAGGATTGACACTTATATAGCAAATTAAAATCTTCACCGGATACATCAAAGAAAATAAGAAACATCAAGAGGATTTTCGCTCAATGAAAGACTTCAAAGAAGACTCCATTTGGCAGGGTTGTAATGGAGCTTGGTATAAGCATGTAAGGGCAAGGAATTGTTTTGATCATGTGGTATTTTCAATATCGGGAACTAAGATTCCTAAAACTTTTAACACAACACTAAACAACTCAAGAATCATTCAAGCTCTCATAAGAACATAAACTCTGAAAATAATCATAACTCTCAAAACAAACTTCTCAACATATACTCTCAAAATAAACAATCAAACTAAACAATTAACCAAATCCTTTATCCAACTCTCATATGCAAAAAAATAAATAAATACTAAGGCTCTTTATTTCTTTTTTTTCTCTTCTGATTTTTTCTCTTTTTTTTTCTTTTTAGTTTTTCTTCTTCTTCTTTTTTTCCTTCTTTTGAGCCAAAATAAATGGAATACAATATGATAAAATAAGCACATAGCATTACATCTTTCTCAAAAACCTCTCAACAATAAGCACAAACTATAGTTTTTCTCTCTCAACTCAAAATAATCATACATAACCAACTCTAAATCCTAATTCCCGGATGTGCTAGGCTTATCATAGGCTTGGATACATGAATTTTGTTGAGCTTCAAACTAAAAGGCTAAAGACTCAAATTGGCTTCAAGCAAAGACATGATGTAGGGTAGATATGGATTAATATAGGCTAAAAGATGCCTCTATCATATGCAACTCATAATCAATGATCATGGATCTCAATCGATCTCAGTAATAATAACCATGTCAATACTCATAGATAGATAGACACATAAGAAGATTAATTCACACAACAAAAAGCAAAAGGGAATATAAATGTAATCCCTATAAGGCCAAAAATATCTCACTAGGGAAAGAAATTGTTGGATATCAATCATGCCTAAGAACTTAAATCATACATGCTCAATTATATTTGGCAAATCATGCTTCACATAAAAACTAAATAGATAAGACAAGGCTAATTTATCCAAAATTCCATGGGATTTATATGAGAGAACAAAATAAGCTAGATGGATATTTGAAAGATAACATATGTATGCAATGCATGATATTTTTGGGTTTTTTTTTGACATTTTTCATTTTTTTAAAATCATAAACAACATAGATCATAAACATGATGCATGATAACATTAGCTAAAATTTGATAAATAAACATGAAACCATAAACACGAAACTGAAACTCAAACATGAACTAAACTAAACTCTAAATATCCTCCCTACACTTAAATGTTGCATTGTCCTTAATGCAAAAACATAAAGAACAATGAATAAAACTCAAGTGAAGGAAGGGATAAACTAACCACTCACTGGACAGGTGGAAGGTAGAATCTAGACAACTGGCGTAACTCAGTAAGGATGCGCACCAGATTGGTCTAAATCTCAGTCATACGACGAGAGATGTCCAGGAGGTCAAACTGATGCTTCCTCTCTAACTCTGTCAGACGACGTTTAAATTCATCTGGAATTATTTAAACAGGGTCAGGTTCTGCTGCAACATCAGAGTCCTCCTCCTAATGCTCATTCCCTTATTGATAAACCTTCTCTACTGAATTCTTTGGCTCAGTCTCTTCCTTGTCTGAAGGGATCTCATAAGGCATTAGGAGACTATCATGACTAAGTATAAAATCAGAAAGTCGGAAACAAAATGGCAACTCCATAGGGGCCGCACCCCATGCTATCTTGCAACCCATCTAAATCGCTCCTTTGAGCGCGAAGACCAAAAATTCTCAATGATGACAGACCAAGTCAATGCAGTAATATAATAAGTGTAATCAACGCATAGAGGCCGCACCCCAGTCAAATCAGTGCCAACATGATGGGCAAGCAAAGAGATCAATCCCCCAAAGGCAATAGTACGATCAACATGCTCATATGCAGTGCAGAGCAAGTAAGTGCAGTTTTCGAAGAACAATTGAACCAAATTTGGAGTTCTCGTGGCCTTAGGAGTCAAACAGCAGGTCCAAGCCCAACCCCTCATAGACACCATAGTTGGATCAACCAGCCCTGCATTGGGTTGAGAAACCTATGATATAAGTGCAGGGCAGGGTGTGTAATCATGTAGTCAAAGTAATCCACTTCTTTCCCAAAAGGTCATCCAGTAACTGCAGTCCATGTCTCATACAGAGAAGGATCGGCAACAACCTATTCCCAAGACTCAGAATTACTCCTTGTGATGACAAAAGCCTGAGCTATCAAGTCCTTGGTTACCAAAAACTCTCTTCCTCGCATGCAGAAGCAAATCTCTTTATTATAACGAAAATCCAGGGTGGCCAGGAATTTCCGCACTAATGAAGGATAAGTGGGCGCGCTTAACTCAATGAAATCTCTCAAACCACCTTTATCAAGGAGTGTAGAAACATGATCGAACAAGCCAAGGCGGTGCAGAATCTCCACATCAAAGAACATGGTCGAAGCATACTTCCTACCTCCTAGGTTGATCCAGAGATTATCCTGATCTTCCGCCAGATAAGCCGGCTTAGCCATGTTGAAAACAGTAGTCATGATGCACAAATAATGGAGCAAGATCGACAGAACCAACAAAAAACGAACAAAACCTTCCTCTGCAAAAACAGCGGGCGGCGGTTCTGATGAGCGAGGCCTATCAGACCTAGTTTGAATAGAATAGAGTCATTGGTTGTAGACTTGTAGTAGATTCCTCACACATCTTTAACCCTCTTTTAAAAAAACAAGGAAAATTCTGTTTGGCGCCCCTGAGTTTTTGACAATTCTTGTTGGTGTTCCACACTTTTTTTTTGTCCAGATGGTACCCCTAAGTTTTTTCAAAAGTCCAGATCATGACCAAAACTCATAGTTTCTTCTTTTTAATTAATAAAACCACCCTTTATTTTTATTTTTTTTCATAAATATGCCCATTTACTTTTAATATTGAACAAAACTACATATTAATTAACTAAATTCAACACAAAGTGACAAAACAAACTTTATTTTTTAAAATTTTACAAAATCACATATTATTTCCAAAAATTTTATTGCAAAATCACTCTTGTTTAAAAAAAATAGAACAAAATCACTACGATTTTTAAAATTGTAAAATCACTTAGCGAAAACGAAAAAAACTCATTATTTGCAAAAACAATATTTAACACATACAATATTATTTTTCAAAACAATATTTAACCTATATCTCACTAAATTTTAACATTTGTAAATGGGATTGATCAATTTAACCAAATGCTCGATTATAATTTTTTTGAAAAAGAAAAGTAAAATTTATTTATTTTATTTTCTTCTTGTAAAAGAAAAATATAATAAAAGATTAATCATTCTTATCTTATTAGGTTTTTTGTATTTCAAACCAAAAAATGAATAACACCTTCTTTTATTAAACAAAAGTGGTTTTTTGCATTTTTTTTAAAGCATAAAGGGTGGTTTTACACAAAGTATGGTTTTATGAAATATTTTTTGTAATTTATAGGTTAACTATTTTTGGTCACATAATAAGATAGTGGATTTGTGCAAAATTTTGTAAATAATGGGTGATTATGTACATGCAATGTTTGACAAATAATGAAATTTATTTTTTACAAAATATGAAAAATATATCACAAATCTTTTGTGTAATGTTAAAAACAATGGTTGATTTTCTTCAAAATTTTTTTTGGAAAGAATGGGTATTTTTTGCTAAAACTTTGGCAATAATGTATGATTTTGTTAATTTTTAAAAATAAAGGTGGTTTTGTCAATTTTGTGTTGAATTTAGTTAAATAATAAGTAGTTTTTGTTCAATGTTAAAAGTAAATAGGCATATTTATGAAAAAAAAATAAAAATAAAGGGTGGTTTTATTCATTATAAAAAAGAAAATATGAGTTTTGGGCATGAGTCGGACTTTTGACAAAACTCAGGGGTATCATCCGAACAAAAAAAAATGTGAGACACCAACCAAAATTGTTAAAAACTCAGGGTACCAAACGGAATTTTCCAAAAAACAATTAATTGATTAAAAATATATAAAAAAATTATTTTAACACGCCACTTCCGAGCCTCAGGCTCGGGAGTACGGGCCACGGGGCTTGCTGTTGTGATTATAAAAAGCGGCGAACTCGGTGGGTCAGAGAGAGGGGTTTTCCCACCTGGCTTCACACTCGTCTAACCCTCTTCCTCTCTCTGTCAACCTCCATCTACTCGCCAACTGATCGATTTGTGGAGCTTGCAACTGTGATCATCCATGGCGGAAAGCGGTGAGCACAAGGAGCCAGTGGTTGAAGAGGAGCATTCGTTCCTCGATAAGATCGCTGACAAGCTTCACCACCACCACCACACCGAGAAGCCGCACGACTCGTTGTCTTCTTCTTCAGACGAAGAGAGCGAGAAGCTCGCTCCTGCTCCTGCTCCGGCACCGGTTATCGCGCCGGCAGTCGAGGAGCCATCTTCTTCGGTTAAGGCTAAGGTTAATCGCCTGTTCGGGAGAGAGAAACCCGTTCACCAGGTTCTCGGAGGCGGAAAACGTGAGTTTGCATTTCTTACTTGATCTTTTTGGTTTCTGTATTTCGATGTTTTGGATCTAGCGAGCTCTAGGAGTCACTGTAGTTGTAGTGATTTTGAGTTAGATCGGCACTAGGTTCTAGGTTTTCTCTCTTTATTTTTAAAATTAGGGTTTATTTACATATTTTAGTCAATAGATTCATCATAGTTTGGCGTTAGTTCTGTAGCTGTGAATCTGTGACCTGTTTCGCCTTTGAAGTCTGTGTTCGCGGTTTCTTAATGGGATTGATCATATATGGTATCTGACTGTGTTCCTGGTTTTTAAATTCAAGTCCACCTCTATTGAGCAAGTGAAAGATCGAATCATGAAAGGATTTTTTTTGGGGGGGTTAAATTCAATATCATCCCCTTAACAAAAAATTTTGGTCTCAGCTGCTGATGTGCTCCTCTGGAGAAACAAGAAGGCCACAGCTGGTGTGTTGGGAACAGCAACTGCAATCTGGGTGCTGTTTGAGCTGCTCGAATACCATCTCCTCACCCTGATTTGTCACATTTTGATCTTTTCTTTGACAATCCTCTTTCTGTGGGCAAATGGCAGCGCTTTTGTCAACAAGTGAGGCTTCTCTTTTAAATTTCTACTAGTCGCTATATGTTTTCGACTGACTCTCATCCTTTCCCAATCCATTGACGACTATTAAACGATTAACAACATTCAGGCGCCAACCTCGCATCCCAGAAGTCAGTCTTCCTCAGGAGCCCATTCTCGAATTTGCTTATGCTGTGAGGTTTGAAATTAATCGAGGGCTTCATCTTCTTCGGGAGATTGCTTTAGGAAGAGAATTGAAGAAGTTCCTAGCTGTATGTGTTGTAGAGTTGCAATTATCTTATTGTTGTATAGTGTATTTAGGCATATCATCATTTGAATATGTGGTTGTGTTCTATGAGTAGGTCGTTGCTGGTCTATGGCTGTGCTCTATTTTGGGTAGCTGTTGCAACTTCTTGACCCTTGTCTACATAAGTAAGGCACTCCCATCTCTGCATGGTCCTTGGCTTTCTGTGTTTTCTTGTCTATTTCGTCCTTAAATTTTCTGAAATATTTGCTGTATTTATCTGCCACAGTTTTCGTTGCGCTGCATACCGTGCCTTTCTTGTACGAGAAGCACGAGGACAAGGTTGACTCTTTTGCAGAGAGGGCAATTGTTGAGGTCAAGAAGCAGTATTCGCTGGTGAATGACAAGTATCTGAGCAAGTATCTAAGCAAACTTCCGAAAGTACCTTTGAACAAAAAGACAGCTTAGGTTTCATAAGGCAGCTTTGCAGCACGGGTTATAATCTTGGTTTGAACTTTTGATCATCTCTCAAGTGTGTTCTCTTCTTGAAGCACTCATGCTACCATCTTTTCATACTTGGTGTCCAGTTTTTAATCTTGCTTGTTGATGAATGTTAACTCAGTTTACTGATTGAGGATAGTAGGTTGACTCTGATATGGGAATCATACATATATTCACTTATCTAGTGCTGTATACCCCACTCCTGAGTTTCTAGCTTGTGTCGATGTGAATATAGTATGTCTAATGAGGTTGGGGTGCTTCATATTTGACTTTATATATTCGGTCTTTCTATCTTATGTTTCAAGGTATAGAACAAGATGAGAAAGATTTTCTATCGAAAATATAATCAACTTTAGGAATCTAATTAAAATAAAATAAAACTAATTAAAATTTGAAAAAACCCGTTATATATTTAGTTTTTAGGTTTTTTTTTTGTCTGAAAGTGGGCAAAGCCCTTAGTTATTAATTAAGATAATAGAGGACGAGGCCCTCGGGACATAATCCAGCACATTACAAAGGAAATCAGGTGCAGTAGTAAATTCTGTAAAATGGGAGTTGCAAGCTAGAGCAGAACTGGCAAGTGCATCAGCACTCCGATTGGCTTGACGCTTGATGTGGCTTATGGACACTTCCAGGTTGGCATCCTCCATCCATCTCCGACACTGGGCGACAAGGTGAATGTCAACAGATGCTACCTTCTTTTTCTGAGTGAGCAGATTCATACACCATAATCGAATCAGTTTTCAGAATCAAGTGTGTATATCCAAGGCTTCTAGACATTCTCAGCCCATGATAGGCTGCCCAATATCTCTGCTGAGAGCGGTTTACAAATACCGCAAGTGAAGCTAAATGCGAAGAGAAAGGCTCCTGCAGTGTCCCTGAGCACGCCCCCTCCCCCTGCTTTCCCTGGATCTCCTCTCGCAGACCCATCGACATTGAGCTTCACCCAACCTGGTGGGGGCGGGCACCACATTGTTCGGCTATCAGATCCCCTCGGCGGGGGGTTAAACTCTGCCTGCGGGCTTGGTGTCTGACCAATGTAATCCTGAGCATCCTTGAATAGGTAAATAAAGAGCGTCATTCCGGGGTTCGAACCGGAGACTTATGGGTACTACCCACAAGTCCTTTTCGGTGAGCCATTCCGGAATGGTTCAATCCTGAGCATCCTGTAAGACCCTGATTGACGTGGATTCCACCTCATCAATTCCTCCGAAGATCAGTTGGTTTCGACACTTCCAAATCCTCCCTATCATGACTGCGAAAAAAGACGACTGTCTTCCTTCCTTCTTGATGCTCTCAAATATCCACTCCTTAGTGTCCAACAGTGAGAAGAAGGTAGGGTGAAGCACTCCACGCAGCTTGCCCCACTGTTCCTTCACTCTTGGACAATCTCTCAACAGATGAAGGCTTGTCTTTAACCCGAGCACCTTGGGCACGCACCAGATTGTGACATGTGCCTCCGGACTTTCAATTTGTATTTTTAGCTTGTTCTTATTCGCTCATTTGTTTTCCTCCTGCTTGACCGAGAGGGTTGGTTTTTGGAGGATGCGATGAATGTCCTATTAAAATAGTTGATGTTTGAATGACTTGCGGGTAGTATTTAAAAATCTCCATTCAAATCCTGGATGGTCGCTTTTTATTTATCAATTTAATTTATTTACCAATTCAATAAATAGTTGATGTTTGAGGATATTTTTAAATTCAACAACTTGATAATTTGTGTTTTGAAGAGGTGTTTTTGCGCAAGACAATCGACCCTCATAAGGTTAATGACACCCGCTATCAATTCAATTTCTTAACATTAAAGTTCTTTCACTAAAGGCTCCAGTCGAGGTGGCTCACTGGTGGGGAGCACGGAGGTTCCCTACCTCCGCCCCTTTCCTTGGATGAAAATATAAGGTTTGCATTGCTCCTTTCCAGTGGGTCGAGTTGGTCGACACAAACCGATTTACCTGGTGCGTGGCTCTTACCGGCTGGGTCATGTGCTCGGAGTTTGACACCAAAGGTGAGTTCCTCCGTATCAAAAAAAAAAACTTCTTTCGCTAAAAAGAAAGTGTCATCAACAGATGTCAATCCTTAATTACATTGATAAGGTTGATGACGGAACACCGGGCTTCGGCCACCGAAACTCGGCTTCGGCTGCCTAACAGTGGGCTTCGGCCGCCTAACACCATCTCTCCCTTGTCTTCCTCCTTAATCGGCATCCATTCCATCCCGGCCTTCTTCTTCCCATGATCCAATTCGATTCTTCTCCCTCCGTTCCCGTCGACCTCGGCCGCCCTTCCGTGCCCCGGCCACCACTGCTCCTTAGTGGGTCGCAGCCAGAGCCGGACCTGAGACGAGGCCCAACAGAACGTCGCCTCAGACCCAATTTGTGTAGGGGCCCATAAAAGTATAGTAGCCCAATTGGTTAGGGAAGCATGTAAGATTGCTTATCCCCTCCCGATTTACGTTTGATTTATTTTTATTTAACTTTTCCCCAGCAATTTTAACTTTCGTTGATTGTTTTAAATTTAAATTCATGTGCTTTCTTTTTTTTTTTGCGGTAATTTTAACTTTTGTTGATTTTTTTAATTTAAATTCTTGTTTTTTTTGTGCGTTTGATTTTTTTATTTGACTCCCCCCAGTGGTTAGAGAAGGCTTAGTTGATTTTTTTTAATTTTAACTTTCGTTTAAATGTTTTTTGATATTAGAAAACTATTTCAAAAACTATTTCTTATGTATAAACATACTATATAGCAGTGGGGACCATAGGTAACAATCTATCTATATACTAAATTTTTCATGGTCATTTCCACGTTCATTCGAGAGAGTTAATAAAAAAAGCTCTCTCTTTGAGCTCTGGAAAAAAAACCCTTTTTGGGTTGAAGAACCACCACTGCCGAACCCTCGTTAGAGGTCCGGGAACAACACTTCCGGTTAAATCTCTCTTCGGAAAGCCTAAATCTCTTCTCGGAGAGCCCAAGTCTCGGCTTCGGCTACTCAATCCGGTCTCCGGCCGCCTTCGATTCACTGTGTCTCCGCCTCAACGAGGCTCCGGTGGTTTAAAGGTTATAATTCACAATCTGTTTAACCTGGGTCCTGTTCTTTCGATTCTGGTTTCGTTTAACCTTAATCGGTTTGGGGCTTTTGTTCTCCCTTCTTTGCAAATGTCGTCTCTGGTTTGGGCAATCCTTCCTTCTGTCTACCTTTCGATCCGCCCATTTTGGACTGTGCATCTCCCCTCTCGTTTCGATCCGCCCGATCTCGCCGCCCTGCCGACGGTGCACCCCCTCGTGCCGGCCTGGATTTGTTGCTTTCCATCGGCCTCTTGCTTTCCGGCTACCTTCGGTTCCGTCGGAGCGTGTTTCTCTTTCCGCTTGGGTGGCTCGGTTCCGCCGCCGGCGTGTGCTGTCGGCCTTCCGGCTACCTTCGGCGACACCTACTCCCCATCGGCACTTCCTTCCTCTCGGCGGCGGCTTCCATCGTGCCTCCGTTTGTTAGGGTTTTGGGTGCTTTGCTGGGCCTTGAGAGATTGCATTGGGCCCAAGGTTTTCCTTAGGTCCAAAGAATCCCAAAATCCAATAATATTAATAATAACAAATAATAATTTTATTTATATTTAAATTCCAAATGGGCTGGATTAAATCCCGTGAGGGCTTCAATTAAATCCCGAAAGGGACTCTTGGTGCGTCGTACTTGGGTGGTTCTCGGCAGCGAGTTTTGTTGTTTTTGGCATTCTTTGTCTGAGTTGGAGCTCTGGCGTCTGGTGTCGGGTGTAGCTGGGGTCGAGGCAGTGTGTATCGAGGCGACTCCGCGTTACGGAAATTTACTTGGAGGATCGTCTTCACTGCCCACAGGGACTCCCGATGTACCGCTGGCTAGCGGTGCCATTGCTTGGTGGTGCTTGGCGTCGACTCTTTGTCTACGTTGTCTCCAGCTAGGTTGGGCTTGGTTCGCTTGTTCGACTGCATTTGTTTGCCTCCCTCCGCGTGCACTGCACCTTTTTTCTGTTTCAATGTTGTATTTTCTGTTTCTTTGTTGTATGTTTAGACGGTTAGCCGTCTGTCGACTTTGTCGGCCTCTCGATGTTCCGGGTCTGTCCGGCCTCGAATTATTTCCTAATAAAAAAAAAAACTATATAGCATTGGGGGTCCAATTTTAAATTTCGCTTCAGGCCATCAAAAACTCAGGTCCGGCTTTGGTCGCATCCTTGTTTGTCAGTGGTCTATTGAACTACTTGTGAAAACCATAGTTTTTAAATCATGCTTCAATGTGTGGATCCAAATCTGAAATCAATTTGGGGCTTTTGATGTTCAAGGGTTCTCCTTCTCCTTTGCATCTCCCCCTTGTTCTTTCTCGAGCTACTAACTCCGATCGGCAATCTTCGGCTCGTGTGTTTTTTCCCCATCTTCGGTGCGGGAGGGGCTCCGTTCGCAGACTGTCGTTCCCTTTTCATGGCTCGAGTTGTGTTTCTTCAAACCATTCAGTTATGTTCGCCCGCCCCTCGTTCGGCTCCAACAAGTCTTGTTTCTTCTTGTGCTGGCCGGCTCGTCTGCATCTAATCCCTGTCTGTGGCTGCCGCCGACCTTGGTACACTCCTGGGGCTCTCCTCATTGGCGTGGTGTTCCGCTCCCTGAGTCTCCTTCCCCCTCCTGGTTGATGTCGTCCCCTTGGCCGCTAGTGTCTCGGTCTCATTGTCCACCCTTGCTCTCCTGCACCCTGGGTCTCTTCGGATCTCCCTTGTGCCCGGGTTGGCCTGCCCTGGAGGTTCGGGATGGCCCGAAAGTAGTGCTTCGAGGCCCGAGGCAGCCCAAAATATTGTGCTTCGGGCCCAAGGTTTTGTCTTGGCCCCGAAGCACAACCCGGAAAAAATCATTAAAAAAAATTCAGATATTTTTATTTTATATATATTGAATATTTATTCGTATAAATATTCAATATATATAAAATACAAATATGTGATTTTTTGGCGTCTTGAACCAAATTCCGAAAGGGCTTGAACCAAATCCTGAAAGGGCTAGAATAAATCCCGTAAGGGTTTGGTTAAATCTTTTGGCCTCTTTGCTCGAGCAGTGTGGGGGCTCTACTTTCGGCGTTTCTTGGAGATCTTCAGCTTGGTTAGGGGCGTGAAGTCTGGAGTCGGGACTGGCTGGGATCGAGGTGGTGCGTTATGGATGACTTCGTATCCGGGATGCTATTTCCTTGGAGTTTCATCTGCACTTCCCACCGGAGATAGAGTCATGTTGTATCGCTGGCTCGCAGTGCTACTGTTTGATGGTGTTTGGCTTCGTTCTTCGCCGTCGTTCGCAACTGCTAGTTGTAGTTCCTCTTAGATCGTTTCTTGTAGTAGGATTTTTTCTGCTTGTTTCTTAGCGCCATTTTTCTGTTCTTTTGTATGCTTTGGCGGTTTCTGCCTGCCGATTCGTCGGCCTCTCGAGAATCAGGCTAGCCTGATCTCGAATTCTTAGTTGATAAAAAAAAAATCGTTTCGGCTATATACACCGCAAATCCCACGTCCTTAAGGACGTGCAAGTGGGGTGAGAGCCACCCGAACCCGGACGTGCAAGCACGTTTTTATTTTTTTTTAAAAATGTGCTTGCACGTCCTTAAGGAGGTGCAAAAGGGCACGTGGGTGCTGCACGTCCTTAAGGACGTGCAAGCCCGTCTAGTAAAGACGAAGAGGACGTGCCTCTTCGTCTTCGTCTTCATTCACCAGAGAAATCGAGAGAGAGAGAGAGCGATCGCCGGAGCTTGACCGAGAGAGAGAGAGAGAGAGAGAGAGAGAGAGAGAGAGAGAGAGAGAGAGACCGAGAGAGATGGAGACAGAAAGAGAGAGAGAGCTCGAGGCGGCGGTGGCGGCCATGGAGGCGGATCTGCTGGCGGCGACGGAGGTTGGTGGTGGTGCGACGGCGATGGAGGTGGAGGGTGGTGGAGCATTGGGGTAGGCGGTGGCGGTGGAGCCGGTGGCTGAGGAGACGGTGGTGCTGGCGGCTTTGGCGGAGGAGGAGGGTGGTGGTGGTGGGGCGGTGTCTGGCGTCGGCGAAGGAGGCTGAGCAGTGGCCGAGGAGGAGGGTGGTGGTGGTGGGGCGGCGTCTGGCGGCGGCGATGGAGGCGGAGCAGTGGCGGAGACGGACGACGGTCTATTACCGCAGCGAAATCGTCGGACGATTGAGGTGTCCCCGATCCCGACTCCACCGGTATGTTATTTGAATTACTTTTTGTTTGATTTATTTTTATAGTTTTAAAATATAATTTGATAGATTATAATATAGTTTTATAATAGAAGTTTATAGAATATGATTGATAATATATATTGTTTGATAGAATATAATTGATAATATTTTGTTTGATTTATTTATATATTATAATGTTTTTTTATAGTATATAGTTTGATAGAAAAGAATATAGTTTTAATTTGATAGAATATAATAGATAGTATATATTCAAATACATAGAAAAAAATTACAATTGAAAGACAATAAAAAACATTAAAAAATATTAAAATACTTCAAAATTATTTAATTAACATTAAAATATATTTAAATATATTCAAATACATAAAAATAAATTAATATAATTGTAATACTTAATTAACATTAAAATATAATAAAAGACAATAAAACATATGAAAATATATTAAAATACTTCAAAAGACATTAGAATAACATTAAAATACATGCCGACCACGCCACCCCATCCCGACCCGCCGGCGCCCGTCCACCCGATCGGCATGGACCCATGGGTGGACCTCCCTCAGCCTCCCGTCATCCGTCCGGCGCTGTTATCCCGCTTTCGTGAGTTCGAGGGCTATTTGAGGGCCTGGCTAGCGACCCTCGCATTGAGTAGCTAGTGGACGAGGTGACGGAGATTTTGGATCATGTTGTACGCCATCCTGTAGACCAGTGATGTACTTTTGCAGTTTCTATCTTGATATTATACTTTTATATTACGGATTTTGTATCTATCTCTATATTTCTATTTCTATCTCGAGTAGACTCTTATCATTTCTTCCGAGTCATATTGAACGTAAACATCAAGAACGAAAACGTTAATATGATATGGTTGCCCGATAACGAAAACGTGAAACCATCCGTAATGGATCCTTTTGTGTATGTTGTTTATAGTGTTTTCCAGGATATTTTGGTTAGGAACTTCCCTCAGGATTTGTGAAGGAGCACGAAAACAGCTTGTCGAAGTAGATCGATATCATGAACGAAAACGTTAATATGATATGGTTACGAGTCATATTGATCGTAATGGATCCTTTTAGGGTTTGGGTAGGGTTTTAGGGTTTAGCTAGGGTTTAGGAAACAGCACGTCCTTAAGGACGTGCAAGCACGTCCTTGACCACGTGCTGTTTCCTAAACCCTAAACCCTAACCTAGCCAAACCCTAGCCAAACCCTAAACCCTAGCACGTCCTTAAGGACGTGCTAGGGTTCTGCTTACAATTAACGCAACAGTGCCTATTTGAAGCGAAGGAGGACAGCTTGATTCCGCACTCCAAAACAAAGTCCGACTTGTTTCGATATATTCTTTCACCGTTAGAATCGTTATGGCCGAGCCGCAAAGCAATCGTCGTCTCCAAGTATCCCAGGTATGGATTGATTTCGTAGAGTGAATATATTTCGTATTCCTTCAGTTTTGTTCATATTTCCAATAATGTTAATACAGTTTCGAGACTTTACGTCTGAGTTCTCGGACCCAAGGGTTTGGAATGACCGTGACGAAATGGTTACGCATTTCAAGGACTTGGGTCGGAGACACTGCATGATTTTAGTAATCAAGCGGTCTTGGACGGGGGCGTCGAATCGTCCAGGCGGGGTTCTCCTTGCTTGCGAGCAGTTTGGGGAGTACCGACCACGCGGGAGGAAGCTCCGGAGCACGCAGTCGAAGATAAGTGGTTGTCCATTCTCTCTACACGGACACGAAGCTCCGCCGGGTCACTGGGTTATGACGGTAACCCACGGTGTTCATAACCACGGGCTTTCCACGAGCTTGAAGGGTCACGCCATCGCCGGACAGATGACATAGGGGGAAAAGAAGATGGCGAGGTGGATGAAGGAAATTGGCACTCCTCCAAAATCCATTGGGTACGGATTGAGGCAGTTGGATGAGACCAGCGTCACGTCAAGGAAGAGTCTTACCAACACGCTCGCCATGGTGGTCGCCGAAGAAAGAGGTAGTCGGACGATGACCCAGGATATCTTGCACCATCTGCGGGAAAGAAGGTACTACTACGACTTCAGACGACATCCGGATGACGACAACGTCTTGAGCGACCTCTTCCTCGCGCATCCCAACGGGATACACCTTCTCCGAAGGTTCCATTACGTCATCATAATGGACAGCACATACAAAACAAATGCGTAAGTTACTTAATTACGATTACATTATTGCACATATAGCCAATTATAAAGTATTTTATATGTAACATATTTACACTTGCAGATATGGGATTCCTTTGTGCGAGGTGGTCGGGTTCACACCCTCAGGCAATACTTACTACATCGCCTATGCCTTCATGTCGCAAGAGAACGAAGACACATACGCCTGGGTGTTGCGACAGCTTCAGATCTTGCTTGGGACGGTTCAGCCTCAAGCTATCATGACTGATCGAGAGTTAGGTCTCTTGGCGGCGCTGAATGTTGTCTTCCCCGACGTCCAGCATCTCCTTTGTTGGTTACACGTGACGCGAAGATGCGAGGAAGCTGCTATGAAGATCACGAAGAATTTAAACCACGCTGGCATCTTTAAGGGCAACTGTTGGGGGCTGTTCGAATCGAGGTCGGAGGAATCATTCAACCGACGTCGTCGGGCGCTACACGCTACATGGCACCCATTCCCAGGTGTGGTGGCGTATTTAGAGTCGGTTTGGCTTCCATACAGCAGGAGCATCGTACGATGCTACGTAGATAATGTCTTCCATCTTGGCACCCGTACGACAAACAGGTACAACCTTACTTCATATCTCCCATTACAATATGATATAATATCGAATATTTAGTGGTATGCACTTCAATGTGTACAGAGTTGAGGGTCAACACAAGGTTCTGAAGGAGGCACTTCACTCATCGACTGGTGACTTCCGCATCGTGATCGATGCAATCCATAGAGTCAACGATTGTCAACTGCATGAGCTGCAAACTGCTTTGGAGATCGACCGCTTCAAATGGCCAACAACGGCATATAACGTCAACCTTTTCGATGAGGTAAAGACTTTAATCTCCAAAAAGTGCTTCGATTATCTGTACAAGATGTGGCAGGACGTCGTGAACCAAAAGGTTCCTTCGGTATGCACGGACCGACATTGGAGGGTTTGTTACGGGATCCCTTGTGTCCATGAGATTCAGGCATACGTCAACTCCGGTACTCCGATACCCGCCGATGACATCCACCCGTTCTGGATGGATTTGTCATGGACTGACATCGACGACACCCCACTGCCGTATGAGTTGTCATCTTCATACACGACTTCCAACGATGTATGCGAGGATGAGCTGCACCCACCCTCATCAGCAAGCGTCCGAAGGAAGGGGAGGCCTCGGGGGTCGAGGAATGCCTGCAGAACCAACCCGTTGCCATACGAGGAGGTAAGGGAAAGGTTTGAGAGAGAAGAAGCGCGTGCTGCTCGAAATGCTGCTCGGCCTCGTCCACAAGCGACCTCAGCTCGACGTGGACGTGATGATGTGTTCGGAGGGTTCAACTAGGGTCGAAACAATGTTGATCCCTTCATGCTCGGTCATATTGAGACGGTGAGGGACACTGTTGGAGATGGTCATTGTGGCTACCGTACTTTGGCGGCTTTGACATCACCGATCGGCGAGACTGCTTTCCCGGAACTCAAAACGTTACTATGCAATCACTTGGAGGATCACGGTGATCTTTACGCCGGTTGTTATACGGGAGGGTACCCATTCCAGCAGTTCGTCGACTACCAGAGATGGGCAGGAGCTGTGCATGGTGATAGGAGACGGTGGATAGAGCTACCCATTATGGGTTTAGTATTTGCAACGGTATATCAGATTCCTCTCGTCGTCCTAGCTTGGCATCATTCGTTCACATGTCTCCCCATGATCTCGCCGACACTTGCTAACAACCCTCAATCAGCAACTCTTGGTGTAGCCTGCATCGGAAACCAGGACCATTTTGCCGCGGTACGACTTCGAACGTCTTTTTTTATTACCTATTCATGCTTTTCATATATATATGTCAATACTCTAACTCTAATTTTCCGTTCTCATAGATCTAGTTGCGTCCTAACGCTCCTCTTCCGCCGCCTCCGCCAGAATGGGTCGAACATCATCATCCGAGCGTCGAAGGATGGGATGCTCCGTTTCAAGCTCAGATTGAGAGATTTCGAGCCTTGCATGCCGAGTCCGGCCGTCCTTTACTATTTTCTTAGATTGTATTCCACAACTTTAATAAAATTATGAATGTAAACCTTTTTTTCCGTTCCTTGTAACGTTATTCGCATATTATCCGAATGAAAACCTTAACAATTATTGTTTTCTATTTAATTTGACCATAAATCCTTCAAATCCACTAGCTAAACACTTCAATTTTATCAATTAACATTACAAAACCGTCGGAAAACCTAAACCCTAACCCTAAACCCTAAACCCTAAACGCAAAACCCTAACTAGGGTTTGCACGTCCTTAACAACGTGCAAGCATTGCACGTCCTTAAGGACATGTAAGTCTTTTCTAGTGGACGTGCACAGTCCCAGACTTGCACGTCCTTAAGGACGTGCAAATCCTTCATCCGGATTTGCGGTGTATATAGTGACACCCAAAAAAATATACGGTTCGGCTATATACACCCCAAATCATGCACGTCCTTGCATGATTAAAAGGGATTAAATTTTTTTTTTAATATTAATTAGACACAAGGTTTAACCTTGTGATTTGTGGTGTATATAACCACATCCAAAATATATAAGGTTGATGACGTGTTATCGGGAAAAAAAAATTCTTACTCTAAAAGTAAGTGCTAACTGCCAAATGCCGAAGCGCCAGGGATGGTAGGCCACTAGTCGAAAACTCACACAATCTACCAAATCTATGTTTAAAAAATTCCGACCACAATGTGCACTTATGGGCTATGGACAAACTGGAAACCAATAAATCAAGCAATGTTTTCGGATTGGAAAATCTTGATCAATCAGCTGACATAAAAAATGTGAAAGAGAATGCTTATATGGCCATGGGCTGGTAAAACCAGAAGCATGTCTACAGACACGGTACAATTGTAGTGTACTCGACTCGAGTACTTGGAACTGAACAATAGAATCAGCAGCGTTTTGTGCTCGTTCAACATGAAATCTTCCTTGTTGAGGAGCACGGTCTTGCATCTCTTACTTGTCCATTTAGATGGTTGCATTTACATCGGAGCAAAACTCAACCTCAGAACTGCCCTTCAGTAATTTAGGCCCTCAACAACAGGCGGGTTTTCTTTTGATCATGAATCAGTTTCTTCAGTGCAAATGCCACAAGATGGTAACCTATTTTTGATGGAGCTGAATGTCCAGAACTCCATTACGATCTCATATCATCCAACCAAGTGGGTGCTAAACAACGCTTTCTAGCCAGTAATAACCTTACCCTGCACGGAAACCAATCAGTAGGGAGTGCCCGGTTTCTTATAGAAGTAATGGCAACAGTTATGATATACAAGACTGGTACCTCTCATAAATTCTGAGTAATTTAACAAGAATGCATGAACCCAAACTTACCTTGCAAATGACCAAAGATCCCCAAACCATCTTTAATTCTGTCATTTTGAGGTCTTACGTTTCGGGTGGACCAGATAGGATCGCCAAACCTCATCTGCTGGTGGTGCAGGTTGAACCCAGTGCCCAGGGATTCGACTGACATAACAATATTTTCATATTTTAGAAAAGGAGCAGAAGACATTCATGAAGGATTGAATCTCCCATCACATCGCCAGCAGCAAAATCAATTTGTTTCCTAATAAAAACTAGCAACAAATAGTTTTAATGCATGAAACATGGCATTTACCTCCCCCCTGGTCTTATATAAGCATCCCAAGTCCTCCTGACCTGCAAATTTGTGGAAAATGGAACCAAATAAGACCAGTGAAACCAATATCGACCTTAGCACAATGAAACTTGTGAACAATTTTGCCTTCTAAAGTACTAAATTGAGTTCAGAATTGAAAAAATTGTGAGGTAAATAACATAGGACAGGGCAGGTAATGAATAAAACACAAGCAGATCAAAGTGCGGAATAAGATTTCACAAGGAGTCGATTACTACCAACTAGCAATATGCTTAAATCCCACTTGTCTGGAAAGAAATCAAACATAGCACAATGAAAGCCAGTCAAGCTGTAAACCATATTTATTGACTCTTATAATCTTATTCTCAGATAGTTCCAGATCATGTCAAAATGAGTCCAAACATTTCATGGCAGTTTGCGGAAAAAAAAAATTATTGCATGACAGTCACTGTTATTTCAAATGAATCAAATCATGATCTCAAGAATTTTCATTTCATGGCTTATTTGTGATGATTATTATTTTTCATGATTTGCACCAACTGTCATATAGCTTTAGAAGTGACGCTGGAATTACTACAACTTAAATTAGCACCATGAATATCGATCACTAAAAATTACCTCAATAAGAGTACCCATATCTGTGCTACTTCCATGATAATAGTGATAGAACTCTAGTGGTAAGCTGGATACATAATCATACATCCATTTACTTTGTCTCTCTGATCCTTCTGTTCCTGTTTCCTTGCTAACAACTGGATTGGATGATAATTTACTTCCACTTTGGACTACCAGCTCTTTACTTCCCTTTTCAGCTTCACCAACGTTATCTTTGGGATCCGAGCTGGTCTTAAGCATTGCCTTCCTTGATTCCTCAGCAGTCGCAATTGCTTCCTTAGCTGCATCTGTGTCAGCAGCTGCCCTTGCTTGGCGTTCCTCCTCCTCAACAGCAGCCCGAACTCGCTCAATAAACTTGTCGTCCTCTTCTGGAAAGAAATGCCCTGCATAGTTGTACCTCCAAGCCCATTAGCTCAAATTCCAGATTTATATCAACAGAATTTAACAATAATATAATAGGCAAAATGATGAGCTTCCAGAATGATATTAGTAATGATCATACAAGAACATCAACGGCCACTCTTCTGGAAAGTAGTCCGTTGAACTAAACAAACTTTTCATTAAATTCAGTTGTTTATCTTTTACTGATCAAGTGCAAGAAGGAAAATTCACAATTTATATGCGTCAATATAAGAGAAGGGAGCATAAAGTCCATAGAAAAAGTCCATAGGCCTGCCTTGTTTTTTCAACTTCTCAATTCTGATAGACCGCAATTCTTTCAGTTTCTCCACAGTAAGCACCAGCTCCAACTGAATGAAACCAATGGAAAAGGGTAAATATCTTGATTAAATCAAAGAATTGAAAACCACAAACACATGTATATTCTAGAGATCCTTTGAGATACAATTGCAGTAACATATTATATCTCAGATGCGTGTGAGAAAATATTCCTGCATGCCAGGTTCCAGTACTCAGCTTCTAGTTCAATTAAGTTGAAACTAGAGGAAACAAGGACCAATATTGAGATCAATGAAGCATGCATCCTCTAGCAACATTCATCATTAAATTAGCTAATCATCTCACCTCTGCTTCCAGTCTCTTTCTCTCTTCTTTTGCCTTTTGTTTTGCAATCTCCTTCATCTTTTCCACCTGCATAGAAGTAAACAGAAAGCACAAAGGATCAGGAACTTCATGCAAGCATCTAAACAGTCGGGTTTACATGCTAACAAACTGAAATGAATATGTTTATTGTTCTCTCGCTCTTCAGCGCTCCATGTACAGAATAAGCGCATCTCTGCGTGATCAACTCTTGAGGTTTGTTTATAGCCAAGGTTCCAAAAGGATTCTGAAAACTCAATTTTGGAAAATATAGATAGTATATATTATGGTAGAATTTCTCTTGAACATATTAAGCAACCATTTGGATTATCCAACTTTCCATCAAATACAAAAGAAATAAAACATATTATCTACATACTCCTGATTATCTAGTGTATCAAACATCCAGTTCATTAAGGCTTGGATTGTCATACAACTTCGAACCAGTTCATCTTACTAACACCTCTTTATTCATCCATTCATAACCGTTTGCATATGCTGTGTATAACAAAATTGCTATTTCATGATAATGCCTCTATATATAACCATCGATATCATAAGAAGCATATACTACCTTGTGCTGTGCAGTTTCCTTGGCGATTTCCCTAGCAATCCATTCATCTGCCTCGCGATCAAGCTGATCAAACAGCTTATGCTCCTGAAGTTTTCATCAAAGACAGCAAACCAAAACCAAAAACTGTTCACATTTTATGAGTCATGGTATCAATCGCAACCCTCACAATCAACTAATCAAAGCAGAATTATAAAAATAGGCACCAAACAAGTAAAAATGAATCAACCCTGTCAAGCATTTGAGCAACACGTTTCCTCGTCCTCTTCCTCCAAAGCTTGTTCCTTTTCGACTTCTTAATCTTCTCTCCCAACTTAACCACAGAAGATTTCTCTTCCCATGGACACTTGTCATCCACAACAGCCCTAAAAGGCTCGAGCAAAGCTCGTAACTTCGACATCAAAGCACTCGCAGCCTGCAGCGAGATACTCTCCTGGGCCCCAAAATCGACCCTGGAGCCTTCCAGAAACTTCGGCAAATCTGCCCCGGCCGATCCATTCGATTCTTTTACTTCCATCAACATCTCCAGCTCCCTCTTCCTATTACCAGCAGAGAGAATACAAAACAATCAAAAGTAAAAATTGGATATTCAAAAGAAAGCCGAGATAGAAAATCAAAGGTGGAAACCATGTGCAGACATTGATTTTGCGAGAGTGAAGGTGTGATGAAGCTCCTTGAGCCGATCAGGAAAATTAGGGTTCGTCCAGAAAGTGGTCGTCGGCGGGGGGTTCGGGGGTACAGGCGGGAGCCATGTGGGAGGTGGAGGAGGCCGGAGAGGCTGAGAATGGTATTGGTAAGGGTTCTGATTCATCATTGCTTGTGAAGAGGAAGAAGAGAACTTCAGTCCATGGCTATGCAAATTCGTCAAGTTCTAGAGCCCCTCCCGTTAGGGTATCGGTTCAAACCGGAAAACCGGAGCCGAAACTGGACAATTGATTATGGGCCGGTTTTCGGTTTCTATTTTGTTCAAAATCCGGTTCCGGTTTAATTCCGGCGCAAACCGGCGGTTTATCGATTTGGACCGGAACAAACCAGTATTTTTTTTTTTACAATACATTGTGAATTTGAAAAAAAAAGGTTCAAATATAAATCTATATCTATATTTCTATATTATAATACCAAAATAGAAACCTGGATTCCTATGTGTCGGGAGCCGCTCTAAATCTGGATCAGGTAAATGTGACCATTTAAGGGGTTGACTCACAAGGAACTTTATGTTTCCAAATGGATTCGAACTTCGAACCTTTTGGTATACGATGTGACACCACAATCACTGCACCAACTTGTGATTGGTCTCTATATATTATTCTCTAGTACAATTTGAATCTTCCTTTTTTGACACGTCAATTAATTATCCAACATATGTAACTCGCATTAGACAATGGTTCCACTTATTTTATTCACACCATCCTATATGTTCACCTTATTTGATGGCTCTAATTATTTTTAATATAAATATTCATTTAAACAAAAGTCCCCCATTTTCACCATTTTAACTAAATGTCCAAAAAAATAATTCATAATCCCCCTTTTACCCCTTCCCTTTGTTTGTAAACTTCCGCTCATTCTCCCTGTTCACTTTCAATTGCAGTTCCATCAACCTTCATATCTCTCTCTGTTTGATCGTCTTGATCGACTTCGCTACACCGTGCTCTGTCTTTGTCTTTTTTCATTCAACTCCTTCTTCATTTGGCATGCATTTATCTTCCACATCTTTTCCGCGATCGATTTTTCTTCCTCTCATGGCTGCTTCATCAGATACTCTTTCAATATTTCTTTCAATTTCTGCGTATCCTTCTGATCCTGTGTACATTTGCCTGCATGTTGATTTTGGTTTAGTTTGTTAATTTAATCCCTTTACACAAAATATAGGGTTTATGCCTCTTATTTTATTCTATATACGAGCTCTATTAGTTTGTGTTATGATGCATTGTTTGTTCCTTTTGTTCTCTTTACACAAAAACTGATTTCGTTTCGACTTTTGCATTTAGGACCTTAATTTCATAGGCCCTTTTTTTTAGTAAAAATTAAATTCATCTTTGCTTCACGAACGTCAAACCATCCTCCTCCCCACTACATAGGTGTTTTAGATCGATTAACCGAAACTTACATTCATTACAATTAATGAAATAAGCAAATCCAAAATTTGATGGAATTGAACTATAGAAAAAGTGATCCATGACCAGTGGCGGATCCTGAAGCGTTTAGTTGAGGGGGCGAAAAATTGATCTCTAATTTTTTTCCGAAAAAATCATCAATATTTAAAGTTTTCGGGTTTAAAAATAGTATGAAGTTATGAAGTTTAACAAATGATGAGTATGATAGAAGTGTATTAATTTGGTAAATGATGTGAAAAATAATTTATATCACTTCAGTTTTGAAACGTTTATAACTTTTTACTCAGTTATCGGATTTGAGCTTATAATATATCAAATCGAAGCTATCGGCGAGAGGAATATGTATACTAAATTTCATTTTTGATTGAGGGGGCGACTGCCACCCCCGGTCCTTTAAAGGATCCGCCCCTGTCCATGACCATAATCAATACCTCTCCTTTCACGTGAACTAAAGGACTTCTTTCTTCATCATATCCATTATCCTATATTCCTATCACTAGAACCGAAAAATGAAGTAATAATTATTGTTAGGTAATTACTCATTTTTCTTAAATAACTAATTAGAGCAATTTGAGGCCAACTTTAGAACATGAAATGAAATGATTGCCATCCTTTTTGAGAGGAGAAAAGTGACGTTTGTGGCGTAAAGTCCAACACCGTCAGGCGTCCATGTCTTTGGTCCCCGTCCGGCCCACTCTCTCCGGCCCCAACCCTCACTTCACCACCCATTTCATTAATTTGCCGTAAGTGTGGTACTTTGCAACTCCAATCTTAATTGGACATTTTGCATAACTAGACCAAAAAAAAAAAAAAAACTTTGCACAAATAGCCATGTGCTTTATTTATTTGTTAGGGGTAGAATGTGGCTAATTTTTGCAAATAAAAATTACAACCGGGAGAGGAGGTAGCAGGTGAAGGTGAGGCCGGCACTGTAGCTCCATCTGCTGGCTGAGAGAAATCAGGAGGGGGAGGTGCTGGACATGTCAGGGAATTGGGGTGTGGCTCCAATAAAGTAGAGAAAAAAGGGGAGTGGCATTTATGAGGGGAAATCTAAATGATTGGAATTAAGGGTGTCAATCAACCCTTATAAAATCTTGATTGATAGGTGTCATTCCTTATTAAATGCTCTGCATAAAAAAGAGCCAACATAGGAGACGAGTGGAAAGGTGAGGGCAAAGCATCACCTTCATTTCTGGGAACTGGACACGTTTGGCTTACCAATAGAAGACATTCGTCTTACCAATAGGCCAAACATGTCCTACCATAGATGGAAATTTTGGAGATAATATGGAGGGGATTGTCCGTCGCGGTTTTGGCGGGATGTCCGTGTAATTTTGGCGCCAAAACAGGGTTCTTCATTGGGGGAAGAGGGAGAGCATCTGTCTGACCAATATGGTACATGTATCTTACCAATAGCATATAGTTATCTTACCAATATGCTTAAAAAGTCCTACCATACCTGAAATATTGGAGAAATTTGGAGTTGATTGACAGCAGCTCCTTTGGCGGGTTGTTAGTGTAATTTTGACGCCAAAACGAGGTTCTTCATTGGGGGGAAGAGGGGGAGCATTTATGAGGGGAAAATGCAATCATTGCATTGATGGGTGTTCCCCAAGCACATATATAAGCTTGAGAGGAGGATCTCAAACACCCCAACATGACCTGCAAAAAGTGAGGCAGAGCAGGAGAGAGGTGGAAAGGACGGGGAAACCCAACCGTGCATCCGAGGAAAGGATACAGTTGTCATCCTACCAATAGTACAGTTCTGGCCGGCCTGCCAACAGTTTTCCACTGTCTTACCATTACAGGAAAAGTGCAACAAGTTTGTTGGTGGCAGGCAGCGATGGGTAAGTCATCTTGTACCTTTTCTTTGTAGGTGTTCCCCTTTATTATATTAGAACTACCCCTCATGCTGATACTCTTTTTCCCTGGTGTACCCCAGGTGATAGGGTATGCATCAATGTCGTGTTCGGCGGTTGGTGGGCTCCTGTGGGTGGGAGCTTGGTCTTCAAGGGAGAGGCACGTACTGCAGCAATGGTGGTGCCACATAATATTTCCTACGACCAACTGAAGGAGAAGATAGTCTTGAAATTCGACGTGGACACGGTGTTGTACGATATTGAGCTCACCTACCTCCCTCCTTCCATGGGTCGGGCAACTCCTATTCGGGTCCGGGACGACGATGACATTGAAGCGTACAAATTCTACAACACTGAATCCGGCACAAGAGCATGGTCAATAGCACTGCACGTCACCTTACGGATGAAAACGATAAGCCCTTCCACACCCTCCGGTGAACATCAGTCGGAAGACTCGGACGGGGTTGACAAGGTCTCGTCTCCCACCCCAGGGGAATTGCTCCTAACCAGGCCTCCCACCACGCAGGAAGACTTGGAAGGTGGTCTTGATGGAGGCGGAGTGCCGGAGGAGAAGGTTCGAGGCGTCATCGAGGAGAAAGGGATGTTGGACGACCTTAGCAGTGACACTGGAGGGGCCTGCCTGTGTGCTGAGTGTTTGGCGGGGGAGGGAGAGTGTTGTAGGCCTGCAAAGGACAGCGTGAGTGGGAAGCAGGGGGGTCTTGCTGGGAGTGGTAAACAATCTGGTAATGGTAGGATGGAGTACAACATAATGGTCGGCCAGTCTGACGAAGTTGGTAGGATGGATGACAACATAATGGTAGGACAGGGCGAGTAAGTGGAACAGCTTGACAAGGAGGAGGGTGGTGATGTGAGCAGGTCTGATGCCATCCGACGCGGAAAGCAAGTGGTGATCGTCGATAGCGACGACGATATGGACGTCCTACCCCCCACGGATTGGAGGACATAATAGACGTAGGAAGCTCCGACGATGAAATGATCGCGGGTGGTTTCCCCGTGAAAGTGGAGGGAGGGAGGCCGAACGAGACATCTGAATCGTGGGATGAGGAGGCTGAGGCAGCGCTGAGAGAGATAGAGCGATCGTACCAAGGACACAAACAACCTTTGCCGACGTTGGAGCAAGTGGAAGAGGACGTGGGTCGGTCAATTCCTCTAGTCGGAGACCCTTGGGAGAGTGTGAAGGAGTTACGTGAGGGGGAGATGTTCGATACGAAGGCGGCCATTCAGTCCAGGGGGAAGTGGGAAGCTTCGCGCGGGTGCTTCGCGATTCAAACTAAACGATCCACAACAGACAGGTACCTGGTTGTGTGCCCCGAACCGAACTGCTAATGGTGCTGTCGGGCGTCAACATATCGGGAAACTAAGAGGTGGGTGGTTCGTAAGTACGTGGCCACACACACTTGCAAGGTTAGTGTCGTGAGCAACTACCAGCGCAACGCCAATTACAAGCTGATGGGGCAGAGTTTGGTGTCCGAGTAAGTTCCTAAACCGGCGTCTTGTTCCCCGCCTATGTAGTATGTGTTGGTGGAAATTTTTTGGTGTAACTCGTTGATCCCATCTTTACAGTTTTGCTGGGTCAGGGAAGGAGCTGCGTCCCCGTCAAATCAGGACGATGATGAAGTCTCGGTTGGGCGTGGACTGCAGTTACTGGAAGGCACGCAGGGCGCAGGGAGCCGCACGGGACGGCCTGTAAGGGACCTTCGAAGACAGCTACGAGCGGATGGCCTCATACCTTTACATGCTTGAGCGAGCAAACCCCGGGACCATAACCACATTAGTCCATGATGATAACCATCCCCTCCGCGGCCGCGTCGGTGGCTGGACACGTCGCCTTTGCGGCCTTCTTGGGCCTCTTCGAGGGTTGAGTGACGACGCAGTCCCCTAACCCGGCTGGTTGCTTCCTGTCCCGCTTACCTCTCCTCGGCTCCAGCTTAATCTCCTAAAAATCAAACCCACCCCCGAGTTAGTTTCAAATAGATGTTAATGTCCTATCAATAGTGTAAATATATCCTACCAAATTAGGTTATTCTATCTCACCAAAAGCTACTGACTTACTTATCCTACCAACCAACTACATATATCTTACCAAAAGGGACATCCTATCCTACAAACGAGTGAGGTTTACCTTTTCCTCCGCAGTCTCTTCATCAGACTCACCCTTCGAACCCTCCCCTGCAGCTTTCTTTCCAGCCTCCTTGGCCTTCACCTCCCCACCCAGGTCCACCTTCTCTCCCTGGTCTGCGTCCTGATCCCCCTCCTTTGCCTCCTCCTCAACCTTGTCCTTGTTACTGTCAACAGTGCACATGCCCTGGCCCTGAAGATCAGAGATCAGCTCTTCGTGATCCCCCTCCATCACATCCCTAGGGGGTGGTGCGCAGTTTAGCCCCGTTATCAATGCGAACTCGTGAAGCGAGAATCGCACGTGATGCCCTTGGATGGAGTACCACGTCTCGTGTTGCTTCCGGGTCTTCAGCTGCCACAGGAGGCAAAAGTGCACCAGCTGTGCGGCGAACTTGTTCCTCGACCCCATCTTCACTATGCCTCCGAATTGGCTTTTCGTGAGGGCCTTCACATCATCACGGTCGATGGCTAAGTCAAGTCCGTCCAGGAGGTCAAAACTGCCATGTGATAATGCCCTGCCGCTGAAGTGGTCATTCTCAGCCACATCCAAGACAGCCTGCAACACATGTAACACTCTTAGGTCCCAAATTTTTTCCCCAATCATTACTACCAAAATAAGGGAACTATCTCAGTTTCCTTACCCCTTGGCTGCTTGGTCCTGCCTTTGCTTTCCTCTTGCCGGCCTTTGTCATTTTTTATGGTTATTGCACTAAGGTTACCTGCAACACAAACACCACACACATGCATTCAGACATTCAGATCACCTCATCAGTCATACCAACAGTGTAATTTTATCCTACTAATAGAATATTATTTTCCTACCAACTCGGCTATCCTTTTCTGTCCTACCATTTTCGAATTTCATACAAGTTTGGTTCATTTTACCTCCTTCCCAACCCAAGAGATAGCCATAAGTAATTCACCAACACCAACACCAATTAACCAACAATTCATCATACATATAGGCATTTAACCAACAAGTATTTCACACATTATGTTTCAAACATATAGCCAAACAACTACTCTGTCATACCAACATGTCTTACTTGTTTTCTTCATTTTACCTCTTTCACAACACATCATATAGGCAATGAGATTAACCAAAACCAAATCACCATTTATTCATCATTTTTGAGCATTTCATCAAACACTTGGTGGGCACTTACGGTTTCAACATTAAAAAACCAATCAACCAAAAAATTCCTTCACCCCACTCGGCATACCAGATGTTCAATTTTATCCTGCCAATTTCGTTACCTGGTCATACAAAATCTGCTACCACAATTTCAGACACAACCTTCGATAATCAGTTCTACCACATGTGCACATATACCCTACCGATTACCCCCAATCTTGTGGATTCCCTACCCATCCGACCCCCTCCTTGCCCTTTTGTCCCCAATTTCTTACACAACATCACCTAACCCTTACTCATCCTTTTCCCGACACCCACAAACCCTAATCGCACCCACCTCCCCAAAATCGACTCACAATGGCACCCCTAACCCCTCCTACTTCATTCCTCCTCTACTGCTAGGCATCTACCCCAAAATCGTCTCAAATCCTTCATAAAACCGCATGTAACCGCACCCCCATTACCCCAATTTCGCAACTCAAACAAAAACTCCACAGTTGCTTACCTTTGCCTTCGTCTTCAACCTTCTCCTTCCTCCCAAGCGGTGACTGATGGCCTTCTTCTTCGACGAGTTCCTCCTCCTCTCGCTTCTCCTTTGTCTGATTCTCGAAGGTATTCCGTCTCTCTCTGTCTATCGCTTTGAAATGGAACCGTCTCTCTCCCTCCCTCGTTTTAATTTGATAACTCCCTACAGCCGGTTACCAACAGTTAAAAAAAACTGGTTGTTTTAATTGCATAAGATGGCCAGGTCATTTTGGGCCAATTTTTCACCCTCTTGGCTATTTGTGCAAATAGGCCCATTTTTTGGCCTATTTTGTACCATTTCCTCATCTTAATTTACTTATAAGAGCAGGCTTAATGGCTTATGCTACGGATGAGACTTATTTTAAATAATATTTATAATTAATATATTATTATTGTAATTTTATTATTAATAATTTATCTTTAAAAGTTTTAATATATTCATTTATCTTTGGGATTCGACCAATATATTAAGTTGACTCTAATTATCTCCTTACTCATTTTTCTACATTCAACTAAAATATAAGCAAAAAGAAATGATAATTGCTTTATCTTTGAATTGCATGTGTTTAGATTTACAACATATCAAATAAAAAACAATACACCGTAACTTGTACTTACAATGTATATAAATGCTCAAATAAATTTCAATATATCCGGTGGATCTTCAACAGAGCTGTAAATTTCACCGAATAATATTATCAAATAAAGTCCGACTCAGATCGATGATTGGAGGTCATGTGCACGGACGTACATACGCTAGTAGCATATCACACAAGACGAGTGATGTTCCATTCTAAAACCAATTGACAATAAAAGAAATAGCCCACAAACTTATATACTAAGACTTGTTATACTCAACTTTTGACTTATATACTCACCTAGGTAGAGTGCACTAGTAGTAAGTAGTACTTCCTTAGTATTCTTCTCTTTGATCTTCAAATCTTATTGGGAAAGCTCTCTTTAATTTATCTTGCTAGACCCCTCTTTAGCCTTGGGATATAGAAACATCTCCTTTAGATACGATGTACCAATGGGAAATATCTTGAGACATTATCCAAGGCTTCATTTGTCTACTCCACCATTCGTGTTGTCCGAGTTTTAGCAATGGTGGTTTTTTGCTTGGAGTCTCTGGGTTGTCATCCTTTCTAATACTCATCCTGTTAAAAATAAAACTAGTAAGATTCCCGCGCCATGACGCGTTTTTTTTTTAAAATAAAATAATATGTATAAAATATTAATAAATGTTAAAATTAAAAATCATAAAAAAAAACTTTACAACAAATGTATCTTATAATTATCTCATAAAATTATTTTTTAAAAATCTTATGTAAAGTAAATATTTTAAATTACTCAGTAATAATAATAATATCAATATTACATTGTTTAAATGTGATGCGTCGTAATTAGTAGTTATATTGAATGTTTTTAATTAAGCTCAATAGTTAGTAAATAAATTAGAGTTAAGCCCAATAGTTATATTTGTAACACCCCTTCTTAGAACACTGAAGGAATGTTGCAGCGCCAGCAATTACTCAGACTTTTATGTCCTCGTAACCGCATTAGGCTTATAGGGACATGCAACTATGCTCCAATAAACAAGATGATAATAAGCAAATATTAAGTAAGCAAAAGACTTAAATGTAAAACCATATTCTAAAATAAAGTTACCCAAAACAAGGGGTCTAAATACAATAACCAAAATAATGAAATAGTAGCAGCGGAAATAATGTTCAAATAGTTGCAGAGGAAATAAATAAACTTTGATACAATAAAATAAAATTTTAGAAATTAGTACCTTAAAACAAAATACTAGAAATGAACAAAATTAGACTTCTTTATTCTTCAGCGTCTCAAGACCGTTTACCTAAACCTGCGGATTAGTGGCTGAGGTGTAGTATGCAAATTAAGGACCCCAACCGTCCAAAGGAGAAAAATAGGACGATTAATCTTTTTACGACTAGCAAATGACAGAAAGTAAAATGTTTAAGACTCCTTCTACCACCCATATATTGACCATAAAAGGGTATTGGTGATTGTAGACTAAAATAAAAATTATGAGTTAATATTTATGTGGAACCTGATTCGTTTGATTAAATAAAAATAATATAACAGAATAATCCAGAAGGATCGAGTGGTTGAATGGGATGCGGATCCGAAGACCCTGAGGAATCATATTCCGAGTACAAAAATAATATGATATCACTTCACTGAAAATGGGCCACCTATTAGTAAATAATGTACAACACGATAATAATAGTAGTAATAATAATACAATTATACACAACGCTATCATTTACTCAGGACAAGTGATACCGGTCTCGGCCGCATATAATGGGCGGATGACCTACTACCCATAGGTAGATGTACCCATTCGAGGGATTTACAATTTCGAAGGGGCATCTCATGAGACGTTTATAGAGCAAGGTATAACCGAACCTTGACCTGACTTTACCATTTTCCTTAATTTAATACGCACATCATAGTAACAACAGTAATAATAACACACACTAATATACAATATCACACTTTATGATTACTAATCCTAACTTACATACTAGATGACCACAAAATGCTTAAGTGTGGTTGGTGATAATAATATGATATTGGATATGAGATTTTACGGAATTCAAATAGGGTATTAGTAACTTTTTAGAAATTACGGAAACGACACCGTAATTTTTCAAAAGTACAAAACTTACCCTCGCTTTTCCCAAAAGTCAGCCCGATTCTATACTCACTCAATCTCAGGAGTAAAACAGGCTGCAAAATGCTCCAATAACACATATGGGTTAATGTAACATCACATAATTCATCGAAAATTGATAATTCGGGATGAACGAAGCGAATCTTCCCCAAACGGGACTCAAAAGCACCCAAATTTCGAGTCTACAGTCCCCTCGGTATGGTATAAATCTGAAAAGGAATGATTTTGGTGAGATAACAGCCTTGGATCGAAGGAAAGAAAGAAAACGAACACAAAACACGTTTTTTCTGCACAACAGAAAAACTGCTCACCAGTCAACTTCAGATCTGTGGTGCGAGTTCCTAGAAGAAGGTATGAGAAAAATGAAAGATGGGTTCGACAGAGGGTGCTGCAAGGTTTCTGTGGAAGTTGGATTTGATGACGTCAGATCACGGTGATGGTGGTGGAAAAGCCCGAAAGTAGGCTTGTCGAACACAGCTCTGCTGGAACTTCCGACTTCGTTTTCGAGCACCTTCCGATGACCTGCTGCTATGGGGCCTTCATGGTGGCCTCCTGGGTGCTGGAGGAGACCATTGGTGGTGTACTGGTGGTATTCGGTCTTGGTTTCACCGGAATCGTGGTCGAGGATGAGCGGGGATAGTTGTGGTTTGTGATTTTCGGCTGATGTTTATGGGTTTGCAGAGGATGATGGATAGGAAGTTAGGGTGAACGTGATAGGTAGAATGGGAGGCTGCAACTTCCTCCTCGATTTGACTTAATCGGATTCCCTAATCAGATTATAGGTTGAAAGATTTGGCCAAAGATCATTTGTTATCATTTAGGTAGAACTTAGAAGATAAAATTTGTTTGGAAAAAAACAAGGCAAAATGCATAAAACCACCCTTTATTCATTTTTGTTTGCAAATAACCACCCCTTATTAAAAAATTATCAAATAACCACTCATTAAATATAGGTTGGTTGCAACTAACCACCCATACCATTTTCTTGTTAAACCTCACTTAATCTAATTTTTCTATAATTAATAAATAATATTTTTGAAAAGTTTATTTATTTATTTAAATAATAGTCCCGACTTTTATTCAATTTAAATTACATAAATCAAATATTGATAATGACAAAATAATTTTATCTATTTAAATCATTTTTTATATCGAATAGTATAATTATTTTAAAACCTTATACTCCATTATATATTTTGTGTTTAAATTCAACTTATCTTTCCCTAATTTAATATCATGAGGAGAGCGATTGAAAAACAAATCCATAAGGCCGTCTGACAGAGATGACACATTGGGTGCATTAAGGACCGAGTCAAATTATAAAGGATGACAGAGGGCCAAGATGAGGTGTACACGCAGGCGGATGTGGGCCGAGGTGGGCGACGACAGTCCCTAATGGGTTGTATTGTAGTGATGGCCGGCTATGACTAAGGTGATGATGCCTAGGGACGGGCTGCTGGGCAATGCGACATAGCTTAGCGTTGGCGAAAGGCAGTAAAGGCAGAGGCCATGGATGCTGTTGCCTGGTCTAGATGGTGGTGGTAAGGGGCACCAAGAGCTTTTGCTCTCTAGGGGTCAAGCTCATTCTACCTAAACCAAATAAGAAATAACGCTTCCTTTGATATATGACAAAGCAACGCTCTTTATCATCTTTCTTTAGACCACCTCATTCAAAATTTTAATTTGACTAGGAAATAACCCAAACCAAATAAGATTAAATTTACCCAATTGTGAAATCTAGCAAGCTAGCTAGTCCAAAACTCCAAAGAGATGTTAGGTAGGAATATTTGGGGGCAGTTTGCAAAATAGCCATGAAATTGGGCGAATTTTGCAAAATAGCCGCGAATTAGGACATTTTTGGAAAATAGCCGCAATAAAAGCCTTCACCCTCTCTCCTACAAACGCTTTTCTCTCTCCTCGATCTCTCCCTTTGCGTACGCTCTGTTTGTCTCTCCCGACCTGATCGCTTGAACTTGCTAGGATTTGCGAGAGATTACCATTCCGACATCAACGAAGCTATCGATTTTGACGTGTAATCTAGAGAATCAGGTAAGTCAATTTACTAGATTTTAAAGTCGATTAGAATTTGCGTCAAGGACGCAAATTTGAGCAAAAGTCGCAAATTTTACGAGAATTTTTGGATTACTTCTTTAGTGTTGAGATTACTATTTCAGTCTGTGTTTATTTGTGCTTCGGTTTTGTAATTACTGCTTCAGTTTTGCGATTTCTGCTTAAATTTGCGCCGAAGGCGCAAATTTCATAGAATTTTTTGGTTTGAGATTACTACTTTAGTTTCGTTATTACAGATTCATTCTGTGTTTATGCATTCTTCAGTTTTGCAATTACAGCTTCAGTTTTGCGATTTCTGCTTAAATTTGCGCCGAAGGCGCAAATTTCATAGAATTTTTTGGTTTGAGATTACTACTCTAGTTTCGTTATTACAGATTCATTCTGTGTTTATGCATTCTTCAGTTTTGCAATTACAGCTTCAGTTTTGTGATTATTGCTTCAATTTGCGCCGAAGGCGCAAATAACTGGTTCGGTTTTGTGATTACGAATTGTTCCTGTATATGTGTAATATTCAAGTTTCAAGTTTAATCTGTGTATGTTTATGGTTATTTATGCTTATTCATGTTTTACATTGCTCAGGTAATCTCTATGATTGCTTAGGATGTGATTTCAATATGATTGTTTGAAATAAACAGTAGACCTTAATCATAGAAGTTCACCACAAGAAGTGTATTGTATCCATTTTGTTGTTCATGTCATCATTACACTTGAATCTGCACTCTATATTGAAGTATTGATTCCTTATTAGACTTTGATTGCTAATGTCATCACTAGACTTCCTTATTCAATGTCGATTAAGCCATGTCATCACTGTAATGGAGTCATAATAAAATTTGCGCCTTTGGCGCAAATTTTGATTAATTTTTTAAACATGAATTAATGTTTTTGAGCATTTTTTTCTTTATAAGTGTAATATTAAAGTTTTAAATCGAATCTGTGTATGTTTATGGTTATTTATGCTTATTCATGTTTTACATTGCTGAATTCATCTCTATGATTGCTTAGGATGTGATTTAAATATTATTGTTTCAAATAATCAGTATACCTTAACCACATAAGTTTCCCCCAAAAACTGCAACATTTATATAATTCACTTCACAACAGGTCTATTGTATTCATTTTGTTGTTCATGTCATCTTTACACTTGAATCTGCACTCTATATTGAAGTATTGGTTCCTTATTAGACTTTGATTGCTAATGTCATCACTAGACTTCCTTATTTCAATGTTGATTAAGCCATGTCAACACTGCAATGGAGTCATAATAAAATTGCACAGGGGATATCAGTATAGAATATTTTATGCTTATATATGTTTATAACAGTATGGAAATCTATGTTTATACATTCAGTAGCATCAAAATTTGCGCCTTTGGCGCAAATTTTTCATAACAAGTTAATTCTAATCACTTTGGTTGGTAGTGTCATCGTTATTGAACATTGATTGAGCAATGTCAGCACTACAATTCAGTCATATAAAAATTGCACAAGGTGTGTAAATCTATTACTTAAAATTACTAATCCTGTTAAATTCATACTCTGCAGATTACAATGGCAACCCACATTATTACAGTTGTGTGTGGTGGGAAATGGTTGGTTAATGATTCATGTCCAACCTTTGTTGGAGACACTACTTCAAAGGTGTTTATGATTGACGAGACAATAACATTACAGGGTTTAACTGAAAAAGTTCACACCAGATTCAATATAGATAGTGTGATGGAATTGAAATTCAATCATTTACACCCTTTCAAGCTGTTGAGAGCTCCGCTTCTTGTGGAATGTGATGCTGATTTGAAAGAGTTTTTAAAGTTGTCTGACCTAGAGAATGTTAAATATGCTGTGGAGTTGTGTGTCAGCATTAAATCAAATAGTGCAGACATTGAAGATCAACAGCCATCCTCAGCTGAGAGTTTACAGTTGGTGGCATGCAATCCAACTATTACAGATAATGTTACAGAGGAAAATAACATGACATTGATTGGTGACACCAGGATGAAAGGTGTATTGTTGGAAGATGTTGGTGATGACATGAATTCTATAAACAGTGACACTGCAAGTGATGAAGATTCTGCAGATGAAATATGGAGAGCATTCTATTCTACAGCACACAGGCGAGAGACTACACTAGAAGATTGGGATGCTGATAGCTCTACTGTGTCTAGTGTGAATCTCAATTCACAAAACTTGATTTGCGTCGGCAAAAGCTTTGCATCAAGGAAAGCAGTTAAGCATGCTTTAGAGATGTTGTCAATAACTGAGATATTTGGTTTTCGAGTTGTAAAAGCAGACACAAAGTATTATAGAGCGCATTGTGCAGATCCTGACTGCAAATGGAAAGTGCATGTCAAAACTTTTGGCCCAACTTGGCATGAGGTCATAGTGTATGTGGAAATGCACACTTGCACATGGGATTTCAGGACAAAACACTGCAAACAGCCTTCATCTTCTGTGATTGCAAGTATCATTGAATCAAGGTGAGCAGTTTTTTTAAGAGATAGTATTTATATTTTAACTTGCTTTCTAATATATGATTTATTCTAATTTGACTATAATTACACAGTGTTGACGTTGGATACAAACCAGCACAGATAAAGGATAAAATGAGAACAGAACAAAAGATGCAAATTAGTTACTGGAGAGCATGGAAGTCATCAAAAATAGCTCATGAAATGGTTAATGGGACACCAGAATCAAATTATGCAGATTTGCCATCGTTTTGCCATATGCTCATGGAGAGGAACAATGGGACTATAGCTTCAATTTTAAAAGACAAAGAAGATAGATTTCAGTATTTCTTTCTGTCATTTGGACAGTGCATCAGAGCATTCCCACTCTTAAAGAAGGTATGTCTTAAACAGTGTCAGCACAAATTCTGTTGTCATCGATTTCCTTAATTTTGATAACATAAGTAATTTAATTTTGTTTATATATCAGGTGGTTGTTGTTGATGGAACATTCCTAACTGGCCAATATAGAGGGACGTTGCTTGGAGCAGTTGCACAAGATGCAAATAGACAAATCTTTCCACTTGCTTTTGGTATTGTTGACTCCGAAAACAACAGCTCTTGGGAATGGTTTATGTATCAGCTGCTGCAGGTTGTGCCTCTTCAAATGACTTAGTGTTTGTCTCTGATAGACATGCTAGCATTTCAAGGGCTGTATCATTAGCTTATCCAACAGCTACACATTGCATATGTATATGGCACTTGAAACAAAACATCAGAGGAACGTTCAAGAAAAAAGAGCTGGGGAAAATGTTCAAAAAAGCAGCAGAGAGTTACACTATCCAAGAGTTCAACAGCCACCTTGCACAAATCGAAGCAACCTGTCCAAAGCTATTAGAGTATCTGGTGTCAGCAGGTTTTGATAAATGGGCAAGAGCACATTCAAGGTGTGATAGATACAACATGATGACATCCAACAATGCTGAGAGTTTGAACTCTGTTTTCAAAGGCAAAAAGAATTATCCCATTGTGGCACTTGTGGAGTTTGCTAGGGAAAAGCTCACATCATGGTTCCTGGAGAGGAGAGAAAAAGCACTGGCAAATCACGACAGACTAACTCCGGAGATCCTTAAGTTGATAAGAGAATCACAAGCGCAGGTTGGGGTATGCAGAGTAGAGAAGATGAATGAATCACAATTTGAGATCAATGGCCAAGGAGTTGTAGCTATAGTTGATTTATCAGCGAGGACATGTACGTGCAGAGTATTTGATGTCGAGAAAATGCCTTGTGTACATGCTCTAGCAGCAATAACACACATAAAAGCAAATGTGTCTGATTTTGTTGCAAAATTCTACAGCAATGACGCTTGGCGTATAACATATGCAGAAACAATATATCCAGTGTTGGATGAAGATGAAGGAAATATCCCTGATGTGATCAAATCCATCAAATGTTACCCCCCAGTAGTAAGAAAAAGAGCAGGAAGACCAACTACGAATAGAAAGCTTTCTTTGGGAGAGTACAAGAGGAGGATGAAGCATTCAAGATAATGCTGTCAGCGAATATTCTGTCATTAGTATTATATAAGAGTAATGTTAGTAGAAAATACAGTTTATAAATTTGTAAATGACATTTCTTTTTGAAAATTAACATTGATTCAATAATATAGAATAAATTTTGAAATTTTAACATGTACTAATACAAATTTTTACCATGCTGAGCAAGTTTTCCCCATTTGTAGTATATTGTGCAATTTGATTCTATCGATGAGCAAAAATAAGACAATGTTGTGCAATATATGTTGTATCGTTGAGCAAAAATAAAGTGATGTTGAGCAAAGTTTACCCATTTGTAATATGTTGTGCAGTTTTATTCTATTGATGAGCAGAAATAAGAGCATGTTGAGGAATAATCTATAAACCAACTTTGAAAACATAATTAGATAAAAATTAGATGTCAATGCAAACAAAGTGTTGTTGTGCAATATATGTACTATCGTTGAGCAAAAATAAAGTGATGTTGAGCAAGTTTTCCCCATTTGTAATATGTTGTGCAATTTTTTTCTCTTGATGGGCAGAAATAAGAGCATGCTGAGCAATAATATATAAAGCAACTTTGAAAACATAATTAGATAAAAATTAGATGTCATTGCAAACAAAGTGTTGTTGTGCAATATATGAACTATCGTTGAGCAAAAATAAAGTGATGTTGAGTAAGTTTTGAAAAGGCATAATATGTTGTGCACTTTTATTCCATTGATGAGCAAAAATAATACAATGTTGAGCAATAATCTATTAAGAAACTATGAAAGCATGAATAAATAAAAATAAGTTGTCGTTTCAAACAAAGTGTTGTTGTGCAACATATGTACTATTGTTGAGCAAAAATAAAGTGATGTTGAGCAAGTTTTCCCCATTTGTAATATGTTGTGCAATTTTTTTCTCTTGATGAGCAGAAATAAGAGCATGCTGAGCAATAATATATAAACCAACTTTGAAAACATAATTAGATAAAAATTAGATGTCATTGCAAACAAAGTGTTGTTGTGCAATATATGAACTATCGTTGAGCAAAAATAAAGTGATGGTGAGTAAGTTTTCAAAAGGCATAATATGTTGTGCACTTTTATTCCATTGATGAGCAAAAATAATACAATGTTGAGCAATAATCTATTAAGAAACTATGAAAGCATGAATAGATAAAAATAAGATGTCGTTTCAAACAAAGTGTTGTTGTGCAACATATGTACTATTGTTGAGCAAAAATAAAGTGATGTTGAGCAAGTTTTCCAAATGCATAATATGTTGTGCACTTTTATTCCATTGATGAGCAAAAATAATACAATGTTGAGCAATAATCTATTAAGCAACTATGACAACGTAAAATATACAAAAATAAGATGTTGTTTACAAGAGTCAAGCGTTGTACAAATCTAAACTATTGTTGATCAAGAATAATACAATGTTGAGCAAATCTAAGGTATGGAATTATATGAAAAATAATAACAAATAAATAAAGTCTCACAAAATTCCCAATTAATTGGCAAACAAAAAAAAAAGAAAATGAAAACGATTTTCCTAAAAAAAATATAAAATCCAAATATGTGTGAAACGCTTTTCAGGTTCGAGAAGTTTTTCATCACCTTCTTTTGGTTTCTTCCTCGAGCTAAATCTACTCTGTCCATTTCTCTGCGAGATTGCCTGAGGCTTGATTGTAGACTTGTAAGAAGGAGAGCTATCATATACATAGAGATGTCTTCAGATCCGAAAGGTTTGATTTCGTGTTTTCTGTGTATTAAAATTCAGATTAGAACGAGTACGGTTTAGGGCTTAGTTTTACACGAAAATTAGGAAAAATCGCACTTATTCAGGCGAATTTAATGTTTATAATCAAGCAGTTTTTCAGCCTTACGAGATCTACCATTGTTATTTCAATTTCGTTCGCATAATAAATTGAAGTTAATGTTATTAATCTAGAGGCTGAATTTGGGAATTTGATAATTTGGGAAATTGAGAATTTGTTCGGCATAAAATACAGTCTCTGACAGTGTCATATCTTCAATTATATTTGTAGAATTTGATTGTAAGTGTTCATTCTATAGGTAAACGTCCACGGAGTGTAAGTGATTCACCTGTTTTAGACAGCCAAAATAGAAATTCGAAGAGATCAAAACGATCTGGAGTTAAACCTTCAGTAGTTGATTTGTCTAGAGATTCACCTCCCTTCAAGGATGGACTGTCTGTTGATACTGAGACTGGTAAATCCTTGGAAGTAGTGGAGGGTTGTAGATCACTTGAGTCCAAAGATTCGCAACCCTTTGTAAGAAAAAACAGTAAGAGAGAAGTGCACCCTGGGATTGATCTTCGTGTTAGTACTGTTGCTGTGGAGACCATTGAAATTGCAAGGCTGGAAACCCATTCACCTACTGAGACAGTTGTTGAACATGTAAACCCAACTGTGCATATCATACCATCTGATGAGCAAACAGATACCACAGACGTACAACCTATTGCTGAAAACAGGCAGCTGGTTGTGAGGAGTGAGAGAAACACTAGACAAAAAAATCTCCCATCATTGAAATCACGGTCAAGCCCACGCTTGCTGGTGTCGTCGTTGAAAAAATTGAATGCCAAGCAAAGGAAAATGATTGAGGATATTGGCTTTGGATTTTTGTTCAACTTGGAGATTGTTACCCTACCACTACTTCTTTCTTATTGGTTAGTGGATCAGTTTGACCCTAACAAGTGTTGCTTGGTGTTGGCTAATGGAGGTGAACTTGAAATTGCAGAAATAGACGTGCATATCATAATGGGATTCCCAATGGGGAAAGTTTTAGTTGGAAGAAAATCAGCTAAAGAGAATTTCAATCTTGTGCAAGAGTGGAAAACCACATTTGATGTCCAGGACAATATAACAACGGCTATGGTTATGGAAAAATTGATAGCTGACACTGATTGTAGTGATCAATTCCTTCTGAACTTTATCGTTATACTAGACTCTATCTTGGTTGATACACTAGGAAATGGACATGCCAACCATAGTTTGATAAGAGTAGTTCCTGAATTGGGTGATCTGAAGGACCTAAATTGGTGTGCTATTGTGTTGGAAAGTTTGGTCGATGCAAAGAGAAGTTGGGAAAAGAACAAGAATGGCCATTTCAGAGGGCCTCTGTTATTCTTGGTTGTAAGTATTTTTTTCAAACCTTCGCTCTGACATTAACTTAATTTATTTACCATGTCAGTAGTACAAACGTCACCCCCCATACTTTTATACACATGTCTATAGTATTCTTTATGTCAGCATTCCCTGCTCCATCGTAATACTCATATATATTTATCCCCTTGGTGTGCCAGTTGTTTTACATGGATAGGGTGAAATTGTTCACAAGCACAGCACTAAGAAGAATGACTCGTTCTTTCCCGGTTTTCATTGGCATAAATTACAAAATCTTGCGCCAACGAGAAACTGATGATATAAGTACTGGAGGCTTTGGATGTGGCTTAGTCCAGGCTCGCCATGTTGTTCCTCAACATCAAGACGTACCATCTACAGCTTGTCCACAACCTACTGCACAAACCGATGAAGGCACCAGTCACCTTGGTGATCCAGAAAAAGAGACGCCCCCAGTTGAGGTTTGTATAAATTAATTCAACCAATTCAATGTAATATTAGTACAGTGTAGCAATGTTTTGGTATTTACTGATCACTTTTTATTCTTATTTTTTATGTGATGTTATTTTCTAGAGTTGGATAAAGTTGTTTGTTCAAAAGACTTCTGCACTTGCGTCTACTATTTCTGATTTTGCTGAGTGGTCTACGAAAGTCCCGAGTGAACTACAACATGATGACAAGGTGAAAAGGCTTCTACAGGGAGCAAACCAGCTTTTAGGGGTGGAAAATGTCATTTCTGAGGCACCTACGGCTACAGATGCTGCTGACATGTCAAATATGAATGACCCTGTAAGCCCATATTTTACCGAATCACAAGAGAAATTCTGGGCAGATCCTGTTTTATTGGATTGCATCACTCAAATTGAAATGGCATATCAGAACAAGCAAAAAATGAAATCAAATATCAAAGTGGACGGGGAATTTTCCTTTGATATATTTCTAGATGACCCTGCTTTTAAGAAAAATGAAGGGACATCATTGAACTCATCGGTTGAAATGAAGAATGCTAATGAAGCAGCCCAAGCTCCCCCAGACAGCCATGAACAGTCTCCAATACAACAGCATGGTGAAGCTACTTCTACTCCCCTACCCACTCCATTTAAAGCTGATACTCCACCAGTGAACATAGTTGATGGGAATGCTGCCTTGCCACCAAGAAGGTCGCCGCGGATCAACATAGTTGATGGGAATGCTGCAGACCAAGTTAATAACATGAAGAGAGAAGAAGCTACAAGAAGAGCACATAAACCTTCTGCATCTTTGAGAAGTCCATATTACTCGCGTGTTGTTGACATTACAGATCCTATCTCTGAAATTGAGCGCACTGTTTCAGCATATTTGGCAATGAAAACACCACACAGCAGGTAGGTTCATTTTAGACTTAATCTTCTTAAAGAATGTTCAGTTACAAGGAAAACGTTATTTTCATATAATCCATCTTCAAAATGATTGACATTGCAGGGAAATTTTGTTTAAGCACAAGTCTGTTGAAATTATTAGAACAGACATGGCTACGCTTGAGGATGAAACCCACTTGTCTAGTGTAGTTATTGGTGCATGGACAGCTATCCTCAACCACAAGGAACAGTATAAAAGTGCTCAATCACCAGCAAGGCTTTTTGTCAATATCAACAAAACTGTAATATTCTTACAATTTTAACTTTCAATTACATTCCATTGTTAGCCGTTATTACAATTCGTCTGTTTTTTTGCTAATTTCTATTCTTCAACCAGTTTAATGTAGAGAGTGTATCAGTACGAGCTTGTGATGAACAGTTCAAGAGGTTTAACGTGCACATGGATACTGTATTGTCATCGTCACCACACCTTTCTTTGAAGGATATAGACATGGTACTAACTTGCAATTAAATAAATAAAGTTCAGAAGACCAACCACTAATGTTTATTTGTTTTTTGTTATGTTGATTAGATTGTATATGCGGTTGAACGAACAGCAGACTATGTCATGGTTGTCTTTAACTTTAAAAACAAAATGGTCCAAATTGTTGATGTTACACCATCTTCCAGTGATCCAATTTGCCCCTTCACATCGCCCTTTGAATGTTTGGTAAGTTTTACTACTGATATCTAATATTTCTTTCCTTGTCTTAATTTCATTTAAATATCAACTCATTTTATAATTAAAATTACATGAATTCTAATTCAATTGATGCAGGGGGATATGCTGATCGCTTATCTAACAGAGAAGGGGCTCCTAGCAAAGGCTGAAATTGTGTCAGATGCAACAACATCAAAAGTCCACATCACATGGGCTGGAGAGGAGAAAGTTCAATACTCTGGGGTATGCCTCATGCGCCACATGGAGACCTTCTTTGGGACAGAGAGAGGGTACAAATGTGGACTGGAAAAAGGAAATTTCAAGAATATTTCAAAGCTAGGTGTGAAGTATCTGACAGATATAGTATGTTCAGAGTTAAATGAAGTGAACGCAGATGTTGTGAAGGCAGCAAAAACCCATGCAAGAATGACATCAAAAGGAATTCAGGGGCAGAGACTGAATCTTGGTTGAACAACCACAACACAATTTGATGTTTTATTTTCAAACTTTGAAATGAATTTTCGTGTAGACAGTTATATACGCTACTTCTGGAAATTTTTCTCGTACCAATTAAGACAGTTGTTGTCAGTGGGATCAGTTTTCTCATACGGGTTAAGATGTTTGTTGTCCATGTGGGTTTTTGATGGATAGATTTTGTCAAAATGCATACAACTATAACTGCTGCTAAACAGTTATGTTTGTTTTTCAATGTGTCAGCACAATTATCTGCGCTTATAATCAAGTGGTCTATGTTATACAAACAGTTGATTTAGTAATATGCATTCGTCTGTTGTGCAATTATAAACTATTGTTTAGCAAAAATAAGATGATGTTGAGCAAATTAGCAGTAACATGAAAACTTAGTTAAACAGTGTCATCACTACTTTTACCAAAACAATCAACAAACTAATCAAATGTGTCCACAGTATAACAAGGGATAGACGTAAAACTTCAGTCCGATTTTATAATTTGAAATATGAGGAAGGAAATTACAAAATAATTATATGATTATTATGATATTAATATGTTGCATCATATCATTATGATGGAACACATATAAACTAAAATAACAAAAAAATAAAATATACATTCAACATATAAATAAGTACCAATGTTATTACGTATTAATATAGTAGAACTACAGTCCTAAGAAGTCTTCAATCTTCTTCCTCCTTTCCATTTCTGCATCTAAAACCTCTTTCACACACCCCATTAGATTGTCCTTTGCGTCTTCAAACAACTGTCTTTGATTGCCCAGTTCTCTTTCCATCTATATAAAAGATAAAAGACAAGACTCAATCACAGTATGGGAAAAAAATTTATGGATAAAACTTCGAATATCACCTTTGATAATGCTTCACCATCTTCATCTCTGGCTGCAAGCCGAACGTGATGTTCAGCTACTATTATGGATCTTTGGTATTCCTCGTATAATGTGTAATGAACGACAACAGCCTCCAACAACTCGGCCCTGCGGCCCTCTTTGTTTGTCTCGCAAGCTTCATCAACTAGATTCATGTGATAACCAGGGTAAACAACACTATCCAGCACATCCATCAATTGATGGAAACTCGTGCAAAACCCGACAGTATTACCATAGTTCATCTTTTTAGAGAAGGATGTGTTTCTGTTAAAAACAGTTTTCAAGCGCCAATGGGTAACAAAGAATGATGAATGGATATATATAGGCAACAATTAGACAGTTTTCATCTTGTAACAGTTATTTATGACAATTTATTTCAGAGTAACTATAAAAAAAAAACTGTCAAAACTGTAAAACTAAAAACTGAAAACGGATTGCAGTTATTTGAGTTATAGTTATCATTGGAAGACATTACCTAACTCGTGTCAGCAATACTTTTAGCCTTATCCACCTAGTGTCATCACAAAAATATCAAAAACAGAAAACATCCAAATATATAAGAATATTGTCACCAATAGATCCAACTACTCTAACCAACGATGTAACAAAAAGACTTTGAACACTTGCCAATTCGTGCAACATCATAGACTTGAACATCACAAAAAGAATAGTAGTCCAGGGTCTCAAGTAAATGTACCAAAAATCAGTGTCAGCGCTACTTTGGGACTTACCCTAATAGTGTCACACACTTAAGTTTTAATATCAGCAAATGTCAAGACATAAACTTCAATAGCAGAAACCACCAATATGATCAACTTGGGTCACACAAAATGACATACTTAAATGTCAAATATTACCATAATTTGAATATAAACCAGAAACAAATGTGATCAAGGACAAACTTAATTCATAGAATGTATTTTAGGTTACATCAGAACCATACAAAATTACATACTACACTAATATCAACTAAAGCTAGAATTCGGCTCGGCAAAGAGGACAATTGTTTTGAACTAAAAGCCAAGCTCGTAAACAATTTGGATGAAAGTGATGTTGGCATGGCATTTGAAGAACAGGATCTGACTCCAACATTGGAAGCAAGCAAATTGTACATTCATCATCATCAAGCTCAAGATGATATATCTCCCTTAATCCGTCAACCTCCATAGGCTCTGGAGGTGCTGGGGGATCTGCTTGGTCAACCTCCATATGAATGTCATCGTTTATGTCGGACTCCTGGCTTGCTTCAGACGAAGAGTCATCATAAAAATGTACATTGATGTTGATGTTAGGACAAAGACCATATTCAACAAGATCAGCATCGGCGTCAAACCAACTTCTAGTGTAATCCATTAGAAGCCGATTGGCTACCTGGGTTCTAACCTCAACCGTTACTCCTGCATCCTGTAGCACTTCGTTGCAGCGAGCAAGACTCATAGGCAAACCATTCCAAGTAGACGTGTGATAGAATGTTAAGGGAATGCTGTCAGAGTGGATGGCCACAAGAAGTAGACTAGGTCCATACCAGTCTGACTCAGATCCTGATATTTCAACTTCATAAGTTCCAACGATGTAGTCGTAGTCTAGTTCAGTATAGGTTGGGAATGCCATTGAAGAAGAGAAAACCTACACAGCCAAAATCAAAATCGACTCATACATTAGACATTGAATTAAAAATAAAACATTACATCGATATTATAAAGAAATAAACATTTGAGAAAGACAACAGAGAAAAAATGCCTGAAAAACTGAAAAAACCCTAACTGATGACTTTTAATGACAATAAGAATCACATACACCCAAACGGAATACAATGCAATAGGAAATAAGCAAGACAAACACCAATTTATGAACATTACTAGACTAAAAAGCAAGGGGGGGGGGGGGGTTCAACGAAAACCAGAGAATACAACAATTAGATTTTCGCTGAAACAGTACATCAAAATAACAGATAACGTTTTTTTTTTAAAGGAAGAAAACAGAAAGGAGTACATACCACAACAGGAATCGCACCTTGAAAGCAAGAAATCTGGATAAGAACGAGAGAGGATGAAGATGAACAAGAAGATGAAAAGACTTGCAAACAATCTGAAAAACGTTTAAGAGCAGTATAAATAAGCGGGAAATGGGCCGGCCATCTCTAAACGAAGCCCAACAGTTATGTTGAAGGCAATATCAACGATTTAAACATTTGTGCAAAATTAATGTGTTGATAAGCAAAAATAAGATAATGTTTAGCAAATTTCCCCCAATAGCCGGTGTTAGGAAATTTACATCTGATGATGAGCAAAAATAATAACATGATGCAAAAAAACAAAATTATTGGAAAATTTTAATATTATATTGACAAAAAATATAATCATTATGATAACATTTCAACTATAAACTACTGTTGTGCAACTATAAACTACTGTTGAGCAAAAATAAATTGATGTTGAGCAAAATTACACCAATCACACCCACACATTGTGCAGCTTTATTCTAAAATTGCGGCTATTTAAGCCCACGTTGTGTAACACTCTTGTAAGGAACTATATAATTAGATTGACAAGTAAAATTGAATTATCATGGACAAAATTTCACAAGTCTCAATCGTGGTGCAAAAATAATATATTGTTGAGCAAGTTTATCTTACACAACCTGCTATCACCACTAGTTGTAACTAATACACGTCTGGTGGCAATACTATGTGCATTAAACACCTCTGGCAACCACATACACTTTGAAGTAAATATATACAAGTGTAGTGTTACCACTATTTGTAACTAGTATCAGTGTCAGTACTACTTTGGGTCTAAAACACCTAGGGTCACCGCAAGAAATTCAAATATCAAAAAACGATCAACCTGGTGAAACCACAAATTCAAACTAATATAACTCACAATTTCAACAATAATATGGACATTACACACCTCTTTCACCCCCATACACTGAAGAATAAAAAAATACAACACTCGTGTCATCACTACTTGTAATATAATATGAGTGACACCAATACTTTGCGTCTCAAACACATAGTGCCCATCGCATACATTATAAAATGAAAAAAATATAAACACATACACTTCAAAAATCATAGAATACAATACTTGAATATCAGTGTCATCACTAATTGTAACTGATATCACTGTCAGCACTAATTGGGACACCAAACACCTAGTGTCACCACACACACTGCAATATCAAAAAATGCAAGTATGGTGTCGGCATTACTTTAACCTAATCAGACAATAAATGTTAACAATACTTTGGGCATCAAAAACCTCTTTACAGAATATACACTTCAACAAGAACAAAAACTAGGCCACTGTCACCACCCATAATATATAAGCATATTCATCAAAGATCAGGTGGGCTTCTCTTCCTCAAATAAAACACAGTATCATACACAACCAAATTTAACAATGCATTAATTTCATTAATATTATACATTTGCAAACACCAGTTAGGGCAAATAGTTACAAAAGCCAGTTGGTATGATTACAATGGAAATCATATACAAAAAGGTGCCAGATACCGACTTCCATTCATACCATACATTCCATTAGCTTAACTACCACAAAATAGGTGCACCTACAATGCCTTTTCCAAGCAAATATACATTACAAATATGCCTAAAAGGGTGATCGACATAGTGGACAAATGGGTTGATACGACAACCACTCCATAAGACACGCTCTGTGGAAGGTATGATCACACAGTGTCCGAAGGCTCGGCGTAGATGGCAGCATTGGCTCAAGGCATATAGAGCACATGTCCACCTCATCTGGAGAAGCTGGGGGATCCACATGCTCTTCAGAATCTATGCTCATCTCAGATTCAGAGCTTGGATCAGAGCTCATGTCATCTTCAGATTCTACAAGGAAACGTACATCGATAATGAGATCAGGGCAGAGCCCGTATTCAACGAACTCAGCATCGTCTGAAAACCACATGTGAGTATAATCCGTTAGCATCAGGTTGGCTACTTGAGTTCGAACCACAGCAGTGACCCCTGCTTCATGAAAAAACTGATCACACTGTTCAAAAGACATTGGCAACCCATTCCACTCAGTGATATGTTCCACGAACACCTCAGGGGTCCTCTCGGAATTGATAACCACGTGCAAGATACTAGGTCCATAAACAGCCGTCGGCCTTGGTGTGATTGACACTTCAAAATACCCAACAGTGGTATGGTAACCAGTTTGAACTTCAATTGGAAGTGCCATCTAAGGATACAAAACATAAACAACAAAAAATAAATATACACTCATATAAAATGCTAAAATCAAAACCCTAACAGACTGAAAGATGATGAAAAACTCATCTAAAAATCACGAAAACACAAAATAAAGCACATCTAAAAATGAGGAAAACAGAAAAAAGCCCTAACCGATTTTCTTGAAGTAAACACGAGATCGAAAGGTAGAGAAATAGATGAGAAAGGGCGCACCTTGGAAAGAAGACTCCGGAAAAAGGAAGAGCTTGTGGAGGACGAGCAAAAGAGTTGGAGAGAGGGTAAGGATGAAGGGAGTGGAAAGGGTTTGAGTGACGTTGAACCGTTGAAGAAACGAGGAAGAACACCGCTTTAAATAAAGTTACCGACTTGGGCCAACTTCTTTCATCAGTTAATGGGCCACTGTCTCATGTCTTGAAGTTTAAAATAACCCAACCACCAATTTTGTCCAAATCCTATTGTTGTGCAAAATTTAACCTATTGTTCAGCAAAAATATTATAATGTTGAGCAAATTTCGACAAATCGACAATGGTGTGCAATTTATTTTTTATTATGGCCAAAATAAAGGACAACATGATGAGATAAATATATTTGAAACTTCACAAATTATATTAAGTACAAAAAACATCATATTGGGAACACACTCACATAGATCAATTGTTGTGCAACACTTAACCTAGTGATCACCAAAAATATGATCATGTTGAGCAAATTTGCACTAATCGACCATTGTATACAATTTCATTCTAACGATGACCAAAAAAAAGGCAGCATCGTAAAAAAATATAAATTTAAAGAGTCAAAAATTCTAGTAAGCAAAAATAAGATGTTATTGGGCACAAATTCACAAAGATTACTTGTTTTGCAAAATTTAACCTGTTGTTCAGCAGAAATATGATCATGTTGAGCAAATTTTCACCAATCAACCACGGTATGAAATTTAATTCGAACGATGACCAAAAATAAGACAACAGCGTAAGAAAATATATATTTAAAAAGTAGAAAATTATATTAACGAAAAATACGAACATAATGAGCAAAAAATCACAAAGATCAACAGTCTCAACGCTGCTTGAAAACGAACATCAGTGTCACCACTATTTTCGTACTTAGGCAACTGTTGTCAGCACATAATGTTCTCTTATCTATCTTGAGCAATTAAGTTGTCAGATTACATCCAAACTTCCCCACTTACAAAACAACACCCTATCTAACTACTGGTTCTAAAATCTAAAACTCCAAGTTTCTTTGATCAGATCTGCACACATGAGTTCTTTGAAATGAAAGATCTTTTCGTTGTTGAAGGTTGTAACATCTCCCCCAAATACAGAAGCTTCAATCGCTTTTAATGTAAACACACCGCATGAAGCCCTGTAGACAAAGAAAGAAACAATGTAATGTAAGGACATAAATAACAAGTATCTAAACGTAAGCAAAGAACATAACAAGATAACAAATACATACCCAGTTGAATCATGCATTAACCCAGGGACCATATATAACTGGAAAGGAGAGGAATCAAAGTTTTCAAATAGCCCAGCCTTTGCTAAATGAATTGGAAGCCAAATAGCAAACGGTTGCAGTTGTTCTTCAAGAACACCTCCCCTAACAGCAGGAACATTGCAATCGAACACATTGATTACCCTATCCTCAATTTTTATCTCCAACGCCACCTAGTGCTTGTTTATAACATTGAAAATTGTGTAAATTTTCTTTACCGATGCCCATGGCTTCCCATACTCAGCAGGGCACGTACCGACAAAATAATCCTCAGTGCTGGATTCAAGATCTATGTCTATCCCATAACAAGAAACATAGTCGGGGAGGTACTTCAGATAAAATAGCCAATCAAGAACAAGAACATCTCGATACTTGACAGGGTCCTCATGAATGCGCTTCCTAATATGAATCAAACCTGCTTCTAGATGCTAAACAAAGTAATAAAAAAGTGGATTCAACAATCAAATAATACAATAAAAAGTAATCCACAAATATATATATATAAATATATAATGTAGAAATACAACCAGTTATTACCTGACAATCAAACCACATATTCTTCAATAAAATACGCTGGAAAAACTTTCTATCAACCCTTGACGTTGGACCAACAACAGAAAAATTCCTGCCAAGGAGTACACAAAGCAAAAAATAAAAAATAAAATATATATATATATAGCATAAGATGCTGTAACTAATACAATAACAACAACATTTCATACCAAATACTAAACATAAATTAAACCATACCTTTGTTTTTTTACGAGTCCATAAATAAATTCATGATCTTCCGAGCTGATCAGTGATTTCTTAGGGGCATGCTTTGGCATCCTCACTTTCTTCACTTCCACAACTGGACCATACAAGAATGTACTGTTTGATGGGATAAGATTGGAGGCCTTTAGTTGGTCAACTTCAATTTGAATTGCAGGATCCTTGGCTAACAAATCCCAATCATCGCCTGCACCCTTGTCATCATCAGTGTTAGACAGACAAATGTACTTTTCAAGGGCTGGGTCAACCGTAACTCCAGCAACTTTACCACCAGCGCCTTCGCCTTCACATTTTGTAGATTGAGGCCCTTCAGCTGAAGTTGCTGGAATCCCAACCTCATCTCCAAAAACCTTAAAATCAGTGTCAGCAACAACAGGTGGAGACTCCTTACCCACTACTGGAACCTCACTACTTAATGAAGGCAAAGACACGGGCACACATTCGCCATAAACGGCAGATGATTTGAACATTAACTCCTCTTCAAGGAAAGACTGCTGAAGATCAGACACAACATCATTCAAAATTTTGTTCACATCTTCAACAACAGCCTTCACACGTGTGGCCTGGGGTTCACCACAACTGACACGTTCATAGTCGCCTCTCACAAGAGGCCCGTCGGACTTGCCAGGAACTTGCTTATCATCAGACTTAACGGTTGTGTCCTGGGCCTTACCAGACCTCACATGTTCAACATCAACGATGGCAGGAGAGATCACACACTTACCAGCAATATGCTTAGCATCAGCCTTCGCAGGTGTGCCCTGGCCCTTACCACAACTGGTGCTTTCATCATGAAATACCACAGGAGAGCTCACAGTCTTACCAGCAATGTGCTTATCACAAGCCTTCACAGGTGTGTAGTGACACTTAGCACCACTAACACTTTCGTCATCAACTTTTGCAAAAGTGTCCTTAACATCAGACTTGACATGGTTTGAGTGGAACCTCTCAAACAAAGCTTCATAATTAGCAACCCTAATCTCAAGCTCATCGTACCTCTTCGCCATCTCACCAAACACTTGAAGGCTACCATTCAACTCAACAATCTTTGTTTCAATTGCATCTACCCTTGCAGACAACAGATGCATAATTTTAGGGATCTCTTCAAGCTTCGCAATCCTGCTATAAATCTCCTTCACCCAGTCAGGATCAGATGGGAGAGAAGAAGCAAAAGCATCACCATGCGATTTGGGAGGCAACTCACAAGTTGGATTATCGTTAGCATCCATTTGAGGAGAAACATCTTCAATATCTTCCACTTTCTCTGATGACACTGCTATTTTCACAGCTTCATCACTTGAAATGCGAACATATTCATTCTCACAAGCAGCAGATGTTTGCCCCATCACAGACTGCCCACCACCAAAATCATGTGCTTCAACACTCCCCAGGGGTGACCTCTGAACAGAAGGGGTCGGCACATCACCCTCTCCATCACTGTCAGCAGAAGGTGTCTCAACTCCTTCAACGGTGTCACCGCAATCAATGCCATCTGCAAGGTCGGCCAAAACATATAGCCTCGCAGTTTGTCAAGCATCCAATTTATCGGATTTAGGGGAATGGGTGTCAGAGTGCAAAACATCAACCTTGTCATCACAAACAGGAACTTCACCACAGGATTTGGAAGTATGGGTATCAGCAGTAAAATCTTCACCTTTGTCATCACCAACACTGACTTCACACCCAGATGTAGAGACTGCAACATGAATATCTACAGGCTTCACTACATGTGCACCCGCGGTATCAACAATAGGAACTGAAGGAATAATAAAAGACTTGTCAACATTACTATCATACCATGGCCTACAACTACTTACACCACCGGTCTTCTTAATCTTATACCTCCGCTGAAAGACAAGATTCAACGGGACATCATCTTCTAAAATGTCACATGAATCAGTACTCAACCGACATCGCTTAGAAGGTGAAGCAACCACATCAACCTCCTTGTGCAAATCTGTGTCAGCAGTAAGTCTCTTAACCTCCTCAGATGGAATAACTCTAGCACCTGTCCTCACTGCTGAAGCCTTCTGTTGAGGCGTCTTTACATCACTCTTGACAGATTTTTTACGGTCTAGAGCAATGTATGGATTGAATAGAACACGACTTGCAGAACGACCCCTCCTTAGGGGAATCCGTTGCTCAGAGCTATCATTGGACTCAACCTTCAGTTTCTTTTTACCACCCATCACTCCAGCAGAAGATTTCCTCTTCTTTGAGGTCCTTGCATCTTCTTTATCACCCTCTGGGAAAACTTCAAAAGCAGTTTCAAAGGACTTACCGTCCTGTTTCTTTCTAGCACCCTTGCCTCTCTTCACAGGCGTCTTCTTCTTTGACGTCTCGCCTTCATCATGTTTCTGCAACACATTAGCTTCTCCCTCCTCAGACTGGGTGGCCCTATTTGAAAACTTAGCTTCATATGCCCTTCTACGAACACGACAACTCTCATACAAAGTCGCATCAACAGGTCCAGAAACTATTTCTTCAACTGACGCAACAACTACAGCATCAGCTTTTTCACCAGAAAACGCCATTAATTCGGTGCGTGCAAACTCCCCATAAATAGGGAACAACGGGCTCTGAACAATGCACATGTATCAGAATAAAAAACCCAAAGATGCATCAAATAAAAATGTTATTCCAGAGGGTAAATATAAAAATATTACCAAATCACCATGAAAGAACTTCTCAGCTTCAGCATATACTTGGCTATAATCACATTGCCAGTGCAACGAGTATGGATCTAGTTCAGGCATCTTAAAATTACAGTCAAAATTAACGGATATAGCTGGAAAAGCTTCTAATATCCAAGCCTGTTACAAAAGAAAACTCGTTATGCCACTACAAAACAATATTTAAATAATGCTCACATAAACATTAAAGTTGTGCTGACGCAGACAAAAAAATCATGACATAAGACATGCAATAACTAAAGCACAATACCTGGAATGCAAGGCAATACCCATACATTTGATAAGAACCCCTAACCCCATTCCGATCTGCAACAGAAGAACTCTTCAATGACTTCAATAAACGGGTGTATGACTCTCTACCCCAAGGATATAGTTCAAACTCCTTCTCATTGCACGCAAGAGATAAGAATTGTGCACTTACAACTTCTGACCTCCTATAAACAATTAGCCTCTCAATCAGCAACAACTTTGCCATAATCAACTTCTTCTTAGACATCTTTTTCTCAGATATGAAACGATCAAGTAGCTCATCATGAGTCATTTTCTTCTGCCCAAAAAATTCCAATATTGACACTTTCTTTGGGATATTACAAACACGGTCTTCGCAAGGAAGGCCTGTAATAACATGAAATTCAGCGATTGAAAAACGTGCAAGATGTCCACCAACTCTAAACCACAATTCATGCTCTTTTTTTGTTTGTACTTGACGGAGCACCATTTGATGCATAAGCTGGAAATTTATAACCATTTTGGTGCCTTGCGTCAGCACCCATCCAACACAACTTTTTTGCAGAATATTGTAGTGAGAAGGACACAAATGCTCCTTGATAAGATCACAGACAGAAGGGTGTGAATATATGTTGGATCTACAGCGAAATCGCTCAGAAACAAGAATGCAATATTCCAACCCCTGATCAATAACAGACATTAAGCAAAAAAAACAACCATCAGATTAAGAAAAAACTACAACTTGCTCATCAAAATAAAAAATAACTTACATCAGAACCAGGATAAGAGGTGGATGAATCAGAAGATTGAGTTCCTGCAAGCAACAAAATAAAGAAAATGTAAAATAGACAATAACATAATATGTGATGACATAAACAACAACAAACAATGACAATATAATGTTACACAGCCATACTAAACTAAAATGAACATCACAAAACACACACACAAAATACCAAATCCAAACACATACATTGTTGGAACTACAACAAACTAACACAACAACAGACAGTGTCAGCGCCATACACTTGAACATAGCAGCAGATAAGGACCGTATCATCGACAAAAAACAATCAAAAGCATGGAAAACAGGTCCGCATACACGAAGAACACTAAAAAGGCACTTACAAAGTGCCACACCGCAAATTTGACGAAAATAAACAGTTCAAAAATCCTAATTTACATATGCAACTTCCAAAAACGACGAAAAGTACTAATAACCGCACATAAGAATGCACATAAAGCATCGATTTACCATAGATTGTCAATATTATAAGGAACAAACAATAAAATCAACATAAACGAACATATTCCAAAACCCTAGCACGACAAATTTCGCAAAAAACCACCAAATTTATACCTGAGCTACTGGATGACGACATTGAAGTAAATGATGCAAACTCTGAACTTTACCGAAGCAAGGACAAACAATCGAGCGAATCAAGCCAGAAAAAGCGCCAAGTCGGAAAACGAACAACAAACAAAGCCAGGGGTAGCAAGATGAAAAACTTCGAGCAAAGAGAGAGTTGGAAAGAAGAGGAAATCGATTTTTCTGAGAAATAAGGAAAAATGTCCGTACAAAGCGAAATTAGGTATATATAGGGGCTATTTCGCAAATTTGTCCAAACCCGTGTCTATTTTGCAAATTCGTCCAATTAATGTGCCTGTTTCGCAAATTTTTTCGAATATTTGCCCATCCGTTACTCGATCCAATGTTGATCCATTCTTTTTGAGGCAAATTTATAAATTAGGGCTAAGTAATTGCTATTTGAACCTTCATTGTTTATATAATTAAACCTATGGGGAAAAAAAGAGTGACAAAAAACTCGAAGCATCAATGTCATTAAATACACTGAGTTTTAGGATTATAATTGAGCACATTCTAACCCAAAAATATAGAATTATTAGATAGATGAGATTAGATTTGTAGAACTGAACCAAAAACTATAATACCAGAATGGCATTCATTCGGCCCAATAATTAATGGATCAAATTAATTAATAAAAATCATTGGCACATTATTACACTAGCTATTATTGTAATATATCCACTATATAAGGTTTATATATATTAATAAAAATGTAAATGCATATATGGGTGGAGCAAGGAGAGGCCCATGGTTATCGATCGACTGTTGGTTGTTTGTAGGAAAGACATCAAAACCACAAGAGGGGACACATGGGTATGACCCTTGTCTTCACTCTTCCTAATGGGTTGGTCCCCCACTCATTAACCACCAAATCAACTGACGAGGAGAGCTCCCTCCTCACCCCAAAATTAAAAAAAAAAAAAAAATTAAAATTAAAAAAAAAAAAAAATCAAAAAAATAAGAGGAAATTTGAGGGAATATCCCCTTTTCAAGTTTTTTGTAAGTAACTATACTCTTTAGTTTTTCTTTTTAATAATTATACCTTTTTAGTGAGATTTTACCTAAATACCCTTCAAGTAATATTTTTATCTTTTTAAAATTAAAAAAAAAACAAATAGATATAGATTGGATTGTTTAGATGATAAGATTCTTTAACTGTTTACAAGATTTGTCTACGTTTTGAAAAGGGAAATTAATCGATTTTTTTTTAAGAAACCCAACAAACGATTTTATTTCTTCAAATCCTCGTTTAACCGACTTTCAATTTCACTGGTGAAAGAATGAAAAATCTGAAATTGCTATAACTTGTGGTCTAATCCCCGCAAGGTAGTGAGCGAACATGTACTTAATTATTGTAGCCAAGAAGGTAACAAACCAAAGCGTCGGAATCATCCGTACTTAACTATTGCACTACGTACTAATGAATTGATGATTTGATTCTTGTATTCCGTAGTTAATTATAGTCAATTATTCATCCGTTTCTTTAAATTTTGCTTCTTGTAGTACGTTAATTCTTGTAACCATACTTAATTATTGTAACTATACTTGTAATCTACAGTCACATTATTGTAACTAATTCATTGTATGTGATTTGCTTCTTGTAACTAATTACTTTGTACCTAGTTTGTATAGTAACTAACCTCGTTGTTAAGGTTTTATTAGGTTACAATAAATACACAAATAGATTTCAATACCCAACATTATAGCGTAACATATGGTTTAAGCAATAAGGTTTCAAATACATAAAATAGGTTTCAAGACTCATATTTGTATTGTAGTTAATTTATTGTAACTGTACTTAATTATTGTAACGAGACTTGTAATCAACACATTGACATTATTGTAACTAATTAATCTGTTGTAGGTGATTTGATTCTTGTAACTATACTTGTACCTAATTTGTATCGTAACTAACCTCGTTGTTAAGGTTTTAATAGGTTACAATAAATACACACAATATAACAAAATAGGTTTCAACAACTACACAATTCATTCTTGTAATAAGATATAGTAATTATCGATCGACCGTACTTAATCATCCATCAATCATGGCTAATCATCGAATTCTTGTAACGAGAGAATTCTTGTAACCACAATTGGTTGTTGGACTTTGAGTTACATGAACTCGTCCACATGAAGCAATTACTGTAGCCATTGTAGTGCTTACAAATTCCTAAAATTATTGTAACTAAAAAAAACAGTTCATCAAATTCGGGTTTACATAACAATAAAACTCATCCCCGTAGCACCGAGTCATCCAAAATAAATTCTTTTAAAGATTTGCCGTCCTAAAAAAATAATTAAAAAAATAATAGATATGTATGATAGTTTGTAGATACAAATTAACAAGTTAATTGTTTTAATGATTGAAACCATAATTAATTTCATTTCACATATTCAAATTGAAAAGAGTTGGTGGAAGGAAAAAGACGTGTGGTTACAATATAAGTGATTGAAGTAAATTGTTAAAACATGGGTAAAATTGTAATTAGAGAAAAAAAAGGTATAATTAACAAAACAAAAACTTCAAGGGTACATCCACCAAAACAAAAACTGAAAATAGTACAGTTAGCTAATTATCCCAAAAAATAATAAAGGGTGAGATGGTTTATGAGAAGGTACAAAGAGACCGAGTGAAATTCGGAACAATGAATCATCACTGCCATATCAACATAGATCCAAATGTCACTCGCTACCTTGTTGGTGATAGATGCTTGTGTCCATGAATATTGTGGTGACCGGCATTCTTGGCTTGCAAGGAGCAAAGCCTTATATATTTTTGAACCCCTTGTTCTGCAAGGCCTTAATTAACCACGTCGGTGTAGTTTGTTCGGACTTATATCAGATCGGGTCGGTGAGTCTGGGATCCAAACTTTTTTTTCTTCATTTATTCAAATGTCGGTCGAGTTCAGCGTCAAATCAGTCAGATCGATTTTCTCAGGTCAGGTTAGGTATTATCGACTCTACTTGTAAGTCTTAAGGGTGTGTTTGGATTCCATTGCATTTTAATTATGTAAGCGTTTAGTTGTAAGAATAAAAATCTAATAAAAACGAGGTAAAACCATAATTTAACCAAATAATCACATAAATTGAGATAAAATAATTGAATTATAATTAAAAATTGTATTAACCACACACCATCTTATTATTTTGTATTATAAATCCAAACACGCCCTAAGTCTCCTTAATCAATACTCCGTATATTATGATTAAATCTCATGTGAAAGCTAGGTTCCATTTTCAAACATCAGATAGATATTACTAACCTGGAAACTTCTCCCGAGTTCGCTGTTTCTCTGTGTGTGAATCAAATCTTCCCTCGTAACGTAATTGAAAAGATTACTTACTCTAATAATGTGGATCAATGAAATCATATGGGTGGGACCACGTCATGGGCAGTGGGCAACGTGCTCTATTGAAACACTTCAACATATATGAAAAGTCCAATTCATTTCACTTTTAAAGTGTCGCCATTTATAGTTAATAACAAGACATACCATACCTAACCAAAAAGGCCCTAGATTTGACTTGTCTTGTAGAAACGAGTTCCTCCTAAACACCAATTTCATAAAGATTTTTTTAGGCTCTCATTGCAATGTGGAACCCGTGTCGAACACCCGAACACATATACTAATTCGCAAACCATGCGAACCCTAAGGTTTGGCTAGGGGTTGTGGGGATTGAGGAGATCGTAGGAAATGTACCGGGTTGTGTTTAGTGGTGTTTGACATTGGATTAAGGGGATTGCCAGTGGGAGATTAAGAAAATTGTCGAACAATCCTGTTTTTGAGATTGAAGGGATTGTGATAGGAGATTATTGTCTTTTTCTCTTACTTACTCTTGAACCAAGTTGGTTATAACCGAATGTAAAGGGTGATCTTCTAGAATGTTTAGCTTGAGGAATAAGTTTACTCTCACATTTCAAATATAGTATAAATAGCTTCAATTTGTAATTCATTACACATACTTTGTATTCGGTTTACATTCTCAATATATACAACAGTAATCGAAATTGAGCTTGAGCTCCTTCCTCCATTTTCTTCTTCTTCTTCAATTTCAATTCTGTCAATATGGTATCAAAGCAAAACGATTGCGCTCGATTGATCTAGCCCTACCTTTGCCGGATCTGTTTGTCCTCTTGTCTTCTGGTTGAGTTCTGACCTCTCTCTCTCTCATGCGATATGGCATCTGGAACTTCTCCTCTTCATTCTCCTGAATCTGGATCGATTTCTAGTGACCGTCGCCGAGGGGCTCAGATCACCATGACTGATCTACAAAAAATAATTTTCAATCCACAAAAAATAATTTTCAATCCAAAAATCTTCTTCATCCCTCAAAAAACAATACGGACTATTATTGTTGTGGCATGACAATGCCCCATTTGACATCTTGTTGTAGTGGGTCACCACCAAATAGTACTATGTGAGGGAGAAAAAGGGCGGGGAACAAAAGTTTAACTAGGTAGGGGTGTGCATTTGGTATCCAACATAATACAGTTAATTGTGTTGGGTATCCGAAACCGTTAGCACTAAAAATTTTGATTCGAACATGACACGATTAGAATCAGATATTCGACACGAAAACACGAAACAGTTTCATGTCGGATACCCATGTAACAAGCTAGACATGCTGCTTTTATTTTTACTATGCTTAGCTTTGTTATTTGCTAAGAGAGTGGGTGCTCAAATAGTATCTTGGCTACCCACTAAGTTCTTGTAATATGCTTTTATGCAATGATGTAGCCAATAATTTCTTGTAATATGCTTTTATGCAATGATGATGATAAGGGGTAGGCACAAATTCCGCAAATCCTGATCCCATCCCGGTCTCGTCCCGATCCCGGTGGGATTTAGGACAAAATAGCGAATTCCGTCCCGATCCCGTCCCGCAAAAATTATGCGGGACGAAACGCGGGACGATCCCGGTGGGATCCCGCAAATCCCGTCCCGTCCCGCATATTATAATAATAATATTATTATTATTATTATTATAATATTATAGAATAATAATAATAATATATTATTAGTATTATTATTTTGAGCAAAATTATAATTATAATTATAATCATAATCTTCCATTTATAATAATAATAATATTTTGTTTATAATAATAATTCTCAATTTATAATAATAATTGATTATAATAATAATATTATTATTATATAATATTATAATATAATTTAATAATAATATCACTTTATAATAAAATTATTATTATTATTATATTATTATATTATTATATCATATTATATATTTTTCTTGTAAAGTATAATTATTTTATAATAATAACAACAAAAATAAGTAATAATAATAATTTTTTTAATTATAACGTGGCATTATTATTATTATTATTATTATTATTATTATTATTATTATTATTATTATTATTATTATTATTATTATTATTATTATCATCATCATTATTATTAATATTATTATTATTATTATACCCATTTAGAGCTACAAGAGGCAAATAGCTAAATACGGTATTCTTCCCAACTATCAATCGATAATGAGACAGTATTTGATGAATCTCGTCTTAATCCCTTTCCGTCCCGATCTAGTAAGATAATGAAGCCAAATATGTTGAACATTATAATTAATTATATAATCATTGTATGAATTAATAATAGTATAATAATAATAATAATAATAGTAATAATAGTAATAATATTATTATTATTATTATTATTATTATTATTATTATTATTATTATTATTAAATAATATAGGTTAAGAAGAATACCGTATTCAACATATTATACAAATTAATGAACTATGAAAGCATTTTTATTTTGCAAATTTATATAATATTTTATTATTTTTATTTGCGGGACAAGACCCGTCCCGTCCCGTCTGACGATGCCATAGAAAATAGGCTATATAATAAACACGGAAAACTACGTCATAAATAGGTCACCCAACGCAAAAGGATGGTCGATCCCTCTATTAGCACATCGCGAGCGGAATATCCAACCGAGCCCAAAGAATTAGGCTTAGCACTCCCAAGATCTATTAACCTTTATTTCCTTTGCAACTCAAACTCAATGTAAGAACCAGAATGAACTCCCCAAGATATCTCGTAAACCTCCGAAGTCTTAGCAAGCAGCTTGCTGGCTCAAAGCAACTCGCCTCTAAAGGCTCCACGTGTATTGCCTATGCCCCTAAGCGTGTGGGCATGCACTACACGTGTCCTACATAGAACCACGAGGTTGCCAGCCAGCTGCTCGCTTGGCTTCCCTATAAATACCCCTCTCCGATCTCAGAGCAGGGGATCCGATTCCGAAGATAGAAAGACATACGAGCTCTGATTGTCCCCCGGACTTAAAACCCCCGGAGTTGAGTTCTAGAGATCCTCGGTCGGAGAAGAACGTTTCTTGGGATAACAACCCCGCCAAAATTCCTCCGTAGACGACGATTGAACAGTAACATAATTCATCGCGAGTCAAACTCATAATCCTCATCGCTTGGACTAATAAGCTTACAATCTGATCATCGTCCCATTAGGCTAAGGCTTGCAGGTATTTTAAAAGCATTATGTCGTCACAAGTGAGGTAATAAGTACAGGCGAAATCCCATGACCGCTTCATTGGCGCCGTCTGTGGGAACCTTTCACGACGAGAGGTTCCGCGTAGCAATACGCTTCTTTACACTACTGTCTTTCCATTCCTTTTATTTCGTCCTTTCTTACCGCTCTATCTTTTTTTATTCTATATAAATGATATATAAATTGATAATTGCGTTGATTTCCCTTTTTTAAATACTAATGTTTTTTCTTGCAGGAATCATAAACATTACCCTCTTCGGAGAGGAATTTGGGCACCAGCACCATGACACCGAGGAAACAAACGGCATCAACCTCAACGCCATCCCCAACGAGGAAGCCCTACACAACGACAACGAGGGCGCCCCTCAACAACCGACATGAGACATTCCGCAACCCCCTCCGATCGCTCCCTACGAGATGTGGGGTGGCTACCCCCCGTACCAATTCTTTGCGGGGAGCTACCCGCAAAGTATGTACTTCAACCAACAAGCAAACGGTATGCCTTTCCAACAGGCGAACGGGGTGCCACTTCAACACGACCCCCGTACTTACTATCAACAACAAGGACCAGTGCCCATAACGGTCAACCATTTCCCCAACCCCGCTGGTGGCCCTCTAAACCCTGATCCTGAACCTGCCGAGAATATCAACAAGGTCGACCACTCTAGCAGGGCCCAGAACGTGTCTTCGCGTTCAAACTCCCCTGAAGTACCCGGGCAAACTCGCAAAGGTGAGCCAACCTTTCCCTCGGCTTTTTGCAGACAAATACGCGAGGCACCCGTCCCCAAGAGGTGGAGGGACATCTCCATCGCCAAGTACAAAGGAGATACCGATCCCAATGATGCTATGTATTGCCGCTCATTTCCAATGAGTCCAACATGGTTCACGAATCTTGCCCGATCGTTCAGCAACAACTTTGCGCAACTATCAGGAACATTAGTCGCTCATTTTGGCAGTGCTCGCACCAGAAAAAGGATCATGTTGGACCTTAATTCCATCAAGCAAGGCGTGACAGAGTCCTTGGAAAAAATTTTCAGCAGATTCACTAATATAGTGGTACAAATCCCGAAGTTTAACCAAGAATCCGCAAGCACGATACTAATGGGAAATTTGGCCGAAAGAGATTTCAAGATTTGCCTATTTTGAAAAGAGTCGGCCAACTACAACGTTCTAAGAAAACTCGTTACCAAGCAGATCCACGCTATGGAAGCCGCATGCTCTAGCTCGCGACCTGTCGAGTATAAGCCATTGTTCCGTCAACCATCTTACCACCGGCCTCCCAACAAACAGCAAGGTAGAGAAAACTTCGGAGATCAGCAACCTCGTAATCCTTCCTAGCAATATCCGGTCATCCCGCCGCGCCCTCTAATCAAAGAAGTGCAATACAACTAGAGATCGGGACCAAATCCACTTGGGGCCCCAACCAATGTAATCATGGCTCATCCTGACCATATCTCACCCCCGGTCTATGGAATTTTGCCGGCTCCCCCCCGAAAGGAGACACCCCTTCAAATTTGCGCCCCACTAGTCAATCCTGGTAATCCAATAGTAATGCCACAGCAACACCGTCCTCCTGAGGCCCCTCCCCGACAATATAAGCCGCCTAATGCACCACCAAGACCCTACAATCCCCAGTATGCAACTGGAGGAAGAGGTAGGGGAACTTACCCCTAGAACAGGGGAGGAAGAAACGGAGGCAGAGCAGGAGGGTATCGACTTTCTCCCAGGGACACGAGGGATGCCCCTGCAGCAAGATCCTCGTCTAACCGACCTGAGCCTTCCAACTGGGATCGCCTGAAGCCTCCTCCTCCGGATGGATGCATCAACACCATCGCGAGAGGAACCACGACATCTGGCACCAGCAATCAAGAGAGGAAAAACTACGAAAGAGAAGCTAGACGCCCCCCGTCGGAGGCCAGCGTCAAACAAGCATCCACTGCTCACGCTACGCTGAGTTTCTCTGTCTCCGATACCCGTGATGCTCGCGATCTCAGAATGCCTCACTCAGATCTCATGGTCATCCATGTACAGATAGGAACCAAAACCGTCAAACGGGTCATGATAGATACAGGGTCGTCTGTAGACGTCCTCTACTGGGACGCCTTTGAGCAACCCAGGATCGCCGAAAGCGCCCTACGTCGCTACTCAGGAAAACTAGTCTCCTTTTCCGGAGACGAGGTTGAAGTAGCTGGAACGATCGAGTTGGCCCTGACGCTAGGCACCACACCGAATAGAAGAATCCACATGATTGAGTTCACAGTGGTCCAACTACCGTCCTTCTACAACGCCATCATGGGCCGTGTAAGTCTATTCAAATTTCAAATAGCCTGCTTTATATATCATTTTAGTGTCAAGTTTCCATGCGCTGACGGAAAGGTGGGCGAAGCACGATGACAGCAAGCCGAAATTAGGGTCTGTTACTTATCCTCGCTGAGAAAAGGCCATAATTGAATATTCACGATTAAAGAAAGGGCTCGGGGATCTCTGAAAGAAGAAGCCCACGACGAGCGTGAACAAGAGGCCACATCTGAGCGACAATAGACAGAGTTAGAAGTTCGACCAGAGAAAATAGCTGACAAAATTGTGGAAGAAAAAGTCGCATTTTCTCCTTTCCCAAACAAGTCCGAAATCCTGTACCACGACCACAGGTTGACTGGCCCCGCTTTAGAGCACCTCAAGGATTTGTTACAAGGATCACGAGACGTCTTCGCATGGTCCCCACAAGATTTAAAAGGGCTTCCCCGAGAAATCATGGAGCATTCCCTGAGACTTAACCACGAAGCAAAACCAGTCTGCCAAAGAAAAAGAAAGATCACTACTACAAAAATGGCCAAATAACCCATAACATATAACCCGGGCGTCCCTTACCTGGGTTATAAAGTGGAGAAACCGAAAAAAATAAACTCGGATTACCTTTATATACCGGGTAGTGTGGTGTCTGGTGTATAAAAAAAAGCATTTTTTAATCAAATAACCCTAATCTAAACGCCCGGGTTATATTGATAATTTTTTTTTCCTAAATCCGAGTTATTTGGCCTATATTCTAATTTATAGATAGAACCCGTCTACCTTTTGTTCACCGCTCTCTGTCTCCCATGATCCGAGGGAAGGAAGAAGGAAGCAGAAAGGGCGGATATGAGGGGGCGAGGCTCCGGTGGTAGCTAGTGGGCGAGTCTCCCGTGGTTACGAGGTTACGAGGGGTCGTGAGCGTTGTCGCCAGGAAGAACTCCGGTGGTTACGAGGGGGCGAGGCTCGGTCGGGGCTTGGTGGAGAGAGAAGCCATGGCGGAGGCGATTGGCAGCGGAGGCGGCGGAGGACCTGTTGGCGGCACAGGTATGTGTTTGATTTGCATGTCTTTTTTAAAAAAAAAAACAAATTAGGGTTTAGAGGATTCAATTTCAGCACAAAAGTTCTTTCTGATTCAGGGTTGTGGGTTTAACCTTTCTCTGTCAAAATTAGGGCTCAAGGGAGTCAATTTGGGGAATTGAGATTCAATTTTGGTTTTCTGGGATGAATGAGCCGCAAACTAAAGCATTAGTTTTTGGCATGTGTCTTACTCTTGTATTGTAGCATATGGATAGAACTATATAAGTCCCAAAAAGACGGTAAATTTCACTTAGTGCTGAATCTATCTTATCTATCCTATTTGAATCTCTACCTTGACGCTTGATCATGTTAACTAAAGTCCCAGCCCACTACAGTTTGTAGTACGTGACTCATTAACCGATCTTTTGTCCTGATAAAGTTCTTGTGCACTTGAAAAGCACCCTAACATCAATCATAGTCTAGTAATATCAGCAATGAGAGACTAAAATCGCCTAATAGAATATAAAATTCTTCGAAAATCTTTTAAAAAGCATAGAAATGTTTTTTTTTTGTGTACAATGATCTTTTCACAGCCCTATAGACACTTGAATCAATTTTTTCATAACAACCTCCATGGGAGAGAAGGTCGGATGAAGTAACTAGAAGAGAACATCTCAGACAAAATCAAGTTCAAATCAGCCACTGGCATAGAATTGGTTAAATGTAAAAAAAAAAAAAAATCCTCCCATACCAAAATTAGTGTCAAAGTAAAAGGCCTTGAAATGCAGCATTTGACAACGAGCACTTCATTTTGCGGCAACTTGTGTCCTTCTGCCTGACAAGTTTGTTGGACTTTACATTGATCTGAATTTTTGTTGGGTTTTATCATTGTATTTACCTATTTAGGATTTCTCTCCCATTTCTGATTGTGTTCATCTGCTGAGGATCTAAGGCGGAAAATTTCCTTTTCCTGGTGGTCTTTTTAAATTGACGTTGTAAAGTTTCTTGGTTGGGAGAATTTGGGGGATTTGCAATTACGGTGACAATTATGACATGGGATGGATAACAATTGAGCTTTTAGCTTGAATTCTATAAGGTTTTGTCAAGAATTTCAAATTCTTCATCATTACCCATGTGTGTTGAGTAGACACCATTACCCATATGAATTGCCTGCATTTTCGTATTTTCACATAGCTACATAAATTTCAGATTCTCTTTTCGGATGTATTGAGTGTCTTGGCAAAAATAGAGAACTTGGCAACTTCGTGTTCGTTCCTATTTGATACTCAATTTAATCTTTGATTCTTTTTTCTTTCTTTCTTATATGTCAGTCTTTGCTCAAGTAGGTCATGATCGGATTGGATTTAAATGGTCAATTACTATCGCTGGTGATTAAGTCGTAATGGATTACCCAGAGCTCAATGTTTACCCCAACTTGAAGTATGTAGGCGTTAGTTAGGCTGTTTGAGTGTTTGATTTTTAAGGGGTGTTCAATTGGGTTTGTTCGTTTGCTCTGTTGTTTGTTTTTTCTGAAATTTCCTCGATTAGCTTTTGTTGTTCGCCTACTCCTCCTGTGCTTATTCCAAATTGCTAATAAATATTATATCTCTTCTAGCTTTCTTATTTTGTTTGCTACAATTATATCTCTTTTAGCTTTCTTATTTTGTTTACTTAGGATACTTATTTGCTCTTTTGAAATGCATTATGCATGTTAGTTGCAGATTGCTGGATTTATCTAATAAATCCTTCAAGTTCTCTGATTTTAAGAAATTTGAAGGAAACTCTATCCTTGAGTTAGTTAGTACTCCAACCAAAACAACCGGTGTACACTTTGTTCAAGTGAAGTTGGCTTGTACTTGTGCTCTACTGCTCTGCCATTTATTTGTTTGAGGAATTGCTTTGGACAAAGTAATTAACTAAGTGTTGCTATATTTTTGTTTTTCTTATCCTTGCACTAATTTGTGTCAATTTAGGGTGTTGTTAACTTCCACGATGTGTTTGACAATGAAGAGCGAGTTTATGGTGCTCAAATTCGTGTTGAAGGTGTAGATGTATTGCCATTTAGGCAACTTTGGATGGTGGCTAATAATTTTACATGTTTTTATTTAATATTCTATTTTCTCCCTCCTTAAGATTTCCTCCATGTGCTTGGCTCCTCCTCTTCTCTTATCACCCATTTAATTCTATCTACTTTTATATTTGACCATGGGATCCTGCTTAGTGGGATAGATGGAGAATCAATCCAAGATTTCGATTACATCCAAATCTAATCCTTATCACATGGTAAAATTATTCTTGCTCTTGTGAATATTTGCTTAGACACCATTTCTTTTGAAATTGAAGCTTTCTCAAGACGTTTGGTAGGGAACGAAAAAGGATGTTGTAGGATGGATCATTTATCATTCTTCCTTATTTCTGAACTCTATAATTACAAATAAGTACTTTATTATAACAGTACAAAAAAATCGTGTAAAACAATGTGTCAATTGCCTTGTGCATTCTTTTCTCCTACTTTTTTTTCTTCTCGTCAGATTTATGTTGATCTTCATCTATTGACTATAATGCACACTATTGACGTGCTAAGCTTGTGTAGTGTGTTTAGAATCCTTTAGATGTGATTGTACTTGCATTCAAAAATCATGTTTTGCTTGTCTAACTTCTGTGCAGTTGTGAAACTTGTGTTTGTTTTGATTACAATGTGCAGAATTTTGGCAAATCAGTAGTCTGATGCTCGCTCAAAAGAGAGGAAAGCCCACTACGTACAAGAACTAGAAAGATTAGTTCAAACCCTTCAAAATGAAGCAACTACTTTATCTGCTCAGCTCACTTTATATCAGGTACCTGGGTTAATCCGTGCCGTTACGACCATTTGTATCTTTGAGAAATATCTTCTTGCCTCATGTATGTGACAAGTTTTTTTTTTGGAACCATTATGCTGGTTTCTTGTGCAATTTCTAACCCAAAGCTCTTAAAATTGTCTGACAATGGAAAATTGTTTATTACCTCATCATGTTATTATAAAGATTTCTAAACCGGTATGAAGGAATGTTTTCATGAAATATAACATGTTATATCAAAGCTTACGTGCATCAAAATTTGAACTGTTGTTCTATTTTTGTGTTTTATGAGGTTTGTTTCGAATTAGAGGTTCGAATTAGAGCACAAGTAAGAGCAGTGTCTTGCACCTGAATTAGTTGTTGAGCCGGTTGCACCCCTGAAGCAGTGCCTTTGAAAGTAAGTGCTTCATCAGAAATGAATTCAAAGAAGTGAAGTTAGTTTGAAGCTTCTTCTTTGAGATGCACATGCATGAATGAGAGGGCATTTTTGGGGAGTTTGTTTCTGTCTTTGTAGTTTCACTATTGTAGAGGTCAGTGCATAAATTGTTATTAGCTTGGATGAATTAGAAATTAGAGATATGACTTGTATCCTGGTGTATTCGCTTAAACATTGCATTATCACAATGATAGTTGTACGCCTGTAGTTTATATGTCATAAAAAAACTTGCAATTATGGTACTTGTAATTATTGTGATTGGTTGTATGACGAGATTATTATATTTTGTTAAATGTATTTTTACTTTTGTAATTGCATTCATTGAGATGTAATTATGAGTGGTTTATGTATTAAAGCACATGCATGCACAGATTATGCATTTATACAGGTGGATTGAATGAAATATAAATATATTATAATAAAACAAAACATATTATATAACCCGGACCTCGAAATCCCCGAGTTATTTGTTCTCGATTTCACCGCAAAAAAAAAGAGAATATAACCCGGATTTGCATGAACCGGTGTATATGCTCTGCGCAAATCAAACCGGGTTAAAATATGACAATATATAATAACCCGGACTTTAAAAATCCAGGTTATTTCATAAGCCCTTTATAACCCGGATATTCTAATATCCGGGTTATATTAACACCCCAAATAACCCGGACCGAATCCCCAAACAACCCGGACCGGACGGTGTATATGTCATATGGATAACCAGTTTACCTAGATAAAATAACCCGGATATAGGATCCGGGTCATATAGTGTACTGAGAATATAACCCGCTGACTTTTAACCCGGATCATATCCGGGTTATAAAGGGTCAAATATCCGGGTTATTTTCCCTTTTCTGTAGTAGTGGATGGCCGCTGAAAAGTCGGAAGCTGCAAGACAAGAGGTACACAAGCTTCTACAAGCTGGATTTATTCGCGAAATTAATGACTCAACATGGCTATCAAATGTGGTGTTAGTTAGAAAAAGGAGTGGTAAGTGGAGGATGTGCGTAGACTTCAAAGATTTGAACAAGGCATGCCCAAAGGATAGTTATCCCCTACCGTCCATCGACGAGCTGGTGGACACCACGGCAGGACCTGCCACCCTAAGCTTGCCAGATGCATATTCCGGTTACAATCAGATCAAGATGAGTCCTCGCGACAAAAAAACACCGCTTTCATCACCAACCTGGGAACCTTTTGTTATAAGGTGATGCCATTTGGGCTCAAAAACGCTGGAGCCACTTTTCAGCGAATGACAGAGAAGGTATTTGCTTCCCAGATCGGAAGAAATATTGCGGTTTACGTTGATGATATTGTGATCAAAAGCATTGTGATGGAGGACCATTGCAAGGATTTGCAAGAAACCATCGATACTTTGAGAAGAAATCGCGTCTGCCTAAATCCGGGAAAATGCGTTTTTGGAGTCGATTCCGGGAAATTCCTAGGTTTCATGATAAGCCCCTGGGGAATAGATGTTAACCCTTCAAAAGTACAAACCATTTTCGACATGGCTCCTCCAAAGACGCTGAACGACATCCAAAAGTTGAATGGGTCCGTCAACTACTTGAGCAGATTCTGTTCGCGGTTAGCTGATCACTCGCTACCCTTTTTCGTGCAGCTAAAAAAGAAAGGTCCGGTCGAGTGGACTACCATTTTGGATAAAGCTTTCAAGAGCATGAAAGATTATCTAACCGCTTTGCCCACTTTACACTTTCCACGCAAGCACGAAACTTTACAATTGTACCTCACTGTCGGATCCACCACTATTAGCGCGGTACTAACTAGGGAGTCCAAGTTTCCTATTTACTTTGCCAGCCGCGTGTTGCAACCCGCTGAATCCCGGTATACTCCGATAGAAAAGATGGCTCTGTCCGTGGTTTTTGCAGCGCGAAGATTAAGGCCTTGTTTTCTGGCCCATACCATTGAAGTGCTCTCTGACCTGTCGCTCCATCAGATCTTACATTCACCATATTTTTTCGGAAGGATGGTCAAATGGGCAGTGAAGCTTTCCGAATTCGATATTCATTTCAAACCCAGGAAGTCTCGTTTGGCCCAGGCGTTGGCCGACTTCATTGTCGAAGCCGTCATTACAGATTCCCAAGATCGCGACGGGGAGGACTGGGTGATTAATGTTGATGGATCAGTATCAACAGGAGGGTGTGGAGCAGGAGTCACTATCACCAACCCAGGCGGAGAGATAACCGACTTATCTTTCCAATTATTGTTTGAAGCAACCAACAACGAAGCAGAGTATGAAGCCTTGATCACGGGTATCGAGAAGGCCTTGGTTAACGGGGCCCGACAAGTTCAAATTTTTACAGATTCAGAGGTGGTCGCCTTACAAGTTAATGGGGAATATGAAGCAAAGACCGGAATGCTGTCCGAGTATTTGGCCCGTGTAAAGAAACTCACTACCGCCTTCGGAAAGTGTTCTATCACGTCCATACCTCGCGAGCAAAATGAGCGCGCCGACACATTGGCCAGAATGGGGGCCACACTGCCCCTAGGATTAAGTGATCGCGTGATAATCGAGCAGAGGCATGCCCGAGGAATCCATCAGGGGGTATTCAGAATATCAAACCTCGAAGACTGGCGTATACCCCTCCTGGAATACATAACTGAAGGGACAATAACATGCGAGGTACAGGACAACCAAAATACCAGAAGGAGAGCGGCCCGTTTTCGAGTCAGAGATGGCAGACTATACAAAAGAGGTTTCAACCTCCCGGATCTTCTGTGCGTCTCAAACCAGGAAGGCTTTAATCTCGTGCAAGAATTGCACGCGGGCCTCTGCGGAAACCACCAGGGATGAAGAGCCGTAGCGTCTAAAATCACACGCCTAGGCTATTATTGGCCCTCCCTCAGGGCGGACGCAGAGATGGTCATCCACATTTGTGATCCTTGTCAGCGACACGCATCACTCAATCACCGTCCCCCTCATCCTTTGAAAACCATCTCCGCACCATGTCCATTCGCAATGTGGGGAATGGATATTTTGGGTACTTTCCCGACAGCACTGGGCCAGCTGCGTTTCATCATTGCGATATTAGACTACTTTACGAAATGGGTGGAAGCTGAAGCCATGACCACCATCACAGCAGAGAAAGTACGCAAGTTCTTATGGAGGGATGGCGAACGAGACGAGGGGGACTGGTTCTCCCTATCGGAGGGATGGCGATCTTTTGCGCACATTACAAACCTCAGAATAGAGAGCCGCCTCACGTTCGAGTTCCAGGGGGAATCCCACTTTGATGTGGCAATAGAGCAACCAGGTCCCGACGATAATGGGGATATTTTGCCTGACTACGCATGCTACGAAGAAATATAACTACAAAAAAGATGCGCCAAGATGTTTCCTGTCGTATTTCATCGCTACGAAGTTTTTTAACTTTGGCCGGTCAATTTGTGCAACATCTAATAAATACGCGAACCCTACTTTTTGTCATTTCATGATTTATTCCATAAAACGATCAGCGATAGGAGATAGATAAGGGTATCGCGAATTTACCTTGCAAATAAAAGCGGTAGACAAGACAAACAGGTCAAGATATAAACATAATGAAACATAAAGAAAAATCGGCGGAACAAGCCTGTAAGAAAAACAGGCAATAGATATAAATGAAACCACGGTAAGTTCAAAGGTAAAATATTCACAAAAAACCATGATAAGACATCGCTTACCACAGGATTGGAAATATTCGTCAAACAAACACGCAAACCGCAGCAGAGTACGAGACTCTCACTACGGGTAGAAATGTTTTCAAACATCCAAAAATATCTTCACAGAGAATGGAATAAACGGCCAAGTCAAACATCAATAAGAGGGCAATCTACATGAGCAGGCTCAAGGGTTTTTTCACCATCAGGCGGAGGGTCAAAGACAGCTGCATCATTAATAGGAGCGGCATTGGGGGGAGGCAACTCGCGATGAGGATCCTTAAGCTTCAAGTCTTCATCATCGTAGCTAGGAGGAAACATCCTCACCTCGTCGCCGAGATACGCAAAGCGATTAACACTCTGAGTGATCCCACCCATGATCCCGTCCATCCACGCATCGAAGACTTTGTCATAAAGGATGTCCTCTCCATCCGTCTTGAGGTAATGATCAAGCCAACCCCGACCGGCACCCCCCAGGAAATCAGATAGCCACGCCTGGCCCTTGTCACTAAGCATGAACTAATGGAGCAAATTCTTGGAAAGAAAAGCCTCATCCCCGGAAATAAAGCGCTCCAACTGGCTCTTCGCACCAGCCAATTCCTCGCGAACCGCCCCCAATTCACTCTCAAGATCTTTGAGATTACTTTTCAAACGCATGGCCTCCAGTTCATGTCGGGGCCCCACCTCTTGAGCTTTCTCAAGTTCAACATGTGACAGATCTAGCTCATTCTTCGCGGCTTCTGCATCTTTCTGAGATTTTGTCAAAGCATCATTGAGGCTCTCAATGGTTACCTCCCGGAGCTCCGCATCTTTCAACTTTTCCACCTTTGTCTTCAGAGTGGCCACATTAGTCCTCAACTCCCTCACTTTGTCACCATAATTTCTTAAACGCAAGGCCATTTCAAACCATTGCAGATTATTCTACGGCAACATACGGATGAAAATAAACACATAAGTAAAATAAAAAAAGAGAAGAAAGAAAAAATGAAGGCATAAGTCGCGACGAAGGTTACCCAACCCCTGCTTTTCCGGCCATGCTCAACTAATTCTTCATCCGTCAAATGATGAAGATAATCTCTTTCAGCCAAACAACTCTTCGGAGGGATATCCTACTTCTTAATATTAATAGGGTCAAACCCAGGTAGCCGGTAAGCCATCATTTGTGTCCCGGCACGAATAGCCGGCTCAGAGTGTAGGCGTGTGGTGCCCTCTGTACCCTCCTTTAGACGCTTTCGCCCACGATGGGCCAATGGTTGGTCATCGGACGAAATACTCTCCTGGTCCTCGGCTGGTTTTTTCCCTTTTGAACTCGCAGCTACAACAGGAGACTCGCGAAGAACATTTTGACGACCACCACCCGGGCGCAGGGTGATAGTAAGAGCCGGTCCTGACCCACCTCCCGTGGCATTTTTCCTCTTCGCGGGCGCAGAAACCTTCGACTTGTCAACCACCATATCTGTGAGAAAAAATTAAAGCAAGTCAGAACGAAAGAAAAATCACGGTCTAAATACCAAAGGATTGAGAATAAGAGGTTCCTAAACACCGACCCGGTCGATGCAGAAGACTGAGTTTAGCCATTTTCAAGCGAACCGGGGTCACAACCCTTCTATAACCCCGTACGACCGCAACCCCCCTCTTAAACGCAGCCCTCCACCTATCCGCTGCATTATACTTATCGCTAGGCGCGACGTACTTACCAGGTTTAATCACGAAATTCAAAATAGTTTTTGATGGATCGCGAACGAGGAACCAATTTTTCCTCCATCCCGGGATACTGGACAACCTCTCGACAATCTTCCCAGCTAGGGAGGCGGACACCAATCCCTCACCATGCCTCAGAGAAAGAACGGAGAAAAGATGATCTAACGATGGCGTTTGCTTAATGGCGGCACAACGCATGATATATACCGCCAAATACATCCATACGTTAAAAGCAAGCTGGGCAGGGCATTGGTTTATATAAGCTAAAAAATCCACATATAGCGGGGGGAGAGGAAGACGGAACCCTTGAAGCAAACTGCCCAGATGAATGACAACATGGTCCTTATATTCATTCAAGCATCCACCACCACAAACGGCCAGATCTATCTCCACCCCAGCCGGCCATGGGTAGAGCCTTGCCACCTCTTCCAGGTGCTTAACATCTAAGATCGACTCCTCACCCAGCGTTTTTGGTACGGTTGTAGCTACGCGATCCAAGAATATTGTTGGAGGAGGAGGGGGCGCAGCGAAAGTATGACCTTCACAAAAACTACAACTACCAACCTCCATCCGATCATAGGGAGGTAGGGCGAAGTCACCCGGAACCACTCGGGGGGGTTTTTTAGACTCTTTGGGTACGCGAGACGACTCGCCCCTTCCCAGATCATTTATAGACTCCAAGGTATGGCAATACTCGGAGTTGTCCCTTTTTAGAGGGCGCTTAATGGTTCCCGCCATTTTTCGCCTTTTCGCGTTGGGACCATCTCTGGGGTTCGCCCGTTTTCTCTGCTCCTCGCGAAGTTTGTTACTTAGTGGAAGAGGAGCCGGACTCACCGCGGATTCCGAACTAACATCTGCATGGGAACTGGTATGCGAGGAACTGACTTCTTCATATTTATAGCTCACACTATGGTTCTGGCTATCGCTCTCTTGCGACATCTTAATTCTAAAGACAAAGGAAAAATCCTCTGAAAAAGACGCAAGAAAAATTAACAATGGGAAAACTACCTTTTCAACATCGCGAGTAAATAAATTTGGCGCCAAAAAGCCCTCTTAAAGGCTTATGTTGGCGCCTCACGCGCCCCCCGAAGGGACGTTGAAAAGACAACTTCCCCCCCACGGAACGACGGCTAAAAGGCGCCCTTCCATATCCCTCATGAAGATTTCTCGATTCTCGAGAAATCACCACTGAGAAGGACAAAAGGGGAGAGTCTAAAGGATTTCTTCCGCCCCTTTTCGTCGGAGGTACTCCACGAAGTCTGAAGAGACCGTCGGAGGTCGTCAGGAAAACTCAAAATACAACACTACCCCCTCTCGACACCACCCTACTACTACTAACTACCAGTCCGCCGCTCCACAAAGGTCAGTTACGACTAGGGAGACGAATGGGAAAGTCAGGGGTGAGGCACCAGGGCGTACCCCGATCGCCACCCCATAACCGCCACTGGTTTCAGTTTTTCCGGCTAACCATAAAAATCTCGAGAGGATGACGCATACTTGGGAAATTAAAAAGGGCAAAAGAAAGATCAAAGACAACTTACTTGAGCAACTTCGAGAGGGAAGCAATGGAAAACTCAGGGAACTGGGAGCGAACCGCCACCTAACTCCGATCTCAGTTCTTCGAAAAACACAAGAAACCCTTGAAAATCCCTCTCTCTTCCCTCCTCTTCGAAAATTCAGAAATGTGGAATGAGAATGAGCGAGGGTAAAAACCCCCCCTTATAGGTCCTTGTGTGGTCAACCAGCCCAATGGGCCAAAGGAACACGGTAGGCCCAAGTAAGGCCCGTCTAATAAACTAAGAGCTTTGGCGGAGAGCATCGTACTTATCGAAACCTAATCGCGAGTAAAGTGTCACTCGCGATCCGGTTATGAGGAGATATGACGATGCCATAGAAAATAGGCTATATAATAAACACGGAATACTACGTCATAAATAGGTCACCCAACACAAAAGGATTGTCAGTTCCAATATTAGCACATCGCGAGCGGAATATCCAACCGAGCCCAAAGAATTAGGCTTAGCGCTCCCAAGATCTATTAACCTTTATTTCCCTCGCGACTCAAACCCAATGTAAGAACCAAAATCAACTCTCCAAGATATCTCGTAAACCTCCGAAGTCTTAGCAAGCAGCTCGCTGGCTCAAAGCACCTCGCCTCTAAAGGCTCCACGTGTATTGCCTATGCCCCTATGCGTGTGGGCATGCACTACACGTGTCCTACATAGAACCACGAGGTTGCCAGCCAACTGCTCGCTTGGCTTCCCTATAAATACCCCCCTCCGATCTCAGAGCAGGGGATCCAATTCTGAAGATAGAAAGGCATAAGAGCTCTGATTGTCCCCCGGACTTAAAACCCCCGGAGTTGAGTTCTAGATATCCTCGGTCGGAGAAGAACGTTTCTTGGGATAACAACCCCACCAAAATTCCTCCGCAAACGACGATTGAACAGTAACATAATTCATCGCGAGTCAAACTCATAATCCTCATCGCTTGGACTAATAAGCTTACAATCTGATCATCGTCCCATCAGTCTAAGACTTGCAGGTATTTTAAAAGCATTATCTCGTCACAAGTGAAGTAATAAGTATAGGCGAAATCGCATGACCGCTTCATCGTCCAGACACCATCCCGTCCCGAAAAAAAAAGTGTCAATCCCGTCCCGTAAAAATTTCGCGGGACGAATCCCGTCCCTGCTCAATCCCGTCCCGTGCCCACCCCTAATAATAATAATAATAATAATACACACAAAACATCAACATATTTAAAAAATAAAAAATAAACATCTCGTGTTGTGTCGGATATCCGACAAGAAAAATACCCCAATTCAAACACGACACGTTTATTATCGTGTTTTAGCGTTTCGTTCTATATTCGTGTCGGGTATCTATTTCGCTTCATTTTTTTCATACTGTTTTATAATGTTTTTATATCGTTTTAGGCGTGTCATATTTTTCTTAAAATCCCTATACTAAGATATAATAAAAGATGGCCTTTACTTTTTAGAACATGGACAAATTCCTTTTTAGAACAACAATAAAAATACCCTAAAAATTGAAGTTATTTACAATCGGTACCCCTCCCCTCCCTCACGCCACTCTGCCTTCTCTCTAATGGTGGTTTCATGCTTCCTTTCAATTAATTGGATTGTAAATTAGGGCTGGTTGCCTTTACTAGAAGAGGTAATCATTTAGGGCACTGGATTTTGGATGAGTTTCATGATACAGGTGGATCAATTAAGCAAAAATTATTTGTGAGTTTCGTAAAAATAATATTTGCGGGAACCCAATCTATAGAGAATTAGGGCTGGTTGTAAAACTCACAATATATTAGGTAAATGTGGAGATTTCTTGGGTTTCTCTATGTCAACAAACGGAATTCTTGCTTAATTGATTCATCTTGCTGAATACAAATCCCCATCTCAAGTGTGATTTGAGAGAGGAGAGAAGCGGAGCAATGGAAAAATAATTCTCACTTTTTAGCACAATTCTGTAATGAACCGAGCTGAAAGAGAACTTTTTTTATCACGGTTCTAACAACAACCGAGCTAAAAACGCATTTTTTTAATTAAAAAAAAGGTTCGCTGCGACCAAACCTCATATTGGTCGTTGCGACCACCACCGTCGTGACTACTATATGCTTGGTCGTTGCGACCAAATTACAATATGATCGTTGCGACCACTTGGTCATGTGGTCGTTACGACCATGGTAATTGTGATTATGCGCTAAACGGAAAAAATACGCTGCGCTAAACGGAATTCGTGTAAAAGATGGAGGCAACAAAAGAGAGAGGGGACCTTTTTATTGTGTGAACTGTGGAGGAGGACCCTCTCAATGAAGACCTATTTCACCACAAAAAATGACACTGTAATATCTCCATTTTTTTCTGTACATAAATTCATGCAGAATCCAATTGCTTTGCTGTAGTAGGGACCCAATTTAGGGTCATTTGGAGGGTCCATTGAACCATTGCACTTAGACCTGTCAAACGGGTCATTCCGGTCGGGTTCGGGTCGGGTCACTCCGGATCTCGGGTAAAACGGGTCCCGGGTAAAACGGGTTCCGCGTTTTTCGGGTTGACTAGAACCCGGGTTTGACCGGGTTTTGGGCGGGTTCGGGTCGATTTCGGGTTTGTCAATTTTTTCTTTTTTAAATTAAAAAATCATAATTTGATAATTTTGCGATAAATTTTAATTAAATATAAAAAAAATTAATTATATTTAATTATAAATCAACCGGGTCACCGGGTCAATCGGGTAAATCGGGTCAAAATTACCGGGTCAATCGGGTCACCGGGTCGAAACCCAGATTACCCGGAAAATTTCCGGGTTTTCGGGTTCGAGTCGAAAAAAATTTCCGGGTCAAAATTTCCGGGTCTTGACCCAAAAAATTCCGGTCGGTCGGGTCGGGTCACCGGGTCGGGTTGTGTTTTGACAGGTCTAATTGCACTCCTTTGTTGTTCATTGTCAATTTCCAAACAAGTTATCCCACAATAATCTTAGATATGGGGTTAGTATGAGACATAGTTAATACGCTTACTAAAATTATAAACAGGGTAAAATTTATAAACTGTTGGTAAAATTAGTTAAAAATTTAAACAAAAAGATAATCTCTTTATGTTGAGAAAAAAACAGTTTATTTGTAAAAAATGGAGTTTATTTAGTTATTATTAGGGGTATTGTGGTACTTTTAAACCAAATAAGATAAAAAGCAGAATAAACATCCAAATAACCTCCATTTTATAGCTCATTTTTTAACATAGTTTTTTAACACGTTTTTGTTTATTTTGGTCATCCAAACAACCAGAAAATCAGTTTCACTACCCCAAAAAAAAAACTTAGATATAGTTTTTTTTTTTGATTAGGAAATAATTCGAGACCGGATAGGCCCGGACCTCGATAGGCCGACAATGTCGGCAGACGACAAGTCGTCTAAACATACAACATAGAAATAGAAAATACAACATAGAAACAGAAAAGAAAAGAAAAAAGGTGCAGTACAAGTGGTGGGAGACACGCAAATGCAGTCGAACAAGCGAACTAAGCCCACCAGGCTGGAGACAACGTAGACAAGAGCCGACGCCAAGCACCACCAAGAAGTGACACCGCTGGCCAGCGGTACATCAGGAGTCATGTGGGCAGTGAAGACGAACCTCCAAGGAAATTTCCGTAATGCGGAGTCGCCTCGATACATACTGCCTCGACCCTAGCCAGACCCGACATCGGTCGCCAGAGCTCCAACTCAGACGAAGAACGCCACAAACAACCAAACTCGCAGCCTATAACCACCAAAGTACGACGCACCAAAAAAACCCTTTTGGAATTTGATTGAAGCCCTCTCGGAATTTAAATATATGAAAATAAATCCAATTTTATTTATTTATTTATATTTTTAGAAGTCCTTGCGCAGCAAGGAGTAGATTTTTATTTTATTTTGTTTTTTTATTTCCCCCAAAGTCCTTGCGCAGCAAGGAGGTCTCAATCGCCGAAACGGCGACCCGGAACAGGGATACCGGGGAGGACGAACGGATCATCAAGGAGAAAGAAGCACTCCCTTGATACGAAACAATCAGAAAACCAAAAATGAATAGGCCACCAGAAAAATATTATCATTGATATATATAAAAATATATATCCTATACAATCGAGCCACCTACCGGCTGAGGAAACACAAGGCAGCAAGGCCAGCAGGCAGCAACACAGTGCTAGGGGGAGACGATGAAATTGAACAGAGGCCAAGCGGCAGCCGACGCCGGAGGCGGCAAGCCCCGCAGAAGAAAAGTCGTCGAACCGACCAAGGCCGCCGCCAACAAGAGGACGATCGGAGAGAGACGGACGGACTGGTGAAAACATTTAAGAGAATCCAATCGGGGGCCGAGACAGAGAGATCGGAGAACAAGATCCCCAAACCCAACCAGACTCAGCCCGACTGAGTACGAAAAAGACGATTTGTAGAGGTAAAGTCGAATTAGGGCTAGAAATCAAAAAGCCCCAAATCGAAAATATGAATGGGGACAATAGCCAGAAGCCAGTCGAATACGAAAGCAAACGGGAACCCCGGGAGGCGCCGAGGAGGCTCCAGAGGACTCAATTGGAAGCCGATTTAAGGCAGGAGGAAACGAAATCCCCAAATCGACAGGAAATGACATGGGAAACAAAGCCCTAAACCAGATGATGAAAGAGGGTTGACGAATCGCTAAAATCAAGAGTCAGGGAGACTCCCAGAAGCCAGGGGAAGAAGGATACAAAATCCACAACCCAACCACGAGAGATGGGAAGCGAATCGATGGGTATGGTCACAGGACCATGGGTATCGAAGCCTTCGAGAACAGAGGGCAACCCAAACGACGTCGAAAGAATGATCGGCGCACACCGATCGAGAAGGAGAAGGGGTGACCGGTGTGAAACAGCAGTGGTGGCGAACTTGTGCGCAAATGATTTACGCCGGGGAGGCGGACTGATGGCTCCCGAAGGAGATTTGGGCTCCCGAAGGAGGTTTGGGCTCCCAAAAACTTAGATATAGTAATCATCATCAGCTGAATTTCAGCTCCTTATCATAAATCAATACATTGCATTATTCCTTATTAGCAGCTTTTGAAAATGAATTCAACACTTTTCTTATCGTAAAATTTTGTTGTGAAGGTTTTTTCGAAAAAATTACATTGATCAGTTTTGATAATATCGACCTTTGTTGGATCGTCATTCAAGAGCAGTGGCGGAGCCAATGTGGGCATGGGAGAGCACTTGCCCCCAGTCTCCTCTGACAGGTCTCCAGTGGGGGTATGACATGTATTTTTTTCGTCGATAGCTTCGTTTTGATATATAATACATTTTAATCGGACATCCGAGTAAAAAGTTATGAATGTTTAAAATTGTAGTTATATTACTCACTTTAATTCTATTTCAATAAACTATAATATTTTATATTTTGCTTAGATTGACATTACTATATCTTAATAACTTCAAAACGAGAGGTTAGAATACTCATTTCAAAAATTATATATTAGGTAAGAAGTTATGAAAGTTTAAAAATTTTATATATGGTACGTTGTACATTAATTTTTACATGTTTTTTTTGTTACATGTTAAGTGTATAAGAACTTACATATTAACTCAATGTTTATTATATTGCATTTTCTTTCCTTATTTTATTAGTTTTTTTTACGGATATTTCATGTATTTCCTTTTTAATGTAAAAAAATGACAGTATTTTATCATAAACCGATGACATTTTATCCTAAAAACATCATTTGTTTTCTTATTATATCGAGTTCTACTTTATGCCGATTTAATCCAAACAATACCGCATATATATAATTGTGCTCCCCTATGAATATTTTCTAACTCCGACATTGTTCAGGAGTGTTTTTATAGGCGAGAACAACAAGCTCTTGATGAGAGTCGTGATGAATTTCCACGAGTGAAAATTGTTAAAGAGAAAAGAGAAAGACGGGACACAAAGAATTTTTATTTTTTGACAAGAACCGAGTAAAGCACCCTAGAAAAAAAATCCTTGTTGTATTTAGGGCTTATTAGTATTTTTTTTTTAAAGCAAGATAAGAAATTCAGTTCTCTAGACAAGCCTAGAGAAATCGAGAGACCGGACAAGCCGGTGAATGGACTAACCATCATGTACAATAGAAGCAAATAACTGAAGCAAATGACAGAAATAAATAACAGAAGCAAATGACAGAAAATAAAAACAAGGAACGTATAAGCCATCCTACTAGGGCTGCTCAAAATCGGTTTGAACCGAAATTTTTGGCCGAACCGAACCGAAATAACCTTAACCAAACCGAACCGAGGGATTTCGGTTTAGGTTTTCGATTCAAGAAATTTTAATTTTCGGTTTTAGGTTCGGTTTGTATTCGGTTTCGGTTAAACCGGTAAAAACCGATTTATTTATTTATAAATTTTTTTTTACTGTTTGCTTTCTTGTTTGGGAGTGTTTTTTTGCGACTGTGCAGAAGCCATAAGGCTGTTTGTGTTTGCTTTGCTGTTTGGGAGTTGGGACTATGCAGAGTTGTTCAAGTTCAACTGTGTAGGTTGTGCACTTGTGCATGATGACATTTTTTTGGATTAAGAAGTGTAAATGCTAGGAAGAATTCAAGTAGAAAAAAAATCACTTGTTGCCATTACATTTTTTACTCTGTACGTGACATTATTTTTGTGCATTTGTTTTTATTTCGGTTCGATTAGGTTATAACCAAACCGAACCTAAACCAAACCGGCGTAAAACCGAACCAAACCTATTAGTTTAGGTTCGGTTTTCGGTTTTCATTTTTGAGAATTTTGGTTTTCGGTTCGGTTCGGTTTGGCCAGGTTCGGATCGGTTTTGGGCCGATGATCAGCCCTACATCCTACACTGCGCAACACAAGCTAAAAAAGAACGAAACGATCAGCCAAAGGGACAACGCACACAGTGAACTCTGGGGACCAGCGGACACCTCAGATTATGGACTCGAAGAGCCTTCAGATGTCAATCGCACGTCCACGACGTCATCGAACATGACACATCAATCAACGCTCACAAGAAGCCTGCAACACAACAAGAATGACACAGTACACTAACCCGCAATACAACCACAAACCACACCAATGCACAATCAAACCCCAAGACCTCGTCTCAACCCTCAAGGACGATAATAAAATCGTGGGTAGGCTACCACAAGGATAAGCCTAAAAGAGGCGATACAAAGCAAGACAAGAAAGAGAAACCAGGCATAGATGAACCAGAAACGATTGAAAGAGTGGACTACAACAAACAAAAAGGTTGGTGGCACAGGAGGATCAGTGGAGGCGGTGGCTACGACGGCGGTAAGCCGTAGAAACGCCGACGGTGGAAGCCGAAGAAGGAGCAGGTGGTGGAGATGAAACCGCGGGCCGAGGTGGAACGCCGGCAAAGCAGGCCGGCACGACAAAGCCCGTAACGTACCGGTGGAATAGAGGACAGCAGCCCGAACCGGCAAGGGAGTAGATCGGAGAAAGCGGAACCCGACTCAGGCAAGAGCAAGGAGGATGCCCGGTGTTGGAGAGGCGGCGCCGTGGAAGGCGGCGACCGAGGTCGGTGCTGAGAACAACGTTGAGGGGGGCCTCAAATTGGGTGGATCCGAGGGAGGAGCTGAAACCGGAGTACGAGAGTCCCTAGAAGGGCTAGGTAGGCGGTTGCTAAGGCTGGGTAGGCGGCGGCAGTGATACGGGGTGATGTTGAAGAAAGGACGGCGGCGAGAAGAAACGCTCCCAAAGAGAGCGTTTAGGGCTTATTAGTATTATTGTAGTGTACTCATGGATACAATATTGAAACACATGTAGATAGCTCTTTATAGGTAAATCTAGATATAAAATAAATAAATAAATAAATAAAAACCAATTTTATCTAGAACTTATTATAGGTAAAATCATCTATAATAAACCTTCTTTATAGCATCTCATACCATATGCCATAAATTGGATTTCACCTATTTTTCTTCGCATCATAGGCAAAAATCCTTGTAGGCCAAAAAAATAAAAATTTGACATATATCTAAATTGAAGGCCAATTTTGGCTTGAGGTATTGGAAGGCTAGATGTGGTTCTCACATTTTTTCGAAATTTATAATGGTTTAGCATTCATATAAATTTATAAATAATACAACTAATTGTATATCAACTATCTAATTATGATTTATCAAAAATAAAAGTCATAATATTGTAAAGATATTGATGAGTTTTTTATATGACTATAATATTTAACATGTATAGATCAATTATCTTTCCATAAACAATATCTTTAGAAAAGCATATTAATTTCTTTTTATTATAGCTTACTTAAAACCGTACCTTGTAAATAAATACCGAGTTTAAAGATAGAGAAGATGATAGTATTTGACTTGAGATGGAGCCATTATAAATTGAAATCGAAAGGATAAGTGAGTGAAAAATGAGGTGTATATGGAATCAATGGAAATGAGCATTAATTTATAGTTAGTTTTAAGAATTTACTTGGCCGAAATTGGATTACGGTGGAAACTAAAATGACGGATTGTAGGCCAAAGGAGAATATTTTATAAAGTATTCTCTTTTAATAAGTTGTGTTTCTTGCCCAATTTAACATATAGGGAAATATGTTATTAGATATTAGATCAATCCTACTACAGATAAATGGACATGGGTTCCACTCCAGTTTCTCTTTTCGAGTCTAATTAGAACCGAAGTTGAATCACCTTATCCACTACCGAATCGACGTCTCAAAACACATGTGTACAAATCAACATCTCGAAGGTCTGAAGAAGAAAAAGAGAAGGCAAATTTGCATAGATATACCAAAAAAAATGAAAGTTGGCAAAAATAGCATTGCTATGTAAAAAACTGCATAGTGGCTATTTTTGCAAATAAAATCGCAACCATTTGTACCGGTTGCAGACTTGCAGGTTTGGGGGGGGGGGGGGGGGAGGTGTCAAGGGGACCAAATGGGAGATAAATTTTTTTTAGACATTTTAAACTAATTTTCAACCATTTTCATTTGTTAAAATTAAAAAATAAATTTATTTTTGAACTTAATTTAATTTTATCTATCTATAGACACTCACTCTATATATGTTTATGGAAAAAATATTTCGAAGTGAGATTATTTTCTGGACAGAGAGAGAAATATGACTTACGTGCCAGTCAATACGTTATTCATGCTACTAACGTCTATTTATGTGCAAGTATAATTATATCTCGTGCCAACTCTTTTGACGCTAACAGATAAACCCAACTCCGAATATAATAATTATCTTAACGTCTATCATGACAGTCAACTACATGCCACTCAATTTGCTCATCGTGCCACTAACGTTTATTTATGTGCCAATATATGAATTTCTTGTGCCAACTCTCACGAATCCAAAATCCACCAGTTAATCGCCACCGTTCAGGAAGCCACCAAGAGTGCCTCCACGGTTAAAGCTTTTGGGAAAACTGCCGCACCAGCTACCTAGAGCCACCACGACCACCGCCCTCCACCCCGCCGCCCTCAGCCTCAGCCCTCCACATCTCCTTCTTCCTTGCCCTCTTCCTTTTCTTTTTCTTTTTTCCTTATTCTCTTCTTTCCCCATGTACAACTTGTAATTGAGGGTTTTGATACCTGCTATTTTTTCAAATTAATTGAGCAATTTTGCAAATTTGGGAGGGGGAGTTATTTTTGTCAATGACCCATTTTTATTGTATATCAGGTACCATTTTCTTAAAAGAGAATCCACCATCTTAATCTCAATTTCTCAAGGACACCTCCATACATCGTTCAAGATGTCGAGCCACACAACTTTGCCCCATCATCTTATCGAATTGTGTTTTCATATAGAAGCATAATATATCATTGTTCTAAAGCTATAGTATCAATATGAACATTAACAATTTGGTAACTATATATTCCAAATTAAGGACACACACCATCAGACCTGCCAACTGATGGTGACCAAACAATGGAGTCGAAACCCATTTATTTTTGAGGAAACTTTCTTGTAAAGTGTAAATGTATTTGTTCTTCTATTAGCAAAATATCATAGCACATGCATACAAATCTATCGTGACATCTTTAACCCAGTTTGACAAAACCATCCAAGAAAAGCCCACAATATTTGAAACCAAACAGCACTTGCTCGATCCACAAACTATTACCGATTTGCTTTTTATACGGTTAAAATATAGTCAAATATATGTTGGTTGCTACGGTTTTAAAAATCGTGATGATATACGCTGTCACGGTTTAAATTGAAAACCGTGAGAAACTAATCTGACTATAGTTTGAGAAACCATATGGTGTAAAAATTGCCAACAAAATCCCATAGTTTTAGAAGTTGCAGTAGTGAGAGTTTTTTATTTAGTTATTTATTAGTTATGTTTAGACAATTTCTTACGGTTTATGAAATCGTGACCAATACCATATATTGTGCGAGATTTTCACCGTGTTAATAGTAAAGGCAACTATTATCTCCCTCCATCTCCATCAGGAAGAGTTTTAGAGTTTCGAAATAACTTCCACCATAAAAAAAGAGTTTCGAAATAACACAATACATACAAAGGGTAAATATAGACTTTATGGAATCCTTAGGAGAGAAGTGATACAAGGGAGGAAAAAACTTGTTGCAGGCAATAGGATTATTAATTAGGGATTTAAATTGAGTAAAGCTTCTCCCCATAACCTCATGATGATGATGATGATGATGATGATGATGATACATGTACATATAAAAACTTGAGGAAAGTGATATTATAAAGAAGGACCACATAAAATGGAAGGAATGGCAGACATGGCTTCATAGGTACACTGCCAGTGTCTATCCTTGCTGGGTTTCTAATATCACTGTACATGTAACACCTTGAAAATGAGAGGGGAGACAAAACAACAAAAATGGCCATGTTCTATTCACCGGCCAATTGGAATCTTTCTTCCCCCACACAACTGTCTGCAAGTTACATAGTGGCGACGACGACGAACTCATGATTGTTCTGTCACAAGATTTTGAAATAGGTAAACATAAATCAGCAAGCAAATCAAGAAACCAAATTCACCCCATGTTTATCAGTTTATGTATGTATGTATGTGTAGAAGATAGATTAATTACCACTTGATCTCTTGCAATAGAGGATGGCCTCATAGATTGAGCTCTCAGCGTAATCGCTCCAATTGGAATAGGCGGAGGCAGTGCTCATCCTGGGAGAAACTGTCTCAGGGGTGGTGTTTAAGCTCTTCACCTCCTGTGCTCTCCTATCCAAATCATCAACCCTTTGGCTTCGCCTCCTCGGGCAAGAAGGCAACAAAAAGCCCAGATACTTGTTCAGGAATTTCCTTGAAAACCGGCTGAATTTTCTTGGGAAAATACTCTGCTGATGCCGGGTTAAGCTGGAGGTAGCGAAGCTAGACGAGGAGGAGGAGGAGGGAATCTGGTTGGAACAACTACTGTCATAGTTGTAGGAGTTGGTGTCTGTTGTTGAAGGAGTGTTGCTGGTTGTGGCAAACAATGGCATCAGAAGGCCATTGGAGAAGAGCTTATCGGCGTGGGCATCACTATGATCACTAGAGATTGAAACATCAAAGCTGAAGTTGTGGGTCAGTGGAAGCTCCTCACCGGAGGGCTCAATCGAGGTGGGTCTCGGGTTAACCAACCAACTGTAAGAGAAACTCTCAGTTGCTAGGGATGGTTGCTGTGAACTCTCCATCTTTCTTTCTTTCTTTCTTTCTTTCTGGAGGAGGAAAAGCTTTATGGATTATGATTGGAGACGCCGAAGAAGAAGAAGAAGACGGAGAAGAAGGCAAAGGGTAGGGGTATAGATGCACCTGCTGAGGGCTCTATCTATCTATCTAGCTAGGATTGAAGGACCACACAACACAAGGTGATGATCACTGCAGGGGGGAATGTCTACTGAAATCAAGGTCAACAAGGAACACAGATTTTGTCATTTCTTGATTTGGAAAATTTAACAAACACCTCTCTCTCTCTGTGTCCCTCCCTCTCTCTCTTACACAAATTTTAGGGATAAATAAATTATGGATTAACAAGGATATATATATATATATATATAGCTCTATTTGGATCAATATCTAAAAAGAAACTATAATTTAAAATTCAGCAAAAAATCAAATCATTCAAGATCTTATTGCTATACGACGACAGATACTGCCTTCCTAGACAACTATATTCTTTTGGTATCTTTATCAGATTTAAGCAAACAACACTTGCTTTCTTTTATTTTTGTAGGCGAAACGCAACACAACATCTTCAACTAGTCCTTTGTCTTGTGCTGCCTTGCTCAGACAACACACCATTAAACAAATCAACTTCAAAAAAAAAAAAACATTGTTGTGCATTTTAATTTAATGAATTTTAATTTCATATGCTGTCTAGAATCAAGATTCAGCAAAGAGCAAGGTTCTTGTAATACGGAAGCAAGGTGATGCAATTGTCTTCAACGAACTCGGCATGTATGGATAAGCTGTAGAATAGACCACAAAAGACGTTAAAGCCATTCACCGCGAGAAAGAAGCCAAATTTACATCCACAAAATTTGACAAGTTAGGGGATCATGTAGTTCTCAAAGTATGAAACTACCAACCTAAAACAAAATAATAAATAATATATATTTCGTTATCATCAAGTGAAATTACAAGTGCATCACATCCATAGATGATAGATCAGTATAAGAAGCAACTTAAGCATAAGAGTTGCAGCTGCAATCGGATTCTCCACTTATAGGATGAGTGAGATGACTAGTCCATCGCGCTGTTTGGTACTCAAATCATGAAGTTTCACTAGAAAGATATAACACTGCCTTAGTTTAGGATGTTGCTTCCAATAAAAGGCAATCAAAACAATTAACAAAACAATCTGGCATCATATATAATTTTCACAATCACAACCCCACAAATGATCGACAAGTACTGTAGACACATATAGTGACGTCTGATGGATCAAGTTTGAATTTCGGTTTAAAGAAGAGCTAGGTATCTTGGATCGGATATATCAAAACTAGAGTGACATCAAATCAGAGAGTGATGCTGTTGAAACACCACAGCAAAGGGGGGTCGGGATCGGAGGAGGATGCAGCGTCTGATTTTTCCATATGATATGCAACCAATTTCATATCAGGAATCAACCACGAACGGAGTGCAAATTGGAACAAAGGCGCGGATTTCCTGCAACTTCGAGACTAGTAGGCACCACTGGCGCGGACTCTGGGCAGCTGAAGTCCCTAATCTGAAAGAAAACCCGGAAAATAATAATAATTTTAATGTATTTTTTTGGGTAATGTTTACTAATTTTAAAAATAAAATAGTTTTCAAAGTTTACAAAATTACAAAAAAAGGTTGACCTAATTGATAAGAACATGTATTTATTGGGTCTAGAGACGAACTTCTTAGGTTGGAGGACTAGTGCTACGATCGACAATCTCGTTCAAAAGGACGTCATAGGGTGGTGGTTTAACCGTGGTTGACCCTCACTCAAAAAATTGTCTTGTATAACAAAAAAAGGGTATTTATTGGTCATGGTATTTTTTACAGTATGCAAAAAGTAGGACAGCTAAGCAGCTCCTTGATAATTTTGACGGATGATGTTACAAAAGTCTCTATTAAAAGGGAGATTGGACATATTGCATGTTTCCCTATTTCTAGCAGTATAGTCAGTACTTTATTTGTTTCTCTAAAGCAATGTCTGAACTCATTGTGGTCGAAAAAAGTCTTCATTAATCCAATCTTTTCTATTTGTCGCATAATCTCCTACTTTATGTTGCTACTATCTTTGATTGCCCTTATAACTTCCATGTTGTCCCCTTCGATGATAACCTTCCACAATTCTTTAGTTAGTGCTAGTTGCATTCCTACACAGAAGGCATAAGTCTCTGTTTGGAGAACAAATCCTTTACGACTCTCCTGGTGAAATTTATCTATTACTTGACCATTGGAATCCCTGACAACTCCCCCCACTTGGGAGATGCCAGTGGGTTTAACCGAGTCATTCACAATAATTTTGTAGACGGCCCTTGGTGGTTTACTTCATTTGGCTTTTTCCCTTTTCTTTTGTTTTTTTGTTATTGTTTTCATATGTATTCAATTGGTTCCAGTCTGCAATGTTACGAATTATTTTTTGAACCAGGGATGCTATTGGTTCAACATTTTTTTTTAAAAAAAATGATGTTGTTTCTAGTGGCCCATATAGATTTCCTAATGAAACATAGCTCTTCAAAATGGGTATTTTCATGTCTAAGTGTTATAGGATGTCCTCTAATGTGAGTTGTCTTCTCGTAAGGCTCAGAAAAGATTTGCACACCACTTGCTCATAGTTTATAATTATTGCTTTGGTGAAAGAACATTGCATAAGTAGGTGATGGATGTCCAGCTATAATTAATATTGGTTTGAGGCCTGGTATTTGTTAATTTAATAGTAGACTTTGTCGTAAATTTTCCATTGGGATTTGGTTTCCGAATTAACATATCTGGTGTGCCCCATTCCGGGATTTGAATCTCTAGTATTTTTTTGGTAATATTATATGGGAATGTATGATTTAAGAGGTTTAGATTCCATTGTTGTTGTGGTGTAAAAAGTTGATGTACTTTCATGTTGGATCATGATTAGCTTAGTAGTTTATCAGAATTTGATCAATAATCAAGGGTCTAACCAGATATTTATGGACTACCCATCCCCAATGATCCAAAGAAGGCTTTGGTGGAATTTCTCACGTAAATATAATAAGCGTCCAAATTGCCAAGAAGTATTCAGAGTTGAATTTTGCCTTATGGTTTTTTTAAGGCATCTTTCTTTGATTACTTTTACCCATATATTATCTTGGTCTGTGTAGATTTTTCAAAGTAATTTCATCTGAAGACTAATATTCATTTCTTCGGCCGTTCTGAAACCAAGACCCCCTTTGATTCATTTGCTTGTAAATATTTTCCCAACTAAACAGTGTGTATCTTTCCGACTGGAGCTTGTTCCAAAAGAATTTTTTGCTGATTTGGTCAATTTGTTGAAGAATATCTTCTGGTAGTAGAAAGTTTTGCATAAAATAGTTTGTCTTAGAGCTAAGATTTGCTCTAATAAGTACCACCCTCCCTGCCTGAAAAAGGGTGGAGGCCCTCCATTTGAAAGTTGTTTTTGAAGGGTTTGGATGGCCTCCTCAAACACACAATTTTTCGCTCTTCCATTGATGAGGGGAATACCTAGATACTTGTCCAAAGCCTTTGATATCGGAATTTTCATTTGTTGAGCTAACAATCTTGCCAGAGTCACACTAACATTTGCAGAGACCTAGATATAGCTTTTATTGTAATTGATTGTTAGGCCATGCATGTTTGAGAAGTTGTTTATCATGTTTTGGACAGTATGAAGGCTTTTGTGTGATGCCTTAGCAAAAATGAGGGTATCATCCGCAAAGGTAAGAAAAGGAATTGGGGTTTCGTTTTTTTTTTCCAATTTGATACCTACTAGTGCATCTTCTAGTAATGCTTCTTCATGTAATTTTCTTGCCATGTTTTCCATGACAATTATGAAGATGTAGGGTGCAAGGGGGTCCCCTTGTTGAATTCCTCTATTTGGTTTGAATTGCTCACCAGGACAGTTGTTCACTAGAACCGAAAATGTTGTGGTAGTTATACATTTCATGACCCACTTTACCCACAAGGGATGCAAACCGAACTTAGTAAGAACTGCTTCAATGTAGTTCCAGTTAATTTTGTCGTATGCTTTTTCCATATCTAATTTTAAGGTCATCCACCTCCTTTTTTTTTTTTTACCTTTTTGTTTATGGAAACTGTGAAATATTTCGTGGACAATAAGTGTGTTGTCTTGAATTGATCTTCCTTCAACAAAAGCAGCTTGAAAAGGACTAATGATCTTTGAGAGGATCGGTTTAAGCCTATTTGCTAGGATTTTTGCAATTACTTTGTAAATTGTATTACATAGACTAATAGGTCTATAGTGGTTAATATTCACAGAGTTATCTATTTTTGGTATAAGAGTTATGAATGTCTTGTTTATTTCGAAAAGCAAGTTTCCAGAATGAAAGAATGCCTTAATTGACTTACGAAAAGATTGGCCAACTATGTGCCAGTATTTACTATAAAATTCAGGGGGAAACCCATCAGGACCCGATGTTTTGTCTTCAACCATATTGTTTAGTGTATCTTTAATTTTTTTTACTTATTGGGGGTTTAATGAGCGCATAGATTTCCTCATGGGTAATCCGCGAGTATATATTCCTAATTTTGACTTGATCAATCGCATTTGGTTAGTGGTTGACAAATCTTTCAGCCATCTCAGTTGTAATATGTTCTGAGATTTGTTGTTGTTCGCTTAATACGTCTCCATTTTTTGTCACAAATGAGGAGGTGGAGTTTCTAAAGTTTCTAATTTTTACCATTGTTGGGTAATATTTTGTGTTCTTCTGATAATGCGTGATTTGTATAGACATTTTAGATAGTTCTTAAGTCATTTATGTTGCATTTAGACATGTTTTTAGCATAAATTGCATTTATTATCTCAAAAGTTGCAAAGTTCAAAATCTACACGTTTTATGCCTATTTATGTAGATTCTTGGAACCAAGCCTAAGGGGAGGGGCGAAACTACATTCTGGAGCTATGGAAGCCTAAAAAAGTCAAGGATGAAGACAAGAGAAGGAGCGGAGAAGCCAATACAAGAAGAAACTAAGGAGAAGTGTTTTGCAGAGGTGGTGCCCGCGACTCCCTAGCGGCGCCCGCCAATCCAGCAGCACCCGCGGAAGATCTCGAGCATCCACTGAGTCGGCACCCGCCGCTGACCATCGACACCCGTTGAGTCGACACTTGCCAGTTGCCACTGACCATCGATGCTCGCCGATCTTGTCTCTCAGCAGATTCTTAGTAGCCGAATCTGACCCATTGGGCTTTGCTTATACTTTTAGTGCAATGACTGATGGGGTTTTCTAACACTCTAAATACCCCTCTCATCTCAGCCACTCACACATCAACTCACACACTGAATACACACCAATTCACACACCTCTCTTTCGTCGTTTATTATCTTTTTGGTAAGTCATGCTTGGCTAAACCTTTTATATAGTTTTGTTTATATTCAGTGCATTGGTTTAGGTCATGTTAATATATTGTTTATGCATATTTGGTTATTCATTACTCTTGTTCTTCACATGTTTGTGTTGTCTATTCGTCTTAACTGGCCATTAGGATAGATAAAAAAAAAATGCGCTAAGTGATTATAGTTATATCTGCTATTGCGGGCCTTAATCCTATAAAGTAGCAAACATATATCAAGGAATATGTTGGAAATCATGCATATATATGCAAGAGTATGTCAGGTAATAAAGTGTTATTTTTAGCGGAAGAGATAGCTGGATTGGCAATTAGGTGACACTTCGAATATGCGGGAATTACATGAATTGCAAGCTTATATGATTAGGGACTTATTACTTCTCAAACCCCATATAAGAGTTTAGGGAGTTTAGTAGTAATCGAATAGGAAGTTATACAACTATGTGCACAAACCGACACTAAGATACCCAAGCATAACCAAAACAACCAGATGATTATGAAGTTATCAATGTTGTGATTATAAGTAAAGATATATTCTCATCATTATTCTCTCTTATTACAATCATTGCTACTATTACTCTTATTTCTCTTGCTATCGTTACGATTCTATTGCTTATGCACTAAGTTTAGCCAAAGTCGCATGCACTCTATGTGGGATCAACCATTACTTGATGCTAATAATCGTTCTTGGTTGAAGGTAGAGATATTACTATTTGGTTTGTTAGAACACACGACATTTTAGCACCACCATCCTATTTGCTAATTGGAGATGTTTGACCTTTGCTCGTTGTTTTTAGAATTTAAAATTGTAATCTATGAGATGCTTCTTTTTGTTTTCTAGCCTGGCCAGTTTTGCAGTCTCTGTTGAAGAGATCGTTCCCCAAGTGAGACCACTTTGAAGTTCCTGGATGTCCTTATCTATCTTTGTAAGTTGTTTCAATATGTTGTTGGATTATTTTTTTGCAACATTCCTTTGAATTCTTTTTAAGAAGTTTTTGTTTTGGAACTAGCTTATAATCAAATGAGCCATTGAGTTTATTTTCCCATACCCTTTTAACTAGGTTTTCACAAACCGGGTTAGTAGTCCATGCATATTGTCATTTCAAAGCGGAAAAGGGTACCTTTTTCTTACCTCCAGAAATTTTGCATTGAGATTGGGCAATGATCTGAAGTGGATAAATGATGATGTTGTACTCTAAGATTTTTAAATTTCATTACAATATCTTGATGAGCCAGAACTCGATCTAATCTCTCATATGTATTATTGAGAGCATTGTTATTTTTCCTCCAAGTGAAAGGTGAGCCTTTGAAGGGTACGGTATGAAGAGTTAACTCCACTTTTACTTGTTTTAATCATCGAAATCTTGCAAGGGTTGGTATATTACCATCTTCTTTTCAGTGTCGTTTTCAATGTCGTTAGGTCACCAATGATGATGATTGAGAGCATATGCTTATTTACTATTGTAAAGATTTCAACCCAAAGCAGATTTTTCTCGTGTTCAGTTGTGGGTGAATAAATAAATAAAAGAGCTAGTTCGCAATCATTGATGATTGTTCTCATCACAAAATATATATCGCTTTGTTCTAAGATGGAAGCTTCGTCCGGTATTTTGTGACGTTTAGTTAGTATCCATAAGCCTCCTTTATAACCATCAAATTTGATATAATATGATTTGTGGATTAATCCTGCATTCCGAATCTGAACATCAGAAGGAGGTTCCATAGCTTTTGTTTCTTTTAGAGTAAGGATATCCTGTTTGTTTTCTTGTCTGATATGGTTTATTTCTTGATATATCCGACACTAATCTTAAGGTATTTTTTGTTTCAGCCATTTAGGCTTATACTTTATAGACATACTTCCTATGTTGTGTTTACTTTGAGTTATATTGTTCTAAATTTTTAGATTTGGATATCTTAGTGAACTTGTTAATTCTAAGACATAGCCTCATGGTATTGTACATGGATATTGGTCTGGAAGAGACCTTCTCCTTTTGCCATTGTCAGAACATACTGTTTCAAATGCCAATAGCTTTTTATAGTAATTACCTTCAAATTGGTATGCTAAAGAGAGTACTTTGAAACTCTGGCTGTCAAAACAAGGTTTGATCAAAGTGCTATTTTGTGCTTGTTGGTAAAGAGATTTGTTGTAGCTTACCACCACCCTGCCCTCAAGAGGACTGATGGGGATTAACTGAAGTGTTTGTAAACATAAATAAAAGTAGAACAAACATTTTTCCACCCCAATTTTACTAGCATGGTTGTGGAGTAACACCAAGTTGTTGTGCATATTAATTAGATGTTTCCTTATGGCAAAGCACTTGTTTTGCATAAGTTTTGAAAGAAGTTTGATGATTGATGGGTTGTGTAAAGGTTTGGAGCCTTCACCACACAGAGCACAAGGCCATTGGTGGAAAACAAGCTGTTGTAATAAGCTTAAAAGATGTAAGAAAAACTTGCCATACACTAAACCAAACACGGTGTCCGCTAGTGATATATGGCAGAGGTCTAAGGACATCCAGAAAAAACTACCAACAATATAACTATATGTTGAACATCCTAATACATTAATACAAACGCTTATGCTGCTAAACAAAATCAAACTACTACATTGAGTAACAGGTAGCTATGAGAAAAAAGGATTAATCACCATAGTGTAAACATTAGGGATTTTAATACAATTAATCTTGCACTTCAAACACACCAAGTCAAAATAAAGGAAGACCCTTGGTGTATAAAAGAGTGAAAGCTTGTATGAAGTAGGTTTATGATACAAGATGCAGTTCAAGACTAGGAGATCGGCATGATAGAAAACCAACTCAAAAGAGTAATTTGTTCTAAATATTGTGACCTTTATTCCAAAAGTAGCTTTAGTCAGCCTCGAACCTAACCTAGCAATCAAGTTCATATATACAAAAGGTCTAATTAAATGCATAGAAATTAAGATATAGAGCAAACAGAGGTTTATGAGTAGACTCATCTGTCTGTTCGGCTTGAGTTCTTACATACTTGTAAGGGGATTTAATTAAATTTTATATCCACATCGAAAGGCTGGCCGACTGAATCGAGCACCTCCAGTAGCTCTAACAAGGATAGGATTGGGTTGGGCTGCTAAACTGAGAAAATATTTTGCATGCTAGGCTTTGATCCTAAAAAGGAGAGAAATCGAGCCCAAACCTTTCGAAATAGCATTAGTTCAATATATGGTGTTTGTTGCAAAGTTTAGGGTTGAAATTTTTAAGTTTATAAATATGGTTGTTGAAAATTTGAGAAAAACCTGATGTAGATATGAGAGTAGTGGGTTATTTGAAGGCCACGACAACAACGCTGAGCCAAGCACGGGCGACGGAGAGTAGTCGCATCTGAGAGAGGAGGAGGACGAGACGGAGGTGTAGAAACAGCTTCCGGAGAGAGAAGGAAGCGGAATGCATGTCCGCTGAACAACTCCACCACCACCGGCCCATAGCAACTACAGCAACTCCGAAAATCGCTGCCAGCTACCCCGGATTAGAGTCCCCTCTTTCCTTGTCTTGAAATTTCGGCCGACTCTTTTCGTTTTTGCCCTTTTAGTTTCCATTTTACTGAGAAATTGAGGCTTTGTCTCCTTTCTTTTTCCATGCTCAAATGATTTGTGATGACAGATCTTGGAAATTATTTTGTGGATCTTTCGATTTAGGAGTGGAAGTTTTCCATTCTGGTTTTGTTTGGGAATTTGGATTCTATATCGGTTGATATAGGTGGTTTGGGGAAGACCTTTGTAGGTGGTTTCTTCGCCATTGAGATGGCTTGGCTTCCGAGTGGTAGCTGGTTGTGCTAGTTAGGGTTTAGAGCTAGGATTATATATTTTCGTGGGTTTGATGAGTAGGAAGAGATGTTTTTCCATCCTCTGTTAATCGATAAAGGTCTTCTCTACCATTTTGCTTCTCATCCTATTAAAAATGCCTAATTAAATATCAAATGTAAGGATTTTCCTAACATATTTAAACAAAAAAAAAATATTTTTCATCTATACATGCAAAAAAAATCAGGAAAAAAAAAAATATTAAGCCCCCTCCCCCAGATTTTTTTTTTGGATTTGTCACTAGTAGGTATCAAAGGCGTGGATAGAGAGTAGCCTGAAGCCATACAAATTTGCTAGTGGCTGCAGATATTCTACAATACTCACTCTCAGCTAATGATTTGGATGCCACTTTATGCTTTTTAGTCTTCCATGAGATCAAGGAAAAACCAAAAATACATAAAACCTAGTGAGAGACTACCCTCTATCAATGTAGTTGCCACAATCAACAATACTATAGGTAGCTAGTTTGAGAGACGAGGAAGCAAGATATGACAAAGCCAAGTGAAAGTTACCTTTAAGCTATCAACATAAATACATAGATGTATTCCAATTTGGCTACAAAGTGATGTGCTCGGACCCGGGTTCGAGCAAAAGGACCGGCGACGAGAGTTCCGAGAAGTCGGGAAATTGTGGACAACTTCTTAGGCAACAGATCAGACTTCAAAGATTTCCTATTTCCCGTCGATTGGCTTGGCTTCTGGGGACGTGCACATACTAATTTTGTAGATCTTGAAGTTGCGGTCACGGATTGGGGCAGATCTCGTCAATCGGAGGTCAGACGAAGCGGGAAATTGCGTTTTACCGCGACGTCGCTTGTGCAGAGGCGAGTCCAAACGGGGCTTGTTTGAGAGGGATTGTAGGGATGATGTGGGGTGACGTTTTGGGGGTGAAAGGAGGGTGATGATGGGGCTGTGGAAGGCCTTAGAATGGTGGTAAAGTAGGGGATGGGGGTTGAGGGATATGTGATGCAAGATCGCTCTCGGCCTCGCACTCCGAGCTCTCTCCAACACTCGATCTTCCGCACTCTCGGCCTCGCACTCCGAGTGTTTCCAACCCTTTGATTCCGTCGTCTCTCACTAGGGAATCGCTCTTAGCATCTCACCAAGAGGTTTTATCCGGCATCTCACCAAGATAGATTGTGTTTCTTAACCCGAAACGAAGGAAGCACAAAGCTCAGATTTTTCTCAAATTCAACTTGTCCTTCAAATGAGGCTTAAAAATGTATATATAAGCTACTTGGTCATAAGACCTCTTAAAACACCCAATAAATAAAGGAAGAAAAGAAATTATGAAAACAAACTAGGCCATAAGACCGACTAATTGGCAACTTTGGGGCTAACCAACATAGCCAAATCTTTAGCCCATTATTGTAGAAAGAAATTGCATAAATTGTATAAATATTGGTGGGATAAATCACCTTCATTTGGTCTTATTTCGTCTCCACACTAGCCTCAAATGTTGTCGGTTCAGAAGTCACCTGTAGCAAAGTAATCATGTATGCGGGTGACCTTTCAAAGGCTAGAACTGACTGACCAAGTAGGCGAGCTCGAGCTCTTGTCAACGGTGGGATAGCTCGAGGCAGAAGCGGTTCCTCTTCAATCTCCTCCTCGGTAGCATCTTCAATATCATCCGTCAGAGCTCCATCACTAGTATCCAGACCTTCACAGCGATCGTCGGACAAGCTAGTTTCGTCGAGGGTCACATCATCCTCCCCCCCTTGAAAAGGATTCGACCCCGAATCCGTCAGCTCCTCAAGTAGCCCATCACCTGTAAGAAAGGGAGCTAAGTCACAGACGTTAAAAACATCATGAACACCATACTTACTTGGAAGATCAATTCGGTAAGCGTTGTCATTAATCTTCTCTAGCACCATGAAAGGCCCATCAGCTCTGGGCCGCAGCTTAGACTGCCGCAAAGCAGGGAATCGATCCTTCCGGAGATGAACCCAAACCAAGTCTCCAACCTCCAATAATAGCTCCTTGCGATGCTTGTTGGCCTGGGTCACATACTGTTGAGTTCGACGCTCCAGCTGTAGTCGGACTCTCTCATGCAAAGACTTCACCAACTCTGCTCGGGACTTACCAGCAAGGTCCTCGGGAGAAGATAGGGGTTGCGGTGCCAAATCCAATGGTGTGTGGGGGTTGCGACCATAAACCACCTCAAAAGGAGACATCTTGGTGGCGGAATGCACTGCTCGATTGTAAGCAAACTCGGCATAGGATAAACAATCCTCCCACCTACGCAAGTTAGTAGCAAGCATAGTACGCAATAAAACCCCTAAAGTTCTATTAACTACCTCAGTCTGACCATCTGTTTGAGGGTGGCTAGAAGTTGAAAATAACAGCTTGGTACCTAACTTAGCCCACAAGGTCTTCCAGAAGTAGATAAGGAACTTAGAGTCCCGATCAGAAACAATAGACTTAGGTACCCCATGTAGCTTAACAATATGATCAAAAAATAAAGTAGCCACATGAGAAGCATCATCAGTCCTCGAGCAAGCTATGAAATGAGCCATCTTAGAAAAACGATCCACCACAACAAATACAGAATCATGGCCCTTCCTAGTCTTAGGCAACCCTAGCACAAAATCCATAGAAATGTCTTCCCAAGGGGCACTAGCTAGAGGTAGGGGGAGGTACAGACCATTCGGGTTCGATCTAGACTTAGCTTTAGCACAAGTAACACAACTAGCACAACATTTCTCAACGTCAGATCGCATCCTAGGCCAGTAAAAATGATCCTTCAAAATTCCTAAGGTCTTAGAAACCCCAAAATGCCCCATCAATCCACCTCCATGTGCCTCTAAAACCAGCAATGATCGAACCGAACAACGAGGTACACAAAGGCGGGAGGCCCTAAATAAGTAACCATCCTGCACAAAATAACTACCAACACTAGGGGAACCAGCAGATTGCACACATTTATAGAATATATCCCCAAAATCAGCATCAGCAGAGTAAAGATCAAGTAGCATAGAAAAGCCAAGAACACGAGCTTCAAGAGTAGAGAGAAGAGAATACCTACGAGAGAGGGCATCAGCGACAATGTTGTCCTTCCCTTTCTTGTACTTGACCACATAAGGAAAAGCCTCGATGAACTCAATCCACTTAGCATAGCGAGCGCTAAGGGTGGTTTGGCTCCGGAGATACTTCAAGGCCTCATGGTCAGTATGTATCACGAACTCACGGGGCAACAAGTAATGAGCCCAAGTCTGTAAAACATGAACCAATGCATACAACTCCTTGCCGTAGGTAGTGTTAGAGTAATTCTCTGTAGCTCCTCCTAGCTTCTCGCTAAAGTAAGCGATAGGCCGACCTTCCTGCATCAACACACCACCAATACCGACCCCAGATGCAACACACTCAATCTCAAAAGTCTTTGAGAAATCAGGAAGTGCTAGCAACGGAGCATTCGTCAACTGCTCCCGAAGTGTAGCAAAAGCCTCTTCTTCCGCCGGACCCAATTTGAATGGCATCCCTTTCTTTGTTAGTTCTGTAAGAGGGGCGGCAATGCTGCTGAAGTCGTTGACGAACCTACGATAAAATCCTGCCAAGCCTAAAAAGCTCCGTATCTGAGTAACAGATGTTGGTTGGGGCCACTCCCGAATAGCTCGAATCTTCTCTGTATCGACTTGCAAGCCATCTTTACCTACAACAAAACCAAGAAAGATGACAGTATCGGAGCAAAACTGAGACTTCTTCAAGTTAGCAAACAAGTGCTCCTTCCTAAGAACTAGAAAAACAGCGCGCAAGTGTTCAACATGCTCTTCTAAGGACTTGCTGTAAATAAGGATATCATCAAAGTATACGACAACAAATAGAACTAAGAATGCATGCAAAACATGGTTCATCAGGCGCATAAAAGTACTAGGAGCATTAGTTAGTCCGAAGGGCATGACCAACCACTCGTAAAGACCATATTTGGTCTTAAAAGCGGTTTTCCACTCGTCACCTCCCTTCATCCTAATCTGATGGTACCCGCTCCTCAAATCAATCTTAGAAAACAAGCAAGCACCATGCAACTCATCTAGCATGTCATCTAAGCGAGGAATGGGATGACGGTACTTAACTGTAATCTGGTTGATGGCTCGACAATCAACACACATGCGCCAGGTCCCATCCTTCTTTGGTACCAACAAAACTAGTACGGCACAGGGACTCAGACTCTCCCTAATATACCCCTTGCTAAGCAAATCCTCTACCTGTGATTGCAACTCTTTGGTCTCCGTGGGGTTCGTCCTGTAAGCTGGCCGGTTAGGAATAACAGCACCCGGCACAAAGTCAATTTGATGCTCTATGCCCCTAAGAGGAGGCAATCCAACTGGCATCTCATCTGGTAGCATATCATGAAACTCCTTGAGTACACCTGAAATGACAGAAGGCAACTCAACAGCAGTAGCAGACGATGAACTAGAACTAACATGTAAGTTAGAACTAGTAGAAGTATAGACAAGCATAAAACAAACATCACCCCCCCTGAATAGCATGTCGGACATCTTGAACCCGAGCGACCAGCAAGCTCTGGGGTTCCTTGGGAAATCCTTGCTCCAACTTCTGCTTTTCAACATCTTTTCCGATCTTCTCGTGAGATTGGCGACGCTGTTCCCTAGCAATATAATCAGTGACAACCTCTTGAAGGGTTAGAGGTAGAAGCCTTACCCGCTTGCCTCCAAAGGCGAAGGAATACTCATTGCTGTAGCCGTCATGCATCACACGCCGATCATAGTGCCATGGCCTACCGAGAAGTAAATGGCAAGCGGTGATAGGTAGTATATCACATAAGATAGTATCGGCATAAGGTCCAATGGAAAAGGACACCTCAGCTTGGTCCTTCACCTTCAGCGGTGATCCGGAGTAAAGCCATTGCAGAGTATAGGGTCTTGGGTGTACCTGAGTGGTCAGAGAGAAACGATCCACGACTTCCTGGCTAATAATATTACACCAGGAACCACCATCAATAATAACAGTGCAAATTTTACCTCGGATGGTGCAACGGGTGTTGAACAGGTTATCCCGCTGAGAGGTGTCAATCTCCTGCTTCTCACTGGCGCTCAAAGTCCTCTTAACCACGAAGTTCTCACCAACTGGTGCTCTGGCAACAAGCTCCTCATCCTCATCCACAACTGGCAGCTCATAAGGGTCAACGAGGCCTTCTACCTCACTCACCACTTCTCCGAACGAGTTAAGGAGAACCTTTCGTGGGTTGGGGCATTCTCTAGCATAATGCCCAATCTCATAGCACTTGTAACACTTGACCTCTCGAGGCCTGCTGGACTCTGGTCTAGGAGGTGTAGGTGTGGGGTTAGAGATGACAGGACTAGGGCTTGGGTTAGCTGAAGGTCTAACGGTGGAGGGGGAAGTAGGACTAGAGTTAGGCGGTTGGGGACGGTAACTCCGGGGTGGTTCTGAAGGAGATTCAGTTCCCGTCCAACGCCTTGTTGAGGACCCTGCAGACCTCCTTTTGAGGAAGTTTTCATAGACATGTGTGGCATGATGGAGAGCATCAATCACATGGGTGTGTCGCAGTTGCAACACAATCTCAGCCACATCAGAGTTCAGACCTGCAAGAAACTTAGCAAGAATATAAGAGTCCTCATACCTTGTGCCCGATCACTGCAAAAGGGCGCGTAGCTCCTTATAGTAATCGTCTGGGGATCGAGGACCCTGTTTCAGTTTCTCTATCCTCAGCAACAGTTGTTGCCCATGGTCCGCCGGAATAAAGCGAGCTCGCATCAAATGTGTCAGCTCTCCCCAGGTCATCACTAGTGGAGCTCGAGTGTAGGCCCGATCTGCTAGTACTCCTTGCCACCAAGAGAGGGCATAATCAGTAAAGTGGATGACAGCAAGTTCCACTTGCTCCTCCTCTGGATATCGATGGAAACAGAAGACCTGTTCAGCTTTGACCTCCCAATCCTGATACGCCTTTGGCCCTGCAGCACCAGTAAAACTAGGAATGCTTACCTTGACCCCATGGGTCCGACGTTGACGACCATCCTCTTGGCGACGCCTAGCATGGCGGTCCTCTCTAGCTTGAGTCCGCTCTGAAAATATGGATGCATCTGATCTCTCATCATCTGACCGTGAATTGTTGCGATTATGGCGATGTTCGTCCCTGTGTCCTCTTCCGCCATCTTGATTCCTCTGGCGGTGTTGTTGTCCGTCATGGCTACCATGATCACTCGGTACCTCTCTCTGGGCTGGCGGTAATCGTCGTAGTATCTCTGCAATGCTTAGCTCCCTTCTATCCATACGGTGAGTTAGCTCCTGGACAGCTGGGTCAACTCCGTCTCCTTCCCTGTTCACTGAGTGTTGTGACATTACCACAGACAATCAAACAAACTCGTCAAGTTAGCAAAACAGAAACCTCTCCCTCACTTTAGTGGACGCTCACACTCTCTCACACACTCCGCTCGTGTGTTTAAAGTGTTTGCCTCACTATAATGTATTCCAGAAAAGAAAGAGACTCGAGAACCTGCAAAATGAGCAAACAATAGATATAATAACAGTTAGTAGCAATAGATCTCCTCGGTGTTTGGCGCTCCGCTCCTTACTCTTGATGGTTCTCTCCTCTCGATCACTCACATTTTCCAACACTACTCAGTGTTGCTCTCACCTCTCCTTTTTCTGTTGCAGCAGGCAACACTCTCAGCTCTCCTTTTCCCAGTGCAAGGGCACGGCACTCAAGAACCTGTTTAATTGCTAGCGGCAACTAGCACCAACAATAGCAACCAAAGAAACACAAACACAATAGCAAGCACAATAAGCTGAAAGAGCAATCTTCGAGCACTAACAAAGGCCTTTCGACGAGTATTTACCAACACCCGCTATGGTCCCTAGGCAATGCAAAACAAGTGATCTAGCCCGAATAAATATTGAAATTGCAATGTAGGAAACAAATAGTATATATGAAGTGGGGTAGGCAAAAGCTAATTCACAAAGCAAGGATATATATACGAACAAAAGAAACAGTTGACAACAAAACCAACGTCGAATTTGTTGAATCTTTCACCTGCTTGGTTCACCCAACAAATTTTTTTTTTTTCTTAAGAGATACGTGGAAACTCTCTTTTTTTTTCTTTCTTTTTTTTTTTTGGTTTTTTTTTTTTTTTTTTTTTGGGAAGCTAACTAACAGATTTGGCTTCTTTTGTTTTTAATGAAGAAAAAATAAAATAAAGAAGAATCCCTCCAAACGTTTAATGGGAGCAGCTCAAAGATCAGATTGCTTTGTAACTGATTTGTAACGCTCCATTTGCAATCGATCGATGGTCAACAAGCAACAAGAAATCAAGGACTGATTGCTTCATTTGGAATCGTTTGATGTTCAACAAGAACAAGTAGAAGACAGTGCGGCGGGGACAAGAACAAGCACATGAGACACGTGAATTGGGAGGACGAACAATTGCAATCTCTTGGGCCATGGTAAGGATTGATGTCGAAGAGCTAGTGAGAAGCTAAGACGAAGTTGGGAGTGCTAATGAGTAGACTACAACCTAAGATGAGGGGGCCACACCCCACGACCGGCCTCCTGGGCCGAGATTTTGTGGATACTAAAAATGTTACGCCCTTGGCCACCCCCACAGCCTAAATGCAACCTTTAGGCCGTTTTTGATGAGGAATTTCTAAACTAAATCTGTTTTTTAATTAGATTTCTTATATTCCTAATATTTTGGCAAACTTTGGACACATATTTTAGGATGTATTAGGGTTAATTTTATATCATGGCCTGCACTTGAGAATTGAGAGTTTTTTGCATTTGAGCATAAGCACCAGAACTCTTTCTATTTTGCCTACGACTTAAACTTAAGCCTATTTGGCGAATCGTGAGTTTCTTATTCTAGTTCTTTTGTCCTATTGAATTGTTTTGACTTCTTTGTGTGTGCATGTCATTGTGTTTTATTCTTCTTTGTTCGGCCAACTTAGTAGAATTAATTTATCACTAGTGTTTTTCATTCCTTGTGTGAGAACCTAAACTTATATTAGCAATCATATCTATTTAGACCTCATTAGGAATAATTGAATGTGTAAGTAATCAAATCTATAAATATCACTCGTGTGTTGGTATTGTGTGTATCGTCAATAGATCTCTATGCTTTATGCTACTTTTAAGACATTTTCTAGTTGTGTCGTAGGTTTGCCTTGGAGTAAAGATTAGTTAGAACCCATTCGAACTAACAATCCACATAAGATGAAGATAGAACATTTCAATGGGGAAATATAAGAATTTTAAGAGGGAACAAGGATCATAATTTACCAAGTAGGTTGAGAGGAGTAAGTGAAACATTCTTTCTCATTATTGCATCCCAACCATCACATTACTTGCTTGATACTTTCTCCGTTTTAATAAATAGCGAACATTTTCATATTCTTAAATCCCATCATTCTTTACTTGTTAGTAGCTAAAACACATAACAAATACGTAGAATATTTCTCTATGGATTGACCTCGAACTTGTATGCTATACTATTATGTAAATGATGAGGATGAGGCTACAACGTAGTATATTGCATGTTACACGCATATCACCAAGCGTCTCATTAGTCCACCTATGAGTGCTCCAACGGGGATTTATATAACATAAGGTTCATACTTAAGGCAATCACATACAAATCGAAAAGAATAGATAGGCGCCACAACTGGGCTAGATATCCATGTAGGATAACGCTGACCATATTGACTTGCACAACACCCATGGAAAATGCTCACGAATCTAATTATGGATCTCCAAGACTTGGGCAATTAAGATCGTCTATTCTGCTCAAAATCTTTGTAGATGTCACAACGCACTTGACCAGAGACTCCAAAATCCATCTCATTCCTAATCCTCTATGAGGGGGTTCACCCAACATCTCGCAAACGCATAGGATTAACAACCAACCTCCCGTTTCTGGCCAGTTGAATGGATCACCAACCAAAAGAAATGTCGTTTGGTGCATCAACCATTAGACCTTCGTAGTGAAGTACCTATCAACAAATGGCAAGAAGGATGCGCTTTGATATATGCAAACAGCCAAAACATAAGTGCAACAAACCTTTGACAACTTCCAGCTGGCACATGTACATGTCTTACATCCATTCATTATCTATGACCTCCCACTTCGCCGACCTTGTGCCCCCCTTGGGCCCATGTAATTTTGGATGTTGCCTCTTTGATTTGTCTTCGACCAACGACCGACAATAAGTTCTCCCCATTACTTCTTATCTCCGGAAGAGAGCCCGATATTTCTTATTTTAAAATTTGGGAGAGCATGGTGTATGCCCTTATTCCTCCCCCGCAACAAAAATTAAAATGGAACCACAAAAAAGGTTGGGAATATGAGTCTCCATCAATTATTAAATACCTAGAGCCTATGACCGTGTTCTTACAACTCGGTATTTGGATTGTCATTTTGATGAAATAAAATTTCCAACTCTATGAGAGAAGACAAGGAGATAATTAAGAAAGAAAGATTACGTGGAATTCCACGTATCTATCATTTTTAGATCTAAAAACAAATGAAAGTGAATTTAAAGTTCAAAGGATCGTACAATTGCAAGGTGTTGCTAATAGCTTGCCAAATGCATTTACATATGCTAAGAAGGTGACGCCGTCACATATACCAGCTGAAAATGCACCTGCTTGATTTGAATTTCTTGAAGAAACTCCAAACCAACAAATAGCAAGTGAGTCTCAAGTACACCGGAAGCGTGGGAGACCACTAGGGTTTAAGGATATGATTCCCCTGAAGAAAAAAGAGACAATGACATCGCATAAAGGTGTTGATACATTGAGCATTGACATACATGAAGATATAATCCCAGAAGAGGTATTATCTAGGGAACCCAAAAGCAAAGAAAATGATCTTGAGGATAATTTTAAGATATCAATTAACTATGCAACCACTGGTTTGGGGTGGCATCAAAATGAAATAGTCCTAGATGACATATTTGCCTATACAGTGGCAATAGAAGTCATGGATGAAGATGACAATGATCCCCAAACAATGGTGGAATGTCAAAATTGAAATGATTGGGAGAGTTGGAAAGGTGTCATCAAAGTAGAGTTGGATTCATTAAACAAACGCGATGTTTTTGGACCAGTAGCTCCAACACCAAAGGCATAAAACTAGTCAGCTTTTAAGTGGGTGTTCGTACGAAAATGTAATAAGCGTAATGATGTGGTAAGATATAAAGTCGGACACCTTGCGCAAGTGTTTTCACAAAAGCCAGAAGTAGATTATATAGAAACGTATTCACGTGTATGGATGCGACAATGATGTCCGCATTTTCAGCATGTTTTATAGCTTTGTTTCGAGTGCATTTGCATTGCATTTAGATTAGAATCAAGTCGCTTTTGTGGGTTTGCCTATGGTTTTTGATATGGATGTCTACACAAGTGTATTTTTCATTTTATAGGAATATTGGAGCTATTTTAGAGAAGATGCGACACATTGAGAAACTTAAAGGAAGGTCTAGAAGATATGGAAAAAGTTGAAGAAGTGGAAATGGAAGTGAACAAAGCCGACGAGATGGAGCATTCGGAGAAACTCCTTCTAATACGGGGTTAGCCATAGGATGGCCCGATCTTCGACAATCAAATAAGAAACTAAAGAACAGAAGCACGAAACAATAAAGACTCAACAAGAAGCAAAGGACGCAGCAAATAAGACTCAAGAAATCGAACAAGAAGATCAAGATCAACCAAGACTCACGCAAGAACACCAAGATCGGACAAGAACTCGATGTCGATAACACAAAGACTTGATAAAGATGATAAAGACTAGAAATTTAATCAAAGACACGACTGATAGTGGACTGAGTCGATCTATATAGAACAAGATGAAGACCCCAGGCCTCCGTAGAGGGTAGGAACCAACACCAATGACTATATAACCAGCCTCTACAACCCTACACAACCAAGCGGACAACTTGGAGGCACAAGGAGGGGGCTCTTGAACTTTTAAAAGTTCAAGAGCAATCGATGTTGTGAGCCTAATTCGCCATGTTTTACATGTATTTTTATATCGATTTCTGCATGCATTTCATGCATATTGGGTTAGAATAATACAGAATCTATGTAGTTTACACTTATTTGCAATATATAGAATAATACAGAAATCAGACGCACTTTGGAGCTTAAAGGAAACTCATGGAGAAGCTAAGAATGGTGCAGCTGGAGAAAAGGCCATTTTTCACCATTTTTCGTTCTGAATCAAGCTTTGATGTCTTCATGAGAGTTGTAGCCCTCGGAAAGAGCTTTCCAACGCATGGTCATATGCGTCAATCCGACGAACAAGGACTCGGTAAAGTGCGTTTTAAGAACAGAGCAGAAGGCTGAGAGATTTACTCGATATCGAGTACCTTTACTCGAGATCGACCAAAAATGTCTAAGGAGTGCCTGGTCGAGGAGGAGCTGATCAAGAAGCCGAAGACGAAGACATGCCGGGTTACACTCTACTCGAGATCGAGGAACCCGGAAGCCGGCACCATGTCCGAGCATGTCGAGGGAAGCTGCTCGACAACACCAGGAGGCCAAGACGACGAACCACCCAACTCGAGATCGAGTTATCTCCTCAAGATCGACCAAGCCCTGGAGCCCTGTCCGAGCCCTGTCGAGGACCAGCAACCCGAGACGCCGAGCCAGCCCAGTCGACTACACTTCTACTCGAGATCGAGTAGACTTACTGGAGATCGAGGAAGTTTCCAGAAGCCGCGTAACGCGTTTTGATCTATCCTACTCGGATTGGAATTACTTGGAGCCGAAGATTGCCGAGTCTATCCGAGATCTATCAACACCTATCCACATGAAGATACTTTAGCTTTTAGATTTAAATTCCCTTTTTAGATTTAATTATGTTATTCAATTTATTTATCATTAAGCCTTTAGATATAGTTTTAGATATAGATAGAGATTTCTATCCTTGAATAGCAAGGATTAGAAGCCTATAAATAAAGCCCATGGGGCTGGTTTTTCAATTATTCAATCACACAACAATTAGTAGTAGTAGAGAGAGAGAGAGTGAGTGGCCAAGAGGAGTTGGTGAAGCGAGAGCGGAATTAGGCTTCCTTTGGTTGTAAGCTCTATTTTATTTCATTAATGCAAGTTTATTTCCTTTTATTATTGATGTCTTTAATTATGATGAAGCGCGAGTAGTCAACCCACTTCTAGGGTTGGGGCAAGCCCGACGATAGCCATGCGTGCTTGAGGTAAAGATCCGACCTTTATCATGTTTTGAGCATCTACTACTTGTTTATGTGTTTATTACCCATCTAATGGAGGTCCATGATAACAACTTGGATTGTAAACATAAAATCAGTAGAGACAATTAGGGTTTCTTGAAAGAGTTGTCTAATTGTTGGAAAAGGCAAAAGCTTAGTCCTTTGATGCGAATTACATGATTATCTGTTTTATTCTTGCCTTATGTATGCTTGGTTATCGTTGTTGCAAACCCCAATCTTGGAAGTCCTTTTTATACAGTTTAGTTCGAAGTCCCAAAGCAATTGCCTTTACTTTATTTTCTTTCGTTTTTATTCTCTGTCTTCCTCGAGATCGAATAGCACTCCTCGATCTCGACTACTGATCTTCGACCCGAGTCGTTGTAGCTTCTGTGTGCTGGTACTCGACGAGCCAAGCCGACATCGACGAAGCCTTTACTCGATCTCGAGTAGGCCCTTGTCGAGATCGAGTAGCCTTTGCCGAGTTGCTGCTGCGCTGTGTTCGACTGTCCGATCTTCTGTCGAGTTGCTGTACTCGAGATCTAGGACCCCTGTAGTCGACTTCTGTTCGTGAGATTTCACCGCTACCTAGGATCCGCTGACATGCTTCCTCGTGGATCGATCCTGACTTCCCACTACTGCATCGGGAGGAAGTCTTGTAATTATTTGCAAGGGACGGAATCTGGTTTGCCTTAGTTTATTTACATTCTATTTTGCATACTCGATTTCCTCCTATCAACAAATTGGCGATGTTGCCGGGGAAGCTATCATTCGCGCCTTAGGTAGTTGAATCTCACATCTACTATGAGTTACTTTACAGGTGTATGCGCCGTTCTGGTCAACCACCTGAGTTTGACGGCTTAGACAACCCAGAACGTCTTATATAAGCCCACGCTAGACTGAAAAGAGCCATGGCAGCCGCAGAAACACAGGAGCAGCTGATACAGATGCTTACTAGAGCTAGCCGCAAAGGATACTACTATCGCCGCTGAAAGGGCGGCGAGGAAACAAGAAGCTGAGCGCGCAAGGCAAGCAGAAGCTGAGCTTGCCCAATATCCAACTACTGCAGTCTGCAGAGGATTATATGCATCCCACTCTCGTCGTGCCTGAATCGGCGATTCTAATCCCTGAAAACTCTTATGAAATTCGCACTCAATTTCTTATAGAGCTAAAAAATTAGTGCTTTTTATGGCAAATTTAATGAGTGTCCTCTTGAGCATATTACCAATTTTTCTGACATGTGTCGTACTCTTGCTGAAGGTACAACTTTGGAATATATCAAGATGAAGGCTTTCCGCTGGTCTCTCACTGGGCCTGCACTGAAGTGGCTTGAAGGGCTAAAACCAAGATCACTCACAACATGGGCCCAAGTAGAGCAAGAGTTTCTGAATAAATTCTTCCCACCTGCCAAGACAACACTCCTACGCCAGAAAATCACCGCCTTCAAACAGAAGCCTGGGGAGCCGCTAGCAAAGGCATGGGAACGCTACAAAGAACTGCTGCGATCTTGCCCTACTCATGGACAGCCATCCTACGTCATTCAAGAGATCTTCTTCAACTCTCTTGATCTTGTCACCAAGGACAGAATCAACCAGTATACTCGCTATGAGTATCTGACGATGCCGCCAGTTGACGCATGGGGTGTGCTAGACAAGCTCACCAATTATGACAACAAATACGGGTCTACTGCAAACTATGAGGAGAACTCCTATGCCAGGCCAGCACCATCTATGCCACTCTATGAGCCAGCAAAGGAGATTGACCCAGATGTCAGAGAGCAGTTCTACAGAGACCAGAATCGTAAGCTCCTCAAGCAAGTTAAATATCTGTCTGTCAACCAGCCTTGCATAGAATGCGGATCACAGCGGCACACCACTACTGAGTGCCCACACACTGAGCAAGTCAGGATGGCAAAAACACATGAGGAGGCAGCCTACGCAGGGGGTCCAAATCGCTACATGGGAGATCAAAGGTTCTATCAGCCACAGTGGAACCAAGGTCCCCCTAGGAATCCCCCACCCTACAGAGCTCCAGGGCATCCAGAAAGGGATCAAAAGAAGGACGCTCTACAGCTGATCCTTGATGAGATGCGCCGAAATCATGCACAGAACCTGCAGGCTACAAACACCATCAACAATCAGCTCCAGAACTTCAACACAAAATTTGGAGAACTGGATATCTGGAAAAGGGGAATAGAAACCCAGATGGGTCAAATCGCTGCACAAATCCCACGACCATCCGGACAGCTCCCTAGGCAAACAGAACCAAATCCAAAGGGGAAAACTAGACACGTCGCAGCTATCAAACTCAGAAGTGGGCATCAATTACACAAGCCAGAGGTCGGGAAACATCAAGACAAGGCAGAGCAACAACTCGGCATAGAGCAGACTCAACTCGATCTCGAGGAGACTCTACTCGACCTCGACAAAAAGCTACTCGACCAAGCTCAGAAACCTAGCCCGGACTCCACTGCGCAGCCCGGCAAATCAAGGTCGACAACCCAACTCGATGTCGAGGAGACCCTGGTCGAGATCGAGGAGCAGCAAGCCGACGTCGACGACTCTGCAACACCTCCGGCGTCTGATCTGGCTCCGAAGCAGAAAAAGCCATTACCTTTCTCTTCCAAAGCACAGAAAGATCCCACTGCAGGTAGGTTTACCAGATTTGTTAATATGCTGTAAGAACTGAATGTTTCTATCCCTTTTACAGAAGCCCTGCAAGAGATGCCTGGATATGTCAAATTTCTGAAGGTAATCCTAAGTAAGAAGCGATCCATCTCAGAGATCGCAGGCGAATGCAAAGTACTCCACTTCCCTGAAAAGAGACCTAATCCTGGTAAGTTTTCTGTTACTGTGGGTTTTGGGCAATATAAATATGATTCTCTGTGTGATTTAGGAGCAAGTGTAAGTATCATGCCTCTATCAATCTGGCGGAAGGTAAAAATAGGATGCATAGAGCCTGTGGATGCCAAACTATACATGGCAAACAATACAGTAGTCATCCCTACAGGTATAGTTGAGAATGTCCCTGTCCAGGTTGGTAAATTCTTCCTTCCAGCAGATTTCCTTATCATAGACTGTGCTGAAGATCCTACTAGCCCTATTATTCTTGGTAGACCATTCTTAGCAACTGCAGATGCCAGAATTAGTGTTAAGAATCGCTCGCTCACCTTCACCATAGGCGGTGAGGTTTTGGATTTCTCTTTTGGCCCTGCAAAAGAGGAAATTTCATGGCTGGAGGTAAAGAGCATCAGCAACCACGGGACCAAGCAATCAACAGAGGAAGGCACTGTACTCGAGATCGACAAGGGCAACTCGAGATCGACAAGGGAGTTCCTCGATCTCGACCAAGATTCGTCGATGTCGAGTTCCTCTGCTGAGCCACAGACTTGCCCAGAGCCTAAGTATGGGGTCCCTGTACTAGAGGTCGACCAGCCATACTCGACATCGACTAGCCCCAAGCCCAAAGATTTCTGTTTTGGGTCCGAAAAGGTAAGTTCAGGTATGAATCCTACTTCTCCTCAGTCCATAAAGAAATTTTTCAATAATTTAAGGGGAGGTAAGGCCCCGTAGCAAGAGAATCTGCGAAAACTAAGAGCTAGAAGGAAGAAGAAGAAAGAGAAAGGAGATGATGCAAGCAATCACCTGTCAGCTGAGCTTGCATACTACCATCAGGACCTAGATGACCCAGGAGAAGGGCCAAGCATGAGAGGGCCCCACACTAATGGTCCTTGAGCGCAAATGGAGAAGTCGGCCTAGCCACTCTAAAATCTAGAGCATGTATATAGACTTTATGAATTTTGGAGCTTTTGAACTTTTTGGTTTTTTGTTTTTTGGTTTTGGTTTTATGTCTTTTAGGATACTTCATGTGGATAGTCTTGCTTTTGTGTGCAATCTAACATTTTTAGGTCGGCAAGCATATAAAGATCGCGAAAAGTGGAATAAAGAAGTCCTTGAAAAACAATCAAAATCGACGAAGGCCAAGTCGACGACGACAAGGAGGAGCAGCCCAGACACTCGTCGATGTCGAGTAGGCCAACTCGAGATCGACAAGCCCAGAAGCTCTTCGACTTCAGAAACCACTAGACGCAGAAGCTCCTCGAGATCGAGTACCGTGTACTCGAGATCGACAAGTCTATTTCCTCGACATGCACTGATTCGTCCTCCTCGATGTGTTATCCTGTGAGTTCCTTCCTTTACTCTTCTTTTATTTGATTTTATACAGTGGGGACACTGTATATTTTAAGTATGGGGTGGGGGAAAGGCTCATTATCATTATTATATGTTTTAGTCTTGCTTTTGGTTTGACATGGTGAAATTTTAATTTTTATGTTGTGTATTCATGTTTAAATTTTATGCATTTTAGTTTTTTGTCATACTTTAGTCTTGTTTTTTTTGCATAAGAAAAAAAAATAGAAAATGTCGAAAAAAAAGAAAAAAATGCATGTTTAAATTTTTTGCATTGTTTTAGTTTTTTATACCCTCACTTAGATGTCCTATGATGATAAATAATGACTGACTTGATCATATAAATCCTATGGCATGTTTGGAAGGTTTAGCCTAAGTCCTCGAAATTGTTTTTATGTGGATTGTGAACTTGTGATGAAATTGAGCACATATGATCCTAAGCTAAAGGTTAAAATCCAACAAAAATTGTCCCAATGAGAATTTTTGCCTTATAGGGAGAACATAAAAAAAAATCCCTCTGCTTTCTTGAGTGTATTTACTCTTCCTATGCATCTCTAAATGTTGTGATAGTTATTCAAAGCCAATGCATTTATATGTTTATGTTTATGAGCTAGGATTAAATGATGGAGGCACCTTTTAAGCCAATTTAATCCTCTCTTTACCTACCCTGCATTATCCCTTCTTGAAGCCAGAACATTAGCCTGAGACTTTTATTATAAACTCCACAAAAGTATCCCTAGCCAAATTGAGCCTGACCCCCATTTGGGAATTAAGACTTAGAGTTGGTTGAAATGATGATTTGTGGAAAGAATGAGCCTATGTCGCATTCCAAGTAGGAAGGATTGTTAAAATTATTGAGATATGGGTGGGTTTTATATTTTGTCTTGCTATACATATTATGTAAAAGGATTTTTGGCTCACATTATAAATGCACCATTAGTTTTTATGTTATTTTCATTTTCAAAAAAAAATCGAAAAAAAAAAGAAAAGAGAAAAAAGTACATATGTTTGTGAATAAAGTGCATGAGCCAAATTTACCTTATTTCTTTCATTATTTCGCAAGATACATACTTTGGAGAGGTTGAGGAAGTTTGAAAGGTTACATAATTCATTGAGATAAATTGGAGAGTTTGGTTGATGCATATGATTGAGAGTTGTGGTTTGGTTGAGTTGTGTTGGAGATTTAGGAGTCTTGATTCCCGAATTTTATTAAGCACCACATGGCCAAATAATCCCATACGTCCCTTATATTTCTTACCAAGCCCCATTACAACCCCGCCGAATGGAATCTTCTTTGAAGACTTCTATTGAGCGAAGTCCTCCTGATAATTCTTGTTGCATTTTCATAATTGGTTGCGAAGTGGATTCATATTTAAATTGCAATGTTTATGAGATTGTATATGGAATCGAGTTGAGAGTTGATCTTCATAGCCTAAACACATTGAGAGTTGAGTGTAAACACATTATTCCTGTGAGATTGAATTTATATTGCCTATGCCTATGGATCGCTAATATATGTGTGATGACGTTAAATTCACTTGTCTTACATTGCTACTACTTGAGATGTTGCTTTTGACAAAGGCGAAGACTTGAAGGATGTGTTGTAGGTCTTGGTTAATGTTTGGTTATTGCTTGAGGACAAGCAAGCTTAAGTATTGGGTGTTTGTTGTGAGCCTAATTCGCCATGTTTTACATGTACTTTTATATCGATTTCTGCATGCATTTCATGCATATTGGGTTAGAATAATACAGAATCTATGTAGTTTACACTTATTTGCAATATATGGAGGTCTACACAAGTTTTTTTTATATTTCGCAGAAATCGGACGCACTTTGGAGCTTAAAGGAAACTCATGGAGAAGCTAAGAATGGTGCAGCTGGAGAAAAGGTCATTTTTCACCATTCTTCGTTCTGAATCAAGCTTTGATGTCTTCATAAGAGTTGTAGCCCTCGGAAAGAGCTTTCCAACGCTTGGTCATATGCGTCAATCCGACGAACGAGGACTCGGGAAAGTGCGTTTTAAGAACAGAGCAGAAGGCTGAGAGATTTACTCGATATCGAGTACCTTTACTCGAGATCGACCAAAAATGTCCAAGGAGTGCCTGGTCGAGGAGGAGCTGATCGAGAAGCCGAAGCCGAAGACATGCCGGGTTACACTCTACTCGAGATCGAGTAAACCTACTCGAGATCGAGGAACCCGGAAGCCGGCACCATGTCCGAGCATGTCGAGGGAAGCTGCTCAACAACACCAGGAGGCCAAGACGACGAACCACCCAACTCGAGATCGAGTTATCTCCTCAAGATCGACCAAGCCCTGGAGCCCTGTCGAGGACCAGCAACCCGAGACGCCGAGCCATCCCAGTCGACTACACTTCTACTCGAGATCGAGTAGACTTACTCGAGATCAAGGAAGCTTACAGATGCCGCGTAACGAGTTTTGATCTATCCTACTCGGATTGGGATTACTTGGAGCCGAAGATTGCCGAGTCTATCCGAGATCTATCAACACCTAGCCACATGGGGCTGGTTTTTCAATTATTCAATCACACAGCAATTAGTAGTAGTAGTAGTAGTAGAGAGAGAGAGAGAGAGAGAGAGAGAGAGAGAGAGAGTGTGGCCAAGAGGAGTTGGTGAAGCGAGAGCGGAATTAGGGTTCCTTTGGTTGTAAGCTCTATTTTATTTCATTAATGCAAGTTTATTTCCTTTTATTATTGATGTCTTTAATTATGATGAAGCGCGAGTAGTCAACCCACTTCTAGGGTTGGGGCGAGCCCGACGATAGCCCTGCGTGCTTGAGGTAAAGATCCGACCTTTATCATGTTTTGAGCATCTACTACTTGTTTATGTGTTTATTACCCATCTAATGAAGGTCCATGATAACAACTTGGATTGTAAACATAAAATCAGTAGAGACAATTAGGGTTTCTTGAAAGAGTTGTCTAATTGTTGGAAAAGGCAAAAGCTTAGTCCTTTGATGCGAATTACATGATTATCTGTTTTATTCTTGCCTTATGTATGCTTGGTTATCGTTGTTGCAAACCCCAATCTTGGAAGTCCTTTTTATACAGTTTAGTTCGAAGTCCCAAAGCAATTGTCTTTACTTTATTTTCTTTCGTTTTTATTCTCTGTCTTCCTCGAGATCGAATAGCACTCCTCGATCTCGACTACTGATCTTCGACCCGAGTCGCTGTAGCTTCTGTGTGCAGGTACTCGACGAGCCAAGCCGACATCGACGAAGCCTTTACTCGATCTCGAGTAGGCCCTTGTCGAGATCGAGTAGCCTTTGCCGAGTTGCTGTTGCGCTGTGTTCGACTGTCCGATCTTCTGTCGAGTTGCTGTACTTGAGATCTAGGACCCCTGTAGTCGACTTCTGTCCGTGAGATTTCACCGCTACCTAGGATCCGCTGACACGCTTCCTCGTGGATCGATCCTGACTTCCCACTACTGCATCAGGAGGAAGTCTTGTAATTATTTGTAAGGGACGGAATCTGGTTTGCTTTAGTTTATTTACATTCTATTTTGCATACTCGATTTCCTCCTATCAACAATCGACAAAACAAAGGGAGTACTCGATCAAAGGTAATAAGTACTCGACACAAGCAAGAGAAACACTCGACAGTAGCTCAAAGCACTCGACAAACACACAGCAAGAGCACTCGACACAAGACAAGTACTCGACAATCACAAAGAGAACTCGACAAAGGTGAGAGTCCTCGACGCCAGCAATAGACAATGCAGAGAGTACTCGATCAAGGGGATAGGTAATCGACAAAACTGAAATAACAAAAGAAAATAGAAGAAAAACTTGGAAATTTACCTCTTTTGATTTGAAACCTTTAATTAGGATGTTGTAGTTGCAAGGTAGGGTTTCAAGTTTTGTGTTTTGGTGCAAGAGGAATGGGACAATAGTGTATGTCGACTAGGGCTAGAGAAAATCACCAAATTGGTCCTTGGAAACTTTCTTGCACCAGATCAACAATCTCTTTTTTTTTATTTATTTACTTTTGCCCCTAGTGAATTTTGTCCTTCTAGGTCCAAGCTTTGAATGTCACCTTCTTTTTTTTTGACTTTTTCGGACTGTTTTTTTTTTACCTAATGCAAGAAAGACAAATAATCAATAGAGAGGACTCGAAAATATGAAAGATAGGTGAGTGAAATAAAATTTGTAGCCCTAATGCAATATATATAGATGATGGTTTGACTATCTTTGGTAAATATATCTAACTATGACCTTTTATAATCTTGGATAGATAATTGAATTAATCCACCACAAAATCAGAAATTAAATAGGCCAAATATAGATATATCAAAATAGATAAAAGATAGAACAACAAACTAGGGTTTCTTGTGTTTGTGGAATCGGCCAAGCTTGACTTATGGGGACACTAGTGTGCCGTCGGCTAGGGATTGCACAATGGTATGTGCTCACGGCTGGTCGACTCCGATGGGTCTTGGCTAGGCTTGTGTTTGGGCTAATGCAACCACAACAATCACAAACAAGCAAGGTTAGTGCAATAATCAATTCAAGAACAAGAAGTAAAAGACCAAACAAAGAAAAGACTCTATTTTTTGTGGTTTTTGTGTTTATGAAAAGAAAAGACACAACTTTGATGTCGAAAACCAAAGCTCTGATACCAATTTGATACAGGGTTAGCAATAGGATGGCCCGATCTTCGACAATCAAACAAGAAACTAAAGAGCGGAAGCAAGAAACAATAAAGACTCAACAAGAAGCAAAGGACACAACAAAGAAGACTCAAGAAATCGACCAAGAAGATCAAGATTGACCAAAACTCACGCAAGAACACCAAGATCGGACAAGAACTCGATGTTGACAACACAAAGACTCGATAAAGATGATAAAGACTCGAAATTTAATCAAAGACACGACCGATAGTGGACTGAGTCGATCTATATAGAACAAGATGAAGACCCCAGGCATCCGTAGAGGGTAGGAACCAACACCAATGACTATATAATCCGCCTCTACAGCCCTACACAACCAAGCGGACAACTTGGAGGCACAAGGAGGGGGCTCGTGGATACCAAGATCACCAAGTCTTGCGAAGTTGATGAACACAAAGCAAACCAAGCTGAGATCTATACCAATTTGCAATCGATAAGCCACACTTCTAATCGATCGACTTTCACTCGATGTGTTTCACACAAATCTGAGAGTTTTCTATTCAATTAAACGTGAGTTCTACAATGGGGGAATCAGCCGCTTAAATAGAACCCTATGGCTGATTTTAATGAAAATAATAAATAAATTATAAAATAAAATAAAATCCTAAATTACCTAAAATAACATAAGTAAAGAAGGTCTCAAAAAATAGTAAAAAAGAAAGTTTCAACACTTAGTTTATTCCCGTCTAAACAGTGATAGCTTGCAAAGATGGTGATTTTCGGCCAAGCTCTAGGTCGAATCTGGAAAAACCTTCTACAGAAAAGTTGTAGATCTCTTCGTCCTCGTTCCAAAAAGATATGGCACGACCCATTCCGATTAATACAGACTCCGAACGACCCATTTTACTGAGACGTCGAAAAGCTGTCAAATGTGCTGAACGAATCTAAAAACGTCATTATCCAAGCTTGCACCTTTGGACCTTCTCCCATGGTGGAGTCTTCTTCTTCCTATTGAGGATGACATCATTCTCACGAGATCGAATCATAGATGTGTCCGGAGGTGTCTTGGATGGTCCCGCATCACCTTCTTTTTGCATTTTTTCCCTTCGAATCAAGTTATGACCTCTTCACTAAAGTTTTATTCTTCAAAAAAAGATTTCCAACGCATATTTATATGCATCAATAGGAAAAACGAGGACTTCGAAAAGTGCGTTACAAGACAGAGTTGAAAAAGCTGAAAATGCAAGAGTGGCGCCCGTCGATGCCAAGTGGAGCCCTCCGATCCTCAGCACCCATTGAAGCTCCCACGACACTCTCTGTGTCAGCGCCCGCTGAAGCCCAAGTGGCGCCGCCGATCCCATATGTTCAGCAGGTTTTTATGTTTACAATCCAAGTTGTTAACATGGATCTCTATTGAATAGGTAATAAACATATAAAAGGTAGTTGATGCTCAAAACATAATAAAGGTCGGATCTTTACCTCAAACACGCATGACTATCGTCGGGCTAGCCCCAACCTTAGAAGTAGGTGGACTACTCGCTCTTCATCGCAATCGCAGACATCATTGATTGAAAAGAAACAACTTGCATTAAACCAAACTAAAGAAAGTACAAATCGAACAAAGCCAGATCACTTTCGCTCCCTTGCTCCACTCGGCCTCCACTCTCTCTCTCTACTCTCTTCTCCCTACTTCTCCTAGAATTGAATGAATGAAAACTAGCCCCATGGGCTTTATTTATAGGCTTCCAATCCTTACTAATCAAGGAAGGAAATTCTATCTATATCTCTATCTAACATAGAAGACATAATTCTACTTAGAATTAAATAAATCTAAACAAGATAAAACTAGATAAATCCTAGGGTAATTAAATGTTCCACCATTAGGATAGATAAAAAAGATAAAAAGATAAAAATATCTAAATCTTCATGTGTTGGGAATCTTCTTTCGGAAATATCTCTATCGGATTCGGGATAGAACCTTAACAAGACTCGGACTAGCTCGAAATCGGCCACTGGGGTGTCACTCGATATCGACTAAGGCCAGTCGATATCGACTTGTGTTTCTCAGCTTCTTCTTCAGCAACTCGATTCCGGTCACCAGAAGACAAATCGACTTGATTGTACTCGATATCGAGTTATGGTACTCGATATCGACCTACGTCTTTCCTTGCTCAGCTGCTTGACTCGATTTTTAGGATATTGACTCAGTATGGAGAACTCGATATCGACTAGGCTCGGTCGATATTGACCAAATCTATTCTCATCACTCGATCTGGCTCTTCTTGGTGGAAATCGGTTAACGTCACTCGATATCGACATGCAGTACTCGATATCGACTTGTGTGTGTCGAGTCGACTTTCTTGCTTCCAGCTCGATTTGTCCTAGTTTCGCTACTCCTTGACTTCGGACTTTCTGTAGTTGACTTCGAGCCTTTCCTCCTTTCTCTAAACTGCCGTAAATTTCCTCGATTTCTGCGAAATTAAACAAAAACTGGTGTAGATTCCATAATTTGGCAAATAAGCATAAACTACATAGGTTATGTACTATTCTAACCCCAATGTATGAAATGCATGCAGAAATCGATATTAAGTAAGTATAAAACATGGCACAAAACATGGACATCAAATCACCCCATACTTAAGCTTGGTTGTCCCCAAGCAATAACTTGGATGGTCATTCAGGGGAAGAATTCAAAACTCTCAACATCATATATTCATTTTTTATATATCCCTGCAATCAATTAATATCCTCGAAAAGGTACTAATGTCACAAATCCATGCATGTGCAATAAAAAAGCAACATCTACTCACAAAAGAAGGGTTATGCAAAATATTCATTCGTGACAAAGCATTAATAATTAAGAGGACTTTAATTTAAGCTCATGGTGAAAAAAAGGTAAAAGGTTTAAAGGTGGTCAATTTTTGGCAATGTGGTGTTAATGATCCGGGGAAATGGAGTACTTTCCAAACTGAATTTCCACATTCCTTCTTTCTTTGATTTCTCACCTTTCGCTCATTCGCTCAATGCTTTTTTTTCCCAATATTATGATTTTACCTCTCTAACCTCAGCACTGCCTTCTCGCGAGTCGCAAACATGGGTGTCATGAATGGCCCCGGATACTTAGTGCTTCGGACTCCTCACCTGGTGTCCCATCTCGCCAAACTTATCTCAGCGAGCAGGGTCGATCTGCATTTATCTCCTGAGGTGATCGGATTTTCTTTCACTCATTAAATTTTCCATATATTTCAAACATTCTTGCCAAGCTCCAATAATGATGTATAACAACAACACAAACACCATATAATATCTCCATAATGTAACATCATTCTCAACATAATCCCCGAATAGGAAATAATGTAAAGAATGGCAATATTTGGAATATGTGGAGCAATATATGAAATAAGGCATAATATGGCTTTTGTGATGCATAAGCATAGGTATGGCTAGGATATAACAACATATGAGCATATATGGAAATATAAAGTCCTCCATCCTCTTATCATGCAACATGTCAAAAACAATTTCAAATTTTACCTCATTTCATGGTTTTCAATAAAATAATGCACTTCATTGTGACTTCCCTTTACTAGGCAATTTCATGCTATATCTCTAATAAATCAAATTTTGCATCGTCGAGTTCAATTATAACTTCCATGACACTTTTCTTTAAACAATTTACAAGTTTTGGGAAATGTCTCATAAATAAATTTTGAGTTTAACAATTATGCACAAAAATTAAAATTTTAATCAAAATTCACCATGTAATAGCAGAATCAAGAATAATGAAAATGAGCTTTTCCCCCACCCCATACTTCAAATATACAGTGTCCCTACTGTATAAAACAATAAAAAACAGAGGTAAAAGAAGGAACTCACCGAATAACGCGCTGTAAGGTCGAAATAAGGCTGCAGTGGATTGCTAGAAGTCGATATCGACTAGGTGGTGCTCGATATCGGTTGCAATTCGTCGGATTCCAAGTCTGCAACTAGTCTAAATCGGGTCGATAGGTCGATATCGACCAACCTACTCGATATCGAGTAAGGTTGGTCGAAATCGACTGTCTTCTTTTTTCTCCTCTCCTGGTCGATTTCTACCTCAGGAGTCGATATCGACTATGGCCAGTCGATATCGACCAGGTTGGTCGACTCCAGTTTCTTTCGACCTGCAAAATTGTTAGTTTTTCCCAAAGACAAGATCGATTACACATGAAGTATTTAAAACCAAAAACAAAAACAAAAACCAAAACCTAAAGTTTCAAAGTCCCAAAATTCAAAAGTTTTATATACATGCTCTAGATTTTAGAGTCGCTAGGCCGACTTCTCCGTTTGTGCTCAAGGACCGTCAATGTGGGGCCCTCTTGTGCTTGGCCCTTCTCCTGGATCATCTAGGTCCTGATGGTAGTATGCAAGCTCAGCTTCTAGGTGGTTGCTTGCATTGAGTCCTCTGCCTTCCTTTTTCTTCTTTCCAGCTCTCATTCTTCGCAGATTAGCTCGCCACGGGCCTTACCTCCCCTTATATACTTATTAAATTTATTAATGGACTGAGGAGGAGTAGAAATCATACCTGAACTTACCTTTTCGGGCCCAAAACAGAAATCTTCGGGCTGGGGGTCAGTCAATATCGAGTGATAGGGGTCAATATCGGGTGCAGGGACCCCATACTTAGGCTTCTGGCAGGTTCGGGGCTCAACAGAGGAGGTCGATATCAACCGGGGGGGGTCGATATTGAGTTGAGTGGTCGATATCGATTTGGTGATGTCGATATCGAACTGTGTCTTGGTGCTTTCCTCCGTTGTTGTTTGCTCGCCCCCGTGGTTGCTTATGCTCTTCACCTCCAGCCATGGAATTTCCTCCTTTGTAGGGCCAAAAGAAATCTAAGATCTCGTCGCCTATCGTGAAGGTGACCAATCGCTGCTTTACGCTTATTTTAGCATCTGCAGTAGCTAAGAATGGTCTGCCAAGAATGATAGGGCTAGTAGAATCTTCAGCACAATCTATAATAAGGAAATCAGTGGGGAACATAGAACTTACCAACCTGGACAGGGACATTATCAACCATACCTGTAGGGATGACCACTGTATTGTTTGTCAGGTATAGTTTGGCATCCACAGGCTCTATAGAACCTATCTTTACCTTTTCCCATATTGATAAGGGCATGATGCTCACACTTGCTCCTAAATCACACAAGGCATCATAGTTAAATTTTCCAATATCCCACATTAATGGAAAACTTACCAGGGTCAGGTCTCTTCTCAAGGAAATCCATCCTTTTGCATTTGCCGGTGATCTCGGAGATGGATCACTTTTTGCTAAGGATCTCCTTGAGGAACTTGACATATACAGGCATCTCCTAAAGAGCTTCTGTAAAAGGAATTGAAACATTCAGTTCTTGAAGCATCTCAACAAACCTTTTAAACGTACCTGCAGTAGGATCTTTCAGCGCCTTGGAAGGGAAAGGAAGCGTCTTTTTCAGAGCCAGAACAGATATCGGAGGTGCTGCAGACGAGTCGATGTTGACTGAAGGAGACTCGATATCGAGTATATGTTTGTCGATATCGACCTGGCTCTGGTCGATTTCGACTTCCTTAGTCGGTTTCGGGTTTGCTGGTGCTGTCTGGCCAATATCGACCTCGGGTTGGTCGATATCGACCAGGTGTTGGTCGATATCGACTTGCTCTGTAGTTCCGTCTTCTACTTCTCCGACCTCTGGTTCGTGCAGTTCGTGTCCGCTCCTTAGCTTTACAGCAGCAACGTGTCCGGTCTTCCCCTTGGGATTTGGTTCTGTTTGCCCAGGGAGTTGCCCGGTCGGTCGTGGAATTTGTACCGCAAATTGACCCATCTGGGTCTCAATATTCCTCTTCCAGATGTCCAGCTCTCCAAATTTTGTATTGATGTTCTAGAGCTGATTGTTGATGGTCCCTTGATTCCGGTGCATCTCGTCAAAGATGAGCTGTAGATCATCCTTCCGTTGATCCCTCTTTGGGTGCCCTGGAGCTCTGCATGGCGGGGGGTTCCTAGGGGCACCTTGGTTCCATTGTGGTTGTTGGAACCGCTGATCCCCAATATAGCGATTAGGACCCCCTACGTAAGCTACCTCCTCGGGAGTTTCTGCCATCCTGACTTGTTCTGTATGAGGGCACTCTGTAGTGGTGTGCCGCTGTGAGCCAGATTTGATGCAAGGTTTGTTGACAGAGAGATACTTGACTTTCTTGAGGAGCTTGCGGTTCTGATCTCTGTAGTACTGCTCCCTGACGTCTGGATCAATCTCCTTAGGGGGCTCATAGAGGGGCATGGATGGGGCTGGCCTTGTATAATTGGTGCTGTCATTGTCGTAATTTGTAGCAACTTCATACTTATTGTCGAAGTTGGTGAGCTTGTCGAGGGTGGCCCATGCATCAGCTGGTAGCATCGTCAGATACTCATAATGAGTATACTAGTTGATCCTATCCTTAGCGGCCAGATCAAGAGAATTGAAGAAGATATCCTGAACGACATAGGGTGGTTGCCCATGTGTAGGGCAGAATCGCAGTAGATCCTGGTATCGTTCTCATGCTTTTGCTAGCGGCTCCCCAGACTTCTGTTTGAAAGCTGTAATCTTCTGGCGGAGAAGCGCTATCTTGGCCGGAGGAAAGAATTTATTAAGAAATTCCAGTTTTACCTCAACCCATGTCGTGAGGGATCGTGGAGGCAGTCCTTCAATCCACTTCAATGCTGGACCGGCAAGAGACCAACGAAAAGCTTTCATCTTGACATATTCCAGAGTAGTACCTTCAGCAAGAGTATGACACATGTCAGAAAAATTGGTAATATGTTCAAGAGGACATTCATTAAACCTTCCATAGAAAGCATTATTTTTAATTTCAATAAGAAAGGCAGTGCGAATTTCAAAATTATTCTCAGGGATTAGAATAGCCGATTCAGGCATGACAAGAGTCGGGTGCATGTAATCCTCAGCAGTGGTAGGGAATTGGGCAAGCTCAGCTTCCGCCTGCCTCCTACGTTCAGCTTCCTGCTCCCTGTGTGCTCTCTCAGTGGTGAGAGCAGTGTTTTTGGCTTCTAGTTCCGCCCTAAGCCTCTCAATCAACTCGGCTTGTGTTTCTGCGGCCGCCATGGCTCTTTTCAATTTAGCGTGGACGTGTATAAGGCATTCCGGATTGTTTAAGGCGTCAAACTTAGGTGTTTGACCAGAACGGCGCATACACTGCAAATTCAAAACTCAAAGGAAAACGTGAGATCTAACTACCTAAGGCGCGAATGATTGCTTCCCCGGCAACGGCGCTAATTTTGTTGTAGGAGGAAATCGAGACTTGCAATTAAAATATAAATAAAGCAAAGCAAACCAGATTCCGTCCCGTGCAAATAATTACAAGACTTACTCCTGATGCAGCAGTGGGAAGTCAGGTTCGATCCTCGAGGAAGCTAGTCAGCGGATCTCAGGCAACAGGAAGAACTCACGTCGATTTGGACTCAGGGGAGCAACTCGATATCGACTGGTGGAACTCGATATCGACTGGTTCCAGTCGGTTTCTGGGATTCGGCAGACGGTTGGCAAATATCGACAAGGCTGACTTGATATCGACTGTGGGCACTCGATATCGACCCGTCTTACTCGAAATCGACCTGTTTTTTTTGCAGAAACACAAACGAGCAACGATCTTTCTGGATTGAAAATTAGAAGTCGATACGACTTGTAGGAGGTCAATATCGAGTAGAATGCGGTAACGTAAATAAAGAACAAAGCTTTTGAGATTTCGGAATAAACTTTATGTAAAAGAAAACTTCCAAGATCGGGGTTTGCAACGACGATAACCAAACATGCATAAGGCAAGATAAATAACAATAATTATGCAAATCGCATCGAAGGACTAAGCTTTTGCCTTTTCCAACAATTAGACAACTCTTTCAAGAAACCCTAATTATATCTACCGATTTTATGTTTACAATCCAAGTTGTTAACATGGATCTCTATTGAATAGTTAATAAACATATAAAATGTAGTAGATGCTCAAAACATAATAAAGGTCGGATCTTTACCTCAAACACGCATGGCTATCGTCGGGCTAGCCCCAACCTTAGAAGTAGGTGGACTACTCGCTCTTCATCGCAATCGCAGACATCATTGATTGAAAAGAAACAACTTACATTAAACCAAACTGAAGAAAGTACAAACCGAACAAAGCCAGATCACTTTCGCTCCCTTGCTCCACTCGGCCTCCACTCTCTCTCTCTACTCTCTTCTCCCTACTTACTTCTCCTAGAATTTAATGAATGAAAACTAGCCCCATGGGCTTTATTTATAGGCTTCCAATCCTTGCTAATCAAGGAAGGAAATTCTATCTATATCTCTATCTAACATAGAAGATATAATTCTACTTAGAATTAAATAAATCTAAACAAGATAAAACTAGATAAATCCTAGGGTAATTAAATGTTCCACCATTAGGGTAGATAAAAAGATAAAAATATCTAAATCTTCATGTGTTGGGAATCTTCTTTCGGAAATATCTCTATCCGATTCGGGATATAACCTTAACAAGACTCGGACTAGCTCGAAATCGGCCACTGGGGTGTCACCCGATATCGACTAAGGCCAGTCGATATCGACTTGTGTTTCTCAGCTTCTTCTTCAACAGCTCGATTCCGGCCACCAGAAGACAAATCGACTTGATTGTACTCGATATCGAGTTATGGTACTCGATATCGACCTACGTCTTTCCTTGCTCAGCTGCTTGACTCGATTTCCGGGATATTGACTCGGTATGGAGAACTCGATATCGACTAGGCTCGTTCGATATCGACCAAATCTGTTCTCATCACTCGATCTGGCTCTTCTTGGTGGAAATCGGCTAACGTCACTCGATATCGACATGCAGTACTCGATATCGACTTGTGTGTGTCGAGTCGACTTTCTTGCTTCCAGCTCGATTTGTCCTGGTTCTGCTACTCCTTGACCTCGGACTTTCTGTAGTTGACTTCGAGCTTTTCCTTCTTTCTGTGAACTGCCGTAAATTTCCTCGATTTCTGCGAAATTAAACAGAAACTGGTGTAGATTCCATAATTTGGCAAATAAGCATAAACTACATAGATTATGTACTATTATAACCCAAATGTATGAAATGCATGTAGAAATCGATATTAAGTAAGTATAAAACATGGTACAAAACATGGACATCACACACCATTTGAGAGCGAGAGTGAGAGAGAGAGAAAGAGAGGTTTTAGCGATGGTTTGCGACGGTTTTAGAGATTTTTCAAGGTGTTTTCTTTCCTTTATGAATTTGTTTATATTTTTTTTATCATGAATAGTGAGTAGTTCCCTTTCCTTCTAGGATTAGGGAGAACCCAACTATAGACATGTGTGTCGAATTGATGTTTTTATGATTTCGTTTGGTGTTTTAATCGTTATCTACCTATGTGCTTACCCTTTGATGAAAGTCTAAGGAATTCTTGTTGCAATTAACTTGAAATAAGGAAATTGTGAACTTGGATAATAATTGGGGTTTTATAACGTGAGATAAGGATCCTAATTAAGAAAATGTAGAAACAAGTAGATTGATTATACGAAAGTTAATTGATTTACTTGTTAGTTGATGAAAGTCGATTCTTTTGAAGATAAAAGCATGAATTATAATGAGATTTATTGATTTGTGCATGTGTTTATAGTTGTGGTACCGTTAATCCCTAGCTTTGGAAGCCTACTCTCTATTGATTGGTTTTACTCTTGTTGAGCCGTGAAAGTGTTTGAAGCGAATCCTCTTATCGGCACCCATACCAATCCTCCCTCACCACTTGCTACCCTTTACCCGAAAGACAACTAAGATAGAACCGCTGACCAACTCCCTTTGGATCGACCCTAATCTCACTATACTATAGCGGGGTTTTGACAAATTTAGTTGATTGCCGAGCCTAAGTCGAAAACCATCATACATCAAACAACACTTAGATTCCTAGTTGGTTTGGCGGTTGTTCAACAACTCCAAATACATCTTATAGAAGTAGTAACTAGTAACTGCTTGCCTTTACGGATCATTAGATACAGATATATACATGAAAATCCCCAAATGATTATAAATGCCTGATACATTAAGATAAAAACCTCGTCACACGTACTCCATCAAGTTAAAGAGGTTCTTATATGGATTGAAGCAATCGGATCGCATGTGGTATAACTGCCTTAGTGAGTTCGTACCAAGACGCGATTTTATAATTAATCAAGTAAGCCCTTGTGTATTTATAATGAAGACAAAGTCGGGTTGTATAATTATAGCAGTTTACATCGATGACCCAAACATTATTGGAACTCCGAAAGAGATTCAACAAATAGCTTATTACATGAAAAAGGGAATTTAAAAAGAAAGATCTTGGAACAAACAAGTATTGCCTCGGTCGACCGTTCAAGCATACAATTAATGGTATTTTCGTCCATCAATCAACTTATGTTGAAAAGGACCTAAAACGCTTTAACATGGACAAAACATATCCATTGAGTACACATATGGTTGTACGATCACTTGATGTGGACAAGGACCCCCTTTTGTCCTCGATTGAATAATGAAGAGATATTAGGTCTTAAAGTACCATATCGCAGTGCAATTGGTGCGTTTATGTATCTTGCTACTAATACCTGACCATATATAGCTTTTGCAGTTAATCTACTAGCAAGATATAGTTCAATGCCAACAAAAGACATCGGAATAGTGTCAAACACATGCTGCATTATTTACGCGGAACATGGGATATGGAGTTATAGTTTGAAAGATCAAAAAGTACATGGTGCAGAATTAGTTGGCTATTCTGATGAAGGTTATTTGTCTGATCCTCACAAGGTCATCTCGTAAACAGAGTACTTATTCATGTATGATGGAATTGCCATTTCATGGCGTTCAACAAAGTAGTCTCTTGTAGCCACGTCATCAAATCACGCAGAGCTTATTGCATTGTATGAAGCTGGAAGAGAATGTGTGTGGCTCAGATCACTTATCCAACATGTACGTCCAAGAATCATGCGGGTTGGAGTCAGTCGCAGAACACTTGACAGTATTGTATGAAGATAATGCAGCTTGCATTGCCCAAATCAAATAAGGATACCTTAAAGGTGATAATACGAAGAATATATTCCCCAAAATATTCTCCACTCATGAACTCCAAGTTGAAGGCAAGATTGATGTCCGGAAGATTGCATCAAGTGAAAATTTGATAGATTTGTTCACTAAAGATTTGCCTACAACGATATTTAAGCAACTTGTACACAACATGTGGATGCATTGTTTGAAGGATGTATGCAAAGTTGAAGGGGGGGTGTAGTTTATACTAGTATTGTACTCTTTTTTCCTTAATCTTGGTTTTTGTCCCAAATGGGTTTTTTTAGACAAGGTTTCTGAGACAGGGAAAATCCTATCATCATAGCACAAGGGCGTTCTAATCTTTTACCAAGTAAGTCGGTCATTTTTATCATACGACATCATCCTAAATAACAGTTAAAAACGACATCTATTAGTTATGTAGTATCATAAGCAATAAATTTGAATATTCAATACGGCATTGACCAGCATTAATGCGGTTACCGTTTTGCCTATTGAATACGGTAATAGTTTCGGTTTCCTGCATTAAGAACCTTGTCCGAATTAAATGCGGGAATGGTTTTTTCTAGCATATATAGTGGTAAAGTCGGATTTATAAAGAAGGAGAACTGACTTGAGCGTCGGAGGGTTCTACAGGGGAGACAAGCCCCACCCCGACCTCGTTTGTTCTTGAATTGCAGGATTTCGAAGGGATTTAGATCTTTATCAACCCACAATATTCTTCAAGAATTATAGTGTAGATTTTATGCATCACATTTGGCGCCATCTGTGGGAATTTCGATCAAAAAGCTTGATTGAAGTTCCTGATGAAGATTAATCGTTGATTGATCGCCCATCGGCCTGAGCAATTGCAGTGAAGACGCCTGAGTTATCGTCGGCGTCGCTTGGCTTCCTCCACCGCTAATTACATACCGCTGGTGCCTTGCCGGGCGGCAGAGGTGCTATCACTTGTCCTACCTCGCTCGAATTCACTTAGTACGGCGTCTCTCTCATCATAGGGTTTGCATATGTGATCCAACCGGGGGTTGGCGGAGCCGTACGTGGCCAGCGGGTGCGAGCTTCATAAAGTCGACGCCATCATGCCCCGTACAGTGAGGTCTGCTGCTGAGATCTTGCGGAGGATGGGGATGATGCAAAGCCAGAGACAGAGAAGTCCGACAGGGCGCGATCCGTCTCCACACTGGTGTCTATAAGTCTATTGTGAGAAGAGCTACCATCAACATGACAATCAATCCCAGATCTGAGATACCTATCAGATCTTAGAGAACTTAATTAATTAGCAGATCTAACAGGCCTCAGCACCCTGTCACGCAACCCTCGCGGCTCCGACCACCTTGGCAGGAGCCTTGCCTCTCTTTTCTTTGATCGGTTCAGCCCAAGCCCGAGCCCAAGCTCGAGCCCAATGAAGGTACACATACGTGTAGGTTTATATAAATTCCTAAAGTTGTGTTGAATTTGCTCTGGGCTGATAGTTACATATTGCTTTCGATCAGGCTAAAGCATAACCCGTTTGTCTCTCTTTGGCCGATTAGTAAATGATCCATTTTAGTATGAATTGAATCATGAATGCTGCTGAGCATATGAATCGTCCCTTGCTTGCTTTGTTGAAAGTTTTAAATTAACCTTTTGGAGGGGGATTTTGGACTTGAAAGTTGAAAGCATCAACGACTTGTGTTGTGATTTTAAAGTTTGAGACCTGCATGATTCATAATTTACTCTAAATGGAGGGACACTAGATTGAAATTATACTCTTAGCTGCTAAAGAGTGGTATCATCTATCGGTGGGATATTTATCTTTTGGTTACTGATTTTTAATTTATGACATTCACACACCGGAATAAGCATCTCATGGAGGCGTTAATCTTGTTGGCCACCTAGTTTTTTATGTTGTTCTTATTCTTCAATTGCACTTATTCACTTGATGCTCATTTTACCAATATCTAATTCTTCAAATATATGAATGGTTTTTAAGGGCGCTCTACGTGTTATTAGCTTATTATACCGTTGAATTGAGCGTGTTCTTGCTATTACTATTTCAATAGTGGGTCGTGCTCCTTGGGCTTTGTTTTGGTTTGTTTTGTTGTTTTTCAATTTTGGCTAGGTAATTATGAAGGGGCAGGCGTTGAAAGAAGTGAATTCACTCCTAAGGCAAGCATATATGCGACTCCTATGAATAAAACTAGAGCAAAGCTCGATGCTACAAAATACCATTGGGCATTGCATCAGTAAGAAGAGTGCTTACATGAAGGATCATCGAGCCCATCAGGGGTACCACCTTCCAAGCTTGAAGGTGTTAGCACGAAGCATTGCATTTGCTTTCAAACGAAGCACGAGTACAGACATTACAAATGTCAATGCTACAATACTAGGTACTATGAATGCTGGTGGGGGCACTATTTGCTGCCAAAAAACGCACTAAGGCAACCAAAAGGGTATGGTGCACTAGGAGCCGCATACGTTAAAGATGCAATGGCTATAGGAAGATTCGGTGTAACAAACAACGACAAGGCTTCAATCAATGGAGGCACGAGACCGCGTTGCAAGCTAAGTTTTCTACTCCCCTTCTGGAGAATTTCTTAATGAATGTGTAGCTCTTACGAGCTATATTTTTAGCTTACTGCTTCTCCACAAAAGTATAAATTGTGTGCAGGGGCATATAACGTGCCAGCTAGGGCACTACACATTATAATACCACTTTTCTAATGGCTTAATTGCTCTAAATTATGTAGAAGTACAATGTTTTTTACCAGGTTCAACGTCTATAGATGTCATGGAACGATGTCATCAAAGCTACAACAACTATTCAAGAAATTGAATAATCGCCACTTACGGCCACCGGAAATCGCCACTTACGGCCACCAGAAATCGCCACTTACGGCCATCAGAAATTGCCACTTAAGGCCATCGTCAATTTCCATCTGCGGCCACCGGAAATTGCCATTTACGACCACCGATAATCACCGCTTACGGCCACCGAAAATCGCCACTTACGGAAATCGCCACTTGTTGTAGGAGGAAATCGAGTTCAAAATATAATAAAATAGATCAAACCAGATTCGTACCCACGCAAATAATTACTAAGTTCCTTGATATCGGGTAAAATGGTGAAGCAGAACCTGGTCGAGGAGAAGCTGCTCGAGAAGCCGAGAGAAGAAGACAACTCGAGTGACATTTTTACTCGATATCGAGAAAATTCCTCGATATCGACCAAACCAGAAACACTTGTCCGAGTCAGATCCAAGAAGAGGCTGCTTGAGAAGACGAAGAAAGTCGAGATCGACTACAAAATTCCTCGATGTCGAGAAAACTCCTCGATATCGACAAAAATGTTTCTGGGCCGCGAGACTGTTGGGCCTGTCCGAGTCGAGCTGGCTTGCTTGGGCTCGAAGGAAGTTCGAATCTATCAAAGTCTATCAAGATCTATCCAAGGAAGAGGGAATTACCTACCACATGAAGATATGAAGATATTTTAGATATTTAATTATTTCCCTTTAGATTTAATATTTTATCTTTATTTAATTTTATCTTTAGAAAATAGATATAGATTGCTTTCCTTGAATAGCAAGGATTAAGCCCTATAAATAAAGCCCATGGGGTTGATTTTCTAGTCATTCAATTTCAGAGAGAAGTAGTTCCATATAGAGTTTAGGAGTTCAAAGGTTTTAGGGTTTTTGGCATTCTAACGAAAGGGTGAATGCCGAGATTGTAAAGACTTTGAATTTAGTTAATGCAATTTATTTCTTTTCAATCAACAATGTCCGCGATGGCAATGAAGCGTGAGTAGTCCACCTACTTCTAGGGTTGGGGTGAGCCCGACGATAGCCATGCAAGTTTGAGGTAAAGATTTGATCTTTGTCGTGTTTTGAGCATCTACTACATGTTATGTGTTTATTACCCATTCAATGGAGATCCATGCTAACAATTTGGATTGTAAACAAAATTGGTAAATACAATTAGGGTTTCTTGAAAAAGTTGTCTAATTGTTGGAAAAGGCGAAAGCTTAATCCTTCGATGCAATTGCATGATTATTTCTTTATCTTGCCTTATGCATGTTTGGTTATCGTTGTTGCAAATGCCAATCTTAGAAGTTTTCTTTCACATAGTTTATTTCGAATTCCGCAAAGCCTTGTTCTTTATTTATTTCGTTTTTACTTTCTGTTCTCCTCGATTTCGACCAAACTGGTCGACATCGACTTCTCACTTTCGATCAACAAAGATCGTCGTAGCTTCTGGTTTCTACAGGTACTCGATCTCGGCAAACAGTTCTTCAACGTCGATAAAATTACTCGATATCGAGTTAATCTCCTCGATATCGACCAAAAGCCGTGACTGCCGCCTGCTTGTTTCGACTTGCCTGACCTTCTGTCGACTAAACCCTAGTCGAGGTCGGGTAATCTGTAGTCGACTTCTGCCTATGAGATTCGTCCGCTGCCTAGGACCCGCTGACCAGCTTCCTCGAGGATCGAACCTGACTTTCTCTTGCTATATCGGGAGGAGGTCTTGTAATTATTTGCGTGGGCACGAATCTGGTTTGATCTATTTTATTATATTTTAAACTCGATTTCCTCCTACAACAAATTGGCATCGTTGCCGAGGAAGCAATCATTCGCGCCTTAGGTAGTTAGATCTCACGTTTGCCTTGAGTTACTTTTCAGGTGTATGCGCCGTTCTAGTCAACCACCTGAGTTTGACAGTTTAGACGATCCGGAACGCCTTATACACGTCCACTCTAGACTAAAGAGAGCAATGGCGGCCGCAAAAACACAAGCCGAGCTGATAGAGAGGCTTCGAGCTGAGTTAGAAGCCAAGGATACTGCTCTCGCTGCTGAGAGAGCATGCACTACGCAGGAAACAGAGCGAAGGAGGCAGGTGGAAGCTGAGCTTGCCCAATACCCTACCACTGCAGAGGATTACATGCACCCGACTCTCGTCGTGCCTGAATCGGTCATTCTAATCCCTGAGAATAACTATGAAATTCGCACTGCTTTCCCTATTGAAATTAAAAATAATGCTTTTTATGGTAGATTTAATGAATGTCCTCTTCAACATATTACCAACTTTACTGATATGTGTCGTACTCTTGTTGAAGGTACCACTTTAGAATATGTCATAATGAAGGCTTTTCGTTGGTCTCTAGCCGGTCCAGCATTGAAGTGGCTTGAAGGTCTCCGTCCACGATCCCTCACAACATGGGCTGAAGTGAGGCAGGAATTTCTCAACAAATTCTTTCCTCCTGCCAGACAGCGCTCCTCCGCCAAAAGATTACAGCTTTTAAACAGAAGCCTGGGGAGCTGCTAGCAAAAGCATGAGAACGATATAAGGACCTACTGCGATCCTGCCCTACACATGGACAGCCACCCTACATCGTTCAAGAGATCTTCTTCAATTCTCTTGACCTAGCTGCTAAGGATAGGATCAACGCGTATACTCATTATGAGTATCTGACAATGCTGCCATCCGACGCATGGGCTACCCTCGACAAGCTGACCAACTATGACAACAAGTATGGGGCTCCAACAAACTATGATGAAGATGCCTATGCCAGGCCAGTCCCATCCATGCCCCTCTACGAGCCTTCTAAGGAGATTGACCCAGATGTCAGGGAGCAATATTACAAGGATCAAAATCGCAAGCTACTCAAGAAAGTCAAGTACCTCTCTGTCAACCAACCTTGCATCGAATGCGGCTCACAGCGACACACCACTACAGAGTGCCCACATACAGAGCAAGTCAGGATGGCAGAAACTCACGAGGAAATAGCTTACGCAGGGGGTCCCAATCGCTATATGGGGGATCAAAGGTTTCAGCAACCACAATGGAACCAAGGTGCCCCTAGGAACCCCCCGCCATACAGAGCTCCTGGACATCCAGAAAGGGATCAGCGGAAAGATGATCTACAGATGATCCTCGACGAGATGAGGAAAAATCAAGCACAACAGCAGCAGTCTACAAGCGCCATCAATAATCAACTCCAGAACATCAATACAAGATTTGGAGAGCTGGATATTTAGAAGAGAAACATAGAGACCCATATGGGTCAATTTGCGGCACAGATTCCACGACTAGCCGGGCAACTCCCTGGGCAAACAGAACCAAATCCCAAGGGGAAGACCGGACACGTCGCAGCTGTAAAGCTCAGGAGCGGGCACCAACTACGCGAGCCAGAGGTCGGAAAGCAGCAGGACAAAGCAGAGGAGCAACTCGACATTGACCAAAAAGAACTCAATGTTGACCAAAATTTGGTCGATGTCGACCAGAAACACCTCGATGTCGAGAACCAACCTGGCCAAGATTCGTCTGCACAGCGCTCCAACTCGAAGTCGACTACAGTAGTTGATGTCGAGGAAAATCAAGTCGACATCGAAAAGAAGCAAGTCGACATCGAGAACTCTGCAACACCTCTGAAATCTGTTCTGGCTCCGAAGCAGAAAAAGACACTGCATTTCCCTTCCAAGGCGCTAAAAGATCCCACTGCAGGTAGGTTTAAATGATTTGTTAATATGTTTCAAGAACTGAATGTCTCAATTCCTTTTACAGAAGCTCTTCAAGAGATGCATGCTTATGTCAAATTCCTCAAGGAGATCCTTAGCAATAAGCGATCTATCTCAGAAATCGCCAGCGAATGCAAAATGATACACTTCCCTGAGAAGAGACCTGACCCTGGTAAGTTTTCTGTTACTGTGGGATTCGGACAATATAAATATGAGGCTTTGTGTGATTTAGGAGCAAGCGTGAGTATCATGCCCCTATAAATCTGGCAGAAGGTGAAAATAGGGTCTTTAGAGCATGTGAATGCCAAGCTATACATGGCAAACAATACAGAGGTCATCCCTACAGGTATGGTTGATAATGTCCCTGTCCAGGTTGGTAAGTTCTTTATTCCCGCTGATTTCCTTGTTATAGATTGTGCGGAAGATCCTACTTGCCCTATTATTCTTGGGAGACCTTTCTTAGCTACTGCAGACGCCAAGATTAGTGTCAAAAAGCGATTGCTCACCTTCACAATAGGCGATGAGGTCTTAGATTTCTCTTTTGGCCCTGCAAAGGAGGAAGTTCCATGGCTGGAGGTAAAGAGCATCAGCAACCACGGGATCGAGCAAACGACAGGGGAAAACTCCAAAAGGCAACTCGACATCGACTTGTCTTCCTAGATGTCGACCAAACACCTCGATGTCGACCAAGCTTTCTCAACATCGACTTCCCCTGCTGAGCACCAGACTTGCCAAGAGCCTAAGTATGGGGTCCCTGTACTCGACGTCGACCAGTATTACTCGACATCGACCAACCCTAAGCCCAAAGATTTCTGTTTTGGGCCCGAAAAGGTAAGTTCAGGTATGAATTCTACTCCTCCTCAGTCCATTAAGAAAAACATAAATAATTTGAGGGGAGGTAAGGCCCCGTGGCGAGCAAATCTGCGAAGGATAAGAGCTGGAAAGAAAAAGAAGGAAGAAAAGGGATACTATGCAAGCTACCACCTATCAGCTGAGCTTGCATACTACAATCAGGAGATAGATGATCCAGGAGAAGGGCCAAGCATAAGGGGAGCCCACATTGATTGCACTTAAAGCACAAGCGGAGAAGTCGGCCTAACGACTCTAAAATCTAGAGCATGTACATAAAACTTTTTGAATTTTTGGACTTTGAAACTGTTGGTTTTGATTTTGTTTTTGTTTCTGAATTCTTCATGTGGAATCCTGTCTTCGGGAAAAAACTAACAAATTTGCAGGTCGAAAGAAACTGGAGTCAACCAACCTGGTCGATATCGACTAACCTTAGTCGATATCGACTCCTGATGTAGAAATCGACCAGGGGAGGAGGAAAAGAGGATAGTCGATTTCGACCAACCTTACTCGATATCGAGTAAGTTGGTCGATATCGACCAAATTCCCCGACTTCGACCAACCTGTTACTCGACAGCCCCTGTTTTTGCCTCCTCGACGCATTATTCGGTGAGCTCCTTCCTTTACCTTTGTTTTATATTAATTTTATGCAGTTGGGACACTGTATATTTTAAGTATGGGGTGGGGGAAGAGCTCATTATCATTATTATATGTTTTATTCTTGCTTTTGGTTAAACATGGTGAATTTTGAGTAAATTTTTAAATTTTTGTGTTTAATTGCAAAACTCAAAGTTCTATGAGACATCTCCTAAAGCTTGTGAATTGTTTAAAGAATAGTGTCATGGAAGCTTTATTGAACTCGACGATGCAAAATTGGATTCATTAGAGATATAGCATGAAATTGCCTAGTAAAGGGAAGTCACAATGAAGTGCATATTTTCTTGAAAACCATGAAAGGAGGTAAAATTCGATGTTTCTTTTGACATATTGCATGATAAAAGGATGGAGGACTTTATATTTCCACATATGCTCATTGCTATATTCCTAACCTTACCTATGCTTATGCATTACACAAAAGCCATAATATGCCTTATTTCAATTACTGCTCCACATGATCTAAATATTGCCATTCTTTACCTTATTTCTTATCCGGGGATTATGTTGAGAATGATGTTACATTATGGAGATGTTATATGGTGTTGTGTTGTTATCATATTTGGAGTTTGGAAGGAATATTTGAAATATATGGAAATTTTAATGAGTGAAAGAAAATCCAATCAAAGATCGACCCTGCTCGTTGAGATAATAGTTTGGCGAGATGGGACACACATGTGAGGAGTCCAAAGCACTAAGTATCCGGGGCCATTCATGACACCCATGTTTGCGACTCGCGAGAAGGCAGTGCTGAGGTTAGAGAGGTAAAAGCATTATTATTTATAAAAGCAATATGAAAGGTGATGAATCTTATGAAGAAGGAATGTGGTATGAAAGTTTGGAAATACTCCATTTCCCCGGATTATATTAGCACCACATTGTCAAAAATCGCCCACCTTTATCCTTTTACCAATCTACTCATTTTTGAGCTTAAATTGAAGTCCTCTTGATTATTAATGCTTTATCACATGAATTGTTTTAGCATAACCCTCCTTTTATGAGTAGATTTTGCTTTTATTGCACATGTATGGATTTGTGGCATTAGTATCTTTTCGAGGATGGTAATTGATTGCAGGGTTATATAAAAATGAATCCAAGATGTTGAGAGTTTTGAATTCTTCCCCTGAATGAACATCTAAGTTATTGCTTGGGGACAAGCAAGCTTAAGTATGGGGTGATTTGATGTCCACTAAAATAGCCATGTTTTTATGCACCTTTTAGCTCCTTATTCTATATTTCGGGCTGGGAATATGTTGAATTTATGTAATATATGCTTATCTGCAAGAAATAGGTCTACATAAGTTTTGGTTTAATATTGCAGAATTTGGAGCCATTCCGGGACAAAACCAAGAAGAGAAGACGGAAGCCGAGTTTTACTCGACATCGAGTAAATCTCCTCGGTATCGACAAAAGCCAGTGACTGCTGCTTGCTTCGCTTCGACTTGCCTGACCTTCTGTCGACTAAACCCTAGTCGAGGTCGGGTAATCTGTGGTCGACTTCTGCCCGTGAGATTCCTCCACTGCCTAGGATCCGCTGACCAGCTTCCTCGAGGATCGATCCTGACTTCCCGCTGCTACATCGAGAGGAGGTCTTGTAATTATTTGCGTGGGCACGAATCTGGTTTGATCTATTTTATTATATTTTAAGCTCGATTTCATCATACAACAAATTACAAGATTCGAATTCAAGTATGATTTTGATAACAATATACTGCCAATAGAAAAATTGATTACCCGAAAGTCCAGAACGAACATGATTCAACAATTTCAACCAAAACAATTGAAAGTTTGAAACAAACATAGACCCGCTTCTACTTGAAACTTGAATGAGACCGACCCGAATACTGACTCGAAACCCGAACGAGCCCGACCCGATTTGACCGAAAACCCGAACGAGTCCAACTCGATTCAAACCGAAACCCGACCAATCTGAGATTCATTTTGACCGAATTCGACCCGACCCGACCAAGACCGGTGCATAAATTTTACCCGAATTGACCCGATTCATCAATAATCCAATCCGAATGTGATCGATCCGAACCGACCGAATCACCCGAATTGTCAGCTCTATCTGTGCATAGCTGCATATAGACTTGCTGAAAAGGAATTAAAATTTTGGTGAGCTTCGTTTGACAGTTTAGTAGTTCTGGGCGTTGAGTCATATTGTTTCTGCTTCTTTCCTTCCTTCCTACCAGCCTCCTATTGCCTTCTTTTCTATTGTTGATTCGTTCGTGGAAAGAGTGCATATATCCTGAACTCTCAGACCTAAAAACGCAGGATATACTGGATGGTTTTTGCTGTGAGCTTCGTTTGACCTTCAAAAACAAGTTGAAAAGTGAAAAGTGGAAATTCAAAACAATCATGATTTGGATTCTTCCGGATCCGAATCGAATAAATTAAATCATGACATGACCCATACCAATCCGGAATGAGAGAACCTGGTCCGATTCGGATATGTGATTTGGGACGGCTGCTGATGTTGCCGCCCGCCCTCCACAATTTATTTCTTACGTCGCAGAAATTTCCTCGAATTCAATACACATACTTTTAATTGCTCGGTTTGGGGGCAACGATCAGAGCATGCTTTAATTGCTCGGTTTAAACCTAACTACAAGCATTTCACGCATTTGATTCCTTCTTCCTCCCGATTTTGCGCCGTCACCTTGTTCAATTTCACAGATGGCCATGGCCGAGCTCCTCCTGAGCTTCAAACCCTCCCCCTGCCCGTGTCCTGCCCGTTTCGCCTTGCTCAATCTGCCCGTTCACCATAGACGCGCTGAATTCCGCTCCAAACAGTCGTTTCCCTGCTCTTTAACAAGTCACCCTGCTCGTAAGCTGCCATACGCATGCCTGGCGGCAGTTGTGGCGCCGGGGACGTCGGATCTCAAATCCGCGGCCGAGAGGCTGCAGTGGCTGGTGGCGGATTTGGAGTCGGTTGGGGAGCCCGCCGATCGGCTAAGGCGGATGATGAGATTCGCGGGGATGCAACCGCAGTTGGAGGCGTCGAGGCGGACGGCGAGGAACAGGGTGATGGGGTGCACGGCGCAGGTGTGGCTTGATGCGTGGTTCGATGAGGCCGGGGAGTTGAGGTTCGCGGCGGACAGCGACTCGGAGATCACGAGGGGGTTGTGCGGTTGCCTGGTTTGGGCCTTGGACCGGGCCGCCCCGGATGAGGTCCTCGCCTTGACGACGGAGGATTTAGCTCCCTTGAATGGTGCGATCGGGCTACAGGCAGGACTGAGCAAGTCGAGGGCCAACACTTGGTATAATGTGTTGCTCAATATGCACAAGAGGACCAAGGCTCTGATCGCAGAGAGACAAGGGAAGCTGCTGGGAGATCCCTTCCCGTCTATGCTGATTTCGGCCGATGGGATTGTTGCCAAGGGCGGCTATGCTCAAGCTCAGGTATTTCACCTCACCTATTTAATACTCGATCTTCGTAATCCTTTCTTTATACACTGCAACCCACATAAATTACTCGAATTGTAATGACTGAATGTTGGAATTTGAAATTCTCAATCCTCAATCCTCAATCCTCTTTGTAGGCGAGGGGATTGAGGTTGGAATACAAGAACCTGCCATAGTTGTGAAACTATGCCCAGTGAAGATAGATGAGACAAATGGAGGGAGATTTATCCCGTTTCGTTTTCATCAAGGAGTTTTGTGTTTCTTACAATAATAGAAATATATATCTATTCATGAATTGTTTGGTGCATTTTAAATCAGTTGGTTGCTTTGACTTCTGAATCCCTTAGCAAACATGAACTCATCGAAATAATCCAATATGACACTTTGGTATTTTCTGTCTTCATGATCCATAGTAAATTCATTGTGGGTTTTCTTGAGTTTGATTGCAGGTAAGGTATCTGTTCCCCGATGAATCGAAGGTGGCTGAACTGGTGTGTATGCTGAAGGAAAAGAAAATTGGAATTGTTGCGCATTTCTACATGGATCCTGAGGTCCAGGGTGTCTTAAATGCTGCCCAGAAAGAATGGCCACACATTCATATTTCTGATTCATTGGTTATGGCTGATAAGGCTGTAAAAATGGCTGAAGCTGGCTGCCAGTTTATTGCTGTGCTTGGTGTAGATTTTATGTCAGAAAATGTCCGGGCCATCCTTGATCAGGCTGGCTTTGAAAAGGTGATTACTGTACTGCTCCCATTCCATTCGCTTTATGCTGACATTTAAAAATCCATCTATGTTGTAGAAGATAAAGTTTTAGTCTGATATTTTTACAAATTTGAATAAATATTTGTTTTATCCACGAGTTCATAACATATAGAATGGTATAAGCTTTTCAATCTCACAGTTTTCACAAACTCACAAGTTTGAAAGATGTGCTGAAGCACTTGAACTCGGTGTATTATTTGTAAAGTTTGCTAATAAGGAAGGAGAGAGACTGCGTTCATGATTGATACACAACCTTTTATTTTCAGAACGTATGTTCAATTTATTTCCCTTTGGAATTGTCATTGATTTGGAGATTCCTTGGTGAATGAACAAATTCTTGATATATTTGGCTGTGAGGATTGAAATTGCATCATGTGTTCCAAATAATTTTGGTCATCAGATTTTAGATTGCTTTTAATATCTCCTTTAATAGCTTTGCACTTGTCATGGTTAGAATGGTGAAACAATTAAAGAATATTTGGTTTAATATCAATGTTGTTAATGTCTTTCATAGGTCGGAGTATATAGAATGTCAAGCGAGCAAATTGGTTGCTCCTTGGCTGATGCAGCAACTACTCCAGCTTATATGAAATATCTACAGACAGCAACATCGTCAACGCCTTCCTTGCATGTGGTCTATATAAATACTTCACTTGAGACAAAAGCACTTGCTCATGAACTTGTCCCAACAATTACTTGTACTTCATCAAATGTGGTACAGACCATCCTCCAGGTTGGTGCACGAGATTTCTCATTCCAGTCACTTCCAATTTCTCTTTAAAACGTTTTAGGAAACAGATTCCTTCGCTAATAATTATTTTCATTCCCACCTTTCCAGGCATTTGCTCAAATTCCGGACTTGACTGTCTACTATGGGCCTGATTCCTACATGGGTGCAAATATTGCAGAATTGTTTCAACAGATGACAACAATGACCGATGAAGACATTGCTGAGATACATCCGCTGCATAACAGAGAGACAATTAGAAGTTTACTTCCTCGCCTACACTACTACCAGGATGGAACATGCATTGTACATCATCTCTTTGGGCATGAAGTTGTAGATAAGATTAATGAAATGTACTGTGATACATATCTGACAGCCCACTTTGAGGTCCCCGGTGAAATGTTTTCTTTGGCAATCGAAGCAAAGAAGCGAGGAATGGGCGTAGTGGGTTCAACCCAGAACATATTGGATTTCATAAAGCAGAGGGTGCAAGATGCCTTGGATAGGCAAGTTGATGATCATCTTCAATTTGTTCTAGGGACAGAATCAGGAATGGTAACCTCAATTGTTGCAGCCGTAAGGTCATTGTTGACTTCAGCGGAGAAATCTTGTGGAAAAGTTAATGTTGATGTAGAGATAGTCTTTCCTGTATCATCCGATGCTATATCAAGACCGGCGAATGATTCATTGAAGCTTTCAGTTGTACCTGGAGTTGCGAGTGGCGAAGGGTGCTCCCTCCATGGGGGTTGTGCTTCCTGTCCATACATGAAGGTCAGTATGAGAGCATTCCCTAATTGTTTCATCCTTCTTAAAGCTTTCTAAAATTAACTATTTACAAAACTAGTGAGTTTTCCACCAATAACAATTCCACAGAGGGAAGATGGTTTTTTGTCTCAGGATCGAGGAACCAGATTTCTTCAATCATTATTATGAATACTTGTGTTTAATTTTGCATATATTATCTTTGAGAAGAAATATAGTATCGGGAAAGTAAGTATCCATTCTGAGCTTTGTCCTGGTTCTGGTCTATTCAGATGAATTCACTCACTTCACTCCTACAAGTCTGCCGTGCTCTACCTAGAAACAAGCTCAGTCTCTCTGCTTATGAAGCTGGACGGTTCAGCATAAAAACACCAAGTGGGAAACAAATTGCAGATGTAGGGTGCGAACCAATTTTGCACATGCGGCATTTTCAGGTTAGCTAATCAATAGTTAAAAGTTGAAACGAAAACAGTAGATGTTTCTAGTGCTGCATATATATATATATATATATATATTCCCCAAATCATGAAACGTATACATTTCTTAAAATCTCATTGTTTCATTTAACGTGCAGGCTAACGGTAAATTGCCAGAGAAGCTTGTACGTCAAATCCTTCAACATCGTGATCATGATCATCATTAGTTGAGTAGAAAGTTTATTGAAAGCTGCAGTCCGCTCCTGGAAATGCCTGGAGCTAAAATTTTGTGATCTAGGAGTTGGGTCACTTGGTTGCAGTCTCTTGCGGTCTCTCATCTGGACCTCCGGATTCTTGCCCTGTTATAGTCTTTTATTTGTGTTATTGTGCCAAATATACGGCTACTTAGACCTGTTTATTAGGGTTGTAATCTTCTAGTTTGGACTCCAAACTAGGTAGTGCCTGTGGAGTCTGGTTTGGAACTCAACCCAGTAACTAGAATGCCAAACCAGAATGAGTATAGTCCATCTGGATACAGCATTGAACTATTATAATCTCATTGCAGTGGTGTCACGAGTGATTCAGCATTTACTGTGTAATTATGGAGCCAGGAGGTTTCTTGTGAACTTGAGGCCCATTTGGATTGTGTAATTATGAATTATTCACCATGTATTATGTTTTATGATGAATAATACTAGAAGGGGTTTCCGGTGAAAAGAATTCGGAAGAGTTTTCAATCTTGTGTCCCGCAGACGCTACTAAATTGGTTCCAAACAAATGGAGGGGCAACCATGTCCATGGATAAAGCCTATAAACTCCAATCATCAGCCTGCCTGTCTTCTTTGGCCTGTGTAGATGAAAGTATCGCTAGCCATTCATTTTCATACAGTTGTATGAACAGAATGGTTAGGTAGTTAAAAAATCTTTAAAAGCAAAATGCGTCTGTGGGGAGTCGAACCCGGATCTGGTTTGGACTCCAAACTAGGTAGTCCCTGTGGAATCTGGTTTGGAACTCAACCCAGTAACTAGAATGCCAAACCAGAAAGAGTTGTATGAACAGAATGGTTAGGTAGTTTAAAAAAATTTAAAACCAAAAATGCGTCCGCCGGGAGTCGAACCCGGGTCTATTGCTTGGAAGGCAATTATCCTAACCGTTGGACTACAAACGCTTTGTTGATTATTTTCTCACATAGTATTTTGTTGACTGTTTATCTATATACTTGGGAGATTTCTACGTAGTACTAGTATAATATTTTGGCGAAAATGCATAAAACCACCCATTATTCATGGTTGGTTGCAAATAACCACCCCTTATTCAAAAATATCAAATAACCATCAATTACATGCTTTAATGGGTGATTATTTGACAATTTTTGAATAAAGGGTGGTTATTTGCAACCAACAATGAATAATGAGTGGTTTTATGCATTTTTGCATTTTCAGCCTTCAGCTCATTCTCCATCCTGTCCCGCCTTTCAGTTTCCCTTCTCTCTCTTGCTTCTTCTCGCCTTTTCTGCAACTCCACTTCCTCTCGCTTGATTTCCAAAAATTCACCAAACATAATGTTACGCTTCGAGTACTCATCCGTAGTCATGTCGGTGCCAACACCAACTGGTCTCTTTCCGGCCCGCTTGGTTGCTTTCACGCCAGGGGGACGACTACATGAACCATCTGTCCCACCCCCACTTGATGGAGTAGCGGGATTAGATCCTAGAGTGGGAGGGTTGGACCCTGAAATATATGATCCTGATGCATTGATCTTCGTCCTCTTAGACCCACCTTCTTCACGGTGTTGCTCTGTAACTTGCCACTTTTGCTCACTCCTGAGAATACGCCATGCATGTTCATTCTTGAACGATGCGTGCTTCTCATGGTCCGCACTATATAAGATTCGAGCATTATTCATGACATCGTCTTCCGACTGGCCACTCGCCCTTGCCCTTGACGCCTGACTATAATTACCAGCAAATTTACTTACATCGTGGCTAACTCGACCAAAGCGGGCTCTACATCGTTCTGTCAAACGTGGAACCATCTCTCCCCTCCTCTCGTTGTAATAAGTTGCTATTCTGGACCAAAACTTGACACCAGATTGGTTGTTTGCTTCCACAGCATCCTTGCTAGTGTTCAACCATGCAATAAGTAGCAACTTATCTTCTGCCTCACTCCATTGCCTTCTCTCCGTGCGTTCTTGAGTAGGATGTTCCTCGATCAACCTGTTCTTCATGGACCTCTTGTGTGCTATAAGCCGGGATGCTTTCTTGTGTAAAATGCACTGTTGGAGATTGAGAATTTAGAATGGGATGCATCATATCGGGATAAAATGAATGCACGGCATCATGAGAATGGTGATTCAGGCTAGTATGATTTGTATTTGGAGTGGAATGTTGCTCAGAGTACAAAGAAAGCATATCGTAAAAGCTTTGGGGAAAGTTTTGTGAAGCTTGATTCGGATCCATTTTGAATGAAAGAGATGGATTAAGGGTGGAATAGAGAGATTTATGATTGTTGTGGGGTGATGAATATTGATGAAAGAATGTTATATTTACAGGGGGAGAAAAATCATTAAAGTTAATATAAGATTTGCTTATCACTAATCATTATTAGTTACATAGAGTTTCTTGTGTTTTTTTTCCTCTAAAACATATACAAAATGGGTGTATATGGGTAGACAAAATTAAGGGCATTTCAAAAATAATTTTTATAATTTATAATTCTTAATTAAATGCAATTAAAAATGGATTAAAGTGGTGGCTAATTTTGGAAGATAAAATATCTCTCCCGTTTGATTGAAGTGGTGCCAAATTGAAGGAAATATTTTTCTTTTTTTTTAATTACATTTTGGGTGAAAAACACTCCAAAAGAGCACCAATGTGCATGGCCTTACTACTGTCTTATACGGAGTATTATTCTTTGGAAGTTGTTAAAATGACAACAACTAATCGTAAGCACTACAGCCGCACAACGTTTACTCTCCTTGCAAATCAAAATTGATGCTTTAACAATCTTTATTTCGCTTTCAGTTTTGATATGAATGGTGAAACATAAGCCCAAGCCTAACACAAAAGAATGTCATCAATAAAAGGAGAGACTAGAGAGGAGACAACGTCTACCTCATTATACCCACATACTTCCACATAGAGTTCTATAACTTCAATCCTATCTAGCATTGAACAACACACAAAATCCCAACAACCTTCAAAAACACACGAGTCTCATCGATGAACGGGATTTCCGACAAAATTGAACACCGCGGATCCGATGCGTACCCTATCTTGGGAATTGGGGATTCATTACTTCCGGCACCACAAGCCTAAACAGGAGATCAACCTTTAAATTATCAACTTATATTTCCTGCCTCAGCTGTAGGACACTCCAGCGATTCCCTCGATTGCTCATGGGTTTTTTTCCCTCTGCAGACTTGCACAAAGTCTGATATGATGTTGCTGCCGGATCCCAAGTAGGGTTCTCACCGGATCTGCGGTGTTCAGTGCTGTTGGGAACTCTATCTACTAAAGTTGTTGTGAACTCCATGTGCTCTTCAATGCTAACCAAACTCAAGTCCTACAAAATCGGCTGTTTGTGAAGCTGTCGTGAACTCCATGTGCTGTTTAATGCTGAGCATGGGAAGATGATGGTAGGAAGCCTCTTGCTCTCCACAAGATCTGGGAAATCAATGGTGTAGTGTAGCCCCCTGCTTTCGGTACGAGACACAGCACTACTTACCACCAGCTTTGCGCAGCAGAAGAGGTTCCTCATCTCGCATGTTTCAAGCCCTGCCATTGTGGGCTTCCACCCATGCTGAAACAAGTACTCCTCCCACTTGGCTTCCAGCTCTGCGATCTTCTGTTCCGCTCTCTGCAGCCTTGTCGTTGACCTCACTATCCCTACATACTTCCACATTATCCCTTGCAGCTCCCTCCTTATTGCCCTTGTCTTCTTTGAGATCTTCTCTCGTATGTCGCTGCCAAGTGCTGTGGCTCGGACTGGTCTAGACCACTGCCCTAAACTGCTCGTATCATGGAATGAATTGTTCTTCCAGTCTATCGAAGGCTGCACGGCTCTTCTTGCAAACACAAGCGCCTCCAGTAACGAGTTGCTAGCCAGCCGATTTGCTCCATGAAGTCCAGTACAAGCTACCTCACCAGCCACGTATAGGCCCCTAATGTTTGTATCCCCTTGCAGCCCAGCACGGACCCCACCGCACATATAATGAGCTGCAGGAACTACTGGGATTGGCTGTTGGGTTATGTCGAGACCATACTTTAGGCACTCAGCCGCAATGTTGGGGAAATGAGCAAGGATCTTGTCTCTGGGCCTATGACTTATGTCAAGGAGCACATACTTTTCGTTCCGCTTCTTGAGTTGGTCATCTATGCTTCTAGCTACCACATCTCTTGGTGCGAGTTCAGCTCGCTCATCGTAAAGAGGCATAAACCTTTCCATGCTTAAATTGTACAGAATGCCTCCATCGCCCCTGACAGCTTCGGTTATAAGGAATGCGTTTTCTCTAGCCTTGGTTGGTTGTATGGGGAGACCTTCATCTGCCAATGCTGTTGGATGGAACTGAACAAACCTGGGGCACCATGTGTTCAGAACAAAATAAGATTCATACAATTGCAATTTTAATCAAAGTAAAATTCCATATACCATCCAACATTATCATCACAACAATAAAGTATGTTCAGAAATTTATGTGGTTAACATGTCAAAAATCATGAAGCAAAATGAAATGTGCTTACTCCATGTTAGATATTACAGCTTGAGCTCTATGGGCCATTGCCAAACCATCTCCGGTGGCAACCTACAAATAAATAGCAAGAAAGCATAAATCCAATTAGAAGATATATACACATTTCAGTTGCAAAGGTAACTTTTAAGTGCTAACTATAGGTCGAGACTGTTTACTCTCCTTCTCGTTTCAAATTAGCTAATAATGCCATACATTCTCCACTTGAGGTCAACTAACTTTACTACCAGCAACTCCAACAGCTAAGAGAAATGAAGGAATATTCATTCCGTCGTAACTTTTAGCTATTGAATTTTATTGATTGTACTCTGTTTAAGTGCACAGTGAAATGAGATTATGCTGTAAATAAGAAAGAGAACAAAAAGGTACCGGTGGATTTGTGGTGGTTGGATAGACATGGCCAGCACCACCAGAAGCAAGTAAAGTCACTCTTGAAAGAAACCGGATAACCTGGTTGTTTGTGCAAATTAGTGATGGAATAAATGAGAAAATTCACAACATAAAGTCGAAAGGGTATCATCAGGAAAATGAAACAATTAAAAATAATAATTTGTAGTTACCTCCTGTGTTTCAGTATTCAAGGCATCAACCCCATGACAAACTGTGTCGAAACCATCCTGTAAGCACCAAGATTAAATGGTTATACTTACATATTCCTTATGATAGCTGATGTAATAAAATGCAGTTTTCCCCTTTGCCATGAAGACCATCTAAAGCATGTAAGCATGCCATTTGCTACCAAGGTAAATTAGAAGCTCTGTACGCAATAACCGTGGGAAGAAAATTGTTGCATAATGAAATGCTATTTAAAATTGACAGATAGAGGAGAATCCATGGAGAGAATTTAGAACCTGAGAAGTCAACAGATCTATAGCAAAATGGTGTTCAAACATAGAGATATTTGGATCACTTTTTACTGCGTCTAGTAAAGCCCGTTCAATCTCCCTTCCAGTCATGTCAGCAGCGTGAACAATCCTACGATGAGAATGCCCACCTTCTCTAGCCAAATGAAGGTTACCATCCTCACCATGATCAAAGGACGCACCCATCGCAATCAGTTCTCTAATTCTATCTGGTCCTTCCGTACACACCACCTGAAAGAATCACATAAAATTCATCATCATCTCTAATCTCTAATGTCAAAAGTTCCCGCCTTTTCATTTAACCAACCAGGAAGAAAAAAAATGCTTACAAGCTTACCCTTACAGTCTCCTCATCACATAAGTAGGCACCAGCAATCATGGTATCCTGCATATGGCTCTCCACAGAATCGGTAGGGCAAAGAACAGCACTAACACCTCCTTGGGCATAATTTGTATTGCTCTCATGAGGCTCAGCCTTAGTTATCACGGCAACACTTCCTTCTTTTGCAACTTCAAGAGCATAACGAAGACCAGCAACTCCACTTCCAATGACAGTGAAATCAAAGTGCTTTGTTGATTCATCCTTCCGGCATGATGCAGTAATCGCCTTCACAGCTTTCCAGTGCTTAGCAACGGGAAGGCAATTAGAATTAAACCACGGATGCAACTTGGATACCCCAAAGGACCTGAAAATTTTGTATGATATAATTAAAGCAAATGGTATGTGAAGTTAGAAAAGAGTAGTAATAATGAACTATATGAATTGTGAGCAAGGGTGTCGTTGTAATGGTTACTTATTAAAGAAAATCAAAATCCAGAATGATTCTAGACATCATTCAGATGGCAACCGAAGAAAATGACAGAACAAAGACAGTAACTCTGAAAATAAATAAGAAAGACTAGCCATAAGAGTACCAAGAAAGCTCCTCATGAGAGCATTTCTTCAACGTCGCTAGAGAAATACGAGCAGACTGCTTACAACCCTGTCCCTTGAAGATTGCATCTACAAAATGCAGATTGCTGCTTCCCGCTGCAATACTAGCCGCCATTGCAGGAATATCCTACAACTATACCACAAAAGGAAACAGAATCAGGTATAAAGGGTTGCCTTAAAAAAATGAAATTAGGACCATCATAATTTCATGTGCAAATTAGCTCATAAGTAATGCCGACTTTAGTTTGCCTTCCCCGCTTTCTATCTACAAATTCCACCAAATCAACTACCAAAAGCACCATAGAAATTGGAACAAACTAACAACTAGAAAGGAAAAAAAAGCTCATGCTAAAGTCATTGTGGAAAATGATGCGTGTAACATGGTGATAAACACTAATAATGCATGACGCTAAACGAATTCAACATTTCAAATCGAAATTCATAATATAAAAATTCGACCAAGAAAAGATATGGCAACTTACAAAAGATTAGAGGCAAATTTGAGGGAAAAAGAAAAAAGAAATCAGACGAGTCAAATTTGAACTCGCAGGAGAAGAACCCTCAATAAAAGGACAGAGATGAACCTATTTGTAATAGAAATTAGAATAAGAGGCAAGAAAAAGAAAAACGGAAATTGGCTTTTGTAAAAACCCAAAAAGCCAAAGCCACCAAATGGAGGAAGAAAAATAGCGTTCAAACAACACCAAAAGGATACAAATGAAACACGTCCTAATAGGAATCAAAAGCACATATATGTAAAAACAAAAAGGAAGTACAGTGAGGCATTTCAGGGAAAGAGAAAACTCACGAGAATTTTGAGGTGAAGCAAATATGCAGATTCAAAGGTTGAGAATTGGCCGATCTGGTAGTTCTTGAGGGGCGGCAATTGCGAAGATGAAAACGAAGGCGGCCCAAAAAGGGTAGTTAAATTAATGGAAATGGGCCAACCCACGGGTTCGGCAGGCGGAATGGAACATGGTGGTGGGCACGCACAATCTTGATATAAAGAGGGAAGGAAGGCACCAGGAATTGGGTGGGTGGAAGAAAGGAGAGGCCAAAGATTAAAGAGAGAGGAGAGGGACTTGATTGCAGCCATACTTTGAGAATCGTTGAAGTTGACGCCATCTTCATCTACTCTCCATACAGTTTTTCTTTTTTTTTTCTTTTTTTTTCATGGCACATCATTCTGTAAATTGACAGTTGAAACCAAAATCGCCTCAAGCAATAATCTCAATAATTTTATTTCAATAACTTGCCTTTGTCAGTTCGAAAATCAGATTACACATTATCGCTATCAGAAGCTTTAAATCAAAAGGTTGAAACCATTATTTTTAGTCATAAAAATAGCTATATGTAAATCTTTGTTGGGAAATTGACAGCACAGTGAAGATTGTAGGAAGGGTGAGGGAAGTTACCTCGGCCTTGCAGGCTTGCAGCCTGGGAGATTGTGGTCGGCGATTCAATCAGAGTCGGGGACGGACGAGTGGAGTCGTGGACGACCGTCGACGGCCGACGGGTGGAGTTCGACGGGATAAACGGACTCCGCCTCTGCTCGTTCACGGAAGAACTGGAGAAGGAGGAGGACCGGCGATTCAATCAGAGAAGAAGGAGGGACTCCGCCTCCGCCTCTGCTCGAAGGGATAGACGGGAGATGGAGCTCTGCGGTTCCGGTCGGCGACGGCGAGGCTCTTCGTCCCTGGTTCTGCTCGTTATGGGGAACTGGAGAAGAAGGAGGTGCGCCGCTGCTCGTTCACGGGATTGCTCGTCGGGTCCGCTAGAGAAGGTAGAAATTAGGGCCACGTCGTCCGTTTTTTAACGGAAATTGCAGGTAGTACCCTGAGGTATAGCTTAATTCTCATGGTTTACAAAAATTTTACCTATTTCACATGGTACCCTTGAGGTATATAAAGATTTCATCTCGTCCCCCTACGTTAACTTTTAACCCAAAAATGTTAACTCTCTGCTAAATAAAACAACAATAACAACCCAGTATATCCCGCGATAAAGCAGAGTCTGGGGGGTCAGGATGTACGCACTCTTGTCTCCATGTGACTTATGTGACTTATTGTTTTGGGTCTATCGGAAACACTCTCAAAGTATGGCTACAATAAGTCACATGGAGACAAGATAGACAGTAGAAAAGGAGGCAATAGGAAGCAGGTAAGAAGGCTGACAAGAAGCATAAACAATAGGACTCAGCGCCCAGACTCGAACTACTATACATTAGAAATTCGAATGCGCATCCTCCAGTGGTCTCTATCCAATGTCATATCTTCCGAAATGTTCAACAAATTGAGGTCCTGACGGATAACCTTCATCCAGCTCTTCTTCGGCCTACCTCTCCCCCTACAAATAGCACCAAGTTCCAAACTCTCGCACCTACGCACAGGGGCTGATATAGGTCTCCTACGAACGTGCCCAACCCACCGTAATCTGGACTCCCACAGCTTGTCAGCAATACTCGCAACTCCAACCTTGCTCCTAATGTCTTCGTTTTTCTGATTCTGTCAGTCTCGAATGCCCACTCATCCATCGCAGCATTCTCATCTCAACTACTGACAATTTCTGTAATTGAGCTTTGTGTTTGGCACTTGGGTTTTTAAGGGGAAGGAAGGGGTGGGAAATTGGGAAAGAGAAAGGAAGGAGAGGGAAGGGGAGTGAAATCTCACCAAATTAAGCAGTTATCTGCCTTTGTAATCTTTTCCCTTCCTCTGTCCACCCAAACACCAATTTTATTTTCCCCTCACTTCTCTTCCTAAAAATCTCACCAAATCCCATCTTCCAAACAGGGTGTTAGTGATAGGTCAGCACTATGAGCCATACAATAAGTTTGGTCTAACAACCACTTTGTAGAAATTGATTTTTAACAAAGAAAAGAATCGTAATTAGCAGGGCAACTCCAAGAGAGAAGGGTGTGAGGAAGAAAGAGGCCAATTACCTGTAGATCTCGAAGTCGTTGAAGCGACAGACGCGAGCAGAAAGTATGACAAGATCGGCAACTATAGGTAAGTGAAGAAACGAGTACTTAAGGTAAATAAAAGTAATAGACAAATACTCTAGAAGGGGGGGTTGAATAGAGTATAGACGCTTTTCGCAAACTTGTGTAGAGCAAGTAACTTCAAGGGCTGAATAACGGGTTTCAAGACCTTGAACTCAGTCTCAAGATCTTGAACAACTTTTTTGTGCCTTGATAGTTCTGCACGTAATCAGACGTAAGAATAATAGCAGAGAAATAAAATAACACAGGACTTGTTAACGAGGTTCGGCTCTAAACCAGCCTACGTCCCCGCCTAGGGTTATCTAACCCGTAGGATTCAACAACTTTTATTCCTCTTTCCTTATGGATCCTAATAGCTCACCGAGAAGCCTCTCTCCTATACAATTGCAATCTAGTACAACTCAGATCCCTTAGAGTCCTAGACCAATCTAGAAGAGCCTCACCTCTCTCAGCTATCTAGTACAACCCAAGATACAGAGAAATAAAAAAACCCCTTCGTCACACCGAAGTGTGATACGTTTGAGTATATGATACTCTTAGTATAACAGGGATTGAATATAAACTATGAAGCTCAAGACTTCCTAACTCTCAAAGATGATAAATCAAATACAGAATAGAGAGAGAAAGAAAGCAAATAAAATCAACAATGGCGTCTGTAGACTTGAGAGCTCTTAATGCGCAGAGACGGCTTGGTGAAGGTGTATCTTTGAACGTTCTTTTTCTTCTCTCTTTATAGCCGAGAGCCCTTTATTGATTGCTGATTTTCATCCCCCAAAATCTTGATCAGTTGTAACAACCTTTTGAACGTTTAACTTCTGAGAGATGCTCCTGCCGAAACTTCCTGGCTCTTTGAATTTGAATTAACGCTGAAATCTTGTTGGGATATATTGGTTCCAATTTAAATTCAAATTACCTGCAAAGATAATTCTAACTAACACAAAATCTTTTTCCAATATATCTTAAAACGAAAATACTAGAAAAGATATGATAGAATTTAAACCAATAAAAGATGTGAGATAAAATTAAACCAATTTAAATTAATTCCATCCGAAAATACTAAAGCAATTAAATCTCACGTAAAGCTTAATCAATGTTCCAATATCTCACGTAAAAAAATTAAACCAATAAAATCAACCAAATCAACCAATATCTCACGTACAAAATCTCACGTACAATATCTCACGTACAAAATCAACCAAATCAAAAATACTATTTGATTTAACAATATCTCACGTGAAAAAAAACAACCAAATCAAAAGCAATTCAAACTTTGACCAAATCTCACGTACAAAATCAAATCTCTTTTTTCAAATTAATATTTGTTAAATCAAAGCTTCCAAATCTATCATAAAGCATGTAGGAATATATATAAGATAGATAAAAGCATAACAAATCACTACGTAAAATATATATATCATAAATCCAAAAGATATAATTGATATTTGCATAAAATACTACCTTATTTGTCTTCCATCATCCCTACAAAAATATATCACATATTATCATCAAGGTGGAGTCAACAATCTCCCCTTGATGGAAGACAAAACAAATATCAAATATGCAAATAAATATAGCACATGTGGAACATCATATAACAAGTATAAGCATAAACAACATATAACATTTCTCCCCCTTTTTGTCTTCCAACAAGCAAGGGAAGAAATCGAGTTTAAAAAGATAACAACCAAATAATCTCTTACAACAGTCAAGACCTTGAAACTGATCTCAAGGCCTTGAGATGTTAGGAGACAACATTATAAGAATTTCAATTCAGCAGTCATTGCTCCCCCTACGACAGTGCTTCCCTGTTCAACATATCAAACTCAAAAGATAAATACTAAGCAAAGATAATCATTAGCAGCATATACAAAAAAAATTATTTATCACCAAGAGCGATTGTTTCGATCCATTTATGCTCTTTGATCTTGGTGACATCCTGCAAAACAACCAAAAATTCACCCTTTCCGGCTAGACCAAGCTACAAACTTAGATTCATAATCGGGATGGACCATGTTTGGTGGTCTAGTCCCTTTAGGAACCCAAATTTGCTTTACCTGTCCTTTTAAACATAATGGAAAAGTATTACGAATTATATAAGGATCATTTCTACGATAAGGACAAGTAGTCTTCACATGACCCTTCTTACAACAAAAATAACATATGGGTGTGCGCCAATTCCCTTTAGCCTTTACAAAAGTGGTAGGGGCTTTCTTTGGAAAATTCTTGTTGTATCCAATACCACTTTTGTTGAGGGATGATTGGTGCTCGCCTAACATTCTATCGAGATTGGCCTTGGAATGGGTAAAACGAACAAGTGATGTCTGCTGGTCTCTACACTTCTCAGTCAACGAGATCTTTTCTTTCTCTAATTCCTTGGTGCAAAGACTTAGAGAAGAAAGATCTTGCTTCAAGACAGAATTTTCTGTCTCCAAGGCCTTGACTTTAATGTCAAGGGCTGACCGAGAGGCTTTGAGATTTTTCATTTCCAACGACAAATTACTCATGCGTTTCTCCTGTTCCAATAGCTTCTCTTTCAAGGTGTTAGTTTCCAAAATATAATCCTCTTCATTTATAATCATGTTTTGCAAAAATTCAGACAACACAGCAGTAGGACTAGAAATCAAATTCCTTACGATAGTTCCAAGATGCTTCTTTGGAGTTTCCTCATGATCTGCCATCAAGCAAAGATTTGCTGGATCATTTTCTGAGTCCGATTCACTAGAGGAATCTGAATCATTCTTTCGGTGTTTGTTCTTCTTCTTTTGAGGACACTCATTTGCAAAGTGACCTGTTTCACCACATTCAAAGCAAGTTAGATTCTTTGATTTCTTACGAGGGTTGGAAGACTTACCTCGATGCTTTGAAGATTCAGAATATTCTCGATTTGAGAATTTCTTCTTCATCTTGAGTATTTGTGCTAGGGCTCTTATGATGAGTTCAAACGGATCCTCCTCATCTTCACTCTCGTCGTCGTCTGAGGATGCTTCTTCCTTCTTAGCTCGTAGGGCCAAGTTCTTTACAGTAGGGGCTACTTCTCCATCTTCTTCACCAAGAACCATCTCATGGGTAATCAACTTACCGAGGAGATCGTCCAATGGCAAAGTTGACAGATTTTAAGCTTCCTCTATTGCAGTTACTTTTGGCCCCCATTTCGCCTTTGGTAAGCTCCTCAAGATTTTCCTCACCTTTTGTTCATTGCTGAAGGTTTTGCCGAGAGAGTCCAAGTTGTTGACGATTTGGGTGAATCTGGTAAACATTTCTTTCACCGTTTCCATGGAGAGCATCTTGAATAGCTCATATTGTCGTAGGTAGATGTTGATCTTGCTTTCTTTGACCTAGCTAGTACCTTCGTAGGTTACTACAAGTTTATCCCAAATTTCTTTAGCACTCATGCAAGATGAAACACGATTGAATTCGTCAGTATTCAAACCACAATATAGCATGTGCATGGCCCGAAAATTCTTGGTCACATTCTCATGATCGGTTTGAGTGAATTCCGCTTCTGTCTTTTCAACTTGCGGTGATCCTGTTGTAGCGCCGGGCTTCATTGGAATAGTTGGTCCTCTTTGAATACGATCCCAGAGTTCCATGTCTTGATCAATGATGAACATCTTCATCAAAGATCTCCAATGGAATAAATTGTCACCGCAGAACAGTGGAGGACGATTTGACGACCTTCCTTGAGCGAATCCACCTTCTCCTACAGAACTCATGATCGATCTCACAGATTGTTAAATCAAATACTGAGTTAAGCTCTGATACCAATTGAAGAAACGAGTACTTAAGGTAAATAAAAGTAATAGACAAATACTCTAGAAGGGGGGGGGGGGGTTGAATAGAGTATAGACGCTTTTCGCAAACTTGTGTAGAGCAAGTAACTTCAAGGGCTGAATAACGGGTTTCAAGGCCTTGAACTCAATCTCAAGATCTTGAACAACTTTTTCGTGCCTTGATAGTTCTGCAAAGTAATCAGACGTAAGAATAATAGCAGAGAAATAAAATAACACAGGACTTGTTAACGAGGTTCGGCTCTAAACCAGCCTACGTCCCCGCCTAGGGTTATCCAACCTGTAGGATTCAACAACTTTTATTCCTCTTTCCTTATGGATCCTAATAGCTCACCGAGAAGCCTCTCTCCTATACAATTGCAATCTAGTACAACTCAGATCCCTTAGAGTCCTAGATCAATCTAGAAGAGTCCCACCTCTCTCAGCTATCTAGTACAACCCAAGATACAGAGAAATAAAAGTCCCCTTCGTCACACCGAAGTGTGATACGTTTGAGTATATGATACTCTTAGTATAACAGGGATTGAATATAAACTATGAAGCTCAAGACTTCCTAACTCTCAAAGATGATAAATCAAATACAGAATAGATAGAGAAAGAAAGCAAATAAAATCAGCAATGGCGTCTGTAGACTTGAGAGCTCTTAATGCGCAGAGACGGCTTGGTGAAGGTGTATCTTTGAACGCTCTTTTTCTTCTCTCTTTATAGCCGAGAGCCCTTTATTGATTGCTAATTTTCATCCCCCAAAATCTTGATCAGTTGTAACAACCTTTTGAACGTTTAACTTCTGAGAGATGCTCCTGCCGAAACTTCATGGCTCTTTGAATTTGAATTAACGCTGAAATCTTGCCGGGAGATATTGATTCCAATTTAAATTCAAATTACCTGCAAAGATAATTCTAACTAACACAAAAGCTTTTTCCAATATATCTTAAACCGAAAATACTAGAAAAGATATGATAGAATTTAAACCAATAAAAGATGTGAGATAAAATTAAACCAATTTAAATTAATTCCATCCGAAAATACTAAAGCAATTAAATCTTACGTAAAGCTTAATCAATGTTCCAATATCTCACGTAAAAAAATTAAACCAATTTAAACCAATAAAATCAACCAAATCAATCAATATCTCACGTACAATATCTCACGTACAAAATCAACCAAATAAAAAATACTATTTGATTTAACAATATCTCACGTGAAAAAAAAAAACCAAATCAAAAGCAATTCAAACTTTGACCAAATCTCACGTACAAAATCAAATCTCTTTTTTCAAATTAATATTTGTTAAATCAAAGCTTCCAAATCTATCATAAAGCACGTAGGAATATATATAAGATAGATAAAAGCATAACAAATCACTACGTAAAATATATATCATAAATCTAAAAGATATAATTGATATTTGCATAAAATACTACCTTATTTGTCTTCCATCATCCCTACAAAAATATATCACATATTATCATCAAGGTGGAGTCAACAGTAAGCTTTCTAGTTTAGAGCTTCAGGATGCAAACACAAGGAGACTCATGAAGTCGATGATGAAGGTACATACATGAGATAGCTGGTGAAGTCGATGATGGTGTAGGAGGTGCGAGGACACCAGAAAATTCAGCCCCTACCTATGGATTCGGTTTGACGATCTTTGATAAGTATTTCGATTTTGTGCCTTTTCCAATTTTAGGGTTTAGGTGTTGGATTTGGAATGTTGATTTAGGTATTGAGGATTTTGATTCAATAACTTGATCACATTAGCATTAAGTTGCTTCTGCTCTCGTTTGATTTTGGGATTGGAATTGATGATTTGGGGGATTTAGGAATTGAATTTCGAGTTTCAATCTAGGGACTATACGATGAACAACTCGCTATTGAATTTGCATGCTAGGTGAAAGCTGAATTTTGATTCCTTGTTTCCACAACAGGTTGAGCATATAACAATGTTGCTATAGTTTCAATTTTGCTACAAAATTTTCTAGGTTAGAATGAGTCTTCAATCCTCAACTAGTTGGGTGAGACCGTGAGAGTTTGTTTATTGGTAACAAAAACAAGTTTATCGATCGTTATCGGACATTTTTAGTCTATTAGCTCAAATAGAAATGCAATGTGCTCATGCACAAAGACGTGGGTTCAAATCCCACACAGGCTTATTAAATTGAATTCATGAACCATTTAAGTAATTTAAGAGCATGTCCAAGTTATATTTAGTCAAATGCATTGCCTTCAACATATGTAGCAGGTATAAATAACGCAAGCTAGGTTTGAAATATCACATGTACATTTGTAGCCTATGTGGGATTCGAACCCACATCGATGTGTACAACACATTGCAGCATTAAAAGCCCCATGGTTAATGTAATTCTCCTCTAAACAATATAATGTTAGTCTCCAAACAGCATTAAAAGCCACATCGATGTGTACAACACTTTGAGATATCACAAAGTGACTCACCAAACAATATAATGTTAGTCTCCTCTAACAAAGAATCTATAGCAGCATTAAAAGCCCCATGGTTAATGTAATTCTATAAGTACATATCAAAAGTCATACACCAAAACTCAAAAGCTCATACTTTGCCGTCCTCAAGCCCTACGCCAAAAACTCAAAAGCTCATACTCCTGATCTTCAAATGTTTTCATCCTCTTTGACTAAGTGAAAATCTGCTATATGCAAAGAGTCAGAACATGACCTATACAAGAATGTCTAAAAACACAATCATGACCAATAACCATTTCTCCCTCCATTTTGCACTTCGCATATTGAATATGGATTTTGACAAAAAAAAATGGGGCAAGAAGTAAATTTATATTCAAAGAGTAGATAGAATTATCTAATCCAAGTTTTGCAGCACTTGTCATGGTGAAAAACAATATTTAGACGAATAAGAAAAAAAGCGTTCTATCCAATATTAGACTAAGCCCGAGAAGGTAAGTGAATCAAACATGCTTTTTAACTTACCTACTTCTTCCACTAATTCTATATGAAGAGCTATTGCCACTCACTACTTAGCAATTTGCTTAGAAATTTAGGCAAGGTATGTAAATAACTATCAGTCTACCACCAATAAGCCCCTGCTCATTAAGAGTTGAATATTGTGGCTCCCTTCTCATTATATAACAAACCCTTTCTCATAACCCTAATAGGTAATTGTAGGAAATAATAACATTGAACATGAGGTTTTCCATAGAAAGAACTAGAAGGTTCAAGGGTTTAACCTTACCCACCTTGCCTCAAAAGCTTCTTATAGAAATATCTCATATTGATCCAAAGCCTTCGGCCAGCAAGCCACTTCCATTACCTTCTACTTTTGCTTTTAAAAGTTATTGTTGCAGCAGAATTAAGTAATTCTTTACTCCAGTAATTAGTCAATTTCCATAAAATATTAGGCATCAAACACTATTATCACTATTATATCCAAGAACCAGAGCAATGCATCCTCAAGATGGTATTTTAACAAGCAGTTGGTATGCAGTCTTTTTTTTCAAACACAACACAATGCCCATGCTTAGTTAATGGCTTAAAATCATCTAGAACATTAGTCAAGAGAGTATGATCCATATTTTATCTTCAATTCATATGTGCAAGCTAGCAAATTAAACAAAAAATACTATCAATTACCCAAAAAGATCGGAACAAAAATTCATCAGCATTCAAAATTCATCAAAAGAAAATTCCCTAGGTTACCTTTCCACAAAAATAGAGATGAGCCAACCCAAACACGTCATAAATTAAAGGTTTGGGCAAGTAATTTAGAAACAAGCTACTAACCTGTTGTAATTTAAGGGGATTCCCCGAGTTGAATTGAGAGGCACTGGTCGTCGGTGAAATTGAGAGACTAAGGGAGAACACCTCTTGTCAGGGCCGTTCCTAACCCTTCGGAGGCCCTTGGGCAAAGTTACACTAACTATTTCTAAAAGGGCCCCTAAAATGTAAAACAAAGGGTAGAATACCTGACATAAAAAGCTACATTATATTAATTAAAATCTATCGTTTACACTTAGGAAGTAGCCATCATCAATAGCAAAAGTCGTCCTAGAAGTTTAGTTAAATGTAAGAAGATTTGCAAGACAACAATAACATTTTAAATCCAAGAAAATGGTATTTTACAGCATAATAACACTAAAGAAATCAAAAAAATATTCATCAACACCCAATCCAATCAACCGTATCTTTTTGGTCCAAGCATTGCAGAACGACAAAGCAGCAACCGCAACTAGTCAATAGCCACATAGCAATAGAGATACCTATAACAATTAACAAAAAACAAACATAGAAATTGTCAAGTGAAATGTTTTCTTCGAGCTTTTTTGGATGCAAAATCAGTAATAATAGTATCAACATCAACACTTTCTAATATCTCTTTCTCAATGCTTAAAATAGCTAGATCATTCAACCTTTCTTGTGACATTGACGACCTTAAATAAGGTTTCAATAATTTTAACTTCGAAAAGCTTCTTTTAGCTGAAGCTACCGTGACCGGCACGGTTAACAAAATACGATAAGCAATGGAAACATTAGGATAACAATCAACCCCTTTCACAAAGGTAAGAATCTGAATTGCAGATACACACTCATCAGGTAAAGTCACTTGTAGCACTTTCAATTCAGAAAAAAAATCATCTAAATCAACATCACACACTTCAGCATGAGAAAAAGTGGCATGGAATTTGATACAACATTCTTTAAGTTCTTTATCATCCATCGATTTCAAGATTTTTGAATTAAATAGAAACCCAAATATGCTTTCAAAAGTCTTTAATTGCTCAAATCTCTCTTTTAAAGAACCAATTGTCATATCTACAATCACTAGAAAATAAGTAACCCTAAAGGACTCTTGAGGTGATTGTACATCTTCATCATGATCATTCTCATCAAATTGTTTTTTCCTAAACCTTCTCCGTCTTATTTGGAATTCAGCCTCTACATTCATGTCTAGTGCAAGACTTTTGGCAACATTCATGCTAGAGACAAACCCTTCTTCTCTATATTTTTCAAAATATGATATCACACCTTCTACATGCTTCAAAGTAGTGTCAATACACATAGATTTAGTTTGCAACTTTTTGCTCACCATATTAATAGCAAAGAGGATATCATACCAAATAACCATACCAAGTAAAAACTCAAAACTCTCCATTGCACTTATTAAGCTTTCCGCTTCACTCTTTGACTTGGCATCATCACAAGATTTACATAAATCCAATAAAGCCATTATTATTTGAGGAGCTTGAAATCTAATGGCTTTGACACTTTTAATCCGACTCTCCCAACGTGTATTGCATAAAGATTTCACAGTTAAGCCCGAGACATTATCAAGTAGGACATTCCATCTTTTGGTAGAACTAGAAAATAATGTATAAATACGTTGCACAACCCCAAAAAATGAAACCGCTTTGACACAAGAATGGGCCATATCACTAAGAGTAAGATTAAGACTATGACAAGCACATGGCATGTATAAAGCTCTAGGATTTATCTCAAGTAATCGTTTTTGGACACCTTGGTGTTTTCCTTTCATATTAGAGCCATTGTCATAGCCTTGACCCCTTGCATCATCAACATTAAGGCCAAGAGACTTAAGTGCATCAAGTAAAACAGTGAAAAGTCCTAATCCAGATGTATCATCAACAACCAGAAATCCTAAAAAGTACTCCTCTATTTGTACATTATTTCTGGACATGTTTACACACCTTACTATCAAAGTCACTTGTTCTTTGTGACTAACATCTGGGGTACAATCAAGAAGTATAGAATAATACTTTGCCCCTTTAATGTTTTGTATGATTGAACTTTTAATACTTTGAGCCAAAAGAGAAATCAACTCATTTTGAATTTTGTGGCTCAAATAATGACAATGTATTTGTTCATTCTGAGCGCGTCTAACATGATCTTGCATTATCATATCAAATTCGGCGATCATCTCAATCAATCCCAAAAAATTACCATTACTATCTTGGTAAAGTTTCTCCTTAGATCCTCGAAAAGCCAAATTATTTTTTGCAAGACATTTTACTACGGAGACTATTCTTATCAAAACTTGTCTCAATCTCTCCTTCTCCTTAGTAATCTCATTTTGCAAGTCCTTATCAATTGTCTCATTTCTATTTAATCTTATTCTCAACTCATTCCAAGTATTCATGTTCGTCATATGCTCAACACTATTTTCATGTTGTCGAAGCCTATCACTAAGACGCTTCCAATCTCTTAATCCTTCATTTGCTAACAAACTTTTGTTACCATGAGACTTGAACAATTTACAAGCAAAACAATACACTTTATCCACATGCTTGGAGTAAACTAACCATTTTCTTTCTATAGTCTCACCATTGCTTAATTTTCTAGAATAATAAGCATATGAAAAATGTCTAGATAATTCATCTAAAGGAAACACAAGATCCAATTCCTTTATAGGTCCCTTTTCAACTAAAATATCTCTCATCTTGTTATCAAGAAAATCCCAATTCCTCAGATCATAAATATCCAAAGGAGGAACAAATGGTTCATCATCCCTTGGAACTTCAATAGAAGGCACATTAAGCACATCATCATCATGTTGAATGCTCTTGGTATGATCATTCATATGCCCACTAGTACGTCCAATCTCATCTTCATTTATATTATCATTGTCCTCATTGAGATTATTTTCATCATTTAAAGGCTCTACTTGTTTGAAAATAAATCTATCCATAGCTCCTTTTTGTGAATCTATAAACTTTTGGGCCAATTCTCTTCTTTTCCTTTTTGCACAACCAGATAATTGATTTTTGGAAGACATTTTATCAAGAAATTGAAAGAAAGTAGACTACAAAGAGAACAATTACACCTGGAATGAGAAGTGCAGACTACAAGTTGAATTCTTCGATCAAAGCTAGATCAGATGAGCCTATATCCAAACTTCAAAAATTTGAAAGGATAAGGCAACAAAATTAATTCGAGTTCAATTACAGTGTGAAATAGATTAAATGAAATGTTAAAGAAAGTTGAAAGCTTACCAAATCTCCTCACTTATTTTCCATTTCACCCATGGTCGGCTAAAATTGATCAACAAGGCTTCCAATTTTTGCTTCCATGGCTTGGATTTTGCCCATATTTCACTGAAATTGCTCCATAAATTGTTGTGGGTTTGCTTCAACGGTTGAAATTTTGACATCTCTCCTCTTAATTACTTGATGGGATGAAGAAGAAAATTGGATGTGATGTGTTTTTCTTCTCTCTTTCTTTCTCTGAAAAAAGGCTAGGGAGCTAGGGTTAGAGAGAGGTAGGTGATATATCTTTTTATTTCTTTCTTCTTCTGAAAAAGTAGATGTGGGTAGACTCTTTTTTAATGGAAACACAAGCGTGTGATTGTGTAAAAATGGACCTTTCATTTTTATAACTAGTACTGTAATTTTTTCTCAACCTCAAAGCAACATATATACAAAGAGAAATATTTTGGGCCCCATAGTTGGGCTGGGCCCTTGGCAGCCGCCCCACCCAACAATACCTTTGGGCCGGCCCTGCCTCTTGTCATATGGATGAGAGCAGAAGGGATTGAGCGGAAGGTCATATAGTTGAGATTGGTGAGAGAGAGAGAGAGACGAGTTAACGGAGCTGGAGATGGGTGAGAGGGTCAGGATGCGAGAGAGAAGCGAGGTTGCAATACAGATGAGAAGCAACTAGTAACTTAGTAAATGGACTAGAGTTGAATAATTAACGGAAGGGCACAAGGTGAAATCTTTATAAACCTCAGTGGTACCATGTGAAATAGCTAAAAAATTTGTACACCATGTGAATTCAATTAGGGCGTGCTCGGCCCGGGGTTCTTGGGGATTGTTTGGTTTTTTTTTTTTTTAAACAACAACCCCGGCTGATGTTTGGCAAGGGATTGTGAGGGGTTGACTACTTATGGGATTGAGGTTCTTTAGGGATTATTGAGCCCAAGAATCCAACCCTTATCAATGAAGGTTGTCGAGATTGTTGTTTCAACAACCCCATTTATGACATTCTGGCCCCTAGGCATTGGCTTCTTCTTCTCCACATAACAGTCCACCATTCTGGAGTGCAACGAAGGAGGACGACGACTCCACTGGGCATCGAGCGCAAATTCAAGGTGAACCACCATATCGCCTCTCGTCGTTCCTTCTTGGTTCGATTTCATTGATCTACACCCTCTATCTCCTCAATCTGGTCGTCCCTTTTTCGTCCCATTGCCTTCGATTTGGGTCGATGTGATTCGATTTTGGGTTCGATCGTAGGTGTGAACCATCGTAGGTTTTGCTGTTTGTGGGTTGGTTGATTTTGGTTTCGATTTTGGTGTGACCGGACCCTAGTAGCGGTAGCATCCAGATGACCTTTTCCGTGCCTGCAAGGTGTTCGACGAAATGCTTGAACACACACAATGTAGCTACTGATAGATTTTGGATTTGATAACTTGAATGATTTTTCTTTTGAGCTGATAAGTTTGTTTGAACTGATAACTTTCGTTTTGAACGGATGGCTTTGGGGTTGCATCCAGTGTGAAATTTACTGCAGTATATAAGAGAATGTTGTTCGATTTGTTGCTATTTTGCCTGTCTACTTGTTTTTTATGTTTTGTTTGCAAATTTCTCTGTCAACGGGGGACAACCAAAGGTAGGGGAAGACAAAAACAAGTGGGGGCAAAGTTGTCATTTTATTTTTTATTTTAAAAATAACCTTCTACCCATCAAACACCTTTCCGGGGTTATTTTTTTAAAAAAATCTCAACCTCTTCCATCCCCATAACCCATACAATAATCTCCACCACATATAATCCCTTAAAAATAATCTCAATCCCTTAAAAAATAACCCATTGCCAAACTCGCCCTTAAGCTATATCTCAGGGTACCACACGAAATTTCCATTTTTTTTAATTATACATATTTCCGGGGCCGAGGGGGGTCACGTGACTCCAAGCCCCTTGGCTCCGCCTCTGCCCACATCTGCATCAGGGTCATCCAATTAATTTTGATCCTTTGGAGGCCCCGTTCAATATTACTTCAATCTCAAAATATGCGATTTTTTTCGACCTGCTAAATATTAAAAAAATATATTTTATATAATCTTTAACTTGTTTAAAAAATGTGTTAACAAGTTCAACATCAACTATTTTGATACGGATCGAGTATTAATTACATTTATCAATCTTTCAAAAACATGTAGCACATAATTTGCCATAAAGGCTAAAGTTTGAATCAATCTGGCATTTGATCGAACACCACGCGAGCATCACAAACAAGGAATGAATTCACCACCAAACCAAAGGGAAGGAGGGTCTCACATTCTTTATTGGCAAAAGAAGCGCCATCGGAGAAAACAGAGCATGGGACAAGAAGACAAAACAGGATAAAAATAGTTTTGGCACCCTATTGGACGGGTCTGATCCGCATCCGCATGAAACAACGCAAAGTGAATGGAAATCCAAAGTTTTGGCTCCAGCTTAAATCCGATGTCTTTGTTATCCTATAACATACCGATGTTATAACATACAAAGACATCGGGTTCTGGCCGATGTGAAAAACTTTTGACTTTTTACATCCCCACATAGACATCGATTTTTTTTAAAGACATCGGCTATTACCTGATGTGAAATGACATATTTGTGGGTTTTTTTTTTATTATCGTAGCCTATACGGGATTTGAACCCGCATCTTTGTGTTTGAACACAATGCTCTACCATTTGAGCTAATAGGCTATAAATTAGATAGAATGTTTTTACATGTATGTAAGAAGTGCAAGCGCAAATTCATGACAAGATTTCAACACTCACTCAAGTCTAAGAATCAATTAGACAATGGCTAAAAAGTAAAGCCAAAGAATGGCAGCCAGCCTAGGCTCCAACTTCCACTTCCCTTCAGCATCATACAAGCACACCAGAAGAACGCAATTTGTGCATATCGACATTACTATCAGAAACTGCATGATTCAAGAAAATAGTTGTGTTTTCTATCCATCATTAGATGAGGCGTGAAAATATAACCTTATCTATATATATCATGTAACAAAATGAAAAGAACGTCAAAGATACATGCCTGAAATATGTTCAGTCATGCCTCCATTGTCGAAGCAGCACGAGGAGCTAGCCGTCTCAGTATGACAACCAACTTTAACGCATCAGTTTTGATTTCCATAATATTGTTCTACACGGTAACACAAGTGTTGACAATGTTTTAGAACAAAGACCATCTACATAATAGTTACAGAGCTAAACTCTTTGCTAAGGCACTTACCAAAGCACCAAACGCAAAAGCAAGAGGAAATGCACATGCAAACATCATGATCATTCCGAATTGCAAAGCCAGTTCCAGAAAATCTGCAAAGTAGGTTCATAATTCTGAAATCCTTCTAATTTCCTCGAAATGAACTGTTGCAAAAAAACAGAAAGAAAACACACAACGATTACCATCAAACAGTCCATCTTCGATCCCTCCACCTATACTAGCAGCATAAGCAGGTTTTAGAAGGGCACATGATTCGAATCTTTTTCTTGCCCAAAGGGCATGCCCCATTATACAATGTGGCTGCAAAGAGGCAGAGATGAGTTAAAGAAAAGTACCTAACAACTGCATATGTCTTAAATTTGTACTGGAGGTAGGGTGCAAAGTTCTCCATCAGATTCTCAAAAACCTAAAAAACACAGAAGATTACTTCATAAATCTGAAATTACTTTACTGCTTGTAAGGGAAAGATAAACATCTCATTCTGTCAATGTATATTAACCTGCGACAGAATCAGGCGCCAAATCAGAATAAAAAAGATCAATGAAGAAGAACATGCAAAAATCAACCATGTACAAAATATAATTAACAAACTACGAAATAAAGAGTAACCACAAAACATGTCAAATATAGATGAAGAAAATGCAAAAAAAGTCACAAAAATAATGTTCGACCTTGCATGTGCATTTTCACTCTGTTGCACAATTATTAAAGCTTTAGCTCAAGAGATTATAAAATCAACCATGTCAACCGAAGAGCAAACATGACAGCAGACATTTTGGCAAAGATGGGTGTGAGATTAGATGAGCCTTTCACTCAATTCCTTATTATTCCAAATAGCATTTTTTATTCTGTACTCACTTATCCATAGTGGGGCTATCAGCTAAGTTTAATCAATAAATTACTTCATAAACTGGATTTGGTTACTTTATACTATTCCAAGAGCCGGAGGAGTAAAAGAGTCGCTAATAGCATGTTATAAGTTGCAAGGTTGAACCAATATATGGGCATAGTTGACCAATTAGTTAATAGAAACTGACGATAAGATTTAATATGCAAATACAAACACAAACACAGTTATTAATGCCCCATGCATAAAATACAACCAGAATGCCTTGGAACTATTTTTTGGTATAAACTACAAATCTTACACATAGTCCTAAGGGAAGGATTTCTTAAGAGTTTTACACATTCATAACCACTTATAAGTTATATCCGTAAAAATCCATCACATCGAAGTATTTGTCCAAGATTTCAAATAAATGCCACTCCTAACTCAGAAGGGCAGGAGAAAATCAGTGCTAGAAATCCATTACTCATTGGTAGGGTTAAAATGTCAGCCAGTGTGAAACAAATGATCCCTACTTTTTTTGTTGAGATCAAAGTCCATCACACCAATCATTTTATTCGGATAGAAGAATGTTACATTTGTACACGATTCAACAACATAAGTTTTTTATGAAAACCTGTTATTTGTAACCACAAAAGGGAAAGGGTCATTACATAAAAATGGAAAAAGAAGCCCAGGAACTGAGAGCTTCGGAGTCTGTTTACCTCATATATTTCTCAAAAGCACTCGTTCGTAAATAATTCATTTTGTGATAGATAGCTGAAATTCTTTTTTCACCTGATCGAATCTATGCATTTTACTGAATAATGAACATGGTTGATTGTCCTCTCATAAGTAGTAACCTATAACCTTCTGCATTCAAACATTTTTCCCTAATGTCTCATCCCTTCTCATGACATTTCCTCCTCTCCCACTATGCACTCAATCTTGCAGAGTTGTAGATGTAATTTAACTAGCAGCAAAACTACCAGAGTTGAGTAGGTGGAGTTTTCTTTCTTTTAAACACTTATATTTTAATTTCAGGCATAATTATACCCAGAAAATTAACAAAAAGAAGTGGTTAAGAAAAGGGGGGAAAGATAGAATGATGAGGGTGAGTGAGAAGAATAGAAATGTGTTTTTTTTCTAATGTATTCTACATTTAAACTATTTTTAAACAATTAGCCTCTACTGCTTTATCGTCAAAGTACCTAATTATAACTTCATATATCTCCCAAAACTTACATGGAATTTTTAGTCTGTTTACATTTATGAATTTGGGTAAATTACACCCAACTACACGTAATCTGATTGCATTTTCACTTAACCATCCATTATACTAAAATTGAAAATAGTGGCCCATTATGTTAAATTCAATCAAGATAGATTCACCAGCTGAACCCAAGGAAACAGAAGTGATCCTATAAAGACAAGGTCACTAACCATTTAGACTTAACAGACAAGTAATTTATGTTATAGGTACTGTAATTTTTCAAATCAGTCAGCTAAACAGGTAACAGATCTCAGCTTACATTTCACCGAAGAAGTGCTAGTTGCACCAATCAAAATCTGGATAAGCTTTATATCGCCCTAAGAGATGTACGGGAAAGGGAAATGAGATAAAAAGAAAGAAAAAAAAAAGACTTCGATGACTCCAAGGGCTTTTGCCCTCCTTCATGACAAAAACAAAAAAAAAAAGAAACTTAACATTCCACCACTGCCAGAGTATAAAGTAACCAAATCCAGTTTGAGCAAAAAAAAATGCAGGTGAAAGTACCTTCACAATCTCCAGTGATTTGGTAGCAGAGGACCGCAGAACCAGCGCTGGGGCAGAGTACCGTTCCACTGTCTTCCTCTCTCTTGTTTGGTGTCCTTGTCAGACTCTTTTTCTCCTCCGACTCTTGATCCTCTTCACCCTCATCATCGTCGTCTAATTTCAAGAGGAACAAGTGAAAACCCTAACAAAAAAGCAAGAGAGACTGACCAGAACCGTTCCACTGTCTAATTTCAAGAAGCCTGATTCCTAATGTCTGTATGTCTGTTAGAGATGGAGAAGTAACAAGTGAAAACCCTAACCAAAAAAACCTAAAATTGAACAATTAAAGGTCGGGCTGAAGTCGGCAGCAACAATCACTGATTCGGATGAACAAGGAGGTGCGAGACCAATCTACTCACTAGATCTGAAAGGGGAAAGAGCGAGAGAGACTGACCAGAACCGTGGAAGGAAGAGATAGTTGTGATTTCGGGTTCATGGCAGTAGATTTGGACAGGAATCATGTCGCCCCATATGTGTGGTAGTTTGCCATCGATAGGGAGAAGCACAAAAATGTCAGTCTCATCGCAGATTCAAGATTGGGAGAAGAGAAACAAGAGGAAGAAGCTTACCAGTGGAGATGTGTTGCACTCCGATTATGAGGGCCATTGATAGAAGCAGGAGCTAAAGGAGAGCATACAAAGGTTGTGTTTTTAGATCTGGTGTTTGGAGAAGAAAGGCTGGAGAGAGGGAGGAGAGAGATAGGTTTCACGTATGGGAACCCTTTTGTCTGAAGAAGGGATTGGGTTTTTAAAGGAGCGCCTTCTAAAATGTTCGAGCGAGTGTTCAAATGAATTTTAGAAACGCCTCCTAAAATGGTCCCGCACCTTCTATTTTTTTATAAAACACATATTTAACATCTGTCAAATAAATAGGACGATGTCTGTACTTTTATTTACATCACAAAAAAGGAAACTGATATTAAAAAACTGTTTAACATGGCAGGTTTTTTTGTTTGATGTTAATGAGCCGATGTTAAATAACAGAATTCTAGTAGTGTCATCATCTAAATTCTAACTTAAGGTTTTAGTCTTTCGATTTCAAATCCCTAAATCAGTTATAACCAATTTTCATCAATTAGGGTCTAAACTAATATGATAAATATGTATGAAAATGGCCTAAACTAATATGCAAATGTATGCCTAAAATAAGACTAAAATAGATGTTATCAATAATCCTGTTTTATAGTTAATTACATATTACGCTCTTTTAGTGGTAAAGTTCGGAAACTACGCTATTTTATTGGATTTATGTAGATTCGTAGTCCTGACATGGTGAGGAGCATGGGAAGAGACCAAGAAAGGATGTCCAAAGAGTAAGGAACAAGCTAAGGAAGGGTTAGAAGGCGATTTGGGAAGCTAAGAAGCATAAGAACAAGAGCGGAAACGAAGAACATGGAGAAATCTCATCTTTTGGGCTTTGATCATTTCGATTCAGCTTCTGAGGTCTTCATGAGAGTTGTATTCCTTGAAAAAGAGCTTTCCAACTCATATTCATATGCGTCAATCGGATGAACGACGACTCTAGAAAGTACATTACAAGTTTAGTCTGCGAAGTTGTCAAGAGCGGCGTCCGCCGCCTAAAACACGGCACCCGCCGTTCCCATCAGTTTTGGATCTGCGCAAGCGGCCCAATTACTATCTTTATGGAAACTTTATTCTAGGGTTTGGCCGACGCCTTTAGGTTTTATAAGTGGCAATTAACACATTAACATTCAGCCCCTCTTCTCTATTCGATTCATTAGTTTAGGTTTTGTTTTCCATTCAAGAGAAGGAGTTTAGGTAAGTCATGCTTGGCTAATTCTCCGTTGTTTTCATCTACACTTTCGAGACTTGGTTGGTTGTTTGTGAGTTTCTAATGAAATATTAATTCTCTCTTTAATATCTTTCGATCTCTCTTGCGATTATTGATGATATTATTGTGATTAGATACCATGATAGTATCTTGCAGTGTTCTAAAAATTGCGCCTGACGCTAGGCGGCAGGGTACCTAGGAATTTTTAAGCCTAGATGGGCCTCTAGGCGGTAATCCGCCTAGGCACCATCTATTCTTGCCTAGGCGCTGCCTAGACCCCGCCTAAGCCCGCTTAGTCTCGCCTAGGGGACATCTAGTCCCGCCTAGCCTGACGATTATTCAATTTTAGCTTTTAGGCATGCGATTAATTAACTTAGGGTTTTTTATCCCCCATGTTTGGATATATTTGTTTATGAGTCAAACATATGGCTTTGGATTTTAGAAGGTTAGAGTCCCTAATCGGACGCCTACTTTTGCATTTTTTTACTTTAATGTTAGTTAAACACGATAAATTTGGGTTTATGAGTGATATTATGAATTATTATTACATGTTGTGCATTTCCCCGAGTGAATACCGTTAAAGAGAAGGAGAATGAACAATAGGACACAAAGGATTTCCGTGTTCTGGCAAGAACCGCGCAGAACACCCTGAAGAGAAAATCCTCTTTGCAACTAGGGTTTCTTATTATAGTGATGCTTTGATGAATACACGGGCACACCATAATTCAAACCTACTCCCTCTATTTATAATAGAGGATCTCCTATAGATAACCATATAGATAAACTTAGATATAGATAAAACCTATTATATCTAAATAAACCTACATATAGATAAACCTATCTTATCTAAAACCTATTATAGATAAAATCATCTATAATAAACCACCTATATATCAAACCATATATAGATAAAACTTGCTATAGATAAATTAACTTGGGCCTCAATCCAATTTATTTGTCTACCTAGGATGATTAATTGTCTCATACAACAATCTCCACCTAGACAAATAATCTATCTATAACAACGAACAGAGACATCTTTAGGACCTTGTCCGCTCCAGGTCTTCCCGTGCTCTGCTCCCTGGGGCTCTTCACTTGAATATCATCAAGTGATGTTGATCAAGTCCAAGTGGTGCTTCCTGAAATTCCTACTGGTGGCATGCTTCACCAGTCCGGTACCCTGCACCATCTTCCATCTTGACAACCTTTGCAGTAGATACAACTTGTTGGACAAAGATTTTGACATATAACTTTTCTCTGATTGAACCCGAATCTTCTTCAAAGATACTATGTCAATCACATGGTATATCACTTTATCCGCCTGACAAAGTCGAATACCCGACGATGCCTTCTCTTGTATCTTCTCCCATTCATCATCTTTCAACGAAACAAGTTTCGTCTCTTTCGTCTTCTTTAACATCCCCTTCCATGTCAGGAGACTCTTCACTCGTCATTGCCAAAGACTGAAATTTCCAGTGCCATCGAAACGTGGAACCTCGAATTTCGAACCGGATGTCATCGTCTAACCTGGCTCTGATACCAATTGTTGTGCATTTCCCCGAGTGAATACCGTTAAAGAGAAGGAGAATGAACAATAGGACACAAAGGATTTCCGTGTTCTGGCAAGAACCGCGCAGAACACCCTGAAGAGAAAATCCTCTCTGCAATTAGGGTTTCTTATTATTGTGATGCTTTGATGAATACACGGGCACACCATAATTCAACCCTACTCCCTCTATTTATAATAGAGGATCTCCTATAGATAACCATATAGATAAACTTAGATATAGATAAAACCTATTATATCTAAATAAACCTAGATATAGATAAACCTATCTTATCTAAAACCTATTATAGATAAAATCATCTATAATAAACCACCTATATATCAAACCATATATAGATAAAACTTGCTACAGATAAATTAACTTCGGCCCCAATCCAATTTATCTGTCTACCTAGGATGATTAATCGTCTCATACAACAATTACATTATAAGAATTATTTACATGTGTTATGCATTAAAATATAAGGAAATATTTAAGTTTATTCCAAGTCCGCCTAGGCACCCGCCTAACCGCCTAGGCACTAGGAGACCATCCACCGCCTAGCGCCTTTTAGAACATTGGTATCTTGCTAGGTTTTTGTTCTTTTGTCATTGAATGAATTCCGTAGTACCATGCTTAGGATTGTGAGAACCTTCGTTTGATCATAACTAAGTAGGGATTTTGACATATGTCTTAAACATCAGTTACCTTGCATAGTTGGTGTTATTCATATATGCCTAGATTCTTAGAAATTTGTACTATCTTTATGTTAAATCTTTGTCCGTGCTTAGGTTATATAAAGGTGTAAGGGATTAATTGTGCTCTTTGTGCATTAATCTATTCAAACTAAGATGGGAGGAACTCGTAAAGAACAACTTTAATTGGATTCAACGACCAATAACGTCAACCAATGTCGAGAATTTGTGGATGGAAACATCTCTTTTATTTATCAATTGCATTAGTTTAGATTAGTTTCTTTTAGGGAAAATTAAATCAAATAATCCAACCTTTTGGGGGTGTGAGATAAATACCACCACATTTACTTTGTTAAAAAAATATCTCATACTTTCCCATATATGTGTAAACGATGCCATTGGACAAACTTTCATCTTTGATTCCATTAATTTTGAGGGAATGCCTAACAGAATTAATGTTTCCCAATCAAGATCAAGACATCGGCTTTAAAAATAAAAATAAAAACAAAACGCCTTATTGGTAAGGGCTATTTTTTTCAATTAAACCTTCTTAACAATGTTACATAAACAACTACTTGCATACAAAAATAAAATAAAAATAAACAGTAACATCTAAATAGATGACATCAAAGCTATTTAAACATTAAGAATCCATAAATGTAGTTTCATTGCATAAACAATTGTGTGTGCACAAAAAATATGTAATCAAAAGTAGATTAAGCCATAATATCTTCAGTTTGTGCAAATAACCATGATCTCCAGCTTGTCAAAATATAGTTAAAGTACAATGTATACAAAAACACCCGGCTTGGGCTATTAAAATGTAAATTAGGTTAAGCCATAAACTCTTCATATTTGGGAATGTTAGGATGATCCAAGAATTGAAGATGACTGAGAAAGCCGACTTGATCCACCTTGCCATGACTTTGAATTCAAATGAGAAAATGTAAATTTGATTAGATTATAAAACCATAACATAGTATATAATAAATTTCAACTAATGAAAGTCGACCATGACTTACATTAAGGTGGATTCTATTACTTTCATCGAAGAATACTCCTAAACCATTCGGGATTCTAGCTTCTAATAGGGTATTTGTTGCAGCTCTCCTAGGCCTGTTCCCAGGGCCGGACCTGAGGAATTAATTGCCTGAGGCGAATTACGAAACTTGTGCCCCTCATGATAAAAAAAAAAAAAACCAAGGCATCAAAAAAACATATAGCTATTTAATATATGTTATATAAGTTTAGTTACATTTCAGTTTCAAAAATATATCAAACCCCGAGACTATTGATAAAAAAACAATATACATCAAATCTCGAGCAAAAATACTTCTTGATATTACCTACTTGACTTCGAGTTAATGCATCTCGTTGCTCCTTCAATTTCCTCTTCTTAGCTCCAGACAATTGCTTTCCCATATGCACTACCTTACAAGTTGTAAATGTTATTTGTCAAACACAATCCAAATCCAAATCATAAATCCTACAAATTCAATTCTACAACCCTACAAATTCAATCCTATATCCAAAACAAAATCAATCCTATATCCAAAACAAATTCAAATCCTAAATCATACAAATTCAATTCCGAATTCCTAATTCCAAAACCCTAATTTCGCACTCTTAAATCCAAATAATTCGACCAACATAGGATGAAATTGAGAAAGTATACCTGATTTCGTATTCAACCATTCACTTCAAGAGACAAGACAATGGAGGCTTCAGGCTTGCGGTGGCGATGCGATTTGCGAAGTCGGAAGAGCGAATTGCGAGTCTGCGAAGACTTGGCTCACGGCCGCTGGCGGGATGCGGTTGGAGGGAGAGGCCGACGCGGCGACGCCGGAAGAGCGAATTTCGATGGCACTGGAAATTTTTTTTTAATATATATATATAATATATATGGGCCCCCTGGGCCTGTAGTGCCCGAGGCCAAGCCCTCTTGGGCCTGTAGTCAGGTCCGGACCTGCCTGTTCCTTAGCCTTTTGGGCTGGGTATTTGCATTATCTTGAAGTGAAATTGCCTTTCTTGGAGGCTGACCATCCTTCCTTAACCTTCCCCTTGGTCTAACCTGGAGTGAACACTGCTTGAAAACTATAGTTTAAAGTCATACAGATTGTTCAGTTGGTGTCATGCCTTTTAGAGGACATGTTCTTTTATTATGATTCTTCCCCTTGCAAAGAAAACAAATCATTTCAATCCCATGCTTTGGCAACTTTCCTTTCCTATCAAATCTCTCATGAGCCTCCTTCTTTCTATTTTTTTCTCGGTCTACCTGCCTTGGTCTTAATTGTCGGAGGATCCAATGGAAACTCTACTTCTTCCCAATGCCTCTCCACCTTGATTGGTTTAATCGAGTTGCTATAGCTTTCAAGATATTTCTCTTTTTTGAACCAATCACAAACATAATTAATCTCTGCAGGCACTCTTAGCCAATTGTTGCATACGATGGCGTGACAACAAGGAATACCGGTGAGATTCCACTTTCTACAACTACATGTTTTCTGCTCAAGGTTGACGCTAAACATATCACAATGATGTATCACTTGAAACTCAACGGTACTTGCACGAATAAATGTACATTTTCTAGCTTCTTCTTTCTCAAGTTCTAATCTTCTTCGAATCCTTGGACAGATTCCATTAGTGTTATTGCTCAGTAAAGAACTTTTAAATTAATGAACAACATTTCCATGATTTTCACTATGTTGAGAAACAAACAGAATAATGCACATTACTTTTTAGATAAGAAAAGGTCAAAATGTCATAAACAAATAAACAACTCATTCTTTAATACCTTATATCTTCAAGCATGTAGATGAGAGGTTTTGTTCTTGCCTCCAATATATAACCATTAAAGGTTTGATTACAATGACATCACATTTGCTAAGTGTCTTCAAATAAGCTCTACGAAAGCGCGCAGGATTTTGGGATAAAAAGTCTTCTACATCTTTTTTTACTAACGATGCTCATTTCATCCAATGCGATAGTCATATCTGCCCTAGTATATGATCTTGATGCCTTCCAAAAACATAATTTCAGCTGATCCCCCTTGTGCTTTTTATGCCAATTTGCAAATATATGTCTTGCACAATTCCCAATGCTCCGCATTGGGAAAATACATTAAATAATAAGGATATTTTATATGAAGTATAAACATTATATGATCTTTTTCTAGCAATGTGATTTTTAAAATATATGAATTTCATGGAAAACATTTACCTTATGTTGGTATGAGCATATGGTACTATTCCCACCACCAAATCCACTTAAATCATTTTTCAAATTGTGTAAAAACCAACTCCATGAGTCATTATTCTTATCCTCTACAACAACCCATGCAATCGGATACATCTGGTTGTTCCCGTCTCTACCAACTGCACAAAGCAACATGCCACCCAAAAAGGTTTTCAGAATTATCACTATCACTTGCAAGTTGTTCAACATGAGCACTTATCATAGAAGAACGAACACCTTCAAAATGCGAGAGCTTCTTCCTTAACTTTTATTTGCTAGCAATCCATTCATCATCAGTAGAACACCCCCCACTTTCATAACCATCTTTCCTATCACTTTCAGTTTCACTATGTCCATCCTCATCAACTACATACGTAGGGTCTTCTTCCATATCAGAGTCTTCAATCCATTCTGGATAATCTCTAGCAACTCTATCCCAACCAACATAACTTTCATCATCTACTTGCTCAAATTCTTTGCTCGATTCTATATACAACTCAATACTCCCATTTATCAAAGCATACTTACACATCTCCATCACATCAGCATCTTTATCAATCCTTCTTAATTCAAATCCAGGAACACAATAACACACTAATGTTAATGTCCTTTCTGTCAAAGTAGGATGAGCATTTTTCAACAAATCAAACTCAAAATAAGATAATCTATCAGAATCAACCTTCTCCAATAAAATCTCAAAGCATCCACCGTATCTCAACTTTAGGTCTTTGATGAATTCTCCCCCACATCTCAGGCCTAGATCAAAATCGAGTAACAACAATGATGAAAAACAATGAAAATGAATGAAAGAAAGGAACTATAATTACTCACCTAGAATAGGAAAATTTAAATAATTGAAAATAAAGCTACACCATCAAACCAACTCTAACCCCCATTGATGATAAAGAATAGAACTTTGAATACAAAATAGGTACCAAAAGCTTACCAGATTTCTTACAAGGCTTCAAATTTGAGTTGTGTGTTGTTCTAAATCGACAAATAGAAACCCCTATTTAGTGTTCCAAGCCTCCAAATTTAGGTGACTTGTCCCTTGCCAACAATTTCATTTCGTAATTCCAAGGATTTAACACACTAACAAACACAACCTTAATTACCGACAGCCAAATCGGAACACCATCTTCACTCTATCACTCTGTGCCTTTGTCACCCTAACCCTCTTTATCCATGGAGGTTCTAGGTTCTTCTATATGGACAAATATTAAATTTTCAATTTTAGTTTACCCGTAAAAGTGATGTATTGTTTTACTTTTTTTTTATTTAGTTTAGTAAATAGACTCCGTTTGACAGGTCAACAAAATATTTTTAAATGGCACCGTTTACACATATATGGAAAAATATGAGATATTTTTTTAATAAAGTAAATGTGGTGGTATTTATCTCACGCCCTCTAAAAAGTTGGATTATTTGATTTAATTTCCCCTTTTTTTTATTTACTTTATTCTCATATGTTGTCTTTCAATCAATAATTGCATAATTCTTGAAAATACTTATTTCTCTGTGGGATCGACCCCTTACTTGCATCATATACTAGTTTGTTTGTTTGGAAATTATTTTGATAAGGGAAATCAACGACTTTCCCTCCGTCAATGATCTAGTAGGATAAGTAGTAACAACTTTAGCAGAAAAATTCCTGATTATTTTCAAAGTTGGACATCACTTCAAAAACTGTAAGTCCTCTTAATTGAGTTTCCTTTTTATTTTTGGGGTGTGATTTATTGAATTAAAATATGAATATACCTATGCATCTCTTACATGTTACTAAAGAGTAATACTTGCAGAGAGATCCATGGTAGTGGCTTCAAGGGCCCCATACCATCTAGCATATCCAATTTGACTCATTTAATTGATTTGTAAGTCATGTTTTATATGCTCGATTTAAATTGTGTTGGTTCTGGACTAACCCATAAAGTTTACATGCTTCTTGTAACATAATTGTTTCACATACGAATTTCTGATTTGTATGGAGAGGGTTCAGATTTTCCACAACTAGGAAGCATGGCAAATCTAACATACTTGTAAGTTTTCACTTCCCTTAATTTACAAAGTAAAGATTCATTTAGAATATGGAAAATTAGTACGATTACCTTTGATAAGCTGAGGCATTTAAGTTGCCCATTGCAGGATGTTGAGGAACTGCAAAATCTTCGGATCTATCGCATCCTGCCTAGCTAATTTAGCTCAATTGAAATCATTGTCTGTCCACCTATCCTTCTCATTTTTGCGGTATTCCACTAAATCTTTGATATTTGAAGAGGCATTCTTATAAAATATTTCCATCTTCTTCCAGAGATCTTAGTTTCAACAACTTGGAAGGCCCTATTCCTGACGGCTTACATAGTTTGAACTTGGAGAATATGTAAGCAACTTAACTCATTTGGATTTTACTAAATTCATCAAGGTCTCAATTTTCACATATATATTTCCCATGAAAATGCTTCATTCATGAGGTTATGTGAACCTTGATAAATTTGACTTCACTTTGCAATGTTGGTGATTAAAAATCATTGGAATTTTACTTATCAACTCAATATAACTTAAAGTAGACCCTGCTTTGGAATTTTGAAAAATAAAATACTGAAGTGTCAAGTGGTGACTATCATTGCTAAAGAAGCAGAAAAGATTTTCATTTCCTAACTATTTAGATTATATTTCCATTTTTGGCAATTGGTCAAAACTGTTATTTTCCTGGTTAGGTACCTGACAAGCAGCTTTCTTACTAGGTCTATTCCTGATTGGATCCAGAAGATAGGTGGCTAGTACGTAACCTTATGGACCAGTAGCACATTTTATTTAAATTTTCACTAGAAAAATGAGCTGTCGGTATATTTATCATTTTTTTTCCATGAATTATGCTTTTAGTGACATAGAACTTTCCTACAATAATTTTAATGAGAGTTCAATGTCGTCTTCATGCACTGCAGATAACTTGTAAGTACTCATATGATTAGTTTCATTTTTAGTGCTATCATGAGTCATTTTGAAATCTATGTCGGCTATTCTTGATGTAACTTCACCTCTATGCTTTCATTAGGAACTTCTTCAGAAGCTCTTCTAGAAAGTTGAACTCGTAAGATCCTTGTAATTCATTTCAACCATAAGGAGTAAAAGTTTATTGGGAATTTATTGACACTTCCTGTCTTATGTTGGTTTTAAATTTATCCAAGATCATTGGCATGCTTGAAGAACTTTCCTTGTTCACATGGTAGGATGTCAGTCCAACATATGTTGGTGTAAATGAATTTGCCTTATATATACATAATATTGAAATCTTTATTAATGGCTTATTTCTTATTCTTCCACTTCACAAATGCAGCGCATTATTCATTGCATTGATTGTGGTGGAAACGAAATCAATATAGGGAAGACTACCTAAGAAGCTGATAATGAACCTGGAGGTGCTGCAAAATTTATTCCTACAAAAGCTGAATGGGGAGTTAGCAGCACTGGACATTTCTGGGGTCTAAAACCACTTGGAGACTATATTGAAACAAATGATTATGTAGTACTTGTAACCGATACAGAGCTGTACACTAAAGCACGCATCTCTGCTATTTCTCTAACTTATTATAGGCGTTGTCTAGCCAAGGGAAACTACATTGTTATTCTCTCCTCTGTAGAGACAAAGTTCAGAGACAACAATTCATTTTACAAGCTAGGAAGGAGAATATTTGATGTTTACATTCAGGTAACAAAACGTTGCACTTGCACCTGTAAAATCTTTTGAAACTTCCAACTACTGGGAACAAAACTTTGACATAATTACCCTGGGCTTCAAGAGAAGTTGGTTCTCCCGGATTTTGATATTGTGACTGCAGCAAATGAATATGAAAAGGTATACAATGCAATATTTAATCATACAGTAGTAGCAGATACTAGCACAATAGAAATTCATTTCTACTATGCTGGAAAAGGGTCGATAGTTGTCCCTGTTATAGGAATTTACGGTCCACTAATTTTAGCTATTTATATGGTATCTGGTAGGGTGACTCAATTATTGGTTTCTTTGTTAAGGATGAATTAAATATCCACACAATTTCGTTTAGAGGATCCCCATTTACATGGGGGAAAAGCAAGATCAACACTAATAATACATATGAAAGATTGGACAGAGTCCTAGTACATCAAGATATTGCTATTATGCTATACGCTTCAAAAATATGGTTGTCCAACACCAACCTTTCTCAACCTCTAACCATTGCCCAATTACCTACAAATTGGCATGGCTGAACCCAGGAAAGGAACACCCTTCCGCTTTGAAATGGCATGGACTACAAATCCTCATTATGAAAAAATAATCAAGAGAGTCCAGGAGAATGAACTACAAGGATCATTCGGATACCAGTTGACGCAAAAGCATAAACTTCTAAAAAAGAACACAAAATAATAGTGCAAATCATGTTACAATAATATATCAAAACAATTAATAGAAGTAGATAAAAAGATTCTAGATCTACAAAGCAGACTGCCATGAGGATCTATCTCCAGCCAAGAAAATTCCAAACTTATGAGACTAGAAAACAAAAAGAGCCATCTATTAGTGTTCAGCTTCAAAATTTGGAAATAAAGAGCAAAAATAAAACATCTACAATTAGCAGATAGGAATACAAAATATTACCAAACCACGGCTAAAATTGAAAAGTTTAAGAAAACAACTTCCTCCTTTATTAACAAAAACGGTGAAATAGTGAAGGAAGAACAATAGATAGCAGAATAAATAACGAATGAAATGAAAGATAGATTTATAGCACAAAATCAGAATAATGTATACTAGGACAAAATCAGTCACATACAACCTCAAATTACATGAGGAAAATTCGACATTAATCAAAACTCCCTCTAAATCGGAAATTAAAAACACAACGTGTAGCATAGCTGAAGATAAAACACCCAATCTCGATGGATACCCGCCGAAATTCTACTCAAATATATATTAGCACACAGTAGGCCCTTCTATATTCAAAACAGTTAAAGCCTTCTTTCACTCGGGTAACATTTTGAGGGATATTAACCAAACCTTTATAGCTCTCATTCCAAAAACTGATAACCCCATGAATATCAACCACTATAGACCAATTAGTCTCGACAACACAATCTATAAGGTAATTGCGAAAATTCTAACTAATAGACTAAAGTCAATCCTCCAAAGAATCATCAACCCTTTTCAGGGAACATTTGTAGAAGAAAGATTTATCAAGGATAACACTCTCATTGCACATGAGATATTCCACAAAAGGAAAGGCAAACAAGGATGGAGGGCGTTAAAACTAGACATTGAAAAAAAAATTATGATAAAATAAACTGGAATTACATTGAAGCAATACAAACAAAATTGGTTTTCATTCCAAATGGATAAATTGGGTCATGAAATGTATCACTACTACCACTAGCATGTAGAACGGTGTAGATACGAGCAAACCTCAACTTCAAAACCAACTATTTAATGCAAAATTTCCTACTTTCAGAAGAGATTCTACAACAAATTGATCAAGTTAACAAAAACTTCTTTTGGAATAAACTTCCAACACAAAGATACAATCATCTAATTAGATAGGAAAACATTTGCAAGCCAAAGGAAAATGGTGGACTGGGAATCAGAACAGTTGAAGAGATAAATGTAAGTTTACAAATTAAGTTATTGTGGAAACTATATGCTGAAGAAAACAATATATGGGTTAAAGTAATCAAGGAAAAATATCTTCAGACCGAATCAATAAGATAAAGATCAACCCAGAATACTTCTTGGCAATTTGGTAGACTACTAAATCCATGTGAGAAATTTCATAAAGGTCTATGGTGGCTTATAGGCAATGAGGATTCGGTGAATGTTTGGTATGATAACTGGTTCCATACCAACTTCTCGATCCCTTCCTTAACCACCATGACTCAAATATGAAAGTATCACATCTAATCACACCAACACATCAATGGAACCTAAACCTTCTTAAAGAGATGCTCCCACAAATTAATTTGGAAACTTCATTTATTTAGTTGTATTAGGTCTCATTATATGTAACTCACATTATTAGTGTACTAAAATATGAGAAAACTAAAGTAATTAGAAGGATGAGTTGGGTCTTTTTCGGATCGGGTCGGATATATCTATGTTCGGTTCTAGTTGGGCATCAGTTCATAATGGTTTAGGCTCAAGCTCAAGTTTGGGTTGCACATAACGCTGGATTTTCAAGTTCGATCGAGTTTGAGTTCAAGTGGATCGGGTTAGGTTCTCTGAAAATATTCTAGTTTTGATTTATCGGAATTATGCATTAAACTAGATATCTAATATTTAATTACCAATTTCAATAAATCGAAATATTTTTCTAAATACTTTCTCTGAGGTCTTCACTATGTCATAAGACTGACTTCATTCCTTTCCTTGTGAGTTCTTCTGGTTTGTTTAGCTGGGTTTCTCAATAATTAAATTTCAAAAACACAAAACCAATCCCCTTGATTTTCTATGAGAAAATGGTGCTCAATATACCATTTCTCTTGGCCCATTGCAAAAATAACCCTCCCCCGGCCCAATTTGTAGAAATGTCAAAAAGGCCCAATAATTTGCAAAAGTAACCGGTTGTGAGAACCTGTTACTGCGGGTGACCTTTCAATTGCAATTTGGAAAGAGAAAATGGTAGAAAGGAGACATCACATCACGTTCATCTCCCATACTCACCATTTCTGAAACCTGTAGAAATTCAAAAGACTTGGAGGAGAAAACCACCATTGCCAAAGCTTGGAGGGAGCACTTAGTGCGACGCCGGAACCGAGAGAGAGAGGCTGCTGCGACGCCGGAACCGAGAGAGAGAGAGAGGGGGAAACCACCATTCAAGGGAGGGACGACCCGACATTGGAGAGATACGAGAGTTGGTGCCCAATCCGCCATTGAAGAGAGGTTATCCCCCATTCTCTATCTCTAAGCTTTCTCCTTTTATGGCGGTTTGGGGGTTTGAATGTATGTAAATTCGATTTGGGGCCGGTGGGGAGAATTGGGTGAATGGGGTTGGAAATTTGTGAAGGGGAAACCCTAATTGTATGTGTGGTGGGCGGTTTGGGGATAGGGGTAGAGATTTGCCATTGATGCTAAGTTGGGGATGAAATTGAAGGTCCAAATATGGTAGAAACGATTAGACAACCCCCATGAAAGAATGAAATTTGGAATTTGATAACTCGTCAATGGCGAGCGGAGTCGTTCTTGTGGATAAGGGAAACGATTGAATGGCTAGGTATAGAAAATTCTGGGTTGGCTTCGATTTGGGGAAGTAGGGGACAACACATATGACTTGTCTTCGATTAGTTATAATGGATAGCGTCTTTGAAAAACTCATGGTTTTAAACAAACCATCATGCTCGATGTATTCTGGATAAATCTACTTAGGTACTCATGGTTTTAAAAAAGTTTCTCGCACAAGGGATAATGAAGATGATATATACAAGATTTTAGAGGATTATGGATTAAAGGCTAGCAGCCCCTTTGAGACCATAGTTTCAAGTCCCATGTGCTAGTTTGTTGTTGGTGTTGTGGTAAAGTGTTGTTTTTGGACCCAATCACACTCGTGATCAACCTTTTGCTGCCTAACTATATGCTCATGATTCTTATGATATGAAGTTCTTTGAGTTTCGTTATTCTTGTATATTGAATAAAAAAAACGAAGATCCTCAAACCATCTGATGTCTTAAAGCAATCATATTCAGTTGTTGATGGTTTTTCGTGGCATTTGTGTAGAGTTGTCATTTGAATAATGTTAAATTTTCTGGCAGAAACATTATTTTGACTGGCTAGGCATTTGTATATATTGGCAAGGATTATTACTGAAATGAGTATTATCTGAATGACAGATTGGAACCTTGTGTTTTTTACTATATATGTATGTTGTCGAGACTTGGTTATATTTATTATAGATGCTTGTGGCTAATGTTGCGTTATTATGCATTCTGTTTGGGTGTACTTGTCGTTTTTCTTATGGTTGACAGTTTCTGAGATATATAAAACATGGTAAGGGATTGCCTGTTATCGGCTTAGTATTTGATGAGATTGGCTAGGGAAAATATTATAGTGGCTAGTAAGTACAAAACCCCGTACATATGTGAAACTAAACGCCCAGTTATGCACAAAATAAACGACCAAAACCTCAAAGTTTCCCTGATTGACATGCATACTACCAAAATACTACCTTCCTCAACATACCCAAAAGATGCGGCATCCCACTACATAATCATATAATCGCCTATCCACGCCACGCTTCCTTAAGTCCTCAGTGTTAGTGTTCACTATGAATTTTTTCACCTTGATACAAGGCTATTCCCAATAAGCTCGGACGTTGCCTGTCGATCGTGGTTGTGTCTAACATTAATGCCGCATGTGTGCTTCTGCAAAAACTTCCGCAATTGCCACGTGTATCCCTGTGTATGTCTAGATATATTCCGTTGATGACTAGGATTTCCCTTTACCTGGCTAGTAACTGAATTTCTGGGTTTTATTCTTCCAACTTGACGTTAATGGCAGCCATGAAGAATCAGCCGCTTTTCACTTTTTGGTCCACCTGTCGAGCTCCCCCATCTCCTTTTATACTCCCTTTGAAAACCGATAAACTCCCCATGTGATTTCCCTCCATTTTGCCTTGGCGGGAATTTTTTTGTGAAAAGTGAACCCTCTCTCTCCTAGCATTAAATGCTAGTCATTCCAAGCTTTCTCACTCTCTCTCCCAGTGTCACTGTCACCTCTGCATTCCTTCTTTTTTTATTTTTTTTTTCCAAAATGATTACACTCCCTCCTATTTTCGGTTGACACGTGTCCCACATTTTGTCACAACTTTTCCTGGTTTGTGCAAAGGGTAACCTGCAACCGGTTGTGCCCAATTTGCAAGAATGACAAATTGTCATTCTTTTGCCAATTTTCTAGGTGGAGGTTATTTTTGCAAAGTGGAGGATGAAATGGTATATTCATGCAAATCATCCATTTTCTATTCCATCATTTTAAAATTATTTTCATAATTTCTGGCAAACATATACTACTCCGTAATTTATTATTAAAAAAAAAAGGAAATTCTGGGAGGGCCATCAGCTCGACTCTGGGTCTGGGAGGTACTATATATCCCTCTGGATTCTGGAGGAGCTGCTCTCTCCTTCGTTTCAGTTTCAACTGCACCCTCAATCAAGATTTCTCTTCCTTTGAATCATTCAACCAATCAATCCATTGATCTACAAAGAGAAGACGAAACATCCGCCATTTTCATTGCATTTGGCAACTCCAAAGAGCTCAGCATTTCTTTGCTGAAAATCAATCCATAGATCATTTGGATGTTTTCTCGAGACCAGTTCGGTCAAATCAGGGGCGTCAATCAAGAAAGACATCCATTTCGAGACCTGTCGTTCTTCGTCGTCTTCTACCATGATTAACAGGCCCAACGGCAGAGCCAGATCGAGATTGTCGAAGCTTTCCCTTCTCGACAAGCTTGGCTACTTGCACTGGATTGCCTTAATTGCCACCTTCCTCTTCTTCTTGGGGCTTTTCCAAATCTATCTTCCAGCTTCAGTGGTGGAAGGCCCCGGAACTTCAGTTGGTGCTGCGGGATCGTTCTCCATAAAAGATGTTGGCAAGTTGGATTTCGGGGAGGATTTGAGATTTCAGCCCAAAAGTGTATTGGCTAGGTTTCAGAAAGAAGCAAGAGAGCTCAATTCATCCTATGGGAACAAAAGAGGGGTCCGATTGGGCTATAGGAAACCCTTGCTGGCTTTGGTACTACTCAATTTCTTCTTCTGCTGCATTCTTTCTCTGGTTACATGCAAAAGTTATGGATACTGGATTGTTTGTCTTCTTGATTATCTGATTAGTGTAGCTGAATCTTGAATTCTGGGTTTAACAGTGGTTTTTCTGTTTTGTAGTTTTGTACATACTGTTCTTGATTATTGTCTTTGGCAATGCCTATTTGGTGAGATAGTTTAGCGACCTGATTCTATTGATCATTTGGTTGGATGAGATTATGACAATGTGGTTCGCGTTTTGATGTTCAAGGTATTTGCAGATCTCTCGTTTGATTCGTATCAGATTTTGATGACAACTGTAGCAGGTGCATTGCAGCACATTGGCTATTCATTTGAGGTAATGTGCTGAGGTGACTTGTAGTTTTCTCTCAAATTATGTTAATTATTTTCTTTAATAGCAAATAGTAATGATACTGAGCCTTATGGTAGGGATCAATTCTTAATGTTCCTTACTGTCATTTGTATTGGTCTGGAAGAAAGGTTTATGATCTTGCATCAGGAAGAAGCATTATTCTCATGGAGAAAACCAGATTTAGGTACATGGATGATCTAGTCACAATGGAATGACCTCTTTAAAACAGAGTTGTTTCACCAATTTATCTATTGGGGTGGGAGGAAATTAGCCTTTTTTTCCCAATGTAATATGATGGATTTTTTTTTGTGTGTGCTTATAGTAGCTAGTCAGAACGGTCTTTATAGTTCAAAGATCTGTTTAAAATTGATTGTTTGCATCAATAACCTCAGGTTGTCACCGCTAAAGATGGTCCTGCACATGCTGTATGGCGTTACATGGGAGTCCCTGTTACTGTCATTCAGACCGTAGGCCATGATATCATAGGTGTAGATTGGTTAACGTATGTTTCCACACTCCTTTATTATCTAGTTACAAAATAACATTCATTTTGGCAGAAGAGAACATCTCTCTGTAGATTCTCCTTAATTGTTCCATATAATAACTTCAATCGTTCAACCGGACTTTTGAAAAGGATTCTGACTTTGCACTTAAGAGTATATGTTTTCCAGGTTGAGTTGGTTTATGTTATTCACTAACTGCTGTCTGTAATCTTTTCTATATTTCTGCAGCTATGATGGCATACTTGTTAATTCAATTGAAGCAAAGGGCATCATTTCCTCGTAAGGATTTTCATTTGTCTTGATGTTACCTTCTAGATCTAGGCTCCAGCAAAAATTCAGATGATTTTAAAGATAGTATTGCTTGTTTTCTGTGATATAATTCAAGTGTTTGTTCACCGAAAATTAAGATAGTATTGCTCCCCAAAATTAAGATAGTATTGCTTGCTTTCTGTGATATAATGCAAGTGTTTGTTCACCCAAAATCCTTTCAATAGGGCTTCTTCTGAATTTTGATTTTCAATTTAAGAAAATGATTTTCCAAATGCACTACCATCTGTGACATAAAATGAACCATCATCGTTTGTCCAGTCTTATGCAGGAACCTTTCAAGTCACTGCCACTCATTTGGACCATTCACGAAAAGACTCTTGCTACTCGATTTAATCATTACGCGTCCAGTGGGAAGACTGAAATTCTAACTGATTGGAGAAAGGGCTTCAGCCGTGCCACTGTTGTTGTCTTCCCAAATTATGTTATACCGGTATGAACACGCTCCAATTATGTTCTGATCTAGACTGTCTTATTTGTACTACGGGATATCATATTGCACCGAATTGGATGGCTTCATATTTCTAATATAGGTGCACTCTGAGCATAGGAGTCGAGATCCATTAGGAATTAGTGGAAATATTCATGAAAATGTTCTCACTGATATGCTATGATTGATCAATTTAAAGTTAAACTTCTTGTAAAGGCTCCCCCCCCCCCCCCCCCCCTGTGATTATTGAAGTGGGAGAGTCAGTGACACATGGCTGCTGTTTTGGTTGTTGGTGGTTCTTTGACAGATTATGTACTCTACATTTGATTCGGGTAACTACTTTGTCATCCCCGGTGCACCTGCTGAAGCATGTGAGCTAGGGCAGTTCTTTAATCCTAATGAAGTAAACCTGAATGCCGAGATGGATATCAAGTTTAATGACTTCGTTATTGCCATTGTGGGAAGTCAATTATTGTATAACGGCTCATGGCTTGAGCATTCCCTCGTTCTTCAGGCTCTGAAGACTCTCCTTGCCCAATTCCCATACAAAAAGAATTCTACTTCTCAGCTCAAAATATTCATCATAACAGGAGATGCAACTAACAAATACTCACTTGCTGTGGAGGTGTGTGCATTTTTTTTTCCTCATCGCTCAAACTCTTTTATCTACTCAGAATGGATCAAGTTTAAGTTTATCTGTGCCTTGTTGAAATGTCATGTGAAGGCTATCTCTGCTGGCTTAAGCTATCCAAAAGATATGGTGAAGCATGTTGCTGGTGATGCACATGCAGACTCAGTTCTCAGGGCAGCTAGTCTTGTGATCTATGGGTCATTCTTGGAGGAACAATTATTTCCGGAGATCTTGACAAAGGCCTTGTGCTTTGGGAAGCTCATCATAGCCCCTCGCCTCACTATGATTGAGAAATATGTATGTTCTGTTCCTTCACTTCAATCATGAATCAGGAGGCTTTAATGGCCTTTTTCTCCAGCAAAAGTGAATTGTAAGATTGTGTGTGGACTCGTATCTGAAATGCACTATACTCAATAATTTGAATATTTAAAAAAGAAGTATTTTTGTGCTTCTATATTTTGACGTGCAGTTCCATGATATTACATTTTGACGAATAGCTTACTGACTACATTGTTCATAACATTTAGGTTCGTGACAAGGTCTTTGGCTTACTTTTCCCAAAGGAGAATATTCAGGTGTTGGCAGAGATCGTATCACAAGTGGTTTCAAGGAGAAAATTAACACCTCTGGCTCGCGATGTTGCATCAAATGGGAGGGAAGCAGTTAAGAACTTGATGGTTTCAGAGGCTGTTGAAGGGTATGCTTTACTACTTCAAAGTATGCTGAAGGTCTCATCCAGTGCAGCTCCCGCTAAAAACTTTTCAGAAATTCCTGCAAAAAGCAGGGAGGTATGGGAATGGGATAAATTCAAGACAATTCATGGTGCAACATATAAAAACAGAACATTGAGCAGTTTAGTGTACCTGGAGAAGATTGAACAGAAAAATGTCAGTCAAGCAGGGCTTACCTTGGGGGAAGATGAAGATTTTGTTTACAGAATATGGGAGGAGGAAAAACAAACTGTGATGGTTCATGCAGCAAAAAGAAGAGAAGAAGAAGAGGTAGGAGGGGAATACCTTTCGATGTAACTTAAATACTACAAGATTTTGTTCAGACATGGTTTTGTTGTTTTTTAGTTTATAGTATTAATGACTTTGGTGGTTCATGATGCAGTTGAAGGATAGATCTGATCAAACTCGAGGAACGTGGGAAGATGTCTACCGAAATGCTAAGAGGGCTGATCGAGCTAGGAATGATCTCCACGAAAGAGATGACGGAGAGCTTGAAAGGACTGGCCAACCATTAATCATCTATGAACCCTATTTTGGTGAAGGAACGTGGCCATTTCTGCACCATAGTTCTCTCTATAAGGGCATAAGTCTGGTGAGTCAGCATATCTGGCTTCTCTCAATGAGGAACTTGCTCTTGCAATTCTTGTTGCCCTTTTTGTGTCTGTTTCAATTTACTTTTGAATGTGTTGTATGTCACATTTAAGTCAACAAGAGGGCGACGTCCTGCTTCTGATGATATTGATGCATCTTCTCGTCTGCCACTTCTCTCCAACACTTACTATCAAGACGTGCTCGGAGAAATAGGTGCATTATTTTCAGTCGCTCACAAGGTTGACCACATACACAAGAATGCCTGGATAGGGTTCCAGTCCTGGAGACTGACAGCTAGGAAGGTATTTGTTTTTCCTTAATATGGAATCTTTTACGATTAAAAGAAATGGAATCCTTCAAATGTTTTTGATATGTCAAGAATTTCAATATTGCATAATGGTCATCATATTGGCATAGCATCACATTAGGATAGGTTTCTAATTGCTCAAAGTTCAAGCAGGCATCTTTGTCAAAGACGGCAGAAATTGCGTTACTAAATGCTACCCAGGCACAGAAAAATGGGGATGTGCTCTACTTCTGGGCAAGTATGGACTCGGACCCTAGAAATCCCGCGAAGTTCGATTTCTGGTCATTTTGTGATTCCATCAATGCTGGTAATTGCAGGTAACACCCTCCTGAAGAGTATGATTGAGACCCTAACATGTCAGAGATATGAAGTTTTAATCTTCTGTGATTTCCTGGCTTGAAGGTCAACTTTTTCAAACACGCTTAAGAGGATGTATGGAATTAGTAATGATTCGGATTCTCTTCCACCCATGCCTTCAGATGGAGATACATGGTCCGTTATGAACAGTTGGGCTTTGCCAACAAGATCCTTCCAAGAGTTTGTAATGTTTGCAAGGTAATAATGGGAGCAATGTTAAAACTTGCTCCTGTGGCATTATTATCTCAACAATGGGTAAACTTTATGTTGTGTGTTTGGTTGTTCAAATGCCCTCCTTGATTGCAGAATGTTTGTTGATCAAATGGACGCTCAAATGTATGACGAGCACCATGAGAGTGGCTTTTGTGATCTAAGCTTAGCCAAGGTAACTTCTTTTCGTTCTTTCTTGCAGTTCCCTACGTTCACCATAAATCTTGTTTGTATGTGATGTTGTCTTTCTGAATGCATTGCTACATGTCACAAAATAGAGAGGAAATATAATGCCATAACTGATATGTAGGACAAGCACTGCTACTCCCGGGTGCTCGAACTAGTTGTAAACATCTGGGCTTACCACAGTGCTAGGAGAATGGTGTACATTAACCCAGAAACTGGAGTCATGCTGGAACAGCACAATCTGAAGAACCGGAGAGGGAAAATGTGGGTTAAGTGGTTTTCATTCAACACCCTCAAGAGCATGGATGAAGACCTGGCCGAAGAAGCAGACTCAGAACCGTCTAAGAGCAGGTGGCTATGGCCCTCAACTGGTGAGGTTTTCTGGCAAGGAATGTATGAGAAGGAAAGGACCCGTAGACAGAAGGACAAAGAGAAAAAAAGACAACAGAGTCGGGATAAATTGCAGAGGATGAAAAAGCGAACACATCAAAAGGCATTAGGGAAGTTTGTGAAGCCTCCGCCAGAGGAAATAAGAAGTGACAACTCCACTGCAACCGTGGAAAGAAGATAGCATTCGTCGTGCCGCTCAAATACTAGAATTTTAGCTGATCATTCTTTTGTATCTGAAACTCTTACCCACCTATTCTTTTGTTGGTTGGTAAAATACCAAGAGTTTGGGAAGAGGATTGGCCTCGCCTCGCCTCAACAATGGAGGAAGGGCCGTTGAAGAAAGGATACAAGATAATCTTCCCCAACACAGATTACTTTCATTTCCCTCTTGTAATCATTTAGGGAAAGGAGAATATATTTGTACAATAGTGACCACCTTCAATTACTAATGATTTTTTTTTTTAGATTTTCTGCAAGTGTGTTTGTACAAACTTTTTCTACTGTTTTCCCTTTGGATGACACATTCCAAATCTGAAGAAAGAAACAATACTAGCTAGCTCTAAACTTGTCAGTAGAACTTCTTCTATCTCAGGCAGGCAGATGTTTTGAGAGATACCACACAGTTAAAATTTCCTCTTTGGAGGGTGAATGTGAATTGGTTGGTTAAAATCACTGGCAGAACTCATAATGCACCCCCCTCCCTTATTCAATTCACACAACTCACGAGTTTGTCTCCATTTCTATGGATGCAATTATGCAATCTGACAGCTTTTGTTTTTATTTTTATTCTTTTCCTTTCAAATAATCATTGCTGAGTGCTGACTAATATACCTACGTGGGCTGTGGCTGTGATGATGGATCTTACTTACAGTAGTTTTATTCATTCACTCTTTTGTTTTCTATGTTAAATTTCTGGGGTCTCGGAATTTACTCTGAGGGACTGGTGGTGCAGGTTTCAGGCTCTCAACTTTCATTATATGATTTCCAAGTTTTGGCTTGATTGCTTGTTGGTTTCCTATGTTGGGAAGCTGTAGCTGTTGTTTTTAATGTGAACAATAAGCCAAATACCGTACTCAACTAGCTACTTGTTTCACTTGGCATTGACACTGTCCCTTCTGATAATTTTCATCAGATCCGAACCACTTGACAATGATTTCTGGGCATTGGGATGGAATATTGGATTGGGGCTTTTCATTGCTTCAGATATTCAAGAATTAGCAATAAGATGTACTTATATTAGAGAAATTTAGAGGTCTTAAGTGTCATATGGTACAACAAAAATGTTCTCTTCTCTTTCTAGTCTTGTATGTTGTAACAAAAAGAAGGGCTTGTATACATTTCACATTTGTTATTTCAAACATCTCCTGTGTTCCCTAGGTAGGCAGTGGCAACAGCACCAGCGTCTGCATCAGCATCAGCTCTTACTCTTGGATTTTGATCTGGTTCTTTCCATCAGATAATGCAATGCTGCAGTTATTGATTTCTTAAAAAAGTGTATAAATCTCTAAAATAGAGGATAAAAAACTTTCAGCTTGATTTTTATCTCATCTTCTAAATGCAGACTTCCTTTTTGTATGTGTTTGAATGGTAGATTGGTGAATGAAATAAGGATCATTAATACTTGAAATATCTGAATTATTCACCATTTTTTTTTTTTTTCATTTTCTTAATAGGTTATGATAATCCTATAGAATATCACCATTAAAAATGGTCTTATGTATACTAATACTACCATGTGGGCATTAGGACATTCTACTTCAATCATCATGAATTATAGAGTTTCTTTCCTTTTCTATAGCTACACGTTGCTGTTGTTAACCCTTATTTCTATGCAGTCTGCTTTTGTATCTTCTTCATTGATAATGCAAAAAAAAGGACCATACTAGCAATCTCTTTTTTTGTTTTTTAGGAGAAAAAGGATTAAAAAATTTGTATAAAAAATGGAATAAAAAATTTGGAAAAGTGTAATAAATGTGGGTAAGAATTAGATGATCAACTTAATTGAATGAGATACAGGACCACATTAGAAACTGAGACCTTTTTGGAACAACTTCACCTTGTGGTAAGTTGAGGTTCCAAGCTTTGTACAAGCTGATTCTGTGCAAAATTCAGAGGCATTGAAGCCCCAGGTCAAATTTGAGCTGAGCCTAGGCACCATCAATCATTGATTTGTGCTTATCAGAAGTAAATTCTTGGGTTTTAACCTCTATTTCATAGTAGTACAAGATATGCATTTGAAGGCATTGGCAAAGCCAAAATGACCCTAGGGGGCATGGGGTCAGGTAAGGAAGACTGGAAGAGTACAACACTGTACACAGTATCCAATGGCCTTAAACATGATGAGCATGGTTTAAAAAAAGAAAGGGGGGCAAAGATTCCACTTTTGCTTTCCCCTTCTCCAATAGCCCTAAAAATTTCTAATTCAGCATTTGTTTGTTTACAAGACAAAAAGGGCATCAAGGAAGAACAACAAGTGCAGTGAGTCTTCCAACTGTTGCAAGCTTCCTCGGAGAGATGTGAAAGTGGAAAAAGCAGAAAACTTTGACAAAGAATCCCGGGAAAAGGGGGTACCCAAAAAGCAAAAGGTGCCAATGGAGGAGTGGGACTGTTGAAAGGAGGGTGGAATAGCACTAACCAAAGGGGCCAGGGTTTTTCAAATTGAATTGAAATTTGTGTTGTTGAATCTTGAATGGAGGAAGAGGGAAAAGGTAGAGAGAGAGATGGTGACTGTCAAGGAGGAGATGAGATGGAAAAGGAGGAATTCATGGGGATAAAGCTAAAACGCGTCGTTTTGGTGGGGAAAAGGGGAACTGGAGCTCTTGATAGTGGCAGTGGCACACCTCCACCCAGTTGGAGTTTTGTAGGCTCCCAAGACCCCATAGCCAAGAGCAGCTGCTCAACCACAGTAGTCACTGCTAGTGCTAGGCAGTTGGGTGCTAATCTGTGGGAGATTCTGCCCCACCACCACCACCCTCTCTCCGACATGAGTAGTAAGCCTCCTTCCTCCGGGCTGCACCGCCACCACCGCCACCACAAGGGTTTGCAGATACAGCCTGTTTTGGAGGAGGAAGACCCACCTCATTCTGATGATGATCTCCCTCATCAGGTACTATTGTACTGCCCTTGATCAGTTTGTATTCTCAATTTCCTTTTCTTAGATTTTGGTGAGGAAGTTGGATTGCTTTTTCAACTTAGTGATTCAATTCTACAACTTGATTGGGTTGTATTCTTTGTTTGGAACTCTTGGGATTCAATTAGGAATTTGGATTGCTTCTGAGACTGATGACCCTTTACTTCCAATTAGGAATTTGGATGCCTGTGAACTTGATTTTAGTATTTCCCTTTCAATCAGATTGTCTGTCTACTTGCCCCAACTGTCGTAGTTGAAATCGTTATTGCCGGTCCATAGACTTGATTTTGCTTTCAATGGCACTTCAATTACTGTGCTTTTGTTGTCACTTGATCTTGTTGGGTATGGATTACCTTTGCATATTCTTATTATGGAGTTCGTCTTTTAGAAGCAATCGGTCACCATAACCTTTATAGTCATCCAGTATTCTTATGTTTGTAGCATTTTTTGCAGGCAGTAAGTACAGGAAGTTTCCACAGGCAGATTGTGGAATCATTGAGACGACATCATGGATCAGTCAACAGAAATGGACACGCGATTCAGCCAGTTTCTCCGGCTAGTTTTAGCAGTTCTATGGAGGTACTATCAATTTGTGTGCTTATCATGCCATTGGCACATCACCTATGAGCTGCTATGGAAATTTGTTGATTTCTTCCTGGAGTGTTTTATCTGTGATGAGGACTTGATTCGATTGAGTTGAGACGGAAGCAGCAAGATGCTAACTTAGTATGAAGCTGCTAAATCTGTGCGTTTTCTTTCCGTTGCAGGTGACACCATACAACGGTGGAGCCACTCCGTCTAGTTCCGTAGAGCTGAAGGGTAGGATTGGTGACTCAAACTACAGCCTTAAAACATCTACTGAGTTGCTCAAAGTGCTCAACCGGATATGGATGCTCGAAGAACAGCATGCGTCCAACTCATCGCTTGTCCGGGCACTGAAGACGGAAGTGGACAACGCCAGAGCGAGGATAAAAAATTTACTCAAAGAGAAGCAAGTGGACAGGCAGGTGATTGATGATCTAATGAAGCAGGTTGCTCAGGATAAACTTGCCCGGAAGAACATGGATCAAGAACGGATAAAGTCATCCTTACAGTCGATCAGAGAGGAGCTAGAAGACGAGAGGAAGCTGAGGAAAAGATCAGAGAGCTTGCACCGCAAGCTGGCCCGTGAGCTATCAGATGTCAAGTCCTCGTTGAGTGAGGGAATGGGCGAGCTCGAAAGAGAGAGGAGAGCAAGGCTGCTGTTGGAAGAATTGTGCGACGAGTTCGCTCTGGGGATACGAGATTATGAGAAGGAACTGAGGTCTTTGCAGTACAAGACGGAGAAGGACAAGGTTTGCAGTAGAGAGCATGTTGACAGCTTGGTTCTCCATATGTCGGAAGTGTGGCTGGATGAACGCGTGCAGACGAAGGTCGCTGAAGAATCAGACAAGGGTATGGATGTCGAGAAGCTTAGCTCGGAGATAGATGCTTTCTTGAAAGCCAGAGAGCAGTCTACCAGTTCAAGGAAAGCAGACGATTTCTTTCCGAACTCACACTCACAGGAGATGAAGGATCGGCATAGCAACATAAGGCGACGCTCCTTAGAGTCGTTCTACTTGAACGAGGCCCCAAGTGCCCCGAACAACGCAGAGGAAGATGGAGAATCCGTGGATAGTGAATCGAATTGTTTCGAGCTGAGCAAGCCTGTGAATGATTATGAAAGTGCTGCAATGAAAAGATCGAATAAGGTGGCTTCTGAAGAAGTAAGAACGGATGGAACGCGAGCGAGATTTGAACAACACATGGGGAGGGCTATATTGAGCAGTGGGAAATCTCAGGCCGAGAATACGAGCAAGAGCAAGCGGTATGGAGCAGAATGCTTGGCTCGGAACAACTCGTCGTCAGTGGAGGGGGACAGGATTCACCCGGAGGATGCACTGGTCGACGAGTCTCATGGGCGCCTTATGTTGGCTGGGCCAACTAGTCCAGTGAAGAAGTGGGAGCCAATAATCGGATTGGGAGATCGTGAGGCTTCGCAGAGCTTGAGACGGGCACAGAGTGGGGCGAAGGAGAACACGCTGAAGGCGAAGTTGATGGAGGCGAGGTTGGAAGGCAGGCAATGGCATTCGCATTCGAATACGAAGGGCTTCCAAAGGGTGAGCTCGAAAGAAGAGAGGTAAGACTGCAAAGTGTCAATATGATGGGTAAGACCCTGCTTCATTGCGAGATATAGTGAGATATAGTGGGTAGATATTGTGGTTAAGCTGTTGTATTTGTGTTAAACTCATCAACTTTAATGGCATCAACACCATCTAAATTTGGAAGACTAGTAAGTAGTAACATATTTTTGGGGCGGGGTAAAATCTGAGTTGTTTATTCAACCTTGATTCTACAATTTCGTTTGGGTAATGCACACGGTTTCAATTCCATTGACACTTGAAAAAAAACTTGTTTTAGGGGGGAAAATAAAGCTTTGATGGTTGCGGATGACAAATTTCAAGTGCTGGAAGGATCTCAGCTGGATTTGGAAATTAGACATTACACCAAAAATCAAAACCTTCTTATGAAAAATCACAAAAAAAGGCATCCCAACATCGGTCATCCTCGCGAATAAGGGGTGCGGTATCCCTTCCAACTGTCCCCTTTGTGACTCTTGTTACGAAGACATCCCCCACCTACTGTGGCATTGTCCAATAACACTAGCCACTGTAAAATTAATGGATCCAAAATTATACAAAACATTAGAAGCAAGAATACTGGGCAAGATGTAAACACAACCCTAAAGACTATAAACACCAAAATCAGTAAGGCCCAATTTTCAAAGTTAATTTGGACATGGTGGAGCATTTGGATGTTCCGGAACAAAGCAATTTTTGAAAACGTCAAATCGGATAGTCGTAACATATCGGCTTTCGCCCAAAACCAAATCTATTACTAGAAAATAGCAAAGGTAGATGAAGAAACTACCCCAATCTGTAACAAATGTGCGCCAACATTGAAGCGGAGTAAAATAACAAAATGGAAAAAACCTCCAGAAGAATCTACAAACTAAGCTTTGATGGTGCTTTCTCTTAATCTGAAGAAGCATATTCTTGATGCATAATCAGGGTTAATAATGGTGTCCCGATACACATGGTTGTAGGCCCATTGCCTATTAACTCTGTAGTGGGTGTCGAAGGGTTTGCGATGTGGAAAGACCTTAACAGGGCACTGGAAATGCAACTACCACATATCATAGTCGAAGGTGATAACCTCACTGTCATAAATAGCCTAAAAGGCATTTGATCCCCACAAGGAGAAATTGAAATGATCGTCTCGGACGCTCTTTTCTCCTTCAGGTTTGTCATATATACCGTGAAGTTAACTAAGCTGCGAATCTTCTATCGCACTTTAGTTTAGCTTTTTTCGATTTCTAGCACGATAATATAGAACTTCGTTCTATCATCCTTAGGGATGCACATGACAAGTGACAATTCTTGAATTGGAATTGTCAAATTCTTTTCGGATCTCAAAAAAAAAAAAAGGCCCTGGAAGGATGAATCAGAAAAAAACCAAAACCCAAACCTTGACCCACCACCAACGCCACCAACAACTCCACCACCACATCACCACCATCAACATCATCGCCACCACTAAAATCCACACCACCACCAATAACAACAAACGCAACAAAACTTTAAGAGAACAACCGAGATTTATTCTCAACCCCGTATCACCGGTGTTACCTGCCACACCCACCAGCAACACCGGCGCAACCGACCACGCCCACCACCTTCTTCATCAATAAAGTACTCAGATCGAATTGGCGGAACCCGCCATACCCCTTCTTCCTCAGATTGCAAAACAAACTAATCCCCAAATCAATTTGAGATTTCTCCTCCCGCAACCCTCAATCGTTCTCCGCGACCTCCGACAGGCCTCTCGCCGACCGGTCGCTTTCATCAGGCTCTCGCCTCTAATCGACTATTTTGACGTCGACCACCCAATCCTGGTCCGATGTTTGCTTTCGTCCGTCCGTCACCGTCCGCCTTCGGCCTACCTTTGGCTCCAATCATCGTTTTCGCTCGGTCGGAGTGCTGAGCGTGTAGACCTGTTCATCGGCTCACATGTTGCACTTTCTTCAGCTCCATTCCTTGCTCCTTGGGCCCGTGTCATTGGACCGGCCCAATTTCCGGTTCCTTTGGGCCGAAGGGGGTGGATTTTGTTGAGATATCAAAATCTAAATTAAAACCCTATATTCTTATTTTTACTAAACTCTTTTCTACAACCACAACTTTTAAAAAAAAATCAATCAATCCAAACCAAAATAATTCTAAACCAAACACTTTTTATATATTTATACATTATACAATTTTTTTTTTTTGTACAGTAGGCAAAAATTAGGAAGTCTTTACGCAGAAAGATCATCCTTGATCATCCTTTCGGATGATGATAGACAGTTTCCTATTCAAAGGGAAGGTATGTAAGTTACATATAGAATCACATCTAGCTATAAAATCAGCTGTTGAATTTGCCTCTCTAAAGCAATGGCTGAAAGTTGTTGATGTGAATGACGTGCGAAGTCTTCCGATCTTCTCAATAGTTCTAAGGATCTCCCATGGAATCTTGGCTTGATCATTAATTGCATTGGCCACCGTAAGACTGTCTCCTTCAATTATCACTTGCGTCCATCCTCTTCTGTGGGCTAGTTCTAACCCCAAACAAAAAGCAAGGGATTCAGTTAAGAGTACTGATCCCTTTTGTACCTGTTGTTGGAAAATCTCAATTACATTTCCATTCCAATCCCTAACTATACCTCCTACTTTGCAATCTCCATTATTATTAACCGATCCATCAACATTTATTTTGTAAATGTTCCTAGGTGGTTTCTTCCATTTGATGTTTCTTCCTTGCCTCCTTTTTTGATTGAGTGGTTTTACATTTTCTCCATCTTTCCAATTTGTTATATTATCAATAGTTTGTTGTATTACGTGATGGGCAAAGCTACTTTTGTCCAATTTATTTTTATTACAGTTTCTGAAAATAATGTTATTCCTAGTTTCCCATATAGTCTGCCATATAAAACATAACTCATTAAAGTTTGGATTGTTATTCTTTATTTGTTTAACATCTAGTGTACTGAGGTTGGAGTTCCTGTATCCAAGAAGAGTTTTGTTTGTCTTAGCTTCATAAGCATTAATCACGGCTTTCGTAAATTGGCAGTTTAGGAGGAGGTGTTTAGTGTCCTCGTCTTCTTGGTTGCACAAGCAACATTGAGAAGGGATCCTATTAAAGTACTTATTCAACCTTAACTTTGTAGGTAGCGCATCAACGACTATTTTCCAAATGAAGTTACGGATCCGGGGAGGGATATCAAGTTTCCAGATCCACTCATGATTGTTATTAATAGTTGTATTCACGTGACTTGGGTTTCGAGCCGAGTTTGTCTTAAAGTTTCCATCCTTATTATATTTCCAGATTAGTTTGTCCTCGACATCCCAGGCCGGAATGTCAATTGTTAATATTTGATTAACTAGTTGTGTAGGAAAGATTTGGTTTAGGAGTTGTTCGTTCCATTTTCTATTGGCTAGTAATAGACTAGCAACACACATCTTAGGATCAAGATTGTTTTGAAAAGGTTTTAGCGAGATATTTTCTATCCAGTTATCATCCCAAACGTTAATCTTTTGTCCATTCCCAATGACCCAATGCAGACCTTGTTGGAATTGATCGTTCAACTGAATTAATCTTCCAAATTGCCAGGAAGTGTTATGGATGTTCAAATTTAAATTGTTCATATTTAAGTTATATTTCTCGGTCACAATCTTAACCCAAATGTTGTCTGGTTGGTTGTGGATTTTCCAAAGAAGCTTTTGTTGTAGGCTAATATTCCTTTCTTCTCCTGATTTTATACCTAGACCTCCTTGGCATTTTGGTGCACAAATTTTCTCCCAACTAATAAGGGGGTTATATCTTTCAGATCTCAGTTTGTTCCAAAAGAAATCCTTATGAATTTGATCTATTTGTTGTAATATTCCTTTTGGTAACAAGAAGTTTTGCATCAAGTAGTTTGTTTTGGAACTTAAATTCGCTTGAATGAGAGTAGTTCTGCCTACTTGGGATAGAGTAGAGGCTTTCCATTTGGATAATTGTTTTTTCAGGTTTTGGGTTGCCTCTTCAAACACACAATTTTTAACTCTTCCATTGATTATTGGTATTCCTAGATATTTTTCCATACCTTGGGCTATGGGGATATTCATACGTTGTGCTAGGGATGTAGCAAGATTTTGATTTACATTTTTTGATAATTGAATGGAGCTTTTGTGGTAGTTAATTGTTAGTCCTGAGAGATTTGAGAAATTGTTAAGTGTGTTTTTAATTGTATCAAGGCTTATATGTGAGGCTTTAGCAAAGATCAGGGTATCATCTGCAAAGGTCAACAAAGGTATCGGGGTACCTTGTTGTTTTAGTTTTGTACCTACTAAGGCATCATCATGATGTGCTTCTGTTATGAGTTCTCTTGCTAATCCTTCCATCACTATAACAAAGATGTAAGGAGCAAGGGGATCCCCCTGTCGGATACCTCTTTCTGGTTTGAAATTGGTACCAGGCGAGTTATTTACAAGAACAGAGAATGTGGTTGTTGTGATACATTTCATAACCCAGGAAATCCATTGAGGGTGAAAGCCAAATTTTGTTAAAACTGCTTGAATATAGCTCCAGTTGATCTTATCATAGGCTTTTTCCATATCTAACTTTAGAGCCATCCAACCTTTCTTACCTTTCTGTCTATGAAAGGTGTGGAAAATTTCATGAGCTATTAAGGTATTGTCTTGAATGGATCTTCCTTCTACAAAGGCAGCTTGAAAAGGGTTAATGATCTTAGGTAAAATATGTTTAAGTCTATTAGCTAGGATCTTTGCAATGACTTTGTAAATTGTATTACAAAGGCTAATAGGCCTATAATGGTTGATAGTTTCAGGACTTTCAATTTTTGGAATCAAGGCTATGAAGGTTTGATTAATTTCAGAGAGAATAGAACCTGAGTGGAAGAAAGCTTTAACAGTTTTGCATACCGAGTTACCAACAATGCTCCAATATTTTGAATAAAATTCTGGTGGGAATCCATCCGGACCTGGTGTTTTGTCTTCTGCCATATTGAATATTACTTCTTTAATTTCTTTATTATTAGGTTGTCTTATGAGATCATAGTTCTGTTGAGGGGTGATTTCTTGATCAATAAAACGTATATCATTTGGTGTAATGCTTAATCTATTTGGGTTCTTAAATCTTTCAGCCATCTCCAAGGTAATTTTTCCTTTTATTTCATCCTTGTTTGTAATTATTCGATCATCTTTTGTCTTAAAAGATTTTGTTGTTGATCTAAAGTTTCTGATTTTAAGAAAAGATTGGTAATATTTAGAGTTCTTGTCTGCCAGTTGGACATGTCTGACTTTAGCTCTCTGTTTCCAAAATTTGTGACTAAAATCAAGAATGTGGGTTCTTTTATTTTCTAGTCTTGTTAGTTTTTGGGCATCCCTAGCCGAGAGAGATCCCCAAGGTAGAGATGTTTGTAGTTCCTTAATCTGATCCTCAACCTTAGTTAATTGTCTAAGAAGATTGTTATTGTGTGATTTGCACCAATTCTTAGTGTTATTTTTTAAGAGCTTCTGTTTTTGCATAAGTGTAAAGCCAAAGGATCCAGAGAACTTGTTCTTCCATATTTGCTTTACCATATGTTCATACTCTTTGTATGTAGTCCAAGCCATCTCAAAGCGAAAAGGAGATCCTTTTTCCTTTGAGGCTGAACCTATCTTAGTTGTAATGAGGCAGTGGTCAGATGACATAAAAGGATGATGGTGCATAGATAATTCTTTGAATTTTGAAAGGATATCTTGATGAACAAGACCCCTATCCAATCTTTCATAGGTATTATCTAAAGCTCATGCATGCTTTCTCCAAGTAAAGGGTGAGCCTTTGAAAGGGATAGTTTGAAGATTAAGTTCTTGTTTAACCTCTTGAAGCCTTCTGAATCTATTGATTGAGGGATGGATGCCTCCAACCTTTTCTGTATCATTTTCTATGTCATTAAGATCTCCAATGATTAGGACTGGCAACATATGTCTATTTACTTTGGTATAAACATCTTCCCAAAATCTTGTTTTCTCTGATTCAATACTAGGAGCATAGACAAACATTATGGCTAGGCTTAAATCTTGTATAGTGAGTTCAATCATGAATATTCTGTCAGATTGCTCTATAATGTTATCTTCACTTATTATACTATTTTCTCTAGTGAGTATCCAAATGCCACCCTTAGTTCCAGAAGCTGGACTGGAGTAACAAAATTGGAAGCCTGCACTCTTGATTTGGTTATCCAGGGGTGGGAGGACAGATTTAGTTTCTGTTAATGCTAAGATATCAAGTTTATTTCTCATTCTTACTTGCTTGATTTCTTGCCATAGTAATGGCCTTCTAGAGCCTCTTATATTCCAATATCCGATACTAATCATGAGTATGTTTGAGGTTTTGCCTGCCGGCTGTTATGGTTGAGTAATATTTGCTAGCAGGTTTATGATAGTTTGATGTCCAGCAACCACACAAGGTGTAATTCTGTAGGCATTTATTTTGATTCCTGTTTGAGTGCTTTATATGGAGTTGAGCTTTGACAATGTACTTAAGTGTTTTGTGAATGTTATTGGATTTTCTATAAAAACGATCATGGTGTACCAAAATGAGATTCACCTTTGTTTTGGACCCCTTACAGAGAAGGGATAGAATGTTTGTGCAAGTTTTGTTTGAAGATTTGGGATAAAGTTTTGTGTCCTTGCCAATCACCACGTGCATATAAAGAATATGCATGGGACATGGTTTGGATAGTTGAGAAAGAATAACAAACCTTGTGACATAAGTGGCATTAGGTACCAAAGAGAGGCAGCAAAACCAAAGGACTAAAGGAAACTTAACCTGCAAAAAATCACCCACAACAAAACCAGGCCAAGAGCAAGACAGAGAAATCAACAAAAAACTGAAGGATTGCATAAGATTAAGATTTAGCCTATAGTAGAAGTACATGATAAATTGCAAAATCCAAATAATAACAGTACTTAGTTGGGAAATCCTTCTAGAGCTAAAATGAACCTGGGAAACAACATAGTGATAGGAGTAGAAAATGAAACCAGCAGCAAAAGTTGTGAAGATATTCCATCTAGAGTAGACATGGTTGTGGTTATTTAGGGTGAAAACTGATGTATCCCTGTGTCGACAAACTTTCCAAATCTGTTCAAAAGCAATGGCTATTAGCATATCATGGATGACATACTGAGGGAAAAAAAGCATTTGTTTACTATTAGTTTTGATGGAAGTTTGGTGTCTGAAGGGTTGAGTAAAGGTTTGGAGCCATCCACCACACAGAGCACACGAGAGCTGGTGGGGAAAAGGCTGCTGAGATAAAATCAGAGGATTAAATAAAAACTTACCGTAAACTGAAAGGATATCCTTGTTAATAAACAGATTGTTACAGTTCATCTTGCATTCCAGGCACAACCAGTCAAAATAAGAGAAGATCTTTGGAGTGAAAGGTGGCAAAATCATGTCCTTCTTAGATTTATGATATAAGATACAGTTCAAGACTAGAAATTCGGAAAGAGTGAAAACCAGCCCAAAGGAGAAAGACAATCTAACAAATAAGATCAGAAAATCATAAATAGCTTTGGTCAGCCTTGAACATCCCATGGAGAGAGAATTCACATATAAGCTCAGAGAGATTATAGATATTAAGAAATAGAGCGTCGATAGGTTTATAGGTAAACTTACTTGTCCAGTGAAATTGCATGCTTATATACTTAGAGGGGGGTTTAGCATTTGTATCCACACCGAAGGGGATAGAAATGAGCACCTCCAGTAGGACAAATTCGGAAAGGTTTGGACTGCTGAGCTGAGAAAACTTGTTGCATGCTAGGCTTTGAGCCCGAAACGGGGAGAGTCCGAGCCCCGACATTTCGAGACAACAACGATTCCATATATAGTGTTTGTAGAAAAGTTTGGGGTTGAAATTGTTGGGTTTGTAAATACAATACTTGAAGATCTGATTAAGATTAGGGCAAACCTGGTGTGAGTACGAGAGTTGCGGGTTATTTGATGGCCACGGCAACAGCACCGAGCCAAATGCAGGAGACGGACAGAAAACGCACCCAAAAGAGGAGAGCGATGAAACGGAGTCGCAGAAGCAAGCTCCAAAGAAAATGGGGGCCGGAAAGCACCCCTTCCGAGAACTACCACCGCCACCAGCCCTCTTCAGCCGCAGCACCTCCGGAAAACGCCTCCATCTACCCCAGATTTGTGCACCCTTTTTTCTTTTCTTGAAATTTCGACACTCTTTGTTCGAATTAACACCTTCGGTTACCAGCTCATGGAGAAATTGGGGCTTTCTACTCTTTCTTTTTTCACGCTCAAGAGGATTTTGGGAGCAAATTTTTGACTTAATGTTTTGGCTCTTTCTATTTGGGAGAAGGAGCTTTTCAATCGGGTTGTATTTGGGTTTTTGGGTACCATATCGGTTGCTGATGGTGGCTTGGCTTGGTTTCCGGCAGGTTTGAGGCGGTGATCGATGAGGCGGTGGAATGGGACTAGTGGTGGCGGCGGGTTTAGAAATAGGTTTTTTTCCACAGAGCATTTTTCTCTCCAGGACTAGTTAATTTATACATTATACAATTTAATTATATCTTTCGACCATTCCTTTTCGACAAAGAAACTGTTCATTAGGTTTTTAGTGGTGATGATTATTTCTTGATGATTGAGTTCTCTTTGGTGTGTTCGTGGTTTGTCTCCTTCGGCTGTGGATGGGTCGTGGTTCGTCTCTTTGGTGATGATTTTCAATTATTTTATTGAAAGTTATAAATTATATGAACCCAAGCCAAGCGTCTTATTTCTAAATATTTGGAAATGGATAATAGGTAAGTTGCTCTTATTTTCTTGTTTGCTTGTTGTGTATGGGCTTTTATTTGTTAGGTAGTAAATAATGTTAATATACAACTACTAATTATTAAGTTATGGGCCTCCGATTGAGGAATTAAACTATGGCCTATTTACTCTTTTGATTTGTTTTCTTAAAGAGAAACTAGTACAATTTTTGCGCCATGATGCGGTTTTTTAAAACTAAAATATTAATAATATATAAATATATTATAAAATACTAATAAAAGTTAAGATAAAATTCATAAAAAAACTTTATCATAAATGTATCTTATAATTCTCAATTTTTTTAAAATCTCATTTAAAGTATAATACATAAATGTAAATATTTTAAATCACCCAGTAATAATAATATCAATATCATTGTAACTTTTTTTAAAATGTTATGTGTCACAACCAATAATTATATTCAATGTTTTGAATTAAGATCAATAATTAGTACATAAATTTGAGTTATAGTTATATTATATTGAATTCAATGTTTTGAATTAAGCCCAATAGTTAGTAAATATGTTAAGAATAAAAAAAGAAAAAATGGGGCAGCAGATTTCATAGCTAGATCAAATGTCATTTGTAATATGGATACTCTCCCTTTGAATAGGGAATTCTGTAACATCATCCGTAAGGATGATCAGGGTGGCGTTCTGTCTTAAGAACCACCCCCTTTTTGCCTACTAAAAAAAAAGAATAAAAGAGAAAAAAATGTGAATGGTTTAAAGAGATAAAGGGAATAAAAAAAAAATTAAGTCAATAAATAATTAAAAAAGGAAAAAAAAACTTGATTGGTGGAAAGGTTGAGAGGGGGAAGAAGAATAAGATAAAATGGGATTGGTTGAAGTTGCAAAAGTGAAGGAGAATCCGACACCTAAGCAAAGTCTTCTACATTAAAGTAGTATATAGATAGTTAGTAAATATGTTAAGAATAAAAGAAAAAACAATGTGAATGGTTTAAACTTTAAAGAGATAAAGGGAATAATAATAAAAAATTAAAGTCAATAAATAATTTAAAAAGGCAAAAAAAAATGATTGGTGGAAAGGATGAGAGGGGGGAAAAGAGTAGGATAAAACAGGATTAGTTGAAGTTGCAAAAGTGAATGAGAGTCCGCCACCTAAGCAAAGTCTTCTAAATTAAAGTAGTATATATAGAATAGATATAGATGGGCTAAGGCAACATGCCTAAAAATTAGGGTTAAATGTAAATATATATACACATATATTTTTTTTATTGGGCCCCAAATTTGTTTGGGTTGTTGCCCAATTTGTCCTTGCGTATGGGTCGGGCTGCCTTTTGGTTCTTCTGAATACCGATTTTTTGATCGCTCGAGTTTGCAATGTTGTTTGGTAACTCGAATTATTTCCAGCTCAAAAAAAAGGGGCCAGAAAGATGAATAAATTAGGTGAAATTTGTAATAACATGCTTAAAAAATTACTGGTGTATTTTTTTAAATAATAATAAAAAAGGTTCACAACTTGTTACGGATCCATCAACGATATATTCAGTCAAAATTAATGGTGTATTTAACTTTCCTGATTTTTTTAATATAAAAATTTATAGTAGATTAAATTTTAGTGGAATGTTGAGTATTTTAGAAAATTCTATAGACAGTTAAACAAACAATGAAGAGTAGTTTTCTTGGGAATTGTAAAGCGCTTGATAAAATGCTCCAAAAAATGTGAGCTAAACAAGCTTTAAATAGACATTTAAGTCAATATTAGAGTTGTTATATGAACCGAGTAACTCGACCTTGGCGCGGATTTTGCTCAATAAAAGCTCGTCTCGAGCTTCATTTATTAAATGAATTGAGGATGAGTACATTTTTTAGCTCAATTGAAAGCTCGACTCGACTCGGCTTGATTTAAGCTCAAATAGCGCGAATTTTGTAAAAAATACAAAATTTCCTTTAAGTTATTGTGTCATTAGTAAGTAAGGCTGCATAATACTTGAAAAAAAAACCTCAGCTCGAACTCATTCATTTACTAAACAAGCCGAGTATGAGCTCAAGTCCAAATATGGGCTCGACTTGAGTTCGACTCGCTTCTAAACGAGCTCAATATAATCAAGCAGTTGTAGTCTCGTTCGGCTCAAATAACAACTCTAGTCAATATGTAACTTGTTGCATTCTTAACCTAGAATAATGTATAACCACATATATATATATATATATATATATATATATATATATATATATATAATTATATAATGAGAGGTTATATTAATCATTATGACAATCAGATAAGAAGTTACACAAATTTTAAATATATATATATATATATATATATATATATATATATATATATATTTAAAATTTGTGTAACTTCTTATCTAATTGTCATAATGATTAATATAACCTCTCATTTCAAAACTCCTGAAATGAATTATAGTATGCGAATGTTAATTGAAGTAAAATATAAAAGCATTATAGTCTACTGAAATAAAATTAAAGTTATTAATATACCTTCATTTTTTAATCATTCATAATTTTTTACTCAGGTGTTGGATAAGGACGTATTATATATCAAAACAAAGTTATCGACGAGGAGAATAGAAAGGGGCACATGACCCCTAAGCCCCTGCCCCCGCCAAGGGATATGGGTGATGTATGATTTATCTCTATATATACCCATATTAGCTTTAATTGTAAACACCTTACCCCTCTCTCTCTCTCTCTCTCTCTCTCTCTCTCTCTCTCTCTCTTCTAATTAGGAAAAAATTCGAGGTCGGACATACCTGAACTACAAGGACCGACAAGTCGGCAGACGGGTAACTGTCTAAATAAACATAAAAATACAAGGACGGTGCAAAATACAGGCCGAAACTCTACAAAGGCGAAACAAAACACAACTAAACCGAACAAAACGAGGACGTAGACGAAAAGACGAAGTCAATCACAATCCTGAAAGAGCACCAAAGCACCCCCTCTCTCTCCCTTCTTAGAATCTTATTTACTCCCTCCGTCTCAAATTAAATGTCGTTTTACTTTTCGGCACGTTTTTTAAGGAGCGAAAAACTCTATCAAATATTATTTTTTTAATTAAATTTTTTATATAATTTGATACTTGTTACTAATAAGTATCAAATTATATAAAAAAATTAATTAAAAAACTAATATTTCATAGAGTTTTTTGCTCCTTAAAAAGCGTGCAGAAAAAGACAAACGACATTTAATATGAGACGGAGGGAGTATTACAATTTTAATATATTTATATACTCATGGAATCTTATTTATTTGCTTATATACTCATCAAAATTTTAAGGGTTAAATTTGGTAAATATCCATTTTTCATGTCAAAATTAAGTAAATGTCCACTTTTTTACAAAATTAAGTAAATGTCCATTTTTTCCAAAAATACCCCTCCTTCCCTATCCCTAACCCTTCCTCCTTCCCCTTTGACCATTTTTTATTTTAACATTGACTAGTCAACATTGACCATTCCGGTCAACGCCTGGATTTGATGACAATTTTTTGGTGACAGTTGAATATATTTTTTCTGGTGACAGTTAATTGTGACAATTATTTTGGTGACAATTGATTTTTTGTGACATTTTATTTTTTTCGGTGACAGTTAGGGGAAAATCTTTTCTAGTGATAATTGATTTTCTTTTTTTTCTTGTGATAATTGTTGGTGACAAAAAAATTTGGGTGACAGTTGATTTTCTTTCAGTGACAGTTGCCAGTAACACTTTTCCTCGGTGACAAATGAGGTTTTTCTGCTAATAGATGTTTTCCTTATGACAATTGTTGGTGACAACTATTAATGACAGGGTTGATGACAATATATTGTCACCATGATATTGTAACATTAAAAAAATTGTCACCATAACATTATACATCACCAAGACATTGTCACCAACTACAGAACACTGTTTTCATATTGTTTAATCAATCGTATTGTCGCCAACTTATAAAAAACATTGTCACCAACCTTTTTTTAGTAATCTATTGACACCAACAATAAAACAGTGTAACCAACCTATTTTAATCAAATTTTGGTCAATAATCTACTGTCACCAATCACAAAACTTTGTCATTAATCAAGTGTCAACCACCTATTTTTAGAAATTAATTGTCACCAACGACAAAACAGTGTCACCAACCAATTGTCACCAACTACAAAGCACTTTCATCAAACTAAAATGTTTACAATGCTAATGTTATCACATTTGTCATCTAATATTAACACATTTTTATAAGGTGGTTGTTAGACCGACTTTGCTTTACGGCTCTGAGTGCTGGCCTACCACTAAAGCGCAAGAACAAAAGCTGTCAGTTGCAGAGATGAGAATGCTGAGATGGATGACTGGGCACACAAGACTCGACAGAATCCGTAGTGCTGACATCAGAAAAGAGGTTAGAGTTGCGAGCATTGTGGACAAATTGCGGGAGTCCAGATTACGTTGGTTTGGGCACGTGAGTAGGAGACCTGCTTCGGCTCCGGTCCGTAGGTGCGAAACCTTGAATTTGGGAGACATCCGTAGGGGGAGAGGTAGACCTAAGAAGAGCTGGTTAGAGGTTATCAGACATAATCTCTCTTTGCTGAACCTTTCGGAGGATATGACTTCGGACAGAGACCACTGGAGAAGGAGCATTCGAGCTGCTGATGTCTAGTGTCTTTTGTTATGGTTTTGATTGGAGTTGTGCCCTCGTGCCTTGTTTACTTTATGCTTTTTCCCCTGCGCCTTCCCTTTCTTATTCCTTGCTGTCTATGCCCTTCTATGTGCCCTATTACTATGTGATCCGTCTGCACTATCGTCTTGGGTCTATCGGAAACACTCTCTCGGCCTGTTCGGGGTATGAGTGCGTACATCCTGACCCTCCAAACCCCGCTCTATAGCGGGATTAACTGGGTTGTTGTTGTTGTTGTTGTTTGTTTGTTACAAAACTGAAACCCTAGAACAAAGGGATCTTAGAACCAAGAGGGGCTAAACCTAAGCAGACGAAAATTTGTTGTACAGTATAGTTTAGGGTTTAGGGTTTAGTCTTTAGGGTTTAGGGCCAAGGCCCTAAACCCTAAATTCTAAACCCTAAACCCTAAAATGTGTGTACAGTACCAATGTTATCATATTTGTCATATAATATTAACACATTTTTGTTACGAAACTGAAACCCTAGAACTAGGGGAGCATAGACCCTAGAGGGGCTAAACTTAAAACGAATGATTCGATGTACAATACTATAATGACATCACATTTGTCATCTAATATTAACGCATTTTTGTTACAATAATAACACTAAGTAGATGAAATTTGATGTAAAATTTAACTTTGTAATACTTAATTGTCAGACTACAAAATATTGTCAACAACTACGAAACACTGTCATTAAATTATTTTCACCAACAAGTGAACACTGTCACCAACCAATTGTCACCAACTAAAAAACATTGTCATCAATCTATTATCCCTAAAGAGAGAACACTATCACTACCCCCTATTGACACCAATCTACTTTAGTAATCTGTTGTCACCAACAATAAAATAGTGTCATCAAAATATTGTTTCAACAAATATTTGTCACCAAGACCATGTAATTACAAACAAACTGTCATCACCATACTAAATATCACCAAGATCGTAATCTATTGTCACCAATGCCAAAATATTATACCTAGAGTAAATAAAACTAAGCAAACAGTAATAAATGTCACCACTACATTATATATCATCAAATATTGTCACCAAATAAAATTTTAAAAGTTTGATGAGTTTCTCTCACCTACAACTGTCACCAAAATAGTGTTACCAACCTATCTTCACCGACTACAAAACACTGTCACCAAATTAAAATGTGTGTACACTATTAATGTCATCACTATTGTCACCTAATATTAACTCACTTTTTCCGATGACAGTTATTTGTGATAATTATTTTGGTGACAGTAGACTTTTTTAGTGACATTTTATTTTTTTTCTAGTGACATTTAACAGAATTTTTTTCTGGTACTAGTGAACACTGTCACCAACCTATTGTCATCAATTACAGAACATTGTCATCAACTCTAGAACATTGTCACCAACTTTTTGTCACCTCCTATAAAATATTGTCACCACCAATTTTTACTAATTACCTATTATCACCAACTATAAAATATTGTCACCAACCTATTGTCAACAACTACGAAATACTGTCATCAAAATATTTTCACCAACAAGTGAATACTGTCACCAACCAATTGTTACCAACTAAAAAACTTTGCCACCAATCTATTATCCCTAAATAGAGACCATTATCACCACTCCCTATTGTCACCAACCTATTTTAGTAATCTGTTGTCACCAACAATAAAGTGCCGTCAACCTATTGTCATCAAAATATTGTTTCAACAAATATTTGTCACCAAGACCATGTAATCACAAACAAACGATCATCACCATACTAAATATCACCAAGATAGTAATCTATTGCCACCAATGACAAAACAGTATACCCTAGAGTGATTAAAACTAAGAAAACAGTAATAAATGCCACCACTACATTATATATCGTCAAATATTGTCACCAAATAGAATTTTAAAAGTTTGACTTGTTTTTCTCACCTGAAATTGTCACCAACCTATTTCGGTCTGTCCCTATAGTTGGTGACAGTTTTTTTCCAATGACAATTGATTATATTTTTTGGTGACAATTGATTAATTTCTTTTTGGTGACAGTTGATTCAGTGACAATTGATTTTTCGCGACATTTTATTTTTTTCTAGTGACATTGGGAGGAATTTTTTTCTGGTGACAATTGTTTGGTCTTTTTAAATGCAACATGTTGATCGGTCTTGTTGATAAGCCGAACATTATAAGTGCTTTGTTTTGTTACTTCAACTGTTTGAATGACAAGGAATTAGAGTAACAATTGATCAAGTCTGTGAAGTATTAGTGTATTACAAATCTGATTAAGAAGCAATAATCCAGAGCAAAACAGAAGCGACAGTCAATTTGTGTTTAGCCAAAACAGAAATCACAATACGAGTAAAACGGAACTTTCCCTAAAAAATGCAGTTGAGTACTTAAAATATCAAACAGACCATCAATCTGTCATATTATGACCAACAAAAATCCCATATTGGATAAAACTCACGTATAAATTTCAATTGTCACCAAGCCTGTGAAGGTTGTGAAGGCTGAAAAAATGCGGTTGAGTACTAAATATCGAACAAGTGAACAACTCACATATAAATTTCAATTGCAGTTGAGTATTAAATATCGAACAGACCATCAATTCTGTGAAGGCTGGAAATTTTGTTTAGTCTTCGCCGGTGAGTGCAGTGGAGGCTTCACCGCCAATTTCTTCTTCTTTTTCTTCGTCTTCAACCAGAACAACATCGGAAAATTAAACCGACGTCTTGAGAAGGAACCCGCCGTTGTCGACGCTTTTGCTCCTCGACATCTTCTTATTCATCTTTTTCCTCTGCCTCTCATTCGGATCCTCTGCAGAATTAGCGAGTGTGATCGGATTCTTGTGGTCTTCCATAGCCAGATATTTCCGATCGACGATTTCTCTTAGGGAGAGCTCGTAGGAGGACTCCGACATGTCCTTGATCATCTCCATCAGCTCTCTCCGGCCCCTCGCTATCGCTTGCATCCGCGAATCCGGCGATGAAGGGGGCTTCAGCGCCGTTGTGCTCCACAGGCGGGGCGAGGAGGAGTCCGATTCGCCTCCGTCGGCCGTGGACTTGGCTTCGACTGCGAATCTCAATGGCGATCCGCCATCGTGAGATCGCGTCTGCTGAACTGGACGCGACGTGGCTCAATCTGGCCAATGACCTTCGAGCTCGCTTGCTGCGACGGCTTCAATGGCGGTGGAATCACAAGCCGCCCCTAAGTTAGATCGGACCAGGAAAACCCTATAAATTAAAAGAAGGGTGTTTTGGGTATTATGAAAATATTATGGACACTTACTTAATTATAAAATAAAAATGGACATTTACCTGATTTTACATTCCAAATGGACATCTCACCAAATTTTTCCAATTTTAAAATTCTGTATATATTTTCTATCAAGTATGTTTCTAACTAGTGGATGTTTATTTTTAGTATGCTTCTAACTAGTATTATTGTATAAACATATTACTAAATTAAAGAATTTATTGGGTTTTTTTTGTATAAGTTACAAGAAAGTCTTATTTAATAGTTAAAAATAATAATTATATAATAGTTGCATTGTACGAATAAGTTTTAAAACCGGATTGAAAATAGTTGCATTGTAACCTTACGTCCTTTTTTTTTACTGGTGACCCTCTGCGTAGGGTCTTTCAAAGCCATCTTTTGATGACTTCAAGATCGCTTTTATCGATCTACTTCTTACCTACTGTAAAAAAAAAAAAAAAAAAAAAAGCGCATTGAAAATAATAATAAAAATAAAAATATTTCAAATACAAATTAATTTTTGAAATACAAATAAGCGAAATCTCATATTTTGTGAGTAATTTAATTTCTATGATTTAGATATAAATAAGTAATAAAATCTTTATTTCATAAATTTTTTTGAGAGATTGCATGACGTTTATGTACAATGCAAGCCAAAGGAGGGTGTGATCCACGTACTCATCCACACTTCCTCAGGAATTGTTCATTGCTCATCGAGAATTTTTGTTTTCCGTCTCTTCGACATGGAGACATCGTGTTAGCATCATGCGCTCACTATCAACTTTCTCTCGCCGAGTCTTTAATCCTTGTTTAGCTGAATTTTTGTTTAGTAGGTATTTGCTTTTGAGACGTAACTATGAATTTGGATTTTATGAGGTTTAGAGTCGTTAGTCGAATGCATACTTTTGCATTTATTTAATTTAGTGTTAGTTTAGCACCGCAAATTTGGATTTATAAGTGATATTATATATTATTATTACATTATACGAATTATTGATTTGTACTATGCGTTAGAATATAAAAAAAATAATCAAGTGTATTCAAAATCTGTTTAGACGCCGCCTAGGCACCAGTTTCCTATTTATACCTATCTAGAATATTTGTAATATGCCTTGTTTCAGAGCTAGTGCCACAGCCTTAATCGGTGATTGCTTGCCAGTTCTGTTATAACCTACATGGATCGGTCGTTCCTCCCAATCTCGAATAATGAACTCAATTGTGCTATCGTTTTATTGAGTTGCAACAGTTCCCTCCTGTTAAACTCGTGTAAAAGTCTGACCAGATAACGGACGTCAATTTCAGGGGGCCTCTGTGAAACCTGTGATGCCTTGATAAACTACAATGAAAACCACCACCATATATTCTTGTTCAAGGCATAGCTTTATTCTTTTACACGAGATATATCCGTAACTTCTATTTCCTTCACAGTTTATACTTTATACTAATATATACAGTAAGAGACTTCGCTCCAGATAACTGCATTGTACAAGTTAAACCTTTATACAGCACAGGCAATTCAAGTTTAAACTCCTGTGACGACTATGTTTTTATATAGACAAATAGCAGAAGCAAATGAACATTATCATGCCCCCACCGTCACACTTGAATTTCGTGAATCAAGGCAATGATTTGCTTGATTCAGGTCGTTGATGCCGGCAGTACAAACATCAAGCTGAGATGGTTGATGAGCAGCTTTATTCGTAACCAACATGTTGCATTGTTCCCCATCTGGATCAGCTGAGACAAACTCCCATTCCTCGTTCACAAATTCGATATGGAATTGCTTCTCTTTATGGCTTTCTACTTCAAAAGCAGTAGGCAGGATCACAAAGTCATTGACCGGATCATAATATGGATCTGGTTCACCTGCCTTTAGCCAGTGCTTGAGAATCCGGAAGAGATGACGTTCACAAAGGATTCCCCTGTGCTCACCAGGGACTCCAACTCTTGCTTCGGCGTTGAGCCCATCTGCCTGTTACCAAGGCAAGTTAAACTTTAAACGGATGCTTCCAGTCCATGTTTTAAATCTCCACATGCTTGGAAATTATTTTCAAACGCTAGTCATTTGTTGATAAAGAAATAAATTAATAAAAATGAATGCTCAAAGTCACATATTATAGTTCTCTGTTACCCTGTTCGAATCAAAATAGAGCAAAGTCAAACCACATGCTATGGCAATATTTGTTTTGACAGCTGCAGATACTGTAAGAATCTAAACATCAGCATAAGCAAACCAATCCACTTCTCCACAATAAAAATCCAACTACCATCTACTTTGTATTAAAAAAAATCTAATGGAGATACTCTCGTATTGATATGCCAACACCAGCATATTTATCTTCTGAAGTATGCTTTTTAATCATGCTAGTAAATGCTCAAGAGCCTGAATGTGAAATCAAACAAAGCTCCTCTTAGTAAATTTTCGGAGAAGGAAGAGTTCCTTCAGCTAATAGAAAGTCCACCTAGCCACCATTAGCATATTTATCTTCTGAAGTATGCTTTTTAATCATGCTAGTAAATGCTCAAGAGCCTGAATGTGAAATCAAACAAAGCTCCTCTTAGTAAATTTTCGGAGAAGGAAGAGTTCCTTCAGCTAATAGAAAGTCCACCTAGCCACCCAGGCTTTCCAAAGGCCAGAAGTTAATGTTCTGATCCAGGTAATATTAAATTCCGAAGGTACCAATGATCCCTTATTTTTAACAAGGGCACCTAAGCCTTGTTTACCCATTCCCAAAATCTTTTCAAATTTCTGATATGGGACCAGGTGTTTCAGTTTGTTCAGCATACTTTCTTTCTGTATGTACAACAAATATGATGTGCTTCATCAGCTGAGGAATGATGGTCAGAAGTTCAGAACCTACTACCTAAGAATTCGAGCACCTGGTCACTCACTAATAAACCATCCCCTATCTTCAGAAGAGGAAACAAAAGAAAAATTCTGTATGAAAACCATGTAATAATAACATGCTAGTTTGTAAGTTCAAGGCGTTTAACTGAAATGGCAACATAATACTTTCAATAAAATATACCAATAGTTCACTACCTTTGCTGATTCAATTGGAACTGTTCCATCACCTTCAACACAAATATAACTAGCCTGCACATTAAGACAAACACGTTATGATATGAAAGAAAACAGATTTGGGGATCTGAACATGAGCAATGGAAATGATGGATAAAAAACCAACAAATAAATTGATCAACAAAGTTGGAGTAAGTTCTATATGAAAAACCTTGTAAATGCAAAAATATATACTCCCTCCGTCTCGCAATACTTGTTTTAAACTAGTAAAGTTGTATCAAAAATCTTGTTGTTTTAGCTATAATTATTATCTTTATAGGTAATGATTGCTCTTTTTATAGGTAATAATTTTTGCTTTTAGGTGTTTTAACCTATAAAAGTAAAGTAAATATAAGTTTTGTTAAGAAGTGTGCATAGAGCTAAAACAACAAGTATTGCGAGACGGAGGGAGTAAAACATAAAACTGAATTTAAGGGTGTGGCCAGTCAGACACATTTGATAATGTAAATATGAAGATAAGGTCTGATTATGTGGTATTTTTTGGAATGAAAATTAACATTGGCCGGGTTTCTTTTTCCTCCTTACTTTTGCTTGTTCTTTTACAGGAGTAACATTAGAATAACATAATAAATATAATGAGGAAAAGGGAGAGAAAAGGTAATTGTCCAAGGTTACAAGCTCTATTCTTAAAAACTAAGACCATATGGGAAAAGCAGGACTTCAAGGGCGCCATGGGAGATTTTATTTAAATTATCATGCCTCCTTATCACAAACCCACTTCACCTATCAAACAGAGTATTTTCCCTCACTGATCTCTAGTAAAAAAAAAATGCTCCCTTAATTTAAATTGTCTTTTAGTGGATGTTCTCGAACCCTTTGTTTATCATTTTGTTTTATTGTCGATTTTATTGCCTTTGCATGGTTGTGTTTGGATGCATATGTGTGTTCTCTTCCCTATATGCCACTATTGGATCACTTTGAAAACACCTTCTTAACTTAGTTGAGGGAAGGGTGCGCACTACCGACACCCCCCCCCCCCCCCCAAAGACCCTGCTTAGAGCGGGATTGTATTGGGATTGTTGTTGTTGTAATAGAATATACAACTATATATATGTGGTTATGCTTGGAACACAAGTTACTGCATGAGCCAAACAATATAGCACATTATCCTATCATCCCTGACACAAGGTATATCCCTCATATAGTGATTCCTAATTAGAAGTTGCAAAGTGTGTACACAGATTATATTACTTTTGAATCAACGGTGGACCCAGCTGCATCAGGGCAACTTCGCAAATATGTGAACTTATGACTATCATGCCCATTCTACAAACTAATTTGTCAAATTGAGAAAACTGCATTATTGAAAAATATTGCATTGTCAAACCGAGCCAACTCTCATTGATTTTTTTTTGGGTAAAGAAAATCTCATTGAAAAATATTGCTATGAATGTTTATAGAGTAAAACCACTTTGTCTTATAAGATACTCCCTCCGTCTCGGAAATAGTAGAATCCGTAAAAATTATTCATCACAAACCTTGTTGTTTTAGCTTTATGCACACTTATTAATAAAATCTATGTTTCCTTTACTTTTATAGGATAGGATAAAATACCTAAAGACGGTAATTATTACCTATAAAAAGAGCAATCATTACCTACAAAGATAATAACTATAGCTAAAACAACATGTTTTTTTTTATACAAGTTTACTACTCTAAACCAAGAACCATTGCGAGACGGAGGGAGTAATAAATTTTACCTTCATCTTTTAGTATAAAACATTTGTCTGATGTAACCTAAACTATTTCATGGAAGGAAAAACAAAACTATGGTACTAATCAAATAAAAAAAGATGCACTGGAAAATGCTTCCATTACAAATTTCGGGCATTTGAAATGCAACACAATTTCAGCTATTGAACTAGTTTTATGTGACAGTTTCTATTTCTCTTCAATGTAACCATGTTGCTCGCCTATTTCAATTTACTCCATGTACTAAATAGCATCTTTCAAATTCAAGAATGCAGTGTAGCAAAGAAGCACTTGGACTTAGAAGTCCAAATGATTACAAAATTGTCACTGCATGTTTGTTTTAATCTATGTCAATACTTTTCACAATCTGGCAACAATATATGTCCACATTTTGTACAATTGCACCACAACAAATAAGAGGTCTATCAGAAAAAATCCCCATGAGAAAAACAAACCTGCAAGTATCTAAGTTCTTCCAGTTCCACAATTGGTGATACCTCACTACCATAGCTGCAAGGATTACAAAAAATTACATTATCTGGGTTATATGCGTAAAAATAAATATTAAAAACCAAAGCAAAGTAAAAAGGCACTCAAACGCCCCAACTGCACTACAATGACAAATATGTGTTGAAGATAAAAAACATAGAGAAGGCAGAACTTGGTTAGGGAGGATAAAATAACTACTTCCGATTCTAATAAACCACTGAATCGTATACTCTGTAAACAATACCAAACGCTATGAGGAGTATCAAGACTGGTCCCATAAATATTGTAGAACTTGACCCCAGCAGGAACTTTTGCATCTGACAGTATCTTTCGTGTTTCATTGGCCCATTTCAGAATTTCGAAGTTAAATGGTAGGGGAATTGTAGAACCTTGATAATCAACCTAAAAAATGAGAGACATAATTTAATCAAAAGACACTAGCATAAATGCAGAATCCTACACATAATATTTAGAATGCAACTGACTCAATAGTCTAGCTAGTAAACTCACCGTGTTAGTTGAGAGAGCTTCATTGAAAATCTGGATACACTCATCCTGAGAATAAGACTCTAAAATGACATTGGAATCCTTATTATCTTCAAGTTTCTCTCTCCAAATTTGGAGAAGAGGAAGGTGTTCCCAGCCGTACTCAGAAGAGGGCATCAACTCATATATGGATGGACACTCAATAAGCTGGAAAACGCAACTTATTAGGCAATCATTAAGCAAATCTGACCCGGAAAAATAAATGGATTCGATCAGATAAAATACATGTAATGTTTCATGTCAACATGAGTTCAGAAGTGTCCTATTCTGACAAATCTGCAAAGTCTCTGCCATCTTACGCTGATTATTTTTTCCATAAATCTTTTGGGTTCCAGAAATAGAACATACTAAACAGAAAAGAGTTCTAGTTTAAACTTCCATAAGAGCTTCAGACAATAAACCTGAGCCACTTGATAGCAAGCTTTAAGCAATTGATCAACACTCTAAAATTACTGTTTAAGCTTTTGAGTATAAAGTATCTAATCAAAACAGCTTTGGAGAAGTATCACATAAGTTACATGTTATGACCTTCATTCAAAGAAAAAAACTACACATACTCCTACAAAAGTTAATTAAGGCCCAAGTTTAGAAATTGGAGCCAACTGCCCCAAAGGAAAATTATGACATGCTAAAAAACTCATAAGCAACTTATTGGAAGCTCTTGGGACATTCTTATAGATTTGAAAAGCAACAACAATCTATGGCACTAGTTTGTGGTGTACACATGAGAGGAAAGGGATATAACAGACAAAAATAAAAATTACACAACTGAATCATTTAGTCTAAATGCAAAATAGAGTTTAGACCAAAACAAACAATATCAACCCTATGACACTAGTTCATGGTGTACATGAGAGGAAATGGATATAATACACAACAGAAGAGTTTTAGCCTACGTGACATCCCTACCTTTTTTTAGCTATTTAAATCAATCACAGTTTTTCTTTTATCTTTAACATGTACTAATTATTAAGCTTAATCCAAAACATTGAATTTAATATAATCTAATCCTTATATTAATCTACATGTAAATCTTTATTTATTATAAATATCTAATCTATATACACTACTTAATATATAAACCTTTATAATGATGTGACATAAACAATATCATTTTAGATATTGATTATGCCGCATCGCATTTAAACAAAGTCACAATGATATTATTATTATTTTTAATGAGTGATTTAAAATATCTATATTTATGTATGCTACTTTAACTGAGATTTTTTTTAAATTCTGAAAGATTTATAAGATACATTTATGGTAAAGAATATTATGATTTTTACTTTTATTTTTACTTTATAATATTTTTATTTTTATTTTATTAAGATTATGGCGGGGGAATCGAACTATTTAACATATTAATCTATTTACATATTTCTACCAAACTATGCTATTTGTGCTTATTCTTTAACAATACTTGGGTGGCATGTCCTGGAGACAAAGAAGAAGAAAAGATTGGGAAATCGTAGGGATAATACCCAAGAATAATATCCACAAACTGCAAAAAAGGTTAACCAAAGAAGAAAAGATTAGGAGGCTGTGATTCTCGAGGCTTGCTCTATTGCAGATAATGCATAATAAACTGTTAAAATAAGATGAACATTCAGGCAGTGTACTTCTGTTGACATTATATGGTTTTCAAGTATAATATCGTGAAATGACTCGAGGTATCTATGAGGAACTTTGGTGGATGATAATCCTGGAAAATCCGAAGAATAAATGCAAAGAGCCCATGCAATACTTTACTGATGAAAAGTCACAGAATAGATTGATTCGCATGCCATAAAGCATACCCACACAGAAGCTGATATACTCTTAACAAAGGTATAAATTTGACAAGCTGGAAATGATATTTATCACCTTGAAAACGAGGTGTACGAAAATAATGAGTTGGTTATTCTAGGTTTTTTCCCCTGAATAAAGACCATTGAGTGAGTGCGGATTGATATCCCACATAGGGGTTCAGTTAATAAAAGTCTAGCTATGTATATACACAAATACATAAAATGTTTTTTCTGCCTCTAAATTCTCATTAGCATCAATATGCAATACTTTATTGATGAAAAGTCACAGAACAGATTGATTTGCATGCCATAAAGCATACTCACACAGATGCTGATATACTCTTAACAAAGGTATATAATTTGGCAAGCTGGAAATGATATTTATCACCTTGAAAACGAGGTGTACGAAAATAATGAGTTAGTTATTCTAGGTTTTTTCCCCTGAATAAAGCCCATTGAGTGAGTGCAGATTGATATCCCACAGCGGGGTTCAGTTAATAAAAGTCTAGCTATGTATATACACAAATACATAAAATGTTTTTTGCCTCTAAATTCTCATTAGCATCAATATGAAACGTTATAAACATTTATTAGTCTTTAATTATTAAAAAGAAAAACTTAATCAAAAACAAAATGATTTATAAAACTGCTAAGCCTTTAGAACGCAGGTAACAAGGATAAGTTAAAGCTAGAACGCAGTTTCCATAACATACATTCATACAAGAAAATGAAACAGGTCAAATTACAGATATAAAACGCAGAAGGCTATCCAAAGAATCATAGAAAAGATCTGCACATACCAGCTGGTGCATGCTCCATTTTGATATGAAAAAGTTCTGCTCCCATCCATCAACAAATGACATTCCATTTAAGAATGTAGATGTTATATATCCAGGTGCACCTGCCAAAGATAAGGGAATTCTTAGAAGAGCTCCTTCAGAAAACATAAATGGATGGAAAAATTACACAGTTGTCCGGGAATCAGTTCATGGAAAATATTTGAGATCAAAGATTAGGCATTTCAATTTATTAGAAAGCCTCTATTGAGCATAAACTTCTTGTCTGAGTGAGGGAGACCTTAATTGCAAACTAATGGGATGATTTACTGCAAAACCTCCATTTTAAAATATTCATTTTGTAATTATCACTGCAAAGCCAAAAAAAGTGTGCAGATAAAAGTGTTCATATCCACTTCTTGTACCATTCGCGGGGGAGGGTGACTCTCATTTCATCTCAATATCTTTTTTCAGGATTCTTCTACCTTTCTCTTCTTTCTCTCTCCTTCGCCCGCTCGCACTCCAAACAGCGAGATCCACCGGTGATGCCTAGTCGCCCGACGTCCCCCTCGCGGACCGGCGCCGGCCTTCGGTACCCACCCTTGCCTGACCGCTATCCCCACTCCCTCGGCCTCGCTCTCAGACTAGCAGTCCACCGGATCCCGTCGCCGCCAAGCCATTAGATCCCGTCGTTGGTTAGACCCGCCACCCTCCCCAACTCCAACCCTCTTGGATCTCACTTGCCCGAACCACATCTGCCCCGACCGCGACCCCCAATCACTATCACCCCTCCGACTCGCCCCAACTCCGACTTGCCCCACCTTCGACGCACCCTCTCGCCCTTGAAACCAGCATCTACGGCTTGACCCACATCACCTGAACCCGGAATCCGAAACCCGACCCCCTATCTCCGTGACCCTCCCCCGCCACTGCAGCCCCAAGAGCCAAGCCCTTGTCCCCCCGCCTAAACCCAGCTGTATCCCCAATTACTCCCTCTAGCCAGGGGACCCAAAATGCGACCCCAACCCCGTCTACGTGACCCTACCCATCTAGAGCAGGCCCGACATCCAAGTGAAAATATTCCGGTAAATCTATTGAGTTGATTAGAATCCTTAAAGAGAGCAGAATTGAGATTGCGTGTGTTCAAGAGACTAAGTGGGTGGGGATGAAGGCAAGAGGGATCAATGGATGGAAGTTGTGGTACCCAGAGGACAACAGGAGAAGGAATGGAGTCGGGATCCTTGTTTGTGAGAGTTTGAGAGATCATGTAGTTAAGGTAGACCGTCAAAATGACATAACGATGGTAATCAAAGTGGTTGTGGAGGGAAGTTGTGGTAGCCATAGGACTACAGGAGAAGGAATGGAGTCGGGATCCTTGTTTGTGAGAGTTTGAGAGATCATGTAGTTAAGGTAGACCGTCGGAATGATGGTAATCTAAGTGGTTGTGGAGGGGTCTGTACTTGAAGTCATTAGTGCATATGCGCGGCGCTACAAGTGAATCAAAGTGAGGAGGAAAAGAAGAGTTTTTGGGAGCAGTTTGATTACTTGGTGAGAGGCATTATAGTAGTGATGCAGGAGCAAAATTCTATCTTTTAAGAGCTATCTTTTATCTTTTAGTTAGGGATTATTATTAAGGTTTTATCTTTTCCTTTTTGACTTGATGCATAAGTTTAGATAATTTAGGAACTTATATCTTTTATTTTAGGATATATTTAGGAAAGTTATATCTTTTATCTTAGGTTAGTTTTCTTCTATTTAAGCAATTGTAGGCATGAGCCATAATCATTCATTCATATTATTAATCAAATATTGGTTTAGAGAATTTTCTCTTTATCTTCTTGGTGGATTCCAAGCCCCTTTCTGGTGGATTCCAGGCATATTTCCTAGGGTTTCGTCGCTTGCGAACCCTTTATCATCAAAGGCTCGCGCTTGCGTGCCTTCCACGACTTCCGACTGCGTCAAGTAGGTGGTGATTTCAACGGTCATATAGGACAGAGTAGTGATGGTTACGATTCCGTCCATGGAGGCTTTGGTTTCATCACCAGTCCATAACGACAACGGGCTCGCCCTACTGGAGTTTTCGATGGGTTTCAGGTTTGTCATTGTAAACTCATGCTTTTTCCAAGAGAGATAAGCACCTAGTTACTTTCGAGAGTTGGGCAGGCAGTTCACAAATTGACTACTTCCTTGTTAGGGGAGAAAACAGAAGTAGATGTGCAACAATGCAACAATTACGGAGGCATTAAACTTCTTTGTCATACAATGAAGGCCCGGGAGAGGGTTACAGAGTTAAGGATGCGAAGGCTTGTTCACGTGCAAGAAAACCAGTTTGGGTTTATGATAGGGAGGTTAACCACATAAGTATTGCATTTGATGAGGCAACTAGTAGAGAAGTACAGGGAACAAAAGAAGAATCTGCATATTATTTTTATCGACCTATAGAAAGCCTATGATAGAATGCCAAAAGAGCTACTATGGAAGTGCTTAGAAGTGAAGGAGGTACCTAGAACTCTCCCTAGAGTCATCAAAGATAGGTATGAAGGCGCTCTGACTAGTGTCTATACACCACAAGCAGAGACCGATTACTTTCCAGTAAGGGTAAGTTTACGCCAAGGCTCAGTCCTCAGTCCCTTCCTCTTTACTGTAATAACTGATGTGGTGTCAGGATATATGATATATTTAGAGTGGAATCCCATGGTGTATGTTAGGCCTGGTTTAGTATCCATTCCAAGTAATCAAAATCAGTAATCGGAATGGATGATTCAAAGTTTGTGTTTCGTTGGACAAATTTGGGAATGAAATTGATTGCTTTTGAATCACCCACCAAGTACTCTCTAGTCTCTCCCCATTCGAGATCAGACCTTATCCCACCGTCGTCTTCTAGTCCACAAGCATCCACCAAGTAATCCCCCCAATTCCAAATCTGCTACCCTTCTATGGCCTCTTCTTTCCGATCCCTCTCCCTAATTTTAGATCTACAACACCCATGCCTTCTCTTCATAGGTACTGCTCTCCAACGCCGGTTCCCGTGAGTGTTGTGTGTGGATGAATCTTGATTCAAATCAATTTTTAGGAGTTAGGAGTCTTTGCAAGTGCAAGTTAAATTTGTATGATCGATTTGCAGAGGATTTGTGCTTTGTTCGATTCGGTATTAGTTTATTCAGATTCAAAAAGACAAAGACCGAATATGTGGAATTCAATCTCAGTGAGACAAGTGTAGAGGTAAGGGATATGATGCTTGGGGGGGATGTTGTGCAAAGTATTTAGGTTCGGTGATGTAGAGTGATGGAGGTGTAGATAAGGATATCAAGCCCCGAATTCAGGTGAGATGGCAAAAGTGGAGGATTGCATCACAAGTTTTATATAATAGAAAAGTGCCCCAAAGCTTAAGGGCAAATTTTACGAGGTGGTAATAAGGCCTGCTCTGTTGTACGGGGCAAGAGTGTTGGGCGGTAACAAGAGCCCAATAAAAGAGGCTTTTTGTGGCAGAGATGAGGATGAGGTGCATGTGCAGACATACTAGACGCGACAGGATTATAAATGAGGTCATCCGAGAAACGGTGGGAGTGGGTGTATCAAGGATCTACATTCAACAACATGCAGGATCTCCAAATGAAATTGTCATTAACATTATACAACAGGATCTCCAAATGAAATTGTTACTTGAAGGAATCAGTGTGAGTGCTTTATGAAATTACATTTATTGTTATTCAAAGCGCCTGAAGTTGGACAAGGGCAAAGGTTACATAGATGAAACTACACCAACACGAAATCAAAGATACATTCCAAGACTTCTATATACCAATAGCAGCCAGAATTAAGGCCCAGGGAAGTCAGGAACGGTTGCAGGATAAGTGGATAACTAGGGTTAGCCACTTGGATATAAATAAGGAATTGTAGAGAGGGGATAATCTTTGTGAAATTAGGTTTTGGGTTTCAGCTTTTTAGTTGGAATTAAGCTATATTTTCTTCTTAGTTTTATGCAGATTGGAAATCACATATCCATAAATACTTTTTGACATACTCCTATTCATTGGTTTGTTTTGACTTCCTATAGATTCTCCTCACTCCATCAGCCAATTACTTATGTTTTAAGAGAGATGGTTTCACATAAAACATTTCAAAGAGAGATGGTGTTTTAGAAAAACAAAAATACTTGTAAATCTCATTTTTCACCCAAAAGTCTGAGAGTTTAATTGGTGTAAATGTCTTGTTAAGATTTTTTTTAAAAAGTATTCTATTTATTGGAAAACTAGAAGAATTTAATTGAGAATAGAACTAGGGGTAGTTATATCTATTACTACTATGAAAACAAAAGCAGATCCGTCCAAGGTGGCATCATGAGGGGGCTCGGTTCCACATGGAGTTTTATGAAGGCCGCCACTTCATCCATCCCATTTTCCATCTCCACGTGGATTAAAAAAAATATCGTCCACTTTGTTGGTTGCACCACGTCATCATATTACTCATCCCACTACTTAACATTTCTACTATAACCTGTTTTGTTAACTTGCTAGGTCCAAATTCTTTGTGCTATTTTTTTCTATAGAAAAAGTGACTGACATACTAATGAAAAAGCATAAACACTGTATGCCAGCCAACAATTATAATTAGCGGTATGCTAGGGATAAATGCAATAAGGCGTACCTTGAAACGGAGCTGCAATGGATATCCAGTTTTTCACATACTTCTCAAAAACCTGTGTATGCCAAAAAGAATAGTCAAACTCAATAAAGATGCTAATAAGGTCAATTAATGATTGAAAATTCAGACCCTTTACCTCAGCATTTAAGGACATGAAACATTTGACCAGTATCCCCCCCATGGAATGACTTATTATGTTGATCCTTTTTCCCCCCGATGCAGTGTACACTGACTCTAGTTTTGCAGCAAAACGGTCCATGGTGTCCTGATATCTAAGGAGTGTTGCAGAAGCATAGAGCAGGCAATAGAAGAGAGTCAAAAATCAAGGAATGACCCATTTATGGAGAAGACATTTGATAGGGTTGGAGGATCTCCAAAGTGTGCAATAAAGAGGTTTTTGATTGATGGAGAAAAGATGGATTACATAGCAGCCCCCTTAACATATTTATAGGTAAAAACACTTGTTCCAAACCCAAAATCTAGAAACTACTAGCATATCTCAAGTGGGGGAGGGGGGTGTATTCTACAAACTAGAAAAGATGCACTTAATTGTCTAGAAGCTATTAATAAGTGTACAAAAGAGATATCATAGCGGAATTTTCTAGAACTAGTACCAAATATGCAAAAGAGACATTTTAGAGGAATCGATCTTTTAAAAAGTTAGAGGCGACACAAGGCAATAGACATACCTATTGCTTAAGCGGGCTTCATAAGCAAAGGCAAGGACTTTTTCATAAAACATCTCAAAAACACCTTAAAACTCAGTTTAATGCTATATAACCCGTCCTTGATGAAATAAAACCAAATTGAAAATATATTATAGTAAAACACCCAAGTCTAAAGCATCACAAAGTACTAATTGTAAGTGTAAGCATAGAAGATTAAAGAATCAAGCTGAAAGGGAAGGAATATAGTTAGGGAGTGGCCCATGCAAAATCATCAATGTCATCTCCATCCTCTTCTTCCTCAATGTCGAGACATGGAGCGATTATGAATATTGTTATATAGAAAGAAATTTTTACCTCTTTTAGAAGCAACAACTAAGGAGAACAACAACTCCACCACAAGGAAGAAGGGAAGAGAAAGGAGGGAGAGAACTAGAGTGAAGAAAGGAAGAATTGGAGGTGTGGAGAGCAGAGAGGAGGATTGAGTGTTTATGACGAAAGAAAGTTACTAAAATCTTTTTAAAAAATCGACAAAATATTATCCAAATAAAAAAAAAATGAAAAGATTGTATCCAAAGTCAGCTCAGATATGCAATATATCATGATTAACCAAAATAAGGAAAAAAGAAAAAAGAGAAAAGCCCATTGACTATAGCTTTTTAGCGTCGCCCGGGGCTTAAGTAGTGCCTCGTGCACTTTGGGCGTGCCTTGCCACCCTTGGTGCACTGCACCTTGACCAAGGCAGGCACTACACCTGGCGTCTTGGGCTTACGCAGGCACGGGCGGCTTAAGTAGCGCCTCGTGCACTTTGGGCGTGCCTTGCCACCCTTGATGCACTGCGCCTTGACCAAGGCAGGCACTACACCTGGCGTCTTGGGCTTACGCAGGCTTAAGTGCGCCTGGGCTCGGCCTTTTATAAACACCGAGAGGAATATTCTATGAACTAGGCTTTTGCATGTGCATTTTGTACTTCTTCCTATAATATTTTGTAGAGGTTAATTTGGTTCAGCATCATCACAAAAATCCTTAAATATAAGTGCTTATTCAAAAGGTAAAGAATCATATCAATTATGTATGGTTTAGAATAATGAAAACATAAGGTCCCACTTACCACTAACAACTGAACTATAAAATCAAAAAGAAAAAATAAATGCCTATTGTGGTGCTCCCACATTCGCCTTGTTTCACTTTGCTCCTACAAACATCTTGGTTCACAATCACCCTAACATGTTAAAAATGTATTCGATAGTATTACTAGTGGCAATGGTATGAGTGGTTCATGTTATTGTTGCTTTTTTCTTCGTGCATAGGAAAATGCATTTGTCACCCATTAGGCCATTCTTGATGTAGGCAAGAAACATTTCTAAGGTAATGAGCACAAGTGATGAGTATGCCACTCACAAAATCAACAATAAACAATGATGAGTATCCACCTCAGAACATCACTAGTCTAGCTTTTAAAGCTCCCTTCTCTTCTCTACTAGCTACGAACTATTTATACATACTCCCTTCAAAATAAAGACAATCACAAAAAATCCTGTTGGTAAATAATAGATAAAGCATTTCCATTAAAAATACAATAGTAGATGCCCTTCATCTTACACCTGATCATTTCCATTGGCAGATTTTGTTGCAGTATAGCATAAATAGTTATACTAAAACACCAGAAAAAATAAAATATTTGAATGGTTAAGAAGATAACCTATTACTTTGCCGGAAATCATATCCAAACCCAAAGAGAGTTTTTCCTTCTTGATACCCCCAATTAAGCATTTCAACTATCATGTCATGAAAGTATGACACTACCTCCTGTCCAAAAATCTACACAGCCAAAAACAAGTTAGGAGGAGATAGACGGTTAACATACTTGTACAAGTCAAAAAAATTGCATTAGCATGAATAGATCAACTAAGTTGTAAAGAAAAGGACTTGTAACTTACTGTGCAAACTATAAGTATGTTTATCCATACAATTAATTATGTCACGAAATATTTGGTTATTAGGTATAAATTCATATGTGAGTTTATGAGAAGTGTCCACATCATCATTCTAGTGTCAGCAAGCTTCTTTATGTCGGATGATCCATATGGAACAGCCCTATTGAGCATTTGTAAAAATCAGCTCTCACAGACTATGCATGAAATGATAAGATTCAAACATATGTTTATAATTCACAAACTTAGTAACTTTCTCTAGCAGATGAAGTAGAAACCAGTAACGCAATTATTGCTCACATGGGTTTAGAATGTCAGCAAAGAATAGCGAATTGGCTAGAAAAATGAACACATAAAACCCAGTACAATCACTACTCATCAAAAAGTAGCCAAAAGGAGGATAAAGAACAAAAGACAACCAAAAGCTCAGGTAAACCTTACCCAGAAAATTCACATATGCATACTTACTATGGGGATGTCTGGTAATTGGTATGTGGATATGGGGAATGAGGAATGAAAAATGGTGAATGGGGAACCCCCAACCTCATTACTCACAGTTGGTACACCATTTTGGAAGGTAAATACACTACCCGAAACCGCTTACGTAGTGGCTTCTAACCCTAGTAACCCCCAAAGGAAGCTTTGGGTTTGGCTCATTCCAAATCTTGGGGAAGTAGCCGGCATCGGGAAGGCTGCAACAGGGGCAGTAGCGGCGGCAATTGAGCAACAAATGGGTCAAGACAAAAGATGAGGAAGAATTTCGAGGAGATCAAACTGCAAGTATGCTAATCCTTCACACGATAGAATTACTATAGGGTTTTAAAGTAGAAAAGAAAGGGAAGATGTCAACAAGACAGAGGAAGGAGTAGGCGCGGTAAGTTGAGGGTGCGGGGAAAAGAAGAATAGTGGTGGTATGGCAGTTTATATAAAGCCCTAATTTGATTCCATAAACATGATATCATCTACCAAGCTTCACCTTGATAACTCCCCCACCCAATTTCAGATTCACCTCAAACCCAATAACCAAGTTTCTACCAAACACCTTCTCATGGGCAATGAATCAATAGAAATGGAAATGGAAATTTAATTACAGCATACTCAACCTCAATAATGAAACATTTTTTTAGTTACATTTGAATTGTAATTTGATAAAAGTTTTTTAACAATTTGATTACCAATCATCACGGCAATAACAGAAATTAAAATAACTACATCTTACATTTTATTTTTCTCTAAGCTATAGTATATGACTAAGGGAACGATTGTACATATTTGTTTACAAATTGCACTTAATTGCTAACCGGTTGTACGTATTTATTAGCTTTATTTTAATCAAACAAGCTCTATGGATTATCCTAGCAGTTGAAAATAGGTCATACATTATTAGTTTCGTCAATAATTATACAAAAATAAATAAATAAAACCCAGGTGTAAGACTGATAAAAGGACATACCATATCAGGATCAAGGACATCAATTGCGTACAGTCCATATCTGTCTTCAGGGACCACTATATTTGTTTTAGGGTCAAGTGACACGGTCTTACCTACATCATACAAAGAAAAGGTGTATTTTTAGGCTGAAACTAAAATTTTGCAAGATAAGATAAGACCTCAACGGTGTCTCCAGCAGTAATTAATGTAAATCACTATTCTACAAGTTCAATTCAATTAAAAAAACCAACTATTCCAGTCATTTCTATAAAATTGAAAATTGAAAGTGTAATCCTTGAATCAACTGAAAATATCAGTAGAACTATATTGTAAACTTGCAGAAAATTCCAATTAAACTGAAACTCGGGCAGCGCCTTGGTTAAATACGCCAGGAAAACAAGGAAGACGCTCAAAAGCGGTTACCTGTAGAAGGATCGAAAAGCGACCAGAGCTTGGTGCGCAGCTTATAATCTGCACCAAAAAGCCGAATCCAAACGCGCTCTCCATGGCCAGATTCATCTACAGCGTGGAGAACCGATCCGGCAACTCCTGGGACAAGCAGAACGGGATCAAGATCCGGGTTTACGTACGCCTGCGACTTCCTTACAACCTTCAGCCACATCTCTACTCGCTATGATTTCTTCCCCCGATTACAATGTCCAGCCAATTTATGACAAACTCTTGAGAAATTTGAATGATTCAAATTTACGAACCCCTGAATTAGAAACACTACAAAAAAAAAAACAATTTAGCATCGGCAAGTTACCGTGGAAAAAAGTCAATCTGGTGTGGCAAAACCTATTTAGCCACGGAAAATTTTAGTATTTTACACGCTTGTAAATTCAATGTGTTTCTTATCGAAAAGGCAAACATTGTATACAACGAAAGAGTGATCAGCTAGCCTAGGCAGAAGATAAGGTGTATGCATTGAAGTCAGTGTCAATATAGTAGCAGCTCATAGTCAGATCATCCACCTGAAAGTTACAAATTATCTCATTAACTCGACTCTTCTCAATTACAGTAGATACTTGAAGGAGATAAACTTTTCACCTCGAGATGATCAATGAAAGAATAAGGAGAGTATCAGATGCCAAGGAATGAATATAACTTAACTAGAAGCCAAGACAAGAGTTTCCTTGTTAAATTTCATCATTTTATTTAGGGCGGTCAAACTAGCATACCTTTGTATAGCCAGATGGACTATTGATGCAAAGTTTAGGGATCAAAGTAAAGAGAAACAGAAGATGCTTCCACATCACAAAATGTTGTACCTCTTTGGATTTTTGCCTTTAATTTGCCATGATAGGTGCTGAAAATTTGATAATTAAGTATGCATACATTCAACTAATTATAAACTCATAAATAATTAATAACTATACACCAATAGTACGACCAAGTTTCACAACTATCCACTTATTAGACATTTGGCCACACAAGCAGCTCTTACAACCTTTATTTATATTTATATTTCAGCTCCATTGCTAACCTAAACTTCCGGCTCCATAAATTGCTACCATAAGACAGCATATCCTAACAAGAAGCATATTTTTTCATAACAAAAAGTACAATATTTTGCTAATCTAAGGAGACACCGGCAATTATGACAATCCCAAGGATAACCTTGTGTATCAGGAATGAAAAGCTGAGAATGTCATAAAATTGCAAGGAAATTTATAATCTCTTCCTACAAAGCAAGGCATAAATGGATAAGTAAAGGAATGGAGTAACATTCCAATTTCTAAACAAGTAAGTCATGGTGTCTCACGCAATGTTTCTTCGGATCAAAGTGTTTCTTCAGAGAGAGAGAAGGGCGGGAGAGTGTACCCCAAGTAAAGATAGGTCGGTGACAAACCCTAACCAAATCAAACGATTCAAACCCTAACCAAACAGTAATTTTCCCCCAAAATCAAACCCTAACAACACAGTAATCAAGCTTCTGAACTGAAATGAAAGGGATTTGAAGATATTACCTGAAATTAATATGTCGGAGATCGGAGGAAGGTGCCCAAGATCAGCTTCTTTCGAAGTTGCCTGAGATCTGATGAGCGAAAACAAGCAGCACTTTAGCAAAGTGGGGTCACGGCACCGGCAGCATCACGGCGGCGTGGGAACGAGCAGCGTCAAGACGACGTGAGGACGAGCTGCTCCGGCGCACAAGCGAAGGTCGATGGCGATTTGGGAATCGTCTGATGAGAGAGAGGGGGGGTCGAAGAGATGTCGACAGAAATATTGAAACTCCGGGTTGTGTTTATTTGTTTCTTTTTACATCTTCTATCCATATACGGAGTATGATTACTGGGTGCGTAGCGTTTTAAGCCATCTTGTTGTTAAGGGATGGCAGTCTCCTCTTGATCTGTAAAAGCGAAACTCTAATTTTACTGTTTGCTCATGATTACCATTTTGCCCTTCCTTCGTTTTCTTATTAAGCACTCAGTTTAGGGTTAGATTTGTAACATTTCTTCGATAGGTTTCCCCTTCAGATTTCTTTCCATGATGTCCATCACTTGCCTCTTTTCCATGAAATATATGATGTATATGTAAATATGAGAGATAGTCCACGGCACAATTCCCTTCACGAAAAGTGTGATAGATCTCATATTTCGAGAAGAGTCGTAGAGATAGAAGACAGTCACATAGGATCATCTCAATATCTTCAGAGCAAGAGCATCCGGTGTTCAAACTGTTTATGATGCTTAGATTATCACATTCAATTATAATGGAGTTTATTCCTACCAAAAAAAAATATAATGGAGTTTATGTTTAGCTCATTGGTTTTAAGGATACCTCTCCACAGGCCATAGCACTCTAACCCTAGGACAGAGAATAAGGGGGAGGAGCATGCTTCAAAGAAAAGAATCGATCCATCCGCATTGCGGATGATAAAGCAAACGTGGATACAAAGTTTTCTTTGGAAAAAGCACCATCAAAATTGAGTTTACACCAACACTCAGGCGGTTTCCTCCATTTGCAGTTTTTTCTGTGGGATTTCCTTTGAGTGGTAATGGGATGTGATAGAGTGAGTTTTGTTAGGTCCTTTCTTGTTCTTTAGCATAATTCCAATTGTAGATGTGGTCCAAAATGAATGAAATGATTGTTTTCGGATTAGTGATTATGGTGTCAAAAGCTTTTTTATTGCGGAAGAACTAAAGGCTCCACCAAGTCACAACAAGAGTAGAAAAGCGTTTTACATGTTCAGGAAAAGCCGATCAACAGAGGTGCAGGGCAGCAGGAGGAACATGTGGGCAAGCATCAGCGGCGCTGGAGTCCTTTCATGTGCGCCACTGGGAGAGGGAGGTTCGCTGGAAGCAGAGCGTGGGCCGGGGCCGGAGGAAGGAGGAGAAGCCCTCGTCAGCGGCGATGGCTCGCCGAAAACCCATCGTCGTCCAATCGAGTCCGATCATCACCGCTGCAATGCCTCCTGAAGACTATCGCCGTCCAATCGAGTTCGAAACTAGTCTGATTCCGGTCGGGGAGAAGTGAACCTCCGCAAATTGGAGTCCAATTGAAGAAGCCCCGTCACCGGTGGTGCAGAGGTGCTGGCGATGGCGTTGGCGGCGGTGCTGGCGATGGCAGACTCCGGGCTCTCCTCCTTCCTCCGGCCCGGGCTACGCTGGTAGCGAACCCTCCCTCTCCCTATCGAAGGCCGCTTCCAACAGTAGGGGAGGGGAAGAACAGAGGCGAAAGAGGGAGACGACGCCTTGACGGGAGGCAGAGAACAGAGGCAAAAGAGGGGAGGCGCGATCAGGGTCGAAGGCTGACGACCGGTGGCGCACTTGAGGGGCTCCGGCGCCTGCTGGTGCTTGTCCTGTCCTTCCTCCATCTATGTTCATCTTCTCCGCCGGCGCCTTTTCTTGAAACTATGCACACGTAAAACGCGGTTTAGAACCGCGTTTTACTTTTTTTTTTTGGTTTTTATTAAATAAACGCGGGTTAAAACCGTGTTTTATGCAAAATTAGTACTAAAACGCGGTTTTAAACCATGTTTTTATTGTAAAATGTTATTTTCCTTCGACAACCGGTTCAAATTGATGATTTTAACGAGAAATGGGGTTTTAGACCGCATTTTTCTGAAAAGACCGACAAGAATGAATATTTTTGTAATTATATTTTAAGTTGTGAACAGTAAATAAATATTTTTTTTCAATATTTTGGAAAAAAATTCAATTTTGCCAATGTCGGTAGTCCGTCCTTGGTAATTTTCCATATGAATTCTTGAATTTTAGGTGCACAGTCTAGTTTCCAGATCCAGTGAAATTTCGATTGAGTATGGTGTTTATTGTTGTGCAGCATATTGACTGATGAAGTAGAACCAACCATTACGTCTCCATAGCAAGTAAAGTCTATCTTGAGAGATATATATAGGGATTGGCATCTGACAAATGCTATTGATTATTGTGATAGGGAGATGGGGTAGTAGTTCATAATGAACTTTCGGTAGATTCCATTCCTTAGTTGAGAATGAAGTTTCGGTAGATTTCATTCCTTAGTTTGTGTTTGCTTTAATAGTGGAGATATTTGTTGCTATGGTCCGGAGAGAGTTGGATCCAAACCAGAGATCATACTAGAAGTTAATAGAGCAGCCGTCGTCAATTCCCCAGCGAATGCCTTTTTTTTAAATTTCTATTAGATTAGTTAGTTTTTTCCATTGCTAGGAGGTATTACATTTTCTGGTATAGTCCATCGCTTGCCTCTATAATTGTAAAGGCTCGGATTTTTAAATCCTAATTTTCGAAAAGGAGAAATTAAAAATGAATTTAAATCGAATCTAATTCGGATATTTCAAGGAAAACGCGTTCTAAATTTGATAAATCGAACTTGAAATTCTTAAGGCGAATTCCGACCCAAATTTTAACTTTAATGATCGAACACATCTTTCATTTCGGGATACAAAAATTTCTTCGAATTGCGGTATTCTATTCAGAATTTTTTTTATTTTAAACGATAGGCATCCCTTGCCTTAGTCAACATCTATAGCAGCTACTCCTTCCTAGGCTTCCTAGCCCTCCAACTTGCTCCACCCTTCTTTTGGCTAAGCAACACTCCACTCTTTCCCTTGCCTTGTTTGAATCACACTGCAACTGTCCAAGACCCCCCACAGCACGCCACCATCCCCTCTCATTTGGACTTCAAATGCCCCTCACCTGTCTTATTCACTTTTCCTACTCTCCCAACAAGTCCAAAGACAATCCCCTCTTCTTTTTCAACTCCCCATTTCGGATTTCCCCATCCGAGCACCACATCCATTTTGTCTTCATTCCCAACCTGAGCAACCACCGCCACCTGTTGTCGCCGGCAACCACCACATCTCACCGCCATCTCCCTAGCAACAGGCCGTAGTCATTCCCTTCCGCCCCCGCTCGACGCCTTCCGGAGCCTCCAGCAGCCGCAAGTAGCGGCCGGCGCCGCCAGAAGTAGCCGGAGTGCCGCCACCGCCCTCCTTCGTGCCCTGTTTCCCGTCTTGCCTTGGTAAGGCTCGATTCCTCTCTTCTTCCTCCTTTCACCCCTATCAACCTAAAGGTGGAGCTTTAACATTCCTCCGCCCTTCCTAGGCAAATTCCGGCGAGGAACCGCCCTCGACGCGCCCAGACGCAGCCCCGAGCTCCTTTTCCGGCGATCTCGAATCGAACCTCCGGTGAAGCTCCGAGAACCTCGGTGAGCCTTCTTCCTTCCTCCCTTTTCTTCTCGTTCCTATCATGTGTGTGTATGTGTATCGGTGTCGTGTCCCTGTCGGAGCCGGAAATCGTCGCCGGCAAGCTCCCTTCCTCCTCCCCTTCTTCCGGTTTCGAATGCAGCAGCCCAGGGAATGGAGATGGAGATGAACAGTTCTCTTTCCCCCATTTTCTTCACTGTGGGCCCCTCGCCACCTCAGCGCCACATGGCATGGGTCCCCTTTCTTTTCTAATTCCGGCTTTTTAAATAGAAGGGAGATGGGCTGGTTTTTGGGCCTAATTTCCAAATTCCCTCTTCTCTAGATTTTGGGCCTAATTTTGGTCTTAAAAAGAAAGAAATGGAATGCCTTGGGCCTACTATTTCCTTCCATTCGAATTTGGGTTCACAAATAATTAAGGGTTCGGTTTTGGGGTTTTCGAAACAAGGGGGGGGGGGTCGGTTTGGATTCTTATAAATAAGAGGCGGTTTGGGTAATAAGGGTTGGATTTTTATAAAATAGAAATGGTTAGTATTTTTAAGGGATTTGAAAATAATTTATGAAAGTGTTTAAAAGAAAATTGTATTTAAGATATTATATAATATTATTGGAATTTAAAATGTAAAATATTATTTTGGGATTAAAGATATAATATTATGGTGATTTAAAACGAATATAATATTATGAGACTTGGAGATTTAAAAAGGGATTTGACACGAGTAAAGACGAGTTATGGAAACTTGATGGAGATTTGGAAATCTCGAATAGCTTGGCTTTCAGATATTTCTCGTATTGGAAAATGGGTTTTGAAATGGTTTAACTTTCTGATGGTCTTGGGAACATAGTCTCTGTATGTGTGATTAGTAGCACTATAGCTTACCGCATTCTTTATAATTATAATAGGTGATTGTTGATTGTTTGGACTCTGCTCTTTGGTATATCTTGCTGTTCGGCTTTCCAGGTGAGTTCCTATATGAGCTCACTCAGATTCGAAAAGAGATCTCCCTGCTTGTAGCCATGTGCATACTAGGTGCTCGCATTCATAATAAAGCATGCCATGTAGTATCCTGCTAGGATTGCACTCATGATTGAGCATTCGTTTACTCATTGCTTTTGTAAACAGAACGGCCGTTATCTGTGAAGTAACTAGAGTCATTGCTAGGGTTATAGGACGACCTAGTCCCATCGGGTCCCGTCCTGAGTCAATCGAGTCATGAACTTCCTTATATTATGAGATGCCTGCGGGCTTTATTGTGGATACGGGTTGGGCATGCGTGCCACCCGATTATATGAAATGCATTCACGAGCTAGCCAGTCTCCGCCCTATCGGAAGGGGGTGGAGGTAGGAGAGGGATATACCACTTGATATTCGGTGCTAAGGCCTTATTATATTTATGCACTTGATCTTAGGACCATGCTAGTGTGTTAATATTCCGCCTTGCATCTAGAAGCATCTTTATTAGGATTAGCGTGTGTATATGTCTGCTTGTTTGGGATTATATTGCGTAGGGCTTCGATCTGACACTGCCCCGCATACATTTTTTTTTAGGTTTGTTTTGCAGCATGATTATTCCTTGTTTCCGTGACGTGGGAACTCTCTTGGGCGATCTCAAAGAAATGGTTTAACTCCACTAACATTGTATCTTAAATTTCGATAAATACGCTTATTGATTTGGTTTTGACTCGGCTCTGCCGTGTCACCCTCTTGTATTACGCCTTGATTCTACTATTTGCATAACTGTTGGTTTTCCACGCTTAGACTTATGACAGGTACAGGGGACCTCCCCGGGGATTCCAACGATACCTTCGAATTTTGGGTATGAAATCCCACTTTAAAATGTTAGGATAGAATTTCAAACCTTCAACCTGTACTCAGGGCACAAGATCCTAACGAGGGGTTTCATCCCTCGAAACGTAACTCGGGAATCATAATCCCGGGCCGTTACAATAATCTCCATTTCACCTTCCTCACAAGTCTACAACTTTTGCCCAGATCTTAGGTTCGTCACTTGAAATTCACCGTTTCCACTTCTTCCTCTCTACCGAAGCCCCTTTGATTATTTGAAATCAAGGAGTCATCATCTTCATTAACTACTCGAGAAAAACATGTAATTTCTTTCGAAAAACCTAATTCTTGACTTGTTCTCTATAATTGATTTGAGTCATTGTTGAATACACCATCTGGCCGCCTTTTGAATGATAGATCAATTGCCGAGATTTCTAATTGAGTCGATCTAGAGTTCAATTCGGAGATCCAGTTGTTGAATCAGAGCATCTTCTCATCCGGGTAAGTTTTGATTCTTTCCCAATATGTGATTTTCGATACTACCGATTCCTGTTTTTGTTTGCTTTGTTTAGAATCTAAACTTTCTGGCCACAAACTAATTAGTTTGATGAAAATATTTGAAATTCATAGATTATTACAAATAATTGAATTTTTTTTGTTAGAGATGCGATTTAATGATGCACTTAAGGTGTTTGATGAAATGATTATGAGAGATACAAAAGAAAAAAAAATATCAACATATTTTTTGTCTAAATGATTGGGAAATCAAAGGAATTCTCCCATTTCTTTTGAAATTGGTACTTGAAAAGTTTCATTTGAATGGTTTCCGGTTGCAATTGTACAAGCCGATACTGAGCAAGTAAACAATGAGATAATTAGTTTGACTAATATGTGCAAAAATAACTTTTCCCAAAACTAATTGTCAATTTGAAGATCTCTTAATTAAGGATATTCCTGAAACAAAGTTGAATAAATAAGATGTAGTTTAAGATTATCTTAATTATTATTGTTAATTGTTTTTGTTTATGATTATCTTAATTTATGTAGTTTAGAAATTGGTATTAACTATTAAGTTCTACTGGTATAATTTTAACATTTGAAGCATAAATATGATGTTCGATAAAATGTATAAGACTCAAATGTAGAATAATAAAAGCCAAACTCTAATTTTACTGTTTGCTAATGATGATTACCATTTTGCCTTTCCTTCATTTTCTTATTAAGCACTCAGTTTAGGGTTAGATTTGTAACATTTATTTGATAGGTTGCCCCTTCAGCCTTCTTTCCATGATGTTCATCGCTTGCCTTTACAATCTCCGTTTCACCTTCCTGACAAGTCTGCAAATTTTTGCCCGGATCTAAGATTCGTCACTTGAAATTCACTGTTTCCACTTCTTCCTCTCTACCGAAGCCCCTTTGATTATTTGAAATCAAGGAGTCATCGTCTTCATCAACTGTTCGAGCAAAACAAGTAATTTATTTCGAAAACCCTAATTCTTGGCTTGTTCTCTATAATTGATTTGAGTTATTGTCGAATACACCATTTGGCCGCCTTTTGAATGATAGATCAATTGCCAGGATTTCTAATTGAGCTGATCCAGAGTTCAATTCGGAGATCCAGTTGTTGAATCAGAGCATCTTCTCATATTATTGGGTACTGAATTCTCGATTCATAAAGAATTTCTATCCCTCGCTTTGGGAATGCATGTACCTTGGTCTACTCCTTGGCGTCGTAGCTTGTCATCGACCACCCTTACTGAGACTTGGGCTATAGTTTCAGGATGTTCTGGAGGGCCTGAGGACTATCACGATTACTTGATCACACATCTTGCCCTCCGTCTGTGCCACAGGGTGTTGAGCCCTGCGTTCTATGCTTCTACTGATTCGACGATTGTTGCCAAAAGGATGTGGATGTGGTTATATTGTCTGATGTCAGAGGCTGAGTGTATACCAGATTGGGTGAAATTATTTCTAGTTGCCTGCGCAAAGACATTTCGGAGGAGAGATGATATGCAGGACCACGTTGTTACTTTTGGTGGGATGATTACTCTTATAGCACGCTATATGGATATGGATTTGAGCTCTCTGCAACCCTTGACATTGCCCTTCTATTATGACATGTCCACCTTACTAAGCGTTCGTCTGGTTGAAAGGGTATCCCTCCCGGACAACAGGGAGTGTTTCCGTTGGTTATCTGGCGTGAAAGGTGAGCACCATCAGTATCTTCCTGCACATATTCCTGTTGCTCCTACTTTGGTTGTCTTCCACATTAGTCATGTTCCAGCATTTGCTGGGATGGTTGTGGACCCTTCATCTTCGAGTAGATTCCTTCTGGGTGATAAGGCTGATGATGATGATATTGACATTCCCACTGAAGGCAATTCTTTGTTTGAGCTTATTGCGGTTCTTGACCATCGCTTGACGAGAGTGGAAGATCAGCATTTATGTCATTTTCGTGAGTTACATGAGCATTAGTTGACTTTGGCGAAGAAGTTAGATGAGATCCATACTTGTTTATTGAATCCCTGGGCTTAGATATTGCAACAATTGATCCAGTGCCAAACCCCACCTTCATAGTAATTGGTTAGTTTATTTGCTTTCTTCAAACCTTTTTTTTTATTTTTCATTGTTCCTTTTTGTGTTTGCTTATGCATTGAGGACAATGCAACATGTAAGTGTGTGTGGTGGTGGGGGGGAAGTGAAGTTAATTAGTTAGTTAGATTAGTTTTATTTATTTATTTTTGGAATTCATGTATTTCATGCATCATATTTATATTATTTGGTTTATAAAATGTCCAAAAAAAAGAAAAAAAATAGAAAATGTCAAAAATTCCAAAAAAAAAATATTTAGTCTCATGCATTACATATTTGTGTTATCAAAGATACCCATCTAATTTGAGTTTGTCCTATTTAACTTTAGGGAAAATTGCAAAAAATAGCCTAACCATTAGGGGTTGTTGCGTTTAATAGTCTAAACTATAAAAAATGCAGAAAATAGCCTCAAGTATTTACTTGGTTGTAGAAAATAGCCTCAAGCTACATTCAAATTTAAATAATTACCTTCAAATTCAAATTAATTACAAAAAATAGCCTTAGGTTGTCTTTGAATTCAAATTAATTACAAAACCTTTCCAAAATAATTTTTATTTAAAAAACCATCACTTCTAATAAAAAAAATGTTACAATTAATTGTTGCTATATAAACTCATAACTGAATTAATTATAAAAACTATCTCAAACCATATAAATACAACTTAAATTTAATATTTTAAAAAATTAATTAGATTATTTACATATCATTAAAAGTGAATAAATACTTAAGTTTCCACTCGCAACTAATTTAATAAGCAATTTAGGGCGATCTTATGAGCAAAACTAGCACAAAAAAGTAGTTAAGCATGCATTATATATTGTTTTAAACCTAACAATTAATGTAGTTTTCTATCTATTGAAGAAAAAAAGTGTGCATACATTAGTAGTTTTTTTTAAAAATAAATTATTTATTTACAAAATATATGGTATAAGATAGTTTTTATAATTAATTCAATGATAAATTTAGCTAATAATGACTTAATGATAAAAAAAAACTACGAGAAGTGGTAGATTTTGAGAATAAAAATTATTTAGGCTATTTTTTATATAAGAAGTGATGATTTTTTTAAATAAAAATTATTTTGGAGAGGTTTTTTATTTAATTTTAATTTAAAGGTAACCTAAGACTATTTTTTTTTATAATTATTTGAATTGGAATGTAGCTTGAGGTTATTTTCTTCAACCAAGTAAATACTTGAGGCTATTTTCCGCATTTTTTTATAGTTCATGCTATTAAGCGCAACAACCCCTAAAGGTTGGGCTATTTTTTGCAATTTTCCCTTAACTTTATACGGGCATGATCTTATAAATCTCATGAAATTCTAGAATGATTTGACCTTGTCTTTAAAATTGGTTTTTATGTGAAATGTGATTAGACATATGTAATTGAGCATGTATGATCTAAGTTTGTGAGCATGCTTGATATTCATAAAAAATTTGTCCTTGTGAGATATTTTTGGCCTTATAAGGGATACATTTATATTCATTTTGCTTTTCTTGTGTGATTTACCCTTCCTATGCATTTATCATTGAGTATTGTCATGGTTATCTATTTTCAATGTCGATTATATACATGTTCATTGCTTGATAAGTAGGGGTGATATACGAGCCGAACGAGCCGAACTTGACTTGTTCAAGCTTGGCTCGTTCGGGAAACGAGCCGAGCCGAGCTCGAGCCCAAAAACTATTCGAGCTTTTTTGGGCGCTCAAGCTCGGCTCGCGAGCCTAGAGGTAAGCTCGAGCTCGGCTTGTGAAGGCTCGAACAAGCCGAACGAACGAGCCTGAGCTCGTTCAAGCTCGTCAATTGGGCTCGTTCGGCTCGTTTGAGCTCGGTTCCAAGATGAAATGAGAATAAAATCACAACCTGCATGTGCCATTCTAAAATCACAACTTGAATTTGTTAAATTCAATGATTAATCAGTTCAATGAATTTAACAATTTAACAGTATAGCATTTCAAATTGGCAATGAACTCCTAGTATAGGATTTCAGACTTCTCAAACGGCAATAGAACATTATAACCACATGACAGATTTCAGATTTGAGATTACTCCAATTCCAGGAATCTCTCAGATTTCTCATATGGGAAAAGAATTAACTCTACAAGCTTCTCAATCGCCTGTACATGAATGAGAATGAGGAACAAAGTGACACGAGATTTCAGATTACCGGTGAGTGAGACAACCCAACGAGGCAACGACGGTGAACAGAACGGGAGGAGGGTCGCCTACTGCTGCTGCTGTTCACCAGTGCGGCGCTGCTACTGCTGCTGTTCACCAGCGCGGCTCGGAAGGAGGGCCAAACTGGAAGCTGTTGTTCTCCTTCCTCAGTTTCTCTAGTCGGACAGGGAACTGGAAGGCGGACAGGAACTGCTGTTCAGAAGGAGGGACGAACTGGAACTGGAGGAGTGGAAGTCGGACAGGGAACTGCTGTTCGGAAGGAGGGCCGAACTGGAACAGGAAGAGTGGAAGGCGGACAGGGAAGAATGAAGACGCCAAGAGCGACCGAGCCTGAGAAACCCTAAACTACTCCCATCTAATAGCACAAGGGTATTTTAGTAATTTCTGGTACCGAGCTTCCGGGCTCGGCTCGAGCTCGGTTCGAGCCTAAATATATGTTCAAGCTCGGCTCATATTCCCTCTACGAACGAGCTCGAGCCGAGCTTTTTCGAGCCGAGCCCGAGCCGAGCCCGAGCTGTTCGGCTCAGATAACAGCCCTATTGATAAGTTCAAATGATAGATGCAACTTTTTAGCCACATTTTATCCATGTCTACCTTATGTTATATCTTGTTTTAAGGTCAATTTGAGTCTTTAGCCTATTTTATTTGTAGCTCCACATAATTATATTATTCTCAGCCTATGATGAGTCTTACCCTTATTCTGGGGAAATTGAGATTTTGAGTAGGTTATGGAATCTATTTTGGAGTTTGAGGAGGAAATAAGCTAAAATGTGAGTCTTATGGTTTATGGTTTTGAGAAGATGTAATGTTATGTGCTTATTAGTTCCCTTATTTTTATGCATTTTATTCATATTGTATTTCGGCTCAAATAAAAATAAAAAATAAAAAACAATTCGAAAAAAAAAGAAAAAAAAAGTGAATAAGAGCCAAGTTTATTTATAAGGAGGAAGAATTGGTATTATGTTGGTTGAAAGTTAGATTGGTTGGGTATTGTAGATACATAAGCATGAGATGATGAGTATGAGATGATGAGATGAGTATGACTGTATGAGATGATGAGATTGATGATTTTTGGAGAGTTATAAGTTTATTGATATATTTTGAGAGTTGTGATTTTGGAGGATTTTTGGAGTTATTGCGTTTTGAAATGTTGTGTTTATGTGAGCTTGAGTATTATTGAATTGGTTTGTGTTATGCTGGGAGTTGTTGGAATCTTATTTTCTCGAAATTTATAGCACCACATGACCAAATACAATTCCTTGCCCATATGTTTCTTACCAAGCCTCATTACAACCCCGCCGAATGGAATCTTCTATGAAGGTTTCCATTGAGCGAAAGTCCTCTTGATGTTCTTATTTTTACATTGACGTATCCGGTGGAGATTTTGTGATATAAATGTCAATATTTGATTTAATGCTTGTATATGGAATTGAGGTGAGTGTATGCTTAAAGCCTAAACACATGAGAGTGCGAGATACACATTATCCTTGGTGAGGTTGGATTTTAGAGCATGCAAGCAACTTGATCCCATATATACATGTTAAGACGTTTATATGCCTTGATTATATTTGCACTATTGATGATGTTGCTTTTGATGAGTAAAATTGTGAAAGAATCTCATGTGGGATGCATATATGATGTTTTTGTCTTGTGGTTGCTTGAGGACAAGCAAGAGTTAAGTGTGGGGGGATTTGATAATGCATATTTCATATATGCATTATAGGTATTTCGTATTGCATTTAGATAGGAGTTTTGCATATGTTTTAGTCTAGTTTCATATATTGTTTGTGAAGTATTCGAGTTCGGAATCTACGCCTTTTTAGTGTTTATTCTGTAGAGTTATATTCTGACCTTGGAAGGGATCTTGGAAGAGCTTAAGAGACATGTTTTGGAGCATATGAAGGCTAAGGAAGATGCTAGAGAGGAGCAAAGAAGAATAACATTGAAGATAATTGGAGAATCCGTCACTGGGAAGGGCGGCGCCCGCCGTGCTTTAGGCGGCGCCCGCCGTGGTCCCGTTTCCAGCGGATTGCGATTTGGATCCGAAGATTCTATTTCCTATTATATTATTATTATATTATTAGGGTTTGCATGACTCTTTATTAGTTGTTAGGTTATTATTCCAGTCGTTAGGGTTTGCAGAGTAGAGAGACAATGAACACCTTTAGAGAAAAGAGATGATTTTGGCCTATGAGTTGCTAAACTCATAGTTTCGCATGTGATTCGAAGACATGATTGTTTTGATTGTGAGGATTTGATTCTATTTAGTTATTCATATGTATATTTATCATCTTGTGCCTATTGATTATATTTGTGTTCCTTTTTATGATTGATCACCATGTTAGGAATTGCATCTTAGCTATGAATTCGTTGTTGTGTTCTTGATAGCAAACGAAGGTATTGAAGTAGTGATATTTATTTGTCTCTGTAGTGGATGATTTCGATTGATCTATGTTGATAGATGCCGATTAGGGTTGATGTTGGTTTGCGCCTATTTGTCTCTAATTGCATTGAATCGATATGCCAATTGGTCTAATTACTTGAGTCCTTAATCCTATTCTTTAGTGATATTGAATAGGGTGATTGTATCCCTGCCGATCCTTCAACTTAGTCAAGCAGACATATGATTATGAATAATTGATGAATCAATCCTAGGACCATGAATCTCAACCATTGTCAGAGAATTACAGGTAAAATATATTGTCTACCTTATTGTCAATTATTTTGCAATCATAAAGTTGGTTACTTTACTTTCATATCAATTTGTCACAAGTCATTTGTTACGGGGTAAGCCGTAGGATGGCCCGATCTTCGACAATCAAGACTCAAATGCAAGAACTGAAGCAAGATTCGATCAAGAACACCAAGAACTTAAAGAACTCGATGTCGACTACAAATAAAGGACAAGACTCGGCTGAGATTCGAATTGAAAGACTCGAAGTTGAAACAAAGGACTCGATATATTAGTGAGTCGATCTATATAGAACAAGATGAAGACCCCAGGCTTCCGTAGAAGGTAGGAACCAACACCAATGACTATATAACCCGCCTCTACAACCCTACACAACCAAGCGGACAACTTGGAGGTACAAAGAGGGGGCTCGTGGATACCAGGGATTACCAAACCTTCGCGAGATTGACAAACACAAGGCAAACCAAGCTGGAACGATACCAATTTGCAATCGATGAGCCTAGCTACGGATCGATCAACTTGCACTCAATGTGTTTCACACAAAAGAGAGAGTTTAATTTGATTGAATCAAAGGTGAACGTGTTCTAAACAATGGGATCAACCGTCTACTTATAACCTTGGGTTGAGTTTCTAGGAATAAAAATAATAAATAAAAGTGTAATTAAAATAACCCCTAAATTGCCTAAAATAACTTAAGTAAAGAAGGTCTCTAAAAATAGTAACAAAAGGAAGTTCCAACCCTTAGTTTATTTTCGTCGAAACAGTGACAACTGCAAAGATGGTGATTTTCGGTCAAGCTCTAGATCGAATCTGGAACAAACCTTCAACAGAAAAGTTGTAGATCTTTTCGTCATCGTTCCAACAAGGTATGACATGACCCAATCCGATAAATATGGACTCCGAACGGCTGATTTTACTAAGACGTCGAAAAGCTGTCAAATCTGCTGAACGAATCTAAAAACGTCAAGAGGATCAAGCTTGCACCTTTAGACCTTCTCCCATGGTGGAGTCTTCTTCTTCCTCTTGAGAATGACATCATTCTCACGAGCTCGAGTCATAGGGTCATCCCCAATTATGATAGGTGTATCCAGATGTGTCTTGGATTGTCCTGCATCAATCTCCCTTTCTTGAAAAGGATTCGTCCATGAATCCAAGGTTTTATGCACGACAAGATAGGGAATAAGATCCACGATGTTGAATGTAGCGCTCACACTATAGCCTCCAGGGTTGAATACCACATGTCCATGGAAACTCCTCTAAAGGCCGATTATTGTAGGGGTTGGTCACTCCTGGATGCCTTTGATCTTGGCTTCGTCAACTTATAGATCATTAGAGCTCTCTACAAAACCAAGAAAAGAAACTGGATTAGTGCACGATTCATATAATACATTATCTTCATAATGTTCTAACTTAACATGCACTCTAGTTCGTTCGTTTATCTTTAAGTTTCCATCCAAGGCTAGCAAGTTTTCTCCCTTTTTCAAGGCTGGGTTTTCAATCTTTTCAAGGCTAGCAATATTACAACAATTTTCACTATCAATAATCATATTACAAACTTTGCCTTTTTCTAAACATTTAGTATGAAACAAATTTTCGCTTTGATTATCATCACACGGCATAGGTTGAACACTTAAAACATTAGTAACAATCAAAGAATCATCATGCTCATATTCAATGCAATCATCATGATCATAGGCAAGTAAATTAAGATTTTGATCATTATCAACATGCTCTACATTTTCATCAATAAGCGAATTATCTATGCTAGAAGAAACATTATGTTGGTTAGCATTATTAGGAGCAATATGATGAGTTTCTTCCCTTTCATTTGGTGGTACTTCATCTTTAGGTGGTACTCCATGTCTGGGCACCGTGATAGAGCCAAAACGTTGCAACTCTAGTGTCGTTAGTCTTTCTAGTGCCTTTTCCATGTTCTCATTCAGGGTTTTCAAAATTTTGATCACCTCAGGATAAGTAGGCCTAGGAGTAGAAGTCATGTTGTTGCCCTGGTTAGACATCATAAGGAAAACAAACACAGAACTATGTGAAAGGGTTAGTAGAAAATATAAACAATCCTCACAAGTGTATCACTCAACACTCCCTCTCTAATTGGTATGTTATGCCTGTTGTTTCAATCCGCCTTGGGCAAATCAATACTCAAGCTAGGACTTAGCAAACACAAGGTATAATATCAATAGACAAGGAATAATGAATGAATCAAAGTTGCACAACTCGGCACAAAGGAAGTACCGACTCGGTATGGGCAAATCACTCGACACAAACAAGGACAAGTAGGTATATGACTCAACAACACCAATGCTCAATGAATAGCACTCGACACAGCAATATGGGACAATTTAGAGACTGATTTTTGTGGGAAAAAAAAAAGAAACAACCTTTGGAAATTTTACCTCTTTTTGTAACCCCAAGTAAGGACGTTGTAGTTGCAAATGTAGGGCTTTCAAGGTTGTGTTTGGGCAAGGAAGATGTCGACTAGGGCTGCTAGAGTTCACCAAGTTGTCCCTTGAAGCTTTCTTGCACTAGATCAAATCAAACTTCTTTCTTTCTTTCTTTCTTTTGAATTTTCGAACTGATTTTTTTTTCAGTACCTAATGCAAGAAATTACAGAAAATTTGAAGGGAATTTCGAAAATAATGAAACTAGGTGAATAAAATAAAATTCACCCCTAAGAAGATATAAATAGGTTAGGTTTTGGCTATGTTTGGTAAGTAGAGTTCTATCCATGCCTCTATAATCTAAGATAGATAAAAGTGATTATATCTACCAAGAATTTCAAAATTGAATAAGGCAAAATAGATAGATAAAATAAGCTAGATAAAAGATAGAACCTAGATGAACAAAATATTCGACTAGAGTTTGGGTTTGTTCTTGCCGATTTGGGAAGTGCAACAAGGAGAGCTGCACAAAGGTGGTCGGCAATGGCTTGAAGGGTCACGGCTGGCTGTGTTTAGGCTAGATTGCAACCACAACAAACACAAACAAAGAGGTTAGTAATAATCAAAATCAAGAACAGGAAGTAAAAGACCAAAAATTGATAAAGACTCTATTTTTGTGGGGTTTTGTGTTTTTATGATGAATAAAAAACAAAAGACTCAACTTTGATGTCGATAACCTATGCTCCGATGCCAATTTGTTATTGGGTAAGCCGTAGGATGGCATGATCTTCAACAATCAAGACTCAAATGCAAGAATTGAAGCAAGACTCGATCAAGAACACCAAGAACTTAAAGAACTCGATGTCTACTACAAATAAAGGACAAGACTCGGCTGAGATTCGAATTGAAAGACTCGAAGTTGAAACAAAGGACTCGATATATTAGTGAGTCGATCTATATAGAACAAGATGAAGACACCAGGCTTCCGTAGAAGGTAGGAACCAACACCAATGACTATATAACCCGCCTCTACAACCCTACACAACCAAGCGGACAACTTGGAGGTACAAAGAGGGGGCTCGTGGATACCAGGGATTACCAAACCTTCGCGAGATTGACAAACACAAGGCAAACCAAGCTGGAACGATACCAATTTGCAATCGATGAGCCTAGCTACGGATCGATCAACTTGCACTCAATGTGTTTCACACAAAAGAGAGAGTTTAATTTGATTGAATCAAAGGTGAACGTGTTCTAAACAATGGGATCAACCGTCTACTTATAACCTTGGGTTGAGTTTCTAGGAATAAAAATAATAAATAAAAGTGTAATTAAAATAACCCCTAAATTGCCTAAAATAACTTAAGTAAAGAAGGTCTCTAAAAATAGTAACAAAAGGAAGTTCCAACCCTTAGTTTATTTTCGTCGAAACAGTGACAACTGCAAAGATGGTGATTTTCGGTCAAGCTCTAGATCGAATCTGGAACAAACCTTCAACAGAAAAGTTGTAGATCTTTTCGTCATCGTTCCAACAAGGTATGACATGACCCAATCCGATAAATATGGACTCCGAACGGCTGATTTTACTGAGACGTCGAAAAGCTGTCAAATCTGCTGAACAAATCTAAAAACGTCAAGAGGATCAAGCTTGCACCTTTAGACCTTCTCCCATGGTGGAGCCTTCTTCTTCCTCTTGAGGATGACATCATTCTCACGAGCTCAAGTTATAGGTCCATCCCCAAGTATGATAGACGTATCCGGAGGTGTCTTAGATGATCCTGCATCATCATTGCTTTGTCATAAAAGTCTTTGTTAAGAGTTATTGAGTAGTGAATCACTTCTCCATGTGGGTTCGACTCCAGACTCCATTGATATACTAGTAGTTGTTTGGTTTATCAATTCATTGATTTGCTAATCTATTGGTTTTGTGCTTTGAGTTTGGATTTTATTACTATTTGGCAAAGGGCGAAAGTGCCAACGACGTTCGTCCCGCACCACCTTCCCAAACTCAATCCGCCATTGGAGGCGTCTTCCAGTGCTTTTTCTCCCCGTCGCGAACGCCGCCAGAGCACAACCACCGATCGACATCGCTATCACCACCACCCCGTCCCCTAGTCGTCCGCCACTAGTGATGTCGCCCCTCGCACATGCCTCACAATCGAACACCGAAACAAACTCAAACCCCGCAATCCCCAAGCGATTGAGATGATCGATGAACAAAATAGGAACGATTGAGATGAATAGAAGGAGTACAAAGGTGATTTCAAGGAGAGAGACAGGAGTGGGGTAGTCGCAGCGGCAGGGCGATCAAGAGGTAGGGTTCCGGTGGAGCCTAGCCGCTTCCTTCAATATCTAGTACAGCGCCGTGAAGGCATCGACATTTTCGCTCCCCGTGGGTGTTTTCACACCTAGATCTGAGAAATTGGGTGTTAGAAATGCTGAATTGAAAGAGGAAACAATAACAACTAGTGGAAAATCAATGGAAACTGAGTGTGATTTCTCACTTCCCATTACTGAGGGGTTCAAATCCAATCTATCGTCCCACACTCTCCTTCACTTGGATTTTCAGTCAAGGGTGGCAATACGGGTTTTGGTCAAAAGCCGAGGGTGGCAGTACTTTAATAATTAAAAAAACATATAAAATATTAATAAATAATCATGTCAATTTTTTAAAAATTTTATTAGGAAATAATTCGGGTAGGACGGGCCTATTCGATAACATATTGACGGATGTAGTGGCGGCCGCAAGATTTGTCGGGGGGGGGGGGGGGATTATTAGTTAGGAAAAAAAATTTCCTCGGTATATATAATAAAGATTTTTTAAAAATATATTGAAAGAAAACCATAAATTGGGGTATAAATATGATAATTTATTACAAAATTTCATACAATAATTTAATAATTTATATGTATGTTTAAGATTTTTTTTAAATATTGAAAGAAAATTATATTTTTTTTAAAGAATTTGTCGTTGGTAAATGAAAAAAAAAACTCTTAAATTGTGGTTTAACTATGACATTGATAGTAAAAAAAATTCATAGGAATAAAAATTAGAAGAATTTTTAAAATATATGTGTAACATAATGAATAATATTATGAGAATATTAAAAGAAAAATATAAAATTTGTTTTAAAAATGACATTTATAATAGAAAAAATTATTTTTTAAAATATTTGTGTAACATAATGAATAATCTTAGGAAAATATTAAATGAAAAATATAAATTTGATTTAAATATTTTTTTATTAGGTAAGAATTTGAGAACCAGACAATAGGCTGTCTGATAGCTCAAAGGCCGACGAATCGGCAGACGGATGAACCGTCAACATACAACATACAAAAAACACAAATCAACCGAAATGAAAGAATCCCCCAAACAACCCATACAAACCCATCAGCAGTGGAGGAGTCGAGGAAGAACCAAGGCGAGCCACGAATGCCGAGAACACGGGAGAGCGCGATGACTCACACGTCGCCTCGATGCCGAGAAGGCAGAGAACAGCAACCCACCTTCAGAAAGAGCGAAACCTGTGAAAGTGTGGATCACCGACGTTGCCCCCACCTAGATGAGGGATCTTCGAAAACCACAAACACAACCACGATCCTCTCGATCATACAGGACGCCTGATGCTGCAACCCAACTTGGAAATAAACACAACCACGCCAAAGCAACGAACCGACACCAAGAGAGGAGACTGATACGAGCCAAACCAGGGAGGAAAACAATCATCACATAGAAATTTGTGAGTTAACCCGGAATCAAACTGAAAAGTCCGGGGAGGAAATATTATTGATAATATTATCAAAATTATTTTCTAGTCCCTTTCGGGATATTGTTCAAACCCTTTCGGGATTTTAGTCAACCCTTTCGGGATTTTGGTCAAACCGTTTCGGGTGGTTATATATATATATATATATATATATATATATATATATATATATATATATATATATATATATATATATATATATATTTATTTATTTATTTATTTTTGGAATCAAAAGCCCCCACCCAATTTTATACTTCGTGTTAATCTCAACCGTGCCATGCAAGCACGAGTCACCAATGATTTTTCCCGAAAAATCTGGGATAAGGCCTTAGAGGAAACGTGCCAAACAAGGAGAGGCAAGGAAGAGGACATGGGACGCCAGAGGGTATCAGCCGGCGGAACTGGACAAGGAGGCCAAGCTTCACTCGGACAGTGCTGACAAGGCTAGAGACGGAACCAAGGAGGCCGAAAGGGAGAACAGGGATGGCGATGGTCGGAGACGAGGCCGGACGAAGAGGATGACTTCCAGGACCACCGAAAGCGACGAGAGGACCGAATCGAGGAGAAGGATGAAACAGGGCCCGACAACTCGACAAGCAACCAACTAAAATGGAAGCTAGAGACGGGCCGCGCTTCACCTGGACGGGGATGTCGAGGCCAAAGGTGGAACCAAGGAGGCCGAGGTGGTGGACAAGGATGGCGATGATCGGAGACGAGGCCGGACGGAGCCGAGGAAGACCGCCGGGACCACTGTCAGCGCGGAAGAGGTCGAATCAAGGGGAAGGATGAATAGGGACCAACAAGCGGCCAAACAAATTGGAGGACCAAGCAGAGGATTCGACACACGGGTTTCGGTTTACTGTCCCTTGAATGCAAAAGAAAGGACACCAGGGTGCTCGAACTAGAGAGTTGGATTTTGATTCATAGGAAAGACGAGCCCTAGATCCAAAAACCAAAGGCAAATTGTACAAATTGGTTAAAGGCGAAAGCATAATCGAGATCCACTGGTATGGATATACAAAAGCCCCACTAGAGCTAATTGAACAGAAAGAGGGATGCGAAAACAACTAGATTTTCAATCTCCTTGACGGAGAAATCAACACCAGTGACCAACCACTTGGTGACGCAACCCAACTCTGAGTACTACGACTGAGTACCCGGAGACGGTGAAGCATCACCAACGAACAGGTAGGTCGACCGGAGAGTATACGCCCCGAAGGGATTTAGACTACCTCTCTCTCTCAAGAGTAGAGAGAAGAGAGTTGCGAGAGAGCGTTTTGATTTAAATATGACATTTATAATAGGGAAAATTTGGTTGGAATAAAAAATAGTGGAAAAAGTAAAGAATGAGATTTGAGCCCATGACCTCCTGCATCCTTTTCCCTTCTTTCCATCCTTTTCACCAACCACCGATTGGTGGTACGCAAATTTTCATACCACGTACCAACCACAAGTCGTGGTTACCACATATATGATAACCACGACTTATGGTTACCATCGGTACATTACCATGGTTACCATGTTATAATTTTTTTGTATTTTTTTGAAACCCCTTGGCTACTGTCTAGTATCCATCAAAGTTATCAAACGAAAAAATACGGTTACCGAAAATAATATGATTATCACATGTTAAAAGTTCAAATAAACCAAGTTTACAACCAAAAGTACAAACCAATTCAAACAAACAAAGTTCAAAGTCTTCAAACATACCAAGTTCAATTGTTCAAACATTCAAAATGCCCCTGCAAGTTTAAACAAAACAAGTTCAAAGTCTTCAAATATTCAAAATTTTCATACTGTTTCTAGTAGAAATAGTAAAAATGACCAATTTAGGTCAAAATCAAAAAACAAAATATAAAGTAAAAACTTAAAATTAAAAACATAAAACTTAAAGGTAAAAACAATAAAAATTAAAAAATTAAAAAATTTATATATACTCGGTAACCGTGGTAACCATGGTATTTAGATTTCATTACCATTACCGTACCACCTTCACGTGGTTACCACCACGATGGTTACCACCATGTTGGTTACCACAAGTGTGGCTACCAACATAGTTGGTTTGTGGTTGGTATGGTAATTTCCGTACCATTTGTCATCCCTAAAATCAACGCCTCTGGAAGAGCGACTAAGATATGCAACCTTATCCGCCGCTCTATTACCAATGATTTTTTCCCCTCTAATAAATGAATGGGTAAGAGGGTCATAGAAGTTGTAACCAAAATAAAAACAGGGTTAAAGGCATTGTCACCACTATAAAAACAGGGTAATTAACACTGTCACCACTATAAAAACAGGGTCATAGACACTGTCACTACTATAAAAACAGGGTCATAGACACTGTCACAACTATAAAAACAGAGTTATAGACACCGTAACCAAAGAAAAACCCTAGGTCAAGGGAAGTACAAACCCTAAAGGGGCTAAACCTAACCAAATGAACATGTGGTGTAGAGTTCTCCTCCAATATATATATATATATATATATATATATATATATATATATATATATATATATATATATATATATATATATACATATATACATATGAATGGGTAAGAGGGTTATAGACGTTATAAGCAAAATAAAAATAGGGTCATAGAAACTGTAACCACTATTAAAACAGGGACATATACACTGTCACCACTATAAAAATTAAAAACAGGGTCATAGACACTGTAACCAAAGGAAAACCCTATGATAAGGGAAGCACAAACCCTAAAGAGGCTAATGATAAGCCAAAAGACATGAGGTGGACAGTGTTCCTTCAATATATGAATAGTAAGAGGGTCATAGATAGTGTCATCACTATAAAAATAGGGTCATAGACACTGTAACCAAAGGAAAACCATAGGACAAGGGAAGCACAAACCCTACAGGGGCTAATGAGAAGTCAAAATACATGTGGTGACAGTTCTCATTTAATATATGAATGGCTAAGAGGGTCATAGATGTTGTAACCAAAATAAAAACAGGGTCATAGACAATGTCACCACCCTTATTAGTGGCGACATATATGGTGACAACTTTGGTTTTAGAATTTTTTTTTGCGGAGTCACTATCACCACCCTAATTAGTGGTGACACATGTGGGGAATTTTTTTTTTTGGTGACATCATTGTTTTTAGATTTTTTTTAAGAGGTCACTGTCAACACTCTTATTACTGTCACCACCCTTATCACTGTGGTGTCACAACCCTTATTACTGTCACCACTCTTATTGTTGTCACCACCCATGGTTATTAGGATCCCGATCATATGGCTATTAGGATCCCGTTCCGTGTCACCAACCTTATCCGTCTCACCTATGATTATTAGGGTTCCGATCCGGATTGATCCTATGATCCTAGGCTGGCTTCTGATCTGGATCAAGTGTATATACTCGGTGGTGTTAGGATCGAGTTTGAATCGGTAGGATCAGTCGATCCCACTAAAATTGTACGATCCTAGCATATGGCTTTGAGGTGATATAGTGTGTTATTTTTTGTTGGACATTGGGCATGTTTGGTTATAGAAAGCCCATATATGAGACCTTTAATTTATTGTTTTATTGAAGCCCATCTCCCGAAATTGTGATGTGCTGAGCTCAGAAGCAATTGAAAGCTGAACGTTGAAACCCTAAGCAATAACTCACATCGTTATTCAATCGAGGACAATCTAAGCGGTTTGTCTGTCAGCAGCAAGCAATTGGGGGCAATGGTCAAAATATCGTATATCGGGGTATTATCGGTTGGGGGTAAAAAGGATATATCGGATTTATCGGATTCCCTAATTTTTAACTATAAATATTTTATTTATATTTCAAAATTTAAAAATATACATGAAAAATTAATATTTAAATTGTAAAATCACTTGAAGTCGGTCTCCATAACAATTCAGAATTGCTAGATGGAGTGGACGTCGGAATCGAACCAATTGCATTGGAAGCTCTTGAAGAACTGGAATCACAATTTTCCGGAATTCCATCCATAACAAGTTCAAATAGCCTGCGAAACATCGAAACATCGAATGAAATCAATATAAAATTGCTCCCTAAATCGATATAACTAGTTCACAACGCAATTACAATGAATGCAGTAGACTCCCAAATATAACTAGTTCAATTCAACCACAAGTCAAAATGAAATCAATGTAAAAAGAATTACAATGAAATCAATTCACAACTGATATTCCAAATTGCAATGAAATCAGTTCACAAATCATAACACTATCGCAATTAAATCAGTTCAACTAGTTCAATTCAACCACAAGTACACAACCACAAGTCCTCAACGCAATTACACATACTGATTTTCCAAATTGCTCCCTAAATCAAAATGAAATCAATATAAAAAGAAGCCCGACATACCTTGAATGTGTCGAACGTGTCGAACTGCAGAGGCGGTTGATGAAGATCAGGGGAGGCCGGAGAGGAAGCAAGGGCGACCGAAGAAGAGTAACCTGAGCACTCGCATAGTCGCACAGTCGGAGAAGAAGGAAGAGCACTAGCTAGCACAGTCGGTTGTCGGAGAAGAAGCAAGTTAGCAGGCCGTGCCGGAGAAGGAAGTGTTGCCGCTGACCGGAGAAGAAGCAAGTGAGGAGGCCAGGGCCAGCCGGAGAAGAAGGGCCTTCGCGCGGTTCGCCTCTTTGCAAGCCTTAGGTTTGTTTGGGGTAGGAACTTTGGATCGATTTCTCAGATCTGAATATATTCCATATCTGATTGATTCTCTCACCTTTTTTCAATTTTTCAAAAAAAAAAACAAAACGACGTCGTACCCTTAGCACCGATAAATCGGTCAACCCGATATTGACCCGATAAATAGCATTGACTGATATTAGCCAACCGATACCCCGATATCGTATCGTGTTCTAAATATCCTCGATATATTGCCGATATATCGACCGATATATCCGATATTTAGAACACTCATTGGGGGTGACCATCTTAATGGGAGTTCCACGTCCATAGAAAAAGCAACAATGAATGTGCAGATTGAAAAGAGCAATGAGAATTTGGGGGAGGAATTGATCGACTAGCCCATCGCAATTGAAATCAATGAAGAAACACAATGAAATTCAAGGCTGCATAGTAGCAAAACCCAACCCAAACTGAAATCACTAGTGAAAGCCCTCCAACAATCAACTGGTGGGGTCTAATCGGAGGGGCTGGTGGCATCGACCGGGAAATGGAGGTGGAAAGAAGAGCGGTAGCAGAGATCGGAGGAGGAGAAGGAATTGAGGAAGTGTTGGGCCTAAGGTCCATGGGAATCCAGCCCAAGATTCTTTATATTACTAGGTTGAATTTATAATATAAAGAATGGAAAATTGGGAGCAAATGAGAGCTCCTGAGTGCCGCAGTAGCAACAAGAAAAAGAGGAGAGAGAAAGAAAAGAGAGAGGAGGGAGATTGGAGAGTAAAGATAGGATATTTGAGCGGGTGTTTCGTCTCTTGATCTAATGATCCGTCTCCTTCCTCCGGCAAGTCAACAACGGGTGTTGGTTGATAGGTATTTTCTTTTCCTTGGAAATCTAATCTTATTACAAGTGTTTAACTAGGTTTTTGGAGAGGAATCCTTTCTAGATCGGGTTGTATTTAGATTGGTGTTTGAGATCTCCGTGTTTATTTGTCTCGGGGTGAGACTGGATTGTTAAACACTTGTATTGACTTGTTGATTAGTGGATTGGTTGCTCTGGTGGGCGGAAGGTGGGTTTTTTGATCCTCTCGTTAGAGAGGGTTTTTCCTACGTAAATCTTGTGTCAATATTTGTGCTTTTATCTGTGTTTGTGGTTGCTTGGTTGTTTGTTTTCCGGATTGGATATTATCGGTTGGTTGTGGTTTGTTGGCTGATTGTTGTTGATTCTCTTATTACCCGAATTCGCTTCCGGGTGCGGCTGGAAAGTGGTTTCTAGCCCCAACAGGAAGCGGCGGAGGTCGGAGGCGGTGATGGGGTCATCGAAGATGTCTTCGTTGACGAGGAGGTCGGCGGGGTCTAATCGGAGAGGAGATTGGCGAGGACAGCTGTTGAGGCGGACAAAACAATCAGATGAAGAATAAGAGACGAGGAGACGGGAAGCGACATTTGGAGGAGAAAGGGAAGCGCAGAAGGAGGGAGTAATAGGTAAGGGCAAAAGGGGGATTATGAAATTTTTTTAGACAATTGCTAACAAATCCAAACTCATAGGACAAATACTAAATGGACGAAATGACATTTGGATCAAATATCTTCTTTCAGATTTGCTAAAAACTGGCCTAAAAAAAGATTTGCTAAAAACTCATTGAAAATCACCAAAATAAAAAAAATAAATTTTATTCTCTAGGCTTTTCAACGAGCTTACGAAAAACCACTACAAGGTCGACAACATCCCAACATCACAATCAATGAAAATGACAAGACGGAAAAATACATTGGCAGCAACAAGAAATGGAACATTGAGGAACAAGCCAACATACTCCCGATGGAGGTGGTCAACAAGATTGATAACATCTACATACCAGAGCACGAAATAGAAGATAGACTATACTGGAAACCAAGCAAAAATGGTTGGTTCAGCACGGCGAGTGCCCTCGTACATATCACAGGGCAAAACCAAGAAGAAACTAGTGACACGTCATGGATATGGAACCCAGACATATTTCCGAAAGTCAAGAACTTCATCTGGAAACTTGCCCTAGATGGAATCCCAACGAAAACCAGACTGGCAAACAAAGACATTCATGTCCCACTTAGCTGCGCTCTGTGCGATCGGACGGATGAAAGCCCAATCCATCTATTTACTGGATGCCACCACACCCTACAGCTGATCTAGAAAATTGAACCAAACATTGAAAAAGTGATTTGAGAATTTGATACGAGCAACAAATCGATCAAAAACATTGTGTGTGGAATTTTTGCGAAACTCAATCCCCAACAAAAAGGAAGGTTGGCGACGACATGGTGGTGCCTATGGACAAGTAGGAACCGAAAAATATTTGAAAACTTTAGTACAACATCCATCCATGCCATGGAGAATTATACCAGACAACAAATACAGAATTGGGCTGCCTCGAAGCTAACCTTTGATGAGGAACCCACACACCACAACCAGAACACTCGACTAAGTCAACCACGAAGAAGAAGAAATCTGAGATGGAGCAAACCAGACGAGGGATCCGTCAAAATAAATTTCGACGGTTCAAAGTTACCCTCGGGAGAAGCTTCCGCAGGATTCATTATTAGGGACCACAACGGGGAGGTCATCGAGTGTGGCGGCCTCAAATGTGGACACGTCTCAGCTCTAGTCGCGGAAGCTATGACAATCAAAGGGGGCATAACCAAGGCGAAAGAGCTTGGGATACCCAACATCATGATTGAAGGGGACAACCTTACTGTCATCAAGAGTTTGCAAGGTCAGTGGTGCTGCCCGTGGGAGATCGAGATGCTAATGTCGGACATCCTACTCCAACTCCAACAATTCCAAAGGGTGCAATTCGGCCATGTTTTCTAAGAGGTCAACTCGACAGCCAATAGGATTGCGCGTCTCATCCACACAACGGACACGCGGGACCTCCTCACTGACTCTTCTCTCAACGTTCTCATCCGCAAAGATGCCCTTGGATGGTGGTCAAGTAGGGTCTGACCCCATCCAAATCTTTACCTTATAAAAAAAACGAGCTTACTATACATATATGTTTGAAAATTTTAGATAGTGTTGTGATATTTATGAATAATTCACCTCCTACTACTGTAAACTTATTGTACCTGTTGCGGCTCCTTTGTATTACCTTCTATCAGTTTTGATCATATTAGGCCTCTCTTGCCTATAAAAGGCAATGTACCCGCTTGTTAATTAGGTACACTTGAGAATATAATTAATACAATTAGAGCGTTTTGATCAATCTTACAATACGTTATCAAGCACGAGTGTTCTTCAGATCCAACTGAGTAAGCCAACAAATACAAGGTAGAAATTCAAAATCTACCGATTTGCTTAATTATTTTCGTAAAGAAACCGATTATGAGAAGTATGCTCTGTAGTTGCCCTTAATTAAGGGATCTTCTACAACAGAAACTCGTAAGGCTTTGAATCTTCTTCTGAAAATCAAAGTTTTCAACTCGTAGAACACAAATCACCATTTATATGGTTCGGTTATGTTCTACGAAATAGAAGCAAGCAAGAAGGAAAATATTCATACAAGATATGAGACATAAACCCGGTATTTTATTAGATCCAAACGGATTTACAACCAAATCGGTCCAAACTTGAAAACTAATACAAGTTTTAAACTACAAAACCGATTTCTTCTTACCTCTCCGTCGGATCTTCACCAAAATCACCGGATTTGATTTCTTCTTAGAGCCCAACAAACCTCCACCAAAATAACAGAAAAGGTTTGTAGAGAGATGGGATGTTAGTAAAAAATGAAAGGAGTGATGGTAATTTAAAGAAAAAAAGTGAGAAGGGAAATATGAGAATGGGGTAGACAAAGGTGGAAGATGTAAAATTTTGAAGATGTTTTTCCACCCATAATTACCTCTTGAACTTGGAAATCCACACTTAATACACCCTTGTTCTTCACTTCTTTGATGATCTTCAAATACCTCATACTTGAAGATGGAGAAAATTTTCTACTGAAAATCCTAATGTTTTTCGGTTGTACTGATTTTTTTTACAAAAGAGAGTTTTTTTTTTGTGTTTGAGCTTTGATGGGAGGTAAGCTTGTTTTGAAACATCAGAAGATATACCTCTTTCACTCTTTGGCTGCGTGTATCTACATGGTTACGTGTATTGTGATTTTTTTACTGTTGCATGTATAGCTACCTATTTGTCGTGTACGACTAAACTATAGGCTAGCTGTACAAGCTACTCAACCTACCATATGTATTTTAAATTCAAAAGCATTCATGATATCTAGTACATAATATATATCATTTCCACACATAATTATCTCATTTACAATAAGCATGTATCATCAAAGAAAATAGCATATTAGCATGCATACATATATCACATATATACCGTATGAACACATTCATGTATAAAATATATATAATCCATGTATGTATGTATATATTGAAGGTTCGATAATGTAAAACAAAGTAATGTAAAGATACTCTAGAAGGGGGGTTGAATAGAGTATGTCGGTTTTTCGCAGATAGTCTCAAGACTTTTGAAGCTCGTGCAAAACCCTTTGAGATTAGACTTAGTCTTTTCTCTGAAAACATGAATCACAAAGTTAAACAATTCGAACCAAGTGCGGAAATAAGGTAAAGCAGTAAATAAAGGACTCGATGAATTGTTTACGAGGTTCGACACGAACTTGGCCTACGTCCCCGCCTAGGGTTCTTCCACAACCCTAGGATTCAACCGGCTTTTATTGATTCACAAGATTTAGGATCTTAATAGCTCACCGAGAAGCCTCTCTCCTATACAATTGCAATCTAGTCAACTCACGTTCCCTTGGAGTCCTAGACCAATCTAGAAGAGCCCCACCTCTCTATGCTATCTAGTACAATCCTCTTACATTTAGTTAATCAATCGCCTAGTGTTCACTTCCTGAGTTACAAACTCTAGAGTATAACACTCTCTCGAAATATATCCTATAAGCTCATTGTGTAACTCTCAAATGCTTTGAAATGAAATAACAAACTCTTAAGGACTAGCAGAGAGCACACGAAGAAGACAGATCTCGCTTAAGGGCTTGAATGTATGAATGCTTGTGTTCAACAAATCGGCGCCTAAGGATCTTCACCAACGGCTAGAGAGGATCATGGCTTGAGCTGGATTCTTCACAATCTTCTATCTTTGGAAACTTCTGAAGCCATGATCTTCCGATTTGAATCTTCTCGATTTACAGCTTAAGGAAGGAGATAATATTCGAAAAAGCTTCCTGAAATGTTAGTGAATATAATAATATTTGGAAGCATATAATAACATAAAATAATATTCGATCATAATATCATGGAGAACAGGTTTTGTGTTTCATCAACACTGCTAAAGCTTCAAGACCTTTGATAGAAACAGACTGTCAAAGCCTTTGAAACTTATTCCGATTTTCATCAAGGGAGTGGAGTTATCAATCTCCCCCTTGATGAAAGACAAAACCTGTGCATCCCTGCAACTTAGTCAAACATATATAATATAAGCAGCATCGGACTAAGTACCTGCATGGGTTAGAGGAATGTTGGATCATAATTTTAAAGCATGAAAAATTAGGGGTGGGCACAAATCCCGCAAATCCCGATCCCGTCCCGGTCCCGTCCCGATCCCGTCCCGATCCCGGTGAGATTTAGGACAAAATAGCGAATCCCGTCCTGATCCCGTCCCGCAAAAATTATGCGGGACAAAACGCGGGACGATCCCGGTGGGATCCCGCAAATCCCGTCCCGTCCCGCATATAATAATAATAATAATAATTTTTATAATAATAATAATATAATAATATTATAGAATAATAATAAGATATTATTAGTATTATTATTTTGAGCAAATATTATAACTATAATTATAATCATAATCTTCCATTTATAATAATAATATTTGTTTATAATAATAATATTATTATTATTTGAGAAAATATTATTTATAATTATAATAATAATTTTCAATTTATAATAATAATAATTGATTATAATAATAATAATATATAATATTGTAATATAATTTAATAATAATATTACTTTATAAGAAAAATATTATTATTATTATATTATTATAATATCATATTATATTTTTTTTCTTGTAAAGTATAATTATTTTATAATAATAAAAATAAAAAATAAGTAATAATATTTTTTTAATTATAACGTGGCATTATTATTATTATTATTATTATTATTATTATTATTATTATTATTATTATTATTATTATTATTATTATACCTATTTAGAGCTACAAGAGGCAAATAGCTAAATACGGTATTCTTCCCAACTATCAATCGATAATGAGACAGTATTTGGTGAATCTCGTCTCAATCCCTTTCCGTCTTGATCTAGTAAGATAATGTAGCCAAATATATTGAACATTATAATTAATTATACAATCATTGTATGAATTAATAATAGTATTATAATATTAATAATAATAATATTCTTATTATTGAATAATATAGTTAAGAAGAATACCGTATTCAACATATTATACAAATTAATGAATTATGAAAGCATTTTTCACTTTGCAAATTTATATAATATTTTATTATTTTTATTTGCGGGACAAGGCCCGTCCCGTCCAGACACCATCCCGTCCCGATCCCGTCTCGTAAAAAAAGTGTCAATCCCGTCCCAATCCCGTCCCGTAAAAATTCCGCGGGACGAGTCCCGTCCCGGCTCAATCCCGTTCCATCCCGTGCCCACCCCTATGAAAAATATCCAACTGAAAACAAAACAAGGTCTTCCAAGACCTTCATAGCAGTTAAAAAGTTTTTAGAGTCTAAACAACAGCAGATCATCTCCCCCTTTTTGTCTTTCAACAAAGGGAGGAGGTAAAACAGTCACCAAAAGTTTTGAAACAGTTTCCAAAAACCAGCAATGTTTCAGATTTGGGGTTAGGGTAGGGTAGGGTAAGGCTAAGCTTCATCGTCCGGAGCATCATCAGTGAGCAGCGACCTCAGATCTTGCAACAGCTTGGTTACCCCGCTCATCTCCGTCATAAACTCCTTGTGCAACTCCTTGATATCCAGGCAAACTTCCTCCAAGCCCAGCTCCAGGTTGTCCATGCGTTCATCAACGGCAGAGGCAGTGGGAAGAGCTTTTGAAGGAGAGGCAAGACTCCAAGCCCCTTGGGGGGACCGAGTGATGCCAATCTTTTCAAGGCTCTTGGAGTCGAACTTACCCATATGACGCTGTTGTTCTTCATTTTTGAAATTGATTCCAGAAGCTTTGAAGATATGGGTCAAAAGGGTGGCAAAGGGGAGGGGAGTTCCTTTCCTGGCTTTTCTAGTGTGAGCCATGAATCCTAAAATGGTATTGGCCAGATCAAGATCAAGGCCATTTAGGATTCGGTAAAGTAGGACCATGGCATTGTCGGTAAGAAGAGAGCCGGAGTTTAGACGGGGTAAGAGGCAACACACAATGATGTTAAAAATAATCTTTGCCTCTAGGGTAAGGGATGAGTGGGTGAGCTGCTTTGAAGTGCTGTTAGATGCTTCGGGTAGGAGATATTTGGATCGAGAAAGGGCTAGGCACTGTTCTTTTGTGGGGTTCTCGGGAGAGGGTGGACAAGGTCTAGGTAGGCCAAGGAAATCAGCAAAGTCAATGGAGTTGAAGGAGATTCTAACCCCCTTGACGATGGATTCCAAAGACCAACCGTCGGCATTGTGTTTGGCTTTTAGGTTTATGTCGAACAGGCGGGTAAGTTGAGGATAGTAGGTGGCTTCAAGGTTGAAAAGGGTCCAGGCAGGGGATTGTTTGAGTAGAGATATGCGTGGTAAATTCAAAGCTTCGAAGAACGCAAGATCTAAAAAATCAGAACTGCAAATCTTACGAGTTCGAAACTCATCTACCAATTTTCCAGCCGTTTCAGCATTTTCAAACCATGAAGAGGGTAAGGATTGATTTACCTGGATGTAGGCAGGTGGATCAACATTCTTCCTTCGAGCCTGTGTTGGAGCAGTCCTCTTGGCAGGCGCCTCAAGGCCTCTGAGGATGCCCTTCCTGGTACGCTTGGGAGATGGAGGCTTGGCAGCTGCTGGGGCTTTCCGCTTCTTTGGAGACGGGGGAGGAGGAGAAGGGGAAGGAGAGGCAACAGTTCTGGCTCCTCTTCCTCCTCGTTCTCGGACCCCGAGTCCTCAGCGGATCCTTCAGCGTCCTCGTTGTCTCCTTCAGCATCCTCGTCATCGCCGGTCTCGTCTTCCTCTTCTTCTTCTTCCTCTGGTTCCTCCTCAGTGGGAACCTCCTTCTCAACCTCTTTTCGAATCCTCTCGGCCTCCTCCTCGGCCAGTTTCCTTGCCAGCTCGGCCTCTTCCTCGACCTTTTTCTTTCTCAGAGCTTCTTCTTCGGCTTCCTTGGCGACATCCCGTTCCAGAATAACGTCGAGATCCTCCTCTTCCTCCTCATCATCCACCTCCTCAGCGATGATTTTCTTTTTCCCTTTCTGCTTTGCACTGAGAGGCTTCTTCGCTGAGCGTTTTTTAGAGCCCTTGGTTACTGTAGTCGTGCTCTCAGCGATGGTGCTCTGGACAACAACAAGGACGATTGCTTGTGGAGTGGGTTCAGGTTGAGGGGAAGTGACAGTGGCCTGGCGTCCCTTGGGGGTGGCGCCAATTCTTTTGGGTGTGGAGGCTTTCTTAGATTTGGGAGCCATGGAGATTTTCGGCTAGGGTTTCAGAACAGTTGAGAGATTGAAGGAGAAGAAGAATCGGAAAGGTTTAGATAAGTTTGAAGTGGTGAGAGAATCGGGTACAGATTGGGGTTTAAGTAGAGTGAGGTGATGGAGTTGATTGGACGGGTTTAGAGTTCCAAGGATGGTAATGATAACATTGCCAATTTGAAAAATAATTCAATTCAAAATTCAAATCTTCTCTTAATCATTTAAAATAGGAGGGAAATATCCGAAAATATTTTGTTCCAAAAATATCTCAACGGATAAGATATGTAACATATATAGAATTTTAAAATCCGTTAAAAATATACTTGATCAAATATCTAAAAAGATATTAACCAAATATATATGATCTGATATCTGTACTCTACCATTCAGTTCACAAACCTTGACATAATTCTCAAAGGACTTGACACTGAGTAGAATTTATCTTTCATAAAGGAAAAGCTCCTCCTACGAAAGTGCATCCTTGTTAAGCATCCCAATCTCACGTCTAATGAAGATGAACCTGTCCTCTGCCAAAGGCTTAGTAAAAATGTCAGCCCATTGATAATCAGTTGAAATAAAAGAAATGGACACATCACCTTTTTCAACATGGTCTCTAATGAAATGATGCCTTACATCAATATGTTTTGTCCTTGAATGCTGAACAAGATTCTTCGTGATTGATATGGCACTAGTGTTGTCACACTTAATGGGAATACCTTTGAGGCCGATGCCAAGATCTCTCATTTGTTGAGCTATCCAAACATTTCTTTGGACTGCGCACTAATTTGTCGATATTTCCGATTCCATTTTTGTATTCCTAGATATCGGGATTTGGGAGCAACATGCTCCAGCTGCTATGTATTCGGCTTCGGCAGTGGATAGAGCAACTGAGTTTTGTTTCTTTGAATGCCAACTGATCAAGGATGCTCCTAAGAATTGGCAACATTCTGATGTGCTCTTCCTATCCACCTTGTAGCCTACAAAATCTGCATCAGAATACCTGATTAAAGTAAAATCTTTTTGCTTTGGGTACCATAATCCAAGCTCCTTAGTGCCATTGAGATATCGAAAGATCCTCTTCACAGCCACGAGGTGAGATTCTTTAGGATCAGCTTGAAACCTAGCACATATGCAAACACTAAACATGATGTCAGGTCTACTAGCTGTAAGATATAGTAAAGATCCAATCATCCCTCGATACTCCTTTTGATTGACACTCTTCCCAGTCTTATCTTGATCTAGAGATAATGTTGAGCTCATGGGTGTCTTGACTGCTTTGGATTGATCCATCTTGAATTTCTTCAAGAGATCCTTAGTGTACTTGCTTTGGTTGACAAAGATTCCTTTTCTTGGATTGATGAACTTGTAATCCCAAAAAGAAGTTGAGTTCACCCATCAAGCTCATCTCAAATTCACTACACATGATATCAGAAAATTCCTTGCACAAAGATGTGTTAGTAGCACCAAATAATATATCATCAACATAAATTTGAATAACCAAAATGTCCTTTCCTTTGGTCTTGATAAAAAGAGTCTTGTCGATCAATCCCCTTTTAAAATCATTTTCTAAAAGATATTTTGACAAGCGCTCATACCAAGCTCTTAGGGCTTGTTTCAAACCATAAAGCGCCTTGTCTAGTTTATAAACATGATTGGGAAATTCCGAACTTTCAAAACCCGGGGGTTGAGCCACATATACTTCTTCCTCTAAGAAACCATTAAGAAAAGCACACTTGACATCCATTTGATATAACTTTATGCCCATGAAAGATGCAAATGCTAATAATATACGAATGGCTTCAAGCCTGGCTACGGGAGCAAAGGTCTCCTCGTAGTCAATACCTTCCTCTTGATTGTAACCTTGAGCAACAAGCTTTGCCTTGTTCCTCACGATCTTACCATTCTCATCTAGCTTGTTTCGAAATACCCATCGTGTGCCAATGATTGATTGATGCTTTGGCCTAGGCTTCAAGGTCCAGACTTTGTTCCTTTCAAATTCGTTAAGCTCACTTTGCATAGCAATGATCCAATCTGGCTCTTGAAGGGCCTCATCTATCTTATTTGGTTCTATAAGAGAAACAAACGCGTGAAAAGCACAATGATCTTTAAGTTTAGAACGAGTTTGAACGCTAGATGTAGGGTCAGAAATGATATCCTTTAGTGAGTGTGATGAGGAGTATTTGAATTTCCTTTTGCTACTCTCACCTCCTTGATTCGTCACACCAGCAGGATTGATTTGTGGTACATCTGACTTCGTGGTCCTGTTAGGTTCAGTTACAGCAGTTTCTGACGTCTCAACACTGTTGGATTGGACACCAAGGGCTTTGGACGAATCTTCAACACCTTGGGCCAATTCTTCAGTGTTGAGAATCTGTTCCTACATGTTCCTCTTCTCTGTGTTCTTGGTAGCAGCATCATCACCTTCCTCGTTCTCTGCATGGATGTTAAGATCTATATCTGTAACACTTTCACTCTAAGAACCGTCATTGCATTCATCAAATATAACATGTATACTTTCTTCAACTAACTGGGTCCTTTTATTGAAGATTCTATAAGCTTTGTGGAGTAGCCAAGAAATATAACTTCATCACTACGCGCATCAAATTTCCCAAGGTTATCTTTTCCATTGTTATGAACAAAACAAGTACAGCCAAAGGGTTTAAAATAAGATATAAGTGGTTTGCGGCCTTTGAAAAGTTCATAAGGAGTTTTCTTTAAGATGGAACGAATAAGACAACGATTCAAAATATAGTTAGCTGTGTTAACAACTTCAGCCCAATAGGTTTTAGGTAATGCATTTTCTAAAAGCATAGTCCTGGCCATACCCTCTAGGGTGCGGTTCTTTCATTCCACAACCCCATTTTATTGAGGTGTCCTAGGAGCAGAAAAGTTATGGGAGATGCCATATTTAGCACAAAATAAATCAAACTGAAGTTGATCAAACTCCCTACCATGATCACTTCGAATTGACACTATGGGCTCGTTTCTTAAAGTTTGCAACTCCTTACAAAGTTTTGAAAACTCAAATAAGGCCTCTGATTTTTCTTTTAAAAATGCAACCCAATTATATCTAGAAAAATCATCAACAACAACAAGCATGTACTTTTTACCATTGGGAGATTTGACTCGCATAGGACCACATAAATCCATATGTAAAAGTTGAAGGGGTCTAGAAGAACTTACAACCTTTTTGGGTTTGAAAGAGCTACGTGTTTGTTTACCTCGTGTGCACGCATTGCACATATCAATACCTTTGAAGCCCATCTCAGGTAGTCCTCTTACAAGCCCTTTGGACACAAGCTTCTGTAGTGTATGTGGACTCACATGACCGAGTCTCCTGTGCCAGAGCTTTGGATCGTCCGTCAAAGCCTTTAGACAGGTTAAGCTTCCTTGTGCCACTTGATCAGCATTTACAGCGTATATATTGTTGTAACGATATGCAGCCAGTATAACTTCACCTGTATCTTCTCTGCATACTAGACATCTTTTCTTGTTAAATCTGACATCATTGCCACTATCACATAATTGAGAAACACTAAGCAAATTGTACTTCAAACCGTTAACAAGATAAACATTTTTAATAATATGGTTGGAATCACTTCCAACACTACCAATACCAATGATGTCACATTTTCCTTTGTCACCAAGAGTGATTGTTCCCGTGGATTGCTCCCTTAGATCATGAAAGAGAGAACTATTCCCACTCATATGCCTCGAGCATCCACTATCAATAATCCATTTTTGCTCCTTCACCTTGGTGGTCTCCTGCAAAACAAACATCAACCTTTGTGGCTAGACAAATAAGCAAATTTGGATCCATTATTGGGGTAAACCATATTTGGTAAAATAGTGCCTTTGGGGACCCAAACTTGTGTTATCCGTTCTTTTCTCAAATGAACAGGAAATGTATTGCGAATGATATGTGGATTCTTTCTTCTATAGGGGCAGGTCTCTTTTACATGTCCCTTTCTAGCACAGTGGTGACATATAGGAGAGGTTCTGCTTCCTTTTGCCTTTACAAAAGTGGTAATGTGCTGCTTCTTTAAAAACCTTGGATTGTAACCAATACCACTTCTGTTTAGAGAACTTTGTTGCTCACCCAACATCCTATCAAGAGTGCCTTTGGATTTGGTAAAACTTATGAGGGCTGTCTGTTGGTCTTGAATCTTATTATTCAGGGAGATCTTCTCGTTCTCCAAGTCATGACGTTCATTTCTCAGAGACGAGAGATCTTGCTTGAGTTCAGATTTCTCTGAGTCAAGAGTCTTGACTTTCATGTCAAGACCTGAATAAGAAGCTTCAAGACTTTTGACCCTCATAGACAGATCCTCAATAGTTCTTTCCTGGTCCACAGTTTTCTTAATAAGAGTGTTAGTCTGGGCAATAAGTTTCTCTTCATTGGCAATCATATTAGAAAGGAATTCCGATAATACCTCTTTTGGACTTGCCATAAGTTCTCTTACAGTTACCTCAAGCTTCTCATCGTGGGATTCATCTCATGAGGCCATAAGACACACATTGGCTTTCTCATCATCGGAGTTAGAGTCAGAATCACTCCAAGTTGCCACCACGGCTTTCTTTTTCCATTTATCACCCTTCTTGGACTGGCTCTTTGTCTTTTGAGGACACTCTTTTACAAGATGATCTGTTTCACCACATTCAAAACAAGACAAGGGTTTAGTCTTCTTCTCATATTTGTTGTATTGAGACTTACCTCGAAATTTTGAAGACTCTGATCCATCCTTGTTGTTGAATTGTTTCTTCATTTTGAGGATTCGAGCAAGGCCTCTTGTGATAAGAGCAAAATGGTCATCCTCATCGTCATCCTCATCTTCGGAATCAGATCCATCTTTGGGCTCATCCTTCTTAGACTTGAGCGCCAAGTTCTTAGTGCTTGTTGGAAGTTCTCCATCGTCTTCATTAAGGATCATCTCATGCGTGATCAGTTTCCCAAGCAAGTCATCAAGGGGCAGAGTGGTGAGGTCTTGGGCTTCCTCTATGGCTGTTACTTTAGGACCTCACTTTTCTTTTGGGAGGCACCTCAATATCTTCCTCACTTTCTCAACGTTCGTAAAGCTCTTGCCGAGAGAGTCAAGGTTGTTGGTGATTTCCGTGAATCGTGTGAACATGTCCCTGAAGGGACAAAACTGATTATAAATGACGCATTATATTCAAGTAAATCTCGTAGAAACTTGTTGAGTTTCAGAGATATGCGTCTGAATGGGTTTCATATGGAAACCATGAATCAAGGTGGAAAAGAATATCTATGTATCACTGGATATAGAAATGGCAAGAAGAACATCCTAGAAAAGCTGCTAGCTTATTCTTCTGGACTATATTATATATATATATAAGTCCGATAGAAGTAAATGTAACATCTGAAAAGTCAGATGATAAAAGGATGTTCACATTATGGCATGGCCGTTTGGGTCATATGGGAAATGTGATGATGCATAGAATTATTGAAAGTTCAAATGGACATTCACTGAAGAATGTGAAAATTCTCAGATCGAATGATTTCAATTGTACTGGTTGTTCACTTGGTAAATTAAGAATCAGGCCTTCCAAGAGTATACTTGAGAATGAGTCTCCAGTGTTCTTAGAAAGAATACAAGGAGATATATGTGGACCAATAGTTCCACCGTGTGGACCATTTCGATATTTTATGGTGCTAATAGATGCATCAACAAGATGGTCACACGTATGTCTTTTATCGACAAGAAATACAGCTTTTGCTAAACTTCTTACACAGATTATCCGGTTACGAGCTCAATTTCCGGATTATACAATCAAGAAAATAAGACTTGATAGTGCAGGAGAATTTACATCCCAAATATTTAGTGACTACTGTATGTCAATTGAGATTGAAATTAGCATTCAGTGGCTCATGTTCACACACAAAATGGTCTTGCTGAATCTTTGATAAAGCGATTACAAATAATCGCTAGACCATTATTAATGAAGTCTAAACTGCCATCATCTGTCTAGGGACATGCTATTTTACATACAACGGCGTTGGTTAGGATAAGACCAACCGCTTATCACAAACAATCCCCATTACAACTTGTGATTGGTAAAGAGCCAAATATATCTCATTTGAGAATTTTTGGATGTGGAGTTTATGTACCCAATGCTCCACCACAACGTACAAAAATGGGTCCACAAAGAAGATTGGGAATTTATGTTGGTTTTGATTCTGCATCGATAATTAAGTATCTTGAACCAACAACGGGAGATTTATTTACAGCAAGGTTTGCTGATTGTCATTTTGATGAAAATCTATTCCCAACTTTAGGTGGAGAAAAGAGCAAAGAAATTACGTGGAATGCTCCATTATTATCTCATATGGATCCACGTACTAAAGTGTGTGAACAAGAAGTGGAGAAAATTATACATTTACAGAGTATAGCGAATCAATTGCCGGATTCGTTTACAAACACAAAGAAAGTGACAAAGTCACATGTGCCTGCTATAAATGCCCCTGAAAGGATTGAAATTCCTGAGAAACAAACAACTGGGCAGCAACCTGTAAATGAGTCCACAATACAACGAAAACATGGCAGACCTCTTGGTTCTAAAGATTTGAAACCAAGAAAAGTAGACGTCAAGAGGACGTTATGAAAATTGTCCCACTGATAAATTCAGGGGGAGAAAATGTCAAAATACAAGAGGAATGTGATAGAGACACCTCGGAAAATGCGGAGGGCGCATTAGATGACAAAAGTATTCTGGATGAAGATAGAAACATTGATAATTATGAAATTTCTGTGAATTATGTTTCTACCAGAATACAATGGAATATAAAGGATATTATCCTTAATGAGGTGTTTGCATACTCTGTTGCCACGAAAATAATCGTTGATGACAATGACATTGAGCCACAAAGTGTCGACGAATGTCGTTGCAGAAATGACTGGCTAAAATGGAAAAAGGCAATCCAGGCCGAGTTAAAGTCATTAGGAAAACGTGAAGTTTTTGGTCCTCTTAAGCTCACACCAAGAGGTGTAAAGCCAGTAGGCTATAAATGGGTATTTGTAAGAAAGCAAAATGAGAAAAATGAAATTATGAGGTACAAAGCAAGGCTTGTAGCCCAAGGTTTTTCTCAAATGCCCGGGATAGATTATGAACAAACATATTCCCCATTAGTTGATGCAGCTACATTGAGATTTTTAATTAGCCTAACTATCTCAAAAGGACTACATATGCGACTAATGGATATCGTAACTGCATATTTATATGGATCACTTGATAGTGACATATACATGAAAGTCCCAGAAGGACTAAAAATGCCTCAGATGCAGAATACAGATAATAGAGAAATGTTCTCTATAAAGTTGCAGAGATCGTTATATGGTCTTAAGCAATTTGGAAGAATGTGGTATAATCGATTAAGTGAATATCTTATTAAAGAAGGATACCATAATAATGCTATCTGTCCATGTCTTTATAAAGCATTCCAAAAATGGTTTTGCTATTATTGCAGTGTATGTTGATGATTTGAATATTGTAGGTACGTCAAATGAGTTGGAAAGCACTGCAAAATATTTGATGAAAGAATTTGAAATGAAAGACCTCGGTAGAACCAAGTTTTGTATTGGTTTACAAATTGAACATTTAAAAGATGGAATATTTGTTCATCAAAGTACTTATACCGAGAAAATCTTAAAGAAATTTTACATGAACAATGCACACCCATTAAAATCACCTATGGTAGTCCGTTCTCTTGGTATACAGGATGATCACTTTCGACGTAGAGAAGAAGATGAAGAAATTCTTGGCCCAGAAGTTCCTTACTTAAGTGCAATTGGTGCATTGATGTACTTGGCAAATAATACTAGACCAGATATAGCTTTCTCCATAAGCTTATTGTCAAGATATAGCTCAGCTCCAACAAGAAGACATTGGAACGGAATCAAGCATGTATTCCGATATCTGCGAGGTACATATGATCTTGGTTTGTATTATCGTAATCATGCAAATGCCACTCTTGTTGGGTATGCAGATGCAGGATATCTTTCAGATCCTCACAAAGCGAGATCTCAAAATGGTTATGTATTCACCTATGGGGATGCGGCGATCTCATGGAAGTCAACAAAGCAGACTCTTACCGCTACATCCTCAAACCACGCTGAATTAATTGCTCTATATGAAGCAGGCAGAGAGTGTGTTTGGCTGAGATCCATAGTTAGTTATATACAAGGAGAATGCAGATTGAGATCAACCGTTGGAAGCCCAACCATTATTTATGAAGACAATTCTGCATGCATCACTCAAGTGAAGGAAGGATACATCAAAGGCGATCGGACTAAGCACATTTCACCGAAGCTCTTCTCAACTCATGATCTAGAGAAAGAAGGCACAATGAATATACAACAAATCCGATCAAGTGATAATCCTACTGATCTATTCACAAAGTCACTACCCCCAAAAAGGTTTAAAGAACTTGTGTACAAACTTGGGATGTGTCGACTCCAAGAGGCACATTAAATTGAGGAGGAGAAAATAGTACGCACTGGACTCTTTTTCCCTTGGCTCAGGTTTTTATCCCACAGGGTTTTTCCTGACAAGGTTTTTAATGAGGTAGTACAGTATCCCAGAAGCGTACAAAGCAAGCCGTACTCTTTTTCCTAAGCTTTGGCTTTTTCCCCTCTGGGTTTTCCTTAGCCAGGTTTTATTGAGGTGACAACATTATTTACTCCCGGCTCTAAAGGTGAATATTCAAGGGGGAGTGTTGTGATATTTATGCATAATTCACCTCCTACTATTGTAAACTTACTGTACCTATTGCGGCTCATTTGTATTACGACCTTCTATCAGTTTTGATCATATTAGGCCTCTCTTGCCTATAAAAGGCAATGTACCCGCTTGTTCATTAGGTACACTTGAGAATACAATTAATACAATCAGAGCGTTTTGATCAATCTTACAATAGATAGTACTGTAATAATTAGTTAAAATGAGTTGAGTATTTGGATAAACTCATTTGAATAGTATTTTACAATCGGTCTTTGTAAATATTTTCTATAATTGAAAAAGTACCTATATATATATATATATGGAAATTTCACAGCAAACCACCCCTTATTTATTAGGCTTTTCATTTAACCACCCCTTATACAAAACCTTTCACTAAACCACCCCTTATTGATTAGGCTTTTCATTTAATCGCCCCTTATTGATTAGGCTTTTCATTTAACCACCCCTTATACAAAACCTTTCACTAAACCACCCCTTATATAATTCTGTCAACAGATAACCACCCATACCTCTATTCCATTCAATTTGATGTTAAAAAATTATGAAAAGACCAAAATGTCCTTTTTAAAACTATCCATCTTTGACTCTCTTGCCTCTGCTCGTGCTCGATTTATCTCAGTTCCCTAGTGGTGGACTGGTGGATCATGACTGGCTTGGCGGTGACTCGGGTGGTGCTCGACCGGATTCACTGGCTTGTTAATTAATTTCGAATGAACCGTCCTAGTACAAGGGTAAATATAAGAAAATATTAAGAAAATGTTTTGACCGCTAAGAATCCGCCAATAAGGCCACCGAACCGTCTTGGCGCTTGGCGGTACCCCACCGCCGAGCGTTTTTTAGAACATTGATTATACCTTGTGATTGGAGAACCTTCTGCATTCGTGATCAGTTTACATCATCAAATCCCTCTCCGAATCCCCTGGTCGTGTAGCCTGAAGTTCGTCAATGGCTCTGAAGTCTGAACGATCGTAGGATTTATATATATGGAAGCAGAAAGGTTGAGGATGGATAGTTAAAAAAAGGGCATTTCGGTCTTTTCAGAATTTTTTAACATCAAATTGGACGGAATAGAGGTAGGGGTGGTCATCTGTTGACGGGATTATATAAGGGGTGGTTAATTTAGTGAAAGATTTTGTATAAGGGGTGGTTAAATGAAAAGCCTAATAAATAAGGGGTGGTTAAATGAAAAGCCTAATAAATAAGGGGTGGTTTAGTGAAAAGTTTTGTATCAGGGGTGGTTAAATGAAAAGCCTAATAAATAAGGGGTGGTTTAGTGAAAGATTTTGTATAAGGGGTGCTTAAATGAAAAGCCTTATAAATAAGGGGTGGTTTCCTGTAAAATTTCCTATATATATATATATATATATATATATATATATATATATATATATATATATATTATTTTCTATAATTGAAAAAGTACCTATATATATATATATCCTCCGTATAATTTACTCAAATCTATCTATCTATCTAATAGATTTATAACATCTCACCACCAATAGTCTCTCCCAAAATAATAAAAACAAGAAAGCAAGGCCATGGGTTGCTAATTGCGAACCAATCAACATTTTGTTGTCCCCACAAAGACGCTATCGTGAAGTTGAACTATATAAACTCCCCCACCAGATGGACAATTATTTCAATTTTCAACTCATTTTCGCTTCTTTTGTTTCTGCTTAGATTACCAAACTTGACGTTTGGGATTTGTCAACCAGGCCGGCTCTTGGGAGAGAGGTTGGGAACAAGGCCTTTGCTCTCTAGGGTTTCCACTCAAACCCTTCCTGCATCGATTTACAGATCCAAGATGAGGAATTCCAACTCTGATCTCTTCAGCCCCATCCCCGGGGTCGATTCCGACCTCGTTCGCTCCCCCAACGACGGGATTTTCGGCTTTGCCTTCAATGATAGCAATTTTTCCGATCGACTCCTCCGCATCGAGATCCTCGCTAGCCCTCCTGATTCCAAGTCCGATGACGGTTGTGCTACCCTTGCTGATTGGGCACGCAACCGGAAGCGCAGGAGAGACGATTTCAAGCTGGAAATTGGTCTGTCTCTTATCCTCTTCCTTTTCCCCCCTTGCCTAGAAATGTTTTTATTTGGAAATCAATTTGAATGTTGGAGTCCTAATTTCTCTTCGTTTGTTTATTTGTTTTTGACTTTCTTCTAATTACAAATTCAATTGTGCTTGTTCACAAGTAAACCAGAATTTGAGCATTATGCATCCATTTAGCCCTCCTTTCATATGCCGTGGGTGTTGGAAAAGGGAGTATACGTATTTCTTAATTATAAGAGGTGCTGTCTTGTTGTTTGCTTATTGTTTGTGAAGGTTTTATGGTACAATTGAATACTTTCTGCCCATTTTGGAGAACTTTTTTCTATTTCAGATGCACAGTCTGATAATTAGGGCAGCCTTCATATAAAAAAGGTTCATTTCCTTTTGATTATTAGGTTTACCACTCTTTGTGCTTACGTGTGTCTGTTGGTTGAATCTTTTCTCTATAACCGCAGTCTTCTTTAAACCTTGTAATTTCTTCATTTGTGTTAGATCATTGCAAAAGAATAAAGTTTGTTTGCAACTATGGACCTCAGTGCGATTATTTTTTTGGCCTGAATTCTGTTTCCCTGTTTCACATTGTTTGTCAACAGATATAAAATTGTAACATTTGTTATCTTTTGTGTGGATGTTAGCTTTGGATGTGGCTGTGTGTCCTGAAGAACAAGTTTTGAATCAGGCTGATGAAGATGATGATGTTCTACACCCTGAAAATGACGATGATGAGGCTGTTGCTATGATTGAAGAATCACCCTCAGGTACCAGCAAGACTTCTAAAAAACTGTGTCCTGTGAAAGATGGCTGATTTATTTTATGTCGATTTTTTTTGAGTGAGCTGTGATGCTATTACAAGTTAATTGGTGTTCATATTTAATGTTATTAACTTATTACTTATTTCACAATTATTGAATTTAAATATATCTTCTTGCTTGTTAAATATAGTTTTAAACTGCACTAATATCATAACAATAGAATAGAGAATTACATTTCCTTTGCTACAGTTGGGTGAGGGGGTGTATTAGCTTAATAAAAGAGAGATCTCCAACTCTTCAAGTGAATGGATTTTGGGTCTGTTTGAATCGCTTGCCTAAGTTGTCTTATAAACCCATTATGCATTTTTGGAGTTTATTTAGGAAGATGTATTCTTGGGGTTGTAATTGATTGTTTATACATTTTTAACACAGGTCTATTTATAAAGTATGTTTGCTATGCTTTTATCATAGAGGATGTTTTATATAATAAAAAAGTCAAATCATTTTTCTTTTATCCTCATCTTTCCACCGTCTCCTTCTCCTCTATCATGTCTGTCATGGACCTCTAGAAGTCCTTGTACAACTCCTTTGATCTCTGTCTGACTATCAGGCTTTCCCTTCTTTCCCTCTACTCCGGCGCCTTACACTGCCAGCCTCCAAAACTACGCTGACAGCCTCTCTGCTTCATACTTAGAGCATATTCCTCTGATGCTGCCAGCCACCGACTCACGATATTTTGCTGCTTGTCTTCCCTTGAGCTTTTTAATTTTGTTCCCCTCTTCTTATTTTCTTGTTTATTTGGCCTAATTGTGAGCCCTTGCCTACCCACAGTTCGTTGCTTCTTTGCCATCCCAATTGCAAAATTGAGCATTTGAGCATCTGATTGGAAATTGATTAAAGAATGGGACAACATGTGGAGGAAAGGGGTTAAAATGTTTTATCGCATTAATTTTTCACCTTCAAACGGATTTGTGGAATAGCTTTCACTATAAAGCATAAATCAGTCTTTATCACGCATAACTTGTGCATCGAGACTGACCCTTTTTTTCAGTAACAAATAATGTAACCTAGCAGAAAACAAGCAAAGAAGAATGTGTACAGAAGTGTTCAGTTGAAAGAAATTCTTATTCTTTGCAGAAAAGTAATCATTTACTTTGAGTGCACATTTTTCTGCTAGGATGATGATGCACAGAATTCATGACATCAATATGAAAGACCATCATTTCCAATTTTGCTGAATCCAATGCTAATTCTTTAAAATGGGTTTTGGTGTATGTAGGAGATGAAGCAACCCACAGTAATGATTCATCTTGGAACATGGAATGCTCAACTGTTGTTAATGTTAAAACTTTGCACATTAGTTCTCCTATCCTAGCGGCAAAGAGTCCGTTTTTCTACAAGGTAAGCATTATTTGCTCCTCTCAGTTAGTTGCTGTGTTTTTCTTCACCCATTAAATATCACCTCTTTTTAGCTTCCTAATTTCGTAGTCTCTTCTATTTGTAAATTTATAATGCTAGCTTTCTGTTTTATGAATTTTGTAGCTGTTTTCAAATGGCATGAGAGAATCAGATGAGAGGCATGTAACGTTGAGAATTAACGCATCTGGTATGGTGAAATTTGAACCTTTGGCTTTTACTTGACATTATTTTCTCTAACAAGAAATGGTTAGGTCTCCGAAAAACTTTCGTACCTTTACAGGGTGAAGGACTCGGATATATATAGGCTGTGCATTTAGTGTGGCTCACAGATGTGCTCTTCTTTATTATTGTGGAACAGAGGAAGCAGCTTTGATGGAGCTGCTGAATTTTATGTATAGCAATGAATTGAGTGTTACTACTGCGCCAGAATTGTTGGATGTGCTAATGGCTGCAGACAAGTTTGAGGTTGCTTCGTGTATGAGACATTGTAGCCGGCTCCTGCGGCAGTTGCCCATGTCACCAGAATCAGCACTTTTGTATCTTGAGCTCCCTTCAAGTGTTTTAATGGGCGAAGCAGTTCAGCCACTAACCGATGCAGCAAAGCAATATCTTGCTAATCGATACCGGGATATTACCAAGTAAATAGACTCTCCTTTACATGCATCCCTTCTCTCTGTTTAACCATGTGCTTTTTTTTTTTTAACTGCATTTGGAGAATTTGCATTAAGATTACATCTTGTTATCAATTCATATTAGACACACATTACCTGTTATTGTTGTCATCTGAAATCTTAATATTGTGGGTTTTGGTTGGTTCATAACTTGTTGATTTTGAAGGTTCCAAGATGAGGTGATGGCCTTGCCTCTTTCTGGAATAGAGGCTGTTATCGGCAGTGACGGTCTTCAAGTGGCATCAGAAGATGCTGTTTATGATTTTGTGCTGAGGTGGGCCCGTACACAGTTCCCCAAATTGGAAGAGCGCCGAGAAGTAATTGCCACACGCCTTGCACGCTTTATACGTTTCCCGTACATGAGTTGCCGGAAGTTGAGGAAGGTTCGATCCTGCCCCGACTTTGACCATGAAGATGTATCCAAGCTCGTTATAGATGCCCTCTTTTTCAAGGCTGAAGTCCCCCATAGGCAGCGTGTCATTGCCGCAGAAGACTCAGCAGCCAACAACCATCGATTCTTGGAACGCTCCTACAAGTATCGGCCTGTTAAGGTGGTCGAGTTTGAACTTCCAAGGCCCCAGTGTGTAGTGTACCTTGACCTGAAAAAAGAAGAGTGTACAAATCTCTTCCCATCAGGGCGGGTCTACTCACAAGCCTTCCACTTGGGTGGACAAGGGTTCTTCCTCTCGGCACACTGCAATATGGATCAGCAAAGCTCGTTCCACTGCTTCGGTCTTTTCTTGGGAATGCAGGAGAAGGGATCTGTGTCTTTCACAGTAGATTACGATTTTTCGGCGAGGATGAAACCATCAGACGATTTCCACAGCAAGTACAAGGGAAGCTACACATTCACCGGGGGCAAGGCGGTGGGGTACAGGAACCTATTCGGAATCCCATGGACGAGCTTTATGGCCGATGACAGCCCATGTTTCATCGACGGGATACTACATCTGAGAGCTGAGCTTACTATCAAGCTATGAGACTGCAATCTTATTTCTCACCTCTCCTGAGAAACCTGACTTATGGATTTACAATGACTGTAACTCTTAACCCCCCAGACTTGCAATGTTGAAGCAAAAATAAAATGTAAGTTGTAAAATCAGAGGACGGTTTGAACTCTGGTAAAAATCCCCCGCAATTTATTAATGTAGATGTGATATGCAACTGTGTTCTCCCTCTCATGATTTTAAGGTTAAACTATATTAGTCCCACAATTACAACCCGCAGCTTGGGAAGTGAATAGAACTGTAACAAGAAATCCCGGGAAAATGTCCACTAGAAGACCATCAAAACAATATTGAAACCCCTTCTAAACAAGCCATAAACCCCTGAGAACAACGCCCAAAATCAGCACTAGATGAAGGACCAGCAGTCCCCAAAACAAACAGATCAGCAGCAGCACAAGCGCTACAAAACACAGTCGAAGACCATCAAACAAGGCACGTACTTCAGCGTACTCGAAGAAGCACAGCAGCACCTCCAGATGAAGATGGGGTTCAGCAGCAAGCACCCAAAATCTGCCAAAACACCACTGCAAAGCACCTCCCGAACGACTCAGTTGGCACAGAAAACCATCCCAAAACTGAAAACGCAGCAGCACTAAAAATAGCTTTTGATCAGCAGTAAATCTGTCAACCTGTTACTTTCATGAATTTAACCTCAACTGTATTAGGCTTGCTGCCATGAAATTCAAACTAATTGTTGCAGTTGCAATCTGCATTGCTTTCATCTACATGAAATTAAAAATGCTAAAAAAAGTCATTATAACACTCGATTTGCCATCCCCATCAGCCTTGCTTTGTATATGCCCACTGAATCCAAGCAAGCCTTGTTGCATCATCACGCATGTTAAGAAACAACACCCTTGATTTGTCATTTGTAATCTTCTCTGCAGCAAAGCACCACATAGGTGATGCAGGAGTCAAATACCCTTCATCCGCCATTTTATCTAACAGACGCAATGCTTCCACAAGTTGGCCTTCATATGCATTGAACTGGTTAACACTTGAACTTGTTACGGAGCCAATCATGGCCAAAGTCTGAGAGCTGACAGCTTCAACCCTCTCAAGGTGTTGCGCTAACTTGATGTATCCCTCTGATTGTCTTCTTTTCCGCTTCATGAGCTTCTGATCCTTCTTGGAATTTGAAGAAGTAGTGGCTTGGGTGGAAGCAGGGGCTTGTGTGTTCTGGCTGGGAGCAGGGGCTTCTGATCCTTCAATAGGATCCATTGAAGGTGCAGCACAATATTCACCAGTAGCCACATTATTCCCAAAAAGTTGGGTCCACCAATCCTCAATATCAGCTGGTAAGGGGTTAGTACGATATTTTTTGCAGTTTTGGTTTTCCTGGAAAAGTCATCATAGAATAAAAATAACAATGAGAATTAGTGTTAACATAGAGACACTACACCTAGTTGTTTTAACAATAAAAGAAAACAGAAATAAAAACTAAAATAATACTGTAGTATAATGAGAAAGGACTTCATGAGCAGCTGAGTTGCAAAGAGATTGGTTCCAAGGATTCAGTTTATCCAGTAACAAGAAGAGAAAATGGACTTGATAGATAATAGATACTAAATACTTACCTTAATTTTTTTATCCCACCAAGCATCATCAGCAATAATAGTTCTTGTGCTCGCATTCCAACCTAGGCCAGTTTCAGATTGTAACGACATCCATGTTGAATACTCTTTCTTCATATTGTCATACTTGTTCTTCATGGAATTTTGATTGGCTTTTTTCCCAGAAACTTTCTCAAAATCTTTTAGAATACGCGGCCATTGAAACTTTTGGTTACGCCCATATTTTTGTCGATATTGGAGGCAAACATCAATTAAGATCTTCATAGTTGCTTTAGTCCAAATAAAATTGGACCCTTTGGAACTTGCATCCATCTACTTTTATGTTGCTAGCATTGACATACCGAACAATTCAAAAATTACAAGGCAAAAAGAAAAAACTAATCTGTAATAGCATTCATCCAGAAATGTTAAGCATAGATATATCCATATATATGTAACTTGGATAAGTGCAGATCCATATATCCATATATATTTAATAATCCATAAATGGCAGCATTTAGCAGTGAAGATTGAATGAAAAAATGAATGAAAAAAGAAAAACTAACTAATCTGTAATACTGGGAAAAAAATGAATGAAAAAAGAAAAAGAAAATATATAAACAAGATGATGATGATGAATTTGGAGGGAAACAAGATGCTGGGAAGATATGGAAACAGGCGACTGGGAAGCAGCAGCAAAAGAACACTAGAGAGCGCCTGCTGCCTGTCACAGGAGGTGCATTTCACAGCAGTTCTAATCAATCTTAAGCTGCATATTTAAGGCTTTTCCTAATTATTTGGTGGGTTTTTATCTAATTTTACTGCACATCAGACACAAAAGTAGTGACACCAATTTGAATAGAAACTTCTTAGTAATTAGGAACTACTTGATTATTATGGTTCTGAAGAAAGAAAATTCAGAGCAGAATAGATGTGAAGCTGAAAATATTAGTTCAAAGGTTTTAGCTCAAACAGTCCTCCTATCATTTAGATGAGGAAGTGAAATGGAGAACAAGAAAGAGAACAAAGCCAAACCATACCAACACTCAATGCCAACAAACTATCAACTCAGAAAGTGAACAACAATCTCATAGTACAACAGTGAATTGAATGTACCCATCCAGTTGGTCAGTGGGAACTCATCAAGCAACTTAACCCTATAAATCACATATGCATTTCTTTCTTACCATTAAGAGTTTGGAACATACAGACATACAGTACATATTAAAAGACTAGGGACTCCTTGATCAACATAACATCAAGCAGCAATTGAAATCAGCAATCCATTTGTGTTTAAAAGATGGAGATTGGAAATTTCATTTCGGTTGAATGAGGTTCAAAGTTCAAACCAGGGATAGATAATAGATTAATGGAAAGAACTACAATCTCAGAATACACAAATGAACTCACAAAGCAGGTAAATCCCAGAAAACCCCAAATAATGGAAATATATTGAGAATTACACGTGTAATTTACCCTTCTGTTCATCCCTCTAGAAAACCCAATTTCATTCTAGTTTGTTTATGCAACAACACTCATCTTAATTCAGTCATTCAAATCAGTCCGACCATGAAAATCAAAAGTTAGGGTTTTATGTAAATCGAAATTTAGGGTTAATGCAAATCGAAATTGCATCAAGACAAGTGGGCAAAAAAGAGCGAGAAAGAGGAATTTCGCTATTACCTGAAGAACGTGAAAGCGAAATTGCTTGGTGGAGAAAGCGAAATGGAACCTGTGAAGAGCCTCTGTCAACAAAAGGAAGTGGATATCAGTTTTTTTCACAAGCAAGCTGAGAAATCGATCGATTGCAAAGCTTGCAAACCTTACCGCGAGATCGAAGTTTGGCGTCGTGGAACTCTTATGGAATCGATTGCAAAAGCTTCTGCGAAGACGAAAATGAAGATTATCGACACAGTGCGAAGACAGAAATTGATGAGAGGAGAGGGATTCCGTCTTCCTTTCACCGCATGGGGATGAACTCAGAGCGTTTCTGAAAACGCCATTACCTAACGCTCTATCTCACGCTCTAAAACGCTCCATCAGCTTTTATATTAATGTATAGCCGTATAGGGCATATACACTTTACAGAATGATCAAGGCATACCCATAGGCCACAGTGTATCTCCAATACACAGGCTACAATAAGAATCAACCCCAGTGAGTAGGCAACGCTTCGTGTAAACGGCGTCAAGCTAGCAGTTTTTCTACACTCACCTCTAACCAGATCCTGATAAAACAGTTTCAAGTGAGCCTTTCTGTTGCTGAGATAGCACCACTGATCCTTATTGAAGTTATTCGACATTTACCTTTAATTAACTAATCAAAGACCAATCTACAATATTGCACATTCCAACTCAAATAATTCCAATCAACTTTGAATTCAACTACACCTTTCCCACTGGTTTTGGCAACCCACATTTTGTCAGCAGTTGCTGATTTCTTCGTGCAACTACGATCAGCAACTCTGTTGCCAGAGCTTATACAAATCTCACAGATCAAAGGGCAGGCGCAAATTTGATCCTTGTGCAAGTTGACAAGTTTGGGTTCACACAGCTTGGTGATCGCAGGGTTACCATCAAATAAAACTTTGTGCCCCTCCAGAACTTTCAATGCTTTCATGATCTTCATTGGCGGCGGAAGTAGCAGCCAACATCCGAATTCCAAAATTCAGCCTTTTGTGCATCATCTTTTGACCCCAATTTCACTTCCGTGATCGGGGGAATTGCTAATTTGATCTCATTCGAAGCAATTGAGGGATCGATTCGCCCCTTGCCAACTTCAATTTCACTGGCAGCATCTGAATTTCCCTCCGTGATCCCGTGACCTCCCTCTCCGGCAATATGCACCAACAAGACTTTTTTTTGGTCGTCAATATGCACCAACAAGACTGCGACAGCCAGAAGGAGCAAAAAGAAAACCCAGATAAGGACGTTGGGTTTCGGAAGAACCCCTGGGGATGACCACAACCACACAGGCGGCTCCGACCAGCCCTGGGGTAGCCACGGAAGCAGGGAAGGTCTTATGAAGGGCGATTGCGGAAAAAAAGAGAGCGAAAAACCCAACCAAGAGAAAGATGCTAATGAGGCACAAGTAGTATTCAGGAAGGATATGCTGGCCGGAATCGGAGCTGAATTGGAGAGCGCCGTCGGGCCGGAATCGTCAAGCCGGCGGGATTAACACCCGAAATCCCAACGAACGGTTAGAGCCGTTCGTTGGGATTGACGTTGGAGCGATCGGGCCGACCGAAGGAAGTCGGAAACCATGTCCGTCTTGGGGTGATACAGTGTGTATTCTTCCTTACGCTCGTTTGGTTACAGTTGCTCTGACTTTGTTCTTGCAGGGAATCCCACATCGGTAGATGAGGAGATGGGAAGAGGAGGAGGTGAATATAAAATAGGAAGTAGAGGCTGGCGGGAAAACTTGCCTTAAACTAATGAGTAAGGAAAAACAAAGCGAACGGTGAGAGCCGGTCGCAGCGCTTATCAACAAATATTGCGCATCAATTTTTGGAGGGGTGATAGGCTGGCCGAACGTTGACGCTGCTTACTTTGCAGAACTCGTTCGTGCGGGCCTCCCGGTTACCCAACCCCGCAATTTTAGTCTAATTTTTGTTTTTCAATCCTATTTTAAATAATAAAAATGGATAATGGATAATTTTGAGTGCTTTGCACAAGGCTGCCTTCTTGCTGAGCGTATGGAGTTCATGATATATATCTTTGAGCGTATGGAGTTCATGATATATCTTTTTAGCAATTTCAAGAAGCATTTTCCTGGAGATCCTTTCAAGGTTCTAAATCCAATGCCAGAACATACAAACTAGTGGATTAGAAGCAAGTTTGATACAACTAAATGTGACTACCTCGCGAACAATATTGCAGAGACTATAATTTCGTAGATAGTTGATGAAAGGGAACTGTCACAGAATTGCTTTACTCAATAAGGCAAACATTCATGGTCAAGTTTGATCGAAGGAGAAGGATTGCAACTACTTGGAAAGGTCGGCTAGTTCCTATTCCTAAGAAAAAGAATGGTGTTAGACCTGACCCGAAAAATGTGAACTTATGAAGACCCGCAAAATGATTCTACTGAACCCGACCTTACATGACCAAATATGATCCTTTTATCTTGGTGCAGAAGTACTTGTTTTCCAGAGTAGTTACTGTTAGTTACTATCAAAGTCCGACTCGGACCGATAACTGGGGGTCGTGTGCACGGACGCACTAGTAGCCTAGCACATAAGCCGAGTGGGGTTCCATTCTAAAACCAATTGGCAATAGAAGGAGTAGCCCACCGACTCATATACTAGAGTTTGATATGTTCAACTTTCGGATGTGGGACACTTTGGTCTCATTCACATCTCTAACACGCCCCCGCAAATCCAACTAGGAATGACAATCTAGTTGAGACTTGGACAACTGGGTAACCCAGACCAGGATCGAAAGACGGTCCGTTAGGCTAACCGCTATGATACCATATCAAAGTCCGACTCGGACCGATGACTGGGGGTCGTGTGCACGGGCGCAGTCGAGTGGGGTTCCATTCTAAAACCAATTGGCAATATGAGGAGTGACCCACTGACTTTCCATCCTAAAACCAATTGGCAATAGAAAGAGTAGCCCACCGACTCCATCCTAAAACCAATTGGCAATAGAAAGAGTAGCCCACCGACTCATATACTAGAGCTTGATATGTTCAACTTTCCGATGTGGGACACTTTGGTCTCATTCACATCTCTAACATTATCAAAGGGTCGTGTGCACGGGCGCACATGCGCTAGTAGCCAAGCACACAAGCCGGGCGCTAGTAGCCAAGTACACAAGCCGAGTGGGGTTCCATTCTAAAACCAATTGGCAATATGAGGAGTAGCCCACCGACTCATATACTAGAGCTTGACCAGGATCGAAAGACGGGCCGTTAGGCTAACCGCTCTGATACCATATCAATACTAGAGCTTGACCAAGATCGAAAGACGGGCCGTTAGACTAACCGCTCTGATACCATATCAAAGTCCGACTCGGACCGATAACTGGGGGTCGTGTGCACGGACGCACATGCGCTAGTAGCCTAGCACATAAGCCGAGTGGGGTTCCATTCTAAAACCAATTGGCAATAGAAGGAGTAGCCCACCGACTCATATACTAGAGCTTGATATGTTCAACTTTCCGATGTGGGACACTTTGGTCTCATTCACATCTCTAACAGTTACCAAAACCCCTATGAAACCATTTTCATCTGGATGCAGATTGCAGTAGTACTCTTTTTCCCGGGCACTCATGGGGTTTCTTAGCATTTTCTTTATTTGTTCAGATTCAGTCAAGGAAGCCAACCAAGTTACATCATGGGCAATCTGGTCTCGAGGATTGGAAGTATGAGCTCTAAATATGCCTTAAAGCAAATGAATTGATGGAGACAAAAGTCGGAGGGACACACGGAGACCTCTACTGTGAATGCACACGACAAAATAAGGATTCCATAACCAAAGTACATGACTACATTTGAATTACAATAGGCAAGGAAGACAGAGAGCATATCTCTTGCTCTACTCTAAAGATATATTCACTGCTAAGAAAAAGAAAAAAGAAGCAGCCGAGCCACAGTTCACTGCATTCCACCTATCTTCTTCTTCAACGATTCGATGTCTTCAGCTAGCTCCTTTCTTTTTGACTGGGAAAGACAGAAAGATTCAAGTTTTGATCACGAATCAGAGAAAAAAGAGTAGATTCTGCGGAGTTAGTTCCTTACCTTGAAGAGAAGGTACCGATACACAAACCATCCAGTGTACCCAAGGCCGACTAACTCCAGGATCTTAGGGAGCTGAAAATGAAACAAGAAAACACAAGGATTCCATGAAATGAATGTAACGATATACCCTTCATACAAAATCAGGTTCGTGGGAAGCTTCTCACCAGAGGTAGGGAGTTAATGGCACCAATGAAAATGGAGGAGAGCCAGAGGGCTACTATTGCTCCGCCACCATAGAGCAGCGCGGTTGATTTGTCCTCCAAAGCATCCCACTAATAACAGGAAATCAATGAGAAACTGAATATTATCTTGAAAGCCTTCATGACAGATGGATAAATGTGCATCATTTGACCTTGTTTGATGCCATCAATGAATGCTCACCTTCTCTTTAAGGTCTGTGAACAACTCTCCAGCATCTAATGGAGATGTTTCATCTGAAGAGGCTTTGACTTGGAGAAGAGGAAACCTCCTCGACTCTGATCACGGCAGAATACAATAGACAATGCAACACGAATCATGATGATACTCAACAGATGAAGTTTACGATAATGTGTCAGGTTACTCACCACAGACCTTCTCTTGAACGCAGATTTTGCTTTAAACAAAACTAAATGAGATCACCATTTCTGGGGGAAATCAATCATTTCAATCAATTAACACAAAAGTACCAGAACCCCTTCCAAGATTCGGCTCCTAAATGCGCAATTCAGGAAGCGAAGCTGCAATCTAGTTGACACCATAAACCTTGGCCTAGCTCGATTGCTAAATTAATTTTCGAAAATGGTAGCATTAATTCAAAACCACATTTTGGCCAGGTTAATCAAACTGTTCAAAGTTGAAACCTTGTCATACCACATTTTTAAGAGACGATTCAATGGCAACAAGTCTAAATTTTCACCCTTCACTGGCTGATTAGTTTAACAGGCGTTTGCTTCAATTATAGTCACATCTACTCGAACCATTTGAGACGTCAAACGCCGGCAATAGAAAAAGCAAATCTCAACCACCAAGTGTTCGACGAAATGCCGCAGAGAGGGAAACATACCAGAGAACCCCAGGGGAGATTGGGCGGGAAAGCGGGCGGGGAGGCAAGGCAACGCCACGCATCGAGGAGGGTTGAAGGCGGCGGGAGGGACACGTGGCAGCAACCCAGACGCCATGGAGGGCGAGGATGTCACCGCACAAGGTGTAGCCATTACCTACTACGCACCTTGTGCACTTGAGAGACAAACTTTTGGAGCCTTTTTTTTGGGGGGGGGAGATTAAAATTTTGATTGCAGAAACTTTAGAATTGGGATTAGATTTGGGGCATTTTATGTGATGGTATTCAGAAGGGGGGATCGCGCATGGGGACCCGTTGGATTGGTTAGAGGACACTGATTGGCTATCTCCCCTATCATGTAATCCAACCTATGATACTCCATTAGTCCATTTTATCACCAGATTCAAATACGACTAACTTACTTGCGAGTTCCAAGTTTGTTTGGATCTTTGTAGATTATAACTTGTACTACATGATACTGTATAATATATTTTGAAAGTTAATGTATTACTCCGTCCATTAAGAAAAACATGTCGTTTTAGAAGTAAAATTTATTAAGAAAAATACGTCATTTTAAATATTTTAATGTTTACTTTACAAAATTACCCTAGTTTTCAAGTGAAAAAATAAAGTAATAATTATGGGTATAAGTGTATTTTTGTTTGCTTTTGTTTGCTTTCTTAAAAAATAAGCAAATGTCTAAAGCGATATGTTTTAATTAACGGAGGAAATATATTTTAATAGTACTTATAAATTAATGTATAATCTATATATCTCTATACCTTTAAAAATCCTGTCCCAAGGCATCTTAATGGCTCTCAACATTAATAACTCTCTCACCAAAGATTAATTCATGTTTTTTGTTTTTCCTTTTATTTGAGTTGGATTTTTTACAATTGCTCATATAGTTATTTTCTTGAATACATGACCCGTAAGGTTTATAAGGAATTTCAAAATCACATATATAGTTTGACCTTTTCATCAATTAAATATCATTATTACATTAATTTGATTTGAAAATAAAACATTACTTTTTTATGTTTCTTTTGCAATGCTTTCAATATTTTGAGCGTAATGATTTCTATTTGATTTTAAAATTAAAATATAGATGAGAAAAAAACTTAACGGTTTGATTAACAATGAAAATAAATGGCTACAACATACATTGCCCTCATTTTGCACTTTTATTTGTTTCAAATTATGCTCAAGTCCATGAAATAATTTTTATTTTTGTAAAAAATAATTCTATAGTTAAAATTTAATAATTATTTTTGAAAAAAATTGTTTATTTTCAATTTTATTGAGTTTTTTCCTATTATTTAAAAAAAAAAGATTTGTTTTCCTATTTATTGCTTATGTAAGGCTTGAGTTAATATGAATCTTTTTTTAAAAAAAATTCAAATTAAACGGAAAATAAAAACAACCTACATGAAGTTTTGTATCCTTGAAAATTAAATGTAAGTGGCCGGTTACAACATAAAAAGATTGACTAAATTCTTTATGTTATAGCTCGATAAGAACTAACAATTAATGTATGACCGATTGTATTCTTGAAACTACAATGACCTTATGTCTCCCCATTTATTTTTTAGTTAATTTCTCAACCTGCTCACCTATTCCATTCCACCTTTATGTATAGTGATCAAAGTTCCAAGTAATTTGTACGAAGAGATACGTTAACTTTCTTCATCCCACCTTTTTTTTTTTGCGTTTGTACTTAAATCTTCGGCCTCTCTTGGTGAGATGAACAAAATCTATATGCAACTAAATGTGTTACAAAGCTACTATCCAAGGTATAACATTAATATATTGTTTATATATGAGGTTTTTTTCTCACTTAATTTAGTTAGAATTCATTTGTTTCCATCTATTAAGTACTTTTTTTTCCTTTCAAAAATGATATATTGACTTACTTTATAATTTGTAGATATTATATCGAGGCGATATATAAGAGTTTAAAGTGATGATCGATTATTTGATAATTATATGACTGAGGAGATCGATCAAGGAGCCTTTGGATCAAGTTTGGATACCATATTTTAGCATATGGTATGAAGATTTCTAACTAGAAGCTAGGACATAGCTTGGTAAGGAACTCCTTAATCGTAAATCGATGTCTCATCATACTAAGGTGTATGCAATCATTTACTTTTTTTACTTTTAAAAAATACCTTACTCAAAATAATAAATAGCTTAAAATAACATATTATATGTCATTAAGTAACAATTACATTTAAAAATATTTTTAGATACATGATACATATAAATGTTTTTAAATAACGTAAGCGAACATATAAAATGAAAATTTTTCTGCATGTATGCATATAGTTTAGTTTACAGTCAACAATGTGATAAGTATTAAAAAACAATATGATATTTAATAAAACCTCTTCAAAAGCATGGACTTCCACATGCTCATAAGTCTCAACAACTTTATGAAACAAAACAATTTCAAATTGATTATTTAATTAATAAAAATATTTTATATAATATAATCCAGCTCCTTTAATTAATAAAAATATTTTTGTTGTAAAATAAAAGTTGGTGCTTCAATTGAGAGAATACCTTATATTATATAAGGTGTTTTTTAAAAAAAATAAAAATAAAAGGTGTTTTTTTATTAAAAAAATTATTTTACAAGGTGTCTTCTTGAAGAAAAAAAACTCATAAAATGTAAAGATTTAATAAATAACTTAAACCAAATTATCAAGTATATAAAACCAAGATTTACTATTTGTACACATATACTGTTTAGATTAGTCAATGAGGATATAAAATAAACTCTTAAATAGACTTTTAAAATAGAAAACTTATATTTAAGTCTCGTGCGTAGCACGGGTATGCCTTGGCTAGTTTACCTTTAAAAATTGTGTCCCAAAGCCTCTTAATGACTCTCCAGCATAACTCTCAAATCTCAATCTTAATAATTCTATGTTTTTTCTTTTTTCTTTTTATTTGATTTTAAAATTTGATAATTGCTCATTTAGTTATATACGAAATTTCAAAATATCTATATAATTTTTTTTGAACTAAATATCAATATTAGCATTTTTTTTACCGTAGGCAACCATTAGAATGTCTTAACACTAAGAACATTCATGATCATCCTCATGGATGATGTTACAGAGATCCCTATAAAAAGGGAAATTAGAACTACTATTGTGACTATTCTTCGCAATATAATCAGCAACATGATTAGCTTCTCTATAGCAATGCTGAGCTATAGGTAGCTGTGACGAATCCTTTTTGAAGCATTTGAATCTTCTCGACTACTCTTAGAATCTCCCAAGGGGCTGATTTCTGATCTTCTATTGCCTTGATAACTCCCAGACTATCTCCTTCGATGACTACCTTACTCCAACCTTGAGTACGGGCTATTTCTAACCCTCTGCAGAAAGCAAGGGATTCTGTGTGGATTACAGATCCCTTAGTAACCTTATCATAGAAAATATCAATAACTTGACCATTCCAGTCTCTAATTATGCCCCCAATATGGCAATCACCCGACGGTTTAACCGACCCGTCTACATTAATCTTGTAGACAGACATTGGGGGTTTTGTCCATTTGCTGTTTGTTCTTATTTTATTCTTTGGTTTTTTAGTTTCCTTTTCAAGATTTACCCATTCTTTTGTGCTATGAATCGCTTTCCTTACAGTTTCCTCATACCTGTCAGGATTGCACCCCTTAAAAATTACAGAGTTGCGGAATTCCCAGATATGTTGCCATAGAATACAGAGATGCTCAAAGTGAGTGTTATTCATTTTAAGGTATTGCAGATCGGTTGTAGATGCCATGGGGTCAGAGAAGCCGAAAAGTTTCCCACCACCCAATTGTTCATATGTGACAGCCATCATCTTCGAGATTGGACATTTAAGGAGTAGGTGATCCGCATCCTCATTCTCTACGTTGCAAAGGCTGCAGTGGCTAGGAACCCTGTTATAGTATCTATTTAAACGATCATTTGTTGCCAAACTATCCGAGGTGATTTTCCATATAAAATTTTGGGTTCTCGGTGGTAACTTTAGTTTCCAAATCCAAGTAGTATCCTCATTGTTAGGGTTAAGAGTAGTTGGAGGAGTACAAGCCTATAGAATAGATTCCTGTTCAAGTAAGGTCGTAGTTGTATATGACTATATGTACCATCCTTATCAAATTGCCAGATTAGTTTGTCTTTGGCTTCCCAAGAGGGGATATTAATCTCAGTGATTTGTTGAACAACGGTATGGGGGAACAGTTGGTTGAGCAAGACAAAGTTCCACTCCTTTGTTGGTGTCATTAAGTCTGAAACTTTAAGTTCTGGATTGTGGTCATGTTTATATTGTGCAAGGTTTGTATCAGTAAGCCATTGATCAGACCAGACATTTATGTTTTTTCCGTTTCCGATAAGCCAAAGTAGTCCTTTATTAAATCTATCTCTCAGCTGTAGCAACCGGCCGAATTGCCATGAAGTATTGTGTATATTCAGATCAGTTACCTTACGATTCTGAAGGTATTTTTCTCTTATGACTTTGAACCAGACGTTATCCGGATTTGTATAGATTTTCCATAAAAGTTTCATTTGCAGGGCAATGTTCTGTTCCTCCGCTTTTTTTAATGCCAAGACCTCCATTAATTTTAGGAGCACATATTTTCTCCCAGCTAATGAGGGGTCTGTAATTTTGGGTTTGTATCTTGTTCCAGAAGAAGTTCTTGTTTATTTGATCGATCTTTGTTAGAATCCCTTTCAGCAAAAGAAAGCTTTGCATTAGATAGTTAGTTTTTGAGCTAAGATTAGCTTTGATTAAAGCCACTCTGTCTGCCTGAGAGATTGATCCAGATTTCAATTTTGGGAGTTGCTTCTTGAGGTTATGGATTGCGTCTTCAAAAACTTCGTTTTTTACTCGGCCATTAACGATGGGGATACCTAAGTATTTTTCCATACCTCTAGCTATGGAGATGTTCATTTGTTGCGCCAGATTGAGTGCTTTGGTCCGGTTTACATTTCTAGAGAATTGAATTGAGCTCTTCTGATAGTTTATAGTTAGTCATGATCTATTAGAAAATTGGTTAAGGATGTTCTTGATAGTATCTAGGCTTTTATATGATGCCTTTGCAAAAATTATCGTATCATCTGCAAAGGTTAGAAGTGGGATCGGGTTACTAGATGGTGTTATTTTGATCCCAACCAAAGCATCATCCAGTTGGGACTCTTTTTGCAGTTCTCTAGCCAAGTTTTCCATGACTATAATGAAAATGTAGGGGGCTAGCGGGTCACCCTGCCTGAGACCCATCTCAGGTTTAAATGTTTTACCAGGATTATTATTGACAAGCACAGATAATGTTGCTGAGGTTATGCATTTCATCACCCATTTGACCAATTGGGGATGAAATCCTAGTTTTGTGAGTGAAGCATCAATGAAACTCCAGCTAAGTTTATCGTATGGCTTTTCCATATCCAATTTTAGAGCCATCCAACCGACTCTACCCTTATGTTTGTGAAATGAATGAAAAATTTCATGCGCTATAAGTATGTTGTCTTGAATAGATCTTCCTTGCACAAAAGCACCTTGAAATGGATTAATAATGCCCGGGAGGATTGGTTTTAGTCGGTTTGCTAATATCTTTGTAATAACTTTATAGATTGTGTTGCAAAGGCTTATAGGTTGATAGTGGTGAATGTTCGTGGCCGTGGGGTTTTCTATTTTTGGTATAAGAGTTAGGAAAGTTTGGTTTATTTCTGTTAAGATCAAGCCAGAGTGGAAAAAAGCTTTTACAACTTTACACACCGAATCTCCTACTATGTGCCAATATTTTGTGTAGAATTCCGGGGGAAATCCATCAGGACCCGGGGATTTGTCTTCTGCCATGCTAAACATAGTATCCTTTATTTCTTTAGTTGTTGGTTGTTTTATAAGATTGAGATTTTGTTCTTGAGTGATTTCTGGCTGCAGAAAGGTTAGATGATTAAGGTCTATACGATTCCTATTAGAGGTTATAAATCGTTCCTTCATCTCATTGATCTCTGATTTGGGTCTTATCAGAGATGATCACACCGTTTTTAGTGGTGAAACTCGTAGTTGAATTACGGTTGTTTCTCACCTTGGCTAGTGTTTGGAAGTATCTAGTGTTTTTGTCAGTTAATTGAAGATGTTTTATCCTTGCACGTTGTTTCCAAAATTGATGGTTGTAGTTCAAAATCTATAGACGTTTGTTCTCTAATCTACTCAGCTTGTTAACGTCCTGTGAGGACACGGTACCCCAGGGAAGCGCCTGTTGAAGTTCCTGAATTTTCTGATCGACCAACTGGAGATGTCTATCAAAATTGTTTGTATTTGTTTTACACCAATTCTTGGTGTTCTGCTTAAGGAGTTTCTGTTTTTGTATTAGCTTAAAGCCAAAGGAACCCACCAGTTTGTTTTTCCACACATTTGCCACAATTTTCTCGTAGCATGGGTTTGAAGTCCATGCCATTTTGAATCTGAAGGGAGACCCTTTATCAGTGGAGGGGGTACCCAGACTTGTGGTAATCAGACAGTTGTCTGAGGAGGAGAAAGAGTGATGTCGAGTAACCAAGTTTCCAAATTTCGTATAGATTTCATGATGAGCCAGAACTCTATCAAGCCTCTCATAGGCATTGTCAATCTTATTTTGGTTTTTTCTCCAAGTGAAAGGAGAGCCTTGGAAGGGGATGGTGTGTAGATTTAGCTCATTTTTCACATCCCTTAATCTTCTAAATCTGTTAATGGAAGGCCTAGGACCTCCCGTCTTTTCATTGTCATTTTCTATATCGTTCAGATCCCCAATAATCAGGATAGGGAGATTGTGTCGATTGGCCTTGGCGCTTATGTCTTGCCAGAAATGGTTTTTAGCAGCTTCGCTTGTGGGAGCATAGACTATGTTGAGCAATACCATTAAGTTGTCAATTAGGAGTTTAATCATTACTAGCCTACCTGTCTTTTCTAGGATACAATTTTCCTCAATAAGTTTTCCATTTTTGCTTAGAACCCATATACCTCCTTTGAGTCCAATGGAGAGGATGAATATCTGTTTTTGGAAGCCAACCTCACGAAGAAGCTGATCCGAGGGGGGAGACATTGCTTTTGTTTCAGACACAGCCAGGATGTCTAATTTGTTTTTTATGCGGATGTGTTTCAGTTCTGGCCAAAGAAATGGCCTCTGAGAACCTCTAATGTTCCAATAGCCTATATTAATCATTAAATATTGTGTGAATCTGCCAACTGAGGGGCTGTTTTAGGTGATCTCTATGTGCTTCTGTATTGTACATGGGTTTGTAGCTAGTTTCTTTTCCAATGAACCTTGGTAGCTGATTACTCTTGGCCCAGATCAACCATCGCCTAATCCTTAGATAGTTGATCAGGAGTCCATATGTGAATACCTTTCTTGTATGCTGCAGCATCATGGCTACTAGTACAGAGAGTATTAATTTTGCTTCTAGTTTCGTAGAACATCCTCTGAAGAAATCAGGTTGGAAAAGGTTTGTGAACTGAAGTTTGTTAGTATTGGTTGGTAGTAAGGTTTGTGTTGGTCACTAGCCACACAACCACGAGGGTTGGTGGGGATAGGCCAGAAATTTTGCAAGAAAGTAAAATAAAGGGGAAGAGAAAGCATACCATACATGGACCTGTCAACTGAACCAGGTAGACCACTATCAAAGGACAGCAGTTTGCTAGGAGCACCATTCCAATCATAGGCAGACCTCCAACAAAAAGGAGGCAGAACACACCAGCAAATCTCACGCCAAAGAAAACCAAAAACAGTAGGACACACAATATAATAGTAAGCATTGCCGTTGATAATGTTGTGCAAAAGTAGAGGGAGCTCAACATGAGATGAAAATGACTGAGATCTCCCATACAAAATATCAGTGCCAATGTTGCTTGCACTGAGGCTACTGCTGCCAAGATTGAGACATAAGAACATATAATTCGTAAGAAAATTAGTACTAGGAGGACTGTGATTTTTTAGTTTAAAAGTAGTAGTAGACAGCCCATGACCAAACAACTTCAAAGGCTGATCAATCATCATCACATCTTCTTCTTCCTTAAACACTTTAATACCATTAATTTTGCACTTCAAACACACAAAGTTAAAAGAGAGGAAGACCCTTGGCATGTGGAGAAGCAAAAGACTATACATAGTAGGTTTAATATGCAAGCTACCATTCAAGACTAGGAGAACGAAAAGATAGAAAATCAATTCAAAGGAGTAAATTGTACTAAAACATGGGACTTTTATTCCATAAGAATCTTTAGTCAGCCTTAAATCTAACCTAGCCATAATGTTCACACAATAGGTCTGAGTAAAATAATAGAAATTTAGGTATAGATTAGAGAGAGGTTTAGTAGACTTATCTGTCCGGTCAGTTTGAGATCTCACAAACTTGAAAGGGGATGTAGGATTAGTGCCCATACCGAAAGGCCGGCCTGGTGTATTGAGCACATCCAGAAGGTCTAATGGGTATAGTATTGTCCTGCTAAACTGAGAAAACCCTTTGCATGCAAGGCTTTGAGCCTGAATTGTGGAGAGATCAAGCCCCAATATTTCAAAATAACAATGGTTTGATATATAATGGGTGTAGTAAATTTTGGAGGTGAAGTTTTTGAGTAAATAAATACAGTTGTTGAAGATCTGATTAAGATTGAGCCAAACCTGGTGTGGGTCTGAGAGTTGAGGGTTGGTTGAAGGCCACGGCGTCGGATCCGAGCCAAGAACATGCGACCGAAGGAGATCGCAGCCAAGAGAGGAGGAAGAAGACAAGAGGTCGTAGACTCAGGATCCGGAGAAAGGAGAACCCGGAGAGCACCCCTTCTGGGAGCCACCACCACCACCGGCCCGCAGCAGCCGCAACACCGCCGGAAAGCACCTCCACCTAGACCGGATTGAAGCCTCCTTTTTTCTTTTCTTGAAATTTTGAGCATCTCTGTTCGATTTCGCCCCTTTTGTTACCAACTTGAAGAGGTAATGGGGGTTTCTCTTCTTCCTTTTTTCACGCTCAGGAGATATTTAAGACCAGATTTTGGAAGTAGGTTTTTTGGTCTTTCGATTTGGGAGAAGGAGCTCTTCAAAAGGGTTGATTTTGGGATTTTGGAGACTGTATCGGCTGCCATGGGCTGGTTAGGTTTTCGGTAAGGTGGTGGCGGTGCTTCTTTGGGAGGCTGAACAAGATTAGTGGTGGCGGTGGGTTTAGAGGTAGGGTTTTTTTGTGTGGCTGGAGAGAGTGTTTCCATTCCTCCACTCTATATTGCTATTCAAATTAATCAATATTAGCATTTGATTAATTTGAAAACCAAAAAATATTTTTTTTTTCTGTTTCTTTATCAATGCCATCAATAGTTTTGGTATAATCATTTTCTTTCTTTTTTTTTGATTGGAAAAACAATCATTTGATTTTGATTTTACAGTTAAAATATAGATGAACAAAAAATATAATGTTTGATTTAAATATGCAAATAAAGACATAATATTATAGTTATCTACTACGTTGTTTATTTTATTCTCTATAAGTCTATCTAAAAAATTATATATATAATTATATCTACGAAAAAATATAATGTTTGATTTTAAAATTATAACTATTTTCTTAGTAATTAAATTGAATAGTACAATTTTATCTAAAAAAAGTTGAATAGTATAGTATATACAAATTACAAATCTTTTCTTAGTCAAACCAACCAACTTTATATTTTAGTTTTAAGTAAAAAAAAGTCGTCAATTTAATACAAGATAAAATAATTAACTTTTACCATTTAAAGAGGATATGGATAGTCAATAGAGAAAATATTGAAAAAAATAAAATGTGAATTGAATTTCATGCAAGTATAAGATACCAAACTATGGCATTAAATATACCATAATATGCGTCATTAACAATTAACTATAATAATATTTCTTAAAAATTAAAATATAAGACTTACAAAAAATATAAATATTTTTATAAATAACTTAAACCAAATTATGATACATATAAAATCTGTACAATGTTTTATAGTTTTTTGTGTATCCTAAAGACTGTATAAATATATGATATATCTATACACAAGCCAACCATTTGTATATTTTGGTTTTGAAGTGAAAACAACATCAATAGTTTAATCCAACATAAAACAATTAACTTTTACAAGATGATATGGATAATCAAGCAAAAAATATTAACAAATAAAATTATGAGTTGAATTTCATGTAAGATACCAAACTAGGACATTAACAACTACGTAATAATATTTATTAAAATTAAATGCTAGACATACAAAAAAAATAAACATTTTATAAATAACTTAAACGAAATTGTTATGAAGCATATAAAACCAAGGTTTGCAATTACGAACATATAGTTTAGATTAGGGAACAATATGACCTAAAATAACCTCTTAAATGATCCTATAAAATACCAAAACTTATATGTCTCGTGCGTAGCATGGGCACGACTTGGCTAGTTATCTAAACAATTATGTCCAAGCAATCTATATGAAAAACGACAAAAAGAAAAATTGTCCACTTGGTAATGTTAAAAAATACAAGTTTTTTTTATTAGGTAAGAATTCGAATTTAGACATATCTGAAACTCGAAGGCCGGTCAAGCCGGTTGACGGGGGAACCATCAACAAACAAAACAAACAAACAATACATAACGGTGCAAACTCAGGGAAACACACCCTACAAAAACGAAACCAAGCAACCCCAAACCAAACTAGACGTGAACGAAGACGATGGACGAAGTCAAGTCCCACTCTAAAGCAGAAACGTAGGTCAGCGATACATCAAGACCCGATCATCCCGTGAACAATGAGGATGAAACTCCAGGGAAGTAGTCAAGTCGAATAGTAGAGACGCCACGATACACACTACCTCGACCCCAACCTATCCCGACTTCGACAGCTAGAACCACATCTACGGAGAAGAGTGCCCAACCACACCACCGCAGAGCCGCACACCGCCTGAGTAAAGAGCATCCAAAACCCTTTCAGGATTTAATCAACCCTAACGAGATTTAGTACACGCCCAATGGAGCAGGGTTTGATTATCTTGCAGGATAAAATTATAAAGTTAGTAAATAATTCAGGCCCTTAAGTGATTTAAGGTAAATATTTATTTTCCATAATATTTACTTTTTCATTTCCATTTTCCGCGCTACCTCGGGCCCTAGGACAAACCTTGTGCCCAAAGGATAAGTTTTATGTTCCCTTGTGCATATTTAATTAGGTACTAGGTACGCACGCCTCGAAGTCAAATGTGAGAACTAAGGGGACAAACCTAACCCATGTATGCTATTCAAGCAAGCTCGATCATGTCTTGGCGTTTTGTTACTTTGGGAGGAATCGGTTCAACAATTGAGAAGAGACAATGCAAGGTTCACAAATATGTTCATGTAGGCCTCCAACTTGTGCTTGTACCCTCCATCCAAGGCCCTGTATAGCTCAAGACAGACATGCCCCATAGCCATAGCAGTTGCTGTAGCAATTGCTGGTATGATTATTTCAGCAATGCATTAAGCTTTCAACTTATCGACTTTGGGTATGCCATAGTTCGTAGTCCTTGTATTGGCAAGCCCAACTATTATATCCATGTGGTAGTTGAATTTGGACGTATTGTTGGCTTATGGCCGAAGTATCTCCTCCATACAAAGACGGAGATGCTCAGGCGGAAATTCAGGAGATCTATAATATGTAAACTGAATCGTCCAAACATACCTTCTTCCTGCAAGGATCCTAGCCATGTTGCCATTGATATTGGTGACAAAGACGTCGCTTTCATCACAGACGATGATGTCTAGTGCAGCCATGCGCGCTGAGTATTGTGCAAATGGGGCCAGCTCTTCGATGGTTGCAATAGTATCTTTCATTTGAAAATTTGGAAAGAATGCTTTAAGAGGTGCCAATGTCTCTTCTCCGCGGTACACTTCACCCGAGGCAACGTAAATATGAACGTCACTCCCGTACCACAGTGCTCTCAGCATCAGTCCAACAGGCTCTAGAGTGAGAGGGCACATTCCATGCCTCATTTGCTTCTCCGGCTTAGGTTTCTTCTTGCAATTTGAGTATAAATATTTCAGGATCTTCTCATGCTTAATTCAGATCAAACAAGGTGGTCTTGAATTGATTAACTTTCATGTAAGTTTTTTCAACGCTTTTTGAGAGCCCCGAGCTTAGTTCTTTCCTGCTCTCCTCCACCATAATAGCATCCAGAGAATGCTAGCATGTCGGGCTCAAACCTGTGACATTTGATTTGGGATCCTCGTCCTTGAATCTGCAAAAATCCGAAGAAATTTGAGTATTTTTTTTTAGGTTGCGATGGAAAGGGGCTTCGTGCTCCTCGTCACTGTGCTCCTCCATCGGAACACTGGGAGAGCCGCCAGTACTCTAGTAGCCATACAGAAGAGGAAGAACAAAAAAACAAAAATAAAAAAAAACACACACACACACACGATTCGTGTCGGGTATACCCGGTATTAGACACGGATCCGAATAGCTTAACCGTGTCTGGTACCTGACTATGCCCACCCCTAAACGTCTCGGGTACCCGACACGATTATCCGGTTCGTGTTGGTTACCCGGATATGTCCACCCCTAACCGTGTGTTCCTTCCATCTTTCTTTTTCTTTTTCTTTTTTTAATTAAAATCTCTCGGAGAAAGAAAAAACCGTTAGTTTTAACTTTTGAAGGGTGCGGGGTGAAATATCCTAACACTTCAGGGGTACCACACAAAAATTGTCAAACATTTGTACACCCCATGAAAAATGTTATACCTCAAGTGTACTTGGCGAAATTTCCGTAAAAATAATCATATTGATAGAGCAGGTTTAGTATTGCATAATAGATTACATTTAGCATAGTTTAGTTGTGAATAGTGCATATTTTAGTTACAATTACATGTTTACCTGTGGTGTTGGATAGAGTCAGAATTTATGCAATTTTATGGTTAATTTCAGGTAGATATGGATCTGAATAGGAATGAGGAGACTCTTGGACGAAGGAAGATTCAATAGGAATAAAAGTGAAGAGCACGGGAGCGGAGTCGAATTTCGAGAGCCTAAGTGAAGAACAAGTCAGCACAAATTATCACCAGACAAGCTGAACTTGTAACGCATTTTCTGGAGGCCTCAGTGGTCGGAATGACTATTATAATCATGCGTTGGAAACCTCTTTACGAAATCTACAACTTTCATGTTGACATCGGGACCAAATTCAAAGATGAAAAATTGCTATGAACATTAAGGCCGCCCTGCGGCCCGAAGCTCTGACGAAGGATTTCGTTGATCGCCTGGCCGCCCCGCGGCCTGTGGTGGCTGCCCCGTGGCGCTTGTAGAAACACCAAATCAAGACCGGACTTAATTAGGGTTTTTTATGTTATTTCTTGGCTGACTCTCTAAAGGCTTTTAAAACACATTGTTAGGTTATTCTTTCATTCGACCTTATGCACTTTAGAGATTATTGATAGGGCGTAGTTGAGCATGAGCAACAAAACTCTCAAGGTTTCGCCTATAGTTTGGATCTTTGATTGTTGAATTGTGAGTTTCTTAATCTAGTTCTTATTCCTATTCGAATATTTTGACTTCTTTGCACTTAATTCCTTGAATGTGTTTTGTTCTCTCTGGCCTGATCAACTAGTTAGAGTAGATTCATTCAATTGCTAGGGTTTTGTAGATTCATCGTAGCGAACCTTAACCCAGGTGGCAATCACATCCCTTTAGGACTCGTAGGACTAATTGGATGTGTAGGAAGTTGAATACATGTTGAATATTGACTCGTAGCTTGATATTATATGTACCTTGGTTAATTCATATTCTTAATGCTATCTATAGGTTGAATCTTAACCGTGTTAGGGTTATTTAGAGATAAGGGTTGCTAGGACTCGTAGGACTAGTAATCTACCTAAGATATGGACAAGGACATTGATAGGAAAAGACAAGAACTAGAGGCTGAAACAAGGATCGGATTCATCAATCGAAGTGATAAATTGTAGGTGAACCTAATTCTCTCTACTGCATTCTCATCACCATTTACTTTGTTTGCTTGCTTCCGCTTTGATAAAAGGCGGATCTTTTTCTCACCAAAACCCCCCATATTCTTACATAGCGATTAGACTTGCACTGGAGTTGAGTAGATTTCCCTGTGGATCGACCTCTTTCTTACCAACTATACTAGTTGTAAGTTTGAGTATTCTTTGACAGGAACAACGACAGGTTTTCCTCTTGTCATGTATATAACTCAACACACACACACACACACACAATTTCTTTATTCCTTCTTGCAAGGAAATAAGTCGATCAGATCGGTGGTGGCAGATGGATTTGCCACCCCAATAAAGCCCGACAACAGACGACAGCAACCGAGGTGGTTTGGGCGCAGGAGAATGTACAACACCCAATCGAAGCGATTTGGACGACAGACAACGACCGTAGCCATGTCCATCATATATCAAAACAACACCCAAATGGGGGTTTCAGTTTCATTCTTTGAAGAGATTGTTGGAGCATCTAGTTCGCTCATGATAATGCATATTTTGTGTAGGCATTATGGGTAGTCTTAGGTGCATTAGAGAGTCCATATTGCATGTTTTATAGTTAATTCACATCTTGATCATTTATGTTCACAGACTCGGAATCTACACATTTTATTGGTTAATTTCAGGATTAGAGATTCGAGCTTAGAAGGAGGAATGTTGGTGGAAGAAATGAATCAAGAAGGAAGCAAAATGACCAAGGGAGCACTACTGAAGACAAGCTGAGTACACGAAGGAACAAAGGGGTGACACACTCGCGGTTGTATGGATAGGAGATATCCGTGAGATTCTGCCGAGACTCTATCTTTCCTATTATAATATTATTATTTTGGCACGACTTTATTCTAGGGTTTTGCTTACTCTTAGGTTATATTAAGACTTATTCACAACCGTTTGAGGGTGTAGATCGATCTATCTATTTTATCTAATTTCATTAATTCACGGAACGCTTTAGAGTATTGAAGTTGAGAGATTCAAGGTATTCGATGAGTACTTAGAATTCTTGTGGTTTTGCTATGATTCAAGACTTGGTTGGTTGAATTGTGAGATTTGATTCATATATATTGTTATTCATTAGTTATTTCATTATCTTTATTCTTCATTGTTAAGTATTTGCGTGTGTTCTCTATGACTAATCATCTAGATAGAAATTGCATCTTTGCTAGTGATTCCTTTGGTAAGATTGGTTTCTTTGTAGCAAACAAAGGAAATTGATCCCGTGAAAGCATCAATTGTCTCTGCAGGATGATGACTGTTTGTTGATATTGATTCTATGAGATTAGGGTTAAAGGCTCAACAACCTTGCATTCGTTTAATTCCTAATTGCATTGAATTGATATATTGCGAATTAGCCATATCACTTGGGTCTCTATGTTACTCTTTGTCTACTATACTAATCATCATAAGAACTACGAATACGTCTTTTCTGTAGGATCGATTCCTTACTTGTCTGCTATACTAATCTTTTGTTTAGCATTGAGTTAGGATATAATTTGCATTTGGGAGACCAGGATCAATGACACATTTACACATGATCAAAGCAGCCCACCAGCTCCCCTCCACCGAATTTAGCTCCGACCGAGGAAGGTAGACCAATTGGTGTGATGGCGGTGTAGTGGTGGTGATGAAAGGGTCGGGGCTTTGGCTTTTCTAGAGAGGACCCCTTCTTTTTTTTTTTTAAAACCAAACACAATCTACTGTCTACCACTACTACTTGATTTCCAAGGGGTTTTTTCGCTATGGTTTTTAATTTCATTTTGTTATAAAAAAACTATTTATCTGTGTTTCTTAAGAAAAAAAACATTCACAACAATTTTAATTGGGTTTAAAAAATATTTATCCAATTAAATTTGTTTGTTGTTTTAGGAGGTAAATTTTAATCAACAGTGTTTATTTTTTTTATAAGGTAATAATTTGAATGTGATCATGTCTTGCTAAACCACCATCTAAGGGCATCCTTTCGGATGAGAATAGCGAGGTCTCAGTCACAACGAGCGGTTTGGATGTGGGTCATAAGGGAAAGTTGTGCCAACCGATGTGCTGCCACATTGACCTCTCGAAATATATGAGCAATACGGACATTATCAAATTACAATAGCATGTGAAGGATGCTAGCAATGATGATTTCGATTTCTCAAGGGGAAGACCAGATTCCTTTGACTGAATTAATAATAGTCCAATTGTTGTCTTCCACCCAATTGTTATTAAAGTCGTTCTCTAACACTTTTGAGATCCTAACCTGGAGTCCTCGAGCCTCTACTACCAATGCTGGAGAATTGCCGCACTAGTTTCCACCTCCATCAACCACCTCTCCATGGTGGACTCGGATAATGAAACATACAACAAAAAGTCCAAATGCGCCCCATGCACCATCACAATTATTTTAAATGTTCATGATGATGGTTTTTCCCTACTAGGTTTCATTGTTTCATGGAAGGCGTTCTAGCTGTGGTTTTCTCTCCTTTTTTTCAGTGCAGGGGTCCAATTTGATAGGAGTACTAAGCTGATTCCCCTCTACAATTAATGATCTTTAGGGCTTCATAACTTATGAACTTAGCAGGGAGTTATAGAATTCTGATCTAGGTATCCACCACATAAGTAGATTATGTGACTGGGTTAAAGGTGGATGTCCATATCTTCAGGATCAGAAGACTGCTGAAGGTCTGTAAATGATTGCTTCTCCATATCCCCTTTCTATTAGTTGCAATGGAGAATCTAATCTCAAATTAGTTTTTAGCTCTTCCCAAACACTTCAAAACTCCATGATAGAAATTTCCAATCATTATGGAGCTTAATGTTGAGTTTCTTCAATACCAATGTGTCCCTTCTAATATAGCCAAATTGAGAAATCTTCTTCACTTTCTCTATGTTCTATTTTAGCTTTGACATCATGTTGAGATATGCCTTAATATTAATCATCCTTCGTTGCGTTTTTTTTTTCTTCATTTATGGTCCCCTCGTCACCCTATTTGGGTTAGAGGTTTCAGCCTCCTCTTTGAAGGATGGTACTTTGCTTGTCACTTTGAGGTTTGTTGTTTTATTTCTTCATTTTTTTTTGCTTTATTTTTTTTTGTTGAAACTGGACTTCTAGTTTTTTGTTGTCTTCCAAATGCATCAACAATGTTTGATGTTTTGTACCATTTTCAATGCATTATTGTACTTTATCATTCAATAAAGTAGTTCTACTGGTTAATCAATGTGCACTACTACATAATAAGCCTATTGCAATTGTTGAAAAATATTACATAAAGCTCAAAAAAGGATACAATAGGGCTAATGTAGCATTTTAGTAAATGATACATCGATGCACACACGTTGCATTAGGCCAAATGTAACAGCTATTTCAATCTAATGTAATAGCCAAGCATAAGAAATATAACATGTTACATTAGACCAAAAAATATGTTGCAACAGGTATGTAATGTAACATTTATGTTAAAAGATAATGCATTAACGATTCACACCTAATGCAACCATTTTAATTCAAGCTACTAACAACCTTATAAAATTATTGTAGCCTTTCTCACATAAACTAATGTACATATTCACAAAATTTATCAAATTATAAGAGCAATAATAAAATGACTTGTAAGTTATAAATGGGCAAATACATGAATATAATTACAAATTATGTCATATATATATATATAGTACATAGATATATATTAGTCTCTCATCACGTCTCTAAAATAAATCTACGTATATATAAGAAAAATACTATGGTTTCCATCTGCCACCGTACCCCAAAACCACCCAAAACTCCAATTGTACCATATAAGCTACTCCTACCGTAATGTATCTCACATCTCCCCATTTTTTTTTTGCCAATTGTCTACAGGAACTTGCTATATATGCCATTTCAATTCATATGCTATAATCCTTCTATTTATTATTCTTTTTTTCATTTTTCCCTTTTTACCCCTTTTTATTATTTTTATTTCACATGTATACTTTATTAATTTTATATTTCTCCTTTAATTTTATGCTATTAAATTTTGACAATAATAAAAATTATACCAATACATTATTCATAACAAGTTTTTTCATATAAGCCTAATATTGAACATAATCAGACCAAATGACTTTAATACAATCATTAATTAATGTGTCGTAATACGACATAAAAAAAATTACACAATATGACATGACATGTTCATGACACTTTGAAAAAATAACAAAAACATCTTTCGATCGATCATTAATTAATGTATTTAAGCCTGATAATGACATCTTTCGATCGATCATAGTGACGTACGGTGTCAGCGAATTATAAAAATTATATATACTATTACAAAACTCATAAACAAGCTTGTAAATTTGAGCCTAATATTTGAATATAATTGAACCAAATTAATTTAATACATAATCAATATTTAAGGTTTCTTAAAATAACATATATATATATATTATACATTATAATTTTGTAATGTATAATATAGCAGGTATTTAGTTTTGTAAATATATAGCCTATCATTTTATACACTGTGGTGGGAGGAGTTACCAAGATCTGTATGGCTATTTTTGAAGTTAGCCTTTTTCATATGCTAAACTAAGGATATAGCCTACCAAATTTAAGGTATATGGTGGCAAATGCTCTTACAAGCTACGTACACCTTCTAGTCTTTGTTTACTAAAACGCAATTTAGCTGAATGACTTTCATGCCTCTATGATCCTGCAATATAGGCAACACACAAGGATGTTAAGAAAAGCCTCAAAATGTTCCAAGTCATACATTCATTCGGTTCAAATAGTATGCAATTCCAAAGCCACTAACTAATTTTAGATCAATCAACAATATAATTAAATACCAAAAGCATTCAATTTATCATAAATTACAAAAATCGAGATAAAATAGATAGAATAAATTTGATAGGTTCAAAAACATTTGTTCAATTGGAGTAATCTAACATACATAGAATTTTAGTCGAAATCAAATCTTAAAAATTTTCAAATCACAATGACATATTTTTGGGCCTCCTAATTTAGAAGGTACTAGTTCCATTTATATGTACGGTCTTTCTATCCTATACCCTTAAAGCATAAGATAAGATTCTAATTGGAAAAAATACCTTACCAAAAATAAACGACCATTGGAATCTAATTTGAAATTTGGCAAATGCATGTTAATTAAGGATATTTTTTTTTTCTAAAACGGGAATCTTATCCTATACCCTTAGAAAAACCGTTATACGTATCATCATATTCTAATTTTGCTCTTACTCAGGCCTTAGGCCACATATGTTAAGGATTTCGATTTAGTAACTATTTTCTTAAAACTCCATGAATTTATTTTTAAAATAGTTAAATTAGCATATTTAGGAGAATGTTTTTTTAAATTGGAATGTTTGACTTAAATACATGATTTTTTAGGTGAATAAACCTTATCAACAATAGATGATCTTTTAATTTTTTTAGGTAGTTGCTTGCACTATAATAATTTGTATTGATTTATATGTTGTTTACTTTTTAAAATATTTTAGTTGGTTAAAATGTGTATTGAGTTATAAAAATAGTAAAATTTATGAAAAAGTTAGTGGAATAATAATATTTTTTTAAAATAAAGTATTTTAATAATTAAGGTTTTTCTAACTTATGGTTCAATGCATAGATTAAGATTTTTAGTTTGAAAACTATAACCCTAAATTATGGAATATAAACTCTATAATTTTATATAAAATATGAAAGCATTATATAATTAGAGAAATATTTCCCAAAAAAAAAAGCTTAGCTTATGTCATAGGATAATAGGAGAGAAAACATTTTAATAAAACTTGTATCATTTGTGAAATGCGTCCGTTTTATAGTTAAAAAAATTGTATATACTATATCTATTCAGCAAAATATGTTATTACTATCTTGTTATAATATTATTAAATATGGATGTACAAGATATATGTATATTTACTTAGATAGAGTTTAATTACCTTTTAGATAAGGTCTTATTTTTGGAGGCCAATGAGATTATTTCTATATATATATTGTATTTGATGGATTCCCCAGGACACATAATTGAATACAATCTCTCATTGTCTTTTTGATTCTTCTATTTTATTACACGTTATCAGCACGAGGATTTGCTCTTTGACTTTGATCGATCCAGTACGTACTTCACCCCCTCTTTTTTCACAGTAATTGTTCAAGGCCGAAATTCTCTGTTCACGCTAATTGTGAATTCTCTCGACATTAATTACTGTAATTGGTCTCTCTCGAACTAATTTTTCTTCCATGAAAGTTAATTACGGCATCTTGATTTTCTTCTTCATGTCCTCGGTAAAAGTCGATTACGTAGTTAATTATATTTATCATCTTTCTGATGCTACTGTTTGCCGTCGTTCAACCCTAATAATGTTTGCCATATATATATCTAATTGAAATTTATGTTTGCCTTGGTTAATTATATTCATTAGCTTATGTTTGTCGTGTGTGTATATATATATATATATATATATATATATATATATATATATATATATATATATATATATATATATATATATATATATATATATATATATATATATATATATATATATATACACGACAAACATAAGCTAATGATATATAAGATAATTTGTAACATTAATTTAAGCCAAAAGGGATATCGAAAAAGATATATAACAATTAGATATATATATATATATATCTAATTGTTATATATCTTTTTCGATATCCCTTTTGGCTTAAATTAATGTTACAGTAACAGTATTATATCATCCATGAATTAATTGCTTGATTAATTGATTATTCCTATATATCATGCTACTGTATCATTGTAAAACCCATGAACTACTTGCTTGATTTTCTATATATCTGTAATATTACACATTATTACATCATTCATTGTGTATCATTACAATCGATTAGTATTTATCAAAGCTTTACATGCTTCGAAGGCAGTCATATTATATTATGATATATATATATATATAACTATGTTTATAATTAATAATTTAATCGATCTCCCGAAGTAGAAAATATTAAATCGCTCGAAGTGGATGAAAGTAAAGAAATTGATATTATAAATCACTTGATGTGATCAATAAAATTCATCTACATAGTGATGAAACAACAAATATCATATACCCATATAACGATGATCAATGATTATTTTTTTGTTTGTATATTATATTTTTATTATTCATCTCTCGATGTAGATGAAAAGACCTATCTCCCGAAGTAGATAAAAACACATCTTTTATGTCTTGCTTTGGATTTTGTCTATCTATCCCTATATTAACTCATACATATGATTGTTGCTTTATTGTTATCGATTTATCAACTTATGTATTGATAATATAAAGATTATGGTTCATAATGCTGCATCTTAAATTCGCACATGTCCATTCATTCGTCTCGATTGAGGATACGCTCATATTTATTTTTGAGATATTGAATAAAGATAGATTATCGTCAATTGAAAAGTTACTCAAAATAAGGCATTATGATAATATTATAAATCTGTTTCGGAGTGTGATTATATACGTGTTGCTCACAGAAGAGGTATGTTGACTTTCCTTGCTTGATTAGTTAGATTTTCATAAGGTTTAAGACCTTATACATAAGGATGGATAGAATTATGTTATATGATACGTGTTTTAAATAAATCATGATTATAATTTATTAATATTTTGATTTGGTGATGGATGATGTCATGTGAGTGGTTTGTCCACGGATCCACACTAGGATATGATAGTAAAAGGAGACGAACCTTAAGATTGAACTCTACTTGGTAGTGAGTCTATCTGTGTTAGGCTCGACTTTAAGGCCCGTGATGGAGTTGGACTGATTTCTGAATATTGGTATATGCAATCGAGCTTGCGGTCAGATAAGCCTAAACATCATATATTTGAGTTATGATTTTTGTGTCTCTTGATCATAAGTGATTATATATATATATGTGTGTGTGTGTGTGTGTGTGTGTGTGTGTGTGTGTGTGTGTGTGTGTGTGTGTGTGTTACGAGTTTATTTCGTACATTAAATATGGATTACCATATAGTTGCTAATTGCAATATGACACTATTGATTGCACATATAGATTTTATATCATAAATCATGTCATAGTTCTAATATACTTTCATATATAAGAATTTAGAGCATTGATAAATCATGTGTGATTGGGGGCTGACGATGCATATAGATATGGCTAGTGGGTAAATTGACCATATATTGAACGGATACATGATAAATGATATCTAAATGAATTGATACATTGATAAGTTGCTAAATAAATAAAGTCATCATGCATCGATTAAAATATTAGCCTTATAGAAGGTGAAATATAATCTCCTGAAGTGGTTAAACTTGTTTGATTTCTTGTCACCAAAAGTTGACATTATTTATGTGTCATGGAGTCGATATCCACCTGAAGTGGCCAAATATATTTTAATTATGTTTAGTGTATTTATTTTTATTGAGATTACTTTTTTTATTCACTTGTGAGGTGTATATATCTCAATTTACTTTTGTAATTTAAAACTCAAATTGTTTCCAGCAGAAACACTTTGTTAAGAGTTTTTATGCCATAAACATATGTGATTTTATATTGACAAGGATTATTTATGTCTTTATTAAGAGTTCAATTTGGCTATTTTAAGGTACATGTAATCTTTATTTTATTTATCTATTTGATTTGATTTGCATTTTATGTATATAAATATGGATTGGAAATGTTTCTTGAAGAAACAATTATGGGTAGATAATGTCAATTTTATTCAACAAATGATGATATGGGAGAAGAGTTTGAAACACATCCTTGTTAAATTGTGTGAAACTAATAAAATTAGTTCATGAGAGCTCGGAAGACTCTTTATTTTGAGATCTTGTTCTTAATATACTTGGGTATGGTAGAACTCAAATAAATAGCTAGCTAAATGACCTATGGTTCATAACAACCTCTTTTATTGCCAGATGCAATATATATTGTTACCTCTAGCAGAGGACATAAAGAGGATACGGTGCGCGCGACCGTTGTTAGGATGATGGTCATAATTTTGAAAATGATTATAGATAATTATGTATGAGTCAACTCCCACATCAAGGAGAATGTGGAAGAACAAGTCAAAGTTGATGGTTTGCCTAATTTAGATTTGTAATCTCCCAAACTGTGAATGAATCATCGTATGAAAATGTTATAATGGATTAGAGCTTGGTATCTGATGATATGGAAAACCTAAAGTTTTCGGGATGAAATAACTAATGAGTATTTGTATAAATTCTATACTTGGCATAATTAAACCTTATACGTACATAGCTCCAGAAGAGCATCAAAACTAGTCCTCGAAGGCCTATTGATATAATCAAGCAGTAAAGTTATATGAGAAGATGGCTCTAGAAGAGTGTTCAAACACTCTAAAGGGAAGGAGTGATGACACATAAGTTGGGATCGTGAAAGCCGATAATTGCCAGAAGCAGTGGTTTTCCTCTAATCGAGGATGTCAAAAGAAGATCTGACATATAATAACTAGATTACCCATGTTGGCAAATGTAATATGGAAATGCTATCAAGAAAATTGATATGTTGGATAAATGAGCATTGAGAAGTTGAAGATTAAATCGACCAAGTGAAGTCGTTACTTATGAGTTTATCATTTAGGATAATGCTAACGCATGAAATGACCCAGTAGAGTTATCAATAATAGCTAACAAGCAGGCATGAATATCAAGAGATTGGTTCGATTTCGGTCAACAATAGAATGAATTCTCCTTCTTGTAATTTATCTCCAGTAGAGAGCTTGGTATTTGCATGTTCAGTATTGGCACCAAAATCGCCCCAGATTACACTAAGTTGTTTTAAATCAAGAAAGTTGATGTATAAGGAGGATTGAGTCCCCATAGATGATCAAATACCTAGAGTTTATCACGGATGATAAAATACCCGGTATTTAGGGGGAGAGGAAAATGAGATCAAGAAGCAATATATTGCATGGAAGAGAAGTGAACCAATGCACTAGCATGATTTAGATCGAGGTTCTAGTAGTAACTTCAAACAATGGTGATATGTGTCCACTAGTATAAAACTTCTGAAGAGATTTCATGAACGTTGACAATGTTAAAATTGATTATGAGTTGTTTTGAAATGACCAGATACTTGACTTTTGTTGATGGCACATATCTAAGTTTGCAGTTGAAGTGCTTGATAAGAATAATTCATAAGATATCCAATAAGCAGAGGATTAGTTGGAAATTAGTTGAAAGCTCTAAAAATATCTCGACCTGTAGTTCAAGTGTACAAAGAGAGATATATTAAAATATGAAGACAAATGATCTTTTCATATTTGATTAGATTATGAAAGGATATTAAGGGTCCATAAGTACCATGTCTTTATAAAATTGGCATTTTATATTCTAAATTGAGGAGGAGAAAAGTTGTACTTTTTTCCTTAACTTTGGGTTTTGTCCCATTTGGGTTTCTCCAAAGCAAATTTTTTAACGAGGCAACTCCCCTCATAATGATACATTGTATATCACAAATTCTAGACAGAAATAATTCATACAAAGATGGATTATTTAAGCATGAAATTTTTGGACTTGTAGCTCCAACATTAAAAAGTGTAATATTCTTTGAAGCCAAGGAGATTACACAAAAGCCTATTAAAGGTTAAATGATAATGTATTCACCAGGAGTGAGTATAATTTTGGCTCCAAATGTAAATGACGGACGTTGTAGGTGCATACCCATATAAATGGAATGAATCTATTGAAAATGCATGAAGCATTATTATCAAAGTCTTGTCACATGCAGTTGGTTCAAAAATTCTTATTTAGAGTACTTGAATTATCTATAATTGTGAAACTGGTGACATTTTATTAGATCCCGAAGTACCATACAAAGTTGTACTCTTTTCCTTAATTTTATTTTTTTTATCCCACTGGGGGTTTTCAAGGTAAGGTTTTTAACGAGACAACTTAAACACCATTTAATACATCAGATCCCCTAGAAGCACACTAGGTCCTGAAGTACCTTATACTCATGCATCCAAAGCAGCTCAACACCAATACATGCAATTCAAGCACGTCAAAGTATGAAGACATTCATCTTATACACATCAAAGATAATGTTGAGATTCGACCATAAGCTCATGAAGACGGCGACATTAAGAGGAATGAGAAGACTTCGAGGATGATCTTGAATTCAAGGGAGAATACACGCACTACACTCTTTTTTCATTCGATTAGGTTTTATCCCACTAGGTTTTCCTAACAAGGTTTTTAATGAGGCAGAACAATAAGAGTGTACATAGAAGGCTCACTAGTACAAAAACTAGATTTTATGCCGGATATTTGGGCTATTTATGCCGGATATTCGAAAAAGTATCTCCGGGGTATAGGTCAATGTAATAAAAAAGGGGGCATTTTATTTATGCCGGATATTAATATGACACGCCCGGCATAAATAATTGTGTGTTTTTTTTACACACAGTTATTTATGCCGGATCTAAATACCACACGCCCGGCATAAATAACAACAATATCCGGCATAAATATTAGAAATATCCGGCATAAATAATAGCAATATCCGGCATAAATGAAGTTGATCTTTTTATTAAAAAAAACCTCCAGCTATTTATGCCGGGTTTAAAATAGCCAGGTCCGGCATAAATACTAATGTTTTTTTTTTAAAAAATTCTGGCCGGTATATAATATGACCTTTTATAACGGACGGTTTTCCGGGATATATAGTTTAATGTCATTTTGCAAGAGCACTTTTAGAATATCAATATAAACCCCTTGTTAAATGTCATAAAAAACATACATAAATATCATCCAAACCATACATAAATATCATCCAAACCATAACAACAACCACTACAAATCCATTGTTTAAGTTGACCCACCAACATCACATTCAGGGTACATCATATGATATATCAACCTTAGAACTAAAATGTAAACATGCTAAAACAAAAGTTGTCCCTGATAAAGTAAAACGAAAGTAAGTGCATGGCCACATCCGGGTACATATCTTGATAGATGCTCGAGCTCACCAAATGAAAGTCATCTCTCGATGAGCACATGAACGGGAGACAACTTGTGGCTCACCTAAAATAAAAATCAAAAAGAAATTGTTACGAAAGCTAATAGCTTGAGCTTATTACATTCCTTTATTCCTTTATTTCAATCGAGAGACCAACTTTCAAAATTAAGGATGTGCAAGGTAGATTCATACCTTATAAACAGTGAGTGAGTGCACATCACCATGTCCATTAGGTTTTGTCTATGATAAACAGAAATGTGCAAAGATTCAACACAGTTAAGAGAATGGATGATGTGAGAAGTAACTTAATAAATTTTAATATCCAGAAATAAAATTTCTTTTGGACGTTAATGAAATCAGAATAAAATAATCGCCCAAAGACTCCAAACACTAACAGTGCAGGGAAACATACCTGGACTCTGTATTTATTCTTTGGATCCAGAGCCAGTATTGCATCATTGCCCTCTAGGGTAGGCAACTTTCCCCTTAAAAATGGAAAAAAAATCCATAATTATTTTAGGAAACCCGGTTCACTAAATCACACCAGGGAAGTCTTAAAGACCAAATATGGTACCTGTTTTAGAAGTGTCACTTGTGTTGTGTAGGCTTCATTCCAAAATAAGCATTTGACTCTAAAAGCGCCAATGTGCGTGAATGAGTGTCATCAGAAGTCATTATAGAATGTCCCTTTGAGATTCACCTATAAAGTTGAAAGGCATAAATTATGCAATCAAAGTGCATACAAATGGATGGTTTATGCTAAAATTGAAAGGCATAATTATGCAATCAAGGTTGTTTTACAAACAAAATAGGCACATTCTCAGTGCTATCATGCTTGAATCTTGAAAGCAGCATGAGCAATGAAGTAACATACAAAATGAAGCAACTTGCATAAATCATCAAAACTTATGGCACTACAGCCTTCTATGTTCACTATCAAGAGACAACTGAACCTCATAAAATGACATTAAACTTGCATACAAAATGAAGCAACTTGCATAAATCACCAGATACAAGAAAGGTGAAAGAAACTATTTTAAAGCTGAGTGCACAAGATATAGAATACCAGATACAAGAAAGGTGAAAGAAACTAGTTTTATGCTGAAGTATACTGTCATATATCTGTAAAAAAAACTATATTCATCCTTTTTTAGGTGTATTAATCATTTTCTAGTGAAACTGACCTTTGACTATCTTAGAGCTAGCTTCTTGAAGAGCCAGAACATATTCAATGTATAGCTGCAAGAAACAGGTCCCTGTGCAGGAATCTGATGGAAGAGCAACCTGCAAAGTTATGAGAGAATTAACCCCTTCCCTGCTACAAAGAAAATCGAAAAAAAAAAAAAGAAAGAAAGAAAGGGAAGTTGTTTGTATAGATCTAAGATACGTATGTTCAACAAAATTGCTCCAAGTTACTCTGGCATCATAGAACACTAGAACCACAAGAAAAAAAATGAAATTCCTTTTTCATTATAACCACTCTTATAATAGGTAATTTTTTAAGTTCAACCATTCTTATAATAGGTAATTTAGTAATCATTGAAAACAAGGGTGAAGTAGTGAAGTAAACACAAAAAAATTGATGATTACCACAACACATTCCATAAACATTTTTTTTAAGAAAGAAGAGATAGATGTATGGTGTAACAAAAAACAAACTTAGCAAACAAATAAGAGAAGGTAGAAGAAAACTAAAAAATAGAAGTCCTAATTACAAGAGAGATATTTCCATAGTAAAAACTGAAAATCCGAAGAATGTAGGGGTGCAAAAAAAAGCGTAAATGTAAACACAATATGCAATACAAAGCAATCTCTCATATCACACTTAATATGACTGACCAAAAAAAAACTAGCACCAGTATTCAACAACAACAACAACAACACCATTATCTGTAAATATACAAAGAGAGAGGAAACTTACAGATGCTTCATCAACAAGGATTGAAGGAAGTTTCTTTTCAGTGGCAATTACAACACCATTTGCAGCTGCAACAATTTCAAAACAAGTGTTACACATTCCTGTTTCGAACCCAATGCAATTGATCTTGTAAATCGATAAAGCTCAGCCACACAAACTGACACACAATTTCAGTTGAACAACACTCATGTGAATGCTGGGTGTAATCAAAATACAACTCTTGGCCTATCATGATTCATTCTTTAAAGTGCTACACATGTATGACAAGCACAAGCTGCACAATTACACAATGAGCAATACAAAGTTGCCAATTCCAAGTACTGGCAACATCAACATGAAACAACAAATGGATCCCTTTTGACTCGAGAGACGTTACGATCAAAGATAGAAGGGATGGTAATATACTAATATCTGAAAGGGGATAGCAAAATATCTTACCAGGATTCAAAGTAGGATCTGAGCTCAAAATTCCAGAAACGAGACTTTTATCCATGTAGACTGAAGAACCTAAAGTAGATGCTTTGCGAGATGAACATGATCCAATAGTATCACACTAATCCCCACCCTAAGCAAGAAAACAAGGAACCAAATGCAACTGGTAATTCACCATTTCAACTACACTCGAATTAAGATCTGCAAAAAGAGGATCCAAACCTCGATGTGAAGGGCCCAATTGCGGGATCCGGAGCCGAAACCCTTGCGAAAATGATAAGCCGGCAAAGAGCCATTCAAACAAACTGCGGAGGAAGAAGAAACTGAAGCATTAAAAGAGCACGAATGAAATTTGAGAAACTGAATAGAAATTTCTTACCTTTTCAAAGCTTCAGAAATTGCAGTGCTCTCTCTGAATTGGGGTTTTACCTTTGCATTGCTTCTAAAGTTGCGATGCTTCTGAAATTGCACCTCATCCCAATCAATATACAAGCTTATAAAATTCCAAATTCCAAATTGCAGTGCTTCTGAAATTTCTTACCTTTTCTGAAGAGGAGGGTCGCCGGCGCTTCAATTAGGGTCGGTGAAGAGGAGGCTGAGCGAAGAGGAGCGAAGGCGATTAGGGACGCCATAGAACCCGACGAATTGGCGTGGAGAGGAGCAATTAGGGTCGGTGAAGAAGAGGCCGACGACTGGCGTGGAGAGGAGCGATTAGGGTCGGTGAAGAGGAGGCCGGCGACTGGCGTGGAGAGGAGCGAAGGCGAGGCTGAGGGCCGGCGACTTGAGTGGAGAGGAGCGAAGGCGAGGTTGAGGGCCGCCGACTGGAGTGGAGAGGAGCGAAGGCGATGCTAGGGCCGCCGACTGGAGTGGAGAGGAGCGAAGGCGAGGCGCGCTGAGGGTCGCCGTCTGGAGTGGAGAGGAGCGAAGGCAGGCGCGCTGAGGGTCGCCGGCCGCCACAGGCTGTGTTTCGCGCGAGGGTTTAGGTTTGGAGAGAACGAGACTCAGCGAGTGAGGGTTTCTTTCCAAAATAATAAAATTGTTTATGCCGGATATAAAACGCTTATTTATGCCGGATATTTATATTTGGTATAAACAATGTCTAGGTAATTTTATTCGCTTTTTTATGCCGGATTCGCATATCATTTATGCCGGATAAAAAATTTGGCACGCCCGGCATAAATAACTAGGGTCTTTTAATATTTCGTTGTCATTTATGCCGGACATAAATAGTAATATCCGACATATATATATTTTTCAGTATTTAAGAGAATAAAATTAAACTATTTTAAGGCTTTTATTGCACAAATTTTACCTCCGGCATAAATAATTATGTAATAAAATCTCAATTTTGTACTAGTGGTTGTACTCTTCTCCCCTAAGCTATGGTTTTGTCCCATTGGGTTTTCCTAGCTAGGTTTTAACGAGGCAGTCAGCGGAATAAAGATTGTACATCCAAGGGGGAGTGTTATAATATTATTATATATAGATGTACAAGATATATGTATATTTACTCAGATAGAGTTTTACCTTTTAGATAAGATCTTATTCTTGGAGGCCAAGGAGATTACTTCTATATATATATATATATATATTGTATTTGGTGGATTCCCTAGGACACATAATTGAATACAATCTCTCATTCTCCTTTTGATTATTCTATTTTATTACATATCTTATATAATTTTTTATTATTCTAAAAATATATATATAAATAGTAAATAATACAGTATCTTTTTCCTAACGAGGGTAGTTTTTTTCCATTGGGTTATAGGTTATCCGTAACAAACATTAGAAAAGTTTTCCGGATTTATAATACTCTGTATTGCACAAATACAAAATGGATCCGGATTTATAATACTCTGTATTGCACAAATACAAAATGGATCATCGGAAAGAAGACAAAAGATATTATAGACAAATTTTGCAGAATTTCAGGACAAAAAGTCAATTACCATAAGTCAGCATTTCATGTCTCTCATGGAATCCCAAGGTGTAGAATTAGTCAAATCAAAAACCGCCTGAACATCTCAAAGGAAACTAACTTAGACAAGTACTTAGGTTGTCCGGTTATTAAAGGGAGGGTCAATAGATCCACCTTCGAAGATATAATTGTTAAATCCGACAATCAGAGCTTACTAAATGGAGAGCGAATTCTCTATCTCAGCAAGGAAGAGCTACCCTTATCAAAACAAACTTGTCATCTAAGCCTCTTTACTCAATGAAAGTTTCATGCTATCAGCTCATGTGCATAATAAATTAGACCAGATGAATAGATCTTTCTTTTGGAATAAAGATCTACACTATAAACCACTCATAAACCTAGATAATGCATGGGTAAGGATCATAGAACACAAATATCTAAGGCAAACTAACATTCTTGAGTATAGCTGTAAAGGTGGGAATGTTTCATGACAATGGTCCAAACTTAGAAACCTCATTCCGCTGTTTAAAGACGGCCTCACTTGAACGGTGGGTAATGGTAAAACAATTAATTTTTGGCAAGATAATTGGATTCAGCTGGGTGGTTTGCGACGGGAATGTTCATGCCCAGATAATATCAACCTAAATGAAAAGGTCTGCGCCTACATAAGCAACAACATATGGGACAGGAATAAACTAAATGCGATCTTACCACAAAATATTGTTGATCGAATTGTAGATATTGCTCTCCCCATCAATCCTATTGAAGACAGACTTTATTGGTGGGTAGATAAGAAGGGTTGGTTAACAACAACTAGCGCTTACAATCTAGCTTCTCTATCTTCAAGACAGACCCCTGACGATAACACATGAATTTGGAGGGTCAACATTCCTCCGAAAATTAAAAACTTTATGTGGAAAATAAGCCAGAATGGCCTACCGACTTCAACACGACTATCTAAAAGAGGTATTGCCATTCCCCCATATTGTCCAGTATGCAACCACCATGAAGAAGATGCTACCCACATCTTCTTTGAATGTAAATTCAACACTTTTTTCCAAAGTATGAAGGTCCATCATATAAATCACATAAAAAATGGACTAGCAGTAAACAAGAACGGTAAACAAATCATGACGTACCTTGTCCAACAAGAAAAATATCCATGCCATTTAGCCTTTAGCTTTAGCTGGTGGACTGCGTGGAATATTAGAAATAACTTTGTTTTCAGAAATGAAAGGCTACCAACCATTGATGGATTCAATAGAACGGTATACTGGAATATGACAAACCGGGAACGGGCAGAAAATAATTACAAGGATAATGTCACATTAAAAACAACCTCTTAGAGTGAAAAAAGATACAATTCGAGGTCACAAAAGCAGAAACCAACAAAGTGGAAACTACCCCCGCTTGGGATCTATACACTAAAATTTGATGGATCTACTTTATCTAACGGTGACAGTTTAGTCGGATTTATCATTCGTGATTGGTTGGGGAACCCGGTCTCTATTGGAGACTGAAAAATAGGAAAGCAAAGCCCGATCCAAGTAGAAGCAATGGCCTTAAGAGATGGCATTCTAAAAGCGATCAACCTGGGATGTAAAGATGTAATTGTCGGAGGAGACTCACTAATCATTATCAACTATTTTAAACATGACACTAAATGTCCATGGGAAGTGAAAATGTTGCTATCAGATATAAAAACACTTCTGACACAGATTAATAATATTACTACTTTCTCTCATATCCCTCGTAGCGGGGAATTGCGGGCTGATAGGGTTGCACACCTGGACCACCTTTTTGGAGATTGTAAAATGAACTCTGACATAGGTCTTATTGACCTCGTTTAAAAGGATGCTCTCCGATCGACGTCTAGCCTGCATTCGAAAATTTTCCTAAAAAAAAAAAGATCATCGGAAAAAGACAGCGTTTCAAGTGAATCTTTTCAGGTGGGAAGGCCCATTTCACTTGACGTCTTAATCTTCAGAATTGTGTTATTTCCATTTTAAAAATTATGACCGTTCTTTGAATCTCATATCCCCAATTTGTACCTTTCTCGCACCTTGGGTCTTCACAACATCATCCCTATCTGCCCACCGCCAACTAATTCGTAATTTCTCTTAAATCTTTATTCTATCCAAACCCCTCAGATCCTCGTCCCCAAAGATTAATCTTACGGATTATGGTATTAACTGCTAATGTGATCACTCTCACTCCCCTTTAAATGCAAAAATGTGAGAAAGCTTTACTATAATTTGCTTCATGTGCACTTTTTTTTTAATGTTTCTGTGCAGAGCACTTGATGGGGTATTTTCTGGGTCAAGTTCATTGGATGCTCATCGGTTTCGCGAGACCTCCGCCCTTTCATTTAGGGTTTTAAATAACCTCATGGGTTTTGATCTCCTCTCGCTACTCCCGATGTCGGTTTCCAAGACCATTTGAGATTTGGATGCTTCCTAGTTTCTGGGTATAAATAACCCTGTATGCTTAAATTGGGCAATTAGGGATTTTAGTTCTACTTCTGGGAAATTGTGCAACACCCAAAATCTCAATATTTTTGGGTTCTGCTAATTTCCTCCTCTTCTTTGTCTTCTGGCTTGTCTTATTCTATACATTTGGCAATCTCTAGCAGAGGCTTGGATTTGGTGGTGGCGGTGTTCTGAGAATTTTAATTTTTCCTGGGTAGGTGGTTGTTGCAAAAGTTGTTTTCTTTTTCTGGGTTCTTTGCGTTCTATCAGTGGTAATTTTAATTTTTACAAGGCCACGCAATTTCGACTTTCTAGTGTATGGGTTGTTGTTCTTCTGGATCTGTGTAGTTACTGTGGGCAGCTGAATAAAGGGGGAATTTGGTTAGTTCAGTTTCCCCAATCTGTTCACAGGATTTCACAGGTTGGTTTGTCACAAGAAAGCTCTTTTCTGTTGGGGTAGTGAAAGATTAGGTCTTTATCCTTGTCTTGATTTCCCACTTGGGTTTCTTTCTTTTGGGGCTTCTTCAGATTCTTCTTTGATTGAGATTGAAATCAAGATTTGGGGTTGAAAAGGAGAAGGTGGGAAATTGGGTTTCTTCTGGTGATTTCTAAAATGGGGCATTCAGCAGCTATTTGGGATTATAGGGCAGCAACTGAGATTACGAGAGATTGGAATGGGATTCAGCAAGTGGTGCTTCGGAATCGCCATGGAGCTTCAGCAAGAGTAAACCCTTTTTTTAATGCTCTTCCCCCAATTTTTTTTCCTTTTCCTTTTTTGATAATTTAATCTTGTTGGCCTTGGTCCTTCTTTATCCTTGTTTTAATGTCTATTATGTCATAAAAGGAAGTTAATTGTTGATATAATGGTTGATTAATTTCATGTTATTTTATTGTGTGTGTGTGTGGTTGTTGTGACTCAATCAATTGAATATTCAGGTGAGTATGCACGGAGGGCAAGTTATGTCATGGAAGAATGATCAAGGGGAAGAACTCCTCTTCACAAGCAACAAGGTGAATTGGTTTTTGTTCAAGCAATTAACAAAGCTCTTCCTCTTGAACTACAATCCGAAACTATAATAATGTCTTGTATTGATAATGGTTGAATGTATCGTCTGCTCATTGGTACGCTCTCATGTTGTAATTGCGGAAATGAATCTTCATTACTTGCTGCAATTACGATTTTGAAAAGCAATTTCGGAGACGAATCTGCATTACTTGCATTTCCATTTGCAGTTCGGATGCTGAAAATTTAAAAGCGTTGTGAAGATAAATCTGCTTTACTTCCTGAGCCTGCGAATAGGGATTGTTGATTTTTCTGCATTGATTAGGATATGTTGAGATTTCCCCCCATGGGATTTAGATTAAACAGAACTCTTACATGGCTCCTGTCTTGTGGAATAGGCAATTTTTAAGCCACCGAAAGCAATGAGAGGTGGAATACCTATCTGCTTCCCACAGGTATATTTATGATTTCCTTATTTATGATTTAATTTCGAATAAAAACCTATTGTTGATAAGAAGCAAATTTACCTTTTATGTAGTTTGGAAATTGTGAATCCCTTGAGCAACACGGATTTGCGAGGAACAAGATATGGACCATTGACGAAAACCCACCTCCTTTGCCCCCAAATGATTCCCATAGCAAGTCGTTTGTTGACATGATACTCAGGCCCACTGCTGAGGATCTCAAGTGCTGGCCGCATAGGTGAGGTTACTTGTTCCTCCGGTGGCAATTAAACACAGCAGCCTGCTGTTGTCAAGTTCACATTATGACATTTATTGTATCTGTTGACTGATCATATTGCCGAATTGTTTTCCAGCTTTGAGCTCCGCCAGAGGGTTGCGCTTGCATCTGATGGCAGCCTGATTTTGATATGTCGTATAAGAAATGTAAATGGGAAGCCTTTTAGTTTCTCATTTGCATACCACACTTATTTGTCAGTTTCTGATATCAGGTCAGGATTGCACACTTATCAGTTGGCATCCTTTGTGTTATAAATTTGCTCAGAATCCTTTTTGAACTCTCTATTCTAAAATATGCTCAACTGGCCTCTTTAACTTAATGAAAAACTGCAGTGAAGTGAGAGTGGAAGGGCTGGAAACACTCGACTACCTTAACAACCTGTGCAAAAAAGAAAGGTTTACAGAGCAGGGAGATGCCTTAACATTTGAATCTGAGGTAAAGAAATGTAGTTTTGTCTGTACACAAAAGAATCCCTGGAGATTTTCTTGTCATTAAAGGTACAAATGCTTCAACATTCCCATTCTTTTCAGATTGATCGTGTCTACTTGAGTTGCCCAAATGCTGTTGCAGTGATTGACCATGAAAAGAAGAGGACTTATGTAATACGAAAAGAAGGCCTGCCTGACGTGGGTAAGATTAATATAACATGATTCAGTTGCCATTACTTTTCACGAAGGTTTCTTGCTGCGGTTTTCAAATTAAGCGTTGGAAGTGAGGATTTGAGCAGTCATTTGCTTAACTTCCTTAGAATCTCATACCCAAATAGGCATTGAGTGTTTTCAGCAAAATATTCAAACATGATAGATTTTTCCAAAAGTTTACCAAATTGATGCGTTTGTGATGATATTGCAGTGGTTTGGAACCCCTGGGACAAGAAAGCAAAGTCCATGGCAGATTTCGGTGATGAGGAGTACAAGCAGATGCTGTGTGTGGACGGAGCAGCTGTTGAGAAGACCATCACCCTGAAGCCGGGGGAAGAGTGGAGGGGGCAGCTTGAACTCTCCGTAGTGGCATCGAGCTTCTGCAGCGACCACCTCGACCTTCAGAAGGGCTTGTTCTGAACTGAGGCAACAGCCAAAGATCGGAATTGGGAATCAGTTTTCATAGATTCTCATATTTTGTGAAGAACAGGGTCTTTGGAGATATAAAGTGTGATCATAGTTTTCATCTTTCAAGAAATGTTTTTGTTGCAAATTGCAAATTCTACTAGAGTAGCATTTGCACTGCTGGTCTGCGTAGAAGTTCCAACTATGGGGGTTTTGTGTAGGTACGTACTGGCTGTCTTTTTATCATACCAATAGTAATTATCTTATTGCAGCTTTGATACGTTATAATACATCTGGCATGTTGTATATCCCAAAGTTTGTAAGAATTTTAAAAATATGGGTTCTCATATCATCTTATGTGATATGTAAAATATGGGTTATAAACTACAAGTAAAAAGAACATACCATAAAGCGTGTTAAAGAGGTTATGGTTAAACGCTAAATTGAAGTTAAAGAGGTTATGGTTAAACGCTAAATTGAAGTTATTATTGTGACTTATAGTTATGTTGTTATACGGTTAATTCTAATGTTGGAAATGTATTTAGTAAATATACATAGTTGGTTATTAGACTCATATTTGGAGTATGACACCGACTTAATTTCTAAAATACCCACTTAACGACATCAGACTAAATAAATAGATTACCATAAATAAATTTCAATGGGTTAATTAGCATTACGAGTCTATGGAGTGTCAAACAACTTAGAAAATCCTAAGTTTTCTCAAACAAGCATCTAAATGGGAAAACCAAGGTGAATATTGTATTCTATATGGATCCAAAAGAGCATTAATTTTGTTACCCAAAGTCCCATTGACACATATATGTGAATGGACATGGTACTTAATACCAATTTCTCACATATAATATGATTAGCGAGAAGCAAATTTTAGGGAAAATGACAATGTATACTCCTGGTTTATTTTGACACTTTATTATCTCATGTAAACTTGTTACTAACCAGAAGTTAGTTGATAATAAAAATATTTTTTTTTGTGGAATTCGGCCACACAAGTGAAATGATTATGGATGGGATCATTGAAATTCACATGAAAACCCACTAAATAGGATCCGAACATCCTCAATAAGGATGACCGTACATGTAGACATGAGAATGGTCAAGGGTCGATTCGGACCCGAATAGTTTTGACCCGGCGGGAACCCAAAGGGTAAACGACCCGGTGGGTTAGGGTCGACAAAGGTCAGGGTCTAGGCAGGTTAAGAGTTAGGGTAAGGGTCATTTTTTTGACCAGGGGACTCGTCGCGTCATGTTTTTATATTTTAATCGAGGTGAAGAGGAAGAGAAATTCAACATTTTAGAATGGTGGAGCCGTCTAGAGAGACCCGCTTTCCAACAGCTGGCAATCGCTCATCAAATACTCGTCGCTACTTGCTCAACTGTAACGATGGAGCAACGTTTTAGCCAATGTGGTCAATTATTAAGCGAGAAAAGATCAAAACTCTTGCTCGAGACGTTGGAAGGTCAAGTTTGCCTAACCGATTGGAAGAAGGTGGAGATGAGGATTCAAAACAATGACCACTTAATCGAGCCAGACTCGGATAAGGAGCTCGACGATGGCACAATGGTCAGGAGCTCAAATGCAGAGCAAGGCAAATAGTCCTAACATGAGATAAAGTAAGTGGGGATCAGAACGAATGTAAAGAACTACGCGAACTTTGATTCATCTTCCCTGAGAGGATATGTAGACAACTAGAAAACGGGTCCAAGCCCTTCTTCCTTTTTCTTTAAATTCTCTAACTTAAAGAACGTTTCTTTAATTAAATGACATGTCATGACCCGACCGGTCAAAGGGTCGACCCTTGACCTGATGGGTCACACAACCCGTCGACCCGTAGTTTGGAAGGGTCAGGGTTATGGTGAAGGATATCCCGACCCTTGACCTGGCGGGTCGGACCCATATATGGACCCGGTGGGTTTGACCAGTGCTCATGTCTACGTACATGTATGATATGCTTTCTTGACAAATTAACAACAAGATCATCTATATTAAGAGTAAATGCAAATGAACCAAAAGTTTAATAGATCAAATGATTACAAGGTTTAACAAATAAGATATTAAATGCATTTACTAAAAGCCAAGAAAGTGAAAAAGTCACATATATTGCACTAGTTCATTTGGAAGTTCCAGAAGTAACTTCAATTCAATAAATATCAAGTGATTCGGAAACATTTCGAAAGTGTTGAAGATCACTAGGCTCTTAGTATATGATTCCCTAGAAGTGGAAAGAGTCCATGAGAATATGATTATCATCAAGCAAATTGTCGACATCGAAATGATGGTAAAAAGCTAGAAAAAAAAAGCAATTCCTGCAAAGATGGATTCTTTAAGAATGATGTTTTTGGGCATGTAGCTCCAACATCGAAAACTGTAGTATCAATTCGCTTGAAGCGGATGTTTATACAAAAGAAAATATAAAAACAAGTTGATTGTACAAAGGTCTATCATAGGGTATATGAGAATATATTCACTAGCAGTGAATATAATTTTTGTTCCAAATGAAATTGACAGGTGTGGTAGTTGTATACAACATTGATCATTGAATATAAATAAAAAGGATTGAATGATTGAAAATGCATGAAGCATTAATGCCAAAACTTTGTCACATGCAATTGATTAAAAACCCTTATAAGAGCACTCAAAGTACCTACAATGGTTAAAATGGTGACATAATGTAATAGATCTCGAAGGTAAGGCTTTTAACGAGGCAACTTGGACACCATTAACGAGGCAACTTGGATTTTCCAAGGTAAGGCTTTTAACGAGGCAACTTGGACACCATTAACACAAAAAAAAATTATTATATCAACAATGAAAAGCACATCAGGTTCTAAAATACCTTTTATATATTTGTGCATTTAAAGCATCCCAAGACCAATAGAGGGAAGCCAAGTGCATCAAAGTCAATTGTAATATGTGAAGACATTTTGGCTTGACCACATCAAAGACAAAGTTAAGACTTGACCATGAAGATTACGAAGTCTATATCATCAAGAAGTTTAACGAGATTATCAGAATGAGAAGACTGCAAGAAAGAAGTTGAATTCACGAGGAGAAGTATGATCTACACTATTTTCTCATTCGATTAGGTTTTGTCCCACTGAGTTTTTCTGCAATGGTTTTTTTATGAGACAGTAACACCAAAGCGTATCGAATGTCATCCGTTTTGTTCTCTTTGTCCTAGTTTTGTCTCATTGAATTTTCTTGGCGAGATTTGTAATGAGCTAGACTTTGGGGAGATTCATCCAATGGGGGGTGTTATAATATTATCTTCTATTGTCTTATTGGGTTTGGATAAACACTAGAAACCCCAGTTTCCCTTGTGAACTCCCATATAATTGGTCCATTAGAACACTAATAAAACACATCAATTCCTAATCTCTTATCTCTACCTCTCCTCTCTATTCTCTCTTTCTCTTCCATTTATAACAGGGTTCTATTAACAATATATTTTCTACAAATTTTCATAATAGATCCTTCCCGTTTTTAAAAAAATAATTAATGTTTGGCCCGAGAGTTCGATTAAAGATTTTATCATGATTGTTTACTTCTTCCTCGTATGAAGTAGCAGAGTTCCAATCCAAATAGGGTTTCAAGCAATGTCAACTAATTTTTGTAGATTTGTGGATGTTTTTAGTTGATCTATTAAGATTTAATATTAGCTTTATAGGATTGAAATTGTGAGTTTTAGGATTTTCAAAATTGAGGTTCAAATTGATGAAATTGAATTGTTTTTGTGCTGGTTGTTTTTTTTGTTGTTGGTGAAACTGTGTTGTAGGTATTGTAATTCAATAGAAATTGATGCTTTGTTCATAGAAATGTTGAACTTTCATATATCAGTTTCATATCTTTGCAGGCGGTGAGTTCGGTGTTCTAAGCCATTGTGATTTAAAGAGTTTGGTGCTATTAGATAAAGATGATTTTAGAGATCAATTTTGGCAAACGGAACCAAGTTGTGCAATATTCTCCGTTGTAGAAAAATTCCATCAGGATGATTTACTTTGCGGTTTCTCTTTAAATACAACAATAGTTTCTTACGGAAAATATTTAAGCTCGTGTCTTTACTCATTTGAATGGTTTCATCATCAAGTGTTTAAAAAAGACATGAAAAATGTATTTTTCTTTTCTTTTATTCTCGTGTCTCTATCAACTCAAACTAGTGAAGGTCTGAGCTGATAAAAGGAAGAACAAAAAAACACAAAATTAGACACAATAAGAAACACCAGCAAAGTATCTTGTGTTGCAGCCATATATTGTGGCATTATCAAATGTTCTTGTTGGATATATAGGAGTGTATATACATTTGTACATATGAATCACGATAGGCCCAAAATGTAAAGCTCATAATTAGGCCCGGATCCCTAATGTTCTATTAGTATAAATAGGTAATATGTTTAGCTTGGTGGGTAAGTTCTTCACTATAACTAACTCGGTGGTTTTAACAAGATGACGGTTCTCCCCTGACTCATGTAGGTGTTGCATTCAATTCATATCTACAAGATTTAATCCAATTATTTTAAATCTTCTTACGGTATATGAGCACATCTAGCATGTGTTAAATCTATTACTCGACTGCTTCCGTCGAAATTCATTGATCAAATTTTGACATCACGACCTTATTGGAAACATCTTTTACTCTGTCACAACCTTGATGTCATGCATGTCAAAAAGAATGTATTTGACAACGTGTTTAATACCGTGATAGATGTCAAATATAAGACAAATGATAATTGAAAAGCAAGGCAAGACCTTCGATTGTATTGTAATCGACCAGAGCTTCAAGTAGAAGATAATCATAAGGGTCCAAAACCCAAAGCATTGTATACCTTGAGTAGAGAGAAGCAAATAGAGTTGTTGAATTGGCTTAATGGGTTGAGGTTCCCATCAAGATATGTCTCTAATATTGGTCAATAAGTGCATTCACAAGAGGGTAGGCATTAGTCATTAAGGTGAAGAGTCATGATTGCCATGTATTTATGCAGGGATTTGTAACAATTACTTTTAATGAGCTTCTCCTAGTGGAAGCGTGGGGACCATTGACAGAATTGAGCTTGTTCATCCAATCGTTATGCGCGCTTACATGGGAGGAAGAACAAATTAGGGTTTTGAAGCATGATGCTCTCCTTATTTTTGGTTAGTTGGAAATGATATTTCCTTCTTCTTTCGTTGATAGAATGAAACTATCAATTATTCAAAGTTTAGATAAGTTACCAATGGATTTTTAACCTTACTTATAAGCTCATGATTATCAATGACTTTTGTTTTCTGCTATCAATGAAATTATTTGAGCTCTTATTCGCTTCTACATTGATCTAATTCTTTACATATCAATGAGTGTAGGAATGTGCTAAAATGGTTAAATGTGGAAAACAACCAATTAGGCTTACACATCTTCTCTTTTCCACACCCCTTGAACATGTTGACCAAAGTCTCACCCCTGCTCCTACAACTGCTCCATTGCCAACTGAGCAACCCCCTGTCGAAATGGAGGTAGATGATGAAGAGCGTGAAGTGGATGAGGGTGAAGAAACTCCAACTCGAACTTTAGCCCAAACTTTGAATTAGGAAAAAGCTGATCGATCTACTTCCTCGGGTAGACAGATGATGTTTGTAGGGTTTGCTGAGAATAATGTTTGGTTAATTAGTGTTTAAATTTGAAGCCTATTGACCTTATTTATAAATTATTCATCTACTAATTGTTTCTTATTTATAGTGATTTTGAGCCCCATCAGGCAACATTTGCAAAAATAGTAAACATTATTCATGGTCGCTACACCGGAATTTGGACAAGCCTGAACAATATTCCTACCACACAAAAGAGGTTATGGTTTAAAGAGTTCGAGGTGACAATAAGAGGTATTTATAGCTTTTCCATTTTTATAACATGCCTTTTTATGTTACTAAAGGTTTTCATTTATTAATTACTTCTACATTAATGTAACTAATGCATTTGGACAAGCTTGAACAATATTTCTACCACACAAAAAGAGTTATGGTTTAAAGAGTTCGAGGTGACAATAAGAGATATTTATAGCTTTTCAATTTTTATAACATGCCCTTTATGTTACGGAAGGATTTCATTTATTAATTACTTCTACATTAACATAACTAATACATTTTCTTCTTTGTACAGAAGAGCGTTTATTGAATTGTTTCTACTAACCAAATGAGGAAGACATTTCTTCATTAAGCTGTTGATTACATTTGTAATGTCTTTAAGTAATGTCGTTTAAAGGGTAAAATACCAAGATTCATAGGTGTCGAACAATGGCAAGAAATTGAGACACTTAGGAAAACTAATAAAAACATGTTGCATCAAGCCGCGATCAACAAGAAGAATAAGGTATCTCCTAAGGCAATTGATGCCAGGGTTTATCGAGGTGGTTATCTTCATTTGTTTACTCTTTTATTATTATTATTATTATTATTATTATTATTATTATTATTATTATTATTATTATTTTTATTATTATTATTATTATTATTATTATTATTATTATTATTATAAAAGAACAAATTTACAAGAAATTAGTAGGCAGCCGAGATACTATCTGGGCACCCACTCCCTTAGCGATAACAAAGCTAAGTCTAGTAAAAATATAAGCGGCAGCACGAGCCCCAACATCCTGAGATACTGAGAATTTCTGAATCCGCTTCAGCAAAGCAATAGCATCCGCATCTAACTCCCCAAACAAAGAGAAGGAGAAGGGTAGGAAACCATAACCAGCCGTCGTGCACAAATCTCGATACTTCGCACATTTGCGCTGAGCAGCAGTAACAATAGCGCGACCGGGCACAAAGTCAGCCATCCTAGACTGAGTCAAGGGGGAGGATCCCGTCAGATCGAAACACACATCCCGCTCGTTGTCCCAGGAATAAAGGAGCAAATCCACCAGACGAAGGGGCTTATCATGCCCATCAACCAAGCCGATATCGACCTCCCTACCAGCAGAAATCCCTGCCCTATAGCAGATATCCAATAAAGTGTCGCGCACGAGATTATGTCAATGTTTAATGCCCACGGAACCAGCGCAGGACACGGCATGGTCACCGTAGCCATCACCATCAAAAACCCGAGAACAAGTGGGACAAGGCCTGGACACCGTGAAATAGGAACTGCACACAACCAATAAGAGGAGTGAGCACCCTGCTGAGGCTTCCATAATGCCACATGTCACGGAGTCAATGAGAAAACAGAGTCTGATGTAGCAGCAACCTTCGCGAAATATATATCTACTAGTTTCTTAGAAAGTTTAGGGGCAGCGATTTCACTAGGATCGCGTAGAAGATCAGAACCCGTGGTCTCATTAAAAGAACGACAAGCATCATCAAAAGTAGGGCCAGCAACAATGATTCAAACTTAATATTAATTTGTATATGAGTTCCTAGAAAAAAAACATGGTGAAAAGCCAAAAATATCACATATGGTGCGAAAGCTATTTACAACACTGGATGAAGAATGGACCGGGTCTCGGCCTTAATCATATGTAATAAGTTGTTTTTGGCATCATACATTAATCCATTTTTTCTCTAAAATTCGTACATCTCCATCACTTTGTATCATACTTGACTCTTGCATTTTTAGGTTGTAGTTGCTACAGAAATATAGTATGTTCTTTGTTCTTCCCATTGTTCCATTTATTCAAGTTCATTCAACTTGCAATAAATCGGTTGTAAATTTCCAACTTGCAATTTAGCTTGCAATAAATCTATAGTAAATTTGTGGTAAATTGGAAACTGGAAATCTGTTGTAAATATCCAGCTTAGACTAAAATTTGAAATGAATATGAAATCTACGAGGGTGAATATTGACGAGTGGGTTTCTCGACCAAATAAATTTGTAGTCAAGACCCCGCTATAGTATAGGGGAGTCAGGTTCATCCTCAGGAGAGAAGTCAGCGGTTCTAGGTTTAGTGTGTTTTGGGGTTCAGGGATAGCAGGAAAAGGTGATGAGGGTGGCTGTCGACAAAGAATAGAGGGGTCGATGTCGAGGGATGGAGATAGAATGGTGGTTTGATATCGAGTAGAATATGTGCCGAATAAAAATAATAAAATAAAACAAATAAGGATGCAAACTTCCAAGGTTAGGGATCACCACAACAATAAACATATGTGCAGATCATAAATCACATAAAGATGCATGCTTTATATCAAAGAATCGACTTTCGCAAATTCCAACAATTTAGGTGATAGAGGCTCTCGCATAAAAACCTAATTTTTTTCTACCTTTTCTTAATTAGGATTAGTCAACTCTCGTAAATAAACCCTAATTACTATCCAAATTCATAATAAGATCACTTTCGTTTCAATATCATGAATAAGGAATTTCCTCAACTCTCGCAAAGGATTAAGCACATAGGTAGATGATGATAAAGACATATAAATTCATGGATTTATAAATCAAACAAACATATCTATGTTGGGATCACCCCAACCCTAGAAGAAGGAAATTAGAAACAAAACATAATGAAAGAAATTAACTTTAACATAAAATAAACTAAAACTTACAACCGTTCGTCTCCTTCCTTCTCCTTCTCTCTCGCCTCCTCTCTCTCTCTCTCTCTCTCTCTCTCTCTCTCTCTCTCTCTCTCTCTCTCTCTCTCCTCTCTCTCTCCTCCTCTTCTCTCTCTTCTCTCTCCTCCTTGCGCCCTAAGACGGCTTGACTTGAATTAAATGAAAATCAGCCCCCTAAGGCTTTATTTATAGCCTTCATTCCCTCTCTAATTAGGAAAGAAAACTATATCTATATCTATATCTATCTATCTATTTACTTAAGATAAAACAATGGAATAAATAATTAAATCAACTAGGAATTATATCTAATGTGGATAAAATATCTTCTCTCTTGACTTGATGGCACTTGATAGATCTTGATAGAATTTCATCACGAAAATATCACCATTGGACTCGGGATAGAAACTTAACAAGATACCCGGACTGCTCGGCGTCGGCCACTGGGTTAACTCGATATCGAGTAGAATTCTTCGATATCGAGTAGCAATTTCTCGTCTTCCGCACAGCAACTCGATTCCGGCCTCCAGAACGCATGTCGACTTGACTTTTACTCGATATCGAGTAAATTTCTTCGACATCGAGTAAGGCTTGCTCCGTCTTCAGCTTCTTCGTCGATCTCTGCTCCTGGACGTGAAAATCGACTTGGTGTTTACTCGATATCGACCAAACTTGTCGATATCGACTAACCTGCTCCAGCTCCCAGCTTCACTTGTCGATTTCTGGGGTCTTTACTCGATCTGGGTTACTCGATATCGAGTAAAACAACTCGATATCGACTAAGTCTCTCAGCTTTCTGCTCTGTTCTTGAAACGCACTTTTCCGAGTCCTCGTTCGTCGGATTGACGCATATGACCATGCGTTGGAAAGCTATTTCCGAGGGCTACAACTGTTATGAAGACATCAAAGCTTGATTCAGAACGAAGAATGGTGAAAAATGGCCTTTTCTCCAGCTGCACCATTCTTAGCTTCTCCATGAGTTTCCTTTAAGCTCCAAAGTGCGTCCGATTTCTGCGAAATATAACAAAAACTTGTGTAGACCTCCATATATTGCAAATAAGTGTAAACTACACAGATTCTGTATTATTTTCACCCAATATGCATGAAATGCATGCAGAAATCGATATAAAAGTAACTATAAAACATGACGAATTAGGCTCACATCAAACACCCCATACTTAACCTTGCTTGTACTCAAGCAATACTTTTAATTGTCATTTAGGGGAAGAAAACAAAACTCTCAACATATCAGATTCATTTGCCATATGTCCCCGCAATCAGTTACCATCCTCGAAAAGGTACTAGTGTCACAAATCTATGCATGTGCAATAAAAAACAACATCTACTCACAAAAGGAGTGTTATGTAAAAACAATTCATGTGACAAAGCATTAATAATCAAGAGAACTTTAATTTAAGCTCAATAAGGAGTAGATTGACAAAGCTTTTTTCAATATTATGCTTTTACCTCTCTAACCTCAGCACTGCCTTCTCGCGAGTCGCAAACATGGGTGTCATGAATGGCCCCGGATACTTAGTGCTTTGGACTCCTCACATATGTCCCATCTCACTGAACTATTATCTCAGCGAGGAGGGTCGATCTACCTTTATTTCCTGAGGTGATCGGATTTTCATTCACTCATTAAATTTTCCATATATTTTTCAAACAATTTCCCGCCAAACTCCAATAATGATAAGAACAACAACACAAACACCATATGATAATCTCCATAATGTAACATCATTCTCAACATAATCCTCGGATGGAAATAAGGTAAAGAATGACAAATATTTAGATCATGTGGAGCAAATATGAAATAAGGCATAGTATGACTTTTGTGATGCATAAGCATAGGTATGGCTAGGGAATATAAACATATGAGCATTATATGGAAATATAAAATCCTCCATCCTTTTATCATGCAACATGTCAAAAGCAACTTCAAATTTTACCTCCTTTCATGGTTTTCAATAAATAATGCGCTTCATTGTGATTTCCCTTTACTAGGCAATTTCATGCTATATCTCTAATGAATCTAATTTTGCATCGTCGAGTTCAATATAAAGCTTCCATGACATTAACCAAAATTTTCAATGGGGGTTATTTTTTCAAATTTTTGGAAAACATGCATATAAGCACATAAATTAATAACGAATTCCAAAATAGCCATGTATAAGCAATTCATGAAATAAATTTTAAAAATGCACAAATATGGTCAAATAAAGCCAAATATGCATAAAGTAAGCCCTTACCCCACCCGATACTTAAATATTACAGTGTCCTCATTGTATAAAAACAAGGGTAGAGAAAGAAACTCACTAGACAGGTGTGCTAATCGAGTGCTATGCTACTGGGCCGAGTCCGTTTTTAGCTTACTTCTATCCCCATGGACCTGAAAAATGTAGAAGAGAAATACCCACAATAGAAAAACTAAAAGTTCAAAACCAAAAACAAACAAAAGCAACAATGTCCAAAAGTCCCAAAAAATAAATGTCTATTTACAAGCTCTAGATTTTATAGTCGCTAGGCCGACTTCTTCATTAAGCATTAGCCTGGCTCATCTTTTTCCGGAGGTATAGGTGGATCTGGTGGTTCCTCCGGTGGTGGGAAGCGTGGGATGTCATCCGGGGGCATCATGTGAAGAAGCTTAAACCTCCCCGAGTGGACGCTCCATGGCTCCACCCATTCATCTTCCCTGGCTTGAGTTAGCATGTATAAGGGAAGATATAAAGAAAATATACATACCTCATCATCATACCTCTTCCGCTTTATTGGTTGATTTGTTTGCACATCTCCACCACAGCAAAACGGTGGAGTGGGAAGAGATATTTCTACCTCATCTTGTGGAGTTTCATGCCACTTTGCTAGGACCCCATACTTGAATATGAACATCGATTGCTCAAAATCATCGGAGATAGCCTTCACTTTGTAAGGTAAAAGCGATCTTGGAATGCCCTGGGCAACAATGTCCAACTTCTTCTCTTCTAGTGCTTCTTCTTCTTGGGATCCTTCATATGATTCATCAACAATAGGTAGCAAAGTAGGAATGAAATTCGAGGAAGGACATACCTGGTTGTCGACATCGAGTGGGTCAATTGGCTCGTCGAGAGGAGGGCATGGTCCTTTAGACTAAATGGAAGCCTCAAGCCTTCGGATTTCGTCTTCCAACCGAGCTATTTCCCTTAATCGTGACTCCTCCACTGCGATCCTATTTCCCCGTCTCAAATCTTGATACCATTCTTCCCATGAAGGATTCCCTTCGACAAAGTCTTCCATCTTTGTACCTAAGCTTTGAAATCACAATCAAGAACACAAATTAGTGGCAAAAGCTTGGCACCCAGCTGGTACCGGTGAGGTAGGTGGTGGTAGGGTATGTGATAGGGTAAGAAAAAGGGATGGGCTTTTCTGAACCTTAAACACAATTAAACTAGGCGCGATTGATATCTCCCCGGCAACGACGTCAATTTGACGAGAGGGTTTCTCGACCAAATAAATTTGTAGTCAAGACCCCCGCTATAGTATAGGGGAGTCAGGTTCGTCCTCAGGAGAGAAGTCAACGGTTCTAGGTTTAGTGTGTTTTGGGGTTCAGGGATAGCAGAAAAAGGTGATGAGGGTGGCTGTCGACAAAGAATAGAGGGGTCGATGTCGAGGGATGGAGAGAGAATGGTGGTTTGATATCGAGTAGAATATGTGCCGAATAAAAATAATAAAATAAAACAAATAAAGATGCAAACTTCCAAGGTTAGGGATCACCACAACAATAAACATATGTGCAGATCATAAATCACATAAAGATGCATGCTTTATATCAAAGAATCGACTTTCGCAAATTCCAACAATTTAGGTGATAGAGGCTCTCGCATAAAAACCTAACTTTTTTCTACCTTTTCTTAATTAGGATTAGTCAACTCTCGTAAATAAACCCTAATTACTATCCAATTTCATAATAAGATCACTTTCGCTACAATATCATGAATAAGGAATTTCCTCAACTCTCGCAAAGGATTAAGCACATAGGTAGATGATGATAAAGACATATAAATTCATGGATTTATAAATCAAACAAACATATCTATGTTGGGATCACCCCAACCCTAGAAGAAGGAAATTAGAAACAAAACATAATGAAAGAAATTAACTTTAACATAAAATAAACTAAAACTTACAACCGTTCGTCTCCTTCCTTCTCCTTCTCTCTCGCCTCCTCTCTCTCTCTCTCTCTCTCTCTCTCTCTCTCTCTCTCTCCTCTCTCTCTCTCCTCCTCTTCTCTCTCTTCTCTCTCCTCCTTGCGCCCTAAGACGGCTTGACTTGAATTAAATGAAAATCAGCCCCCTAAGGCTTTATTTATAGCCTTCATTCCCTCTCTAATTAGGAAAGAAAACTATATCTATATCTATATCTATCTATCTATTTACTTAAGATAAAACAATGGAATAAATAATTAAATCAACTAGGAATTATATCTAATGTGGATAAAATATCTTCTCTCTTGACTTGATGGCACTTGATAGATCTTGATAGAATTTCATCTCGAAAATATCACCATTGGACTCGGGATAGAAACTTAACAAGATACCCGGACTGCTCGGCGTCGGCCACTGGGTCAACTCGATATCGAGTAGGATTCTTCGATATCGAGTAGCAATTTCTCGTCTTCCGCTCAGTAACTCAATTCCGGCCTCCAGAACGCATGTCGACTTGACTTTTACTCGATATCGAGTAAATTTCTTCGACATCGAGTAAGGCTTGCTCCGTCTTCAGCTTCTTCGTCGATCTCTGCTCCTGGACGTGAAAATCGACTTGGTGTTTACTCGATATCGACCAAACTTGTCGATATCGACTAACCTGCTCCAGCTCCCAGCTTCACTTGTCGATTTCTGGGGTCTTTACTCGATCTGGGTTACTCGATATCGAGTAAAACAACTCGATATCGACTAAGTCTCTCAGCTTTCTGCTCTGTTCTTGAAACGCACTTTCCCGAGTCCTCGTTTGTCGGATTGACGCATATGACCATGCGTTGGAAAGCTATTTCCGAGGGCTACAACTGTTATGAAGACATCAAAGCTTGATTCAGAACGAAGAATGGTGAAAAATGGCCTTTTCTCCAGCTGCACCATTCTTAGCTTCTCCATGAGTTTCCTTTAAGCTCCAAAGTGCGTCCGATTTCTGCGAAATATAACAAAAACTTGTGTAGACCTCCATATATTGCAAATAAGTGTAAACTACACAGATTCTATATTATTTTCACCCAATATGCATGAAATGCATGCAGAAATCGATATAAAAGTAACTATAAAACATGGCGAATTAGGCTCACATCAAATATGCAGTTCAATTTGCAATTTACCTTGATGTTTGCTTATTAAATTATGAAATTTAGTTATGTAGTTCAATCCGCAGTTTAAATTTAGCTTGTTGACAATTCATCTTGCAATTTTATGTTCATTCACTTAATGTTTTTTTTTTTATAAAAGGAATCATTTTTTTAGAAAGAGTTTGACCGCCTAGTTACTGCTCAATTTCCTTCCTCCGACGAAGCTTGGAATGATGAATCTAGACAAGAAATCAGTGAAGTACTTGTGGCAAAATTAGGGATCAAAGCATCCGATGTATCTAACCATGGGAGGATTTACGGTTTAGGTGAAAGGGTACAGCTAGACCTGTCAATCAGGTCATTTGGATCGGGTTCGGATTCGGGTCATTTGGGTTTTGAGTAGACCGAGTTTCAGATCAATCAGGTAACGGGTCATTTGGGTTAGGCGTTGGATGGCCCGATCTTCGGCCATCAAGACTCAATTGTATGAAAAAAACAAGAATGAAGCAAGACTCACCAAAGGTGCGAAATTGAAGATGCAAGATGATCTAGATGCGGCTGTAATGGAGTGTAAAGGACTCGAAAATAATCAAATATGCAAGACACAATAGATTGGTGAGGCGATCAATGCAGAACAAGATGAGGACCTTTGGCTCAACGAGCAAGAGCCAACATCAATGACTATATAACCCGACTCTACAACCTTACACAACCAAGGGGAATGACTACTTGGAGGCACAAGGAGGGGGCTTGTAGATGCTCGATAACACCAGTCCGATGACCAGAATCGACACACACCGATGCATGATGGATAGCCCTATCCTTCAACGAGGATGGCACACACCAAACATGTGGTAGCACCAACCCTTCAACGAGGATCGACACACACAAGACAAATCAAGCTAAGAACAAACCATCAGAAACCTATTCCACGCCGGGGAACTTGGTTCCTCCCTAGGAGAACTCTCCAAATCTGATTTTTTGTCAAAAATTCTATTCAGTATTTATGGAATGAATGAAATGTTTAAATAGAAAACATAATGCTAGAAAACCCTAGGTTGACCAACTCTATCCTTTACAAAAGGATAGAATCTTGGTTGAAAAATAAACAATAATAGAGTAGATAAATCCTTGATAAAAATCAAACTAATTGTTGGCTAAGGAAATATCTTAAAGATGGCTTTTCCCTTTTCCACTTTATTTATGCTAGCAAATAAATATAAAAACTAATTAGACATAATATCAATTAATTGAAAAGTCAACTAGTAGATATTATTTTAATTTACATCATTCTTAAACAAATATAATGCTTAAGATGATAAACTAAATATGGAAAGATAGCCAAATTCATCCACACAATGAACAGCTGCAAAGATGTTGGTTTTCGTTCATGTTCTCGGTGGATTCCGGGAAAATGTTTAACAACAAAGTTGTAGATCTCTTCATCCTCGTTCCAACAATGTATGGCACAACCCAATCCGATTAATATGGACTTCGCACGACCCATTTTACTAAAACGTCGCAAAGGTGTCAAATATGTTGAACGATCCAAACTTGTTGATAAGCACCACCTGTTTGACCCTTCATCTATCTCCCCTTCTTGAAAAGGATTCGTCATCAAATCCGGGATGTTATTTGAGCAAGATAGGAGATGTAAGTTGTGGTGGTGCAGTCCAGGCGGATGGTGGGGGTTGAGATGAACTTGAAGACACTATGGGACTCTTTCTAGACATTTTTTTTTTGTGTTTTTGTAATTGTTGATGATGAATGAAGACACGAATAAATTGATGTCGACAACACAATTCTGACACCAATTTGATACGGGGTTAGCCGTTGGATGGCCCGATCTTCGACAATCAAGACTCAATTGTATGGAAAGAACAAGAATGAAGCAAGATTCAACAAAGGTTCAAAATTGAAGATGCAAGATGAACTAGATGCGGCTGTAATGGAGTGTAAAGGACTAAAAAATAATCAAATATGCAAGACACGATAGATTGGTGAGATGATCTATATAGAACAAGATGAGGAACCTTGGCTCAACGGGCAAGCACCAACACCAATGACTATATAACCCGACTCTACAACCTTACACAACCAAGGGGACTACTTGGAGGCACAAGGAGAGGGCCCGTGGATGCTCGATTGCACTAGTCCGATGACGAGAATCGACACACCAATGCATGGTGGATAGCACCATCCTTCAACGAGGATTAAAGAATCGAGTAGTTAATATAAATGATAATTAGACAAATACTCTAAAATGGAGGGGGGGAGGGGTGAATAGAGTATGGAATCTTTTCTCAAAGTCTCCAGCACCAGCAACTTCAAGGGTCTGATATCGAAACTCAAGGCCTCGAACTCGATCTCAAAGTCTTGAACTTTTATCTCAAGGTCTTGAGCTGCTCTTGAGGTGTCTTGAGCTGACCGCAGTGATCTTAAAAACAAGCAGTTAAATAAAAGTGCGAAAGAAATAAATAACACTTGACTTGTTACCGAAGTTCGGCTCTAAACCAGCCTATGTCTCCGCCTAGGGTTATCCAACCCGTAGGATTCAAAGAACTTTGATTTCTCTTTTCTTTTGAGTCCTAGATACAACCTAACATAACTTCCTCTCTTCTATACCCCGAAGCCTACCTTGCTTCTATCTAGTCAACCCAAAATACCGAGAAATAAAAGTCCTCTTTGCCACACCGAAGTGTGATACATTTGAGTATATGATACTCCTAGTATAACAGGGATTAAGTTATACTATGAAGCTCTAGTTCTTTCTTAACTCTCAAAAGTATAAAGCTATTACAACAAGGAGAAAGAGAAGAACAAATTAACAACGGACGACAATGGAAACTGGAGTACGCTTTAGATTGTAGAGAAGGCTTGGTGAAGATGTGTGAATGAGAGCATTCTTGTTCTGTTTTTTTTATAGTCGTATGCCTATTCTGATGATGCTTGATTTTATTCCCAGATTCTCTCAACAATCCAACGACACTTTCAAAATTGAATTGCTGAGAACGTTCTGGATTTCTGATTTTGAGGTGCCTTCCTTCAACCCTTCAAATCTTTCTCCTAATTCTCGGACAGATGCTGAGATCTTCTAGTTACTATAATCTCGACCGACAATTTAAATATGAAACCATGCACTCAGATTAGGTCTAGAACACGACACATATAATTTTGATCCACAAAATATCTTATCTAAATCTAATTAACCCTTAACCGAAATTATATGCAGCTTGAGGATATATTCCTTGAAAAGATATAAGTTTATCCTAAAATTTAGATTTAAAACGAACTTTAAATCTAAAAATAAATAAATCTAAGCAATATATGTAATCTGCATAAAAAGATATCCAATTTGTATTGAACTATAATACCTTATTATTTTGTCTTTCATCAATCCTGCAAAGTTATTATTATAGAACATGCATTTCATCAAGGAGAAGCAAGGGAGCTATCAATCTCCCCTTTGATGAAAGACAAAACAAATTGGATTTTTTAATTCCTGCAGATAATTCAACCACAATATAATTCTAGCAAGTATTCAGTACGCATAGCAACTAGCAATAAGCAACTATGTTGGATCACATAGCATATGTTTTTCAAAAAACACAGAAACACACACCAAGTCTCCCTGTTTTTGTCTTTCAACAAGGGAGAGTCGCAAACAGGTTAAAAACCAAGTTTCAAACCACATACAAAAATGTTTAAAACACCATAAAAACAGTTCAAAATGCCCATAGATGAGAGAATAAGGCTTTGGAATCACTCGTCCTGCCACTTCCCATAGCCGGTGTCTTCTCCATTCTTCTCACGCTTCTTTGCCTCCATGTCAGTCTCGGCCTTCCTCTTCCAGCGCTTGTGAGTGGATGGATCCGCTCGGCCAACCACACGGCCTGACAACCTTAGGAGAGAGGATGGATCCAGCTCAGTTCCTACCACTACCAGGTGTTGTTCTTCCTACTTTAACACCCACTAATTTTGAGCTGAAGCCTGGATTGTTGAATATGATAAGGTAAAATATTTTCAATGGGCTTTCTACTGAGAGCCCCCATCAACACATATCCACCTTCAAGGAATTGATGGATACAGTGAGAGTTCAAGGTGTTGCTCCTGAAGAGTTATTATTGCGATCATTCCATTTCTCACTTGCAGGGAAAGCTAGACACTGGTATAACTCTATCCCTGTTGGCACAGTCACCGCTTGGGAGTAACTTTCATTTGAATTCCTGATCAGTTCTTTCCGCTAGCCAAGACTGCTGAGATGAGGCGGAAGATAAATTCTTTTTTGGTTGGCGATGGGGAGAATATCCATGAACCGTGGGAGAGATTCAAGGATCTTTTGTTTGAGTGTCCTCACCATGGGATATCAAAGCTGAATCTGTTGGAGATTTTTTACAAAGATGTCAGTGACAACACTAGAGTGCTTATTGACTCGTCGTCTAGAGGAGAATTTTTAGAAATGGGAGCTGACGATGCTTGGGCTTTTGTAGAGAAAACTGCTAAGAGATCTCGCAACCTAGGGCTCTTTCTAATGTTAAAAGAAGTGCGGGGATGTATGAAGTTGATGCTGAAACTTATAAGGATGCAAGATATGACTCATTGGCTGCTGAAATTAAACGTCTAGCCTCGGTTATGGAGAAGTCCTTGCCCACCAAGGAAGTGAGTGCCACGAATTCTAGGCCGGTGCCTTGTCAATTTTTTGGATCCCAAGACCACACCATCTTGACTTGTCAGATTTATGGTTCTCAAGGTATCTGGAGTCAGGATGAGGAAGTCAACTACATGGGAAATTTGAATAGAGGCCAGGGTTACAATATGAACTTCAACAACTATAATCCCCGAGCGACAGATCACCCCGATTTCTTTACAATTCCGTGGTGCTGGGATGAAGGCTGGCGGCGAGGGGATTTCCTCCTAAACCCCCACAACAGAAAGATAAGATGGAGTTGATGATGGAACAACTCATGGGTACTATTCAGAACCTAGCAGGAGAGGTGCAGAATCTCAGCAGAGGTCAGAAGTTACATGAAACACAAGTAGCTCAGCAAGCTAGCAATGCTCCTAGGCCTGCTGGTCAGTTTCCAGGGCGTACTGAAGAGAATCCCAAGGTACAGATTTTTGATATATCTTTGAGAAGTGGAAAGCAGATGGAAGATCCGATGCTTGTAGCACCGAAAGAGACTAAGAACAGAGCTGAAGCTAAAATGGAAAAGGCTCCTGAATCGGTGAAAGAACCGCCATATGTGCCTCCTCCTCCTTACAAGCCGCCGCTTCCGTTTCCACAAAGAAAGGCTCAATCTCAAACCGAGGTACTGTTCAGAAAGTTTTTGGAGGTGTTGAAGAAGCTCTATGTCAATATTCCGTTCACCGATGTTTTGACCCAAATACCATCCTATATGAAGTTTCTGAAAGAGATCCTCTCTAACAAGAGGAAGCTCGATGGGTAGTGTTTCTCACCGAGGAGTGCAGCGCCTTAATTGAGAACAAGCTACCACCTAAGCTAGAGGACCCAGATAGTTTCGTTATCCCTATTTCCTTTGGTCATAGTCCTGATTTTAAAGCTTTATGAGATTTGGGAGCTAGTGCTAGTTTGCTTCCTCTCTCAATTTGCAAGAAACTGGGTTTAGGAGAGCCTAAACTGGTTAGGATGCAGTTGATCATGGAGAAAAGGTTCATTGCCCACCCAGTTGGTGTTTTAGAGAATGTTCCTATTAAGGTGGGTAAGTTTTTCGTACCGGTAGACTTTGTTGTATTGGCTATGGATGCTAGCACCCCCGTTCCTATCATTCTTGGAAGGCCTTTCTTGGCCACTGCAGGGGCTTTGATTGATGTACGAAAAGGGAATCTCTCTTTTGAGATAGGGGATGAGAAGGTCGAATTTAACCTCCCTAAACCTTTAGAACTAGCTGTTGTTGAGTTTATGTGTTACATGATTGATGTTGCAGGTAAATGAGGCCATGATGCCATGAAAGGAGTGGTCAACCGAGACCCTCCAGAGTTTGCTCTGACAAAGAGTGTGGTCAGTGGTGATAGAAAAGAGTTACTTGCTGATGTAGCTCGAGATTTGACTGTCTTTGTGGAGGATCCCAAATCTGTTTTGCATGTATATGACGGAGTCTCTACAAGTGAAGCTAAAAGAAGACCTCCTGAAAGAGTTCAAGAAGGTGATTTAGTGCTACTTTTCCACTCAAGGCTAAAACTTGCTCCTGGGAAGTTGATATCAAGGTGGAGCGACCCCTTAAAGGTCAAAGGAATGCATCCCCATGGAGTTGTTGAGGTATGGAGCAAACGGACTGGCAAGTTCAAGGTGAATGGACAAAGACTAAAGGAATACTCCGCCGTAGATCTGACCAATGAGGTTGTTTCCATTCAACCACCTTGACCCAAGCAATCGAAGGTAATGGAAGGTCGGCTTCAGACCTTAAACTAGCGCTTATCGGGAGGCAACCCGAGGCATGTTTTCTTTATTTTTACTTTTCAGCTTTTTTTTAGGTTGATTTGCAAAAGTGCAAGTATGGGGTGGAGAGTGCACTATATTGAGAATATTATTTGTGTTTTGAGCTGAATTGAAGGTGTTTGGCACTATCTACTAACCTCCATCTTGCTGAGTTTGTTGCTTGTTTGTGTTGGTTATCTTGTCTTGGTTTGGAGGCAAATGACTCTAGCTTGGCTACCTTCTAGACACCTTCTAGACACATGCTCTACATGTTCAAATTGTGAGTATTCCCATCTCTTACTTGATTGTTTTGCACATTGGGGACAATGATTTGTCTAAGTATGGGGTGGGGGTGAATACTTCACAATTTTTGCGGTTTTTGTGTCTATTTGGCCCGTGCTTATTGGAATGTTTGATGATTGCTTGAGTATTGAGCCATTGCCTTGTTTGACTAGCTAGATTGTATACCCTCTTGCTTGATCTTATGTGTATCTTGCCTCATACTTAGATACTCGAGCTTGACTTGATACCGCATTATTTGGTTTGTGTGCACAAATTGAAATATGATTGAGGCAGTTTTGTCAGCCCATTTATCCTTGTCTACCCTTGCATTTGACCATTTGCTTGAAGCCTTCTGAGCCTTAGAAGCCTGTTTCTTTGGTAGCTCCACAAGATTTTCATAACCGCTACTTGCCTTTCCCCAATTTGGGATTTTGGGTCATGGTAGTGTATTTTGTTGTGTGGATGTGCTTCAAGTATGGGATGATTTCTCTTGATTGTGATTGAAAGAAGAAAAAGAAAAAAAAAGAGAAAGAGAAAAAGTCTTGGAATAAGAGGAGGATAAAATTCACTCTTGTGCAAAAGTCAAGAAAAAAAATACGGTTAGTAACCGATCCTGCTTGTGGAGAATAAAATTCACACAAGGAGGAAGAAGTGCAAAGTGAGGAGGCCAAGACACTTAGTAACCGGGTTTATTCATCACAAATGTTTATATTCGTGTAAAACGGTGTCGAGCCTAGAGAGGTAAGAAAAAGAGTGGAAAAAAAAAATTCATTGAAGTGGTTGACAAAAGTGAAGATGAAAAAGTTGTTGTGATGGAGTTTGTTTGTTGGATTGGTATGAGTTTGATTCTTTAATGTGGGTGCTTTTCCAGTTGTTCTCGCATGATCCTTTTTCCCGGATTCTAGCACCACATGGCCTAAAGTTATCCATACCTTGCTCTTTCCACCTTTGCCCCATCATAACCCTCTAAAGTCCTCATGATTTTGTTCTGTGCATAATTCCAAGCGGTTGAGATTATCCAGGTTGTTCAAGCTTTGTGGATAACGAGTATTTAGATTGAGATTTGAGGGAAGTGTGTTAGAGGGTTTTTGTATTTTAAAGAGCTAGTCAAGCTTGGTTGTTGGCTATGATATGCTAGGATGACATTCATCAAATATTTTGATTTAGTAGACGGTACATTGTGGTTTATTGTCTTAGTCTTGCTTGGGGACAAGCAAGGTTAAGTATGGGGTATTTTGATAGTGTCTATTTATTCATGTTTATAGGACACTCTTGGTTAGAGTTTAGAGCGTTTTACTCAAGCATTTGCCTGTTGCTTAGCCCTTAGTGTCCCATTTTGAGGAATCGGTGTCTACCGCTAGTTTATTGTGATTTCAGGTGTTTTGGAGCGGTTTTGGAGTTGATTCAAGAGCTTAAGGAGAAAGGGGTGGTTCAATGTTCTTTAGTACACTAAGGAGTCATCAAAGACGAGCTAGGAGGCACGGGATCAAGGAAATGTGCCAAGAGATTTGAAGTAGAATCGAACAAAGTGGACAAGGCGAGGCAGCACGTAGAAACTTCCTATTTTCACCCTAAAACACTTATAATCAAGTCCTAATGTCTTCATGAGAGTTGTAGTCCTCGAAAATATCTTTCCAACGCATATTCATATGCATTAATCGGACGAGCGAGGACTCCAGAAAATGCATTTCAAGGCGACCTTGCTGAACTCCACTCGGCCGAGTTCGCTTCACACTCGACCAGGTGTATTCTCATGTGGCCCTCGGAACTGGCCAAAGTTCAACACTCGGTCGAGTGCCCTGTACACTCGAGATCTGTTATGCCCGAGTGTCGATCCTGATTCCATTTTTGCAGTTTCGTTTTGCATTATTTTCGATTTTGCTGGCTGGGTCTTTTAAGGACGTCTTGGGGGGGATAAAAAGAGTGGGATGGCCTAATAGTGTGGAGGGGATTTTGAGAAGTTTTTAAGATATGTAATCAAAGACGGGATCGGATCTATCGAATTTCGGTAACTCTTCCACTTTATCAATGGTTGTTTTATTGAATTTGATTGATTCAAGCATGGTTCCTGTTATGGGTTGCTAGATTTCATCGTTCAAGGGTCGGGGTGATCCCGACGATGAAAAGATAGACTTGTGCTTAGTATTGTTTGAATGATATTTGACTGTATTTGGTGATGTAATCCTATCGCACCAGTCGTAGTTGACGAGAGTCGATGATAACTGATTTTGGGGTTTCAAATCGAGAGACTAAGACCCCGAATTGGAACCTAAATGGTGAATTTAGGCCGAGAGGCTATTGGAACCATAGGATTAAGCCTGAAGTTTAGTTGATCGAAAGAGAAATTGAACTTCTTGTGGATCTTTAGATCGTCATAGATATTTTAGGTGATAACTGTATCGACTGAGACCGAGATGGTTATGTTTGCACGATTATTACCTAGAATTCTAAGCACGCAAAGGGTCTAAATTGGTTGGTTGAGACCGAGAGGCGATCATTAACCAATTTAGACACATTCGCTTTGATTCCGAGAGGAGCTTTGCGATTACCTTGGACGAGACACCTTCACATTTGAATTAGATATCATTCAAGCAAGAAAATATTTTTGGTCTATCGATGATGCATTGTTGGTAATCCCTTGTCCTAGAATGCTTTCCATATTGATATTTCTCTACAGTACTTGATCTGTTTTCGTTGTTACTTCATACACAAACACTAAAAAATCTGTCGTTTATTCTGAACTTGGTTGAACTAGCTTGAAATTACAATCGATACTCATCCGGTCCTTGTGGATACGACACTTGATTACTACATCTGAACCGCATACACTTGTGGGTGTAGGTTTTAGCCTATCATAGGTCAAGCTAAAGACTTAAAATTTAGCGCTTATGGGAGGCAACCCGCTATTTCTTATTTCTTATGGTTTTAGATACTATTGGTTTTTGTTTTAAATATTATTTTTGGATTTTTCTATTGTGGATTATTGTCTTTCTAACAAATCTTGAAGGTACAGAGGAGTTGCAGAAGTACTCGACGTCAAGTAATCTACTCGACGTCGAATACCTAAAACGAGCAGAAACGCCTGTGGTCGAGGAAGGATCACCCTGGAGGCTTTCACTATACTCGAGATCGAGTAGTCCAGTCGACATCGATTACCCTCCTCGAGGTCGACCACTTCTGCTGCTTCTTCAGCACTCGATTCCGACGATCTACACACCTGTCTAGTGAGTTTCTTTTTACCCTTGTTTTTATACAGTGAGGACACTGTAATGTTTAACTATGGGGTGAGGGAAGGGCTTACTTTGTGCATATTTGACTTTATTTGACCATATGTGTGCATATTTAAAATTTATCTCTTGAATTGCTTATACATGGCTACTTTGGATTTCATATTTTATTTATGTGCTTATATGCATGTTTTCCAAAGTTCATAATGGCTACTTTGGATTTCATATTTTTTTATGTGCTTATATGCATGTTTTCCAAAGTTCATAAACATCACCCCCATTAAATTTTTTGATTAGTGTCATGGAAGCTTTAATTGAACTCGACGATGCAAAATTGAATTCATTAGAGATATAGCATCTGATCAAAAAAAAAAAGATATAGCATGAAATTGCATAGTAAAGGGAAGTCACAATAAAATGCACATTTTTATAAAAACCATGAAAGGAGGAAAAATTTGAAGTTGCTTTTGACATGTTGCATGATAAGAGGATGGAGGACTTTATATTTTCCATATAATGCTCATATGTTTATATTCCTAGCCATACCTATGCTTATGCATCACAAAAGCCATATTGAGCCTTATTTTATATTTGCTCCATATGATCTAAATATTGCCCATTTTTTTTACCTTATTTCCTTATTTGGGGATTATATTGAGAATGGAAGTTACTTTTGGAGATATTATATAGTGTTTGTGTTGTTATATATCACATATTGGAGTTTAACATGAAAGTTTAAAGTATATGGAAAATTTAATGAGTGAAAGAAAATCCAATCACCTCAAGAGATTAAGGTAGATCGACCCTGCCTGCGTTGAGATGTTAGTTGCGCAGGATGGGACACCAAGGTGAGGAGTTTGAAGCACTAAGTATCCGGGATCATTCATGACACCCATGTTTGTGACTCGCGGGAAGGTAGTGCTGAAGGTTAGAGAGGTAAAAGCATATAAGTGAAAAAAAAAGAGTGATTTATGAGAGGATGAGTGATGTGGAGTATCATATGAAGAGAGAAAGTACATCAAAGCAAGAAAACAAAGCTTGAAGAATTCTCCCCGGATTTAGCACTACATTGCCCAAAACTAGCCCACCACTTTACCTTTTACCTTTTCTTCACCATGAGCTTAAGTTAAAGTCCTCTTGATTATTAATGTTTTGTCACGAATGAATGGTTTTGCATAACCCTCCTTTTATGTGCGAAGTTGCTTTTATTTATAGGCATTGATTTGTGGCACAAGTACCTTTTCAAGGATGGTAATTGATTGTAGGGACATATGAAAATGGATCCATGATATTGAGAGTTTGAATTCTTCCCCTGAATGACCAATAAAAGTATTGCTTAAGGACAAGCAAACTTAAGTATGGGGTGTTTGTTGTGAGCCTAATTCGCCATGTTTTATACTAACTTTTATATCGATTTCTGTATACATTTCATGCATTTGGGTTAGAATAGTGCAAGAATTGTGTAGTTTATGCTTATTTTCCAATTATGGAGTCTACACTAGTTTCTGTTTAATTTGCAGAAATCGGACGCACTTTGGAGCTTAAAGGAAAGTCATGAAGAAGCTAAAGGATGGTGTAGCTAGAGAAAAGCCTACTTTTTGCCATTCATCATTCTGAATCAAGTTCTGATGTCTTAATGAGAGTTGTAGCCCTCGAAAATATCTTTCCAACGCATACTCATATGCGTCAATCGAACGAACGAGGACTCTAGAAAGTGCGTTTCAAGAACGGAGCAGAATGCTGAGAGCTGAAAATTCTACTCGACGTCGATCACTTAAGTCGACGTCGAGTACATCCAGTTGAATTCAATAAGTCGAGCACGAGCAGAGCCACACTCGAGAGCAAGATCTACTCGACGTCGAGTAAGTTAGTCGACGTCAGTACTCATGTTGAATCCACCATGTAGCCGAGCTCGAGTGCACACGAGGAGAAGACAACGCTACTCGACGTCGAGTACTCACCTGGGCCGAACCGAGACTAGATCGAGTGGAGATCCGAGTATTGGGCTTGCTTCTACGCCAAGTCATAAGATATTCTATCAAGACGTGTGAAGATCTATCAAGTTCAAGGAAGATTTATCCAGATTAGATATTTTCCTTGTTTAATTATTAGATGTATTTCCTTTATTTATCAAGTTTTATCTTAAGCTTTTAGATAGATCGTTTTAGATAGAGATAGATTGTTCCTTCTTAAAATAGCTAGGATTAGAGCCTATAAATAAAGCCCTAGGGGGCTGATTTTTAGGAATTCAAGCCAAGTTGTCTTCGGGCGCAGAGAGAGAGAGAGGAGGAGGCGAGAGAGAAGGAGGAAGAAGGAGGAACGTTTGGAATGTTTTGTAAGTTTTAGTTTGAATTTAATGGGAAAGTTAGTTTCTTTTATCATGCTTTGTTTCTAATTTCCTTCTTCTAGGGTTGGGGTGATCCCAACATAGATATGTGTGTTTGATTTATGAATTCATGATTTTGTATGTCTTTATCATCATCTACCTATGTGCTTAATCCTTTGCGAAAGTTGAGGAAATTCCTTATTTATGATATTGAAGCGAAAACGATCTTATTATGAATTTGGATAGTAATTAGGGTTTATTTGCGAAAGCCGACTAATTCTAATTAAGAAAAGGTAGTAACACTTAGGGTTTATGCAAAAGCCTCTATATTCGTATTTGTTAATTAAGAAAGTTATTTGATATAAAGCATGCTCTTTTATGTGATTCATGAGTTACACATATGTTTATTGTTGTGGTGATCCCTAACCTTGGAAGTTTGCTCCTTTATTATTCTATCTTTGTTATTTTAAAGTTTTTGCACAGCCACTCGACATCAAACCATCATTCCCTCTCAATCCCTCGACACCGACAAAGTCTTAGCCGACGCCGACAACAACCTCCTCACCTTTTCCCGCTATCCCTGAACCCCGAAACCAACTAAACCTAGAACCGCTGACTTCTCTCATGAGGACGAACCTGACTCCACTATCCTATAGCGGGGTCTTGACTACAAATTTATTTGGCCGAGAAACCCTCTCGTCATCACTTCCCATAATCAATTCGATTCGAAATCGAGTGGAGTCCGAGATATGTGGATTACTTGTAAGTGAAGGCACGAGATATTCTATCAAGACATGTGAAGATTTATCAAGATTGAAGATATTTATCCACCTTAGTCTTACATACCTTAAGGATTTATTTGTTTTATTTCCAAATTTTAACAAAAAGCTTTAGATAGATAGTTTTAGATATAGATAGATTATTCTTTCCTTGGATAGCGAGGATTGAATACTATAAATAAGGCCATAGAGGCTGAGTTTTAAGCATTCAATTTCAATTCCAATTTACACACCCAATTTACATTCGAAAGGTAGGAGAGAGAGCTTAGGCCGAGAGGAGTTGGAGTTTGCGAGAGCGGTTTTGGCTTCGATCGGTTGTCAGTTTTTTTATTTGATTCAATACAATTTAGTTCCCTTTTGTTATTGATGAGTTTCTCTATGATGAAGAGTGAGTAGTGACCCAACTTCTAGGGTCGGGGTGAGCCTGACGGTAGCCATGTAAGGTAATGCGACAAAGGTACAACTTTTAATGCAATTTCATCTTCTATCCCTATGAGCATGATTATTTTGCGACAATCGAAGTTGATCCTTGTTTGTGTTATTGAAGCGAAAGTGATATTAATGCAACTTGGATTAATTAAGTGAAAAAAGGGTTAGTAACAATTAGGGTTTATGCGAAAGCCTCTATATTCCTATTTGTTAATAACAAAAGTTATTTGATGAAAAGCATGATATTTTATACCTTTAGCATGATTCTTATATGGTTATCGTTGTGGCGTTGAAACCCCGATTCTAGGAGCTTTTAGTTTATTTGGTTTAATTCGATGCAAAGCGAAGACCCTTACCAGGGCTTGACATGCCGCGAATCCTCTTGAAAGGGAGGGGTGCCTTCGGGAACGCGTTAATCCCCACAATTTTCGTGTTGCTTCTGTTTTATTTTCGTTCGCAAAGTTACGATTTTTACACTCTGCACTACTCGATCTCGACCAGACTAGTCGACGTCGAGGAATCTGGTCGACGTCGCACATCTATAGACCCAATTCTCGAACCAGAATGCTTCTTCCACCTTCGATAAAGGTTATGGAGAATATCGCAAACTGACAATGAGAACGAGGTCCAGCTTACACCAGCACAGGAGCTTGAGAAACTCCGATGACAGATTGAGGAATTCACCACTAGAGAAGTAGAATACGCCCGATAAGAGGCGAAATATCAACAGAATCAGCAAAGGTGGGAAGCAAGGGTAGATCGCGAAGTTAATGCCAGAAGGGAACTTGAGGAGCAGATTCAACACGTCCCGGCAAATGCAAAGGAGTATCTGCATCCTACTCTGGAAGTTCCAGAATCGCCGATCGTTCTTCCCCCCGTTAATTATGAAATTCGTCCTTCTTTTATTACTGAAATTAGAAGGAGTCAACTTAGGGGTAAACCCAATGAATACCCTTTAGAGCATGTTACAACGTTTCTAGATTTATATGAAGCTATTGCAGATAATGACAATCTAGAATATTTAAAACTAAAGGCTTTTCGTTGGTCCCTTGCAGGATTAGCTTCGCAGTGGCTTGAGGGTTTGCTTGCACGATCTATTCGCACATGGAATGAACTGCAAGACTTGTTTCTTAACAAGGTCTTCCCTCCTGCCAAAACAGCTGCGCTCAGACAATAGATCACGACTTTCAGACAAAAGCCAGGGGAGACATTAACACAAGTCTGGGAGCGCTACAAAAGGCTTCTGAAATCCTGTCCTATGCATGGACAGCAACCTTACGTGATCCAGGAGATTATAATGAAATCTCCTTCAATGTGGATTTTATATACGGAGTTGTAGCGCATGTTGTATTCCCAACTTAAGAGCAAGAGCTTCTGCTTTCAAGAGACTTTGTTTTCCAAGTTTCTGATAACAAATGTGTATTGGCCGGCCCTTCCAGTCCCGGATTATGGCTCTCGTCGAGCTGTCATTATTTGAAATTATGGATCCATCAAAATTTAACTTGAGGGTTCACCTCGGGGGTTTCTGCCATGTAATCTTACCATGTTTCTTTTTCTTCCTTGTGTGATTGAGGATTTGATTGTGTAAATGGGGGTCCTCCTCTAAACTACTTTCAAAGAGGGAAGTTTTACTCCAATTCTCCTTATGAATTTTAATAGTGCATAAAGAACAGTCTCTGTGAGGGATTGGAGCCTGTCTAAACACATATTGATTCCGAATGTACCACGCGGAGCACCAAGAGAAAGCAAGCTCTTCCTTGGGCATAGAGGTAAGGGTATTTCCAATGAAGAACATGGTATGTTTTATATCTCATGATTGGCTTATCATACTGAATATGGTTGAATGTAAGTGTGCAGGGAGACGGAAAAGATAGCGTACATATTGTCATTCAAACAGGAACTGGACATCATCTTCTACTGCACTGTTACACAAACTGCAAGTGGAAGGAACAAAGGTCCCTCGTTGGGCATGCCTATACGTAGTTGGGAGACCATTCTAGTAGGCTTTCCATAAGAAATTTTTGACCTTCGGCGGAACATCCAAATTCCAGATCCATGCGTTACTATCTAGATTTAGAGAGGATTGGCTCGTGATTATCTTGTATGCACTCGAAGTGGTAAACCAACCCTCTTTGTCAGGCCACAGTCAGTCCATCCTCCATGGGAGAAACGAGGAGAGGGATGTCCAAGATTTCTTTGACTATGTCATTTGGTAACGCATTGTTAAGTTTTTCCTTCCACCATCTTCCACCCAAAATGTAGTCATTAACAATTTCCTTCATGTTATTAATTTGGGGGCATTCTGCCCTTGCTTGTAGAGAAGAAGTTGTTATCCAGTTATCCGGCCAAAATTAGATGGTAGACCTATTTCCAACTCTCCAAATTAGCCCTAACTTGAATTTATCAATTAGAGTTGTTAGTTTGGCCCATTGCCAAGAGGAGTCACCTCTTTTTTTTGTATTCAAGGATGTTTGATGAGCGCAGGTACTTGTGTTTGATTAGATTAACCCAGACATTATCTGGTTCAGCTAGTATTTTCCATAATAATTTCATTTGAAGGGCTTCATTCATCTCTTTTGGTTTCCTGAGTCCTATTCCACCATATTTTTTCGGTCTGTAAATCCGATCCCAGCTAATAAGAGGACGATGTTGAAGATCTTTATTCCAGAAGAATATCCTATTAATCTGATCTAGTTCTTTATGTATCGATGAGGGTAACACAAAGTTTTGCATTATATACAGCGGCTAGGCTGATAAGTTTGTGTTAATTAGAATTGCACGTCCTTGTTGTGATAAGGCATTGGCACGCCATTTACTTAGTTGTTCTTTAGATTTACAGATTATGTCTTCAAAGGTGTGTTTGTTTACTCAACCATTAATAATCGGACAACTGAGGTATTTTTCCAACGATTTCTCATTTATAATATTTAAACAACCGCTAAGTTATGATATCCTAGAGTTCGGAATGCCTTTTGTAGCTTGGAAACTAGATTTATGGTAATTAACTTTTTGTCCAGAAACTTTGCAATATGAATCAATAATTGATCTATCTTTCTGACCCGCAGCAACACTGCCTCTTGTGAAAATAATGATGTCATTTGCAAACCATAGGAAAGGGACCCGAGGGCAGTTTCTACCAAAAGCAAATCCAATTGGACTATTTTCCACATTTGTTTCCGCTGAGAGTTTCTGAGCTAGGATTTCTGCTCCTAGGATAAACAAGAATGGAGAGAGCGGATCCCCTTGGAAAAGGCCACGAGAGGGGAAGAACATGTTAGTGGGGCCGTTATTAACTAGCACTGAGAAGGAAACAGTCGTTACGCATTCCATTACCCAATTGATGAAGGTTGGATGAAATCCGAATTTTTCTATGATCTTATTAACGAAGTTCCAATCGACTCTATCGTATGCTTTCTCCATGTCTAGTTTTATTGCCAACCACCTCTCACACCCCGTACGCGATCTAAGAGAATGGAAGATTTCGTGAGCTATCAAAACGTTATCTTGGATGGCCCTATCAGACACAAAGGCACCCTGCAGTGGGTGAATAAGTTTACCGATAATTGTTTTAATTCTTTCTGTTAGAATTTTTGAAATGATTTTATATAGTGTAGAACATAAATTGATTGGGCGGTAGTGACTAGTAGTGGAAGGGTTGTCACACTTTGGTAGTAATGAAATGAATGTGGTTTATTTGTTTAAGAATTTTTGAAGAATGAAAAAATCCCTTAATGGCTCTAATGATAGAGGTACTTACAATATCCCAATATCTCTTATAGAACTCGGATGTAATTCCATCAAGACCTGGGTATTTATTATTACCCAAACTAAACATTGCAGACTAAATTTCGTTATTAGAAGGATGTTGAATGAGGAATTCATTTTCAGCTGTAGTAATGGAGTGCTGGATTAAGTTAAACATTTCATTAAGTAGTTTTTCATAAGTTGGCTCCTTTTGAAAACATTTTTCAAAATCATTTTTAATTTCGTTTTTGACATTTTCTTCTCCAACTATCAAAGTACCCTCAGCGGTGAGAATGTTACGGATTTGTTTCCTGTGTCTTCGACCTGAAGCCACACGGTGAAAATAAGATGTGTTGGAATCAGACAGCTTGAGGTGCTTCGTTTTTGCTGTTTGATTTCAGAACGTTTTCTGGAATAGGATAAGATTTTCCTTCTTTTTGAGAAGGCAGTGTTCTTTTCTCTTGGTCCTAGTAGGAATCACCCAAGACCCGGATGATTGGATCTTAATAAATTTGTTTTCCACCTCATTTAGTTGACGAAATATGTTCCCAAAAGTAAACTTATTCCAAAATTTTGCTTGTTTCTTAAGAATCTTTTGTTTGAACATTAATTGAAACATATTTGACCTTGGATAGGAAGCTCTTCAAGATTGTTTAACGATATTCCGAAAATCCTTCCGCTGAAGCCATGCATTTTCAAACTTGAAAGGGGGAGCTTTGAAGGTGACACTTCTTTCAAGGGTAATTGAAATGGGATAGTGATTCGAAGTTGAGAAGGCTCCATTTTCAGTGATGAGGTTGGAGAATTCGTGGAGGATCTGGTGATGAACAAGCACCCGATCAAGTTTTTCGAGGATGTTACTTTCATCCTCATTACTCTTTCTCCAAGTAAATGGATTCCCAAAAGTTGGAATCTCCATGAGTGAACAATTATTTTTGGATTGAAGAAGACGAGAGAACCGAGAAGGACAAGTATAAGCCCCACCCAGCTTGTCATCACAACAAGCAATTTCATTTAGATCCCCCATCACAATACAAGGAATAGTTGAATTGTTCACTATATTTGTTAGTGTTTCCCAGAACATATCTTTTTTCCCGAGGATCCGGAGGTGCGTAAACAAAGAGGATGAGAATCAAGATCCGATCATTTATGTTTTCATATGTGAAACCAATAATACGTGGTAAATGGATTTCTATGGAGATGATTTCATTTGTCAATTGGTGGGTTTTCCACAGTATTCCGAGACCACCTGAACGACCAATACTAGGCGACCAGATAGCCTCGTCAAAACCAATGTGCTTCCAAAGTTTATCGTCTGGAATGGTTTATGTTTTTGTTTCCACTAGTGCTAGCATTTGGATATGTTCGTTTTTGCACAAAGCATTAACTTCTATCCAAAACGTTTTCTTTTTTATGCCTCTACAATTCCAGTAGCTTAGTCTCATCTGTAACAATTTTAATGATAGATTTGGGGCGAAAATTTTCTGACCCTAAACAAATGGTGCCAAATATTGTTTTTATTTTTCTTACGATCAAATCTTGTCTAAGTAATTACATAGCAAATAAACTTACTAGGTAGTAAAGTCTTGACTATAGACATTTGAGTATGGAAATATCCACAAAGTGATAACACATCAAAAATAGGGAAATGAAAAAAGGGCTTACCGCCATCATTTGGAGTGAAAGCAACCATAAATGTAATCAATTTATAAGGTACAGATTCACTGGCAGGTTTGATGAGAACATTTACAACATAATCTGATTCACTGGCAGGTTTAATGAGATCCATAACAACATAATCTGAGAATAGGAAAAGAACATGAAGACTTCGACCAATAGAGCCCAAGATCTCATCCATGGTGTAGAAGGAGAGTAACACTGCGATCACAAAATATTCCATAGCCAAACCCAGCGCCACTACTATCATTTTGTCCAAGCTGGTCTGAAAGCCCTTTCGGGATATAAATGGTGAGCAAACATACACCACTTTCTCTGTTGTATTCACTCCCCATGAGGGAGGGAAAATTTGTAGCATACACAAAGGATTCACCAGACCAGCTGTCAGGAAAACGAATTTCATAGAAGGAATTATATGATATAACAAATAAACCAACACTTGTTGAAATGAAGTGAACTTGAAACATGGTAAAATCACACAAGGAAAATAGACCCGGAATGGATGATATTCATCTAAGAGACGGATGATATAACAATCAGTGTACAAAACAGTTATGATAATCGAAGATTTCCAGTCAACCACTATGTTATAGTGCGAGAGATCAGTAGCAAGTAGTGTTGTGCAAATTCCCATCAGCAGAGATGATGTAATCCATTCACGAGGAACAGAGAAGCAAAGCCTAGGAGCGGAAGGATAGAAGGCCTATCCACCTAGGTGCTCAAACCCATGGAACCTAACTCGATACCCATGAGGAGCAACAAAAAGTGAAAAGTTTGAATCAGCAAGACTAGTATGAACATACTTGAGCAAAATTCTGTTAGAAATTTTACCAAGTAGTTTAGCAGACCTTTTGGTCCTTCGTCTAGCATCATGTTCAGACCTCTTTCCTAACATTCTAGAATTGCAATAAATGTTCCACATGAATCTAAACCTCATATTCCTCTGATTTAACATCGTATGGGATACAAACCCGGAATGGGTGAGTTTTAACTAAGGCACCAACGCATACACCAAAGATAGTCATCAGAACAACCATAGCCAAAGCCCAGAACATACTATCAGAACCATATTCAGTGATAAACAAATTTTCAACCAGACTAAGGAAGGAGGCCATGATAGCCCCTTTTACACCAGTTTTTCCAGGGCTTGAAACTCGGTGGGTAGGGGGTGAAGAGGCAGTAGCCTCTAGCACCGGGTTTTTCAACCACCAAAAGGCGACGGTTTTTCTGAACATAAATATGCAATTAAGTAAGACCAGATGAGAGATTATATAGACTGACCTGATCGAGGGCAACAGAATCACAAAGGTGGAGACGGGAGAAGAAAACCTCACTAGAGCACCACCATAGAAGCCGGGCGCTTGACCTCGCAGCCATGGTGGAAACAAACAGTCTTGAGCATCCTTAGGGGATGAAGCCCCTTCAGACAATTTCTTTTCTATTTCAATCATTAGGCCCGACAATCAGGGGGTAAGTTGTGGAGGAAAGGTAGGATCCTCTACAAAGGTTTTGTTTTTCGGTGTAGAAATGACCGAATTTTTACCAGACAACAATGACACAAAGTATTTAGGGACCTCATAAAGCAAATAAATGGCATATAGAACCCACGAAGGGCAGTAGCGAGGATAGGGCAGCATCACGATGTCCCGTCCCAAATGAAGACAGAAAACGAAAGGGAGAACCGGAGACAGGGAAACCAAGAAGCCAAAGATATACCATATCGTACAGAACCGACTTGACCTACAGTCAAGCCCCAAAACACCACTCAAGCACAGCCGCCGCCCCCAACAATGGACCATCTTCCATCGCTTTTTGAAGTTCCTATACGGCATATGCGAGAGAGGGAGGGCAATTTGAGGCCACGACACAGCCCCAAACCAGATTTTGTAACAATGATTCATCATGACATCAACAGAGAGAAGAAACCAGAACAGGGGGCATACAGGCGAAGGCAAAGGATCGCCGAAACACCAGAAATTGGCTTGAGAGGCATATCAAGCCCACAGATTGGTACTCGAATCGAGTTTTTTAGGGGGAAAATCGAACGAATCCAGAAGGGATTAAGCCGATATGGATCTCAGAGAGGAGATTGAGGGCGACACATCTCTTCTCTCTTCTCCTTCTTCACGCAATGTCATCTCTGAAAGCGTAGATTTTGATCCTGAAGTGGGTTGACAACTCCTCCCGCGCTCAACTCTTTCTAGGTATGCTCTTGTTCCCGCGATTCCATCTCTTCTCTCATCTTCTTCTTCACGCAATGTCAACTAATCGATTCAAGCTACGCTCTCCTTCTTCTCTGCTCCTGGATCCAAGATTTTGGGTTAGGGTATAGGTTAGGGACTAAATTTACGAGAATTGGCTTGTTGTTGCTTTGTCCGTCATTGTCATTGAATGTGAAAGTGTCGTTGATTGCTAATGTTGATTGAATTTGAAATGTGCGTGAATTTGCTTTGTTCTGAATTGAGGGGTAATGCTTCTGGCAGATGATGGTGAGCGAGCTGCAATGTAGAGGGAAAGTTTATCTGGTATATCCGGTCATTGAGTTGTCAGAGCAAATTCCCCAGCTTCGTGCTGCTTCAGCAGATCTAGAAACCATATCCGCAAAGTTTCCTGATTACAAAGGCGCGTTCTCAAGGCTCCCGGGGGAGTTTTAACGTGACCTTTCTTACAACAAAAATGACATGTGGGTGTGCGCCAATTTCCTTTAGCTTTTACAAAAGTGGTAGGGGCTTTTTTTGGAAAAATTTTGTTGTATCCAATACCACTTTTGTTAAGAGAAGATTGGTGCTCACTTAACATCCTATCGAGATTGGCCTTGGATTGGGTAAAACGCATGAGGGATGTCTGCTGGTCTCTACACTTCTCAGCCAACGAGATTTTCTCTTTCTCTAACTCCTTAGTGTAAAGAGTTAGATAGGAGAGATCTTGCTTCAAGACAGAATTTTCTGTCTCCAAGGCCTTGACTTTACTATCAAGGGTTGACTGAGAGGCCTTGAGATTTTTCATTTCCAGCGACATTTCGTTCAAGCCTTTTTCCTGTTCCAAAAGCCTCTCCTTCAAGGTGTTAGTTTCATGTATAAAATGTTCTTCCTTTAAAATTAAATTTTGAAGAAATAAAGAGCGGCCATCCGGGGTTCGAACCGGGGACTTTTGGGTACTACCCACAAGTCCTTTCCGATTGAGCCACTCCGGAATGGTTACTTGAAATTAAATCTCTTACAATACTTCCAAGACGCTTTTTAGGAGTTTCTTCATGATCGGCCATTAGGCAAAGATTAGCCTATCATGTCTCGGATTCCGAATCACTTAAGGAGTCGGAGTCGCTCCATGCGGCCATCATAGCTTTCTTTTTTCGGTTATCCTTCCGAAACTTGTTCCTTTTCTTTTGTGGGCAATCCTTGACTAGGTGTTCTGTATCACCACATTTGAAACAAGACATTGATTTAGTTTTCTTATTGGAATTGTATGGCTTACCTTTGGATTTTGATGTGCCGCTGTATTCTCGGTTTGCAAATTGCTTCTTCATCTTGAGTATTCTCGCTAGTGGTCTTATGATGAGTGTGAATGGATACTCTTCATCTTCACTCTCGTCGTCATCCGAGTTGGCTTCTTTCCTTTTAGCTTTTAGGGCCAAGTTCTTCACAGTAGAGGCTACTTTTCCATCTTCTTCACCAAGAATCATTTCGTGGGTAATCACTTTACTGAGGAGATCATCCAGAGGCAAGGTTGACAGATTGTGAGCTTCCTATATTGCGGTTACTTTTGGTCCCCACTTAGATTTAGGTAAGCACCTCAATATCTTCCTTACCTTTTCCTCATTTGTGAATGTTTTCCCGAGAGAATCCAGGTTGTTTATGATCCGTGTGAATCTTGTGAACATCTCCTTCATTGTTTCCGCAGGCAACATTTTGAACAGCTCATACTGTCGTAAGAAAATGCTGATTTTGGTTTCCTTGACTCGACTCGTAACTTCATAGGTCACCACCAGATTATGCCAGATATCTTTAGCACTCATGTGAGATGAAATACGATTGAATTCGTCAGCATTCAAACCACAATACAGTATGTTGATGGCCCGAAAGTTTTTGGCCACATTCTCCAGGTCGGTCTGATTGTATTCTTCTTCTGCTTTCGCCACTTCTCCTCATGCGGTACCAGGTTTCATTGGTACGTGCGGTCCTTTCTTAATACGCTCACAAAGCTCCATATCTTCATCAATAATAAACATTTACATCAAGGACCTCTAGTGCTTGAATTTGTTGCCACAGAAGAGAGGAGGACGATTAGACGACCTTCCTTGAGTGAATCCGCCTTCTCCTACAGTACTCATGATCGATCTCACAGATTGTTAAATCAAATAAGTGAGTTAAGCTCTGATACCAATTGAAGAATCGAGTACTTAATATAAATGATAATTAGACAAATATTTTAGAAGGGGGGAGGGGGGTTGAATAGAGTATGGAATCTTTTCGCAATGTCTCCAACACCAGCAACTTAAAGGGCCTGATATCGAATCTCAAGGCCTTGAACTCAATCTCAAAGTCTTGAACTTTTATATCAAGGTCTTGAATTGCTCTTTAGGTGTCTTGAGCTGACTGCAGTGATCTTAAAAATAAACAGTTAAATTAAAAGGGCAAAAGAAATAAATAACACTTGACTTGTTAACGAAGTTCGGCTCTAAACCAGCCTACGTCTCCGCCTAGGGTTATCCAACCCATAGGATTCAAACAACTTTTATTTCTCTTTCCTTATGAGTCCTAGATACAACATAGAAGAACTTCATCTCTTCTATATCCCGAAGCCGACCTTGCTTCTATCTAGTTAATGCAAGAAACCGCAAAATAAAAGTTCCCTTTGCCACACCGAAGTGTGATACGTTTGAGTATATGATACTCTTAGTATAACATGAATTAAATTATAATATGAAGCTCTAGTTCTTTCTAACTCTCAAAAGTATAAAACAATTACAACAAGAAGAAAGAGAAGAACAAATTAATAGTGGACGACAATGGAAACTGGAGAATGCTTTAGATTGCAGAGAAGGCTTGGTGAAGATGTGTGAAGGAGCGCATCCTTTGTTCTCAGATTCTCTTAACAATCCAACGACACTTTCAAAATTGAATTGCTGGGAACTTTATGGATTTCTGATTTTGAGGAGCCTTGATTCAACCCTTCAAATCTTTCTCCAGATTCTCGGACAGCTGCTGAGATCTTCTAGTTACTATAATCTCGGCCTGCAATTTGAATATGGAACCATGCGCTCAAATTAGGTCTAGAACACGACACATATAATTTTGATCCACAAAATATCTTATCTAAATCTAACTAACCCTTAACCGAAATTACATGCAACTTGAGGATATATTCTTTGAAAAGATATAATTTTATCCGAAATTTTACATTTAAAACAAACTTTAAATCTAAACAAAAATAAATCTATGCAACATATGTAATCTGCATAAAAAGTTATCCAATTTATATTGAACTATAATACCTTATTCTTTTGTCTTTAATCAATCATGCAAAGTTAGTATTATAGCACATGTATTTCATCAAGGAGAAGCAAGAGAGCTATCAAGGATGACACACACCAAACATGTGGTAGCACCACGCCTTCAACGAGAATCGACACACACAAGACAAACCAAGCTAAGAACAAATCATCGGAAACCTATCCCACGCAGGGGAACTTGGTTCCTCCCTAGGAGAACTCTCCAAATAAAACTTTTTTTTGTCAAAAATTCTATTATGCATTTATTGAATAAGAAAAATGTTTAAATAGAAAACATAATGCTAGAAAACCCTAGGTTGACCAACTCTATCCCTTGCAAAAGGATAGATACTTGGCTGAAAAATAAACAACAATGATGTAGATAAATCCTAGATAAAAATCAAACTACTTGGTGGCCAAGGAAATATCTTAAAGATAGAATTTCCTTTTCCACTTTATTTATTCTATAAAATAAATATAGAAACTAATTAGATATAATATCAATTAATTAAAAAGTCAACTAACTGATATTATTCAAATTTATATTATTCCTAAATAAATATGATGATTAAGATGATAAAATAAATATGGAAAGATAGCCAAATTCGTCCAAACAGTGAATAGCTGCAAAGATTATTATTTTCAGTCATGTTCTCGGTGGAATCTGGAAAAACCTTCAACAACAAAGTTGTAGATCTCTTCGTCCTCGTTCTAACAAAGTATGGAACGACCCAATCCAATCAATATGGACTCCGAACGACCCATTTTTACTGAGACATTGCAAAGCTGTCAAATATGTTTAACGAATCTAAACTTGTTGATAAGCACCACTTGTTTGACCCTTCATCAAAATAATAATTTATAGACTAATTTTTCGTAATCAAATCTAGCCTCGTATATATTGGGTTGAATTTGAGTTCGAATTTGAGGTTAAATAGGAGGTTGTTTTCATTGATAAAGTTTTTTAAGAGTATTTTCGTGGTTATTTACCTGACTAAATTTGTAGCAATCACTTGTGTTTTTTTTTGTTTCATAGGTAGACACTTAGGTCATTACAATATGATGTCCTCCTTACCAGCTAAGCTAGCAAGGCTTGACATCACCTGTGTTTCTAACCCACATTAAACACAGTACGTTAGTACACAGGATCAAGAGTTGTCATAATTACGAATTGCAAGTCTCAATTGACTTTTGAAAAGCAATTTAAGCTACAAAATCACAATCAAAGAAGCCTAGTGGGAGGACCATCCACATATAAGGGACAAAGAAAGCGCAACTACATGCACATTTAACACGTACGTTCAAATAAATTAACACTAACCAAGCTTTAAAATATCCCTTTATGCTTTTAGCTTAATTCATGCATATTCCTATAACTGATTAGTACTCACTCTTGGGAATGTCTTCTTTAATAACAATTAGTGGTGAGTTTAAGTCGGGCGGGCACAAAATAAAGACGGCAGGGCCGGCAAGATAGACCGCAAGCCCTTGTCATGACAATGAGAACTCATCTATTTACCCCACAATGGCCTACAATTAGTTTGAAAATAGTCACCGGCCAAAACTAAAAAAGAAAAAACTACGGGCATAAACCTTTTTTTTTTATCTTAATCCAGTTCGATCGACTCAGTCGTTTTACATCTGGATCGAGCAGTGTATGGTCCATTTAAGACGTTGACCCTCCCACTCACAAGCGACTTTATATTTCCAAGGGGATTCGAACTTCGAATTTTTTGGCATGGGATGTAGCCCCACAATCACTAAACTAACTTGTGATTAGTTAGTACAGGCATAACCTAATGTTGAGATGATGGATTGTTTATTAAACAAATTTTTCAATACATACGGAATTGGCGAACTACTCTCACTTATGCTTTTTAAGGGTTCATTTGTTTTTAGAAGAGAAAATGAAAATAAATAAAGAAAAAATCCTAAGTCTAAAATATATAGGATTATCATTTTTTTTTTGAGTCTAGAGAAGGTTAGGAGAAATTATTAGAGCACCTTAGATAAAATAATTACCCTTCCTAAAATTAGGAAATAAAATGTGGAAAAACGTAGAAATTTTGTATGAAAAATAGAAAAAGAATGATAATGTTTAGAATAGTGACCAATCCATCTATATAAACTCTTAATTTAGAAGAGTTTAGGATGATGTGTCAATCTTAGAGGAATTTTAGGAGTCTTAAATAATCATGTTTTTTTTTTTTATCATTTTTCTTTGATTTTATTTAATTCTATTTTTTTCTTCTTTCTTCTTGAATTCTCTTTTTGATTTAATTTTACTAGCTATCTATATCTATTTAAAATCTTAATTTAGAAGAGTTTAGGATGATGTGTCAAGCTTAGAGGAATTTTATGAGTCTTGACCAATCATCTTTTTTGCCATTTTTCTTTGATTTTCTTTAATTCGAATTTTTTCTTCTTTTTTCTTTAATTCTCTTTTTGATTTAATTTTACTAGCTATCTATATAAAATCTTAATTAATTTATAAGAGTTTAGGATGATGTGTCAAGCTTAGAGAAATTTTAGGAGTCTTAACCAATCATCTTTTTTGCCATTTTTCTTTGATTTTCTTCAATTCTAATTTTTTCTTCTTTTTTCTTTAATTCTCTTTTTGATTTAATTTTACTAGCTATTTGGCTTAATTCAAAAAATTGATCTTAGCCTAAATTATAGTTTTAGTATTTTTTTCTAAAAAAACAATCTATATCTATATAAACTCTTAATTTTGAAGAGTTTAGGATGATGTGTCAATCTTAGAGAAATTTTAGAAATCTTAACTAATCATGTTTTTTTTTCTCATTTTTCTTTTCTTTGATTTAATTCGCCTTTTTTCTTCTTTTTCCTTTAATTCTCTTTTTTCTTTAATTTTACTAACTATATATATATATATATATATATATATATATATATATATATATATATATATATATATATATATATATATATATATATATATATATATATATATATATATATATATATATATATATATATATATATAGGGTAGATCATATGTACTCAGCCCTTAACGTGTATCATGTGAACAAATCTGGGGCGTCGATTAAGATGAGATGGAGGGTTGAGATTAATCATAGATAATTTATTATTTTAATTAAAAATTCAAAAAAGGACACGTTCTTCTCATCTTGTGCGCGTGTAATCAACACACCATAATTATCTTCCTTAATTAAAATAAAATAAAATAAAGGATGTATATATATATAAAGATAAAGAGAGCGTATCAACCTATTTTCTGAAACCCTGCCTATATCGCTTCCATTCAATTTTGGAGGAGAGGGAGATCATCAGGTAAAGGGAAATCGGACGCCGATGTCGGCTCTTTGGAGTAGTTTGTTCGATCAAAAACAACTTAAATCCGGGGATAGAAGATAGGGGGAGATGTGGACACCGATGAATGTAACCCCCCACTAGAGGCTATTTCATCGATCGACACCAGCAACTCCAAATCGAAGATTTCCTTCGTCCCACCATCGCATCTTCAGATGGAGGCGGAAGTCGAAGGAGAAGGCTATGGTGGCCGACGAAGGCGGCGACGGGGTAGGCGAAGGCGGAAGAGGGGCACTTCGTCCCTCGTACCATCACATCTTCAGATTGAGGCGGAAGTTGAAGAAGATGGCTATGGTGGCCGGCGAAGGCGGCGACGAGGATGAGCAGGGAATCAGCGACGAGGAGAGGCAAAGGCTGTCGCGATGCCGGCGGCAACTCCGTGGTCCAACAGGTATCTCTGGCTATGGTGGCTCTTTGGTATTCGGTGGTTAGGGTTTGTGGACAATCTCGATTTAGGTTTTGTTCTTGATTTTACATATTTGGTTTGTTGGATTTAGGATTTTTAGCTGTGATTCCTCGGTCAGGTTCTGCTTGCTCTGACCTTGATTTTGATTTTACATATTAGGTTTTTCTCTGATTAGGTTTTTCTCTGCTTGATTATTCCTCGGTCAAGTCCTAAAGAAAATGGGTTTTTTGTGCTTAATTAAATTGGATTTATCGAGCACCAGAGATGTATCAATTTTGTTGATATCTTGTTTTTGCATTCCAGCTTGTTAAGGACATATCGAATGTATCGATACCATCGAATAATCATGTGATATAAACGAATAATCCAGTGATATCATCGAATAATTTTTAGTTATTTGTTAAAATGACATAAGTAACGGAACCATGGAATAATCGAGCGATACCATTGAATAATCGAGCGATACCATCGAATAATCAATCGATAACATCGAATAATTTTTGATACATAATTTAGGGCATTTTCAGGGTGTTAGCCAATAAGAATAATCCATCAATACTATTGCATAATCCATTAATACGATCGAATAATCCAGTGATATTATCGAATAATTCGAAGAAAAAAATAACCACCCATCATGTGGCAAGTGGATACGATCGCATAATCCGTCGATACGATCACATAATCCGTCGATACGATCGAATAATCCAGATATAATATCGAATAATTTCAAGAGAGTGCATCACACACGCTCCCAATTCAGCAAGTGGGCTAGAAAAAAACGTGGGTCCCACTGATTTTGAATAAAAAAAAGCTAAAATTGTCTTTTAATCTCATCCATCCATTTCATCTAATCAACGGCCCAGATGTGTTCACATGATACACAATAAGCCTTGAGTACCCCTGAACCATCCTCTCTCTCTCTCTCTCTCTCTCTCTCTCTCTCTCTCTCTCTCTCTCTCTCTCTCTCTCTCTATATATATATATATATATATATATATATATATATATATATATATATATATATATATATATATATATATATATATATATATATATAAACTTTTAATTTAGAAGAGTTTAGGATGATGTGTCAATCTTAGAGGAATTTCAGGAGTCTTAAATAATCATTTTTTTTTGTCATTTTTCTTTTATTTTATTTAATTCTCCTTTTTTCTTCTTTTTCCTTTAATTCTCTTTTTTCCTTTAATTTTACTAACTAACTATATCTATATCTATATAAACTCTTAATTTAGAAGAGTTTAGGATGATGTGTAAATCTTAGAGGAATTTTAGGAGTCTTAACTAATCATGTTTTTTTTCTCATTTTTCTTTTCTTTTATTTAATTCGCCTTTTTTCTTCTTTTTCCTTTAATTCTCTTTTTTCTTTAATTTTACTAACTATCTATATCTATATCTATATCTATATCTATATCTATATCTATATCTATATAAACTCTTAATTTAGAAGAGTTTAGGATGATGTGTCAATCTTAGAGAAATTTTAGGAGTCTTAAATAATCATGTTTTTTTTTGTCATTATTCTTTTATTTTATTTAATTCTCCTTTTTTCTTCTTTTTCCTTTAATTCTCTTTTTTCTTTAATTTTACTAACTATCTATATAAACTCTTAATTTAGAAGAGTTTAGGATGATATGTCAATCTTAGAGGAATTTTTGGAGTCTTAAATAATCATGTTTTTTTTTTCATTTTTCTTTTCTTTTATTTAATTCTCCTTTTTTCTTCTTTTTCCATGAATTCTCTTTTTTTATTTAATTTTACCAACTATCTATATCTATATAAACTCTTAATTTAGAAGAGTTTAGGATGATGTGTCAATCTTAGAGGAATTTTAGGAGTCTGAATTAATCATTTTTTTTTCTCATTTTTCTTTCCTTTTATTTAATTCGCCTTTTTTCTTCTTTTCCCTTTAATTCTCTTTTTTCTTTAATTTTACTAACTATCTATATCTATATCTATATCTATATCTATATCTATATCTATATCTATATAAACTCTTAATTTAGAAGAGTTTAGGATGATGTGTCAATCTTAGAGGAATTTTATGAGTCTTAAATAATCATGTTTTTTTTGTCATTATTCTTTTATTTTATTTAATTCTCATTTTTCTTCTTTTTCCTTTAATTCTCTTTTTCTTTAATTTTATTAACTATCTATATAAACTCTTAATTTAGAAGAGTTTAGGATGATGTGTCAATCTTAGAGGAATTTTTGGAGTCTTAAATAATCATGTTTTTTTTTGTCATTTTTCTTTTATTTTATTTCATTCTCCTTTTTTCTTCTTTTTCCTTTAATTCTCTTTTTTATTTAATTTTACTTACTATTGGGCTTAATTCAAAACATTGAATTTAATCTAATATAACTATCTATATCTATATAAACTCTTAATTTAGAAGAGTTTAGGATGATGTGTCAATCTTAGAGGAATTTTTGGAGTCTTAAATAATCATGTTTTTTTTGTCATTTTTCTTTTATTTTATTTAATTCTCCTTTTTTCTTCTTTTTCCTTTAATTCTCTTTTTTATTTAATTTTAATAACTATTGGGCTTAATTCAAAACATTGAATTTAATCTAATATAACTATCTATATAAACTCTTAATTTAGAACAGTTTAGGATGATGTGTCAATCTTAGAGGAATTTTAGGAGTCTTAAATAATCATGTTTGTTTTTTTGTCATTTTTCTTTTATTTTATTTAATTCTCCTTTTTTCTTTTTTTTTTCTTTAATTCTCTTTTTTCTTTAATTTTACTAACTATCTATATCTATATAAACTCTTAATTTAGAAGAGTTTAGGATGATGTGTCAATCTTTGAGGAATTTTAGGAGTCTTAAATAATTATTTTTTTTGTCATTTTTCTTTTATTTTATTTAATTCTCCCTTTTTCTTCTTTTTCCTTTAATTCTCTTTTTTCTTTAATTTTACTAACTATCTATATAAACTCTTAATTTAGAAGAGTTTAGGATGATGTGTCAATCTTTGAGGAATTTTAGGAGTCTTAAATAATTATTTTTTTTGTCATTTTTCTTTTATTTTATTTAATTCTCCCTTTTTCTTCTTTTTCCTTTAATTCTCTTTTTTCTTTAATTTTACTAACTATTGGGCTTAATTCAAAACATTGACTTTAAACTAATATAACTATTGGGCTTAATTCAAAACATTGAATATAACTATTGATTATGACACATCACATTTTTACAATGTTATAATGGTATTGAATCTATTGATATTATTATTACTGGTACTGATTAATTTAAAATATCTATATATATGGAGTATACTTTACATAAGATTTAAAAAAAATTATGACATAATTATAAGTTGCATTTATTGTAAAGTTTTTTTGAGGGAATTAAACTATATGACCCTTGCCCCGAAATGGTTTGCTAGCCTAACCCCCTATCCACGACATTTGCAAAGGTTACACCCCCCCCCCCCCCCACCAAAAAAAGGCATATTTGCCGGTTGGATTTAACCGGGACAGAGGAGAGAGAAGGTAAAAGGAGGAGAGAGAGAGAGAGGAAGCGGGGTGGAGAGAGAGAGGAAAGGGGAAGTTATTGTGGAGAGAGAGTGGAAGTGGGGGAAGTTATTGTGGGAGAGAGAGTGGATGAGTGAGAGTTGAAGCGGTTTCAATTGAAAACTGTCGACCCCAACTGCTCTCACGGCTTACAAAAGAGGAAGAGAGAGAGAGAGGGCAACAGTTCCACATGCAAGGCTGAGGAAAAGAAGAAGAGAAGGAAGAAAAAGAGAAAGGAGACGACAGAGCGAGAGAGGAAAAGAAGAAGCAAAGGCGAGGAAGAGGACGACAATGCAGAAGAGGAGACAAGACTTTGAAGTAAGTAAACCCTCACAATGCCGATTAAATACATTTGTCTTCGATTGGTAGGGGAGGAACAGATTTGAAGAAACAAAACTGGTTTGGATTGTGTGAAAATGGGAAGAAGGGGTCGAATGGGTTGACAGTACGCAATATCGCCCTGTCATGTAGGAAGTAGCCGACGTCAAGTTAAAAACAATTGGTGGAAAGTTTGGGTACTGGGGTTTGCGCGTCTGGGAGAGAAGGGGATTTTTGGGAATGGAGAAATTGGGCAACTGTGTTGTTGAATCCAACTTATCAGGAGAAGGGGAGTGTAGATCCGTTCAGTTTAGGTGGGAATTGGGCGAAATGGGGCTTATGACTGTAGATGCGGCGCATTAGGGGGGAATTTGGGGGAAATTGGTTGAAATGCGGCGCATTAGGGTTAGAGAAAATTGTAGAAAGGGTGAAAAGTTTATGTGGAATCGAAATTATCTGGAATAGGATTACTTGTGTGCAAATGGAGATGGACAGATTGAATACGTATGCTGTCATGTTTTCACAACCATGTGTCATGTGTATATGTGTATGTGGCATGTGTAATTGTGTTTCTGTCATGTTACATTTGATATTGATATGAAGGGAACCGTGAGTTGGGGGAGAAGAATTGATGTGTAGAATACTGAATTTGGGTCTTCCACTGTGCAGGATATCTGGTGAATATTAAAAATGTCGCAGCGAAGTATGAAGAAGATTGTAGACCGTACAACTCAAACATCCGGCGCGGTAATATGGCTTTCGTTCGAGTAATGTAAGTTGTGATTGTTGTGCTGCAGTGTGGCTGACATGTTGAAGTCTGTGCAGGCTGTGTACGCCGTAGAGGAAGAAAGACACTTCAAAGCAAAAATTAACCAACACTCCCGGATGGCGCTCCTGGTTAACATTGACAACCGGTTGAGCGAGTCCCATTGGAAGCGCCTGACCGAGAGCCCGTTGGGGGGCATTGCAAGACTGGGCACAAGGGTCCAGTTCTCGGGACAGCTTGTACACTATGTTCTCCAACGACAATTGAAGTCGAAGAAGGAGAATGAAACATGGTACAAGATCCATGAAGCGGTCGTCAGGTTCTCAATAGCTGAGTTTGCCATTGTCACCGGTCTCAACTGTGGCTATGGCGAAGAGCCCGAGGACGACGACGGGTTCGAGAAGGCAGTGTATGATTTCTGTGGAGTTTCAAAGATGAGGATGTCTGAGTTCGAGGTACAGTTCCGTGTGGCGATGGCATCTGAGAAATCGTCTACCAGAAAGTTGAAATTTGTCCTGCTGATGCTGGTCGAGGGAGTATTGTTCGGGAAGGAACCCAAAAACTACATTCATGGGTGGGTGGTCGACCTTGTCGGCGATGTTGACAGGTTCCTGGCGTTTCCGTGGGGTCGGCTTTGCTACGAGCGAACGAACGAGTTCCTACACCGTGCAATCGAGAGGAAGCTCCAACGGGATGAGGGCAGCTCCAATGCACGCCCGGCCTATTGCCTGATGGGTTTCCCTCTTGCCTTCCAGGTTCGTACACAGATATGATTGGACGCCCTATACTGGTTTACTAGGCGTCTTACATTTATTGACTAGACATGAACTGATTATTTACTGGACAATATGTAATTGCAGCTATGGGTGTACGAAGCCCTCACTCCAATGGCCGACCAATTCGCGAATGTCATAGACGAGAAGCTGTACCCCAGGTGTCTGCGATACGAGTTTAGAGACCTGAACCTCGAGTATGCCTCAATCGAAACCCGACTGTAGGAGGCGAAGGAGCTGGGGCACTTCAATGACCCTGCAGCCGTGAGGCCTCTTCTGCTCCCCGATGATGTGGAGAGAGCAACCGGTTTATACCGCGATGCCCGAAACACTCACGACAAGCGGGACAAGTTCTTCGACGACATAGCCCGGGCGTTCTTATCAGCAAATGTCAAACCCTCAGCAAAGAAACAACCAAAGGGAGCAAGTGGGTCAACACAAGAATCAGGGGAGGGCACGCAGACACAAGCTACCCTATTAGAGATAGAGTCACGGTTAGTGGCAAAGATGGACGAGATGCTGAGGAGTATATCCGCGGAGGTAAATTCGAAGATGGCGACGCTTGAGGAGGCGATTGAAAACATGAGGAGGGAACTGCGGTGGAAGGGGACCAGGGAGTCGGAGGAGCAAGAGAAAGTTCTAGGAAAGGAGGTAAGGTTCTCCTGGTATTAGATCACAATCGTCATGTCATCTCCTGTAAATGTCATGCTGTTAGTAATGTATGTCATGTTAGTATCAATACATGTCATGCCAATTCCAGTATATGTCATGTTAATAAGAGGTTATGTGGTTAGGTTCAGGGATCAGTGAAGGACAAGGATAACGGCAAGGAGGAGGAGGACAAGGACAAGGAAGTTTTGGGAAAGGAGGTAAGGTTCTCCCGGTATCAGATCATAATCGTCATGTCAATTCATATGGATGTCATGTTTGTCATTATATATGTCATGTTAATTTACGCAGAGGTCATGTGCTGAGGTTCATGGATCAGGGAAGGACAAGGATAAGAGCAAGGACAAGGACAAGGACGAGGGCAAGGACAAGAGAAAGGAGGACAAGTTGAAGGCCAAGGCCAAGTTGAAGGAGGACAAGTTGAAGGACAAGGACAAGGTTTGCGCATGAGACTGTCATGTGAATATATAAATGATGTCATGTTATTTGTGTTTACTGTCATGTCATGCGCAATGGGCTTCAAGTTGCAGGAGGAGTTGGTGGCACCCGGTTCTGATGTTGATGCTGAGGCTGAGGTGCCCCTCATACGGCCGAGAAGAAGCACCCGTCAACATCCTGATACGTTGTCCCAGGCGGAGGAAACGCAGCCAGCGAAGAAGCCGCATGTGGGCAAGAAGCCAATGGATGCCGTCGAGCTAGGCATGGCGACCAGGGCAGATGCTGATGCGTTCGCTGCGTGGATGAAGGACGGAAGTGACCCCGTCCGGTCGGTGGAAGGCACCCTATTAGCGAAGCAGTTCTTTGGGACACTTCAATCACCGACCAACTGGGTATCATCCGAGGTTAGTTACGTTCCCACATTGTGGTTCGAGTCATCACCTTCTTCCTCATATGGTCTTCCAAAATAAAGATTTTTCCTTGCGTCCAGCATATTGAGCAAGCTTGCGCCCTACTGCGGAAGGACATCAACGCCGGTGACAAGTACGAAGGGGTCGCCGTTCTGGATTTCTTGTGGGGGTATCTCATGCAGAAGAAACTGACGGACACGAAGGGGGACCTTGAGGTGGTGAAGGGGGACGACACGATGACCCAATACTTCGACGGCAAGTTGCCGGAGAAGTTTCCGACGGGTTGGGCCGATGTCAACCGCGTGTTGGCACCTTGGAATCTGAAGAACGAGCATTGAGTGGCCCTTGACATCAACTTCGCGGAGTGGACATTGGACGTGTACGATTGCGACACAAGCCACGTCGCTGACCGCCATATGCCGGGCCTCCTGAAGGCGGTTACCCACCTCCTCCCCATTTTGATGAACGGCCACCCTGAACATCGAGTCAAATGGGTCGGCAAAGTCCCGGAACCTTTGGCGTACAAAAGGGTGAAGGGGATTCCCCAAAACAAACAATCGTAAGTCATTATCGGCTCTTCATTTAGAAAACATTGGCACAGGTTGTGTGAGCAAATTTCGTTATTTTTATGTAGGGGCGACTGCGGTCCATATGCCATCCGTTTCCTGCAGCTCCTCGCGACCGGTGAAACCAAGTTCCGTGGCCTGGACGATTCATTCATTGCGGCGTACCGCCATGCCCTTTGTGTTGCCATGTTTCACGGACGTCTTACAACCCCATCCGATCCTTAAAAAAACTCCCCCATTGGTTTTATAAACATTGTTGGTTTTTGTAGACTTGTTAGTTGGTTTAGACATTTGGTTATGCACTTATGTTTGTTGGTTTTCGACATTTGGATATGTACTTATTGCTGGATTGTTGTATTCGTTGGTTTTTTAATTATGGCATGTCATGTCAATATGAAGCAACTGTCATGTCAAAATGAAACTATTGTCATGCCAAAATCCGATAGTGTCATGTCAAAAGGGGGTAATGTCATATGGCATCCCGTTAACATAATAGAACAAACTAGAAGTAGAACAAACTAGAACTAGAACAAACTAGAACAAAACCCCCCATACGAAGTTGCAGATAGGCAACATAATTCTTTGCGAAAGGCGTCCAACCAAAATGGGTGTACTATCTACTTCATTCCGAAAGGCCCCGCAGATGGAAGTTCATATGCCCCCGCTACGTGCGGCGGCGCTTCTGCAATTTAAATTTCCCATTAGCGGGACGCGCCCACTCTATTGGTTCAAGTTTCACAGTCGTCGGAAACGCTCCGGTCTTCCCTTTTCCGCGTTGGTATGCTTCCTCTACTTCCCTTACCGCTCGCTCCGCGTCGTGATCCCACGGGCTGACTACATCCTCGACGTCACTGCTCACAGAAATGACCTGCTTCCCACGGTCATAAGCAACTGCGTTGTACAACGCATCACTTGGTTCTAACTGGACACGTGGATTATCTAACTGGACAAGTGAGCTCTCTAACTGGACACTCTTAGTTTCTAACTGGACAACTCTTCTTGCTCGATCGACACCTTGTGCTACCACAACTTCCAATTCCTCATCCTCTGCCAAGAGGGTTTTAGTTTGTAACTGTGGGTGATCTTCTAGGGTCAAGTGTGGCCCACCCCCGAGTGGATGGGCTGTTGTGGATCCTTCCGTAGTGGTGAAATCGCCGCCAACCTTGCGTATCAGGGAGACATGAAGGTCGATAGGCCAGAATCGTTCACCGGAAAGACCATTTACGAACTTGTAGGCCTGCAAGTCTTCATCATCCCCAATGGAAAAAGGTCTGCACCCTTCCTTCTTCGGCTTTACATATGTGAGCTCAACGTCATGCCTCCTCCCATCGACATTAAACTTGGCCATCAGTTGTTTCTTCAGCGAGACATAGTCAATACTTTCGTCTACCAGTACGGCATTTTGACTCCTTGACGACTTCACGACCCAAATGCCCTCTTCACAATCCCACCATCCGCCAAACAATACAGTGATACACACGGACGAGTTCTCCCCTGTTCCATTAGTTAGTGGGGGGGACATTCAGTTTTACAGGGAGAAGAAGACATTGTGAGGAGAGATGTATCGCATAACCTAAATGGAAGGATGACTTACTCATTTCCGCCAAGAAGTCGCTGTCTGTCCAGTTAACCCCAGTATGTGTCAAGCGCGTGAATGGGTTTATGGACTCCCCCTCCTCCCTCCTCTCCCTCTTATTCTCTTAAGGGGTAAATGACAGGGCGGGAGATTTAATCTCACTCCCGCCATCTCTCTGTCCCGCCCTCTCTCTCTCTCTCACACACACACACACACACACAGACACACACACACACACACACACACACACACACACACACTCTCTCTCTCTCTCTCTCTCTCTCCTGTCTTATCAAATGTCTTTACCTACCCTCTGCGAGATTCCCCCCCCCCCCCCTTGGTCTCTCTGAAGTTATTGTTGGGTCAAAATTTTATTCATTTCTTTCAACATAATATATTGTTTGAAAATGTTTTTCGTGGTTTTAAATTAATATGGGTGTATTCCTCTCTCTATGGTTTTGCATTTTTTTAGTATTAATGGTAAGTGGGAAACCAAATTTTATACAAAGGTCAAAATTTTACTAAAACCACTGCTAAAGTTGTATAGTGGAAAACTGTTTGTTATCCATTAGCTATTAATTAACCGGCTAGTTGTTTTAAAGGGGTGTCATGTAGCGTCTACCGATAAGAAGTAAACCCACTTTATCTTTTGTCATGTCAGAATTGACACGTGTCATGTGTAGATGAGTCCACTGCCATGTTCATTGTAGACAACAACAAAACACGGCCATTCAATCCAATTTGCTTTTTGTTTCTTTTTTTCCTCCCTCAACGGTCACATTGGCACAGTGTTGCTATTTCCCACAAACACCCCACTTATATGATAGCCATTCACCATCCATACTCCCCACAAATCGGTGAAGTTAAGTCCCCATTTCCATTTAACAACCTCTCCAACAACCCTTCAACGAAATGGCATCCTCTTACCCCAGCTCCTCATCTGGCCTCCCTCCCCGACCTGTCCCCATCGTTATATCATCCGACGAATCAGACGATGGAGGTTGTCGATCACTTCATTTGTGTAGATTTCAGTTGTGCTACTTGTATCATTATACTACCTTATTTGTTTCATGTTATGCAGGACCAATGTCGCCGCCGTCATACCGACGAAATCAAATAGTAGAGATTGTCGGCGGTGAGTCTGGGATGCTCGGGTCGTTCTACGAGGCGACCCTTGTGCGCAAACTGGACCCTAACCACTGGGAGGTCGAATATGTGACCCTCCTACGCAACAACAGAAGAGAGCTGCTGAGGGAGGTCCTCCCGATTCAACGAATTCGTCCACGGCCGCCTCGTATTTCTTACGACGCCTACATGCCCGAAGACCGTGTCGACTGCCGCGACAACGATGGGTTTTGGGCCGGGAGGGTCCTTGGTGTGTCCGGTTATGGGAGTGACCGAACTTTCACGGTCTACTTCCCACTCAGCGACGAGACGTCTGACCATCGTGCCCTGCGCCCACACTTCGATTGGGATGGATACAGATTCACCACGCAGCCACAATTTGAAGGCTTGTTACCTTAAGTTTGGTTTTCACTGTCTTCTATGTTGAGGACCTCTCCTACTATCTTTTAAATGTTTGCTCCTGTGTCGTATTTGATTAATGCAAGTGATTCTGTCTCCACCATTTTGTGTCCAGTATATTTTAATGTCTGTCATGTCGTATTTATTTCGTGTCCAGTAAAAACTATGGGATTACCAGTCGGCCCACGAATTTACCTCCACCCACTTTATTGTTATTCTATGGTTTTTCTCTTCACCTTACCATGTCATTATAAGTATGTTTATGCCCCCTCACTGTCAATCTTATCCATTCGATTCCAATATGGGTCAAGCATGCTAGTGACAGCCGCAGATAACGAGATCATGGCATCCAAGTATGGGTAAATATTATAATTGGCCACACATAAAATAATATGTCATTATAGAGAATATGCTTATCCCATAAATCTTCTCCATTCTATTATGGTAGTTAATGACCTGTGTTTTTCGTAGTTACAATCGTGTCCAGTTAAAGCCAATAGCTGACATGTTTATCGAATACGGATGTCCAGTTACACCTTACTGCTTACACGTGACCCGTAAAATAAACCCCAGACCCTTCCTTCTTCAATTGGTTTTATCTTAAACAATATGTCATTTAGTTGAAGGAATATTTTTCCCCTTCACTGACACTCTCACTGATCTATCTGTCCTCTCAGCCTGCACTTTTATCTTTAACCCCTCTCTCTCTCTCTCTCTCTCCCTCTCTCTCCGTCTCTCTGTCTCTCTCTTCTGTCCTCTGCCACTGCAGCAGCTACTTCTTCCCTCCTCTCTCATTGGTCCTTGCTTTTGCAGGAGTAAAGATGCCCCCCTCCCACCGAGAGTGGAGTCCAGCTGTACCCCACAGGGTGACCGGCCACCGGCTCCCCTTGTCAAGCGGATATCCGCTTTTATGCAAATTTTTTCCGGATTGGGTTACTCTTGCAAACCTTCCGGATATGGAGGTCATTTTAGTAAATTTACCAGTTTTTTTTATGATTTATATCTTAGCATTTATTAATATTTAATACAGTAATATTTTTATATATAATATTTTAGTTTTAAAAATACGCACCATGGCGCGGGAATCGTACTAGTCTATATAAACTCTTAATTTAGAAGAGTTTAGGATGATGTCTCAATCTTAGAGGAATTTTTGGAGTCTTAAATAATCATGTTTTTTTTTTGTCATTTTTCTTTTATTTTATTTAATTCTCCTTTTTTCTTCTTTTTCCTTGAATTCTCTTTTTTATTTAATTTTACCAACTATCTATATAAACTCTTAATTTAGAAGAGTTTAGAATAATGTGTCAATCTTAGAGGAATTTTAGGAGTCTTAACTAATCATGTTTTTTTTTCTCATTTTTCTTTTCTTTTATTTAATTCTCCTTTTTTCTTCTCGCGAACTCTGTTAATTCTCTCTCTCTTGCGAACTCTCGCTCTCGCGAACTCTCTCTTCTTCTGTCGGACTCCCTCCTCCGGCCTGAGCCCGTCGCCCGGCGTCCCTCCCTGCCCCCACCCCACCCGGACCCCGCCCCTGACCAGTACCCCACTCCCCAGCCCCCGCCCTCAAATCCTCGCAGACCCTCCCTCCCTCCCCTCCTCCCTCTCTCCCGATTACTGTCCTGAGCCCTCCTCCCTCCCCTGACCACCGGCGACGCCACCAAGCTCCCCCCTCCCTCACCATCTACCCCCTAGCTCCCAGATCCACCTCACTCCCAGCACTAAGCACCCCTCCATTCCGATGTCCCTGTCTCCGACCCCAGCCCTGAGCCCAAACCCTAACCCTTGAGCACTCTCCCGCCCTATTCCCGTCGACCCCTCTTGCCACCGGCCTCCCGCCCTCCCGATACCCAGCCCATACCCAATCCCTACCCCTGCCCTTTCTCGACACTTCGGCGGCCACTTGTTGTCGATCGGTAGCCCCCTCGACCCCATTTGAGGGGCTCGGTATTCCATTCCTTAACTCTTGCATTATTTGTCCTTTGCTTTCATTCGATTCATCAGTTTCATTGCTTTCTTCCTTTCTTCCATTCTTGTGTTTTAGTGCTTTGATTGCATCTCTTGTTTCTTTAGTTTATTTTACTTTATTGCGGTGAATTCAGTGGCTTAGGGCTGGGATTGCATCCCTTGTTCCTTTTGTTTCTTTTGATTTAGTGCTTTGAGTTACTTGTTGGACTACGTCTTATTTGAACTTGGGTGCGTAACAACCTTTAAGTGTATTCACCCCTTTGATTTGGGTGCGTTCATTCCGGGCGCTTTTATTTCATCCTTAGCGGCTTTAGATTGTGATTGGGATTGTCCTCCCTTTTCATGTGCCTTGTCTGTTTAGTGTGCTAGTGAGTATTGTTTCCTCTCCTCGCCACCGTGTGTCTTGTGTGCTAATTCCTTGATTCTGTGCTCTTCTATCTTACTGTTGTATACTCGCTTTCTGGTTTTTGCTTTGTTGAATTTGTGTGGACATCTTGAGCTCGTATGGCCCGTCCAGTGGTCTCTTGTCCTCGCCTAGCTCAGAGCGTTTCTTCCGTGCGGTTTGGTTCTTGGAATATTGGCTCGCTGACGGGTAAGTCGATTGAACTTGTCAAGATTCTGAAGAACAGAAAGGTAGACATTGCTTGTCTTCAGGAGACTAAGTGGGTGGGGAATAAGGCTCGTGAGGTGGATGGGTGGAAGCTGTGGTATTCCGGTCTCGACAGAAAGAGGAACGGAGTTGGCATCTTGGTTGGGGAGCTTTGGAAGGATCGGGTTGTGTGGGTCGACCGTGTGAGTGACCGTCTGATGGTGATTAAGCTTGTGTTGGAGGATTCTTTTCTGCATGTGATTAGTGCCTACGCCCCCCAAGTAGGCCGAGGTGTGGAGGAGAAGAGGAAATTCTGGGAGGCTTTGGATGCTCTAGTTGGGACAATTCCGGCGTCAGATCGGTATGTGATTGGTGGGGATTTCAATGCTCATATAGGTAAGGTCAACGATGGGTTTGAAGAGGCTCATGGAGGTTTTGGCTTCGGGCAAAGAAATGATGGGGGTATTGCGTTGTTGGAGTTCTCTAGTGCGTTCGGAAGTGTAATATGCAACTCCTGGTTCCGTAAAAGAGATGAACATTTGATTACCTTTTCCAGCTTGGTTGGTAGTTCACAAATCGACTACCTTTTAGTAAAAAAGGAAGATAGACGGCATTGTAGAGATTGCAAGGTGATTCCCTTCGGAGGTATTTCTACACCCCACCACCTTCTGATCTTGGATTTCGAAGTGCGTTGTCGTGGTCGAAAGAAATCCCCCAACTTGCCTTCGAAAATTAGGTGGTGGCGTCTGAATGAATCGACTGGACGTCTTCTAAAAGAGAAGGTTTGGCAAGCGGCAGAGCAAGAGGGGTTTGGGGAATCACGAGGCAATGCAGATGCGATGTGGAGCTATTTGGCGGGTTGTATTCGCAACGTGGGGAGAGAGGTGTTAGGGATGTCTAAAGGGGGTCATGTGCTCAGTCGAGGCGTAGACTGGTGGAATGAGGAGGTGAAGGCAAAGGTTAAGGCGAAACAGTTAGCATTTCAGAGATGGTTACATAGAGGCAGTGGAGATGATGGTGGGGAGCTCAAGGTCAGTTACAATGTGGCCAAAGGAGAGGCTAAGCGGGCAGTTGCTAAAGCTAGAGACAAGTCATTTGAGAGTCTGTTTAAGGCTCTCGACGAGAAGGGAGGGGAACAGGTTCTTTACCGCTTAGCTCGGCATAGAGAGAGGATGAGCAGAGACATCGACAACGTCAAATGTGTCAAAGATGAGAGCGGTCAATTGTTGGTTGAGGATCAGCAGATCAAGGGAAGATGGCAGAGGTACTTCTCAGAATTACTCAATGAGGACAATGACTCTTTGAATTGGAGTGCCAATCTTGCAGATCGTATCGACTATGGATTCCTCCGACGCATCTCTATTCAGGAGGTTAAGGAAGCTGTCTCTAGGATGAAGAACAACAGAGCATCGGGTCCAGACGATATTCCGGGAGATGTTTGGAAATGGCTTGGAGCCAAAGGCTTGGTTTGGCTAACATCACTTTTCAACGTTATCCTTACGTCAGCTAAAATGCTGTCAGAATGGAGACTTAGTAAATTGGTCCCGGTCTACAAGAACAAGGGGGATGTACAATGCTGCAGTAACTACAGGGGAATCAAGCTGCTGAGTCACACGATGAAGTTATGGGAGAGAGTTATAGGGAGGAGACTTCAGAAACTAGTTAACATTTCAGAGAATCAGTTTGGCTTCATTCCTGGCAGATCAGCAGTGGAAGCTATCCACTTGATTAGGCGACTGATCGAGATGCACAGAGACAGGAAGAAGAATCTGCATATGGCCTTTATTGATATAGAAAAGGCCTACGACAGGGTGTCGAGAGAGCTTCTTTGGAGATGCCTGGTACATAAGGGAGTGCCGGGGTCGTACATCAGAGTTATCAGGGATATGTACGAGGGTTCACTGACAAGTGTTAGAACGCCGAGTGGGGATTCAGAGTATTTTGATGTCAGAGTGGGGCTGCACCAGGGTTCAGCGCTCAGTCCACTTCTATTCACTCTGGTTTTGGACACACTTTCTGCACCGCTCCAAGAAGAGGTCCCATGGTGCATGCTCTTTGCTGACGATATTGTTCTTGTGGATAACTCAAGATCGGGTTTGGCTCGAAGGCTTGAAATCTGGAGAGAGGTGCTGGAGTCTAAGGGTTTCAGAATGAGTAGGACGAAGACCGAGTATATTCAGTTTCGTTTTGGAGAGGGCGGGGATCCGGAGGCATCAGTTGTGTTGGGGGATGATCCTGTCCCAAGGAAAGAGTATTTCAAGTATCTTGGCTCTTTCGTTCAGAGCGATGGTGGTGTCGAAAAGGATATCGAGCATCGAATCCAGGCGGGGTGGTTGAGATGGAGAAGGGCATCAGGGGTGTTATGTGACAAGAAAGTGCCGGCGAAGTTGAAAGGGAAATTCTACAAGGTGGTGGTTAGGCCGACCCTTTTGTATGGCTCAGAGTGCTGGCCTATTACGAAAGCTCAATTACAGAAGTTGTCAGTGGCTGAGATGAGAATGTTGCGATGGATGAGTGGGCATACTAGATTGGACAAAATCAGAAATGAAGACATTAGGAGCAAGGTTGGAGTTGCGAGTATTGTTAACAAGCTGCGGGAGTCCAGATTACGGTGGTTTGGGCATGTGCGTAGGAGACCTATTTCAGCCCCTGTGCGTAGGTGCGAGAGCTTGGAGCTTGGTGCTTTTTGTAGAGGGAGAGGTAGACCGAAGAAGAGCTGGATGGAGGTTATCCGTCAAGACCTCAATTTGCTGAATCTTTCAGAAGATATGGCTTTAGATAGAGACCACTGGAAGAGGCGCATTCGGGTTCCTGATGTTTAGTAGTTAGAGTCTGGGTGTCGGGTCTTGTTGTTTATGCTTCTGTTCTTCCTTCCTTCCTGCCTCCTAGTGCCTTCTTATTGTTTCTGTCTCCATTTGTCTTCCTTTCTTTTATTTTCCTTGTTTACAGGTGCTTTAAGTAACTTATTGTTGTGGGTCTTTCGGAAACACTCTCTCGACTCGTTCGGGGAAAGAGTGCGTACATCCTGACCCCCCAGACCCTGCGTTTTCGCGGGATATACTGGGTTGTGTTGTTGTTGTTGTCCTTTTATTCTCTTTTTTCTTTAATTTTATTAACTATCTATATAAACTCTTAATTTAGAAAAGTTTAGAAGATGTGTAAATCTTAGAGGAATTTTCGGAGTCTTAAATAATCATGTTTTTTTTGTCATTTTTCTTTTATTTTATTTAATTCTCCTTTTTTCTTCTTTTTCCTTTAATTCTCTTTTTTATTTAATTTTACAAACTATTCGGCTTAATTCAAAACATTGAATTTAATCTAATATAACTATCTATATCTATATAAACTCTTAATTTAGAACAGTTTAGGATGATGTGTCAATCTTTGAGGAATTTTAGGAGTCTTTAATAATCATTTTTTTTCATTTTTCTTTTATTTTATTTAATTCTCCTTTTTTCTTCTTTTTCCTTTAATTCTCTTTTTTCTTTAATTTTACTAATTATCTATATAAACTCTTAATTTAGAAGAGTTTAGGATGATGTGTCAATCTTTGAGGAATTTTAGGAGTCTTAAATAATTATTTTTTTTGACATTTTTCTTTTATTTTATTTAATTCTCCCTTTTTCTTCTTTTTCCTTTAATTCTCTTTTTTCTTTAATTTTACTAACTATTGGGCTTAATTCAAAATATTGAATTTAAACTAATATAACTATTGGGCTTAATTCAAAACATTGAATATAACTATTGATTATGACACATCACATTTTTACAATGTTATAATGGTATTGAATCTATTGATATTATTATTACTGGTACTGATTAATTTAAAATATCTATATATATGTAGTATACTTTACATAAGATTTAAAAAAAAAATTATGACATAATTATAAGTTGCATTTATTGTAAAGTTTTTTTTTATGATTTATATCTTAGCATTTATTAATATTTAATACAATAATATTTTTACATATAATATTTCAGTTTTAAAAATACGCACCATGGCGCGGGAATCGTACTAGTCTATATCTATATAAACTCTTAATTTAGAAGAGTTTAGGATGATGTCTCAATCTTAGAGGAATTTTTGGAGTCTTAAATAATCATGTTTTTTTTTGTCATTTTTCTTTTATTTTATTTAATTCGCCTCTTTTCTTCTTTTTCCTTGAATTTTTTTTTATTTAATTTTACCAACTATCTATATAAACTCTTAATTTAGAAAAGTTTAGGATAATGTGTCAATCTTAGAGGAATTTTAGGAGTCTTAAATAATCAAGTTTTTTTTTGTCATTTTTCTTTTATTTTATTTAATTCTCCTTTTTTCTTCTTTTTCCTTTAATTCTCTTTTTTATTTAATTTTACAAACTATTGGGCTTAATTCAAAATATTGAATTTAATCTAATATAACTATCTATATCTATATAAACTCTTAATTTAGAACAATTTAGGATGATGTGTCAATCTTTGAGGAATTTTAGGAGTCTTTAATAATCATTTTTTTTCATTTTTCTTTTCTTTTATTTAATTCTCCTTTTTTCTTCTTTTTCCTTTAATTCTCTTTTTTCTTTAATTTTACTAATTATCTATATTCTATATAAACTCTTAATTTAGAAGTGTTTAGGATGATGTGTCAATCTTTGAGGAATTTTAGGAGTCTTAAATAATCATTTTTTTTGTCATTTTTCTTTTATTTTATTTAATTCTCCTTTTTTCTTCTTTTTCCTTTAATTCTCTTTTTTCTTTAATTTTACTAATTATTGGGCTTAATTCAAAACATTGAATTTAAACTAATATAACTATCTATATAAACTCTTAATTTAGAAGAGTTTAGGATGATGTGTCAATCTTTGAGGAATTTTAGGAGTCTTAAATAATCATTTTTTTTGTCATTTTTCTTTTATTTTATTTAATTCTCCTTTTTTCTTCTTTTTCCTTTAATTCTCTTTTTTCTTTAATTTTACTAATTATTGGGCTTAATTCAAAACATTGAATTTAAACTAATATAACTATTGGGCTTAATTCAAAACATTGAATATAACTATTGATTATGACACATCACATTTTTACAATATTATAATGGTATTGAATCTATTGATATTATTATTACTGGTACTGATTAATTTAAAGTATCTATATTTATGTAGTATACTTTACATAAGATTTAAAAAAAAATATGACATAATTATAAGTTACATTTATTGTAAAGTTTTTTTTTATGATTTTTTATCTTAGCATTTATTAATATTTAATACAGTAATATTTTTATATATAATATTTTAGTTTTAAAAATACGCGACATGGCGCGGGAATCGTACTAGTTTTAGTTTAAATATCAATTACTTCTCAATTATTTTATTTAAAAAAAACAGACGAAGAGTAAGTTTCTAACCCATTTACGTTAATAAATATACGATTCTGACAAGACAAACATGACCCGACCCGAAAATCCGACCCGTACACCTGGTAAATTTGCGGGTTTGAACCCGATGTTTTAGACCCGAGACCCGAAATCGATCCAAACCCGAATGACCCGGGTTTGAAATCGATCCGAACCGGAATGACCCGGACTCTTAGGGTCGAGACCCGATGACCCGTTGGGCCAAAATCAACCCAGTGAGTCAGCACAATGTAGACACTAGTCACGCTACACAAACACTGGATAGACCCCACACAAATTCGTCATGCAATTTTGTTTTTGTTAAGGTTAAATAATATTTATATTTTATAATAATAATCTATTTATAATATTTATTTTTATAAATATGATTTTTTTCTGTTTAAAATATTTATATAATACCAGTATAATATTATTTATAAATTTAATTATAATATTATTATTTAGTTTAATTTGACATATTTATATTATAATATAATTTTGATATTTTTTTAACATTCTTAAAAAGTCTTTAAAAAGTTTGAGTTTTTTTATCCGAACCTAGGACAAATTCGGTTTGGCTCAACCCGAAACGATCGGTAATCCGATTGATCTAAAATCTGATCTACTCGAAACCCGTATAATCCAAATATGAATCCGATTCGAATGACCCGATTCACAGATCGAATTCTGACCCATGTCCATCGAACCTTGATCTTTTTTTTTTACAGTAGGCAAACATTGGGAGCCGTTGCTAGTAAAGCAACCTAACTCCCGGGAGGATGATTTTACAGAGATCCCTATTGATACGTTTGGGTTGGGATACCCGATCCTTCGCCTGTGGGCTTCAGATCAAGAACCACGCCGTATATTTGCTAAGATCTTGCAATGCTCTTTGATATCTCCTGATTCACAATTGAATTAAACTAATTAAACAATAACTCTTAACTTAATAAATTGCAACTAAGTAAACTAACTAAACTTAAACGTAAACAATATTAAACTAAACTAAGTTAAAACTAATTAAAAGCCAAGTTGTTAACTTAAGAATTCAATCAAACTATCGATGGAAATAACTTAATTAAATCTAACTAGCAAATTGAATTAGCAACAACAAAGGGACAAGGTAATCGAAGCAGAAGAAAGGTGCGAGGTCTGGTAGCGCGCGAGGCAATGGCGGCGGGAATGCATCGAGCGCGATCGGTGACACGCAGGAGCGTTGGCTCCTCAAGGCGTGTGAGAGCGAGGCGCCGGGAATGCGCACAGGAGGCTGGTGCGGGTGCGATGTCGACGACGCCGGTTGTGGAAACGCCTGCTGGACGCGAGGGCGAGAGCGAAGGCTAGCGTGGGCGAGAGCGTGCTGTTGATGCGGGAACGCGGGCACGCCAGGGGCCGACGCCGCGCTCGCTGGGAGCAGAGGTTGCCGCAAGTGTCACCAAGTTCCGACCTTCTCTTCTAAGCGCTGGTTCGGTGAAGAAGGTGAGGTCCGGTTTTGGGTTTGATCAAGATCAAAGTGGCGGAGATAGAGGTTGAAGCTGGTGATGATTGTGATAGTGCCGGTAGTATTAGAACACAAGAATGGAATAGCCTTTGGATTGATAATCGAGAACCCTTTAATCCATAAAGGGGTTTCTCAATTCTATTCAATCTAATTTTATTCAAAGATGCATAACATGAATTTATAGAAAAACTATGAGAGATCTAACCAATCCTTCCTTGCAAAGGAAAGGGGTTTGGATAGATTAATTCTATCTAAAGATAAATAAAATAAACATAAGATAAATATTTCCTAATGAGATAGATATTTAATAACTTGGTGGCTAAGTATTATATCTAGAAGAGATATAATTAATTTCCACCTTATTAATCTAATTTGCATGAAATAATAACATAAGTAATTAATGTTATGGAACTCGGCCCACAAGAGATCACTCGGCCAAGCCCAATACTCCACTCGACATTCCTTTGACCCACTCGGCCGAGTGCTTCCATGGAGATGCCGAGTCATGGTGAGTCATGGGGGATGCTGACGAGTCTTCATGAGCTCTGAGTGTGGATGCAAGCTCACTTCCGGTGCTGGTGGTGTAACCTTGAGCCAAGTGATCCAGGGTGGCCTGAACCCTTACTCTAAAGTTCCATGGTGACGGACAAGAAAGGCCTTAGTTACATTTTGAATCTTCTTGGCCCTTGCACGAGTGACAGGGCCATCAAATGGAACCTTCATGTTGTCCTTAATGTCACCAGGAGTCATCGATAATTGCACGGCATCACCTATGGTAGGGAATAGAGGGTAAATTACAAATTACACCTGCTTTGGCTATATAATCCGTAGTATGGTTTGCTTCTCTAAATATATGCCGAATCTCAACTGATAAGAATTCAGCTTTAAGCCTTTGGATTTCTTCAACTTGATGTAGAACTTCCCATCTGGGCGACTGTTCTCTCTTGACTTCTTTCACCAGATTCTGTTTAGATTGTTGACCCAACATTAGCTTTTTGAGAAAAAAGAACCATCTACATTAATCTTGTAGATAGTTCTTAGCCTCATCCTTCAGAATCACGAATGATTCCCCCAGACTGGCTTTTGCCAGAGTGGGTAAAAGAACCATCTACATTAATCTTGTAGATAGTTCTTAGCCTCATCCTTCTTCTTGCATTTGATTGTAGATTGGTGTTGTGTTGCTCTTCCTTATTCCAGTCCGTTATGCTCTGGATTATCATCTGAACCATGGAGGAGGTTCCAATCGGGTCGTTAGACCTGAAAATTTTGTCATTTCTAACATTCCAAATTGACTGCCATATAAAAGCTAAATCAATAAATCTAATGTTAGAAGTTTTGATTCTACACAAATTTTCATTCAAGGGGCCATGGAGATTAAGGTCCTGGAAGTACATACCTGATTTCTATTCATATTGGGCTATGACTTCCCTTGTAAAGGTGCATTTAGTGAATAGATGGGTAGCATCTTCATTTGCATGACCACAAAGAGAGCATTGATTTGGGACTCTGTTAACATACCTGTTATTCCTGTTAAGCCTGTCAGTCGTTGGAAGACCATCAATCTTGATCTTCCAAAGGAGGTTTTTGATGCGAGGAGGGATCTTAAGCTTCCAAATCCAGCTTTATGAATTATGGTCTTAGGGTTGAGTACCTAGAATTTTCTTCACATATCTAGTAGTAAATTTACCTTCTTGGTCGGGACTCCAGATCAGGTTATCTTGAGCCTGCCACTGGGGGATCTTTAATTGCAGGATCTTGTCGATGACTCCTTGGGGGAAGGTTTGTCTTAACACCTCTTCTTTCCAGAGCTTCCTGTCATTGATAAGAGATTCAACTGTCATATTAGGGTCGTTTGTACCTTTGTAGTCTCTAAGGCTGATTGATGGGATCCAGTTGTCTTCCCATGCGTTGATGGCCGAACCATTACCAACAATCCAAAGAAGTCCTTCAAATTTTTTCCTTAGGGTGAGGAGTCTTCCAAATTGCCATGAAGTATCTCTTTTATTGAAACTCCTTATGTTTTCTTGTTGGAGGTATTTTTCTTTTATGATTTGGACCCATATGTTTTTTCATTCTTATAAATTTTCCAAAGGAGTTTCATTTGAAGGGCAATGTTTAATTCCTATGCTTTTTTAATACCTAGACCTCCAAGCGATTTACTTTTACAAATAGTATCCCAGCTGATCAGTGGGATGTATTTTTCTGCTGGTGATTTATTCCAAAAAAAGTTTCTGTTGATTTGGTCCATTTGGTTAAGAACTCCTTTGGGAAGGAGGAAATTTTGCATTAAATAGTTTGTTTTGGAGCTTAAGTTTGACTGTATAAGAACAGTTTTGCGTGCTTGAGAAAGGGTTGATGCTTTCCATTTAGAGAGTTGTTTTTTCATGTTTTGGATTGCTTCATCAAAGACACTATTTTTGATTCTGCCATTGACAAGAGGGATTCCAAGATACATTTCAATGGTTTTTGAGACTGAAATACCCATGTGGGCTGCCAAATCCCTTACCAAGTTAAGATTAACATTCTTAGAGCATTGTAGGGAGCTCTTATTGTAGTTTATGGTTAGTCCTGGAAAATTTGAGAAGTTATTTAACATATTATGTATTATATTTAAGCTGGTATGGGCTGCTTTAGTAAATATAATGGTATCATCGGCAAAGGTTAAGAAAGGTATGGAAGTGCCATTTTTAGCAAGTTTAATGCCGATTAAAGCATCCTCAAGAAGAGCTTCCTTATGTAATTCCCTAGATAAGCCTTCCATAACTAGTACGAATAGGTAAGGGGCTAGGGGATCACCCTGTCTGATTCCTCTATTAGGTTTAAATTGAGGAGCAGGAGTGTTATTAATCAAGACCGAGAAAGAGGTAGTTGATATACATTTCATAACCCAGCTAATCCAAGTTTGGTGGAACCCAAATTTATTCAGCACCGCCTTAATGTAGTTCCAGTTTAATTTATCATAGGCTTTCTCCATATCTAGTTTAAGAGCCATAAATCCTTTCTTGCCTTTTTGTTTGTGGAAGGTATGGAAAATCTCATGAGCTATAATAGTGTTATCTTGAATCGATCTTCCTTCCACAAATGCTCCTTTGAATGGATTGATGAGATTAGGAAGAATCGGTTTCAAGCGGTTTGCAATTATTTTAGAGATAATTTTATAGACAGTATTACAGAGACTAATAGGCCTGTAGTGATTGATAGAGGTGGGATTTTCAATTTTTGGTATGAGTGCTATAAAATTTTGGTTTAGTTCAGATAACATTTGGCCCGAGTGGAAGAAAGCTTTGACAGCTTTACTACAAGATTGTCCTATGATGTTCCAATAGCGTTTATAGAATTCGGGAGGATAGCCATCCGGTCCCGGGGACTTGTCATCTGCCATGCTAAAGAGAATGTTTTTTATTTCTGTATTAGTGGGTGGGGAGATGAGTTTAACATTTCTTCAGGCGTTACTTGGGGTTGGATATTCCAAACATGATTAGCAAAGACATTGGGTTGGTTAGATCCTATGAATCTTTCAGACATTTCTGTAGTAATGTGGTCTGAGATCAAATCCTGGTCTGTTAGAAGCACATTCTGCTTTGTAGTAAAGGAATTAGTTGATCTTCTGAAGTTTTTAATTCTAGTTGTAACTTGGAAGTATTTTGTATTTCTATCACCAAGTTGGAGGTGTTTAATTTTAGCTCGTTGCTTCCAAAACTTGTGATTGAAATCAAGAAGTCTATATCTTTTGTGTTCTAATCTTGCCAGTTTTTGACTTTCCGAGGTTGAGATATCACCCTAGGGCAACCTGTCCTGGAGAGTTTTAATTTGAAAATCTACATTAGAGAGTTGTTTTGTGATATTATTAGGATTGGCCTTACACCATCTTTTGATGTTCTATTTCAGCAATTTTTGTTTATGTAAAAGCTTGAAACCTAGGGAACCTCTTATCTTATAGCTCCAAACCTTTTTTATCATGCTTTCAAGAGCATCGTTAGACGTCCAAGCCATTTCGAACCTAAAGGGAGAGCCTTTTCTTTTCGGTTGAGAGCCTAGTTGGAGAGAAATTGGGGAGTGATCCGAGCTAGAGAATTGGTGGTGTTTTGTACAGAGATTAGGGAACCAGCCTAAGATCCGTTGGTGAGCTAATATTCTATCTAAACGTTCATAAGTGTTATTAACTATCTTTTTGCTCTTCCTCCATGTAAAGGGTGAACCTGAGAAGGGGAGGGTTTGTAATCCTAGTTCTTCTTTAATATTTCTAATTCTTCTAAATCTATTAATGTTAGGAGTGATACCTCCAACCTTGTCTGTATCTACTTCGATATCATTAAGGTCACCAATTATCAAGACATGAAGCATATATTTATAGATAAGTTGATACATTTCATGCCAGAATTCATCTTTTTCACCTTCAATCGAAGGGGCATAGACAAAGAGTAAAAGCAAGTCATGCTTTTCAATGGTTATCTTGATTAGAATGGCTCGGTAATGTAGTTCAAGGACAAGAGTGCTTTTGTTTTTGTAAGCATCCAGATACCTCATTTGTGTCCAGATGCCGATACATAGAAGGCTTTATGGAATCCTGAGCTTTTGATTTGAGCATCAGTGGGGCCTTGCTGGGATTTTGTTTTTGTTAACACTAGGATATCAATATCATTTACAAATCTAAACTCTAAAGTGATTGATCTCTTGCCACAGAAGTGGCCTTTTAGTACCCCTTACATTCCAGTATGCGATATTAATCATACAATTGATTGTCATAGTCACCAACCTTATTATGAAATTCATAAGGAAGATTAGAATGAGGATTACAAATGCTATAACTTACATTCAAGAAGTAATCAAATTCCTTCTTGGTATGCTTATAGCAAGTAGTTCTAGTAAAAATTTCTGCTGGATTATAAACTCGTTGCCTTGTGTGCTTGTCCACAGAGTGACTTTGATTCTTTGCCACATTTTCTGTACCATCTTGCTTTGTGCATGGAGATATAGTTTACCTGTTGAATTTCTGCTTGCAAGCAAACTAGCTTTGGAGAGAGATTTTTGCTTGAAGGTTTTAATGGTAGGGTTGGGGCAGCAAACCAACCACTTGGAATTAGGGATTCCAATGGGGTGCTTGAAGTTTTTGATAAGTGAAGGGATTAGATGTATACCTGACTGTCTTTGGTAGTCTTCATTTAGGCACTTTACCAACCTGCAAAGGGTTAGACTACAGGCCTTCCAAGACAGGAAGAAAAGCACCAGGAAGAGGCAGAGCAAACAAACATAATGAGGAAAATAAAAGAAAAGCAAGTAAAGGAAAGCCATAGCCGTTAAGTAGCCTTGGAGAGGAAGGTCTCCAAAAGAAAAATATGGACGACCTTCAATCCAAGAACCACCGAAATTGTTTAGGTTACAACCCATCAAACACAACAAGCAAAAGACATAGAAATTGTTCATAACAGGGACGAGCAGAGAATTATTTAAATTCAGGTTACCATACTTAATCAGGTTAGGATAAAGCCTAGATCTGGAAATAGCCAGCATAACAAAATAAGGAGAAGAAAAACTGTCATTCCTAATTCTAATTGGATCTGTAATCAGCTCGCAACCCCATCCAAGCATCAAACCGGCTATCAATTCATACAAATCTATAGTTAACTTACGGTCACAACAATGCACAGATTGCAGCTTTAGGTCCCAGCAGACATGGTAATCCATATGAGGCACTAAGTAAATGCGAGAATCAAAAGTCTCACCATACATCAGAGATTCGCATTTCTCAGCAGTGTGCAAATGAATAGTATTGGTAAAGCTAATCTTAAGAATGAAATGCAATTCATAACAAGGAACATTATTAGACATGCAGAAGCAAATAAAAAAGAATCTATTTTCAGTAGGTTTGCATACACATAATAGGAGAGTTAAAGTTTTTTGGGGACACTTACTTTGTTGAACAGATCGAATTCTTTCATACCCCGAAATAGGCTGTGATAACAAGTCTTTGACAAGGAGGCAAGATCCAGGGACCATGTCACCTGGATCCCGACTCCTAAGGCTTCTACTTGTAGCTGGACTGATGTGGATTTTACCCAGTCCTTCGACCGCGCTCACCACCGTGTCCAAAGCCGAAGAGTTGCATTTGTGAGTCATGAGGCTGCAAACAATGGTATTGAAAAAAATTTGGATTTGAAGTTTTTGTTTGGTAAAAAAGGGTTTTTTTGGGGTTTTTTGTTAGATATTGAAGGGTTTGTGTGATCATATCTAATGTCTAACACCCAACAGGCATAAACACTAGATCGATCAGTGAAAATCCTCCAAGATCGGTTCCCAGGGCTGATGTTGATGGTCGAGTCTAGTGGAAAGTGTGTTAATTGTGCATTTGTTTCCTTGATCTTGATTTGCACAAAGAGAAAGGGGGGACGTGGCCTTCCTTGAAATCAAAAGTTGGGAAGAAAGTGTCGGGCATATATTATTTAAGGAGTTTAATTGTTTTTGGAGTTTTTTTTAAATGTATATATGAGAAAAGTTTTTCCAAAAACGAATATATCAATTTTTTTTAAATAGCCATATTTAGTTGAAAAAAATTAATAGACTTAAAAATTTTCAAAAATTGAGCTATAGAAATTTAAACACATGACTTCATGGCTTAAATTTTCACAATTTGCCACTAAGCCAAGTAAATTTTATGATTTATTACTATTTTTCAAACTTTTAATTTCTATAAAATTAAAGTTATCCAAATATATTTTCTAAAATCTTAGTAAATTAAATTTCCATGTACTTCTCTTCTAACGATTGCAACAAAACGCCACGGGGGACTTTTGACACCAAAAATGAAAGGACAATTAATGGGTGAAAGGGTGATGTGATGTTTGTACTTTATAATAAATTTTCCCTTCCCTTTCTGTCTATAAAAGAAGGCAAGAGATTGGTTTATTTGCCAAAGCACAATCACAACAAATGAGAATGACACCATGGAAGAAATGAATTCGTGTTGAAGATGAAGTTCCAATAAACTTGTCGTGAAACCAATTTAGGTTGACACATACACAGTACTCCGTGTCACTACGGTTTCAGGCAAACATATCTTCTTCTACACAATGACTAAGTTTAGTACATGTCGTGCTCATCTTTGGTTATTTAATGGTTATCCCAAAACAAGAAAATCAAACCGTATTTAATTTGCAACCAACAAAGGCTTTGTTTGTGTGCCTCTGATATTCGATGGATGTTAGGTGTTCGACGACAGAAAATGAGTGTTTGTGGGTTAGAAAGCGCACAAAGCTCTGGTGATGTAAGAGAACGTCAAGTATGCAACCAGAGGCGGATCTACGGGGGGGCTCGAGGTGGCTGAAGCCCCCCCCCCCCCCTATCCTAAAAAGGTTATAGGTGTATTTTTATATCCGTTAATTTAGTAACAAATATAAATTAAGTAGAATAGAAACATAAAGAGGAAATGGCCCAATGGTAAGGACACGGGTAGTATCCACTCACGTTTGCAATCACCCCGTGTTCGAATCCCGCTCCTTACTCCATTTTCCTGTATTTTTTTTTAAAAAAAAAACATCAAAACCGCCTTTTTTTTTTTGACAGAACACAGACAGAGCGCCAAACCCCACTTTCACAGACACAGCGAAGGGCAAAGCCGATCCGAGCAGGCCGTCGGCGCCGCTGCAAGCTCGACCTCCGGCCGCCCCTGGTACCGGCGGCGCACCACCTCGAGCTACTGTCTGCGAAGGCTTCAACTGGCGGCGCACTCCCGCTTCCCTCATCGATCTAGACTTCAAGGTTTGTTAATTTGATTATTTTTAAGTTCAATTAATTGAGAATCAATTTAGACTACAATTTTTGGATTTGAGAATCAATTTGGTGGAATTTTGATTAGGGTTTATAATTTGTGAGAAATGGGTTTATGATTTGTGAGAAATAGTTTGTTAGTTTTCTCCCTCTTCCCTTGAATTTGATTGTTTTTAAGTTCAATGAATTGATTGAGAATCAATTTAGATTAGAATTTGTGGATTTGAGAATCAATTTGGGGAATTTAGATTAGGGTTTTTGATTGGTTAGAAATAGGTTTGTTAGTTTCCTTCCTCTTCCTTTGAATTTGATTGTTTTTAAGTTAAATTGATTGATTGAGTATCAATTTAGATTAGAATTTGTGAATCTGAGAATCAATTTGGGGAATTAATATTAGGGTTTTTGATTGGTTAGAAATAGGTTTGTGGCTTTGTGATTTGTGTATTATTATGGGTTGATCGGTTGTGTACTTGTGTAAAGTCTCTCTTATCGGAAAAAAAATTTAGCCCCCCCCCCCCTAAACAAAATTCTGGATCCGCCACTGTATGCAACTCTAAAAAACCTAATCAAGCAGAAGGTAGGTGGCACATGTGATGAAGCAGAGTTAGCTTACATGCTTAAGACGAAAGAGAGACGATAGGAAGAGTTGTAGGTGACAAGAATACTAGGTTGCAGGTAAAATCCATCAGCAATGACGAGGATGATGAATGTGATATTTGTAAGCGAAAAGGGGCAGCGGTCATTGACATTGAAAGCTCTTCCCACACCACCAATATCGTCTGTTCGCTCTCCTCCTCCCTCCTTCTTTTCTAACTGTCACTTTATATCCCTGTTGAAACCATCTCTCTCTAGGTTGAAGAAAACCTCTCTCTCTCTCTCTCTCGTAATTTTTCCTACCCTTTTGTACTTCTGATGGGAGAGGAAAGTAACCATCCCCTTTTTTCCTTTTATTTTTTAAAAAAAAATCGGAAACCACCCACAATGGGGGTCCAAATCTTCTGTCCTCGATGATGTCCACTTACACTTTCCCCTCTCACAAAAAATAATTTTTTTTTTATTCTTTTAATCTACTTTTTTTAATTTTAATTTTAATTTGTTTTTCTTTTTATTTGATGTTTATGAGGGGGGGGGGGGGGGGGGGACAACCTAGGGGACATATGATTTGGAGCCTCCACAATGGGTTTCCCCTTCCCAAATGTACGAATGGTTTTGGGGGTCCGAGTTCACTTTCGCAATTTTTTTTTTGGGAGAGGGGGGGGGGTGAGAAGGGGCTAGTTAGCACCATTTTCTCATTAAATAACTGTCAAAATGAACATTAAAACTGCCACACTAGGTACTATGGTAATCCATGCTTAAAATTGTCATTTGAACCACCACAACAGAATAAGGTTGCATACCTTTGTCGTCTTTCTAGGAGTAGGGACATTCTCAACGAATTAGGTCTTCTTAACCTCATCCGGCAGGATGTTATCGGATAAGGTTTTCCTTCCCGAATTCTTTCCTAATCAACAACAAAATTAACAAAGGAAGAGGAAATTAGAACTGAAATTAAAAAAAAAAGTTGAAAAGAGATTTACATCAATCCCAAACAATCAAATATAAACAAACTAACTACATGGACTAATCAGTCAAGAAATAAACAAAAATGGTAATATAGAACTAATCAAACCGGTCTCAAAAAAGAAAATTAAGGATGCACTGTAGAATATTAGATATGAGAAGTACCCAGGCTCAAATGGTATACCTTTTGGCTTTTATAATTAAAAAAATTGTTGGCATATTGTTGGACCATCTATCATGAAGGATGTCAAAAGGTTTTCTGTAGCGGAAAAATACTTAAATAGATAAATCATATATACTTTCATCACCCTTATCTCTAAATGCGACAACCCATATATGACTAATCATTTTAGACCTATTAGCTTATTCCCAACAATTATTTACAAAATCATACAAAACATAGTTATCAATATATGGTGCACATATATATGGTGCATTTATCTCAAACAGAACAATACAAGATAATGTTCTCATTGCACGTGAAATATTTCACTCACTCAGAAAGAAATGTGGTGAAAAAGACTAGATGACAAAAAATTGGATATGGAGAAAGCCCGCGATAAAAATGAGTGGGATTTCTTATTTCAGGAGCTAAGTAACTTTGATTTCCACCCTATTTTTGTGAATTGGATTCAAGAATGCATTACTATTGTTTTCTTCTCAGTCTTGATAGACAATGAACCAACATACCTATTTTTACCATCCTTCCCACCACCACCGGCAAGGCTAAGTGTGTCGTTCCCCTTCTTGTACCTTCATGCTTCTTCCACATCTTCCTCGTCCACATCTTTGTTCCTTAAATACAACACCACAAAAAAAAGCCCCCTTCGCCCTTCCTTCTGCACACTTCATTCTGCCCTTTCTCCGTTCTTCCTTCTCCACACGAAAGCGCCTTCGCCTTCTTCCTTCGGTTCAATCAGTGAGCCCTCTTCTGGATTTCGCATAAAAATAAGCGCACTGCGAGTGCGCGAAATCCACGCATTCACAATGCGCGGTTGCAAACCGTGTAAACAGTGAAAATTTCACCATGTAAATAGTAAGGTGATGTAGGGGAGAACTGCATATGTAAATATAAATATAAACACAAGCAGTCAACTCCTAGCCTATCAAATAAATTCAAGACTCCCCTGTTGTAGTGCAGAGGAATCATGTTCGATCCACGAGGAAGCGTGTTAGCGGATCCAAAGTAGCTCCAAATCACACCACTATTGTCGACCATAAGTCCTCGATGCCAACTGAAATTGGTCTATCTCGAGCAGGGACTGTCAATCTCGGATCAACAATCTCAGAACAGGTGTGGTCGACGTCGATCAGAAAACCTCGACGTCAAGTGGTATCTTGCAAAGCACAAAAAAAAAACAAACGGAGGCGGTCGACATCGACTAAGGGTAGTTGATGTCAGTTGATGTCGAGTAAGTAACAGCAGTAGTTGACACAGCAGACCTTCGACCAATGAGAGGCACTCGATGCCTGTCGAGCACTAAAATAGTAACACAGAAACGTTGGCAAAGAATGGCCGAGGAATAAAAGGATGGGAAAGATGCAATGGGATAGAAAATCTCAAGGGTCTTGGGTTTCACGAAAACACAACGAACGACTCAAGTAACGATGTAAACAATAAGGGAAAAGATCTTTCAAAGCCAGGGATTACCGCGACAATAACCATGTAAGCATAATCAACAAATCATCAAAGAATATTTCTTCAAAACTTTAGGTTGACGTCGAGCAGTCCTAGTCGAAGTCGAGCACTTTTTTGCAGTCGTCTGGCTTTGCTTCAGAATGGCTCCAAATTCTGCAAAATTAAACCAAAACTTGTGGTGTAGACCTCTATTTCTTGAAATTCAACATAAACTACACAGATTCTCAAGATTCCCAACCCATAATATATAAAATAAACAGAATATGAAGTGAAAATATGCACAAAAACATGGTAAAAAACATGGACATCATAAGGCCCTTGAAAAATCACTTGGGAATTTCTGTTTCTAATGGCCTCCAAAAATAACTAGGTTGTCTAATTATTAATGGTAGAGTGAATAAAACAACTTATGAAGATATTATGATTAAATCAAAACAACAATCAACCAAATGGAACACAAGCAATCTATCTATGGAAGAGAGATGTACTTTAATTCGCACATATCAGTTAAACCACTCTATACAATGCAAAGCTTTTTGCTGCCGGCATATATCCTTAAAGAACAAAATATGATTAAAAAGGAATTTCGTGGAACTAGGCAGACAATTACAAATCTCTAACCAATTGGTATTAACTGTGCAAGGACAGCCAAACAATTGCCTTGACATTAAAAATGTGAAGGATATGAACATTTCACTTCAAATGAAACTTTTAAGGAAAATTTTAATAGTATCACACAACCTTTGGGCCCGTTTTATCCAAGAGAAATACCTTAAAAATAAAACCTTATTTGAATACGAGAAGAAGAGTGGGACGTCATGGGAATGGGCAAACATTCTATGCTTTTAATGGATTTCATAAAAGGCTTGTTGGCTTGTCCGAAATGGAGAATCCATCAATTTTTGGAATTAGAATCGAATCCTTACTTGTCTACTTATCACACAGGCGAGGAATGCTGCTATTGTCAATAAGTCTTTCATGGTGAGCTGTTGTAGGGAGGAAATCGAGTTTAAAATATAATGAAATAGATCAAACCAGATTCGTGCCCACGTAAATGATTACAAGACTTCCTCCCGATGCAGCAGTGGGAAGTCAGGATTGATCATCGAGGAAGCGTGTCAGCAGATCTCAGGTAGCGGCAAATCTCACAGGCAGAAAATCAACCAGACAAACAAAAATAACAGAAAAAAAGCAGAAACAAAAGGAAAGCAGCAATTTTGGTCGATATCGACTACCAGTACTCGATATCGAGTAAGGAAATCGACCAACAGTGCTCAAAATCGACGAACAGAAACAAAAACTCAGCAAAATAACTCGACTTCGACAAATTCAACTCGACATCGACCAGCTTCCTCGATGTCGACAAAATCTTCTCGAAATCGACTTGCACATAAACTAAAATTTGCAACTTTTCGAATGAAAACGAATGTAAACACGAAATTAACTCAATAAACTAAAGACTTCCAAGATCAGGGTTTCAACACCACAACGATAACCATGCAAAATAACACGTAAAGGCATAAAAGATCATGCTTTTCATCAAATAACTTTCGTTATTAACAAATAGGAATATAGAAGCTTTCGCATAAACCCTAATTGTTACTAACCCTTTTTTCATAATTAATCCAAGTTGTATTAAGATCACTTTTGCTTCAATAACACAAACAAGGATCACCTTCAACTTTCGCAAAAGAATCACGCTTGCAGGGATAGAAGACGAATCGCATAAAAAACGTGTACCTTTACCGCACCATCTCACATGGCTACCGTCGGGCTCGCCCCGACCCTAGAAGTGGGTGGACTACTCGCTCTCTCTCTCTCTACTTACTACCTTTTCTCCTTCTCTAGAATTGAAATGAATGGAAATCAGCCCCTAAGGCTTTATTTATAGGCTTCCAATCCTTGCTAATCAAGGAAGGAAATTCTATCTATATCTATCTATCTATATATCTATCTAAAGATTAAAACATGGAAATAAATAAATAAATCAACTAGGAATTATATCTAATTGTGGATAAATCCTCCTCCAACTTGATAGAACTTGATAGAATTAGCTCTCGAAAATATCTCCATCGGACTCGGGATAGAAACTTAACAAGATCCGGACTACTCGATTTCGGCTTCTGTAGTCCAACTCGATATCGAGTAGTTTACTCGATATCGACCAACGTTTAACATTTCTTCAGTTTCAGCTCAGCTACTCAATATCGGCCAACAGGATGCATGTCGACTTGGTTTTTACTCGATATCGAGTAAGTTACCTCGACATCGACTTGAATCTCTCAGCTCCCAGCTTCCTCGTCGATTCCTGGAGGTTGCTCGATTTTCAGGCTTCCTCGCCATCGAGTTAGTCAACTCGATATCGAGTTCTATGTTCTTCTTTTTCCTTAGCTTTCTTGATTCTGGTCAACTTTGGTGGAAATCGAGTGACTTCACTCGATATCGACTAACGGTGCTTGATATCGACCAAGCTGTGTTGACACGATTTCTCCTGCTTCTGGCTCGATTTGTCCTTGTTCCGCTGCTCCTTGACCTCGGACTTCTGTAGTTGACTTCGAGCTTTTCCTCCTTTCTCAAAACTGCTGTAAATTGCTTCAATTTCTGTGAAATTAAACAGAAACTGGTTTAGATTCCATAATTTGTCAAATAAGCATAAACTACATAGATTATGTACTATTCTAGCCAAAATGTATGAAATGCATGCAGAAAATGATATAAAAGTAACTATAAAACATTGCGAATTAGGCTCACATCAAATACCCCATACTTAAGCTTGCTTGTCCCCAAGCAATAACTTGGATGGTCATTCAGGGGAAAAAATCAAAACTCTCAACATATTAGATTCATTTCCATATGTCCCTGCAATCAATTACCATCCTCGAAAAGGTTCTAGTGTCACAAATCCATACATGTGCAGTTAAAAAGCAACATCTACTCACAAAAGAAGGGTTATGCAAAAACAATTTATGTGAAAAAGCATTAATAATCAAGAGGACTTTAATTAAGCTCAATAAGGAGTAGATTGGTAAAAGGCTAAAGGTGAGCAATTTTTGGCCATGTGGTGCTAATGATCCGGGGAAATGGAGTATTTCCAAATTGCATTTCGACATTCCTTCTTCCTTTGATTTCTCACCTTTCACTCATTTGCTCAATGCTTTTTTCAATATTATGCTTTTACCTCTCTAACCTCAGCACTGCCTTCTCGCGAGTCGCAAACATGGGTGTCATGAATGGCCCCGTATACTTAGTGCTTTGGACTCCTCACCTGTGTGTCCCATCTCGCCGAACTATTATCTCAGCGAGCAGGGTCAATCTACCTTTATCTCCTGAGGTGATTAGATTTTCTTTCACTCATTGAATTTTCCATAATTTTTCAATTTCCTGCCAAACTCCAAATATGATAATAACAACACAACAACCATATAGTATTCTCCATAATGTAACATCATTCTCAACATAATCCCCGGATAGGAATAAGGTAAAGAATGGCAATATTTAGATCATGTGGAGCAATGTATGAAATAAGGCATAATATGGCTTTTGTGATGCATAAGCATAGGTAAGGCTAGGATATAAACAATATGAGCATTATATGGAAATATAAAGTCCTCCATTCTCTTATCATGCAAGATGTCAAAAGTAACATCAAATTTTACCTCATTTCATGGTTTTCAAGAAAATATGCACTTCATTGTGACTTCCCTTTACTAGGCAATTTCATGTTATATCTCTAATAAATCAAATTTTGCATCGTCGAGTTCAATAAAAGCTTCCATGGCATTTATTCATAAATTTTGATGGGTGTCATTTTTTCAAACTTTGGAAAACATGCATGTAAGCACATAAATCAATAATGAATTCCAAAATAGCCATGTATAAGACAAGCAATTCAAGAAATAATCCTAAAATATGCACATATATGTCAAATAAAATCAAATATGCACAAAGTAAGCCCTTCCCCACCCTATACTTAAACATTATAGTGTCCTCACTGTATAAAAACAAGGGTAAAGAAAGAAACTCACTAGACAGATGTGCAGGATGCCAAAAACCGAGTGTTATGTTGCTGCAGAGATGGTCAACATCGACAAAAGTTGGTCGATTTCGAGGAAGCCGGTCGATGTCGACCAAGGCTGCTCGAGATCGAGTAAGGTGATGCCTCCAAGGTGGTTCTCCTCGACTACAGGCTCCTTTTTGCTCAATGTGTTTGGTCGATGTCGAGTAACTTACTCGACGTCGAGTAAGTCTGCAGTTTTTTCTTCCCTGCAAGATTCGTTAGAAAAGAAATACCCACAATAGAAAATAATGTCCAAAAACCAAAAACAAAAGCAACAATGTCCAAAAATCTCAAAAATAAATGTCTATTTACAAGCTCTAGATTTTATAATCGCTAGGCCGACTTTCTCCATGAAGCTCAAGGTGTCATTTGCAGGGCCCATGTAGCTTGGGCTTCAAACATGACTCCATTCTTGTCCATCAGCTGCAGTCCGCCTGAATGGATCTTGTTCACCGTGAAGGGCCCCTTCTTCTTCTTGTTGAATTTGTTGGAAAACCAATGATCCTTTGATTTGGCAACATAGACTTTGTCACCAACTTCATACTCTCTGGCTCATCATTGGAAATCCTACATAAGCGCACATACCAAGGCAAACCTCTCCCATGTATAGATAGATCTTTAATGGAAATAGGAGAAGAAAGATCCATACCTTGGCTTACCTTTGCAGAGTCGGATTTTGGGACCTCAGATTCTACTCGACATCGAGCAAGATTGCTCGACATCGAGGAATTTCCTTCTTCTGGTGGGCTGCTGGTCGAGGGAGGAGAAGTTGAGGAAGAAGAATTTTGGTCGATATCGACCAATTTGGTCGATATCGAGGTATCATCGGCTTCGAATTGTCTGCTCGACTCTGCTGCTGTTGGTGGAGTACTTAGATTTTGGTCGACGTCGACCAAGTTACTCGACATCGAGTAACTTTGGTCGACTTCGACCCCATACTTGAATCCTGTCAAGGCATCCAAAAAGAAATTAGTCGACGTCGACTTACCTTGGTCGATGTCAAGCAGATCCTCTGTGTCGTCGTTCAGAATGGCCATGATCTCCTCCACCTGGGCTTCCATATCCCTCTTTTCTAGCTCTTTAGAAGTCATATTTCTTACCTTAGACTCCCCGCAAGTAATGTCACCAGCTGATATAGACTTTACCTCTTCCATAGGACCTGTATGCCTTTCAGTTTTATTAAAGGAATACTCAATTACCTTATCGCTGATGTTGAAAGTGAGCACTCCCTTCCTTACGCTTATATTGGCATCCACCGTCGCCAAGAAGGGTCTTCCTAGGATAATTGGACAAGCGGGGTCCTCCACCATATCAATAACTAAGAAATCAGTAGGGACAAAGAACTTACCTACTTGTACTGGCACATTGTCCACCATGCCTGTTGGGATGACCACCGTGTTGTTTGTCATATAAAGCTTTGTATCCACAGGCTCTAAGGCACCTATCTTAATCTTGGACCATATTGACAGAGGCATTATACTTACACTAGCTCCAAGATCACATAAAGCATTAAATTTGTATTGACCAAATCCAATGGTTATAGCAAACTTACCTGGATCTAGCCTTTTCTCAAGTATGTCCATGTGGCTGTACTCCTCTGCGATCTCAGCCATCGATCGCTTCTTGCTTAGGATCTCCTTTAGGAATTTGACGTATGATGGCATCTCATTCAGAGCTTCGGTGAATGGTATGGTGACATTGAGCATCTGAAGCATCTTGATGAAGCGCTAAAATTTCTTCTCTGTTGGATCCTTTGGAGATTTCGTTGGTAAAGGCAGCTTCTTTTTCTATTTCGGAGCTAGAACAGATATCGGAGGTGTTGCAGCGTCCTCGATGTCGACTTGATTCTGCTCGACATCGACTTGATGTTGCTCGACATCGACCACTGTAGTCGATTTTGAGTTGGAGTGTTGTGCAGACGAATCTAGGCCAAGCTGTTCCTCGACATCGAGATGATTTTGGTCGACATCGACCAATGTTTGGTCAATATCGAGTTGTTATTGGTCATTGTCGAGTTGTTGTTTAGCTTTGTCCTGCTGCTTTCTGACCTCTGGCTCGCGTTGTTGGTGCCCGCTCCTTAGCTTCACAGCATCTACATGTCCTGTCTTCCCCTTGGGATTTGGTTCTGAAGATCCAGAGAGCGTACCTGACTGTTTGGGGACGCTTGCTGCTAGCTGGCCAATCTGTGTGTCAATCGATTTCCTCCAGATATCGATTTCTCCAAGCCTAGCGTTGACACCGTGTATTTGAGTGTAGACAGAATTGAAGGACTACTTGGTGTCTGAATGGTTTCTCCGCATTTCCTCAAGGATAGTCTGTAGGTCATCCTTCTTCTGGTCCCTTTCTGGATGTCCTGGAGCTCTGTATGGCGGGTTCCTAGGGGCACCTTGGTTCCATTGTGGTTGATAGAACCTTTGGTCTCCCATATAGCGATTGGAACCCCCTGCGTAAGCTACCTCTTCGTGGGTTTCTGCCATCCTGACTTTCTCTGTGTGTGGGCACTCAGTAGTGGTGTGCCGCTGTGAGCCGCATTCGATGCAAGGCTGGTTGACAGAAAGATATTTGACTTGCTTGAGGAGCTTGCGATTCTGATATCTGTAGTACTGCTCCTTGACATCTAGGTCAGTCTCCTTAGAAGGCTCATAGAGGGGCATGGATGGGGCTGGCCTGGCATAAGCATTCTCATCATAGTTTGTTGGAGTCCCATACTTATTGTCATAGTTGGTAAGCTTGTCGAGGGTAGCCCATGCATCAGCTGGTGGCATTATCAAATACTCATAATGAGTATACTGGTTGATCCTATCTTTAGTGGCCAGATCAAGAGAATTGAAGAAGATCTCCTGAACGACATAGGGTGGCTGTCCATGTGTAGGGCAGGATCGTAGTAGATCCTTATATCGTTCCCATGCTTTTGCTAGCGGCTCCCCAGGCTTCTGTTTGAAAGTTGTAATCTTTTGGCGGAGGAGTGCTGTCTTGGCAGGAGGGAAGAATTTGTTGAGAAATTCCTGCCTTATTGCAGCCCACGTTGTGAGGGATCGTGGAGGGAGACCTTCAAGCCACTTCAATGCTGGACCGGCCAGAGACTAACGAAAAGCCTTCATCATGACATATTCCAAAGTGGTACCTTCAGCAAGAGTACGACACATGTCAGAAAAGTTGGTAATATGTTGAAGAGGACATTCATTAAATCTTCCATAGAAGGAATTATTTTTAATCTCAATCAGGAAAGGAGTGCGAATTTAAAAATTATTTTCAGGGATTAGAATGGCCGATTCAGGCACGACGAGTGTCGGGTGCATGTAATCCTCTGCAGTGGTAGGGTACTGGGCAAGCTCAGCTTCCACCTGCCTCATTCGCTCTGCTTCCTGCGTAGTTCGTGCTCTCTCAGCGGTGAGAGCAGTATCCTTGGCTTCAAGCTCAGCTTGAAGCCTCTGTATCAGCTGTTCTTGTGTTTCTGCGGCTGCCATGACTCTTTTCAATTTAGCGTGGACGTGTATAAGGCGTTCCGGGTCGTCTAAGGTGTCAAACTCAGGCTGTTGACCAGAACGGCGCATACACTACAAAATAAAAAAAAACTTAAAGAAAAAGTGAGATCTAACTACCTAAGGCGCGAATGATTGCTTCCCCGGCAACGGCGCCAATTTTGTTGTAGGGAGGAAATCGAGTTTAAAATATAATGAAACAGATCAAACCAGATTCGTGCCCACGCAAATGATTACAAGACTTTCTCCCGATGCAGCAGTGGGAAGTCAGGATCAATCCTCGAGGAAGCGTGTCAGCGGATCTCAGGTAGCAGCAAATCTCACAGGCAGAAAATCAACCATACAGACAGAAATATTAGAGAAAAGCATAAACAAAAGCAAAGCAGCAATTTTGGTCGATATCGACTACCAGTACTCGATATCGAGTAAGGAAATTGACCAACAGTGCTCAAAATCGACTAACAGAAATAGAAACTCAGCAAAATAACTCGACTTCGACAAATTCAACTCGACATCGACCAGTTTCCTCGATGTCGACCAAATCTTCTTGAAATCGACTTACACAGAAACTAAAATTTGTAACTTTTCGAATGAAAACGAATGTAAACACGAAATTAACTCAATAAACTAAAGACTTCCAAGATCAGGGTTTCAACACCACAATGATAACCATGCAAAATAACACATAAAGGCATAAAAGATCATGCTTTTCATCAAATAACTTTTGTTATTAACAAATAGGAATATAGAAGCTTTCGCATAAACCCTAATTATTACTAACCCTTTGCACATAATTAATCCAAGTTGTATTAAGATCACTTTCGCTTCAATAACACAAACAAGGATCACCTTCAACTTTCGCAAAAGAATCATGCTTGCAGGGATAGAAGACGAATCGCATAAGAAGCGTGTACCTTCACCGCACCATCTCACATGGCTACCTTCGGGCTCGCCCCGACCCTAGAAGTGGGTGGACTACTCCCTCTTCATCATGAATAAACTCATCAAAGATTTCAGGAAAATAAATTGTATTAAAAATAATCAAAACTTACAACCGATCGAAGCCAAAACTGCTTTCGCAAATTCCAACTCTTCTCGACTACAAGCTCTCTCTCTCTCTCTTTCTCTCTACTTACTACCTCTTCTCCTTCTCTAGAATTGAAATGAATGGAAATCAGCCCCTAAGGCTTTATTTATAGGCTTTCAATCCTTGCTAATTAAGGAAGGAAATTCAATCTATATCTATCTATCCATCTAAAGATTAAAACATGGAAATAAATAAATAAATCAACTAGGAATTATATCTAATTGTGGATAAATCCTCCTCCAACTTGATAGAACTTTATAGAATTTACTCTCGAAAATATCTCCATCGGACTCGGGATAGAAACTTAACAAGATTCGGACTACTCGATTTCGGCTTCTGTGGTCCAACTCGATATCGAGTAGTTTACTCGATATCGACCAACATTTCTTCAGTTTCAGCTCAGCTACTCAATATCGGCCAACAGGATGCATGTCGACTTGGTTTTTACTCGATATCGAGTAAGTTACCTCGATATCGACTTGAATCTCTCAGTTCCCAGCTTCCTCGTCGATTCCTAGAGGTTGCTCGATTTTCAGGCTTCCTTGACATCGAGTTAGTTAACTCGATATCGAGTTCTATGTTCTTCTTCTTCCATAGCTTTCTCGATTCTGGTCAACTTTGGTGGAAATCGAGTGACTTCACTCGATATCGACTAACGATGCTTGATATCGACCAAGCTTTGTTGACTCGATTTCTCCTGCTTCTGGCTTGATTTGTCCTGGTTCCGCTGCTCCTTGACCTCGGACTTCTGTAGTTGACTTCGAGCTTTTCCTCCTTTCTCAAAATTGCTGTAAATTGCTTCGATTTCTGCGAAATTAAACATAAACTGGTGTAGATTCCATAATTTGTCAGAAAAGCATAAACTACATAGATTCTGTACTATTCTAGCCAAAATGTATGAAATGCATGCAGAAAACGATATAAAAGTAACTATAAAACATGGAGAATTAGGCTCACATCATGAGCCAATTCATTGTGAACGAGATGAGTTGGGATATTCCTAAACTCGTAAATCTGCATAAAGTTTAAAGACCAATTGGACAAAAAATTAATAGAAGATATCATTCACATACCAATCCCAATAAATGAACTCAAAAATAGATCGACTCTATTGAAGTCACAATAACAATGGGTGGTTTACCACCAGCTATGCAATTGACATGCTAAAAAAAAGGGCATTATATCTCACCGTGTGTTGGGATATAGGGATTACACGTATATCTAAAGTTAAAAACTTTTTGTAAATATTAAAAAAATGGCATTCCGACCAAAACGAAATTAGAAGAAAAATGAAATTGCACTACCCCTTGAATGTGTGTTTTGTAACCATCCACAAGAGGATGTACTAAACACAGGGACGGATTCAAGGGTGGGCTGGTGTGTGCTGCAACCCACCCCGTTATCCTAGTTATATACTCCCTCCGTTACTTAAAACATGTCGTTTTAGACATCTACACATTTTTTAAGAAAGCAATTAAAAGCAAACAAAAATACACTTATACCCCTAATTATTACTTTACTTTTTCACTTTATTGAAAACTACAACTAACAAATCTCTTACCCTTACAAGGGTAATTTTGGAAAGTGAACACCAAAATATCTAAAACGACATGTTTTTCTTAACAAAATTTTACCCTAAAACGACATGTTTCATTGACACAGTTGGTAGAGAGTTAATACATGAACAAAATGACGTGTGTTCGAATCTCAGCTCTCCATTTTCCACTTTAATTTTCATTCCTCTATTTTTTCTATACTTCATGGCTAGTTATTTCCACTTTAATTTTCATTCCTCATTTTTTTTCTATACCCCATGGCTAGTTATCTTCTTCTCTGCCGTCATTGTTGACAGTCATCATATATTTCTTTGTTGTAGTGTCATTGTTCACATTCGTCATATATTGCATATTGATCATCAACTTTTTATATTCCAAATGTTGTTACCATTCTTCATTTTTTTTCCTAGATAAAATTTTTTTAATTCAATAGATATAGTGATAGAAAAAGAAAAGATAAAATTATATATAAATTCAGCCTACCGAAGATTTCAATCCTGATTCCGTGCCTGAATAAACATACTATATGATTGTTCAACAATTACTCAAATTATTAATAATATTAATCCTGATATATATCTGAAGAGTCTCCATCAAATTAATCAACCGACTCTTCTGCGTCACTCCTTCCATGCTACTCAAATTTTCTCTAACAATAAACTACAAGTTTTCATTCGTAAATATATTCTAGAGTGAACTATGATGAATGGGTAAGTAGTCCAACTTAAATTAAGATTAATTTTCACGGGTTTGAAAATTGTGATATGCTACATTGCAAGTTGCTACCATGTCCTGGAGGACTTCAAAAGCCATAACCATGATACTATATGATACTGTAGTATATTTGGTGAGAAATTAACCTCGTATACAGTAATAATCCCTACTGCTGTGCATGCCAGTTCAGCCATCAGTGATGAGTTCGAATCCCGGCATCTCCTTCCACGCCGCCCTTTATAACCTTACACAGCTTACTCTTGATTTTTTTGATAGCCTCCCTTTTTAACCTTACACAGTGCCCTCCTTTTTAACATTATATATAATTCATTAATGATGAATCTTTAATAAATTCCTCCACCAAAAAATAAAAATATAGTCAATATTTTTTATGGTGCTAGAAAATGTAGTAAATTACTCAAATTTTGATAAAATTAATGTAAATTTTCTAACATTAGAGTTTATTAAATTAAAAATTTATATATGAAATTTAGGTTTATTTTTCAAAAATCCCCTTTTAAACGAGACTATTTTTTTTCTTTAATAAACCATTTTTTTTTATAAATTTTCTTTTGTAAAACCATCTTATATATATATATATAAGATTTTGAGATAAATTGAACCACCTAGATTGATACTATATTTGATTTTTTTAAAAAAAAATTATGTAATTTTGATCAAAGTACCCTTCATCCATATATTCAATTTCACAATAATTTCTCAAAATTGCCTCTAATTTATATTTTTCAAAACTAAGACTCCTCTTTTCTAAAAAAGAAGATCAGAGATCATTTATCCAAAATAAGCATCCACGAACTTAATTTTTTTTTAATAACTTAAAGTTTACTTAAAAACAAAAATAAAATATAAATAATTTAATATGATGATATACCATGATATTAATAATTTTTAATTTTTTAAAAAATTGTCATTAGTAACTTTATGAGTTATGACTCGGGCCTCCAAAATTCATTGGACGGCCCTGCCTATCACACAAATTATACAGTACAAATCAATTCATATAATAGAGATAAATAGCATCAATTAAGAAGATTTGGAGAGAAACAAACAAAAGATAAAAAGGAAAGGGGGCAACATGAAAAGGGAAACCTACTATGCTAACCAAAAATGACAGCTCATCAGTCCCTCCTCTCTCTTTCATACCCACTGTCTCTCCTCGCTCCTCCACCTCCCACCATTATAACTCTCCCAATCCCAATTTCCAATTTCTATCCTAATTCATTCCTCCATTGCAGTACTTGTTCAACTCATCAGTCATGCCGCCGCCTCCGCCGCCGTTGAAGCCCATTCTGAAGAAGCCTCCGGGGTACAAGGACCCTAATTCTCAGCCGCCGAAGCCGGCTAAGCCGCCTGCTTATCGGAAGCCGGTGCTCCCTCCGTCCTTCTATCACAGGAACAAGAAGTCGAGCCTCCGGAAGTACTACCGCATCTGCTACTGCTGCGCCTGCATTTCTCTCCTCATCCTCCTTGTCTGCCTTGCCGTCACCGGCGGCATTTTCTACCTCTGGTTCGCCCCGAAGCCCCCTGTTTTCCGGCTCCGCCAGGTTCAATTTCGCCGATTCTCCGTCACCGAAGATTCGGACGGGACGAGTACCGTTGACGCCCGGGTAAAATTCTCGGTGGAGGTGAAGAATCCGAATCGGAAGCTGACAGTGTACTACGGCGAGACACTGGCGGCGGTTGCAATGGACGGGGACACCGATTTGGGGTCGGCGAGTGCGGGCGGGTTAACTCAGCGTGGAGGGAATACGACGGTGTTGAGATTTGGGAGTCGGACGAGTGGAAGCGGGGTGGTGGTGGATCTGGACACGGGGAAGCGGTTAAATGCGACGGTGAAAAACGGGGCGGTAAAATTGAAGGTGGAGTTAAGAACGAAGGTGGGGATAGGGGTGGGTAAATTGAAGGTGGGGATGTGGCCGCTTGATGTGGCGTGCGGGGGTGCTAGCTTGAACAAGCTCAAGGGTGGTAGTGGTACCCCACCCAACTGCAAAATTAACTGGTTCAGATGGAGAGGTTAAAAACCCCAAAACTATAACTTGTTTTTCATTGCTTTTTGTTCAACTCGATCACGGTGAATGGTATATTTGTATACACTTGAAGGAAATAGTGGGAAAGGAGTCATATTAGTTGAGTTGTTAACTCTTTGCTTTATATAATATATAGGTTTTTTTGTTTGTTAATACTCTATATTTATGAATTGTTGTAATTTCATAACATATTAATGTATTTTCTTTCTGCTTTATACCCCAAATTCTAGGGAGATGAGCTCTGCTCTCTCTTTAGATTTTTTTTTTGGGTGTGGTTATATATACCACAAATCCAAAGACTGAAAATGCACGTCCTTAAGGACATGCAAGCCTTGTGACTAATTAACTTTAAAAAAAATTAATTAACCCCTTTTAACCATGTACGTCCTTAAGGACGTGCATGATTTGGGGTGTATATAGCCAACACGTTTTTTTTCTTCAAAAAACCTTATTCTTAACCTTGTTTTTGTCTTAAATATTCCAGCGAAAATCCAATTGACCATTTTTAAATTTCTACTATAATTGTCGTTCTCCATTATCGTCTTCGACGGTGTCCATCGCCGTCGGGGTGGCACCGCCACTCATCATCCTCCTATAACGGCCCAGAATTATGATCTCCGGGTTACGTTTCAAGGGATGAAACCCCTTGTTCGGATCTTGCAATCCAGGTACGGGTCGAGGTTTCAAACTCATTTTAAGGTTAGTAAAAAGAGAGATTTTAAACCCTAAACACCTCGAAGGGCCGTTGGGTACCCTTAACCTGTCCTAAGACTATGTCGCGGAATCCATTTCAACGGAGGTAAAGCGGAAGCAAAGTAAAGACACAAGTGCCACGGCAGAGTCGGGTCAAAACCAAATCATGAGTGGATAATTACCATTTTACTAAGTTGGGGTATTAGCCAGATTCTTCGATTCGCCAAAAGGGAACCCCGTCATATAGACATCGAGCATTCAAAATCTGCAGAAAATACCTTAAAAAAAGAACGGGGAAAGGAGTTAGATCGAGCCACTCATGCGGGACCGACGGTCCTTGCTGAGGCCACATAGTATGTGCTATACCTAATAAAGATGCTCTAATGCAGTACGAAAGTCAAACACACTAGCATGCTTGATGAGCGGTTTTTTAGTCGCCTAAACCGTATCAAAATAAAACTCAAACCTACAAACTAGTATAGCAAGTAAGTACGAGGTCGATCCCACAGAGAATCAAGTATTTCTCCGCAATGTGTATTTACCAATTAGTAGAAAGGGGGTTTTTGAGTGGTTGAAATAAGAAAGAAAGCAAAATAAACTATAAACAGATTAATGCAAAACAAATTAGAGAAGATCGCTCTACCTACAACTATCCACTTTATTTGTTTGAATTGATATTGTAACTTCCTCTTGTCCTTTTAAGTTTCCTATGAATGCCCTTGTCCCGACCTAATATAGTTACTAGTCCAATCAGTCCTAGAAACCCTTATCAATCGAACAGTCCCTAAAGAAGGATTTAACCCAATTGATAGCTTTAAGTTCAGAGATTAACCAAGGTATTTGCAGTCCCTAAAGAAGGATTTAACAACACATTCAACTTCCTACTCATCCAATTAGTTCAATCAGCCCTAAAGGGATAAGTTTGCTACTTGGGTTAAGGTTCGCAATCAGGAATCTACAAAACCCTAGCAATTGAATTGATCTAACAAGTTGGCCAGACAAGATAGAACAAATCAATAATCAATCAAGCACAAAGAAGTTGAAGCATTCGCAAATAGGAAACCAGGAGCGAGAATTAGAAACTCACAATCAATCCGAATAAAGCTTCAAATTGCAGGTAGAATAGATGAGTTTAGTTCCTCATGGAAGACATAGCTCAAAATCTCTAAAGTGTCTAATCGTTCAAAGAATAGAATGAAAGTGAAGTTAATCCCAAAAATAACATAAAAGTGGCCTAATAAAACATCCAAGTCGGCCTTCCAAAATAAACTAGACAACTAGGGTTTTTTCTAAAACGGCGCTGCGCGCTGACGGTCCGTGCGGCGGCCGCCGCAAGGTTGCGGCGCCCGCCGCAAGTGCTTTCTTCACAACCCGCTGCGGCGGGCTCTGCTGCGGCCGCGGCACCTCTGCTGCGCCCGCGGCACAGTGTTCTGCCGTGGCCTATGCTTCCTTTGCGGGCTTCTCCTCTTGTCTTGCTTCTTTTCTTCCTTGTTCCTTCCCATGTATCTTGTGTTCCTCTTCGAGATATTGCATCTCCCAAATGTGTTCCGATTCAATCTGCGAGATAAACACAAAATTGCACAGAATCCGAACTCTTCTAAAATAAATACAAGATGCAATTTAACAACAAAGTAAGCAAGAAATGCAACCTAACTACACTAATTATATCTATAATGCCTATCTAAAATATGCATTATCAAATTCCCCCACACTTAACCTTTGCTTGTCCTCAAGCAATGATAGAATGAACATGAATCAATGTATCCCACAGGAAATCCCTTCAAGTTTCAACATTACCAAAAAGCAACATCACAGCAGGTGAAAACATAAAACAAGCAAACAAACGTCATAGCATGTATTCCAGTGATCAAAGCTTAGAAGTAGACATCATCCAACCTCACCAGAATTATGTGTTTCACTCATGTGTTTAGGCTTTTAGGTACAACTCTCAACTCAAACCAATAATGCACTAAGCTCATAGACATTGACCACCATATCACCAATTCTCTACCGAAATATCATTACTTGCGGGACAAAATAAAGAAAATAAAATGCAACACTTTTTTTTTTCTTTTTCTTTTCTTTTGTTTTCTTTTCTCTTTTTTTTCTTTTTCTTGTCTTGGTGCTTTCCTTACGCGAAGCGCAAACATGGGTGTCATGAATGGCCCCGGTCTATCAACACCTCAACTATGAATATGAAGTCCACTTGAACACCTTTTGACGCAAGTTGCAAACATGGGTGTCATGAATGAACCTGGTTACTCAATGATCAAGCTTTCTTTCCTAGTGGATAGTTTTCAACACCTTTTTGCGCGAATCATACACATGGGTGTCATGCGTAGACCCGGTTACTCAGTGCATCAACCATTGCCACCTTATTCACTAAATATGCATAGAATTAAACACAAAGACTCAAAATATAAACATAAACCCCGCAAGCAACAAACATGTGCATCGGTCTTCAAAAATAGATATTGCAGTCAATGCCAAGAGGTAGCAACACTAGGCGAGTAATTCACACAATTGAGCAAAAGAATTCAAATAAGGCCAAACATCCTCACAGGGTCATGTTTTTAGGACTTCAATCATACTTTAGCTTAATCATACATGCTCAATTACATTTGCTAGCTCATGTTCCACAAAAATCAAATATAGACATAATAATCAAAACATCCAGAACTCCATGGGATTTTTATGAATCATGCTTGAAATTTAAAATAGAGGACAAACTAAGCAAGATGGGTATTTGAATAACACATATATATGCTATGCATGCTCTATGTTTAATATTTTCGAATTTATTTTTTTTATTTTTTTTTTATTTTTTTTTTTTTGTTTTTTTTGTTTTTTTTTTTACAAAAATGACGAAAATTAAAATAAAAAAAACTAAACAACAACTTAAATAAACTTAAACATGGTGCAGAAAATTAAATATGATCTACCTATATGCACTATATATATAGAATTCCTCTCCCCCACACTTAAAGTTTTCATTGTCCTCAATGAAACAATAAAGACAACAAAAGTAAATCAAATATAATCAGAGTGAAGGAAAAGAAAAAGGAAAAAGAAAGAAAAACTTACCTCGGATTGCCTCCCGAGAAGCGCCTTTGTTTTAAGTCTTTGGCTCGACGTACTGGCCCTTGATTTGCCTATGTTCCTCCACCAGGGTCACCTACACCTGTCATTTCATTGACAAATGCGGGCACCCTTGGAAAGTATAGCTCTCTGTTCCAACATTCATCCATTACCCTTAGCTTCTCTCCTTGAGCTATTCCTGGGGGTTGTCCTGGAATCACAAAAGGTTTTAATTTGTTAGGAGGCTCAAATTTCCATAAACTATTTTCCTTAGGTGTCTCTAACAAATCACGAAAATTATTGTTATGATCAGTATTGTCAGCAATTGGCATATCTAAAGAATTTTCAGGAGAAAGCTTAGCATGATTAAAGAGAGAGAATTCTATCTTTCTTCCATCAAACTCCATAGTCAATAGACCCTCACAACAATCAATTTTCGTTTTCGCAGTTTTCAGGAATGGTCTTCCTAGTATAATGGGTGTTTCAGGGGCTCCCTGCTCCATATCTAAAACAAAGAAATCAACAGGGAAAAACAAATCATCCACCATAACCAAAACATCTTCAACAACGCCTCTTGGCCTGATTTGTGATCGATCAGCAAGTTGCACTGTAACCCCAGTCTCAGTCAAAGCACCCAAACCCAAAGACATGTACATGTTATAGGAAATAACATTAATTGAGGCTCCTAGATCTAACATGGCTTGTTTGAATCTAGTATTCCCAATTGCACATGGAATTGTAAACATACCTGGATCTCCACATTTTTCAGGCAATTTCCTTTGCAACATAGCAGAGACATTTTCATTCAAGCTTACCTTTTCCTTCTTTTTCAGTCTTTGCTTCTTCTTGATGGTGCACAATTCCTTCAAAAATTTAGCATATCTAGGAATGCTCTTAATTAATTTGAGTAAAGGAATATTTACCTCGCATTTGCTGAACGTCTCAAAGATCTCCCTATCGTTCTCATACCTTCGTGTATCCTTTAGGGCTTCCGGAAAAGGCAGAATGGGCTTTGGAGTCTCCATAGGTAAAGGAGAAGAAGGGGGAGAAGAAGAAGGAGGAGAAAGAGGGAGAGAAGAAGAAAGAGGTAAGGGAGAAAACGTACCAGGAGAAGAATCGGCGGCGGGATCACCTGCGGCGGGCGCCGCATGTAAGCTGCGGCCGCCGCATGCTCGCTGGGCATCACCTGCGGCGGGCGCCGCGTGAATCCCGTCTCTGGCGGCGGGCACCGCAGGGGTGCTGCGGCGGGCGCCGCATGGTTGCCGCGGCCGCCGCACTACTGTTTGGCCGTTTTCGTCTTCAATGATCTCTATTTCCTCGTCCATTATCTCCTCATCGTCCTTTTGAGGTGTGACAATCAGTTCCTTGCCACTTCTAAGCATTATAGCACTGACATTCTCCTTAGGATTCTCAACCGTTTGCGATGGAAGCTTCCCTGAATCGTTTGCCTCCTTCGCACTCAAGACTTGAATGAGCTGACTCAGTTGATTCTCCAAATTTGTGATCCGGTCTGATTGTTGTTTCTCAACCTTCAAGACCAACCGTGACAATTTTTGTATGGGATCCTCAATAGCCTCATTGAAGTGTGGTTGGCCTCCCTGTCGAGGTTCAAATTGTTGGTGGGGCCTTGCTTGTTGCCCCCCTTGCTGATTGAAAGGTTCTTGGTAGTTGCCATAACCATTACCCTGCTGATAGCCTCCATTGTAGTTATTATTGTTGAAGTACCCAGGATTACCAAAGTTGCCTTGCCTAGGCCTTTGTGGAGCAAAATTCCCAATTGCATTTAACTCAACACTAGGATCTTGCAAAGTTGAGTACATATCCATAGGGTGGGATGGATCGTTGTAGGATTCACATGCTTTCAACTGCTGAGATGCTCTGTCAACTACCAGCTTCTTGAGCATCTCTTTCATCTCTGCCATATCAGTCTGTAATGCAACCACTGGGGCATCAATAGCAAGTACACCTCTAGCACGAGTGCTCTTGTTGAACTGCCTAGAACCCTCAGAGAGCTCCTTAAACACTTCCCAAGCTGCAGCAGGCGTCTTATTCAGCATGTTTCCCCCACAACAGGAATTCACTGTTTTGCGCTCTCCATCAGTAAGCCCATTGAACAAGAAGAGAACCAGATCCTTCTGAGAGTACCCATGGCATGGGCAGCTAGCGCAGAGTTTCTTGAAACGCTCAAAGTACTCATGAATAGACTCCGTAGCGTACTGCTCAATGCTGCTGATTAATCTTTTCAAAGCATTTAGCTTTGTTGCAGGGAAGTACATCTCTAGAAAGACTCTCTTCATCTCAGCCCAAGTAGAAATAGAATCAGGTGGTAGATAGAAGAACCATTCATTTGCCTCATCCTTCAAAGAGAAGGGAAAAGCTCTCAGCTTGATTTGCTCTTCAGTTACGTTCTCTGGTTTCATCCCAACAACCACCCTATGGAATTCAGACAGATGCTTGTGGGGGTCCTCCCCACTCAACCCATGGAATTTGGGTAGAAGATGAACTACCCCAGACTTCAACTCAAAGTTGACTCCTTCTACTAGCGCAGGGAATTGGATTGCCAGGGGTTGCTGTGCCAGATCAGGAGCAGAAAGCTCCTTTAGAGTACGATTTGCGTCGTTCGCCATCTCTGCAATGCTTTCTACAGAGAAGAATTAGTAGCACAGGTATGGACCCTATAAGACGGTCCACACCAAGATCAACACTAAAAACACACAAGAGTTAAATAAAAATCCCCGGCAACGGCGCCAAATTTGACGAGCGGTTTTTTAGTCGCCTAAACCGTATCAAAATAAAACTCAAACCTACAAACTAGTATAGCAAGTAAGTACGAGGTCGATCCCACAGAGAATCAAGTATTTCTCCGCAATGTGTATTTACCAATTAGTAGAAAGGGGGTTTTTGAGTGGTTGAAATAAGAAAGAAAGCAAAATAAACTATAAACAGATTAATGCAAAACAAATTAGAGAAGATCGCTCTACCTACAACTATCCACTTTATTTGTTTGAATTGATATTGTAACTTCCTCTTGTCCTTTTAAGTTTCCTATGAATGCCCTTGTCCCGACCTAATATAGTTACTAGTCCAATCAGTCCTAGAAACCCTTATCAATCGAACAGTCCCTAAAGAAGGATTTAACCCAATTGATAGCTTTAAGTTCAGAGATTAGCCAAGGTATTTGCAGTCCCTAAAGAAGGATTTAACAACACATTCAACTTCCTACTCATCCAATTAGTTCAATCAGCCCTAAAGGGATAAGTTTGCTACTTGGGTTAAGGTTCGCAATCAGGAATCTACAAAACCCTAGCAATTGAATTGATCTAACAAGTTGGCCAGACAAGATAGAACAAATCAATAATCAATCAAGCACAAAGAAGTTGAAGCATTCGCAAATAGGAAACCAAGAGCGAGAATTAGAAACTCACAATCAATCCGAATAAAGCTTAAAATTGCAGGTAGAATAGATGAGTTTAGTTCCTCATGGAAGACATAGCTCAAAATCTCTAAAGTGTCTAATCGTTCAAAGAATAGAATGAAAGTGAAGTTAATCCCAAAAATAACATAAAAGTGGCCTAATAAAACATCCAAGTCGGCCTTCCAAAATAAACTAGACAACTAGGGTTTTTTCCAAAACGGCGCTGCGCGCTGACGGTCCGTGCGGCGGCCGCCGCAAGGTTGCGGCGCCCGCCGCAAGTGCTTTCTTCACAACCCGCTGCGGCGGGCTCTGCTGCGCCCGCGGCACCTCTGTTGCGCCCGCGGCACAGTGTTCTGCCGTGGCCTATGCTTCCTTTGCGGGCTTCTCCTCTTGTCTTGCTTCTTTTCTTCCTTGTTCCTTCCCATGTATCTTGTGTTCCTCTTCGAGATATTGCATCTCCCAAATGTGTTCCGATTCAATCTGCGAGATAAACACAAAATTGCACAGAATCCGAACTCTTCTAAAATAAATACAAGATGCAATTTAACAACAAAGTAAGCAAGAAATGCAACCTAACTACACTAATTATATCTATAATGCCTATCTAAAATATGCATTATCAATGCTCCTAGTGATAATAATGTGCAGAAATACTGTAAAGGGCCCAAGACAATGCCAAATGGCATATCCCTCTCCTACCTCTGCACCCCTTCCCGTTAGTGCAGAGACTGGCCAGTTCGGGCTATAGCATAGCAATTTCATCGTGGTGGTGCACAAACCACGGCATCATCATATCATATCATCTCATCGATTGCCCGATGGTGCTGGGCTATCATATCATATCATCTCATCGACAGTCCTCGCTAAGGCCACATAGTGTGTGCTATACCTAATAAAGATGCTCTAATGCAGTACGAAAGTCAAACACACTAGCATGCTCCTAGTTATAATAATGTGCAGAAATACTGTAAAGGGCCCAAGACAAATGCCAAATGGCATATCCCTCTCCTACCTCTGCACCCCTTCCCGTTAGTGCAGAGACTGGCCAGTTCGGGCTATAGCATAGAAATTTCATCGTGGTGGTGCACAAACCACGACATCATCATATCATATCATCTCATCGATTGCCCGATGGTGCTGGGCTATCATATCATGCTCATATCGACTCGATTGACTCAGGGCGCCCGATGAGACTGGGCTACCCTATGACCCTAGTAAAGACTCTAGGACTATCACAGATAACGGCCGTTCTGTTCCATTTATAAATATTACTCCTTAAATCATCCTATTTTATTATTTTAGCGAAACAGATCCGAAAAAGGTTAGGGTATTTCCAAAATTTGTATGAAAAAGCCAATTCTTATAATATTATATTTTAAATTATCATAATAGTAATATCATGTATTCTAAATCCCATCAATAACGTTATATAATTTATATTCCAATTATTAACCATGCTTCATAACAATATGTTCACAGGTCTTAGAAATCCCATTTAAATACATTTTAGGCCCACTAGATAAGAAAGGCCCCAAAACCCAATTTCACTTTTCGGATCCAGTAAAACAAATCTCACCCTTTTAAAGAAAACCCAAATGACTACACTCACCCTCTCCCACGCTCTGCTCTCCGGGGACGAACTGAAGACAAAGGGAGGGGCCTAGCCGGAGATCTTGCTCTCGCCCCGATCTCTCCCAAATTCACTTCCCGGACCACCCAAACAATATGAGAAAGGGGATGAATCTGAACAAGGAAAGGAAGGAGGTTCGGAATCTCACCGAGGGTCTTCGAAGATTCACCGGAAAACGCTTCATCGGAGCTCGATTTGGACCGTCGGAGTCGGAATCCCGGAGCTCCTGGCCTAGGAAAGGATGGAAGATTGTAAAGGTGAACATTTAAGACTTTTAAGAGCGAGATATGGAGGAGGACAGGCTCACCGATTGAAAAAGGGGAAACTGAAGGAGAAGAGGAGGATGAGACTCGGTGGCTGCTCCAGCGGACGGACAGGGAAAGGAGGAAGGAGGAGCTGCGAGTGTGATGGTGAGAGAGATGGCGGTTGTTGGTTGCTCAGGGGCGATGCTCAGGCTGCGCTCGAGGCATCGAATCGGGAGAAAAAAGAGAGGTTTTGATGGTGGCGAAAGGAGGAGGAGCCAAGGGTGACGTGGGTTCATTGGAAGGAGGAGGTGAAGTGTTCCATTGATGGTGGCTAGTTTTTGGTGGAAGCAAGAAGTGAGGGAGGTAGCTTTTCTTTGGTTGTGATGTGGTGGGTAAAGGATAAGATCAATTTTAAATTGATGGGGGAGATAGTGCTGTAGGCTCTGATATTTAGGGTGCTCTAGGGGAGACAAGGGTCTTGATCATTTTCCATTTTTGTGGGTGTAATGGTGTGTGAGGAAGAGAAAGGAGTGGGAGCTGCTAGCTCAAACGGGTAATGAACAGGAGGGAGTAGGTAATGCAGGTTGCTTCTACTGATCGATCAAGGGAAGGGAGGGAAAGAGTTGACTAGCTGGGGCTAAGCAAACAAGAGAGGAATAAGGCAAAGTGGTCCTAACCCGAATTCAAAATACTCGAGAATAAATACCGAATCCCGCTCTCTTGATCTTATTCCGAATTGATCAAATTAAATCTTAAATTTTTAAATACGAATTTAAATATAAAATGCGAACGTCATTTCCCAATTCTCGGCATATGAAAGCGGAATAAAATCTATATTGCAAAATTTTTGAAAATTTGATCGGAATCTGCTTTAAGAGTTTTAAAATCCGAGTTCGCGAGTTTTCCGTTAAATTCCGCTTTTAAATTCGTAATTTTTTAATTTAGGATTTGAAAATCCGAGCCTTTACATCATCCACCTCTAAAAACAAGTCTCGTCCCCGAGACTACAATCAAAACAAAATCGGGGATGAAGTTTGAAATTGGTGAGTCCAAGGATCATGCCATTGATCCCGTAAGCATCTCATAGGGCCCATATGAGACCCTTACAGTACCCTCGTTGTGATCATGATATTCCCAATTGGTCGTAGCAAGTATGCGATATGGGCCCCTATCACATCCTTACCCCGACTTTTCGGTTATATCATAACTCGAAAAGCAATCATAGCGTCTCTACTAGGTCTTAGCAAGCATTCTATATGCGCCCCTATAAAATGCTTGTATCCACTTCGCGAGGCGTTATAGTATAAAACCGGGTTTGAAAAGTTTCAAAAGGGATTTCGCAATTGGAAAAGATTAGCCTCAAAATCGTTGAAATTCTCGATAATGTTTATTCTTTTAAAACCAAAGTTAGCCCTTTTCAAAACCGTTCAAAATCTTCAAATCTGACGTTTAACCAAGCAACATTACACCAAACAAGTCAAATCCTTTCAAGCAAAATTTTGTCAAATCCTCCAAAACCAAATCAGTTTCCCGCATAACAATCAATCAAATTCAGAAGCTCGGAGGTGGAATCATCCACCTCTAAGGGCTAATCCCATATTCTCTCCCTAGTTTCCAAAATCAAATCAATCTATCAGTCTCAATTCAAGCAAGATTCACAAGCCATAAGCAATGCATAACCACATAACCAATCGATCCTCAACGAGTACATCATATGACAAGTCTCAAACATATGGCAACACACTGCCACAAGATCACATCAACGTCTCCACATCATACTAAAGGTCATAATATGCATCTATGCCAAAATCATAACACACATCTCGATATCACACCAAGTTCATAACAGGCACATCCTCATCATAAAGTCAACGAATCAAACTCATTGTCAACACATCAACACAAGTCATGTTATTAAGGTTCCGTGAAAGGGGATGTTAAACAGTATATCAATCATCGAATGTCAGCATATTCACCAAACATCATCTTCACTCATCACAATGCCATATAACGATCATTTAGAAATCTGGTATCATTATCTCATATATACAAATCATATTCATCCTCAATGTCATATTCGTCATTTAGCATATCCATAATCATTCTTGCCAACCATATAGTGCAACATCATGTTTATCGCCATATAATATAACATCATGCTTTCACATAATAACACGTCATTATCTCATAATTCATATATCATATCATAACATGCTTCTAAAATGACATAGCAGGATAGCAATGCATCAATATATCATGGTAACACTTGTCACTGCCAACTAGATTTTAATATTGTATATCGGCATGTAATTCCATATCAGGTTCATCATGGTCGTTATCTACATCATGCCAGCAGATATAAATAAATCACATAATCAAGAAAATCCTCACATCATACCAGTCTGAATAAAACACAAACCCCACTCACCCATCTTTACTCTCAAGCCAAGATTAATCCTCTTCTAGACTCGCCAACGTCAACTCAAACAAAATTCCCCAAAGAATCCCAATTCGTCTCGATGCTCAAATCTCGTCCCTCCTTTCGCCAAGCACTACCACACCATCCACCTCTAAGAACCCATCTCTTATCTCTAACTTCACACCCAAGTACCCTCTAACACCATGTCCTCAATATTTACGAGCCCTCTCTTAAATCCCAAGGCTCACTCGGTCTTACCTAAGCCAACATCCCTCTCTCGCGACTCACCTCCTAATACCACCGATCATCCCAACCGCCCAAAATTCTTTCACCACTCTCCAACCACGCTACCAATGACCTCACCCACAGGTTAAGGAAGAAGCAATTATGAAAATCATCAAACATAAGGTCTACATCATATCAACTAGCATTAATTAACATAACATCATGAGTTCAACAAGTCTCAGTTTACCATCATGCTTAAAATCATTGCAAAATATCATATATGAACATAATCAAGTCAAGCTAGCACGTTGCATTATAACCTTATCAGAAAATAATTCAGGCTTCTTAGCACATGTAGTTCACATTTTACAAGCAAAGGAGTTCAAATCATGCTTAGCAACTTAGAGTAGCAACACGTCAAGACATCATGGTACATGTGAACTATAAGGCATCAAATCATATCATCATAGACAACAGACAATCAGACAGCAATCATCACCAAGTCAGCACATCAACACATAAATCTCATCGTCAAGTCAGTGCAATATTGTCATCAACAAATTCAGAAGGATTATCAATTCGAACGAAAGACACTCTCGCTCGCAAGTCATATTGCACTCAGTAACCGCAATCCTCGACAGGTGCTTGTTCCGCCGACATCATTGATCCTGAGGCTCGCGGGTTATGGACCCACGCTTCTACTGCGCCGCTCTATCGTTATCCCACCTTCCGTTCTCTTTCCCATGCGATCGCTCATCCAAGTATCGCGGAGGAGTCTAAGTTATCAGGGATAGGGGAGTGAGAAGGACAGGCAACCCAAAGTCCCTTCCGGAAACAAACACGGACCAACACTAAAGACAACAACTAGAGACAGAACTCCGACCCGAGAATAGTAATGATGCCCATATGGAAGTCTATCAGGTTATAATCGCGACAAGCAAATACGAATTCACCATGGAGCACATCATTCACATTAATCCACACTAACATGTACCTATCTCAAGAAAAACAACAGACGTATTAATTCCAAAAGACACGATTTAATCCTACACGGATGCATATGAGGCGAGCTAGGAGTCTATTATTCCATGGAAGCAGATATGCCTAGCAACTTCAAGAAAGCTATGTGGAACCAGCAATAATCATGTGTGATTCGAAGTCATGCGGGATTTAATGAAGATAACAAGTATCATGTATACGAAAGGATGTACAAGCATGAACAAGTGAGGTCAAATATAGCATGGCGAGGTATATCATAATAACAAAACTAAGTGTCATACGAGAATACATAAGAGCAGCATGGTAACTATCACATCTGACAATAATAATCATATAACAGGTTTAGAATGACATGTAACCTTACGACGAGATACACTTAGAACGCATAGGTCCTACATGATGCTAACGATACATGATAAGGCATGGGCATAGTCAAGAGTCATTAAGAGGAGTTCAACATAATATTCACGAAACATGAGGCATCATCAAAAGTAACAAGAAGGACATCATGGGCGATGGATTATAATCATGCCAAGAACGAATCAGCATAGAGCACATATATGGTACAATAGTCATCACATCATAGAACAAGTACAACTCGTGATCATTTAGCAAGTCATTCTAGAAATCATAAGCCCTACAAGACACTACTAGCACATATCAAACATGAACACAATCGAGGTAACTCGACTATATCCGTCCTAACATTCATGCATCATGCGTATGCGAAATCATGACATAGTGTGGTGTGTGATCACGCGAGGTACCAAGTCATACATTTATGCAAGAACAAGAGGATATCCTAGAGTAATAGGGAAACACAACTATCGAGTGAAAACATGTGAGCATGCTATGATTAACCATTACGAAAAGCAAATCAATCATTGAATTCAACATCAATTATCTTGTATGAGTAAGACATGTTATGGTAATAGAAAGAGGGAAGAACCACACTATCAGGAACCTAGCTCGAGAGAGAATCAGCAATAATGCAGGCAAGATATAATTCACACGAGTCACAACCAGGGATCCTACATGATACTAAAGGCTCAACATAACATACGATGCATGCATGCACAGATCATGACGACATACAAGAAATCAATTCAATTACATTCCAACAATACAGAAGCATGAGAAAGGTTTTTACAATGTATAACACGAGTCTAAGTATTGAGAAATATGACTAGAATACGGGAACATGAGTTCAAATCAACACATAACATGATAAAGCATGCATTCATCAAGACTCAATTATACCACATATTCTCCATCCAACGCAAGTAATCACACAACAATTCAAATTGCAAAACAACCAACGTTAATTAATCTGGCGAATACAGAACATATGGGCATACTATAGATTCTTGTCACAAAAGGATAATAAGCATCAAGGCGTCATCAGCTAGCATGCTGAAGAGATAATTTACAGGCATCCGTACGAAGAAGAGTTTATCACACTATCATGGACCTAACCAAGGAGAAAACAACTATCATGTAGGTTCATATCATATGGTTTATGCTTCCAATCAATCATACGATCAATAGGCCAAGTAAACATGTTGTAACAACATACAATCATGATAGAAGGCAAGACACAACACGAGACTTAAGAAATATAATCAATCACTGATGTAATAGCATGAGCAGTCTGTACTAATGGTCATTAGCAAGGTATATGCAGAAGCTATAAGATCATGTCATGCAATTCAGAGAGAGTTATCATTACAACCGGAAAAAGATCCCTAAGGGCAACCATTGACTTTTTCCAACCGACTCATCACCCCTCTTTCCCATGGGACTCCGGTACGACTCTTCATGGCAAGAAGACACTGGTTGATCATCATAAGAATAGGGAAAGACACCCACAGAAACACCTTACTTCTGACTCAAAGTGACATCAAGAACTTCCAACACTCACTCAGACAACCTTAATATCCAACCATGATTCCCAACACAATGTGTTTACCAACCCAATTCCCCGTGGAAGACACTGACATCCGAAAGAAAGGCTTGATAGAACCGTCAAGGGTTAATCATAGTGGAATAGATTGTTCCACACAAACTGGGTTTGACCACACAGAAACAAGGGTGCTCCCACTATCCCGTTTGCACAGATCAGTCAATACACATTTAATTGTTAAGCATACCAATCAGACTTTAGCATGTCAACACTCAGCATAGAATCAGTCAATGACAATTATAATGACCTCCTTCAAGGGCTCCCATGCTCGCCTCAATATATAAAGCACATCAAGCTATCTAATGTCGCTCTTCGATGAGCGACTGACCGGAGGGGCAAAACCTCGCGATCCTACCTAACTCGCCACTCCAACCACCTTGGTGCAATCTCCTTGGAGTCTTCCGGACCCTCTGTAAAGAGCAAGCTAGTATTTTGCCTACCGTTCCCAACAACACCCAATAGGGGCGGTCTAGCACATTTACTACCCACTCGTGTCCCCGTTTGGTCGGTTTTCCTCTTTTATTACAAGTCGAGTTCAATACTTAGTCCAATTTAGGTTAGGCATCTTACGTTCATTTTGCCCTTTTTAAAATCCTTTCAAATCCTTTGAAATTCATGGGCGGTTTTCCAAAACATACACTCGACCCTTGTGTACCCGAACTGCACAACCTCAGCTCTGATACCATCTTTGTAACGGCCCAGAATTATGATCTCCGGGTTACGTTTCAAGGGATGAAACCCCTTGTTCGGATCTTGCAATCCAGGTACGGGTCGAGGTTTCAAACTCATTTTAAGGTTAGTAAAAAGAGGGATTTCAAACCCTAAACACCTCAAAGGGCCGTTGGGTACCCTTAACCTGTCCTTAGACTATGTCGCGGAATCCATTTCAATGGAAGTAAAGCGGAAGCAAAGTAAAGACAGAAGTGCCATGGCAGAGCCGGGTCAAAACCAAATCATGAGTGGATAATTACCATTTTACTAAGTTGGGGTATTAGCCAAATTCTTCGATTCGCCAAAAGGGAACCCCGTCATATAGACATCGAGCATTCAAAATCTGCAGAAAATACCTTAAAAAAAGAACGGGGAAAGGAGTCAGATCGAGCCACTCATGCGGGACCGGCAGTCCTCGCTAAGGCCACATAGTATGTGCTATACCTAATAAAGATGCTCTAATGCAGTACGAAAGTCAAACACACTAGCATGCTCCTAGTTATAATAATGTGCAGAAATACTGTAAAGGGCCCAAGACAATGCCAAATGGCATATCCCTCTCCTACCTCTGCACCCCTTCCCGTTAGTGCAGAGACTGGCCAGTTCGAGCTATAGCATAGAAATTTCATCGTGGTGGTGCACAAACCACAGCATCATCATATCATATCATCTCATCGATTGCCCGATGGTGCTGGGCTATCATATCATGCTCATATCGACTCGATTGAATCAGGGCGCCCGATGAGATTGGGCTACCCTATGACCCTAGTAAAGACTCTAGGACTATCACAGATAACGGCCGTTCTGTTTCAAATGCATAAAGTAAGCAGATGCTCATTCAATTAGTGCAACCTAAACAGGATACTACATGAAATGCATTTTTGCATATGCAACACCTAACATAAAATGCAAGAACAGGCACGAATGTCCAACTTGAGTAAGCCCCCTAGGGAACTTACCTGAAGATGCAGAACAACAGGATAATACAAGCAAGGGCCCAAATGCAAGTCCAAAGCAATCCAGAAGCAATACACACCTATCATCAAGTAATTTCCATAAGCTACCGAACCAACATTCATAGTGAAACCATTTTCCAAAATCTTTCCGATACGATCAACATCGACCAAAATCATTCTTTCAATATTTCCCAAACCTCCTCAAAAACATCGCAAGTTAGATCAAATCACTATTCAAATAACTTTCCCAAATCATACTTAGCCCAAAATCCATTTATAAATATTACTCCTTAAATCAACCTATTTTATTATTTTAGCGAAACAGATCCGAAAAAGGTTAGGGTATTTCCAAAATTTGTATGAAAAAGCCAATTCTTATAATATTATATTTTAAATTACCATAATAGTAATATCATGTATTCTAAATCCCATCAATAACGTTATATAATTTATATTCCAATTATTATCCATGCTTCATAACAATATGTTCACAGGTCTTAGAAATCCCATTTAAATACATTTTAGGCCCACTAGATAAGAAAGGCCCCAAAACCCAATTTCACTTTTCGGATCCAGTAAAACAAATCTCACCATTTTAAACAAAACCCAAATGACTACACTCACCCTCTCCCACGCTCTGCTCTCCGGGGACGAACTGAAGACAAAGGGAGGGGCCTCGCCAGAGATCTTGCTCTCGCCCCGATCTCTCCCAAATTCACTTCCCGGACCACCCAAACAATATGAGAAAGGAGATGAATCTGAACCAGGAAAGGAAGGAGGTTCGAAATCTCACCGAGGGTCTTCGAAGATTCACCGGAAAACGCTTCATCGGAGCTCGATTTTGACCGTCGGAGTCGGAATCACGGAGCTCCTGGCCTAGGAAGGGATGGAACATTGTAAAGGTGAACCTTTAAGACTTTTAAGAGTGAGATATGGAGGAGGACAGGCTCACCGATTGAAAAAGGGGAAGCTGAAGGAGAAGAGGAGGAGGAGACTCGGTGGCTGCTCTAGCGGACGGACAGGGAAAGGAGGAAGGAGGAGCTGCGAGTGTGATGGTGAGAGAGATGGCGGTTGTTGGTTGCTCAGGGGCGGCGCTCAGGCTGCACTCGAGGCATCGAATCGGGAGATAGAGGAGAGGTTTTGATGGTGGCAAAAGGAGGAGGAGCCAAGGGTGACGTGGGTTCATTGGAAGGAGGAGGTGAAGTCTGCCATTGATGGTGGCTAGTTTTTGGTGGAAGCAAGAAGTGAGGGAGGTAGCTTTTCTTTGGTTGTGATGTGGTGGGTAAAGGATAAGATCAATTTTAAATTGATGGGGTAGATAGTGCTGTAGGCTCTGATTTTTAAGGTGCTCTAGGGGAGACAAGGGTCTTGACCATTTTCCATTTTTGTGGGTGTAATGGTGTGTGAGGAAGAGAAAGGAGTGGGAGCTGCTAGCTCAAACGGGTAATGAACAGGAGGGAGTAGGTAATGCAGGTTGCTTCTATTGATCGATCAAGGGAAGAGAGGGAAAGAGTTGACTAGCTGGGGCTAAGCAAACAAGAGAGGAATAAGACAAAGTGGTCCTAACCCGAATTCAAAATACTCGAGAATAAATACCGAATCCCGCTCTCTTGATCTTATTCCGAATTGATCAAATTAAATCTTAAATTTTTAAATACGAATTTAAATATAAAACGTGAACGTCATTTCCCAATTCTTGGCATATGAAAGCGGAATAAAATCTATATTGCAAATTTTTTGAAAATTTAATCGGAATCTGCTTTAAGAGTTTTAAAATCCGAGTTTGCGAGTTTTCCGTTAAATTCCGCTTTTAAATTCGTTTTTTTTTTTTAATTTAGGATTTGAAAATCCGAGCCTTTACACCGCCAACTTTTCTTTGGGCCCTAGGTTTTTACCTTGGGCCCAAAGCGGTCCGTTGGAAATAAGAAAGAACGAAAGAAAACATTCGAAAGGGTTTGACCAAATCTCGCAAGGGCTTGACTAAATTCTTGTATGTGAAATCTTGTTGGCGTTTTTTTCATGCAGCGTGTGGCTTTGCTTCCGACGTTTCTAGGAGGTCTTCTGCTTGGTTGGGGTGCGTGGAATCTGGAGTCGGGACTGGCTGGGGTCGAGGTGGTGTGCTCAAGGCGCCTCTGTATCCGGGATTCAGCTTCCTTGGATTTCATCTGCACAATCCAAAGGAGTTACTGTCCTGATGTACCGCTTGCCCGCGGTGCCACTGTTCGGTGGTGCTTGGCTTCGTTCATCGTCGGCTTCCTCAGCTTTCTTGGGAATTGGTCTTCTTGGGTCGTCTTGTTGTAGAGTTTTCCTACTTGTTTCATTTCGCTTGTTGCTTGTATGTATGTATTTTTAGATTATATGTTTGACGGTTCTCCGTCTGCCGACTTTGTTGGCCTCTCAATAAGTCAGGCGTGTCTGACCTTCGTATTATTACCTTATCAAAAAAAATGTATTTTCTTCCTATGACAAAACATGTTATTTTTTATTTACACATATTTTTATGAATTTTTTTAATTTAGCAAAAAATAATTAATTAACAAAATATTCAAACTTTCAAAATATTTACACAAATATTCAGATTGTCGCAAATCTGATGGTAAAACACGGTATGAGACCGCGTTTGATTTACAACGTGAGAAATATGAAATTGGAGGAAAAGGGACAAAAAAAAGGCTAACAAAAGAAACGCAGTTTGAAACCACGTTTCTATTATTGATTTTATTTCAAGACGAATTGTATAATTTTATAATTTTTTTACACAAGAGACGCGGTTTGTATTTTATGTTTTTTTTTCAAGGAAAACTTAACATATGAAAGAGGGAGAGAGGAGGTCGGAGGAGAGACAAAGGGGTGGGGGGAGGCGGAGCAAGAGAGAAAGGCGGAGTGGAGGAGTTGACGTGTGAGGGCTATGGGTGGTGAGGGTCTGGCGCAGGACGAACGTCGTTGGCACTTTCGCCCTTTGCCAAATAGTAATATAATCCAAACTCAAATACAAAACCAATAGATTAGTCAAGCAATAACTCGATAAACCAAACAACTACTTGTATAGCAATAAAGTCCAGATTCGAACTCACATGGAGAAGCGATTTTCTATTCAATAACTCTTAACAAGAACTCTTATGACCAAACAATGATTTATAACAAATAACCAAGATGTAAAAGTAACCAACTTTATGATTGCAAAGTAGATTGATAATAAGGTAGAAGAAATATTTCACCTGTAATTCTCTGACAATTGTTGAGATTCATGGTCTTAGGATTGATCTATCAATTATTCATAAACACATGTCTACTTGACTAAAGTTGAGAGATCCGCAGGGATACAATCACCTTATTCAATATCACTAAAGAATAGCATTAAATACTCAAGTAATTAGACCAATTGGCATATTGATTAAATGCAATTGAGACAAACCGGAACAACCCTAAATCAACCCTAACCGACATATCCACAACATCGATCAATTGAAATCATCCACTACAAAGACAAAGAAATATCACTACTTCAATACTTCGTTTGCTATCAAGAACACAATAACAAATTCATATCTAAGATGCAATTCCTAACACGGTGATCAATCATAGAAAGGAACACAAATATAATCAATAAGCACAAGATGATAACTATGAATATGAATAACTAAATAGAATCAAATCCTCACAATCTAAACAACCATGTCTTCGAATCACAGGCAAAAATATGAGTTTAGCAACTCATAGACCAAATCTCTCTATCTCTAATGGTGTTCATAGTTTCACACAATAGCCACCCACAACTGAATGAAGTCAATAAACCTAATATAGATTCATAAGGAGTTGGCAAAACCCCAATAGAAATAATAATATAATAATAGGAAATATGGTCTTCGGATCCAAAATCGCAAACGCTGGAAACCGGCCCCCGGCGGTTACAGTGACGGTATTTCCTCATTTGTCTTTGATTGTCTTCAATGTCGTGCTTCTTTTCTCCTCTCTAGCCCTTTCTTCAGCCTCCATATGCTTCTTTTCTCCTCTCTAGCTCTTTTCTCCTCTCTCTTAAGCTCTTTTAAAGTCCCTTCAAGGTCGGAATGTAATTATGCATAATAAACATTAGAAAGGCGTAGATTCCGAACTCGAATACTTCACAAGCAATATATGAAACTAGACTCAAACATATGCAAAACCACTATCTAAATGCAATAAGAAATACCTATAATGCCTATATGAAATATGCATTACCAGGGCTAAAGAAGGAGGCCGGAGGAGTTTGGTGTAACACCCCCTTTTATAATCCAAAAGAGATGTTGCAGCGCCAGTAATTATTCAGACTTTACTGTCTTCATAATTACCTTAGGCTTATAGGGACATGCAACCATGCTCCCATAAAAAAGGCGATAAATAATATATTATAACAAAATACTTGAAGTATACAATTTTTATCATTAAACATAGTGCAAGATAAAGTGAAATTTGAAAGACGTTTACAATCTTTACTTGTATAATGTAAACTCTTCAAGGCCTCCTTACCTAACTTGCAAAATTTTGACTGATGTACATCATATGCAGACGAGGCACACCAGCCAACCATTTCACAACATGGTCGGTTAGTTCGGTGAAGAACTAGCAAATGACGACACAAAATAAATGACAACAACTTAAAGCCCAGTGTCCGTAGTATGGTATGGGTTTAAGGAGATATATAATTTACAAAGTAGTAAATTATATAGAATGTTTACAATGCACGACTTTCTATTAGTTTACACATTGATTCCATGATATTACTTGACACACACGACTTGAACGTACCATTCCACGATATTACAAAGTAGTAAACTTTATAGCCTCTTTAGTCTTTACTTAACCCTCAACATGCTAACAGATTTTCAATGGATCTCACTATATTCCAACTTTATGTGCATCAAGAGTCACCCGGAAGCGGATCTAGAAGATTCAGCCCCGAAATCGCACCAAGAGTCACCCGGAAGAAGAGAACGTGAAGCAAGGAAGAGTTGGGTGAGAAATATCTTCAAATCCTCAAGTTTTTGGGTTATTTTTTGTACTAACCTATGTCTGGAAACTCTAGGAATAATTGGGAAAAAGGGGAGGGACTAACAATATCAAAAGAGGCCACAAACGGAGCATGAATCAAGGACTCAACTCCGTTTTCACCGCCTCGAGAAGGAACTCGTGACCGCGAGGAAGAACACCCAGTATAGGGTTCTTACTTGCGGCCACGAAAGGAGAGACTCGCGGTGGCGAGGTGGAGAGTCGGGATGCCCTAGGAGGGGACCCCAGACTCGCGGCCGCCACTCGAGATCTCGCGGGCGCGAGATGCTCACGGTCGTGAAGACCTCTGAGGCGCCAAGTCTCTTGGACGTGAGAGACTCTCTCGCGTCCGCGACTTACTCCTTGTCCGATGGTTTTTGACTCCGTTTCTCGACGTTTTCGACGATCATTTCCGCGACTTGTTTTCAACGCTTTTGGGGGATTTCAATAACTAACTTAATGATCTGATTTGGAGTTTTGGGGAAGCAAATTTCATAGCTTTTAAGGTCGAATGTTCTAATCGGTAACTTGGTTTTCTAAACGATTTTAGGGATTGACTTGGAAAATTATGTGATCGATGACTAACTAGCATGTTGATGTGATTGATTGACTAATATCATGACTTGTGTGGACTAATGACATGTATGAATAACTAAAAACATGATGAGATGTTAGCGTTATGTATCGTTTGATTTATGCCTTATGAACGATGATGAACATGATGAACTTTTGAGATATACGAGTATACAGATATATGATTATTATGAACATATGAATGTGGCTGAATGGAACGATAAGAATGATGTGGTCCTAAGGAATGTGGCAATGTGATGAATGGTTGAACTTGATGGAATGACAATTGCGATATGGTTGTTAATCTTGTTGAATGTTGTATGCTTTGAGTGCTTGAATGATTAGACGTAGACTTATATATGTGTTCTGATATGTATCTAGCCTCTAGGCGATACTTTGTGATTATGATTGAGTATGCTGGATCTTCTATTATGTTGTTCTGCATAGCCAGGTAGGTCTCTTCGGAGCTTACTCAGATCGATAGAGAGAACTCCCTACTTTATGTGCATTATATACTAGGTGCTTGCATTCATGATCAGCATGTCATGTAGTATCATGCTAGGTTGCATTGACCATTGCGAATTTTATTTCTTTATGTGTATGTAAATAGAACGGTCGTTATTTGTGAGGTATCTAGAGTCTTTGCTAGGGTCATAGGATGGCCCAGTCTCATCGGGTCTCGTCCTAAGTCGTTCGAGTCATTACTACAGCTTTATTATTACTCTTTATTTACCTATCACATTATCTTATTCTTTTTCTCTTTTAAGACCACGTTCATGATTTATTGATAAGCATGCAATATGGGGTTGGGCACCATAAGGTCCTAACTTCATTTATGAATTGGAATGCATTCTTGAGCTAGCCAGTCTCCGCCCTATCGGAAAGGGGGCGATGGTTAGGAAGAGGGATATACCATTTTGTATTATGTGCTAAGGCCTTCATTATTATTATGCATTTGAAATTAGGGGCATGCTAGTGTGTTCATATTGCGCCTTGCATCTAGAAGCATGATTATTAGGTATAGCGCATGTGTGTGCTTAGGGTGGGGAAAGAGCAAGTGGGCATCATCTGATCCCGCCCACTATTAACGTTTTTAGGTGTCCTTTATGCTTACTATTGTTGATGTTGATTTGGCTCTATGAACACGGGGTTCTGACTTGGCGGAAAGAGAGAGGTCTACATGAAAATTGACTAAGCAATTAAAATAAACCGGGCCATTGCATATATTTGTTTGTATTATAGCTATTAAACAACCTTAATTTGTAAGATTTAAGTCTATCATCTCGTAAGGCTATAAAAACAGGAGTATCAATTCCTTTCCTGGCTAATGATTTTAGAGCAACTTGTATTAAACCTAGATGAATATATCTATAACCTTTTGTTTGATACTTATTTAGAGATAAAGAAGATAAGAGTTGTAAAGATTGTTTCTCTTTATTAAGACTGATAGTTTCTTCACGACTTCTCACACTAAAGGCTATTTTAAAGTCTATAATCCCAATTCTATATATGGACTCTATATTCTGATGAGGAATGGACCAATCCATCATATTGTTTTCATCGTTAGTATACAAATTGAAGATTCGATAATATAAAACAATGTAATAAAGAAATACTCTAGAAGGGGGGTTGAATAGAGTATGCCCGTTTTTCGCAGAAAGTCTCAAGACTTTTGGAGCTTGTACCAAAACCTTTGCGATTATCCTGAATCACAAAGTTAGACAATCGAACCAAGTGCGGAAATAAGGTAAAGCAAATAAGTAAAGAACACAAGTAATTGTTTACGAGGTTCAGCACAACTTGGCCTACGTCCCCGCCTAGGGTTTTTCCACAACCCTAGGATTCAAAGGCTTTATTGATTCGCTTAGCTTAGGATCCTAATAGCTCACCGAGAAGCCTATCTCCTATACAATTGCAATCTAGTCAACTCACGTTCCCTTGGAGTCCTAGACCAATCTAGAAGAGCCCCACCTCTATCAGCTATCTAGTACAATCCTCTTACTCTCACAAATCAATAGCCTAGTGAAACTTCCCGAGTTATAAACTATCGAGTAACACTTTAAATGAATATATCCTATAAGCTCACAGTGACTCTCAAAGGCTTTGAAATAAACAACAAACTCTAGAGCGCTTAGTAGAGAGACACTTGGAAGACAGATCTTGCTTTGAATGAATGAAAGCTCGTGTAGCACTTGTGTATCTCTGTCTTCTTCTTTCTTTCCTTTATATAAGAGTGGAATGGCGCCTGAGGATCTTCACCAACGACTCTATGAATCAGGCTTGATCTTCAATCTTCTATATATGGACACTTCGAAGCCATGATCCGTTTTGAATAGGATTTCCTCATATGCACCAAAGGAAAGATATAATCTCGAATATACTTCCTGAAAAGGTTAGTCACACATATATATAATATAACGGAAGTATATAATAAGATAAAATAATATTCGGACAAATAAGATAGGTTTTGTATTTCATCAACTGTTAACGCTCCAAGACCTTTGACACAAACATCCTGTCAAAGCCCTTAAAACATTTATTCCAATTTCCATCAAGGGAGGGAGTTATCAATCTCCCCCTTGATGAAAGACAAAACCTGTGCATCCCTGCAACTTAGTCAAGCATAGATAATAAAATAGAAATCAGACTAAGTACCTGCAAGGGTTAGACAAATGTTGGATCAAAAATTTTGAAGCATGTAAAACCATCCAACCGAAAACCATAAATCAAAAACCAAGGTCTTCCAAGACCTTTAACCAGAGGTTTTCAAAGTCTAAGCACCACATATCATCTCCCCCTTTTTGTCTTTCAACAAAGGGCGGAGGTAAAACAGTCACCAAAATAGTTACCAAATGTTTTGAAAACGTTTCCAAAAACCAGCAAAGTAACAAGTTTCAGGGGTGGGATAGGGTGGGTTAGGGTTAAGGCTTAGTCATCCGGAGCATCATCAGTGAGCCTCGTCCACAGTCCCTCCAGCATCTTGGAAATCCCGCTCATCTCCGTCATCATCTCCTTCTGCAGCTCCTTAATATCCAGGCGAACTTCCTCCAAGCCCAACTCTAGGTTGTCCATGCGTTCATCGAAAGCTGGAGCAGTGGGAAAGGCTTTTGAAGGAGTGGCAAGACTCAAGGTCCCTTGGGGAGACCGAGTGATGCCAATCTTTTCAAGGCCTTTAGAGTCGAACTTACCCGTATGACGCAGTTGTTCTTCATTTTTGACATCAATTCCAGAAGCTTTGAAGATAGGGGTCAAAAGGGTAGCAAAGGGGAGGGGAGAGCCTTTTCTAGCTTTTCTGGCATGGGCCATGGTTCCAAGGATAGTGTTGGCCAGATCAAGATCGAGGCCATTTAGGATGCGGTAAAGCAGGACCATAGCATTGTCGGTAAGGAGTGAGCCAGAGTTAAGACGGGGTAAGAGGCATCGAACAATGATGTTAAAAATTATCTTTGCCTCAAGGGTTAGGGATGAGTGGGTGAGTTGCTTTGAGGTGCTGTTGGATGCTTCAGGTAGGAGATATTTGGCTCGGGCAAGGATGATGCAATTCTCTTTTGAGGGGTGTATATCAGCAGGTGGAACTGGGGTAGGTAGGCCAAGGAAATCTGCAAAGCCATTGGAGTTGAGAGAGATTCTAACCCCTATGACTACAGACTCCAAAGACCAACCATCGGTGTCGTTTTTGGCTTTTAGGTTAATGTAGAAAAGTCTGGTAAGCTGGGGGTAGTAGACAGTCTCAAGGTTAAGAAGGGTCCAGGCTGTGGATTTTTTGAGGAGCTCAATGCAAGGTAACTTCAAAGCTTCAAAGAACTCAAAATCTAAAAAATCAGAACAGCTAATCTTACGAGTTCTAAACTCGTCTACCCACTTACCAGCAGTCTCAGCATCTTGAAACCAAGAGGAGGGCAAGGATTGATTTACCTGGATATAGGTCGGGGGGTCTGCGTTCTTTCTGCGCGCAACTGTTGGAGCAGCTCTTTTGACAGGCGCTACAAGACTCTTGACAGTTCCCTTCCTGGTGCGCTTGGGGGATGGAGGCTTGACAGCAGCAGAGGCTTTCCGCTTCTTCGGAGACGGGGGAGGAGGAGGAGAAGGAGAGGGAGATTCTTCCTCCTCTTCCTTAGACCCCGAGTCCTCACCGGACCCCGCTTCATCTCCTTCAGGTTCCTCTTCCTCTCCAGATCCCTCTGGCTCTTCTTCTTCTTCCTCAGGCTCCTCCTCGGATGGAACCTCCTCGGCTTCGGCTTCCTTCCGAATCCGCTCAGCTTCTTCCTCGGCCAGTTTCTTAGCAAGCTCGGCCTCCACATCGGCTTTTTTCTTCCTTAAGGCCTCCTCCTCGGCTTCCTTGGCAGCATCCCTTTCCAGAAGGGCGTCAAGATCTTCTTCCTCCTCTTCCTCGTCCACTTCCTCAGCCAGAATCTTCCTCTTTTCTTTCTGTTTAGCCCTAATCGGCTTCTTAGCAGAGCGCTTTTGAGAGCCCTTGGGAACAATGGCCGAGCTCTCAGCGATGGTGCTCTGGACGACAGATGGGATGATGGCTTGAGGAGCGGGTTCAGGTGTGGGAGAGGTAGCGGTGGCCTGGCGTCCCTTGGGGGTGGCGCCAAGTCTTTTGGGTGTGACAGCTTTCTTGGTTTTGGGTGCCATGGAGGAAATCGGTTAGGGTTTTCTTAGAATGGATTGAGAGGTTGAAGAAGGAGAAGGTGAAGGGATTTAGATAAGATCTGAGTGTGGGTTGTAATCGGGTACAGGATTGGGTTTAAGTAGAGGGAGTGATGGGACGGGTTTGGAGTTCCAAGGAAAGAAATCATCACAAAGCTGATTTGAAAGGTTTCAAATTCAAATTTCAAATATTCCATTAAAATCGGACTGAAAAACCGTGTGATTTAGTTCCAAAAATAAAATATCTTAACGGTTAAGGAAATCACAGAAATAGGCAATTTTGAAATTCAGTAAAAATATAATTGATTAAATATCTAAAAAGATATTAACCAAAAATATATGATCCGATATATGTAATCCACCATTTAGTTCACACACCTTGACATGGTTCTCAAGGGTCTTGACACTAAGTAGAATTTATCTTTCGTAAAGGAAAAGCTCCCCCTACGAAAGTGCATCCTTGTTAAGCATCCCAATTTCTCGTCTTATGAAGGTGAACCTGTCCTCTGCCAAAGGCTTAGTAAAAATGTCAACCCATTGATAATCAGTAGAAATAAAGGATATGGACACATCACCTTTTTCAACATGATCTCTAATGAAATGATGCCTTACATCAATATGTTTGGTCCTTGAATGTTGAACAGGATTCTTAGTGATGGAGATGGCACTTGTATTGTCACACTTAATTGGAATACCTTTGAGGTTGATGCCAAGATCTCGCATTTGTTGAGCTATCCAAAGGATTTGGGAGCAACATGCTCCAGCTGCAATGTATTTGGGTTCTACAGTGGATAGAGCAACTGAGTTTTGCTTCTTTGAGTGCCAACTGATCAACGATGCTCCTAAGAATTGGCAACATCCTGATGTGCTCTTCCTATCCACCTTATAGCCTGCAAAATCTGCATCAGAGTATCCAATTAAAGTGAAATCTTTTTGCTTCGGGTACCATAGTCCAAGTTCCTTAGTGCCATTGAGATATCGAAAGATCCTCTTGACAGCCACGAGGTGAGATTCTTTAGGATCAGCTTGAAACCTAGCACACATGCAAACACTAAACATGATGTCAGGTCTACTAGCCGTGAGATATAATAAGGATCCAATCATTCCTCGATATTCCTTTTGATTGACACTTGTTCCAGTCTTGTCTTGATCTAGAGACAATGTTGAGCTCATGGGAGTCTTGGCTGCCTTGGATTGATCCATCTTGAATTTCTTCAAGAGATCCTTAGTGTACTTGCTTTGGTTGGCAAAGATCTTTTTCTTGGATTGATGAACTTGTAATCCCAAAAAGAAGTTGAGTTCACCCATCAAGCTCATCTCAAATTCACTGCACATGATGTCAGAAAATTCCTTGCACAAAGATGTGTTAATAGCACCAAATAATATATCATCAACATAAATTTGAATAACCAAAATGTCCTTTCCTTTGGTTTTGATAAAAAGAGTCTTGTCGATCAACCCCCTTTTAAAATCATTTTCTAAAAGATATTTTGACAAGCGCTCGTACCAAGCTCTTGGGGCTTGTTTCAAACCATAAAGCGCTTTGTCAAGTTTATAAACATGATTGGGAAATTCTGAGCTTTCAAAACCTGGGGGTTGAGCCACATAAACTTCTTCCTCTAAGAAACCATTGAGAAAAGCACACTTGACATCCATTTGATATAACTTTATGCTCATAAAAGATGCAAATGCTAATAAAATGCGAATGGCTTCAAGCCTGGCTACGGGAGCAAAGGTCTCCTCGTAGTCAATACCTTCCTCTTGATTGTAGCCTTGGGCAACAAGCCTTGCCTTGTTCCTCACAACCTTACCATTCTCATCTAGGTTGTTTCGAAATACCCATCGTGTGCCAATGACTGATTGATGCTTTGGCCTAGGCTTCAAGGTCCAGACTTTGTTCCTTTCAAATTCATTAAGCTCACTTTGCATAGCAATGATCCAGTCTGGCTCCTGAAGTGCCTCATCTACCTTCTTTGGCTCAATAAGAGAAACAAACGCGTGAAAAGCACAAAGATCTTTAAGTTTAGAACGAGTTTGAACACTAGAAGTAGGGTCAGAAATGATATCCTTTAATGAGTGTGATGAGGAGTATTTGAATTTCCTTTTGCTAGTCTCAGCTCCTTGATTCGTCACACTGGTAGGATTGACTTGTAGTACATCTGACTCCGTGGTCCTGTTAGGTTCAGTTACAGCAGTTTCTGACGTCTCAACACTGTTGGATTGGACACCAAGGGCTTTGGACGAATCTTCAACACCTTGGGCCAATTCTTCAGTGTTGAGAATCGGTTCCTGCATGTTCTTCTTCTCTGTGTTCTTTGTAGCAGCATCATCACCTTCCTCGTTCTCTTCATGGATGTTAAGATCTATATCTGCAATACTTTCACTCAAAGCACCGTCATTGCATTCATAAAAAATAACATGTATACTTTCTTCAACTACCTGGGTCCTTTTATTGAAGATTCTATAAGCTTTGCTACTCGTGGAATAGCCAAGAAATATACCTTCATCACTACGCACATCAAATTTCCCAAGGTTATCTTTTCCATTGATATGAACAAAACAAGTACAGTCAAAGGGTTTAAAGTAAGATATAAGAGGTTTGCGGCCTTTGAAAAGTTCATAAGGAGTTTTCTTTAAGATGGAACGAATAAGACAACGATTCAAAATATAGTTAGCTGTGTTAACAACTTCAGCCCAATAGGTTTTAGGTAATGCATTTTCTAAAAGCATAGTCCTGGCCATATCCTCTAAGGTGCGGTTCTTGCGTTCCATAACCCCGTTTTGTTGAGGTGTCCGAGGAGCAGAAAAGTTGTGGGAGATGCCATATTTAGCACAAAACAAATCAAACTGAAGTTGATCAAACTCCCTACCATGATCACTCCGAAATGACACTATGGGCTCGTTTCTTAAAGTTTGCAACTCCTTACAAAGTTTTGAAAACTCAAATAAGGCCTCTGATTTTTCTTTCAAAAATGCAACCCAAGTATATCTTGAAAAATCATCGACAACAACTAACATGTACTTTTTACCATTGGGAGATTTGACTCTCATAGGACCACATAAATCCATATGTAAAAGTTCAAGGGGTCTAGAAGAACTTACAACCTTTTTGGGTTTGAAAGAGCTACGTGTTTGTTTACCTCGTGTGCATGCATTGCACATGTCAATACCTTTGAAGTCCATCTCAGGTAGCCCTCTTACAAGCCTTTTGGACACAAGCTTCTGTAGTGTATGTGGACTCACATGACCGAGTCTCCTGTGCCAAAGCTTTGGATCGTCCGTCAAAGCCTTTAGACAAGTTAAGCTTCCTTGTGTCACTTGATCAGCATTTACGGCGTATATATTGTTGTAACGGTATGCAGTCAATATAACTTCACCTGTATCATCTCTGCACACTATACATCTTTTCTTGTTAAATCTGACATTGTTACCACTATCACACAATTGAGAGACACTAAGCAGATTATACTTCAAACCATTAACGAGATAGACATTTTTAATACTATGGCTGGAATCACTTCCAACACTACCAATACCAACGATGTCACATTTTCCTTTGTCACCAAGAGTGATTGTTCCCGTGGATTGCTCCTTTAGATCATGAAAGAGAGAACTCTTCCCACTCATATGCCTCGAGCATCCACTATCAATAATCCATTTGTGATCTTTCACCTTGGTGATCTCCTGCAAGACAAACATCAACCTTTGTGGCTAGACCAATAAGCAAATTTGGATCCATTGTTGGGGTAAACCATATTTGGTAAAATAGTGCCTTTTGGAACCCAAACTTGTGTTATCCGTTCTTTTCTCAAATGAACAGGAAATGTATTACGAATAATATAAGGATCCTTTCTTCTATAGGGGCAGGTCTCTTTTACATGTCCCTTTCTAGCACAATGGTGACATATAGGAGAGGTTCTGCTTCCTTTTGCCTTTACAAAAGTGGTAATGTGTTGCTTCTTTAAAAACTTTGGATTGTAACCAATACCACTTTTGTTTAGAGAGCTTTGTTGCTCACCTAACATCCTATCGAGAGTACTTTTGGATTTGGTAAAACTTATGAGGGCTGTCTGTTGGTCTTGAATCTTATTATTCAGGGAGATCTTCTCGTTCTCTAAGTCATGATGCTCATTTCTTAGAGAGGAGAGATCTTGCTTGATTTAAGATTTCTCCGAGCCAAGCGTCTTGACTTTAATGTCAAGACCTGAATAAGAAGCTTCAAGACCTTTGACCCTCATAGACAGATCCTCAATAGTCTTTTCCTGGTCCATAGTTCTCTTAATAAGAATATTAGTTTGGGCAATAAGCTTCTCTTCATTGGCAATCATATTGGAAAGGAATTCCGATAATACCTCTTTTGGACTTTCCATAAGTTCTCTTACAGTAGCTTCAAGCTTTTCATCGTGGGATTCATCTTCTGAGGCCATAAGACAAATGTTGGCCTTCTCATCGTCGGAGTCAGAGTCGGAATCACTCCAAGTAGCCACCATGGCTTTCTTCTTCCATTTGTCACCTTTCTTGGGCTGGCTCTTTGTCTTTTGAGGGCAGTCCTTCACAAGATGATCTGTTTCACCACATTCAAAACAAGACAACGGTTTAGTCTTCTTTTCATACTTGTTGTATTGAGGCTTACCTCGAAATTTTGAAGACTCTGATCCATCCTTGTTGTTGAATTGCTTCTTCATTTTGAGAATTCTAGCAAGGCCTCTTGTGATGAGAGCAAAAGGATCATCCTCATCGTCAACCTCATCTTCGGAATCAGATCCATCCTTGGGCTCATCCTTTTTAGACTTGAGTGCCAAGTTCTTGGTGCTAGCTGGAAGTTCTCCATCGTCTTCATTAAGAATCATCTCATGTGTGATCAGCTTCCCAAGAAGGTCATCAAGGGGTAGAGTGGTGAGGTCCTGGGCTTCCTCTATAGCTGTTACTTTTGGACCCCATTTCTCCTTTGGAAGGCACCTCAGTATCTTCCTCACTTTCTCAACGTTGGTAAAGCTCTTGCCGAGAGAGTCAAGGTTGTTGGTGATTTCTGTGAATCGTGTGAACATGGCCTTGATTGACTCATCAGACTTCATCTTGAAGAGCTCATACTTTCGAAGAAAGATGCTGATCTTGGTGTCTTTCACTTGGCTTGTTCCTTCATAGGTGACGACCAACTTGTCCCAAATCTCTTTAGCTGACCTACAAGATGAAATACGGTTAAACTCATCAGTGCTAAGACCACAATAAAGTAAGTTAATAGCCCTTTAGTTTTTGGAGATGGTTTCAAGATCTGCTTGGTTGTATTCAGACTCCTTCTTTGCAACTTTGGTATCATTTGGTCCATCTTTCTCTGGAATCATCGGACCATTCTCTATAATGTTCCAAATCTTTAGATCTTGGTCTATGATAAACATCTTCATCAAAGATCTCCAGTGAACAAAGTTGTTTCCTACAAAGAGTGGCGGTCTGCTTGTGGACCTTCCCTGTGCAAATCCTCCGCTTGCTTCACCAGACATGATCGAAAACTCACAAGATTGTTAGATCAAAAACAGTGAGTAAAGCTCTGATACCAATTGAAGGTTCGATAATATAAAACAATGTAATAAAGAAATACTCTAGAAGGGGGGTTGAATAGAGTATGCCCGTTTTTCGCAGAAAGTCTCAAGACTTTTGGAGCTCATACCAAAACCTTTGCGATTATCCTGAATCACAAAGTTAGACAATCGAAACAAGTGCGGAAATAAGGTAAAGCAAATAAGTAAAGAACACAAGTAATTGTTTACGAGGTTCAGCACAACTTGGCCTACGTCCCCGCCTAGGGTTCTTCCACAACCCTAGGATTCAAAGGCTTTATTGATTCGCTTAGCTTAGGATCCTAATAGCTCACCGAGAAGCCTATCTCCTATACAATTGCAATCTAGTCAACTCACGTTCCCTTGGAGTCCTAGACCAATATAGAAGAGCCCCACCTCTCTCAGCTATCTAGTACAATCCTCTTACTCTCACAAATCAATAGCCTAGTGCAACTTCCCGAGTTATAAACTCTCGAGTAACACTTTAAATGAATATATCCTATAAGCTCACAGTGACTCTCAAAGGCTTTGAAATAAACAACAAACTCTAGAGCGCTTAGTAGAGAGACACTTGGAAGACAGATCTTGCTTTGAATGAATGAAAGCTCGTGTAGCACTTGTGTATCTCTGTCTTCTTCTTTCTTTCCTTTATATAAGAGTGGAATGGCGCCTGAGGATCTTCACCAACGACTCTTTGAATCAGGCTTGATCTTCAATCTTCTATATATGGACACTTCGAAGCCATGATCCGTTTTGAATAGGATTTCCTCATATGCACCAAAGGAAAGATATAATCTCGAATATACTTCCTGAAAAGGTTAGTCACACATATATATATATAATATAACGGAAGTATATAATAAGATAAAATAATATTCGGACAAATAAGATAGGTTTTGTATTTCATCAACTGTTAACGCTCCAAGACCTTTGACACAAACATCCTGTCAAAGCCCTTGAAACATTTATTCCAATTTCCATCAAGGGAGGGAGTTATCACAAATTTTCATTACTATGAACAACCGGGTTACTATTAGAACTAGAACCCTAGACGTAAAAATCCTAAAAGATAATTTTAAACAATTGTCAAAAAAAACTTTGCAATAATCTACAGAGTTCATTATAGACTTTTAAAGAGCACCAAAAACCCTTTCCCATGAGAGCCCAAAAAAGAACGCGCACACCACGCGCCCCCAAACTGGCCAACCCTCAATCTAAAATCCCTAATCCGGCAGCCCTCCATTGTCGTTCTTGGCACGGATTCGCAAAAATTTATATTTTCATTCTTCAATTCAAATCCTAAGTACAAAATCCGAGTTCATTGTCTAATGAATTCTTATCGCATCAAAGAGGAGCACAGGAGTTCCAAGTTTCGGTTCAGAAAGCTTTATCGAAGGGGCCGAATCAAATGGGGTGCTCTAGATGAGTTAGATGTCAATTTTGTCTCCCTTACACTTCATGAATCACAAATCTCCAGGGTTGGTGTTTGGGAGATAATGGAAGTTTGGTGCTTCGCCGACTGGAGTTTGAGTATTTTGAGGGATGGAAGAAGTGAAGGAGATAGTCAGAAGGTGAATCATAAGAAGAGAAAGAAAATTGCTCGTGTTGGGGGTGGTGGGGGGATCTCGTCGTCGCCCTCGTTCCGGTGAAGTCCGTCGTCAACAAAAGCTGTTGTGGCTGAGTTGTACGCTTAGTTTGATCAGACTACAATCAAATTTCACAAAGGTCTCGTGGTACGTTTTCAAACCCAGGTATCCAACTGGAGATGTCAAGGAAATGAAAAACTTTGTGGAGTTTGCTTCCCATCCTCCACGTTCTACCTCCCGAAAGGATTCTACCTCCCTAAAGGGTTCCACCTCCCGAAAGGGCTTGATGACCAACACAGGAAAGAGTTGCTTATTTTTAACAAAATCATTCTGGTTTGAATGTAATTGTATAGGCGATCATGATTCTTCGATCAAGAAAACAGGTAAGAATACTAGCGGGTCTGAGAATTCTTCTCTCTCCCCTTCTAAATCTCGTAAGGGCCCAAATCTTCACAATGAGACACAAAGACCATTCGTTGATTCCCCTCTTCCTGGTGATGGGTGCTCTCAACGTAAGGTTGTTAAAAGAAAAGGCAAACAGAAAAAACAACCCTTCAATATGGAGAAACTTAAAGGCGTGCTCGAAGGCATCCAAGAGAACATCATCAATCTCAGCCTTACCCTCTTCTTGGCTACCTTAGTGGGTGTTCCAGTTGGATTCATCTCCATCTGGAAAAAGTTTGCCTTTGTTTGGAAATTCATCTCTGGAGGCTTCCAGATCTCTCCGTTGGCCAACTATTGGATCGAGCTCCGATTCGACTTGGCCGAGGTCCACGAGAATGCCGAGAAGGTTTGGACAGCCTCTCCCTTGGCTGTGATGAGGTCCGAAAATGGTAACAATATTTACTCAATTGTTGTCCTTTACTCAATTGTTGTCCTCATTCATGGAGCTCACCTCCCTTTTAAGGGGTTGCATCACCCCATTCGGAATACTTTGAATTGGCTTATTTGCTTCCTTGGGCCGTCTCGGCCTCACTATTGATATCATATGCTGAATTGGCTAATCTCTTATGCTATAACATGGTTTCTCTATGATATGATTAAATTTGGGGATTTTATGGTAAATAACCACTTTTGGTTATGGCATCAAGTCATGCTCCTACTGTCTTTTACTCATAGCTGCTATAAAGTTAGGATTAACCCCCTCTTGTTGGTGATTGTGTGCTCGCCGCCATTAATTAAGTTGTATACTCAGTTGTTTAAAAATCGAGTGCACCATTGCTTGTTGAAGTTCGTCTGTTGGTTGCTACCCAGAATTTTCGTTAACCTTTGATGCTGGATTGTTTGCTCGCCACCTCTCAATCTTCGGCCTAGGTCGAGTAACAGGGTGACAGTTTGCGGTTCTAGCTGCGGGAATTATCAAGGAATGACAGGCTATGAATACCACCCTGCTTCACTTCCATTCTCCGTCTCTTTCGCTGCTTGGTGGTTCGAAAGGTGCACTGAAAGGTGTTTCTTGTTCTGCAGCTTTTGCAGCCTCGTTGTGATGTGTTCTTTGTTGACATTGTATGGAACACACGAACCTATGAAATCAAATCTTATCCGATTGTGTTGGTTTGGAGGTATGTGGTTGGGGCTACCTTGAATGAGGCTCCGGTTGATCACATTAGGATTCTATGGTACAACACCTCTCGTTTGGGGTTGTTATATTATTCAAATCATTTTACATTCAATTTGCAAATTCATGTTCCCAACGTGAGCCTTTACTTTGTAAACCTTTCCGACTCTTGGAGTACCTGCTATTATTTTGGTATTAGATTTGAATGGATTTGGGTGTGCTATTGTGTCATAAGGAATTGGTATATTTTCAACGCATCATTGACCGTGTCTCTCAAACTGGGTAACATGTGCCCTTGTTATGGTTACCTCCCTCTTCAAATCCTTCCTAAAAAACATTTTGATATGAGGAATTTACCGTTTCTTCTCATATCTTTGTTAGGAAGACTCGTAAGGTCTATCACATTTATAACCACCTAATTTCACATTATCACATACATATCAAATCAAGTTTTTCGGCTACGAGGATCGTTACACCTTGTCCTCGTGCCTTGGAAAGTTTCAAATGAAAATCGCCTATTGGAATTGTCGGGGTATAGGGAAGAGAACGTTTTGGACGGAAATCAATAGCCTATAACAATCACATACAACTTATGGCTCTAGCAGAAACGAAATGTGAAGCTATCCCGTCTGACAAGTCCTAGAAAACTACCGGCTTCGATGAGGCTATTTGGTCCCCGACATCGGGCCGTTCTAGCAGGTTGGGTATCCTTTGGAAGTCGTACCAACTTATAAATGAAATCATTTCTCTTGAAATTCAGTTACCTCGAATTATTGGACTTCGTTATGAAAATTGTACAGATATGTTCAAATGTATACTCTTGTTTGTTTATGCACCACCTAATCCTCAAGACAAAGAGTCTTTCTGGGACTCTTTGACCTCTATAGTAACTGGATCATCTTGTCCGTGTCGAGTTATCGAAGACTTAAATGAGATTCTTTGTAATGATGATAAGATGGGTGGTGTTAGTCCTCGATCGTCTCGCTTCACTAGGTTAATCGACTTTAAAAATATCTACTCTCTAGTAGACCTGCCCACCTGTGGTAACACTTTTACTTGGAGAGGGAGCCCTGATGATGAAAACAATATAAATGAGAAACTTGATCGTGTGTTGGTTCACCACCAAACTATCGAAAAATTTCCTAACCTGATTACTCATCATGGAGCTTTTTCGTTATCAGACCATTGCCCTATATCCATTTCCCTTGAAAAAGGCTAGATTTTTAAAGCCCCCCCCCCCCCCCCCAAGACATTGAAATTCGAGAATGCTTGGATTCAGCGTAAGGACTTCTAGAATATAGTTAAACAGTCGTGCTTTCTGCCAAGGTTCATTTATGTTTCAACTTATATTCAAACAAAAAATTCTGAAGAAAAAAAGCAAAAGAGTGGAATAAGCATACGTTTGGAAATATTTTCCGTCAATTATAGGAGATGGAAAATGACCTTATTCAAATACAATCTTCTCATGTTGGGGACAATTCCAGGCCTATGAGTAATAGGGAAAAGAATGTGATAATAAAAAAGGAAAAACTCCTTCACTTCCAAAAAAAACCTTCTAGAACCAAAGAGCAAAAACTAAGCATCTTAAGCTTTCTAATTCGAACACAGCTTATTTCCATCGGGTTGCGACTGGCATGAGACATAGGAAAAAAATTCGAAACATTACTTCCGCTGAAGGAACTTTAATCATTGGTGACAAAAATGTGAGAAATGAGATTATGAGTGATTTTGAAAACAGATTTAAAAAAAGAACCAATAGATGAAAACCAGTTGAATGAGTCGCTTGACTTAATCAACCCCTCTATATCTTTAGAAGAGAACGACTTTCTGATTCGGATCCCATCCAATGTTGAAATTAAATCGGCTGTGTTCAAACTCGGAAACAATAAATCCCCAGGGCCAGATGGCTTCACAGCGGAATTTTACAAGGCGTATTGGGACATTGTCGGAACATCTGTTATTAGAGTGGTGAAGGGATTCTTTCACTGAGGCAAAATATTGAAACAAGTAAATCATACATTTATATCCCTTCTTCCAAAGCGCGACAATCCCACCAATATCAGTCACTACCGCCATATAAGCCTATGCTCTACGATATACAAAGTAATATAAAAAATCCTTACTAACAGACTAAAATTGGTTGTTGGTAAGGTTATCCACCCTCTCCAGGGAGCGTTTGTATCTGACAAGGCAATTCAAGATAATGTGTTGGTAGCGCACAAAATTTTCCACTCTTTTAGATCCCGCAAGGGGCGGGTCGGATGGTTAGCAATAAAACTAGATATGGAAAAAGCATATGACAGAGTTGAATGGAACTTCACTAAAAAGGCGGTAGAAATATTTGGATTTCATAGAACCTTCATTTTGTACGTGGGTGATGGAATGTATTATGACTGTAACTTTCTCAGTTCTTGTTAACAATGGTCCCACCGACTTGTTTTGTCCAAGTCGTGGCCTTAGGCAAGGGGACCCTCTCTCCCTCTTCTTGTTCACTCTAGGGGCCGAGGTCCTAGCGAGCGCGATTGTCTGCCGAATCAAATACCATCAACAACCCAATTGGTTTCTCCTTTGGTAGAGATGGCCCCCGAAGTCCATTTCTTTCCTTTGCATATGGCATTATTGTCTTCTCTAAAGGTAGTGTGGAAGCAGCCCAGAAAGTTAAATCCATAATTTATACATACTGCAAAGTTTCTGGACAAAAAGTTAATTACCAGAAATTCAGTTTTCATGCAACTAGAGGAATTTCCAACACAAGAATTGACGAGCTCTGAAACTGCCTGAATGTCTCCATGGAATACCCACTGGAAAAATATCTCAGCTGCCCTATTATAAATGCTGGGGTTAACAAACAAATATTTGAAGACATTGTCTGCAAATCCAAAGAACAACTAAGTAAGTGGCGTGCAAACGCCCTATCCCAACAAGGTCGGGCGGTTCTCTTTCGTTCCAATCTGGCGACGAAACCCATGTATGTTATGCAAAACTTTATGTTTCCAAACACAGTTCACAAAGAGCTAGACCAGATCAATAGGAAATTTTTCTGGAATAAGGATCTACAGTTCAGACCTCTTATCAGTTGGGACAGAATCTGTAAACCGAAAAACTGTGGAGGGCTTGGTATTCGCAAGGCTAAAGAGATTAATGAAGCCCTCCAAATGAAGTTAATTTGGAAAATCATAGCTGAACCAAATAATGTGTGTGTCTCTCTCATTAAACATAAGTATTTATGATCGACTTCAATCTTAGAATACAAAAAAGATGGAGATATATCCTGGAAATGGGCTAAACTTATTCCGCTTGTGGAAAAGTTTAAGTCTGGTCTCATTTGGTCGGTGGGAAATGGGAGATCCATTAAATTCTAGACTGATAATTGGATCACAACATCTCCTCTTCAATCCATGGATGATTGTCCCCAAATTGGGATGGTTCACAACATTAAGTGCATTCAACCTGGTTACCTCATCATCGTCATGTCGCAAGGATAAAAACGCTTAGATCTGGTCGATTAACGCACCACCAAAGATTAAAAAAAAACTTTTTATGGAAAATATGTCAAGATGGCCTACCTACGAATTCTAGGCTAGCCTCTAGGAGTATGTCAGTTCCCGCTATTTGTAGTCTTAAACTCTGTGTTAAATTATGTTGGTCTTACGGAATGTGGCAATATGATGAATGGTTGAACTTGATGGAATGACAATTGCGATATGGTTGTTAATCTCGTTGAATATTGTATGCTTTGAGTGCTTGAATGATTAGACGTAGACTTATATATGTGTTCCGATATGTATCTAGCCTGATCTAGGTGATACTTTGTGATTATGATTAAGTATGTCGGATCTTCTATTATGTTGTTCTGTATAGTCAGGTAAGTCGCTTCGGAGCTAACTCGGATCGATAGAGAGAACTCCCTGCTTTATGTGCATGATATACTAGGTGCTTCCATTCATGATCAGCATGCCATGTAGTATCATGCTAGGTTGCATTGACCATTGAGCATTCTATTTCTTTATGCGTATGTAAACAGAATGATCGTTATCTGTTAAGTATCTAGAGTCTTTGCTAGGGTCATAGGATGGCCCAGTCTCATCGGGTCTCGTCCTGAGACGTTCGAGTCATTACTACAACTTTATTATAACTCTTTATTTACCTTTCACATTATCTTATTCTTTTTCTCTTTTAATACCACATTAATGATTTATCATTTATTGATAAGCATGCAATATGGGGTTGGGCACCATAAAAGTCCTAACTCCATTTATGAATTGGAATGCATTATCGAGCTAGCCAGTCTCCGCCCTATCGGAAAGGGGGCGATGGTTAGGAAGAGGGATAAAACATTTTGTATTATGTGTTAAGGCCTTCATTATTATTATGCACTTGAAACTAGGGGCATAGTGTGTTAATATTCCGCCTTGCATCTAGAAGCATGATTATTAGGTATAGCGTATGTGTGTACTTAGGGTGGGGAAAGAGCAAGTGGACATTATCTGATCCCGCCTACTATTAACGTTTTTAGGTGTCCTTTATGCTTACCACTGTTGACGCTGATTTGGCTCCACGACCACGGGGTTCTGACTTGGCGGAAAGAGAGAGTTGAGACTCTGACTTCACTGAATTAATAACGGTTTGAATGTTCCCATTTGGATAATGTTTTGACCCGGCTCCGCCGTGGAAACCTTATGTATGAATTTGGAAACTTTACTGGTTTGTATGATCAATGAATTTCATGACTTAGGTCATAGGGCAGGTACAGGGGACTTACCCAGAGGATTCCAACGATCCCTCTCAGATTTTGGGTGAGAAATCCCTCTTTCGAAGCGCAATTATTGATTTTAAACCTTCAACCTGTACTCAGGGTGCAAGATCCTAACGAGGGGTTTCATCCCTTGAAACGTAACCCTGGAATCATAATCTCGGGCCGTTACATAGGTGGTATCAAAGCCAGGTTTTATAATCCGAGTATGATAGGTTGAAGTGGTTTTGAAAAGTAGCTCAATGGTTTCAAATGGTTTTGAAGTGTTTTCAAAAGGGAAAAATAAATTTAATTGGACCTAACCCTACACTGACCGACCTTTAGGATCAAACTTGCGACTAAAGACCCAAGCGGTAGACATCCCTTATGGGTGTAGAATTCGAGGAACAGTAGGCAAAATACTAGCTTTTGTCTACAGATGGGTCTAGAAGACTCCAAGGAGCCAGAGGATTCGAGTAGCATTTTATATTCGAAGTTCAAAATCTACGTTTTTCTATATTAATTAGGCAGATTTATGAACTCGATCTCAAAGAGATGGTGATGGAGCCTAAATCTAGCTAGGAGGGCTTGAAGAATAAGAAGATGGACCAAGAAGAAGCTAGAAAGAAGTCAAGTGAAGAGAAAGGAAAGAAGACTAAGTCCGCAGGAGTGGCGCCCGCCTAGAATTCCTAGGTGCCCGCCGAGTCAAATGCTTGCAGGAAAAACTTACGCATACACTAGGGTTCGGCACCCGCCGACCATGCTTAGGCACCCGCCGTAAAGGGATTTATGAATCCAAACTAGTCAACTTGCCTCTGAACAAGTGAACATCATCTACTCTAAATAGATGAGCAACAGTTTGGATTCCTTCCACCTTATGGGCACACAACAAGCCATGGGACTTCCATAACCAGCGACATTCGTATCATATATATAGGGATTGACTCTGGTGAAAACCTCAAATTGTGGTAAAAACCCGTGAGGACTACTTTATATCTCGGTTTTTTTGAAACCCGTGCTAAAAACTTCAATCACACGGTGACTTTACAACTCGGTTCAACCTAAAATCCGTGCTAAAAAGTCCAATTTTAAAATAACACATGACTTTATAGTTCGGTCAAACCGAAAAATCGTGCTAAAAAGCTAATGTTTTAAAACTATATAGTGACTTTATAGCTCGATTTTATTCAGAACCGGGCTAAACTTTGTGACTTTATAGGTCGATTCTATTCATAACCGGGCTATAAAGCAAGTGAACCGAGCTAAAAAGCCGGTCCTCACGGGCTTCTACCGCAATTTTGGTTTTCACCGGAGCGCGGCCCTATATATATATATATATATATATATATATATAGGGTGTGGTTCTGATGTTCACAACCCTTAGAGTGTACCTTGTACACAAATCTCATCCATTGATATTAATGGAATGGAGGGAGGAGATTTCGCCGTGTGGCCGGATTAAAAAAAAAAAAAGAAAAAATTATTCTCAACCCGAACAATATTAGAGAGTGTGGCGCGTGAAAAGGAAGCTAATTAAAACCCTAAGACTAAAGTCGTCCTCTTCCCAACGCCTTTTGAAAGTGGTCCTCCAAAATCTCCATCGTTGTAACCACTCGAAACCGCCATAGAAGCTCCCGATAGAAGCATCGTCGGTGACGACAACGTTGTGCGCATCCATACCGGCGGTTCCGACTGCGATTTTGCCTGCTGGTGTTCGTGAGGAAGAGCGGCATCGAGGCGGAGGCGAAAAGCTGCGATTCCGGTAGGCGATTTCGACTGCGTTGTTCACTCCGGTGGTGATTGGGAGCCGGGTTGTGAAGGGTAGAAGACAGCAACGCTAATAATGGGTAAGTTCCACTTTTGATGAATTTTTGGTTTGGTTTGGAGTTTTTTTTTCTTTTGATTTCGATCAGATATTTGTGTTTACGGGATATTATTCACTGATTTCACTATTTTGCCTTGATATTGGTTAGGTAATTGGGGATGTTTTCAACAAATGCGTGATTTTATTGTTGCACTCTTTGTCCTTGAGATTATTCACCGATTTCACTGTTTTTAAAGTGATTTTGATGTTTAGGACCATTTTGGCTTATTATAAGTACGTATGTTGAAATTAACTTGTTCATATGAAATTATTCAGTCAGATGATGGTTTTTCTGGTTTATTACATTCGAAGTGGTTGAATTTCAATGGTGGGCGATTCCGCTTGGACAAGAACAGCGGCCGCACTGCTTAGACAACTCCGGCGGTGGTAGGGGTCAATTTGTTGAAGGGAAGAAGAAAGCAACTCTATTGATGAGCAACCCCCAATTTTGATGAATGTATTGGATCGATTTTGAGTTTTGATATTCATGTGCAGGGCTACAAATAAAATAACCGATATTATTCGGTATAATCGAATGTTTTTCACTCTGCGTAGAACTATAATTTGGATATTATTCATCAGAAATGTTGGTATTCTTAGTCCGTGTAGAGTTGGGTTTTCGTTAATGTTTTTTGGTTTCTAAGCTGCCCATTGTACATCCATTTTTATTCAGTTTACTACATTTGCATTTGTGATCATGCCCATTACGACTCCCTTCGTGTTTCTAGTTGATCATCAGTTTATCAACACAATAACCGTTATTATTCAGTGTAATCGAATGTTTTAAATTAGACGTACAACTTTATTATGAATATTATTCAGCGGAATGGTTTGGTTTTTCAGTCCATGTACAGTCAAGGGTTTTCGTTATTGTGTTTTTAATTATGTGTACAACTACAATAGTGACATTATATAGCGGAATTGATCTTGTTCTTTAATGATTTGTTTTTATCTAAATCGAAATATTTAAAAATAAAAAAGATATGGATAAATTACTTGCCAATTATAATATATTAAAAAAGGGAATGGATGTACCATAATAATAAAAAAAAGAAATGGATATACTACTTTATACATTAAAAAGAAAAAAATGGAAAACATGATTTGATTTCATCTGAATGCAATTTTTTTCGATGATCTAAATTAGAAAAAATACTAAAAGTTTCGTATAAAAAAACAGAAAGCGGAAGGGATGAGAATAAATTTAAAGGTTTGTTTTGTCACATGCTACCGAATAATGTTTTATTTTTTCGTCAATCAATTTCATATAAAAGAAACCTCAAATCTCTAAACAATACTTACAATTAATACGAATAATCCTTCATATTTCACCGAATAATATCTCACATTTCACCGAATAATATTTTGTTTTATGTTGTTTGTCAAATCGAAGACTCCATATTCTGCCGAATAATGAATCAGATTTTAGCGAATAATTTACCAATTCATTACCACTAGTAACCAAAATCGACAAATACGTATGAATAATTGCCAAATAATAAATCAACTTCATATTTCACCGAATAATGTCTCACATTTAATCAAATAGTGTTTTGTTTTATCTTGTTTGTCAAACCAAAGACTCCATATTCTGCCGAATAATGAATCAGATTTCAGCAAATAACCAATTTATTACCACTAGTAACCAAAATTCAACAAATACGTATGAATAATTGATAAATAATAAATAAAATTATGCATCTAACAAATCCTACCCTAAATTCGACCCACCACCCCCCGCCCACCCACAAAAACAAAAAACGAACCATATGATCGAAATCACCTCTGGCTCGCCATCGGAGCTTTGGGTTTGAGATTCGCCTCCGCCTCGCATCGTCATCGAATCACCGCCGATTCACCATCGCTTGGGCTCTCTTCGGAACTCCGGATCGCCATCGAAACTTCGGATTCGAGATTCGCCTCCGCCTCGCATCGCCATTGAACCACCGTCGATTCACCATCGTCTAGGCTCTCTTCGGACCTCCGGCTCGCCATCGGAACTCCGAGTTTGAGATTCTCCTCCGCCTCGCATGGCCATTGAATCACCATCACCGTCGCTCGGGCTCTCTTCGGATCCACCGTCGCCTTGGCCTCGCCTCCGCCTGGCCACGCCTTTCCTCCCCTCGGCTTGCCTTCGAGTCCGACGAAGCCATGGTCTCTCTCTTCCTCTGTCGAGTCTGATTGAGCCTAGCACGAATGAGTGGGAGATGAGGGATATGGTTAGAACGATTGCAATGGAGGAGATGTAATTAGTGAATTGAAGAAGAAAGTGCACAAGATACACGCGCCTTGTATTGGGTTTGGTTTTAATTGGATATGGGACCCACATTTTTTAATTAAGAAAATAAGTAAAAAAACCCAATTAATCTCAGCCCTTCCTTCATCTCAATTAAGGGTCCGGATCTATGTACAAGGTACACCCTAACACTTGTGAACAAAAGATCCATACTCTATATATATATATATATATATATATATATATATATATATATATATATATATATATATATATTTTAGGGAGTGGTTCTCTTGTGCACACCCCTTAAAATATATTTAGTGCACAAATCTAGGCCGTTAAAAAAAAATGGGACGAATGGCCACGATTAAAAGTATTTTTTTTCATTTTCCTTTAATTGTGTGTGGGGTCCATGTTTCAAAAGGAAACCCCAACATTGCAGGCGCGTGTACATCTGCCTTGCTTTTTTTTTGTATGGTTTTTTTTAAATATAAAAAATATTTGTGGAAAAAAAAATTGCTTTTTTTTATTAAATAGTTTTTTAAACCAACCTGATTCTGATTTCGTCTGTTTTAAATATTTGTTAATTTCACCGAATAATCTTTCACATGCTACCGAATAATATTGTGTTAACTTTTTTCATCTCGTTCGGATCAAAATTTACCAATTCACAACATAATTTGTCACATCCTACCAAATAATATTTTATTTTTGTTCATCAATGGTAGATAAAAGAAATCTCAAATCTCTAAACAATTCTTACGATTTATACAAATAATAATTCATATTTCACCGAATAATGTTTCACATGCTACCGAATAATATTATGTTATTTTTTTCCATCTACATCATATCAAAATTTATCAATTCTACTGAATAATTTGTCAAATAATAATGTACGATTTATATGAATAATGACTCGTATCTTACCGAATAATGTTTCACATTTCACTGAATAATGCTTTTTACATTATTTGTCAAACTGGACTCCATATACTGGCGAATAATGAATCATATTACACCGAATAATTAACAAACTCATTATCACTAGTAACGAAAATTCAACGAATACGTCTGAATAACTGACGAATAATGAATCAAATTACGTATCTCGAATACCCTACACTAAATTCAACATATACGTTAGAATAATTCTTTGTTTTCCCTGGATAATGCGGGAATCACAAGTTGATTGAGTAACAAATTTCAACCCTAATTCGATTTCCCCGATTTCAACCCTAATTGATATCCACCGCACCCACAACCGTCGTCTCTTTGACATCACCCTAAGAAGGACATCAGAACCACCCACCCCCCCCCCCCCCACCCACCCCACCCCACCCCACCCCACCCCACCCCACAACCGTCGTCTCTTTGAGATCACCCCAAGAAGGACATCAGAAAGACTTCAGACGCTTGAAATCTAGACACCAACACGAAGGACTTCAGAAGCTTGAAAATTAGAAATCAGAAGCTTCAATCTCACCGCCATCGTTATCCAAGCAAAAGTACCTCGCCGACGCAGAATTACATCACCGCCATCGTTATCCAAACTTAGATCTCCGGCGGTGATGTTCGAGCAGAAGTACGTCGCCGGCGCGAAGGAGAACAGGATGCGATATCGCCGCTGCCGATTGCCTCGATAGTTGCCGCGCGCTGCCGCCTGCCGTCGATCGCCTCTCAAAATTGCGGTTGCCGATCGATCGTCTGGCTCATATCTCCCCGCCGCCGATCGTCTCTAAACTCTGCCCTCCTAATCGCCGCCGCCGGCCTTCCCAGCGAAGCCGCCTTCGCTTTACCTTCTGAGTCTACACGATGAATTTAGGGATTTATTTCCCAGATTCCACGCGAATTCACACGCGTCTAAGGAAGAGAGTAGTGGTGTTTTGCATCCATTATGTGCGGGACCCACCTGATTTTAATTTTAAAAAATAGAAAAAAATCCTTTTAATCTCAGCCATCTAACCATGTCCGATCAATGGCCCACAATTGTGCATAAAGTACACCCTAAGGGGTGTACACAAGTTACCTATTCTCAATATATATATATATATATATATATATATATATATATATATATAGTATGGATCGGATGAGAGCACCCCTTAGGGTGAGAACATAGGAACACATCAGGATCGTTGGATTGGATAAAATGGATGGTGGAGATTAAATAGAGATTTATGATTTTTTTAATTAAAAAAATAGTGGGACCCACGATTAAGTTTAACTGCTTCCCTCTACTACCGTGCGTGTGATGCAATGTCACCCAAGCCAATTTACAATTTTTTATGAAAGAAAAAAAAAACAGTGGGGGGCAAAATTATGATTGTGACAAAAAAAAATTATATATAAAATGTTAATAATAATTTAGAATTTTTGGAAATTGGGAAGAGTTGATATTGGGTCAATTTTTTTTTTCAATTTATGATTTCAATAATAGTTTCATATTTAAATTATTATACTCCTAATTGTTTACTGTATAATATCTCTTTATGAAATTTTTTGTGAATATTGATGATATTAAATTCGTAGTAAACATCATCTTATATAATTTGAACCAAATAATATTACTAGTAAACGTCATCTTATATACGAATAATATTTATAATTTAACCGAATAATCTCTCAAATTTAACTGAATAATATATCACATTTAACCGAATAATCTTTCTAATTTAACCGAATAATATAATTTTAACAGAATAGTATTACTAGTAAACGTCATCTTATATACGAATAATATCTATAATTTAACAGAATAATCTCTCAAATTTAACCGAATAATATATCACATTCAACCGAATAATCTTTTAAATTTAACCGAATAATTATCCCTTAAATATAAATAATCTTTCCAATTTAACCGAATCATCTTTAAAATTTAACCGAATAATCTCTCGGATTTAACCGAATAATATATCACATTTAACCTAATACTCTTTCTAATTTAAATGAATAATATAATATCAATTGAATAATATTACTAATACGATTGTCATCTTACATACGAATAATGTTTATAATTTCACTGAATAATCTCTAAAAAAATCCGAATAATTTATCAAATTTAACCAAATAATCTTTCTAATTTAATCGAATAATATAATTTTAACCAAATAATATTACTAGTACAATCGTCATCTTACATACGAATAATATTTATAATTTAACCGAATAATCTCTCCAATTTTACCGAATAATATTTTCAATTTCACCGAACAAATTAAATTTAACACAATGATATTGGTAACAAATATTTTAAAACAAAAAAAAAAGGCAAAAAAAAAAACACAAATCCAAAAAAAAAGAAAGTTACGTACATGTAGAGTAGCAAAGAAGGGTGGGTGATTTGCCCAATCAAGCAGTGTGCGTGAGATGTATATTGCTGGGCCCATCAAATTAATTTATTTTTTTCAAATTAAAATCATTATTAATCTTAACCGTTTATTTTATTGGATTTAATGGTCAAAATTTATTCTTAAGTTCTCATCTTAAGAGGTGTTCTCACCCGAACCACCCCTATATAGATATATATACGAATTCGATATTATCTCATTCAATCTCATCTAATCTAAAATTCAATATCGGATATGTGTTACAAATTTGATATTGACTATTATGTCGTATAATATAAATTTAAATTTCGATAAGAATAAATTAACCAAATAAACATACCCTTACATTCTCGTTTTTTATATCGGATCTATCTTTCTTCTCTCTAGTCATATTTGACTGTTTTAAAGTGAAATAGACTTAATAAAGCATATATTGAAAGGGTTTTATATAGCATTATGTATGTAACTAGCCCTTGTACCTGTTAGTTTCATACATTATACACGCATCCAGGATGCGTGTATATTCCCTAAACTAGTCGTTGTTATATCTAGTTCCATATTTTTTTTTATAAAAAAAACAATTATTAACTTAGTTATGCTATATTTATAGCTCATTCTTTTTATACTACGTATAAAGCTTTACATGCACACGACGTTGGTATACCGTTCTCATCCTGGATGCGTTTTGGATGCACAATCACCTAGGGGTGTTATGTGAACACGAGTAACTCGAATTCGACTCGTAAAAACTCGATCTCGTTCATTTTCTAAACGACACGAGTATGTGCACATTTTTAAGCTCAATCCAAAGCTCGGCTCGTTCGAATTAAACTCGAATAACTCAAATTTTATGAAATTTCTAAAGTATCTTTTAATTTACTAGGTAACGAGCAAGTAGAACTGCTTAAAGCTCGAAAAAAACTCGGTTCGAGAGCTCGTTCATTTTCTAAACGAGCGGAGTATGAGTACATTTTAAAATTTGAGTCTAAATTTAGGGTCGGTTCGAGCTCGATCATATCCTAAGGGCCTGTTTGGTCATGATATCGAGATATCAGATATCATATATCGATATCAATATCAAGTATATCGATATCATCTGATATCTTGATATCCCTATTTGGTATGCTGTAAGATATCAGATATCAGTTCTGATATCTAATATGCTGTTTGGTAATGAATTTCAAGATATCAGACATTTTGTAAACAAAAATAAACATACCATATTGTAGAGGCAAATTCCCAAATACCATTACAAGTGTTTATGTCAACCTACCGACATTTAGCTTCGAAAGTTTGCAAAAAGTGGAAGGATAAATGCCACAAATGTTTAGTAGGTTAGATGCACACACTTGTTGAAGACCTATCAGCAACAAAATGGACTTGCAATCCCTTTCGATTCAGTTTAACCTCCTTGATTTGTAGAGATTGTTCACGATACCTTTTCATCATGAGCATAAATCATTCTACGGTAAGCATGATGACAATGTGTATTAGCTTTTGCCTTTCCTTGTCTCTCCTTATCAATTGATGCTCATATGTCTCCATTTCTAATCCTAACCGAAATCAACATGAACCAAGAATGCATTACTATATGTATGGATTGAATAAAAACTCAGCAAGAACTACCACAATTAAAGCAACAACTCAGCAACAACAATTGAATATAGCAACAAATCAAAGCAACAAATCAAAGCAAGAAGCAAGCGAAGATCTAATGACTAAATCAACAAAAACTCAGCCAGATCTGATCGACTACATCAACAAATCGATAAATAATGCAACAAATCAGCAAGAAGCAAGCGAAGACGATTGAACTAGAAACCCTAACTAACGCAGCATAAATCGATTGAATACAAGCAAAAACGATTAAATACAACAAAAAATCTCAGCAAAACCCCTAGGCAGCATATCGATTGAGTAAGGAGAGGAGATGCAGAGGAGAGGAAGATGAGAGGAGAGGAGATGTACCTGAGGGCGAGCAGACGGGCGAAGCAACCGAAGATGAGCGAACAGCGCTGCAGTAGAGAGCGAAGGCAGAGACGGCGAGAAGCAGTAGAGAGCAAGGAAGAAACGAGCGAGAAATTTTGATATCTGATATCACGGCTCTATACCGCCCAAAATTGGGGGATATCACTTTTGGGCTGGATTAGTATATAAAGTGATATCAGGATATTACTTGATATCTATACCTTGCCCCAACCAAACACTAGATGATATTTGATATCTAGATATCATTACCAAACACCCCTAAATGAACTTAATAGGAACAAGCAATACTCGGCTCGTTCGGCACGGACATCACCCCCACAACTGCCTATCAAATTTACCCATGGAGAGCTCTCAGTCAGTGTCGAGCCACGCTCTCTTCTCTCTCCTATGCAATTTTCGGCGATCATCTTCTCCCATGCCGATCTCGTGAAGAATCCTCACGATTCTCCTCGCATCTTGCCGGATCCTATCCTCACGAGGGATTCCTGCAACGATCGGCGTGTGGTTCTCCCTTTTGCCGGTCATCTCCGTCATTTCCCCCACCATAACCGTCCACAACCGCCTGGTGATCGATCAGTTCCATCGGAAAACCATCGGTATCCGCCACTAACCTCCAATCTTTTGCACTGAACCCAACGTGCAACCACCCTGTCTCCCTCGCCTTCTCTCCTTCATCATTGGGAACACCTTCGCTTGTTGTTTGGATTGATATCCGAGTAGTTCGGGTGGATTTGCCCCGGCCTCGGCCATTCTTGGCTTGGTGGTTGTTAGAGATGTGAATGAGACCAAAGTGTCCCACATCGGAAAGTTGAATATATCAAGCCCTAGTATATGAGTCGGTGGCTATGAGTCGGTGGGCTACTCCTTCTATTGCCAATTGGTTTTAGAATGGAACCTCACTTGGCTTGGGTGCTAGGCTACTAGCGCATGTGCGCCCGTGCACACGACTCTCATTCATCGGTCCAAGTCGGACTTTGATATGGTATCAGAGCGGTTAGCCTAACGGCCCGTCTTTCGATCCTAGTCTGGGTTACCCAGTTGTCCAAGTCTCAACTAGATGGTCAGTCTCAACTAGATGGTCATTCCTAGTTGGACTTGCGGGGGCGTGTTAGAGATGTGAATGAGACCAAAGTGTCCCACATCGGAAAGTTGAACATATCAAGCCCTAGTATATGAGTCGGTGGGCTACTCCTTCTATTGCCAATTGGTTTTAGAATGGAACCTCACTCGGCTTGTGTGCTAGGCTACTAGCGCATGTGCGCCCATGCACACGACCCCCAGTCATCGGTCCGAGTCGGACTTTGATATGGTATCAGAGCGTTTAGCCTAACGGCCCGTCTCGATCCTGGTCTGGGTTACCCAGTTGTCCAAGTCTCAACTAGATGGTCATTCCTAGTTGGACTTGCGGGGGCGTGTTAGAGATGTGAATGAGACCAAAGTGTCCCACATCGGAAAGTTGAGCATATCAAGTCCTAGTATATGAGTCGGTGGGCTACTCCTTCTATTGCCAATTGGTTTTAGAATGGAACCTCACTCGGCTTGTGTGCTAGGCTACTAGCGCATGTGCGCCCGTGCACACGACTCCCATTCATCGGTCCAAGTCGGACATTGATAGTGGTTGTGGTGTGGTATCCATGGCGAGCGCTTACACCACCCCGGACGAGATCAACCCCATTGCTGAGGGTGATGGCTCCAAGGCTAACAAACGTTCGCCTCGCAAGCCCAAGACCAAGAGCACCGGAGACTCTTCGAGTGCAAAGACCGGTCCCAAGGCCGGGAAGACGCAAGGCATGCCAACTACCGAAGAGTTTGTCGGACATGATAGGGCTCCCCTATCGGATGTTGATGAAGATGGTGAGTTTTCTCCACTGGACCGCAACGCTGGGGGAAGCCGAAGCAGATCGTGTGACCCGAGAGTCAACACTCGCAAGGCTAGCGGGAAGCGGGTGACCAAGAACCAGGCACCGGGTAGCGAGGATGTGCCGAAGGCCCCTGACGCTGATAGCGAGTCTGGTAGCGCAAAGGACCAGGCTCCAGATGCCGATGCCCAGGGTGCTAGCGTTACTAGAGGTAGTGAGAGGAAACCAAGCGATAGCGACAAGGGAGACCTTAACGTACAGGCGCCTAACGATGGTGACAAGGACATGTGGAGCGATGGTGTTCCCGGTGACTCGGTGCCCACCAACGATGCCAACCCGAAGACCATGGGAGGCTTCCAGGCTTCTAAAGGTACTTTTGTGGGTGGCTCAAACAATGCATCTTCCTCCAAGGCCAATGGAGGTGGTCAAGGTGAGTCTATACCGAATGCTTGGACTAAGAAATCCCCAGAGATTTTCTTGAATGCAGGATTGGGAGGAAAAGTTGAGTATGTTGAACCGGTGGAGAAGCTAGTCTTCAAGAGGGCCGAGGCTATCCCCAAGGAGATGGTGTGGGGTTGGTCTCTCTTGGGTCAATTTATTGGCCTCTACCCCGGCAACTTCTTGATCATCAAACTAAGGAGATCTTGGGGGCTGAAATGCAGATTTCGGATCGAAGGTGGGTGGATGATCTTCACCTTTGAATTGGAAGTGGATTGCACTCAAGTGTTGAAGGGTGGGCCATACCTCATCCACGGTAAACCTCTCATTTTGAAACCTATCCCGGATAAGTTTGCTTCCAATAGGAAGGATATAGCTACAAATCCTTTGTGGGTCCGATTCTATGGTCTTCAGAGGACCTATTGGACTCCGGATTGCCTAGGGCACTGATGTGGTCTAAACCAACACAAGAATAGTGTAGCCTGAACCAACCTCGCAAGAATACGAGATCGATTGCAGTATACGGGTATCGATCACAGGGATTATATATGTATCAATTATTATATAGAACTAATAAGCTAAGCCAAGAAAGAGGGATTTGATTTTCAACTAAACTAAGAAAAACAAGAAAAGATTATGAAGAAAATATATATGGGAAGCAATTCCAGGGTTAAAGGATTCCCACGACAATGCCACAACGAATTCAACCTGATATTCACTCGAACTTCATCTTCTTAATATGTCAAATTGAAGGTAAATTATCTAAAGTCATCACTACTCAGTTGTCGCATGTTGTGGTAATTGTGTCTAAATTAACCAAATCTAGAACCTTTAAGTTCTTTATAGACCTTAGGAGAAAATCAATTAAACTTTCGCTGCCGCGTTCCGCCTAACCGATTCACACCTAAGAATCTATGATAATTTATTGATCCTCAAGAGTCCTCAACAATCGTTTAAATGTCACAATAACAATTGTTGATTCCTCAAGTTCAATCCTAGGGACCCGATATAACTAATCCTCCTTTCGACATCATGAATTTCATCTATTTATCCAATTTCAATTCACAGCGGTAGCATCTTGAATCTAAAAAGGATTCTAATCGATTAACATCAATTAGGTTAAGCAACTAGGATCAAATCAATTCATAAAATTCAGACAAAGTTCAAGCAACCATCGAAATCAAACAATTTGCGACATTGTCGGGCTCACCCTAACCCTAGAAAGGAGAATTTAGCTAAACATAATATAGACAACAATGGAATAAATTAAATACATGCATAAAATTAGATGCAAACCAGGAATCTCCGTCTTCAATCCAAAGTGCAATACCGAAAACAAAGGAAACAAAACTAAACTAAACTAATCTACGCCGGTCGAAGCCAACGTGCGGCGTTCCCCAAGTCCGAACCCAGAAAGAAGCCCCGACATCTGATGTCCATCCGAGTATATATATATATATATATATATATATATATAAGACTTTATAAAAACTACAATTTCAGCCCTTGAAATTTAAGAATTAAAATTCAACCCAACACCTAATTATAATTGCAGCCCATAAGATAACAGATAACTTCTCACTTTAGCAATTTTCAAACTCGGTCATTCGGCTTCTCGGGTCCAATCCAATCATGTTCGATCCTTCGTATCAACTCTTGAATTTCCACAATAATAGCCTCAAAATGCCTGAAATAAATAAAAACTCTATGTAGACTCAAAAAATGCAAAATAAAATAAATAAAGTATAAAATATGATAAATATGCATGAAAATGTTCTAAACCAATATGCAAATGCAACCCTAAAATATGACTAAATTAGATGTCATCAGGCGCTTTTCATCCTATGTGGGGAAGCCGATGTACATGGATAAGGTAACCGAGGAGAGTAAGTGGGGCACATATGCTAGGGTTCTTGTTGAGATTAATTTTGCACAAGATATTATGAAGGAATATACCATTCACTTTGATGATGATAGTGAACCGATTGTGTGCAAATTTATTGTTGAAAATGAACCTATGTATTGCAAGACTTGTTGTTATTTTGGCCATGTAGATTCGGAGTGCACATTCAACGCCAAAAGAACCCATGTTGGGGTTAATAAACGACGTGATCCCAGGGCCCTGAGGAGTGATACTCAAAGGGGCAAGCAACCGACCGGGGAGGGTGGTGAGTTGGGAGCGAATGGGACAGGTGGTATGCCACCATCGGATGTCTCCAAAGGGAAGGGCTCATCCTCCCGAATCAAGGGTGGTAACACCTCCAACAACGAGGATCATGACGACAATGTTCATCAAGAGAGCGATCAAAATAATGTGAATAAGGGTGGGGAAACACATACGGATGGGAGTAACCCTAAACCTCCCAATGATAGCAAGAGTAGTGAGCAAAACTCTCAAGAGAATAAGAGCAAAACACAAAAAGGTGAGGGGAATGGGAAACACCAAGATAGTGACCCGAATGCTAACTCACAAAGCATTCCTAGTGAGGAACTTGATGAACAAGCGCTCGATGAGTCCTCATCGGAGGAGGATGCTACTTGGGTTGAGGAGGAAATCGAAGGATCAGACAACAATGCCGAGTTTGGAGGAGGTGGTGGTGTCGATGGGCAGGAGGTTCCATTCGAAAAGGTTTTGTCGAAATTTGCAGGAAAAAGGCTCATAAGCAAGCTCAACAATGAGAGATCATTGTGGGGTTGCAAGTTGATGGTCAATGGCCGCCTAAGAAGGGGAAAACCAATAGTGGTGGTCGGCAAGGGCATAGGGATGCCGAGCTCGAAAAGCACAAGGATGTGCACCTATGATTGTCCTATCTTGGAACGTAAGGGGGCTTTGTCATCCTCCGAAACAAAGTGACGTGCGAGAGGTTATCCGTGAGTATGGTGCGAAGGTGTGTGGGTTGTATGAAACCAAGATGAAAAGCAACTCGGAAGGGGCTAAGTTTGTGAAGTACTTGGCTGATGGTTGGAGGTTTGTTTCGAACTTTCACCTTCATGTTAGGGGTAGGATCCTTGTATGTTGGGATCCGAGAGTGATTGATCTTGATGTGTGTGGGGCTTCGGAATAACACATTGCTTGCTTGGCTAGGTGTCGAACCTCGGGCCTTAGGTTCGGGATATGCTTTGTTTATGGACTCCACACGGTGGTGGAGAGGAGAAGGATATGGGAGGCGATTGCAGACTTTGTGGGATCTCATAAGCTCCCTTGGATGCTAGCCGGTGACTTTAACAATGTCATCGCTTTGAACAAGAGGATCAACGGAGAGCCCGTCTCCATGTACGAGTGTAATGACATGATTGAGGCATGTCAAGATCTTGGATTAGTGGATGCTCCTTCCACAACTCCGAGTATCTACACTTGGACTGATGAGACCATTTGGAGTTGATTGGATAGAGTGATGCTCAATGACGATTGGATGTATACCGAGTTCTCTTGTTCGGTACAGTTTCACGAGAAGTGGCTCCTAACGGACCATAAGGCTGCAGTGGCTACTTTGAGCAAAGATGTGATGAGGCATGGTACCACCTTCAAGTTCTATAATATGTGGACCGGTCATTCGGACTTTGAGCGCCTAGTGCGGGAGAAGTGGGTGACGAATGCTAGAGGTTCATATCAATTCCGCTTGTGCAAGCTTTTGAAAGGAATGAAAGGGCCTTTGAAGGGGCTCAATCGGAGAGAATTTAGTCACATCTCATCTCGTTCGGAAAGAGCAAAAGGTGAGTATGTTGCTGCCCTAGAAGCGCTACGCCTACACCCGGACTTCGCTAGCCTTAGAGGTGAGGCCGAGGAAGCCAAAGCTGAAGCCCAGCGTCTCCACCGAGCCGAGAGGTCATTTCTCTCGCAGCTAGCAAAGGCTACGTATACTCTTAAGAGTGATCGTGGCACAAAGTACTTCCATGCTATCATGAGGGCTAAAGGTAAGCGGCATTTGATCACCTCCATAAAGAAGCAAGACGACAGTCAGACGATGTCTGAGCAAGAGGTGAGTCACGAGTTCACTTCATTCTTTCATTCACTCTTTGGCTTGGATGTGGAGGTTTCGGGGGACTTACACCGGAGGTTTGCTCATGGAGCCACGATTCCCTCGGAGGATGGGGTTTGATTGGAGAGGCCGGTTTCGAATGAAGAGATCAAGACGGCGTTGTGGTCTATGGGGGATGAGAAGGCCTTAGGACCGGATGGGTTTACCTCCAACTCCAAGTTCTTCAAGGAGGCTTGGAAGATTGTTGGTGTCGAGGTTTGTGCGGCGATCAAGGAGTTTTTCCATAAAGGAAAGCTCCTCCATCAATTGGACCACACCATCATCTCCCTCATATCGAAGGTGGATAACCCCGTTCGTGTGGAGCACTTCAGGCCAATTTCTTGTTGTAATGTTGTCTACAAGATTATAACAAAGGTCATGACTACTCGGTTGGGAGGCTATCTTGGAGGTGTTATTGACCAAGCCCAGAGTGCGTTTGTTGTTGGACGCCTCATGTCCGACAATGTATTCATCGTCCAAAAGTTGCATCGGCGGTATAACATGAAGAGAGATACTAAACGGTGCTTCTTGAACATGGACCTTGCTAAGGCTTACGATACTACCTCATGGAGCTTCCTTGAGTTTGCAATGAAGGAGATTAGGCTTTCTCCTAAGTTTGTGGCATGGGTGATGGAGTGCGTTACTACTGCTTCGTACTCCGTCAAGGTCAACAAGGATACTCATGGGTTCTTTCGAGGCACGAGGGGTCTCCGGCAAGGTGATCCGATCTCTCCTCTCTTATTTGTGATATGTATGGAGTTCCTGTCTAGGCTGATCAAGAAGGAAATGGCTCGGTCTGAGTTTCGGCTCCACCAACATTATGACAAGCTCTGTCTCACTCACCTCATCTTTGCCGACGATGTTGTATTTTTTTTCTGAGGGGATGTCGAATATGTGAAGGTCATGGGCTGTCTTAAGTCCTTTGAAGAGGTGTCGGGTCTCAAAGTGAACCTCTCTAAATCCTCGACGTTCTTAGCATCAGTCCCGGAGGTGGACAAAGCGGCCATACTCGCTGCTAGCGGGTTCAATGAAGGGTGGTTTCCGTTTAGATACTTGGGCATTCCTATCACTCCTCATGGCTTGCGTGTTTTACACTATCAACCCCTCTTGGATTATATTGGGAAGTACCTTTGTGCATGGGCAAAAAAAGCATCTCCTTTGCCGGTAGGAGAGAGCTCATCGCGTCCGTGTTGCAAGGCTGCGAAGCCTTTTGGCTCGGCTTGGTACCGCTGCCAACGATTGTGGTAGCGAAGCTGGAGGCTCTTTGCCGAAACTTCCTTTGGAGTAAGCCGAAGGTAAGGTGGAAAAGGGTGTGTGTTCCGAGGGGTGAAGGGGGTCTTGACCTTAGAGACCTTAGTACATGGAACATGAGCTTCATGGTGAAACATTACTGGCACATTGCGTCTTTCCGTGATTGTATGTGGGTACGGTGGGTGCACCATCGGTACTTAGAGCACATTGAGGCTTCAGAATGGATGCCACATCGGCGTGATTCCCCGCTCATCAAAGCCATTCTGGGCACTAGAGACACGGTTTCATTGCTTGGTGAGCCACTTGAAGAGAAGCTTGATTAATGGTGCTCGGAAGGCCGCTTCTGTGTCTCCCGGGTGTACGAGGCGCTCAGGGACAAGGAGCCTAAGGTGAGATGGGCTCGTGAGGTTTGGGCAAAACACAACACACCCAAGCATATGTTTATCCTATGGCTTGCTACACTTGGTAAGTTGTCCACCTTTGACCGATTGTACTACCTTGATGTGGATCACTCATGTCGGCATGTGACTCGGAGCTTGAAACCCATGAGCATGTCTTCTTCGAATGCTTCTATGCTGAGGAGATTTGGAGTGATGTCCGGCTAAGGTTCAGAATCCCCACCGTTGTCTCATCGCTTGCAAGATGTCTCCGTTGGCTTCGGAGGTACGCTAGGGGAAGCGGAGTCCGTGCTCAGGCCCACGGTTCACTCTCTCATCCATGGTATACTACCTTTGGCATGCTCGGAACGCCTTGGTCTACGACGCCAACCCCATGCCTTCGAATGTTGTTACTCGCTTGATCACCACCCACGTTTTTCGGTTGCTTTATGTTATTTTTCCTGTGGACATTATGGAAACACTTTAGGGGATGTATTTGGTTTTGCGTGAATAATCTTTTATGCTCTTGTATTGCCGAGAGTCCTGCGTGTTGGCTCGGAATACCTTGGTCTATTAATACGACATTAGTATGCTTGTAAACACCCATTAGGGCATATTTACACACCTATTTACATAACCCACCCCCGCTATCTGTAGGGCTGTTATTCGAGTCGAACGAGCCGAGTATTGCATGTTCATATTCAGTTCATTTTTAATATGAACAAGCTCGAGCCGAACCTAAATTTTGACTCGGGCTTAAAAATGTGCTCATATTCAGCTCGTTTAGAAAATGAGCGAGCTCGAGCCGAGCTTTTTTCGAGCTTTAGGCAATATTACTTGCTTATTATACAGTAATTTAAAGGAAATTTTAGAAATTCTATATAATTCGAGCTATTCGAGTTTAATTCGAACTAGCCGAGCTTTGGACCGAGCTTAAAAATGTGCTCATACTCAGCTCGTTTAGAAAATGAACGAGCTCGAGTCGAGTTTTTATCGAGCGAGTACGAGTCGAATTCGAGCTACTCATGTTCACATAAGACCACTTGCATCAAAGAGCCGCACGACTCAATTGAAGGTGCCACATCATCAAAAGAGGAGAGAGATTGTTTTGATTCGTTTTGATTCGGGGTGAAAAACGCTTGCATTTGATCCGGCTCATCGGGATTTTGTCTTTTTCTTTTTTTTTGCCAACCAATAGAAACATGCCACTTGTCAGGGGAGTTTTAATTAAATTAAAACCTCACATTTATACGTTAAATAAAATTATTTTTTTTAAAAAAAAATTTGCATAGGATTTATTTTTCTCTATCCAATGACCCACATTTTGCATATATTTGGGGGAAAAAAAATTTCACTAATTTTAACCCGTCTTAAAGATTTGTAGTCACGAACAACGTTAACTTATTAATTCAACATAAACTTAATCCATAAAATACATAAGTTTCAAAATAAATTTACCGAAGCCACTACGAGTGTGTGTTGTTTAAAATTTAATATGTTGTTTGCAAGTTTAAGTTGTGTAGTTTTTTTGTTTACGTGTTTTTCCAGTTTATCAATTTAATAAAATATTTTAAAATTTAATTGTGTGCCTTTTTATTTTAAATATATGTATTAATATTAATATTAATATTAATCTTAACATTAACATTAATATTAATAATATCATTAACAAAAAATTTCAAGTAAAAGAAATCAATATTTAGCTTAATAAATATAAAAAGTGTAAAGTGAGTTTTGATTCGCACGACTCTCTGTTGTGGATGAAAAATGTAAAAAGCTGAAAAGTTAGTTGAAAGCTGACGTGGCATGAATAGTTGTTGATGTGGCTGAAATGAGTTTTGATTCGTGTGACTCTCGGTTGCACATGGCCTAACACCTCTGGTTAAACCTGTCAAACGGGTCATTCGGGTCGGGTTCGGGTCGGGTCACTTCCGGTCCCGGGTAATACAGGTTTCGGATATTTTCGGGTCCCGGGTAATACGGGTTTGATCGGGTTTTCGGGTCATTTCGGGTCGATTTCGGGTTTGTCAATTTTTTTTTAAATTAAAAAAACTCATGATTTGATAATTTTGCGATTAATTTAAAATTCTAAAGTTAAAGACGTTGTTTATAAGTTCTGGTGCTTGTAATTATATACTATATTTGATCTAAAATATTTGATTTTTATTATTTCTCGTAATTTTTAATAAAATGTAGTGATGTATCAAATATCAAATTTTCAAATAATTTTTTAAAAATAATAATTTCATACAATTAGTAATAAGCATAGAATTTTTTTAATATTTTAATATTTTTTAGAATTTTTATCTTCTCAAAAAAGTCCGTTGAAAAATAAAAAATCAAATACTATCGGTCGGACGGAGTATTACAAAATACAAATAAATATAAAAGTTCATTTGAAAATGAAAGATCAAGTGATTGTAATTATAAAATGTAATAAATTGGAATCTCCATTTAATCATATATAATTATAAATCAATCGGGTCACCGGGTCAAATGGGTAAATCGGATCAAAATTACTGGGTCAATCGGGTCACCGGGTCGAAACGCAGATTACCCAGAAAATTACCGGGTATTTCGGGTTCGGGTCGAAAAAATTTTCCGGGTCGAAATTTCCGGATTCGGATCGAAATTTTTCCGGACGGTTGGGTCGGGTCCACCGGGTCGGGTTGTATGCTTTCGCAAAAAAAATTACCCATGGTTTTGCAAATGTCCTGTCATTTGATAGATTCTCAAAAGCGGGGCCCAGCGCCCTTCCTACGGCTACGCGTGCAGCAGCAGCAATTTCACGCCATAGAATACGGTTTCTTCTCCTTGAATATCTTCCACCGTCTCCCCTCTCTCTCCTCCTTACTCCTCCAGATTTGGGATTTCGATTTCGGTACTGCTCGATCTCGTGATGGCTTCGAAGCGGATCTTGAAGGAACTCAAGGATCTCCAGAAAGACCCCCCGACGTCCTGCAGCGCTGGTGCTGTTTCTCTCTTTTTTACAGTAATTTATTCCAGGCTTCTACAATTTATGTCGGCGATCTCGTCATTTAATTTGCAAATTTGTGTTATTGGCTGTGTTTTTCTGCATCAATTTTTGTGTCTTTGGTTCTGAGCTTGCATAGTGAGGAGATGTGTTTTCATGATTGGGGAAATATCGTTGAATGATGATGCCTCTGCAAGTCAGTTACGGAAGAGTAATACTAGCTGGATTTTACTCAACAGAGACTTAGGAATAGGGTACTCTGCGGTGATCTGCCCTATCTTCATTCCTGGGTCTGCTATTGCAATGTCCGGTAGGGTTTGAGACTTTTTCTATGTAGCTCCAGATTTAGGATTCTTTCATTTGCATTGGGGATCTAGATAGAATTAGTGTTCAATCTTCTAATGGAAGAGAGAGTAAGTGTTGGAACCTCCTATTTTAAATGGCAATATAGATTCAACATCTCCAATCATGTTCATATTTATGGGTGACATATGGTAAATTGGTAGCCTTTGTTTTGTTGCTACTGCAATTCTGATTTCCTGAAGAACGATATTAATAAATATTGTAAAACTTTGGGTATGGGAACTGCGCTTGATAGGTTAAGTGAAACGAGTTAAAAGGATCTTCACCTTTGGAGGTTGGGTTGTGGCCTGTGGGAGTGCACTTTTTTCATAGATAAGGTGATTTTGTCCTTTACATATCCTTATTTTTTTTGTTCATTTGCAATTGTCACTGCATACTTATGCAAGAAAATCAAAATTTGTCAACGGATGAGTTATAAATTTGGTAGTCAGTTTATTAGTGCGAGTAAGAGATGATTTCTGAGGACCAACTGTAAGGTACATTGTAATTGGTAACATAATTATCTACTTTTGGCGGATATTCTTCTATGCTTCATTTTTTGCTGTATAAGTTATTAATTCTCCAGGTTAATCTTCATCTGTTCTTTTATTTTTCATTTTGGCACTTCTACATTCTCTTTCTTTGTTCAATATCACAGGTTCTGCTAAATAGTATTTTTTTTTTCACTAATTGATGATTAGTACTTTAGTACAAAGATTATCCTTGCATTATAGCTGACCATTTGTCTGTGAAATGGAAAAACATGAATCCACTTTTCCACATGGATTTCCTTCCATAAACCAACCTTAATTATTGAGGAAATTGTCTGCTTGTTTTTCTGTTTCTCCTGTTCTCTTGTTCCACTTCTGTTTCCACAATTCATATTTCCTTCTTCTGTTTCCTTTTCTCTTTGTTCAGTGAACTTTTTTCTTGTTAAACACTTTCATATGTGCACATTTTGGGATATGTACATATTTGTGTATATAATATACTATAATAGTTCTTGATAGCTTGCTTATTTGCGATTGGCTTCTTGCCTTCTGGTTCTGGGGATTCACTGTGGCAATCAGACATTCATGACATATATTTTACTTCTTGTTCCTTCTTTTTTTTTTGAAACGTTTGCATCTCACATAAATGGGATGTGATGTTTTTCCTGATATTTTTGAATTAAGGCTTTTATGCAATTCTAACTTCACAGTGTATATAATCTGTCTATCGTTTCTGGAGAAGTTGCATTTGATTATAGTTTACTCTCATTTGACAGGCCCTGTTGCTGAAGATATGTTTCATTGGCAAGCAACAATAATGGGTCCAACAGATAGCCCGTATGCAGGAGGAGTCTTTCTAGTGACCATTCATTTCCCTCCTGATTATCCTTTTAAGCCACCCAAGGTATTCTATTGATTTTCAAACGAGACATTTTCCAGCAAAAGTAACGTGGACAAAAGAAACTTTTTTGGGATATTATTTTTTGAGGTTTTGAGAGTCCAGATGTTTAAGTGCCTGTCCTTTAGCCATGTAGGTGAGATACAAGGCCTTGTTAACCTCCTCTTTTGTTCCTTTGTTGCTTATTTTTTTTATATACATGTTGATTATCTTTGCAGGTTGCCTTCAGAACCAAAGTTTTCCACCCAAACGTCAACAGCAATGGCAGTATATGCCTTGACATTCTGAAGGAGCAATGGAGTCCTGCTCTGACCATATCCAAGGTTCATCTTAAAAACCCATATTTTTCTGCTTAATATAAAAATGTTATAACACTATACTTGAAACCTTAATGGTTCTATGATATGACAAATTATTCACTAAATCTCTATATGCAAAAGAAGGAAAATGTTACACATTTTTCCCAACCAATTTATTTTACTTTAGAATACCATGATCTTTAGAAATGCATGAATTTTTCCAACCGTGTATTTGAAAAGTGCCATGTGCCATCTTATCCTGGATATGTTAACCACAATCAGCAGGGATTGGTAATGCCATTTTCTTCTTAGACCATTTTCTTATGTTGAACAAAACTATGTATGCCATATCTTATATATCAATTCAGTTAAAACGTAATCACCAGTAAAATACTATTGGACACTCCTACCTAGGACCAATTTGCGACTTGTTTGGCTGGAACGCATTGTACATTATAATCTCCTTAACAAACAAGTCCCCTTATAGGCAATAAGTACATTGTGCGAAATGAACTCAAAGATGTTATGAACCTGGTTAGGAAACAATGTATACTAGTAGTAGTAAAACTTGTCAATAAAATTTCCTTGACAATATTCACTGCTTCCATGGAGCTTTTGTTTTTGCACTGCTTTCTGTTCGATTTAATAATAATTGTGTTCAAGTATATTTCTCAATCCTTTTAACTGTGTAAAGAACGGGTGTTGGTTTTCTGTTTTTCAGGTGTTGCTCTCCATCTGCTCACTGCTAACAGATCCAAACCCAGATGACCCCTTGGTTCCGGAAATTGCCCACATGTACAAGACAGACCGGACTAAGTACGAAGCCACTGCCAGAAGCTGGACACAAAAATATGCCATGGGCTAAGCCATATGTTGCTCCTTATCTGAGGTTAATTCAATTTCCATTGACTGTCACTATATAAATGCCACCAGACGTTACTTATATTGACATTTGCAGAGCTAAAATTCGGCAGAATTTGATAGTGATGTGTGTTTGCTGTGTCCATGGAAACTGAATTCACCGGTTCTGATTGCAACCGCTATGTGCCGAAAATGTAAAATATTTTTTTAGAAGATTTGAGGATGGTGTGTGGGAGCTTCCTTTGATAAAATCTTGCTTTTGCTTTTATATGCAAGTCTCAATCATGCTGATTTCTCATTGCCTGCTAATCAAGCTCATTATTAGTGCTTAAATTTATATTATTAAAACCCCAAGTTGTGCTTATTTGTACCTTGTGCCAAAAGCTTATCCGATCAGGAATTTTGAACCAAAATAACTTTTAGCAGCCAAGGCCATTTCAATTAGAACCTGACCTTTTTTCCCCTTAAGGGAAAACTAATTAAAATACCCCACCTTTGGGGGTATGGTAAAAATATATCCTCAATTTTCAAAAGTAATAAAAATATCCCGACCTTTGATAGTAGTGGTAATATATTACCACGAGTTTTCTCACTGGTCAAAAATGCTGATAAGACATCCTATGTTGATTTTTTTACAAGGGTTTTTTTGAACGGTTTCCTTAGGAAAAAAAAATAAAGAGTTAGACTGGCTTCATACACCACACCTTTTCCTCCCTCCTATCTTCTTTCGTGATCGGCTGATCGCCTCTTGAGCTGTCTTCCGATCTTCCAGGCAACTCATAGTTCCTCTTCAATGACAGTCTTCCTCCCTTGTGATCGGCTATCTTGAGTTGTCTCTCACATCTTCTTCCTCTTTTATTCGTTCACGGACTTAGCTGAATAAGTTTTTTTCCCTCTTTGTTGTTGCTGTTGTTTTCAGTTTAGTTTTTTGTTGTCGGTTTGGTGTTAGGAATAGTCGTGTTGTGTTAATTTGAGACAATTTTGACCGGATTAGTTGCTTGGTTGAATCAATTTCGTTTTTCCGGGTTTAATTTTTTTGTCGGTGCATTTTTTCCCTATGGAAACCGTTTAAGAAAACCCGATTTTAGTACTAATTTGTAAAAAAAAACTTCCACGTAGGCTGCCTTGTCAGCATTTTTTACCCATGAGAAAATTCGTGGTAATATGTTACCACTACCCTCAAAGGTCGGGATATTTTAATTACATTTGAAAGTTGAGAATATGTTTTTTACCATACCCCAAAAGGTGGGGGTATTTTAATTAGTTTTCCCTTTTTCTAAAGTCATGAAACATTTTTTGGCCTGATTTTCGTGTGTGTTTCTACAATCCTGGGTATCCATTTTATATATTCGTCTTTATATATTTGTTGAGGGAGGCTTTAGACAATATTCCAAACGACTATTGTCAAGACAATTTCAACTAAATTGCACACAGGTCTTTCTCATCTACACTGAGACGGGAAATTGGTGGAAGAAAGAACATATCGCTTTTAAAGCATACAGTTGAAACTTCTCTGTTGAATTCAATTGAATCCTTCAATTAAAGGTTCTCACTGGAATTGATTGAAGGTTGGAATTTATCAAAATCCTAATTCGCTTCCGTTCCTCACCTGGAAACTAACAAAACTAAATTGATGGAATTTGATACGGTATTTCAAAATCACGTACACCCCAATCAAAGGCATTAATCCAATTCCTGGAATTGGGGGGGGGGGGGGGGGGGGGGCAACTTCCTTTGCTCTCCTCGGCAATAAACAACACTCGGTAGCAGGCTATAGTGCGGCGGCGGCAGGATCCCGATGGTAGACGACACGGATTGGTGATTAGGGTTTCGGAAGAGTGACGAAAAAGCGGATTTGGGTTTGATAGAATTCGTTAAATGTTTTCCGCTCTCGCTGTCACTATTATTGATAATTATTCATTGTCAATTTAGACATCTAGAGACATTGAATATCTAATTAGAACTTTGCTAATTGGACATGATCAATCAATTGAGTTTTAAAGGATTGTCAATTAGGCCATCAAATTGAAGTTTTCAATGAGTGAAATCGGTGAATTAATTGCTCCAGATGTGTGTTAGAGGGAGTTTTGGACCTATTTGCAATTTGTTTGGAAAAAATAAAAAGGTCGTGTGTGCAATTTAGTTGAAATTGTCTTGACAATAGTCGTTTCGAGATCTTGCCTAAAGCCGCTATGATATTTGTTGTAGACATAGTTGTTTTGAGGGAAATTTACAGAAAATCACCCATCAAATATGGGTGTTTTCAGTTAACCACCTCTTGAATTCAAAATTACAGAAAACTACCCTTTTTTTTTTATACAACTCACCACTCATTCCTCTATTTTTGTTAATTTATCATTAAATATATTATATTTCAATATTTTTAAACTCAAATTTGATTGTAAATATATTTAAATTTTGAATTTAAGGGTTCGATTATATTTTTCAATTTTTTTTATCAAAGATAATTATTGAACAAAAATATTTAAACTATAGACAAATAATAATATTTTTAAAATATTGAAAATATAAATAAATAAGAGTAATTTACATAATATTTTAAAATCTTATAAGCATTTTCAAACATAAATTAAGATAATAATTCTAGGCTATATTTATTATTATTTTTTAAAAATAAATAAAATAATCCCTAAAATATAATCGAACACTTAAATTCAAATTTTGAATATATTTATAATCAATTTTGAGTTTAAAATATTAAAATATAATATTTTAATGATAAATTAACTAAAATAGATGAAGGGGTGGTGAGTTGTAAACAAATACCATTTAAAAGGTGCTTTTCTATAATTTTGAATTTAAGGGGTGGTTAAGTGAAAACATCCATATTTAAAGGGTGTTTTTTTGTAAATTTCCCTTGTTTTTAATAAAGTCAAAAAATGTTATAATAACTTAGAGTATAATATATACCCATCCACTAAGAGTAAATATATTTCATATATTTACTTAAAAGGTGTACTATTTAGGAAGAACTCCTAACTTAAGATTATTGTAAAATAGTGTCTACTAGGATAAGAATACTTTACAAAAAAAAAACATGAAAGAAAATTAGTGAACTCTAAAAAATAAATTTAAAATATGGTGAAACTAGTGAATGTAATGGAATATTGTTAAATCAGTGTGAACTCACGAATTTTCGGAATGCTTATCTTACACTCAAGGGCATAGGTTAGAAAATTTGTAAATTAGCTAATTGAAGTTGTATCATTTAAAAAGAAGAGTAAAATTTATTATAAGGGCTTCAGACAAGATGGAGAAAGGGATATTGTCAAGATAAGTTCACCTAAATTACACACAGTCCTTTTCAATTTTTTTCAAACAATTGCACACAAAGTCCTTTCCAACAAAAATTGATCCCCAACCCATCCTCCATGGAACGTCATCCTCCATTTCACGCTACCAAGAACATCTCGTGTACTTTCAATGAGCAACCAAGAGCAGCAATATTTTGGAGTTTTGAAGTCCATTTAAGAGAGAGTTCTATAGATATATCAACTTTAAGGTAAGAAATTTCATTATAATTTATTTTTTATAAGCTTTTGGAGAAGAAAGTGTGTGTTTTAGGGTTTGAAATTGGAATTAAAATTGATGAAATTGGTTGTTTTTTGTGTCTTTTGTTTGATTTGAGTATTGTTTGAGTTGAATTATGAGTGCAAATTGGAACGAAAACGAAAGAAATTGGTTGTTTTTTTTTTTTGCGATTTAGGTGTGATTTTTTGATGTCGTTTCTGTCAGGCATAAATCTCGTGAATTGTTGTTTGCGTCGAGGAGGCTCAATTGTTGTCACTGAGTTGATGATGAAAGCTCAATTGTTGTCACCGAGTTGATGATGGAAGCTCAATTTCTGTTACTGAGGTGATGATGGAAGCTCAACTTCTGTCACTGAGTTGATGATGGAGGCTCGGTTTTTTCACCAAGGCTTTGATGAAGGCTCGGCTATTGTTAATGAGAGGATAGTGTTTGCTCGGCTGCTGTCACCGAGGGGCTGATGGTGGCGCTTTTGTCATCGAGGGGCTGCTGTTATAGGAAATGAGTAAAGAATGCACTGAACAAAGCTAACACAAATTAAGTAAACATTTAGCTTAGCTAGAACTACTCGAATAAAACCCATCTTTTGCTATTTTACTCAGATTTTAGTGTATTTATATGATAATTGCTGGTTAATAACGAGTGTCGTATATGTCTGCCTGATGTTAAACTGGCATATGTCCAATCAAACATGAACTTTAGAAGTGATGATCTTCAGTAATTTTCTTTCCTTATACGGATAATGCTTATATGGTTATATCCTTGGTACAACTCGTATATGACAGTTGAAAATTGATCACTTTCTTTCACGATGTGATTCTATTTTCTTTCTTTTTACCACTTTTCCCCGTGATGAATATCTTTTGACAGTTCTGTATTAAGTAGTTCACATACTAGGGAGCAGATGATCCTAACTCAAGGTATATAGTTTAGTATTAGAAACAAAACACTGAAAACATTATATATATGAATAGATGTATTTAACATAAATAGATGTATTCGTCGTGAATGTAACATCAGTAGAGGTAATTTAAGATTTCAATATTACTTGTCGAGCTGACATATATCAATATTATTTGTTCATGAAACCATCGTGAATGCAACGTGGATGTAATTAATTCCTAGTTGTTTTTCCATTTTGGGTGTTCGAAATCATAAGTGCTTGAAAGGTGATGTTGAGGGACAAATGAGCTTCGACGCGGCTACAAAAGACTGTGAATTTTCTTTTCTAGGTATTACCACCAATTATAAATTAGTTGGTTTTCATCAGAAATAATTAGCAGAATCAACAAAAACAGCAACCATGGCATGGATACAAGAAATAAGTATCCCTAACCTTATAGAGATACTTCTTATGTAGCTTGATAGCAGTTCGGCACATTATCATTATGAGCGAGGCTCGGCACGAGAGTGTGAGTGTCATTCCATTGCTTGTACCTTAAGTGAATGATTCTCATTCATGGATCTCTTGTGTATTTCAAAGGACCAGCTGAGGCAACTGTTGATGTTGTATTGTTCATATTTTCTATTCTATTTCCATTCTATTCACTTCTGCTCAGATTCTCTAAGACACGATATACAAGAAAACTCCTTAACTATGAAGTTCTTTTTCTATTGCTAGTACATTAGATTTCCATAGCATAACAAAAGTCACTACCAACTATGAAGTTCTTTTTCTATTGATAATACATTAGATTTTCATAGCACAACAACAGTCACTACCAATGGCTTGTTATTTAGATCAGTACAGGTAATGTAGCTCCAAGTAATTGCATTTTTCTTATTTACATATAAGGTATTCTGTGTAACTGCAACCTGTATTCAAGAATGAGTTTAAAGCTACATTGGAAATAATTTACATACAATGGAACAAATTCTTCATCACTCCTAGTGTGGAGATTCTCAACTTCTCCTTGAGTTCTTCGCAAATCATTGCTTAATAGTGTGATTTTGTTCTCCGTTCTTTTCTCTCTATTTTCGTAATTCTGTTATTGTTAACTTCATTAATTAGCTGAACATGACAAATCTAATTTTGAGGATAAGTGGGAAGTGGCCATTTCAAATAATTAATGTAAGACAAAACATTAAAATGTGCATTCATCTGTTTCATGTCTGCTTAAGAACAACTAATTTGTTATTTGGATAAAGTTATGATATTGATTTAGTCATTGAGAGTTGCAATCAGAAGTGGGAAAAACAACATTTTCTAAACTGATTTACTCATTTAGTTTGTCTCATTCTTAGAAGCATATGAGTTTGCATTATAACAAGATCCATCACACATACCTCTACACAATTTAATGAATTTATGCAATACGTGTTAAAACAAATTTCTAAATCACAAACCCTCAACAACAGAAGCCGAGGAAATTTATGAAGCTCGGCTTAAGATAATGAGGCTATTTCATAACCTCGCCAATATACATCGAGCTCCCTCATTAATCTCACTAAATGGAGCCGAGGTTATTTATTTAGCTCGGCTTAAGTCAATGAGGCTTTAGACAAGATCTTTCAAAAGGGGTCCTTATATACCTCGCAAAAACCAGACGAGTCTCCGTCATACCCTCGTTTTGATGCACCGAGGTTACTTATTCACCTCGTCTAAACCTGCCGAGCTCCATCATGTACCTCGTTTTTAGCTGTCGAGCTCCTTCTTTCGACGGTTTTTTCGAACGAAGACTAAAAATCTTCATTCGATAATCATGTAAAGTGAGCGATATACCAATTTGTGTGTCAATTAATAGATATTTTGATTAATTTCATTGATTTTAGGCTGTTTTCGATCAAAACAATTCGTTCGACCGATTGCGGTTTCGATTCGAGAAAAGAGAGTTTTGGACCTTTTTGCAATGTGTTCGGAAAAAATGAAAAGGACATGCGTGCAATTTACTTGAAATTATCTTGTCAATAGCCATTCGGACATCTTGCCTCTAGCCTCACTCAAAATTTATTAGGCCAAATTCTAGAAAATCACCATTTAAATACATCATTTGTATAAAACCGCCCTTTAAATTGAAAATTTCAGAAAACCGCCCTTAAAAGGCTAGATGCTTGCAAAATACCACCAATTTCACCTCTTTCATTAAGGTGGTTGTTAAATGTGTGAAACTATCATTTCGCCCTTATATTTTTAATATATTTGAAGCTTAAAAAGGGGTCTCCCTTCAACAACTTTTATTTGAAGCTTAAAATGTGTGACTGAGAGGTGAAGGATGAACACATGTGAGAATTTCGAACCAATTAAATCAAGAATGAACAACTTCAAACCAACTAAATCAATGATAAAACAGTTGATCATTGCTGAGAGATAAACTAGGATATTAATTATGGATGTAAAAACTCGTGGCACAAGAAAGCAAATACCATGCAAATGCTTTCATTTTGACTATATTTCCCTTTCTAGAAGCTAAGAGATAATATCCAATTTTATGTCCAGTTTCATTTGGGTAATTTGAGAATTGATACCTATATTTATACTTTGAATTCAAAAAATAAGTAAATAGTTTCATTTAACCTAAAGATAATTTGAATTTTACATTTTCGTATTTAATGAAATATTAAATGGCTATTATTGATTTTAGGCAAATAAAATACGCTTTTCAAATATAAAATTTGAATCAAGTTCAAGATTTTCATTATCAATATATAGGTCACAAGATCAAATCATTGTCTTGTATAAAAAAAATATCAATAGGTCACAAGCTCGATCCCTACTCCCCATTTTGTTTGATGATTTTTCCTCCACTTTTTTTTTTTTCAAATGAATTGAAAGTATATGCTTGAGATCCAAAAGCAAATTCATTTTTCCTTTATTTGCATATGCTTTATACATTAAGCTATTTATCCATGCTTTGACCTAATATATAATAATAAAGATTTTATTTTAAACATTGTAACTTGTATAACATGCTCAGATTATGCTCTTTATTTCTTATAAATAGGTATTATGAAAATGAAAGTTATTATTCAATTTGATAATCAATACATTCTTTAGTTTTTATGTAGTATTAACATCTTGGTCAGTTTCTAAAAAATGTTATGAGAATCAATGTGTTCTTTAGTTCTTATGTAGTACTTACATATCCTTCATCATCTATGACGCATAATCAATGACTATTATCAATTGTTCTTCTTAATCTTGTATGTAATCTATGTAATTTGGTTTTGCACTAACCACTCTTTTTTTCTAAAAGAAAAAATAAGGTAGTTTTGAGTTTAATATCAATCATATATAATCACAAATTCATACCTATGAATCTTGAACATTGAATATAAATATTATGCTTCACTGGCGTTATGAAATAACAAATTATATACGAGCTAAGGATGTCTCATAGATTATAAATGTATTTGTCACCTATTTGAAACTAGCAAGACCTTGAGAACCCTGCATAAAAAAAAAAAAAAAAAAGAAGACTATGAGAACATTTTCTAAATTTCTAGCTCTCGCTTTTAACGCTTTTTCACAAGCGTACAGAATAACACATTTTTATCTCACATATAAATTTATATTATTTAGATTTTGATATAAAGTACATATTTATGCATTTTTATTAAATTTATTAAGAGTATAAAGTAGACGTTTTTATATACTATTGAAACATTGCATGATAAAAGCATTTTTACATTAATATAACTCATTTTTTTTTTTTGTTGATTAGATAAGAATTCGAGTTCAGACATCAGAAATTCGATGTGCAGCAGAAGGAAGAATCGGCTAAAAACCAAACATACAACAAAATAACGGTGCAAACTAAAATGAAGTTAAAAAATGGGAAGATAAGGCGTATGAATTTAAACTAAACATTTATCATGCTTGATAATATTATTTATACGGACTTAATTATTAATAATCTAAATAATTGTGATATAAATAGTCCTTACGTACAAATAAAAATCTATATCTATTATATATATATATATATATATTTATAATTTATAATTATTAAAGAATAAGTTCCATTAAACTAGGTATTCTTTTTTCTATCATGCACATTAAAGGTGTGTCCACCCGATAACTAACCATTTATATCAACTAGTGAGCATGCCCGTGCTACGCACGAGACTTATTTTAATATATATTTTTTATTAATATATTATCATTATAATTTTATTACTAATAATTTTTATCTCTAAAAGTTTTAATATGTTTAGTTATCTTTGAAATTCGACGAATATATATATTAGTTTTTGACTCTATTTATCTTCTTACTCACTTCTATATGTGATTTAACTATATAAGTAAAAAAAATGATACTTTCTTTAGAAATGCATGTTGTAGTTATAGATGACTTATTTTAAATATATATTTTTAATTAATATATTATCATTGTAATTTTATTACTAATAATTTTTATCTCTAAAAGTTTTAATATGTTTATATATATCATTGAAACTTGATAAATATATATATATATTAACGTGGCTCTATTTATCTTCTTACTCACTTCTACAAACAATTCAACTATATAAGCAAAATTGCTTTAGAAATATTGCATGTGTTTAGGTTTAAAACAAATAAAAGTGTTTAGGTTTATAATTTTATTACTAATAAATTTTATCTCTAAAAGTTTTAATATGTTTAGTTATCTTTGAAATTCGACAAATATATATATTAGCTTGACTCTATTTATCTTCTTACTCACTTCTATATGTGATTTAACTATATAAGTAAAAAAAAAAACGATATTTGATCTCTTAACCTCATGGAATGGAACTATACCTATAACCAATAAGCTACAACAACCTTTTGATTTCTTAAGTAAATATTAAATATATATTAGATTTATTTGTATGTATTTAATTAGGTGCAATTAATAGGCTTTCACCCAAATTTATACAGATAGTATAGATAGATATAGATATAGATTTACAAAATTATTTCACAAGAAAAAGGTTAATATATTAACTAATGAGAGTTTTCGACAATTGATTTTTGTTTTTTTATTTTTCATTAACTAATTGATGACTTAATATACATTAATTAAGTTGAACTAATAGACGCTTTAAAAAAAATATTTTATAAATAATTATTATATACAATATTTATAAACCTTTGAAACTACAAAACCCCGCGGGTAATTGAAACCATAATCATGTTTGTAACTTGAAAATCCTAATAAAAGAAAATTATTTGTAACTTGAAAAGAAAAAATTTAAAAGAAAAAAATGAAAGAACTTGGGAATCAAGGAATCCTTATACGATACAGATACGCGGCAACTTGTTGACTCAATCCGACGGTCAATATTCTCTCTCTCCGAAATCCCCTCTTTCCCTTTCCCATTTTCAATAGTATTACTTCAATCTCCCAAATTTATTAAAAAAAAAAAAAAATACTCCGTAAGGACCGTAACTCATTTTCCACATCTCCCTCCTTTGCCCCCAAGCAAACCTTTCTTCTTCTTCTTCTTTTTTTTTTTTTTTTCCTTTGTAATTATTAAACGCTTCGGTGGAGTAATATTAGCCCACTAATCAAAATTATTTAAATCTTACTCCCTTTTTCTTTATAACTCTTTCATTTTGATAAAAATTTATATAAAATATTAATTTTTTATAATTTCATAATTATTAGAAATTATAAAATTTATTTTAAAAAATTAATATTTTACATTTTTTATCATAAAAAAAAAACATATATAAATATTTAAAAAAAAGAACCAGTGAATAGTGATGATATCTTTTTTAAAAAAGAAAATCCAAAGAAATGGGGGTATCTAATTAAACAAGTTGGTGGAGTATAAAATGGGATCCTAAGAATCAGCTCATTCTTCACGTTTTACAAGTCCGTCTCGTCTTCCCTCTTCATCTGCTTGCATTCCGCCTTTCAGTTTTCTCTCCTCACTCTCTCTCAATTCATCTCTCTTTCTTTCTCACTCTCTCTAACCCATACCAACACCAACAACAACAACTGAGTAAACTCTTTACCCTCAAAAAATGGAGGATCGGAATAAATTTCATTCCTTTAACTACTACGATCACCGAAGCACCACCACTGCTAAGCGTTCGGCGCCTTCCACTCCAAGGCTCATCCGTGTGTTCGTTACTGACTTCGACGCTACTGATTCCTCCAGCGAGGACGAAGACGGCCACCAACGCTGTCGCCCGACTGGGGTGAGGAGGCACGTCACCGAGATCAGGATCGAGAAGATGGATAGGGGCAAAATCGACCGCCGGAGGCCGCAAATCACTGAACAGAAGAGGGGAACGGAGGGGGAGAGGAAGTACAGGGGAGTGAGGCAGCGGAAGTGGGGCCGGTGGGCGGCCGAAATTAGGGATCCGTTGAAGAAGGGGAGGATTTGGCTTGGGACTTTCGACACCGCTGAGGAAGCCGCCGTGGTCTACGACTCTGCCGCCATCAGACTCAGGGGCCCTCGCGCTCTCACCAATTTCGTCCATCCACCGCCCCCTCCGCCTCCGCCGCCTCCAGTGGCTGTCAATTTCCCGGCTACGAGCGGCGAAACGGACAGGGAGGAAGAGGAGGGGGAGTCAGGGAGCAACAGCCCCATACTCTGCTCCCCGACATCTGTATTGAGGTTCCAGTCGCCGGAGAATCAGGAGACATGGAAACCGGTGGAGTGGGGTGAGATCGGGTGCCGGAGAGCCGCCGGGGAGGGGTGTTTCCTCGGGGGAGAAGAAGAAGACGAGGGGCTGATCTTCGACGACCCCTGGATCATAGGTGGTAGTGACGTGTCCAGTACTGGATTTGAGTTTGAGTGTGCTAAAACGATGTTCTTCTTTGGGAGCACAAGCCAATCCGACGTCGTTTTCGATGATTTTGACGACTTCTCCGATGCCTTGGACGACCAGTTTGGAATTCTCAACCCCAAGTGTGACATTTTAATGGAGTGAGATTTGATTTTTCTACTGAATTGGAATGCTATCAGGATGAAAGATCCAATTTTGGGAATTTGGGGGTGTTCACTGTGCAGGGTAAGCCTTATTTTTTATTTTTATTTTATTTTTTCCAATTGAGCAAGGAATTCAGTACTTTTTGTTTAGTGAATTAGGCAAGTGGGTGGGGGCAGTAAATTAATTAGTAAAGGGTGAATTATTAGCAAGTCATGAATTTTGATCCATTTGTATATAAGGTGAAGGCTAATAACTACTTTCTACAGTAGCAAGTAGTAATTTGGGTATTAGTAAATTGTTAATTATGAATTATTATTATGATTATTATTATTATGATGGGCAACTTGGAAAATTTCGTGGTGCTTTACTTATGTGTTGTGTTTGGTGATTGTGGAGTTATATACAGTATAAAATAAAATAAAATAATGTGAGTAAATGGTGATGATGGGTGATGATGATGTGTTGAATTTGCAAATTGGAAAAGTCTGAAAGGTTTTGCTTGTGTGATGGGGTTCTACTACATACACTACACTACACTAATGTATTATGAATTTCCTCCACAAATTCTGACCATCTACTTCTTTTTTGATATTTCAATTTCAATTTATTAGTTTGGTGGGATTTTTTGTCCATGACTATGGATGTGCACTTGCTTCCTATCCTTAATCCTCCTTTAGTTTTTGAGCTCCTAATTATATCTTGTTGGTCCAATTCTTTGGCAGCAAGAACCCAACTGGACTTATGGCAATCCAGATTGTCTAGCTTTTTTAATTTTAATTTCTTAACAAAATAAATTTAAAAATATGAGATTATCTAACTTGAAATAATAGAAACTTAAAACTGCTTCATTTTCAAAATTCAAAACCCATTAGATTCCATCATTCCTAGTTCGATCTGAAATACGGAGTGTGAATATTCAAGTATCATTTAGCTTTTTTTTTTATTAAGTAAGAATTCCAAATACCAGACATAAGTCTAGTAAAACGAGAAGGTGTAAGGAGTGCCAAACAGGCAGACCAATCAACCTGTTGACTTCCGAGGTAGCTTGGGACATGGCATGGAACTCAGTCCTCGAAGAGCTTTTAGACATTGTGGCATGTTTCTTCGACTTCCAACAAATCGGATTCAGACCCATTCGAAGTAAAAAAAAAAAATCGAACACGATGACCATAACTCAGAGTGCCTTTAACATATTGAACTAAATGACGAAGGGCCTCAAGATTGCTCTGTTTTTCCGCTTGCATAAACTGACTCAAACACTTGACTGCAAATGAAAGATTGGGCATGGTGTTGATAAGGCATTTCAGTTTCCCAACCAAACTTCGGAACATGGTAGGATCGGGAAAAGGAACACCATTACGTACTGTGAAGGCCCAACTTGAAATTGAGAGGTAATAGAGACTATGGAGTAATACCCAAATTGAAATTGAGAGGTAATGGAGACTATGGAGTAATACAAGCAGAGAGAGATCATCAACCTTCGCATCAGAACCCAATTCTTGAGCAAATTTGCACTGACGAAGAATCAGAGTACCTCCAAAACATATGACTTCATTCCAAGAAAGAAATTTAGCTTGCCCAGATCCGTAATACTGAAAAGAGTGTCCAAAGTGACCTTTAGATCGATTTATAATCATCGAATGATCATTCCTAGTTTCAAGGATATTATCCACGTAAACTGTAATGAGAGTGATCATTTCAACATAAAGAAATCGAAAGTCTGGAGTGTGGAAGCGAGCAACGCCTACTTCAAGCCATACAAGGACGTGCGAAGTTTTCAAACCTTCATTGAAGCACTCACAATCCCAGGCGGCGTGATCAGATAAACTTCTTCCAGCAATTCACCATGAAAAAACACATTATTGATCGACGTCCAATTGATGCATTTCCCAGTCATGTGTAACAACCAATTAAGAAATTAGTACATGAATTGTAGTACTTCGAACAACATGAGAGAATGTCTCCTCATAATCAATCACGACCTCTTGATATACCCACTAAAATTAATGCATAACGTTTTATATATCGTGTTATTTGATCCTAGAAAACATAATTCCCGCCAATCCCTTATTCATGGAATCATAGTAACTCGATCTGCATACACGTACAACACATCAATCCTATGACATATGAGACATATAAATGACAGTATTTCATGACGTCCAAACATGGAAAAAAAAAGAGAAGAAAAAAAAGACAGACAACGGCATAGATTGATACCTATTTATCTTTTTTTTTTGATAAAGGTAAGAATTTAAAGTACCAGACAGAGGTTATAAAAAATAACAGATGGATGAGCTATCATGTAACAACAAGACTTAATACCACAACAATCATCAAGAGGAAATACAAACATTAGTGACTTCCTATTTGCCTTCTAACTCATTAGAAATAAATCAATAATGGTAAGATTTGAATTTCCCCCGGGTTTTTGTAAATGTGTGATTTTAAAGTAATGGGTTTGGTTGGGCAAGAACACAACTGCAAGTCTGCAACCATAAATAAATGTGTGCGTACGTACGTGTGTAAGTACGCATATTGATATTATTATGTCTTCACTGTTCAATCTATAACACCAAGCACTTCATTCACGTGATCTTCTTCCTTGTCCTCCAAGCTATTAATATGTCTTCGTTTTAATCACTTTTTATTTATTCATTTATATACTACCGGCATAGAGTTTAATCCCCAAAACTAATTTTTTTTAATAATAAAATAGACGAATTCTCAAATTTATTTTAAAAATGATTAAAGTGAAAAAGATTCTTATTTTAAAAAATATTTCCATAATTAAAATACTTTAGTTATATTTTAAATTAGATTTTTAAGATTCACTCTTTTTTTATAGGAATTTTTTTTAAATTTAGATTCTTATTCAATGTCAAGACATATTATAGAAAGATAGTTAAAATAAATAAATAAACAACTACAAAGCTATACGGTGTATTGATCTTCTTCCATTTGTGGAGTATCTTTTAAATTAGGCATCCAATCAGCCACCAAAGGGTTTTGCAGATATACTAAATTAAATTGATCTGGAAAGTATCTATACTTTTTTTTTTTTTTTTTTTTTTTTGATAAGGAAATAATTCGAGGCCGGACAGGCCCGGACCTCGAGAGGCCAAGCCGTCTAAACATACAACAAAGCAAAAGAAATACAACAGAAAACAATAACCTAATACAACAAAAGAAACTACACTAAGCAAACCCGGAAAACCCCAAACCCTAAGCAAACAAGCGGACACAGCAGCGAGAAGAAAGAGACCCGACGTGGTGAAGTGGATAGCGAGCGCATGGGACAGCACAGCTGACACGATGTCTCGCCGCCGGAAAGACGGAAAGCAGAAATCCACATAGGGCAAAGACGACTCCTGGGGAAGTGTGGATCACATGACGTTCCCTCCACCTAGATGAAGGATCTTCGGAGACCACGAACACCACCAATACGATCACTTCGATCAACCAGGGCCGCAGAACTGCTCCTCAACCGAAACTAACCACGAACCAACAAACAGAGCTCCAACAAAACTCGAGAAAATGAAGCACGACCGCGAGAGGGCAAAGAGCGCAAGAGGATTCCGGATTTAAATCCATCCATAAATGTAAATATATAAAAGAAATTATATATATTTTATTTGTACGTGCAAATATATTTCACGTTAATTTATATAATAAGCAACAATTGTCTTATATACAGAGGCGGAGTCAAGGGGGTTTGGGGGAGCACGTGCCCCCCCCCCCCCCTCATCCGACAAATTATCTATGTGTATTCTCCTCGTCGCTAACTTCGTTTTGATATATAATACGACATAATCCGACATTTGAGTAAAAAGTTACGAATGTTTGAAAATTGTAAGTGTATTAACCACTTTAATTTTATTTCAATAGACTATAATACTTTTATATTTTACTTAAATTGACATTCACGTATTATAAATCTTCTCGAGAGCTTCGAAACATAGGTTATATTACTTATTTTTGATAATTTGGTAAGATGTTATACGCAAGTTTATTTTTTTTTATATCTGGTTATACACTATAATACATGTTGAGAATACAACAAGTTAAATATTGACCCAATGTTTATTTATAGTGTTTTATATCCTTATTTTGTTAGTTTTCTTTTCTTCGACTATTTAATTTATTTATTTATATTTTTAATGGAGAAAAAATACAAGAATTTTATCATAAACCGAACTCATGTTATCTTAAAATAACATCATTTAATTTATAATTATTATATATATAGAGAGAGATCCTTATGCTACTTTAATCTAAAACGACACCATATATATACACAATCGTGCCCCCAGCTAATTTTTTTTTGGCTCCATTCTTGCTTATATATAAATGTAAATAACCCGTGGAAAACATATAGGTTTGGAACAAATAAACCCCAAATTGTTTTAGAATTTAGTTATATTCTCGAGAATAATACACGTCTAATAAATTTTAAAATAAAAACTATTTTATTTTAAATGCGTCCCACCTCCCTCAGGCATGTACTTTTTTTTATTTGACGACGAGGAACCCAGTAGACAGGAGCCACATACTAGATAAATCGGTTTGCGCTGACCGACTGGACTCACTGATATGAAGCTGGTATGAAGCGAGGTAAAGCTTAGATTTTTATCAAGGAGGGAGATCGAGACAAAGATCGAACTCAAAATCTCCTTATCCATATTACTAGGCCACGAGATTGGACTCTATTTTATTATTATTATTATTTTGATGTTGTGAAGGTGTATTCCTCACTGTCGCACATGTGCGTGGTGATGTATACTGCTTTGAATGCATGTCCATTTTAAATGAAATTTGAACGGATGCATGCCTATATAAAATACATAATGAACGAATATAGAAAAAATACCTCCATAGGACAACATACATTATGAGAAAATGTCTTTACTCTATATAGCTTGTTTTCCCCTAATTAACTACGTACTGTACTGTACTATATATATATATATATATATATATATATATATATATATGTAGGTCCAATTTAATTGGTGAAGATGTTCATGCACCACATAATTTAAAGGCGGCCACAAATTTCCGGGCCCCATTCTATATTATCTATAGATGGAAATCAAGCAATTAATTAATAAAGTATTAACTTATGAATAAAAATTAGCAAAAACATTTGTAACATTCAAAGTAGGTATTTTGGACATTCGCTCAAGTTGCAACCAATTAAAGTTTGAAACTAATAAACTATCTACTGAGATGCAGTTTTGACCATCTAGCTAGGACCTTAGGTAGCTTAGCTAGGTTTGGAAAAAAGAGAGGAGACATGTACTGATATACATGGGGGGTTGGGTTGGTGTGTAGCCTCTCTCATCTTCTTGAAACTCAGAAACAGAGAAATACAGTTGAATAGAGCAGTGTCCCTCTGCATTGATGTATGTCCTGCTACTGGACTGGTTTCAGAGTGCATCAAGATAAAGCCCCAAAGTAACAAGCAAAGCAAAATAAATGACAAGAATAAAAGGCAAAATGTACAATTGTGTTTGCCAGAAATCCCTAGACAGACCACCTGCTCCTTCTGATACACACATCTCTTTTAACACCCTCCAAAGTGTGCAACCCTATTAGGTGCCTCTCCAACCTCCACTGTCCTCCCTCTTTTGTGTCATCTCATCTCCCCTTCTTCAATCTAGCTACTTCCTCATATATGTTATATATATGTTGGTTGTCCTTCAATATATATGGGTGCGGTTAGGATTCACAAGGCTTAACTCTCACTCGCTGTTGTGACCTTATTTTATTGATAGAGTTTTCTACTTTTCTCATGGAAAATGGATTCCAAGTGGGAACTATGTGATGTCTAACACATGTACCTAAGTTCATAATAGGTTAATTTTGGAAATCTCATAAAAGTTCGGTTATTTTTGCAAAGTGAGATCCCCATTCCCAAGGGCGGATTCAAACGGGGGCATGTGGGGCCACGCCTCGTCCGACAAAACCCGTATATATAATCTCCTCGTCAATAGCTTTGTTTTGATATATAATACACTTTAATCCGATATCTGAGTAAAATGTTATTAATGTTTGAAAATTGAAGGTATATTAATCACTTTAATCTTATATATTTTTAATAATCTTCAATGCTTTTATATTTTAATTAGATTGACATTTAAATACTACAATATTTTATCTCAAGAGTTTCAAAACAAGAGGCCAGTTATATTACTCATTTTGACAATTAATAGGTAAGAAGTTACAAAAATTCAAATGAAGGGAAATGACAGATTTTCTATTTTGCAAGATATTTGTAATGCACATTTCTAATAAGATGACCGAAATAAGAATTCACATTTCTAATAAGATCTTCTATTTTTGGACACTTCGAAGACATGATCTTTCTTGAAAAGGATCTCCTCAATATGCACCATAAGGAAAGATATAATTTCGAAAATACTTCCTGAAAGATTAGTTACACATATATATAATATAAAGGAAGTATATAATAATATTAAATAATATTCGGACTTATAAAACAGGTTTTGGATTTCATCAACTGTTAATGTTCCAAGGCCTTTGACATAAACATCCTGTCAAGGCCTTTGAAACATTTATTCCGATTTTCATCAAGGGAAGGAGTTATCAAAAACGATAGCTTGAACTGAGAAAGATTAGAAATTTTTGGTTTCATAACAGAGCAAAAAGGCCCCGGAACCGTTCGACAGTTAAAACCTTGCCCAGATCTGTCGCGGACCAAAAACCACTTGTACTTCCAATTCGGCTTGCTAGACAACCTTTCCATATACCCACAACTTGAGTTGCACTGGTAAAATCTTGAATCTTGAGTCCCTTTTTTTAAGGAAAAAATGCTGAACATTAACTTCAAAGAAGGAGCAACACCAATCTCCTTGCACCTCATAATAAAACTGGTAAAAAACATCCAACCATTAGGGACGATCTGAGCAGGACTCAAGTTATAGTCCTCCAAAAACTTCGAGAAAAAAAGATGTAAAGGAAGTCGGAAGCCTTGAGATAAGCTAGCTGCATATACAACCAAACAATCTTCGTAAGCGTCCAAACAACCACTCCCTTCCTCAGGAAGACAGAATTCTACACCTGCTGGCCAGGGGAAGCCTTGCGAAAGAGCGTCAAGATCTTCTAAGTTCAAAAGAGTAGTACAACCCCTCAACTTACTCACAGGAGACCTCCACGGATGAATCCTATCGGGCACAACTGGTGGACGACTGGTTAGGGGTGGAAGAGGTTTAAAATCTCCCAAGAAAAGACAAGTATCTAAATCCCTTAAGTTATACACTGGGGTGTCTAAATCGCTCAAGTTCTCCTTAGAACGGATCTTCTTCGGATTTTCTGCTAAACCAATTGGAGGAAGCTCATAAGGAATCCAAACCTCCTCCGACTCTTGATCCGCAGACTGAGAAATAGATGAAGCCCCCGCGTCCACTAAAGAACTAGCACCCGATTCATCCACGGCCCTTGGATTCTCATCTTCCGCGCATCCCTTCGAAGAAGAAGAAACTGTGTAAGGTGAAGAATAGTAATCAGGGTCAGAACGCTTCTGGCGCCTTCTCACCTTAATAGGACTACCAGTAGGACCAACTCGATCCGGAGTAGACGCGGATGTGGAAGAAGATGACTCCGACGAAGAATCATCAGAGTTGGAAGAAGAACTCCCAGAAGAGGAAGAAAGAGTCTCTAGGGACGGACGCACCTGAGAGGATGAAGCGACACCACTCCTCCATCCTTCACCCCTCTCAAAATCTTCTAACAAATTGCGCTCCTCGCTGAGACTAGCCATTTCCAAAGAAACTAGAAGAAAATCGCGTGAAATTTCACTTATACAAAGCAAAATCTCATCCAAAAAACACATTCAGGGACAAACTTGCACCCAAGCTTACGATCTAAAACGTCAAAAAGTTAAAAAACTTAACAAGGAAAAATCAAGAACAGTTTAGAACAAAGAGAAATACCTTGAAAAGTTGAAGGAAACCGCCGGAAAATTCAAGCAAACAACCGGAAACCTAGAAAACCGCCGCCGGAAAACCTAGAGATAGATAAGGATAAAATCTCTGAAAAAGCAGAAGAAGACAAGTGTGGGGTAAAAAAGAAACGGGACGGGGTAACTTATAGGAAATTACTGACGTTTGAACTTCCGAACCTAAATGGGCCTGATGGGCCCAAATTGGGCCAAAAATCTATAAAGAAAAGGCCCACCACCTCTAAATCAGAATTATACTAGTAACAAAACTACAGATGTTTTCTTGAAGAATCTTTATCGATCCGCGTCAATCCTAGGTTGGAATCAACTCGGCCCGAGGAGCTGTGACTAAACCAATATTAAAAACATCTGTAAAGATATAAAAATAGCAGAGTAAGGAACACCAATCAGTTAATGAAAAAGGAAATAACATTATCCCAATCTCTGTCCGCGGATAATTATCCAAGAGCTGACTCATGAACAATCATCCGCAGATAGCAAAGAATGGGCATGTGGCGGCCATGCCCACCCCCCACGAGTAGAACACGTGTCGAATGGCGAACACCACATGGCACAACGTACCAGACCACCCAAGACCTATAAAAGTGAGAAACCTCACCAAAGAAAGGGGGACTTTTCGGGAAAATAGGAGAAAAGAAGGCGGATCCAGGCCTAGCGAACTCAAGAAGAAAGAAGAACTAGGAGAAGAATTCGTACGCGTGAAAAAGAACCTATTTTGTAGTAAAATCAGAACCGTTCACTGGACCTACTCCGCGGATACAGGCCTTGATTGTCCTTAGTATAATTTTCTATTAAGGAAAAAGACTGTTGTTGTTAATCCTCAAGATTTTCAACAGCGACAGGTAAGCGAACCAATTTTCCGAATTGTCCAGAAAAAACTCGATAAGGGAATCACCTTTCAGAATAGTGGTTAGGTTACTTCCCGCGGCACAGGTTGTGCCGCATCGATTACTTCGATGCGGGTCAGGTAAGCCCGTTGGGAAGATTGATCACTTCACCGGGTAGATTCCCGGGTCCCACTAAAAATGGTGGCCTTGAGGGAAACGGGAGTTTTTCAAGTTCAGTAGTTTGTTCCATTAATCTCTAAATTTGATTCCTTGCTCACTTGACGTGAGGATTCCTCCATCAAACATGCCCACCTCCTCGAACCCACGCACCAAGCATGGGCTATCATAGAAGCTCATACGTTTAAAAAAAAACAGCCCATTAGCATGGGCTATTCTACCAGATTGTGAGAGGAGGTAAATTATGGTGACTCAACCGGTAATAAGGGTTTGGGGCCAGTGCTCACTGCGCACAATGAGATTGTTCCCACACTATTATTGATGAGACTCGATCCTTAGTCTTTGCTTCAAATGTCACCCTTGTAACTGGTTGATCTAGGCCCAAGGTATTTTCATTATAACGAAAAGGGTGGTTTTGTCAACTTTTCCGTATTTTATTGTAACATTATAAAGTGTGTTCAATGGATTGACGATCGACGGAGTAGCTTTGCGCTAGGTTTTTGACTTTGCCTGCAGGGAAATCGATATCAATATAGTATTCAGCATGTCCTTGCGACGTGTAAGGATATGACATCTTGATTGAGACTACTTCAGTAGAAGCGATGGCTGGATTGACAACCCATGTGACAAGTCGACGAAATCGGAGCAATACGATCTCAATGCCGTTGTATTCTTGGATATCTATGCCATTCAATCCCATGTTATAGTGTAAGAGACTCGCTTGTGATTGTGTAGGCAACCCAAGGTGTCTACATAAATCAAGAACTGGATTAATCACATATAGAAGAAGCTTGAGAATCGAGATACCAACCATGTTGCGATGAACAGATAAAACTATCTACTAATCCATATATCATTGTTCTTTATTGCTCTACTTGTTACTTTGATTGCTTCTACCTTTCAAATACAGTCAAAATCTGTTCTTTTACTTTATTGCTGCCGTTGATTCTCTTCTGCCATAAAAGATGTGTTCTTGCTTATTATTTCCTCTCGTCTTTGTGTGTTGTGATTGTTACCAAGGGAAATGCATAAAACACACACTCTATGTGGGATTGACACTTGTACTTAATCGTTATGCTAAGCTTTTGATCGAGTGTAGGTATTTCTTTGACGAGATCCAACGTTCGTTTTATGCTTGTTACCCGATTATTTCAGAAACCCACAAAAATCTTAGCATTTTCCCTAAAATACTCAAAACAATCTAAGTATTTGATTACTTAATAATGGATATTAATATTACCATGCATATAGCTAGTATAATTATTAATTAAAAAAAAGTCATTTTAATTTTTAGCATTTTTAAAGACGCTAAAACTATATAAATATCAATTTTTGTTATTTTTTTATAATTTCATAATTATGAGTAACAAGTATAAAATTAATATTAAAAAAACAATATTTTATATAATTTTGTCTTTAAAAAAATATTCTAAAAAGTGAGAAGACTTACATTTTTTTAACGAATATAGTACTACGTATTGATTAAGAATTGATAAACATTAGCTTGATCTATATAAAAAGATAAATATCTCATAAGTAAAAATAAAATAAAATAAATATGAGTAAACCAAATTGAAACTTAAAACCTAAATTTTAAAATTAAATTGAAACTTTAAAAAATTCAAAGTTTTTGGACTAAAATTTGATTTGATTTATCCAGTATGATTCTTGTGGGTTCGATTTGAGTAAACCCGATTTGATCGAACCTGTTGTAACCAAAACTCGATTCACCCGAACTGAATAAAAAACGAAAATCTAATTGTATCCGATAAAATAATGTCCTAATAAACCCTACCTGAACCCAACCAGATCCGAATTGTTATCACACCCGATATTAACCAGAGTCCGATATGACCCAAAACTGAATAACCCGATCCGATTTGCCCGATTGCCACCCTTATTAGAAACGTTTTTTTTACGGAGCATTAGATGAAGCTAGGGCTGTTATATGAACTGAACGGCTCAGGATCGGCTCGAAAAAGGTTCGACTCGAGTTCATTCACTTACCTAAATTAACAAGTCGAGCCTGAACTGGCTTTTAAGCTCGGTTGAAAGCTCGACTCGTTCGATTTAAGTTCGAACATCTTGAATTTTATGGAATTTCTAAATTTTCCTTTTAAGTTAATTCAGTATTTTATAACCGATTAAAACTACTTAAAGCTCGAAAAAAGTTCGGTTCTCACTCGTTTATTTTCTAAACAAGTCAAATTTGATCAAAAAAATAAGCTCATTTAAAAATTGGGTTCTGCTCGGCTCAAACTTGTTTAACAAACGAACCGAATTTGAATATGTTAAACTCAGCTCGTTCGGCTCGAATAGCACTCCTAGATGAAGCTGAAGTAGTGACAGCTGTATGGTATGGCCCAGATAATGGGGAATCCCGGCAGTGTCCACCATCCAATTACGCATGCAGTGACCTACACATCGTACACGTCATCTGCAACCCAGCGAGCTCCGTCCCTTCCAATCTCTCCACGTAATTTCAGAGTTTAGGACAAACGAGGCCCAAGCCCGCGCCACAAATCCCTTCCCTCCCACTCACCCAACCCAACCCAAACCTTTCTTTTTCGTTTTCTTTTTTGGAATTTAACGCAAACCAATACAGAAATTCGAAATTACATTCCCTCGATGCCGGGAAAGGAACCCACCACTCTAGAACGAACGACCGAACGAACAATCTATCCTCATTCATTTTCCCCAATTTCCACCAATTTCAACAAAGTTCAATTCTAAGCAGGTCAAACCCTAATTTTTTCTCCGTCTAGTGCTCCATTTTTCGCTGTCTAGGGATGGTGGGCGCGAGGAATACGCCGCCGCCGTCGTGGATCAGCGCCGCTGCCAAGAGAGTCGATTTCGACGCCGACGTTGATTCCGTCAACATGTTCAAGGATGATTCTCTGACAAACACCAAAACCAATTCCCTCTCTGATTTTAATTTGGGATTGGGAGAACGAGCGCTCTCCGCCGCTGGTGCCGCCTTCATATCTGCGGTCATCGTCAACCCTCTCGACGTCGCCAAGGTTTTCTCAGCTCTACAATTCAATTAGCATCAACTTTTTTCTCCTAATTTGAACCGGACTCTTTTCCTTGCCGAGGATAATTTTTAAGCTTGTTTGGAGCTGTTTCATTCCTAATTCAATCGCTTGAGGCAGTCACTCTAATGGAATCATAGTAATCTGTAGTGTACAACTGCTATATGAAACAATTCAGTTTGTGACTATGTACTTTTGAAATCTTCAACTCTCTGGACAATCATCTGGAGAAGTGCTTTGGAAGGAATCCTTTTTTCCTTCATTGGTTAAACTATTGATTGATGGATTTTAGAGGGTTTAATTTACAGTACAGTTAGGTAAATGCCTTTCCATCTGCTTTGCAGACGAGGTTACAAGCTCAGGCTGCTGGTGTTCCTTATCAGAGTCAATGTGAACCAGGTTGTTCTGGAGCAAACACGGTATGGATGATAAACGTATTTATAGATGATTGACATAGGATTCAATGTTCTTATTTAGAACATACTAAATGTTTTTTTATTATCATTTTGCTGAATTTATCTGCATAATTTTTTCTCCTAGGTGATTCAGGATTTTAAATCTACGCAACCATGGAAACGTGCAATTCTAGAAGGTGAACCTGGCTGCCGTCCTCAGTGTTCTCGCTATGAAGGAACTTTGGATGTTTTCTACAAAGTTATACGTCAGGTTGGTAGAACTTACATATATGTGAGATGTGTAAATGTCGTGCCGTTAAAAAAACTAGTATGGTGCGTTTTTAATACACTGATGAGAAGGGCTCGTGAATCATTGAATATCTATTTTGGTTGTGCTTTTGTTTTTTTTGGATGCCTTAAAGATCGCTATATAAAGAGCTCACTTGTAGTTTTCACACTCCAATATGTTTTTGTTAACGCTTCTGCTAACATCTGTTATTATACTCTTTTTTTTGCAATCATATTTTTTCACTATCTTGGATTAGATTTGGACAAATCAGAGACAATATTTAATGATGTCTCCTGCATGTTGTGTTCAATGTGGTTACTATGAATGTTCAGGGTAGTGCTTATTGAATTTGCTTATCATGCTATTTGTTAAACATCATTAATGATTTTAGAGTTATAACAGGAATTGTTATGCAGGAAGGAGTTTCAAGATTATGGAGGGGAACCAATGCAAGCTTAGCCCTTGCCATCCCAACTGTAAGCAACTTCTTCAGACTGCGTGTTTGATGTCTCTTTTTTACTGGTCATTGATCATTGCTTGGTGTGATCTAGGTGGGAATATACTTGCCTTGTTATGATCTTCTCCGTGACTACATGGAAGAATATACAATAGAGAAGGCCCCAACCCTCACACCATATGTCCCATTAGTAGCTGGCTCAATTGCTCGATCATTGGCTTGTATTACTTGTTATCCTGTCGAATTAGCAAGAACTCGTATGCAGGTAACGAAACATTGTACTCAAGAAATGTTTTTTTCTTATATTTACAAAATTAACTGTTATTTATATGAGGAGTGAACGTCCTATCGTCAATTCTGGACATCCTTTCATGTTAAACTGTGGATAAAATACACATGAAGCTATTCATATGAACTTGTCTCGTGAATTGATATCTTTGCTTTTCTTGAGACGTCTCTGATAAACTTAAGTATTTCTGTGTTCAAGGCCAAGCAATAGCTTAGTTCTGTTTTGTTCACATGGGTTGCAGGCGTTTACAGCTAGTGAAGGTATTAAACCTGCCGGAGTTTTGAAGACACTGGCCGAAGCTATCTCCCCTTTGAGAAGTGCAAACAGTTTCCAAAACTGTAAGTCTACTTTCTAGGGGATAGATTATTATGAACCATTCCGGAATGGCTCACCGGAAAGGACATGTGGGTAGTACCCATAGGTCCCCGGTTCGAACCCCGGAATGGCCGCTCTTTATTTACCAATACAAGGGATAGATTATTAGGTGCAAGTAAAAACCAGTACTGCGGTTCATTTCTGTCTGTGATTCATCGGACATGAGTTCATTAAGGTCCAAGCATATGGAAACTATCTTATTTGTATGAACAGCATGAATTGAGTTGATCCATCATTTCTGTGCAAGTAAAAACCAGCATCACTGACCAATCTGTCGGACATGAGTCTGTTAAGGGCCAAGGGTATGGAAACTATCTTGTTTGTATTAACAGTATGGATTGAGTTCATACTTAATTTTGTTACTGCTCAAACCACTAGGTAGTTTGGTGTGATGGACTATGTTCACAAGTAGGCACATCTACATTTTCCGCACCATGTTTCCCATGCTTTGTTTTTCTTGTTCTGTCTGCTTAAAGCTTAAAACTATGGATCGTGTTTTCCGTGACAGTTCAAAATTACTGTATTCTGTGGACTGGCCTTGGAGCACAACTTGCACGCGATGTCCCATTTTCTGCAATCTGCTGGGCAACACTTGAGCCAGTGAGTAATCATCTTCCATAATTAAATCGAAATTTAAGAGGGGCTCTTCATTTTTCGTGTTTATAAGACAGCACCTGTTCTTCAATGTAACTTTGTGCAGATCAGGAGAAGAGTAATCAGTTTGAAAAGTGAGGAGCCCAGCATGTTAAGCGTACTTGGCGCAAATTTCTCAGCTGGTTTTGTTGCAGGTAGCTTAGCTGCAGGGTTAACATGCCCCCTAGATGTTGCCAGAACGCGGAGGCAAATAGAGGTGCTTCATCTATACTTAATTCTTCTTATGCTGAAACCATTTTATTGAATAGGACAAGAGGGCTAGCTAGATTTCTAGATGATCCTTCCTGTGATGTTTTTGTGTTGAAGTTAGAGAAAGATATGAGTTTCTACTTTCTACGTATGGGTACACGTCTTTATTCAGATGTATTCATTTATGAACATGCAACTCAATCTTTTTGATAAGAAATTGAAGCTAGTTGGCTTGTCAAAAAATTGAAGTTAGTTGGCTTCTCTTTGCTGTTTTGCATTATATCATATGCTAATACCAATAGTGAGTCATCTAGACTCTAGATATAAACATTGATTTCACTGCTAATGTCTCTTCTAATCATGTCAACATTTTTTCTATTGATGGTTGCAATGATTTATTTGCTAACCTGGTTATTGATATTGTACTTTTCAGAAAGATCCAGCCAGACAAATGAGGATGACCACAAGACAGACATTAGCCGAGATTTTCAGGTACTCAGCTCATTTTTACTGCTTAGATGTAGGACTAAGTAGTAAGTAGCTTCAAAATTAATTCATAAATATCTTCGAACTTAAGTTCCTCGCATAACTTTCAAGCACGGTCAAGAAAGCCTGCACTGCTGCTGATCGGTAATCATCATAGTAACGAATTAGCTAACGTGTATGGAAACCAAAATCACATGGCCTTGTGGCTATGAGCTTAATGAAACTGCTTTCCTCCAGCATTTCCTTGAACCTGAAATCTAGTAACTAGGGTTGGTAATTTGTTTTTTGAAGACATAATTTAACTTGTTAGTTTGTTACTGACTTGAAGAATGGCCATGGACACTTGAACAGGTATGGAGGTTGGAGGGGGTTGTTTACAGGAGTTGGGCCTCGAGTTGCACGTGCTGGGCCTTCAGTTGGAATCGTTGTTTCATTTTATGAGGTTGTAAAGTACGCGTTGTACCAAAGGCACCTGAATCGGTGATCACTGATCGATCACCTGCTTAGCCTCTTGCAAGAGCGCCTCCCTTTCTTTATACTGTTTGCGACGATACTAAGAAGATGAAGATACAGAGTCTGCAGTTTTGGTGGTGATGCGATTCAATAACAATATCAGAAGGGATGAAAAGGCAGGAGTTGCAAATAAGTTGATCAAGCTTCTTACTGCTAACAATGACAAAATGGCATTCATTCCAAGAGTTCTGTTGAATTGATTTTTCTCCAATCTCGAGGGCAACTACCAAAAATGTATGTTTTTAGATTGTTCAACAAAGAAACAAATGAATTCGAACTCCAGTATAATGTTTGTACATAAGTATCTTTTAACACGCACTATGTATGGGAGTGAGTTCGAACTGCAAGAGGATGGCTCGATTGAGGGTTTTTTCTCTCTAGTCGTGCTCTTTACTCGAGTTTACTGCCAAATGTGGCAAAACCAAATGATGAAGGCAGGAAAATAAGCCATGGAGATTAAACATAACTCTAGGCCATACTGATATCCATTAAACGAGGAACATGTGCAGTGCAAACAGTAGCATCACAAGAAGAAAGAAATCCATTAATCCGAGATCACCTCTAAATAAAATCCTGAACCACCCACATTGAGTTTGAAACTCTCCACCTCACAGCAACAAATGAACAATCACAATCAAATGGGAGAAACTGCAACTAAAAGGTTACTAATTTCTCTACTCAGAAGATGGAAGATGCATCCAGTGGGTGGATTAGGTAGGTCAGAACCAAAGCAACCAGCATCAGCAGGTAGGCGATCCCTTGATCAACAGATGTCCCTGAAAACCCCCAACAATGTAAGGTTTGATTGTGAAAATCCCATGTACTGTATAAATCAACAAATCAAGAAAAACAGGATCTGATTTGATTTTTCTAGTTCTCTGTAAGGTGGATTAAATGTGTTGAAAAGCTAAATTTGTCCACCTTTGTAGTTTCAAATCAGTTCTTTATCAACCTGCTCATTTTTCCAAATTCAAACCCCCAAAATCATTAATGATTTTTGAAAAACTGATGCTTCTAGGGTTTTGGAAACGAAATTTTCTCATAAAGCATGAATTAGTCCACAATTTTAGCCAGGAATTACACTGCACCGAAAAACTGCTAAATATTAGTACGAAAAGGCCGTGAATGTCACATAAATAGCTAAGAATCTCAAACCTAAAAATCAGATCTAAGCACAGAAACGGCAAAGAGTAAAATTATTCCGCCAGAAAACAAAGAGGGAAGGAGAGAGGGGTGGGGAATGAACCGTCGTTGGCAGGGGCGGGGGCTGGAGAGGAAGCGAGAGCTTGGGCCTGCGCAATCGAACACAGAAGAGCCATCACCATGGAAGCTCCGAGAAGAAGCACAATATTGGAAACCGCCATTGTACTCTCTCTTTCAAATCCTTGAAAATGCAGTGAGTCTGCTTCTTGTTTAGAGAGAGAGGGCTATGGACGATTCGGACTGCGGAGAGAGGTGAGGGGAAAGCCTGCAAACAGATTTTTAAAGCGGATGAGAGAAGCCAGATTGAGGGATGGGCTGCGGGGCCCACTTGAATAATTTTTGACAAGTGTCACTTTCATATTGTTTTTTTTAATAAAGAAAAGATTCGAAATCTATCTATTTTCCTATCCTAAAATGGAGGCTTGAAAGAGGGTCTGGTGCAATTTAAATGTGTCAAATTCTGAGTTAATATGGTGATATCTTTTTGAGCTACGTTAATTAATAAGTCAATATAATTTTGTCATCTCAATTAATGATTTCATTTATTTTTATAAATATTCAACCTTATATCTTAGTAATTAATTAGAAAACTTATCTTTTTAATCAAATAATCTATCTAGGGTGTGTTTTCTGAACCTCTTTTTTAAGAGTTGGAGGGGATGGAGGTGGGTGAAATGGGGTGGAGGTAGGGAAAAATCTTCTACCTTTGTGAGAGGAGGTAGAGGGGAATAGGAGATGGAGGAGATCCACCTCTTAAATGAAAGTGGAGGTGGTGCTGGGGAGAGCTGGAGAAAACACGCCCCTAATATTTGGTCAATTATTCTAAGTTTTATATCAAATTGAATATAATATATTTATATATAAATATGTACCATGTCGTCAAGATTCTAAAAAGATGAAGAATGAATATTTGATTAATTATTCTACCTTTTAGATCAAATTGAATATAATATATTTATATATGGTTTTATTTTTGTGAGTCACGTAAATTTGATTTTATTTTTTTAGTCACATCAATTAATAATCCAATATAATATAATTTATTAACAAAATGCGCAATATGGTGGGTAACGAATACTAGTATAAGATAAAGTCGTTGAAAAATCAATTATCGAACAATTCGACATAAAATAATAGATCTAAAATAACTGAAAACTGGAAAACTCATGTTGAGAGAAAAAACGTTCTTTGAATCTCCTCTTCTAGGAGCTCAAACCTCCTCAGGGAGCCATTAGCCCGCCGCCTCATTGGTATGAAAAATATCAGATTCGGCCACTGATACCTCGACTTCGCCTACCTTAACCCGGGTCTCATACCCCTCTCTCATCCGGACCTCTTGTCAATGCCCCGAGCCTCATACCGCCCCCATGTGGCTTTTGTACGTCTTCGTCTTCTCCATGCCTCCGGGCCCCCAGTTTGGTCCGTTTTTAGCTACACAAGCCTCCCTCACCTACTAGTGTCGGCGGTGTTGCGTTTGTTCACCTGCTATGGGGGCGAAGAAGGCCTCATTTTCTTCGCCTTCTCCCTCCCTCCCTTCCTTTCATCACTCCTCGTATTTCCCTTCCTTCCCAGTCGCTACCTGTACTTCCTTGGTCACCTACAGTGCTCCGTCGCTGGCCTTGGTTGCCCAACCCACTCCGTCACCACCCCATCCTTGGTTGCCCACCCCACTCCGCCGCTGGCTCACCGTTTGCTTGTCTGCTTCGGCATTGGCGGATACAGGGGTGGGTTGGTATGGGCCCAAGCCCACCCCAAAGTAAAACAAAAATACATATACATATTGGAAGTATTAATGCACATGTGTGTTAGATTGGTCTAATGGTAAAAGATTGTTTTTTTAATTCATTAGGTCCTATGTTCGAATCCTCTATAGCACATTTTGTTTCTTAATTGTTGTTTCATGTCCCAAGTTTAGTATATTTTTTTATAATTTAATTAGAATATGGTTAGAATTATTTAAACAAATTTAGAATAGAATAATTACGCAAAATAATAGTGAATGAAATTAAACCACAAGTTAAGCTTTTTTTAATTCCTCAATATTTATATAAATGATTTTATTTCTTATAAAATATATGCGATAAATTTGTTATTTCCACCTTGGCTCCTAACTTGTCCACCCCAATATATTTCCTGGCTCCGCCATTGTGCTTCGGTGCTTCCTAGAGTGTTCTCCTTCACACGTGGCCAACCTAGCTGTCTCGTGTTCGCCGGTGCAGATCTCACTCGTTCCGCCTATTGAGTCAAAAAATGTGCTTTGGGCCCGAGACAGCCCAAGGGGGGAGGGGTTGTCTATATTATTATGGAATTCTATAAATATAATAATATAATAAAATTATGGCAAGGTCTTGAAGAAAATCCTAAAGTGCTTGAACAAAATCTTGAAAGGGTTTGATCTAAATTCTCGAAAGGGTTGTACAAATTCCGTAAGGGTCTGGAAAATAATTTTATTGGCGTTTTTTTACCGAACGGTGTATGGCTCTACATCCGGCTTCTCTATGAGTTCTTTTGCTTGGTTGGGGTCGTAGAGTTCATAGTCGGGACTGGCTGGGATCGAGGCGGTGCTTTCAAGGCGACTTCATATTCGGGAAAGAGCTTCCTTGGAATTTCGTCTGCACTATTCACACAAGGTAGATTCTTGCAGTACTGCTATCCCGCGGTGCTATTGTTCGGTGGTGTTTGACTTCGTTCTTCACCAGTGTCCTCAATTTATTGGGAATAGTTCTATTTTGGTCGTTTTGTGTAGAGTTTCTTTTTGCTTATTTTGTTGCGCCTATTTTTTATTTGTAATGTATATATTTAGATAGTTTTCGTCTGTTGACTCGTCTTGAACCTTTACTTAATCCAAAAAAAAAATCTAAAATAACTAAAATAGACCAATAAGAGATAATGAAACTGAGGTTGGAAGAGAAAGGTGTAAAAAAAAAATCGAACCAATTTTATTACTTCATGCCCCCCATGTGATTTTTTTTTCTAGAAAAGAACAAATTGTCTTTTGTAGTATTCAAATTTTATATTCTTTCTTCCATATCCAAGGACGTAGGCTATCAAATGCCATTCGCAACAAAGTTTGGATAGACAACTAATAAATTAATCATAGCTCACCTTCGTTATTAGACCGATCTTTCTCCTCTCTAGATATATTTGATGGTTTTTAGAGTTAAATAGACGTAACATAATTTATATTGGAAGAGTATTACATAACAGCGTGGAATTAGCCGTTGTAACGACTAATTCTCTTTAAAAAATACAGTTTTACACGCTTTCGGATGTATGTAGACCTTATTTATTAGCTCAACTCCGTCTATTTTATAGCTCATTTTTTTTTTCTTACATAAAGACACACAGATGCATATAGCATTTACCCATCATTCCCTCGCACATCCAAAGATGCGCAAGGGAATGATCTTTGGGTGCGTAACTCACCAGTCACCAGGGCAAAAATACTGCTGAATGTAAAGGTAGTGGTTCCGTGAATCGTCCTTTTCAAAACCTGCTATTCGGCCAACAGCTTGGTCCACTCGCCCAAAAATCATGTGATTTCTTTCTTGTTATGTTGTCAAAATTGGGAATTCGTAATTTTGAAAAGATAATTTGTCAATTCCCTCACTAAGCTGCAAAAAACAAGTAGCAATGCGACCACAATTGAACCTTTGTTACATTCTTTAAAAACTGGAATGGATTGGATTTGAGTTGATGGTAATCAAAAACCCCATAAGAGACCACCTAAAACTTGCATTAGAGGCAAAACGACAAAGACTAGGGCACAAGCAAGAAGAAGAGTCTTCATGGGAGGCCTTTTTCCTCTGTTACACATTCACGACATCTCCCAACAGGACCGAAATAACAACTCATACCACCTCCAAGAGAATCAATCAATACTCCCTCCTTTACAGGAACTGAACAATTGCAAAACCAAGCTAACACCAAAATTGTCCTCTTTCACATGCATCCCATCTTTGCTCTCAAGAGACCAAAAACAATAAAGACTTCACATGCAACTGTGGTCCATTACAAGGAAAAAGGCCTAATACATCATTTTGCCTAAATGGAACCACAGACAAGGGGAATAATACCCAAGCACATGTCTTGTCTTTCTACTAAGCAAAAGGCCAAATTTGAAGCTTCTTATCATAACGTGCACTATCACCATCATCGTCATGCTGGAGGTTCCAAGTTTTATGCTACTTGCTAAAATGCACTAATGCAGGCTGAATTCCCGGAATTATGTGAATGAGAGTGATGATACCATAGCTTGATAAAAAGAAGAAAAAGAACGGCAAGATAAAGAAGAGAGCACAAGTGACAAATGCTAACAACGGATAACAAACCTAGCCTTGCCTAAAGTGAACCTTTCGAAATGTAATCTTCACATGCTGACATCCATGTCAAGAACTTTGTGTCTTTCTCTGTCCAATTGCAGAAAATTTCCAAATCATTCAAACAAGGATCAAAATTATTTCAGTGCTTGGCATGTTCATCCCTCTGTTTTGCAGACAAGATTCTTCAACATGAATAGAACAACAAAAATTATTGGCAATAGAACTATTTAACAGCAATTAACACTCTTCAAAATTATCAAAACATACAGGACAACCCCCAATTCAAAATTTTAACACCAAATACCACTCTCAAAAATCAGTAACCATAAAACTGCTTGCATAAATCTAAATGACCAAAAAGTCTATAGTAAATTTACAGAATTTAGCAGAAGATTGACTACTCGTCCAACAAGCCAATCAAGAAGATGTAAAACATACAGAAAATTTCCATACAATATGGCTTACTTGACTATTAATGTGGTCACATGGCCAATTTTGGATCCATTGACCCAGAAGCATCACCATCTTCCGTTTCCTGAGAACAAAGATCATATCAGTAAGATTAAAGAGCAGAAAAAAATTCTCAAAACATTTCTTGAGTAGCACATAAATACCTCCATTCCCCACTTGGTATAATCTGGGGACTCACAGGCCTTGTATTCTTCTACCAAGCTTTGAATTGTATCTCTTGATTCATCAAATTCAGATAAATCATTGTCCTATTAATATTTTGCAATGAATTGAAATCAGATTCAGATTCAGGGGACTAAATACACTGGCATAGGCCAAAGAAATGGCATAAATTAAATTAGGGCTTAGGCATAGTAAAAAAAACCAGCACTTCCAAGCAGGCAGACTTCAAAACTATAAGACTGCCTATGACCTATATAGCCCAACAAGGAACTTACAGCAAACATTGGGAACTTCCGATAGTTGTCCAAGAAAGCCTGCTTTTTCCTCAGCTTATCATATTGACTCAAACACTTGCTAAAGAGGTGCCTTATGCTTGTGTGACTGGCTAACATGAGACCACTAACCTGAACAGATGATAATATGATACCATTAGATTTACTGTTTATTTCATCAAAACAGAAATTTTCAAAGAAAATCGTGCCATAAATGATCCCAAAATACCAAATCTGAAACTAACGAGTACAGAAGCAGATAGAGAAATAATTTGTGCAAGGACACATGTACCTTATGGGCTGTTTGAACATATGGGGACTTTCTTGACAATGCGACCTGCAAGGTAAAATTGAAGCAACAAAAGTTTTAACCCATATTACATAAGGCAAAAGATAGAAAGAAAATAATTAAATTCCTGGAATAAAACCTGAATACTAGCAGGACCCCATTCAATGAAATTAACAAGCTTCCTTTCACGGATTCTCTGAAGACTCTCGTGAACCTGGTTATTAGACATAAATCTTGTAGCTTTAACATCATTTTACATAGAATGAAAAAAATCTCATAACCTGCTACAAATATGTCATGGTATGTGGCCTCTACACAAGTAGGAGAACCAAGCAGGCAAAAAGGTTATGATCATACAAGAAAGAGTTTAATTCTGTCAAAAAAATATCAATTCATAGGAGAAAATAACACTCGCTCAGATTGAATTCTAAATCATATTGACTAGTAGTAGTGGTAATAGTTTTACCTGAGTAGGATCTACATCTCCCTGAATTATGTTCAAGATAGATATATACTTAGCTTGGCTAGCTTCCTTGGTTCGGGCATAGGAAGAGACCATTATATTCTTGGTCTGCAAAACAACGAACAGTCAGGATGATTCCTTACTTTGCATTCAATTGAAGTATACACAATCTGAATTCTGAAAACAAAACCCACCTGAAGGAGTCTTCTCATAACATCCAGCACAGTGGTTTTGCGAATGACATTAGCCTGCATAATAAAATAATTTATCATACATAAACTTAGGCCTAATATGTATCTTCTCGGAAGTCGGAAAGGTAGACAGCCACACAGTAAGAGCCATTCTATATAGAATGGTATCACACAAAGGATAACATGATAAACACTCGCTAAGGTTTCAAATAGCAGGTTAAGAATTCAAGATTTCCTCGAAGGAAGCATAGCTACCTCTCATCCCTCTAAATATCACAAAAGATGGGGGGATATGGGTGGGAATTCAAAACAAATCTATTTTTAAATGAAGTGAAATGCTCCATCTCATCGTTGACATGAAAAATAAAAAACAGGAATTTATTTAAGGGAACTTCTTATTGAACCACCAGATACATTGGAAGTGATTGGGACATAGTAACACTATATACAAACAAATTTAGCTTATAAATGAACAATTGCCCAGATCACATCCTATATCTTACCTGACGCTCCACTGTAAGTGGTGTATAACCTGTCATTAGGAAATGACATCTAGGCGTTGGAATCAAAGATGCAAGAAGGCCAACCAAGTCATTGTTCATGTAGCCAGGGTATCGCAATGTGGTTGTGCTTGCCGACATTACAGTAGATACCAAGGAATTTGTTTGAGCAAAGGTAGGGTTGTCGAGATGAAGTCGCTCAACTGCAATTCTATTCAAAGCCGTATTATCAAGAACTACAACACAATCAGCATTTAAGGTCAGCCGCTTGAGTGTCAACAGAGAGTTGTAAGGCTGCACTACCACGTCACTTGTCTCCATCTGGTTAGGAAACACACTATATGTCTGGATCAACTTTTTGCTATAGCGGTCATTCAAAGCTTCAAGAAGATATGAGCCCATGCCTGTAAGGTTACAAAGATTCTTGTCCTTAATGACATTTCTACATGACAATCTTTTGAAACAGATGCAAGTCGTGCAACTGATCCTAAATAAGTTCTCTCTTTGACATAAATTCATGTCAAAATCTAAAGAAACTGTAATAAGAAGTTTCAGTAACCTGATCCAGTTCCCCCAGCTATGGAGTGGCATAAAACGAAACCCTCAAGACTATCACTTCCATCAGCTTCTCTATCAATCATGTCCATGATATCTTCCTCAACACCCTTTCCCTGTTTATATAATAATAACCATGTTAGCATGTTTACAAGACATGAGATTTTCCAGACTACAGCTAAACTATAAAACTCTCTAGGGGGGACTGAGCAAATTCATCAAATGTTCCAGCACCTATGAGGAGAGAGCTTCTGTTGATATGTGAGCTCATGAGAAGTGACGATGTGAAAAGGCATGAAGTAGAAATCATGTGCTGATTGCTAATGTTTCACAAATCTATCTACTACCAAACTATCAAGGTCTTAAGTGATATTGGTGCCACGGGGAAATAAGAAACAAATTCTGAACTGAAGAAATTTGGAAAACAAACCTGATGATATCCGCTGGCCCAATTATTTCCAGCACCTCCTCCATGATCTGCGACAAATACATTTTCATGATTGTAGAGATTTCGATATTCACTATTTTGTATACCGTTGATAACCCTTGGCTCCAAATCAATGAGTAAAGCCCGTGGTATGTAATGCTGGTCATCGGCTTGGTAAAAGAAGACATCTTTCCTATCCCCTCCCTGATGTTACAACACGTAAATGTAAGAACAAGGCAATATTACAGATTAGTCATCAAATTAGAGGCTTGCTTTATTTTTAATTAAAAAAAAAAACAATTTGAATCTCTTAACAAATATTTCACTTGTGGCACACATTAAGAAACATTTTTTAAGCTAAAACACACACAAGGTTGATAATTGAACAGCCCTAGACCACAAGTATTTTGCCTCAATAGTCAAGAATTAAGGCAAATGTCTTAACATTCAACTCAAGTTTGTAAAATTATGCATAAGTAACCTTGTATTTTTTTCAATTCACAATATCATCTTAGCTCTAACCTGTACTGTATAATCACACTTGAGAAATGAGTAGCTTCTATCATGATTCTCGTTAAGCAGTCAGCGTTTAGGTAAGAAACAATCTGGAAGGAAACCAATTAACACCCCACTTTTCTTACTGACCTTCCTAGAACTTGTTCTGGAACAGCCAAAATCGAACACAATCAACACAAGCTAACTGGTATAAACAGACGGAAATCCTTGATATGTAAGCTTAGACATGAGAAATTAATCACTGTTCAAGCGCAATTCCATCCGCCTACCATTATCAACAGATTGTTGTGCTAGGGAATTCCTAAAAATGAAGGGCGAGAGAGAGAGAGAGAGAAGGAAAAAGAAAAGGAGTAGTACCTGAGTAGCGAAGTCTTCGAGGATGCCGTCTTTGTTGATACCGTGCTCGAGACAGAGCTGCTTCCAGAACTCCATGCCGATCTGATTCCCACATTGTCCGACCTGTAGAGTGATGATCTCTCTAGGCATATTCTCTTCTCCCCGTCGATCTCAACTCCCGGGACCTGAGAGTTATCTAGGGTTTTTCGTTTCTGGTTTTGCTTGTTTACGCGCTTTCTCTGTCTTTATGGCGCGGAAAGTGGAGAGTGATTTGATAAAATGAGAGGGAAAAATGTTAGGTAGGTCAGTAGCCAGTCAGTACAAGGTAAGCGGTGAGAGGTGCGCACTGAGCACTGAGCACTGTGAGTGAGCGGTGGGCAGCGAGGGAAAGATAGAATAGCCGACCCAGATCACCGGTTGACCTAAACCACACCTGCAAGGCTCCAAGTAATCTGCGCCTAAATCAGGAAATATATCGTTTACTCCGTATTATTACGGGATATGTAAAACTTTCCCCTGCAATTTTCTTACCGCCACAAGTTTGATTAACTAGTACTACAGTAGGGGCGGTTTGGTTCTGTTTCTTTTGCTTTTACGATGAATTGTTTGTTTTGGAATTGCTACGGTGTCGGTAGTGACGGGTTCTGCAGGCTAGATACTTTTTGAAGCATAACAAAGTGAACATCCTGGCGCTGTTTGAACCCAAGATCTCGGGTGATCGTGCTAGGAAGGTGTGTGCTAGGATGGACTTTACAGATAGATTTGTGGTGGAGCTAGGCTAACGGTTTCAAGGGCGGTGTTTGGCTCTTCTGGAATAGTGAGGATACCAATGTTACGATTGTTATGTCAACGGATAGATTTGTTCTTGCGAAGGTGGAGGTTGGGACTAAGTCGTTCTATCTGACGACTGTGTATGTTCACACTTGTGCTCATGACCGTAAGGTTTTTTGGTGAGATTTAGGAGCAGCTATGGAAGGTATCTCGGAGCCTTTATTTGGGGGGGGGGGGGGGCGATTTTAATTGCATTATTAATAGTTGGGAGCAACATGATGAGTCGGGGTGTCTGTCGCTGGATGCGGAGAGCTTTCGCGGGTGGATAGACGAGAACGACATGGTCAACCTTGGTTTTATTGGGCCAACTTTCACTTGGTCTCGCGGAAAAACAACTGATAACTACAAGGCAAGGAGGCTGGATCGTGTTCTTGGGAATGCTAGAGCTCGGTTGGATTGGCCGGAGGCGTTGGTTAGGCACTTATCTAAGCTAAGCTCTGATCACCATCCGATGTTGTTGATGCTTGACCCTCCTTTGGTAGCTAATAGGAAGCGCAGATCGTTCCGCTTTCAGGCGGCATGGACTACGCATCCTGAGTTCGATGGGCTACTGAAGGGGTCATGGCGCAAGGAGGAAGATGCGCCGGTGGCCCTTGATATATATTCTGAAGGATTGTCTTCTAGAAGTGGAATAAGGAGGTCTTCGGTAATTTCTTTGAAAGGAAAGATAGGTTGTGAAAGGAGCTAGACTCGATTCAGAAAACGTTGGCCTCCCGACCTTCGAATCAGCTCTTGGAGGATGAGGCTCGGGTTCAGAAGTTTTTGGCTCTTACCCTTGAGGAGGAGGAATTAATTTGGTTTCAAAAGTCTAGAGAGAGTTGGTTGAAAGCCGGGGATCATAACACCTCGTATTTCCATCTCTCTATTGTCATCCGTCGGAAAAGGAATAGGATTCAGTTTCTGAAGTCGGAAGATAGGTCGGATATCGTGGATGGCAAGGTTATTGAACACATGGTGGTGGATTTTTTTTCAAAAAACTTATATAATATACATGTTGAGGAGGTGGTGCCGATCTCTTTGGAGAAAGGCTACTTCCCCCTTATTTATGAATCCAGCTTGGATGTCCTTTGTCGGTCGATAATGGAGAAGGAGATATGTAATGCTTAGGATCGACAGATGTCAACATGGATTCTTCCAAAAATGTTGGGAAATAGTGGGCAGTACGATTGTGAGGTTTGTGAAGGGCTTCTTTGCTTCGTCTAAAATGTCATAGGTGGTGAATGGAACTCTCATCGTCTTGTTGGCTAAAGTGGCTAGGCCGGAATCTGTTTCGCAATTCAGGCCCATTAGTCTGTGTAACGTCATCTATAAGACGGTGACCAAAGTCTTGGCTAATCGGATTTGTCCTTTACTTTGCGAGCTTATTGGTTCGATGCAAGGGAGCCTCATCCTGGGTAGACAGGTTACGAATAATATTATTGTTATGCAGGAGGTGGTGCACTCTATGCGCAAAAAGAAAGGGAGAGTGGGATGGATGGTGCTGAAAATGGACCTTGAAAAGGCTTATGATAGGCTGCGATGGGACTTTATCCAGAACACTCTCGTTGATGTTGGTGTCCTTATGCCCTAGGTGAAGTGGGTTGGCGAATGCGTTAGCTATGTTAACACTCGTGTCCTTGTGAATGGCGAGATGACTTCGGAATTAAGGCCTACGAGGGGAATTCGACATGGTAACCTAATTTCTCCGTATCTTTTTGTGTTATGTATGTGCCAACAAGTGAAGAAAGCAGTGGTGAACGGGGAGTGAAAGCCGGCTAAGCTGATGAGGGGCGGCCCTGCCATCTCGCACGTGATGTTCGCTGATGATATCGTGTTGGTTGCTGATAAGGCATATTTTAGTAGGGGAAGTTTAGTCTATTTCTCGCTTTAGTATAGGACCCAGAGTTTGGTCCTATATCCTTTTGCATTCTGGGGGTTATCCCACACATCTATATATTTACCGATTCAGGGGGGGTGATAGCATGCATTTAGGTAGGCATAATAGGTTGCATTTAGCTTAGTTAAGATGCATATCATGCATGATTTAAGTAGAATTTGCATATTTGCTCTCTATGTTGGTGGAGTCGGAATCTACATGCTTTTATTGATTATTTCAGATAACTGTGGATCCGAGGAGGACACATGGGTTGATAACGCATTAGATGAGAATGTCTAGTTGATCGAAGAAGATTACATGAAGATCTCAAGAGGTCCTGAGAAGAAGAAGCGAACCTAAACGAAGAACAAGTCTGCAGAAGTTGTCGCCAGACATGCTGAACTTGTTTTGCACTTTGTGGAGGTCTCGGTTGTCCGATTGACTATTATGAACATGCGTTGGAAAACTCTTTCAAAGAGCTACAACTTTCCTTTTGACAACAAGAGCAAATTCGAGACTGATTTTCCGTGAAAGACCGATGCAGCGGCCGCAACAAGTTTGCCGCGGCCGCCGCCAGTACGGATGCTGCGGGCTGTGGAAGAGAAGCTGATGCCGCGGCCGCAGCAACCATGCCGCGGCCGCAACATTGGTCGTCAGCGATTATGCGTTGTGTTTCATTTAATAAAAACCCTAGTTATTGTTTTGTGGCCGACTTGGATCTATTATAAGGCCGAAATTATGTTATTTTGAGATCACTTCTACTCTATTCTACGTTCTATCAGACAATTGGAGAGAGAGCGATGTTTGCCATGGGCGGCTAAACTCTTTTCGTTCTACTTGCAATTTGAAGCTTTATTTGGATTGATTGTGAGTTTCTGAATCTTGTTCCTTATTTCCTATATTGAATGTTTCAACTTCTTTGTGCTTGCATGTTTGATTGTTTTATTCTATATAGCCTGCACAACTAGTTAGAATCAATTCAATTGCTAAGGTTTTGTAGATTCCTGGTTGTGAACTTTGACCTAAGTAGCAAACTTGTTCCTTTAGGGCTGGTTGAACTAATTGAATGAGTAGGAAGTTGGATGTGTTGTTAAATCCCTCTTTAGGGACTGCAAATACCTTGGTTAATCTCTGAACTTAAAGCTATCAATTGGGTTAAATCCTTCTTTAGGGACTGTTTGATTGATAAGGGTTTCTAGGACTGGTTGGACTAGTAACTATATTAGGTTGGGACAAGGGCATTCATAGGAAGACTAAAAGGACAAGAGGAAGTTACAATATCAATTCAACCAAATAAAGTGGATAGTTGTAGGTAGAGCGATCTTCTCTAAATTGTTTTGCATCAATCTGTTTATATTTTATTTTGTTTTCTTTCTTATTTCAATCAACCAAAACCCCCCTTCCTACTAATTGGTAAATACACTTTGCTGAGAAATACTTGATTCTCTGTGGGATCGACCTCTTATTTACTTGCTATACTAGTTTTGAGTTTTGAGTTTTACTTTGATACGGTTTACGCGACTAAAAACCGTCCATCAAATTGGCGCCGTTGCCTGGGAATCAAGTTTATTTCTATGTTATTTGTATTTATTGATTTTTGTGCATATATCTAACCCGTTGTGAACCTATCTTACGGTTCACAACGCCCTTGCTACTAACTTTTTAAGATGTTGAGATTAGCGCAGTTTGAAGGTGAGAACTTTCACCAATACTTCATTAGATTGCATGAGTATGTTGACGACCTTGGTTCATGGGGTTATCAATTCAGCATCCGAGATATGATTATGTGCATAATTGATGGGATGACTATTGAGACGCGAGCGCTTGCTGAGTACATGAGTAACAGAGGCTTGAAGTGGTTAGGAGGATTATCGAGGTTGTGGGATTTTTCTGTTATATGGATTACCATGCTGCACAGGAAGAATTGCTCACCACGTCTCCTCCACCAATGGAGAACTCTCGCCGCCCTGCTACTAATGAGTCCCCATCGACGTCTTCTTCTCTTGATTTTGAGAAACCCACCCCATTACCCCTTGAGTCTTTAAAGGATGCAAGAATAGAAGATCTTATCGAACTCATTACACTTAGTTCATTCCCTCCTATGTGGTTTCAACATGACAATGACATGCCGAATGAGGAGGAATTGGTTGCAGACAACGATAGTTTCTTAGCTGATGGAGGAGATGGTCTAGTGCTTCCTGACTTGGAATCTCATGAGTCGACACATGAGGTTACATGTGATGTGTCTCCTACTCCATCTGCAACATCCATTCTGAGCTCGCCCATTGATGAACCAGGTCTAGAGCAATCAGCTGAGGCTCAAGAGGTAATAAAGGTAAACTTTTGCAATTTTTAGGGTAATGGTGATTGTTTTGATCCTTTTGATTGCTATTTTGAGAAGCCATCATCAGAACTGTGCTGGTGGTATCATATTCCTTCTGCAGAGAGTCATGCTAGACTATTTGATAGATTGAAAGGGTTCTTGAGTTCCACATTTTATACTTTCAATCTATTGTGCTATGATGTTCTTTGTAAGATGTGTGCACAGGAATATGATAGGCTACTGAGGGCCTTGACGATGTCTGAGAGATAAGGTCTTGAGATTGAGAATAAGTCAAGCCAATGACATTAAAGAAAGGCGCTTCCCGGGAGGCAACCCGAGGTAAGTTTTAGTTATTTCAATTCCTCTTTAGCTAGTTTTCTTTTCAATAAATTAGGTTTTCCATTAGGCATTAAATAGTTGCTTTTAGTTTTTGGATAGACTAACTTTTCAGGAAAAGTCGCCGAAATCAGCTAAGGCAGCGGCCGCTGCAAAGCCCAGTCGAACCATTTGGTTGTCTATGAAAGTCCATGAGCCTATTCGTCCACCACATTGTGAGTATTTCATTCATCTCTTCCTCTATGTTTTCGTGTTTTTGCTGTCTTTTATGTTTCATTGAGGACAATGAAAGGTTTAAGTGTGGGGGAGGGATTGCATTGCATATAGATAGAGTTTGCATATCATGTTTATGTATGTCATCATGTTTATTTATGTCTTCATATTTATTTTTATTCATATATCACATTAAAAAAATCACAAAAATATCATGCATTGCATTTGGGTGTTATTAAAGATACCCATCTTGGTTTAGTTTGTCCTCTAATTTATTTTTATGATCTCATTGCATAAATCCCATGATTTGATTGAATTGCTTGAAAATGATTTTGGAGCATGATTTGAGAATATAATTGAGCAAGTATGGTTCATAGTTGAGGTTAAATTGAAATTTAGCAAAAACATGAATCGCACGCTATCTGAGATCCGTTGACCCGCTTCCTCGTGGATCGATCCTGACTGCCTTCTACTACAACGGGAGGGAGTCTTGTAATTATTTTCTCGGAACGGAATCGGTTTGCTGTGATTTATTTATATTTTATTTGCAAATTCTCGATTTCCTCCTTCAACAAATTGGCGCCTTGATTTTCTTTTCAGGTGTATGCGATGCTCTGCTCAAACACCTGAGTTTGACGCCTTAGACGATGCGGAACGCCTTCTACGCATCCATTCAAAACTAAAGAGAGTCATGGCGGATGCGGAAACACAAGCTCAGATGATCGAGAGGCTTCAGAGAGAGCTAGTAGCTAACAATGCTACTCTCGCCGCTGAGAGAGCACGCGCTCATCGGGAAGCAAAACAAAGAAGGCATGCTCAGGCTGAGCTCGCCTTATATCCTACTACGGGCTACGGCTAAGGATTACATGCACCCGACTCTGATAGTGCCAGCTATTCTAGTCCCTCCTAATGATTTTTAAATTCGCACTTCCTTTCTTTCTGAAATTAAAAAGAATCCTTTAGAAGGAAGACATAATGAATGCCCTCTCGTTCATATTAATACTTTTGCTGATATGTGCCAAACAATTGTTGAAGGCGTAACCCTTGAATATGTAAGAATGAAAGCTTTTTGTTGGTCTCTTGCAGGTCCAGCATTGAAGTTGCTTGAAGGACTACCCCCGCGATCTCTCAAAACATGGGCAGAGGTTAGGAATGCGTTCCTTAACAAATTCTTTCCTCCCGCCAAGACAGCGCTCCTACGCCAGAAGATTACAACTTTCAAACAAAAGCCTGGGGAGCCGCTAGCACGAGCATGGGATCGATACAAGGATCTACTGCGATCCTGCCCTGCTCATGGGTAGCCACCATATGTAATTCAGGAGATTTTCTACAATTCTCTTGATTTAGCCAGCAAGGAGAGGATCAATCAATACATGCAATACGAGTACCTCACTCGAACACCAACGGAGGCTTGGACATCGATCGAAAGGATAATTAACCAACTTCGACAACACCTATGGGGCTCTTGTGACTTACGACAACAACACCTATTCAAGACCAGCCCCATCCATGCCCCTATATGAGCCCTCCAAGGAAATTGATCCCGACTTCAAGGAGCAATTCTACAAGGATCAAAATCGTAAGCTTCTTAAGCAAGTTAAATTCCTTTCCGTTAACCAACCTTGCATTGAATGTAGATCACACCAGCGCATCACCACTGAGTGCCCACATGCGGAGCAAGTCCACCTAGCGGAGATGCACAAAGAAGCGGCTTACGCAGGGGGTCCCAATCGCCATATGGGGGACCAAAGGTCTATCAACCACAATGGAACCAATTAAGGTGCCCCTAGGAACCCCCTAGCTCTCCATACTCATCCTTGGCAAGCCATAAATGCGTTCTTCCAGCGTCGGAACATAAATCTGTAGATAAACACAAAAAGAGCGTAGATTCCAAACTTGGAAGACTAAACACTACTGACTCGAACTACTCAAATAAACATGAAATAAGCTATCATAAACGCACTAACAACTACCTATAATGCATATATAAAATACGCATTATCAGCCACAAATATAAAAACCTAAAACCTAATTAGTTTCCCAAAGATAGAAATCGCAATCCCGCATCCGTGTAGACCGGCGGGCGCCGTGCTTCAGGCGGCGAGCGCCGCTCTCAACAGTAGCGTATCCTTTGTATGATCTCGTTTGAATCCAAGCTAAGCTCTTCCTATGCCTTTTCATGCCTTTTCCAATGGTTTCCTCAGGTTCCTAGCTCTCCATACTCATCATTAGCAAAGCCATAAATGCATCCTTCCGAGCATGAGAACGTAAATATACAAATAAGCACAAAAAGAGCATAGATTCCGCACTTGCAGGATAAAATACTAATGAAGTGAAATACTCAATAAACATGACTTATACTCCTCTAAATACAATAACAACTACCTATAATGCCTATCTAAAATCTGCATTATCACCTATATGTTGGAGATCAAAGAAACAACATATAGTTGCTTTGTCCTCCATCGATGTTGAGTAGAGATCAATGTTATAGGTGGTTGTGGAGCTCACATGGGTTTCTTGACTCATCCATGAGCTTCAGGTTCCCTTTGTTACTACAATACTCATCACTGCGATAATCAGGCTACCATCTATATTGCTAGAAACCTTGTGATTCATGAGTAAACAAAGCATGTTGCATTAGACTGCCATTTTGTCTGGGAGAAGCTTAATGTTGGCCTCGTTTCTCTGCATTTTACCTCATCTCGTATAGTGGTGGAGCCGGGGGGTGCTTATGGATGCTTCAGCACCCCCCCCCCCTCACGCATAATTTTTTATATATATATTTTCAGTGTTTTTTTTTTGTAAAACTGAACTATATAGCTTGTATATTAAAGCAAGGTCGAACAGGTAGGTCAGACGGTCGACTTCGGGAGGCGTTGAGCTGGGATGATAGAGCTAGCGGGTTCGAAGCCCATCTTTTGCTGTTTTATTTCCCCATTCACAAAGAGGATTAAAACCCTCTCTGATCGTCTCTTGTTTTTAGTCTTCTGTTTGATTCTTTTTTTCAAGCGCAACCAGACATGAGAAAAGAGGGAACCGCAAGCAACCTAGGCTCTTCTCTCATCATCCGACTCTCAGCTCTCCACCGACACCTTCAATATCAACGCCAACAACCTTTCCCCAGGTTGGCTGCCTTCACGCCATCGACATCGCCGCCCACTTTCCCAGACCAATGCCCACTTTCGACCTCGGACTCTCTGAGGAATCTCTTGAGTTTCGATTGAAAGGTAATATTCATTGACATTTCATATGTTAATATTTATACATTATGAATTAGATTTTCAATTCAATTTGAAATTTATGAAAATGAGAAGGTTATATTTTCAAATGTAAGTGCAATTTGTAAACAGGGATAGTTAGGGTTTGTGGAATTTGATAACCAATTGGTTCTTATTTTTTAATAGAAGGTTCATTTTGGGGCTTTTGAATTGTTTATTGTAGGATAAAAATGGATAAATTTGTTACTCAGACTAAGAATCCATCGATTCCAAGATCAAGTTTGGATCTTCCGATCCTTCTGTTGCTCAGTCACCAAATGGTAGATTGGTAGAATCGATGTTGTTCAAGATGTTGTATTTAGAGATGATATAAGGGGAGAGAAAAGAGCTCGTTTGGAAAACAGTGGGTTATTATTAGTGACCCGACATTACGAAAACCAATTGCAGAATATGATCCCCTGATTAGAGATGCTGTCAGGAGAGACTACCTGATGAATGGTCCTTGTCAATCTTTGTCACATGATTTTCTACAATCTGTTTTTGTGAAACAAAATAGAAGTTTTCGAAAGGAGTGGTTCAAGGGTAGAGATTGGCTGGAGTATAGTGTTTCTAAAGATGGTGTGTATTGTTTTTGGTTTTATCTCTTTAAAGGCTATTTAGGAGCAAGAAATGTGATGTCCTTGTTTTTGGTCTTATTTAGAGTCATGATTTTAGTCTTTTTGAGTCTTTTATGCATATTTTGTATCGAGAAAGTATGAAATTTATGTAGTTGTTGATTATTTGAAAGATATGGAGTCTACACAAAGTTTGGTGTGATATATATAGTTGATTTGGAGAGGTTTGGATGCACTTTGGAGCTTAAAGGAAAACCATGAAGACAATAGAGAAGCTAAGGAAGAGCGCATGGTAATGTAGCTGGAAAAAATGCTACTTTTTGCCATTCATCATTTCGAATCTGATGAGTCAGTTTCTCGACCAAATAAATTTGTAGTCAAGACCCCACTATAGGATAGTGGAGTTAGGTTTCTCGTCAGGAGAGTAGTCAGCGGTTCTAGTTTAGTGTTTCGTGGTTTGGGAATAGAGGGAAAATATGGCAGGGGTTGTTGTCAATGTCGATTGAGACTTAGTCGATGTCGAGGGATGGACAAGGAATGGTGGTCGGTGTCGGGTAACTATGCAGGATAAAAATAATTAAATAAAATAAATAAAGGTGCAAACTTCCAAGGTTAGGGATCACCACAGCAATAAACATATGTGTAGAATCATGAATCACATAAAATAACATGCTTTATATAAAAGAATCGACTTTCGCAAATTCCAACAATTTAGGTAATATAGGCTCTTGCAAATAAACGTAATTGTTTCTACCTTTTCTTAATTAGGATTAGTTGACTTTCACAAATAAACCCTAATTACTATCCAAATTCCCAATTAATTCACTTTCGCTTCATAACTGTAAATATGGAATTTCCTCAACTCTCGCAAAGGATTAAGTATATAGGTAGATGATGATAAAGACCCACAAATTCATAAATTCATAAATCAAATACACATATCTATCGTTGGTTTCACCACAATCCTAGAAGATGGGAATTAGAAACAAAACATGGTGAAAGCAAATAACTTTAACATTAAACTAAAACTAAAACTTACCACCACTCGTCTCCAATCTCTTCCTCTCTCCACTTGGCCTCTCTCTCCTTTCACTCTTCTAACTACTTGCGTCTGAAGACGACTTTTCTTGAATCATTAAAACCTAGGCCTAATGCCTTTATTTATAGTAGACTAATCCTTGATAGCCAAGGAAAGTAAATAATAAAATAAATAGAAATATATCTATCTTTGATCTAAATCATAAGATAAATAGAATATCTAAAATCTATCTAATATTAAAAATCCCTAGGGTAAATTGGAAAATACTCACAAGGAGATAGATATCTAAATATAAAAGATATGTGAAATCTCGGATATGGAAAGTCTCAAAAGATTCGGCCCAATCCACTCTTGTCCGCGACTTCTGGATTTTCAGTCGACGTTGAGTGAAAAGTGGTCGACATCGAGTGCTTTTTTTTCGGTCTCAAGTACCTTCTAGTCGACGTCGAGTACCTATCATCTTTCAGCATTCAACTCCGTCTTGAAACACACTTTTCCGATTCCTCGTTCGTTCGATTGATGCGTATCAATATGCGTTGGAGATCTCTTTTTGAGGGCTACAACTCTCATGAAGGCATCAGAACTTGATTCAAAATGATGAAGGGCGAAAAGTGGGCTTTTCTCCAGCTGCACCATCATGCGTTCTTCCTTAGCTTCTTCAATATCTTCATGGTTTTCCTTTAAGCTCCAAAGTGCGTCTAAACCTCTCCAAATCTACTTTAAATACCTAAAAATCACACCAAACTTTGTGTAGACTCCATGTCTTGCAATATTAAGCATAACTACACAAATTTCATACTTTCCCTATACAAAATATGCATAAAAGACTCAAATAAGACTAAAAACAGAACTCTAAACAAGACCAAAAAATGAGTACATCAGAATCAAGTTATGATTCCTTTATGATAGTTGTAGTTCTCAAAAAGCGCTTTCCAACGCTTATTCATATGCATCAATCGGACGAATGAGGACTCGGGAAAGTGCGTTTCATGATGGAGCTGAATGCTGAAAAAGCTGAAAGTAGTGCTCGATGTCGAACAGTTGCACTCGACATCGACCCAAAATCTAGACACGGACAAGAGCATGTGGATGAGTCCAAATCTTTGAAGGATTGCTTAGCCACGTTTTTATTTTATCTTTTCTATCTTAGATAACTCTTTCGTTGTGGGTATTTTCGTATTTACCCAAGGGGATTCTATATTTAGACAAAGTTTTAGATAGAGGATTTTATATTTAGATAGATTTTGGATAAACCAATTTTATTAGGATTAGAATTACTCTCCTTGGCTAGCAAGGATTAGTCTACTATAAATAAAGGCCATGAGCCTAGGATTTTATTCATTAAAATCAAGTTGTCTTCGGATGCAAGTGAGAAGGAGAGAGAGAGAGAGAGAGAGAGAGAGAGAGAGAGAGAGAGAGAGGATAGGAAGAAGACGATGGAAAGGTTTTGTAAGTCTAAGTTTTGATTTAATGTTAAGGTTGTTTATTTTCATGTTTTGTTTCTAGTTACCCTCTTCTACGGTTGGGGTGAGCCCAACGATAGGCATGTGTTCTTAATCGATGAATTCATAATTGTGTGTGTTTCTATCATCATCTTCCTTTATGCTTAACCCTTGGATGAGAGTTCAAGGAATTCATGTTGCAATCTTGGATAGTAATTAGAGTTTTTATTCGAGAGTTTATTAATCCTAATTAAGAAAAGGTAGAAACAATTTGGTTTATTTGCGAGAGTCGATTAACCGAAATTGTTGGAATTCACGAAAGTTGATTCTTTGATATAAAACATGCTCTTTTATGTGATTCATGATCTACACATATGTTTATTGTTGTGGTGATCCCTTACCTTGAAAGTTTGCACATTTATTACTTTATTTCGTATTTTTTATTCTACACAGACACCCGACACCGACTACCATTCCCTCTCCATCCCTCGACGTCGACCAAGTCTTAGTCGACATCGACCTCTACCGCTCGACATCGACCGCTTCATCCTTTTCGACAGCCACTTTTCCTGTTATTCCCTGAACCCCGAAACACTAAACTAGAAACACTGACTTCTCTCCCGAGGATGAGCCTAACTCCACTATCCTATAGCGGGGTCTTGACTATAAATTTATTTGGTCGAGAAAACCTCTCATCAAAATGGAGACAGAGTGTTTGTCAAGGATGGTTTTCGTAATTGGAGAAAGGCTATTTTGAAACTAAATCATCATGTTGGGCTTACTGATGGTCAACACAATAATGCAAAGCATATCGATCGCACTCGTTTAAAAATCAAAGTCAAAGTATTTCAAGATGTTTGTCTTTAGCAACTGAAGGACAATGCTGCATATCGATCGCACTCGTTTAACCGCTAGTTTGGATTAAGCTAGGTTTCTACTTGCACAAGGAATGACTTTTGGGGGTCATGACGAGTCATTGAAATAAAAAAATAGGGGGAATTTTATGGAATTGTTTCATTGCTTTGGGACAAGACACAAATAGATTGGAAGTGTTGTGTTGAGTAATGCACCAGCGAATCTTCAACTAACTAGTCCTCCCATTCAAAAGGATATAGATAAGACTTGTGGGTCAGAGAAAACAAAAGTTATCTTGGGTGAGCTTGGAGACAAAGTTTTTTTTTCCGATGACTTGTCAAGACAGATTTGTGTAACAAGATGGGAGATGAGTATCTTAATGTTTCTCTTGTTTGCTACATCGAGAATGATATCTTCAAGATCATTGAGAATGAATTTATTCTCAAACATTTTCAGAAAATGAAAACTTGCAAGATGAATTTACCTACTTTATCTTACAAGTGAGCTCGTTTGTAGTGTTGATTGATGTACTAGACTAGTACTAGGGACCTTGTTTGTAGTATTGAATTGGTTTGTAGTAATGTATTTTTGTCGTCTTTTTTCAATATGTCTGATTGTTTCAATATTATATATGCAAAAATGTTTATCGCCCTTTTAAGTTTTCAACAACCCTCAACGTAATTCCTGGCTCCGCCACTGATCTCGTACCCAGTTAGCAGATGCTCTCACCAAACCTCTGACATGTATTGTGCATCAGCAAGCTAGCTTTGTCCTAAGTTGGGCTTGATATGTTACCGGCCTCCAACTTGTAGGGGGTTGTCGGTGGGTTCCAGCTGGGCAAGGCCCCAATGGTTCAGAAAACAGATCAAGAACTGGTTGACTGTATGTTGGTAGAGTTAGTTGAAACAATGGTTGTAATGTCAGTTTTGATTGTAAAGGCCGCCTTAGCTAACTTTGTTGTGTGTGTGTATATATATATATATATATATATATATATATATATATATATATATATATATATATATATATATATATATATTGAAGACTCCACCTTGATTGTAAGATCTTGAGAACTAACGTACAAGTGATCTAAAGGATGATGAAAGACAAAAGGCTGGGTTTCAAGGTCTTGAAACCCAGACTAAAGTGTTTGATCACTTATGCATTTCTCTATTCTGACTTGTTCTCTTACAGGAAAGAATTCGAGGCCAACCTTTTTGGGCCTAAATTATAATGGGCTTTATATTGGGCTATGAGATGTGATTTGGGCTTTATCGATTTATATATGAGTCTCTCATCTAACCCATTTTATGTACTAGATACATTATGGAAGTTCTTTCAGGATTTCACTTTTCATACAAGGAAAGAATCGATCCATAGTTGATCATGCTTGATCATGAAGAAAGTCGAAGGAACATCTTGGAAGGCACACAAAGGATCAGTTTTGGAAGGAATTCAAATGTCTTGGAAAGAATTTGAAATTCAAACGGTTCTCCCTCCAAGAAACTCTACAAGTGTTCCTACTATAAAAGGACGAAGGCTAAGAAGGATGAAAACTAACCTAGCAAGCACTCAAGCACTCATAGCATCCTAAAGCATTCGTCAAGTTTCTCTTACATTCTCCTAAATCCTAGTTGGTGATCATTGCTTAAGAGTTGAGAGAAACACTAGCACTTATTGTACAAGTCATTCAATTTACACTTAGAGTTTTCATACTCGATCAAAGCACACTTAGTGTGTGGTGTGAGATTTTATTTCACTTGTAAGGTTGAGAGCTAGAATAGAAGCGGTGAGGCTTTGTATAGAGAAAGGGAAGTTTCTCTAGGAAGTTCTAGGCTCAAGAGAAGTGAAATAAGAAGTGTTTGAATCCTACGGATTGGATAATCCTAGGCGGGGACGTAGGCCAGTTGGTGCCGAACCTCGTTAACAATTCGTGTGTTCATCTTTTATATTCCGCATTTACATTGTTATATTCAATTTTACTTTGTAAAGTTCTGATAGCCTATATCAAGGTCTTGACAAGTTGCAGTAAATTTCTATTGTTGCGAAAATCGTCCATACTCTATTCATCCCCCCCTTCTAGAGTATTATTCATTGCCTTATAGACTCTTCATATATATATATTTATGGGAGGGTTCAAGTGAGAATAAATTGGTCCGGTAGGAAGGAAAGAAGCAATTTGGTTGGTGGAGACTGTTGTAATTTTTAATTAAAAAAAATATGCCTCACGTGCCTCATCTTTACTGTCTTCATCCTTCTGTAAAACCAGGGGCTTCGCTCCCAATCTCCGCTTCCATCCTCCCGGTGCCGATCTCCGCTCCAATCCTCCCGGAGTGTACCGACATTCATTCGATTCGGCCTTCCTCCCCCTCTCGCCTTCGATTTGGCCTCCTGGGAGGTTCGATTCGCACCACGCATTCGCTCTGCCACAATTCGCGCGATCCCGGAGTGTACCGCCATTCTTTGACATCGCTTGTCGGCGTGTCCGATACGCTGCTGGCGAGGATGGAGCTGTGGGTAACGACGGTCTTGCCGATTCCGAAGCGGCGCCGTTTTGAAGCTCCGGTGGGGCGTGCGGTTCCCAATCCCAGAGGATCTAACTGCTTGTCTGGTTTCTGCTATTCCTACCGCAGATGGATCATATGCAAGGTTGAAATTTATTAGCCGAGCTTGATGTTGTCTTTAGATTAGTTTTGTTTAATGGAGTTTTGGATTCGATTCACCTGCTAATTGAGATTGTTTATTGTAAATTAAGCACTTGCATTAACTTGACCCAACTTGAAGAAAGGACAAAATGAAGATGAATAGGAAAGCGTGTGTGATCATAGGGGTTTTGGTCTTTGTTTGTGCTGTTCCCATCTCCTATTCGATCACTACTGATGGAGTAGTTGTTTATGAAAAAAATAGTAGTTGTTTATGAAATGAATTGAAGAAAATGTCGAGTGGTTCATGGTTTTAAAATCAAGTGGTTCAGGGTTTTTATATCAAGTGGTTCAGGGTTTTTATACAATTGATTCAGTTTTTTTATACCAAGTGGTTAAGAGTTTTTATACCAAGTGGTTCAGGGTTTATAAATCAAGTGGTTCAGGGTTTTAATACCAATCGGTTCAGCATATATAAACAGAAGTGGTTCACGAAGTAAATAGAAGTGGTTCACGAAATAAATTCTAGTGGTTCATGAATTATAGAGTAGTGGTTCAACAAATAAAGAATAGTGGTTCATCAAATGAAAAGTATTGTTTCATGAACTATTTTATTTTAAAAACAAACAAACAAACAAATAAATAAATGAATGAATAAACATTAAAAAAATGTAGGATGAAAATTTTACAATTATTAAATAGTGTTGGTTCATGAAATAAATAATATTGATTCATCAACCATTTTATTTTAAAAACAAATAATTAATTAATTAAAAAAATAAATACTAAAAGAAAATAAAAGAAGAATGAAATAAATAAATAGTCGCGGTTCATGAAATAAATAGTAGAGACTTGAAATGAAAGTGTAATACCAATTGGTTCAGTGTTTTAATACCAAGTGGTTCAGGATTTTTATGCCAAGTGGTTCAGGATTTTTATACCAAGTGGTTCATCAAATAAATAGAGAGTAGTGATTTATCAAATAAATAGTATTGGTTCATGAAATAAATAATATGAACTATTTTATTTCAAAAATAAATAAATAATTAAAAATATACATTACAAGAAAATAAAAGAAAAGTGAAAATTTTATATTATTAAATAGTAGTGGTTCATCAAATAAAGAGTAGTGGTTAATCAAATAAATAGCATTGGTTCATGAACCCTTTTATTTTAAAAAAATACTTAAAAAATCAATATTAAAATAAAATAAAAGAAGAGTGAAAATTTTTCGTTCAGAGTTTTATGCCAAGTGGTTCAGGGGTTTTATACCAAGTGGTTCAGGGTTTTATACCAAGTGGTTCAGTTTTTTAATGACAAGTGGTTCAATGTTTTCATACCAAGTGGTTCAGGGGTTTATGCCAAGTGGTTCACGAAGTAAATAGTATTGGTTCATGAATCATTTTATTTAAAAAAAAAACAAATAAATAATTAAAAGTTAAGCATTAAGAGAAAATAAAAGAAAAATGATAACTTCATGAACCACTTCTTGATAACTTCAAGAACAACTTCTTGATAACTTCATGAACCATTTCTTGATAACTTTATTAACCACTTCTTTATAACATCATGAACCATTTCTTAAAGCTTCATGAACTACTTTTTTATAGCTTCATGAATCACTTCTTTATAGCTTAATGAACCACATCTTTATAGGTTCATGAACCACTTCTTTATAACTTGTGAACCTTGTGAATCATTACAAATAAAATGGTTTAACCACTGTGAAAAAAATTGCTGAATCACTGTGAATAAAATTGTTGAACCACTGTGAATAAAATTGCTGAACCACTGTGAATGAAATTGCTGAACCAATGTGAATAAAATTGTTGAATCACTTCTTGTCAATTTTTTTTTCAACAAAACATAGACAAAGTGGGTGTCTATGTGTAGATAAAATTAAATTACACTCAAAAATATTTTTTTTTATTTTTTTAAACAAGTGAAAAGGATTTTAAATAATTTTAAAAGTAGATAATTACTAATAAAATGAGTATGAGTGTTTTAATTAATTTGGGGTGTGAGTAGTGTGTTAGCATAACTAATTAATTAAGAGAAAATTAATTATAATTAGAAAATAGATATATTAAAAGTGGTAAACCATTTTCAGGCAAAAAAAAGTACTATATTTTAATTGATGAATTAAACAACAAGAGTAGTTCTTTAGTGTAGTTGGTGTACGTGTGTGCAGTGTGTGGTGAAACGTGGGTAGTAGGGCGTATGTTGGACGCGCGGGGGGAGTCTACGGGTGCGAGTGGGATTCGCATGACCCGGGAGATTGGTAGATGGCTGACTGGGCAAGGGCACATTTTTTTTCCGGATTTTTTAAGTGACGTGGACCAATCAACTAATTCTTTGGACCAATCAAATTGCTTCTTTCCTTCTCACTTTTGGAGTTGTGTGTACCCGAACCCAACCCTATATATATATAGAGAGAGAATAGTTAACTTGTGCACACCCCTTAGGGTATACTTTGTGCACAATTGTAAGCCTTTGATTTAGATGGAATAGAGGGTTAAGATTAATTTAATTTTTTTATAACTTTTAATTAACAAACTGTGGGGCCCAATAGATTTCAACTCCCAAGAGCAAGAGGAGCGGGTGTGGTTTTGGGAAATAAAAACCTAATCCCAATCTTATTCTTCTTCTTCATCGGTGGATCTGTGGAGCCGAGTTGTCTGCTTTTTCATTCGGCAATCGGCGATGAGGCTAGCAAACGCAGCGTCGACGTCCATTTGCTTCAAACGCAGCGTCACAGTTCTCCGTCGATGGCAATGGCGATTTGTGCCCAAATCAAGGCCGACGACGGCGACGGCAAAGGTCAGTGATGCTTGGCTAAGGAGGGTCGATGACGATGGCAATTTGTGCCCAAATCAAGGCCGACGAAGACTTGTTGCACAAATTCGGTTTGGCCTTCGGTTCGATTTCCCGATCTCGCTCCTCCTTGGCTTTCATCTGTTTTTTTTTTTGTGGGTGCAGGGTGGGGGTTAGGGGTGGGGGTGGTTGGGTGGGCAAGGCCAGGCGATCGAAAAATCGGTGAATTGAAGTTGACGATGTGTGAGGGTGGGGTGGGGTAGGGTGGGGTGGGTGGGTGGGTGGGCACGGCCAGCCGAACGAAAATCCAGTGAATTGTAGTTGACGATATGTGAGGGTGGGGTGGGGTGGGGTGGGGTGGGTGGGTGGGTGGGCAGAGGCCGGCAGATCGAAAAACCACCGAATTGAATTTGACGATGGGTGAGGGTGGGTGGGCGAGTAGGGTTTTTGAAATGCATAATTTTTATTCATTATTCGTTAAATTATTCATTAGTATGTATCAACTTTTGATTAGTAGTGGTAATGAGTTGGTAAATTATTCGGTGAAATATGTTTTATTATTCGTCGGAATATGGACTCTTTGGTCTGACAACATCAAACAAAACATTATTCAATGAAATGTGAGACATTATTCGGTGAAATATGAAGGATTATTCGTATAAATTGTAAGTATTACTTAGAGATTTGAGGTCTCTTTAATTGACAAAAAAAATAACTAATCATTATTCGGTAACATGTGACAAATTATTCAGTCGAATTGATAAATTTTGATCTGAATTGAATGGAAGTGTGAAACATTATTCGGTGGAATCGTCAAATTTTTAAACAAACGAAATTACAAGAATATTCAGCAGAATTGATAAATGAGAAAAAAATAAAATAAAAAATAAAAATTTACACTCATCCAAATCTTAAAAATAAAAAAAATAAAAAAAAATGAAAATGGAAAGTTGGAACTCACGCACAAAGAGAAGGAGGGAGAGTGAATGTGGGATTTATGTGGGACCCATTCTATTTTAATTAAAAAAACTCAAAAATTCTGGATTAATCTCCCCCTTCCATTTGTTTCAATCAATGGTCTATAAATGTGCACAAGGTACATCCTAAAGGGTGTGACTCTAAAACCACTCCCTATATATATATATATATATATGACGTCAGAACATTTTGTAAAGCTGATTTTCCAGTTTACACCAAAAAAAAAAAAACAAAAAAAAAGTAATGAGAAAGGGGAAATCCCAAGAGGGCTCCAGTTCATCATTCGGTCTTGTACCTTTGATCTCTCTGAGATCTTCGTTTTCTTTCGCTTGATCACCGAGCTTTTGAAACACGACTGAAAACCTTTCATTAGTCTTGACGATTAACGTAATAGCATTTTGCTGATCTATAAAAGATATGGTGTAGTGCTGCACAGCTATGCATATCTATTAGAGAACATCGGGGAGGCTTGACGATCAAGAAAGGGATCATATAATTTGGAGCGTCGATCGATCATCAAAAGCGTATCCATCAGAATATATCAACCAAAAGCTGAGAGTGATCTACAATGTTAACGTTTGATATTACGAAAAGGAGACTGCGCGATCGGAGATCCGATTTTATGCCATACGACAAAGTGATATGCACAATATATAATAATTAATAATTAATAAATATAATGACATATTATCTCATCATGGAACACTACAATCACTAAAGCCAGTATGTAAAATTTGTGATTCATTAACAAATGAAAAGTCTATCCATCTTTCTACTTTTTTTTTTTCAATTATTCCTCCATTCTTAAAAAAAAAAAGATTCTACCTATATTTTGTGTGAGTAAAAACATACTCAACCCGTCCTTTTTAACGTCCTTTTAGTCATATAATTTTGTCAAAAATACCTTTACATGTGTTTTTAGATTTAATCATTATACTTTACTTTTTAGATCTAATCATTTCGTTAATTTTTAAATCACCCTTACTCTCCTCCTTACAAATTAAAAAAAAACTTTTTTTAATTTTAATTTATTAATATTCCACTAGTACTTATAATATTTCTTAATTTTCGTGCATAAATCTAAAAGAACATGTATTGTCGGACGGAGGGAGTAAGATATAAACAAATAAGATCGACATATATAGTATTATTATGGGTGGGCACAAATCCCGCAAATCCCATCCCGTCCCGATCCCGTCCCGATCCCGGTGAGATTTCGAAAAAAAACTTCAATCCCGTCCCGATCCCGTCCGCAAAAAATACGAGGGACGGGACGCGGGACGGAAAGTTCTCGTCCCGCAAATTCCGTCCCGTCCCGCATATATACAAAACTATATATATTTTATATTAAAAAAATATACGTAATGTCAGTTTTATGTATGTATATATATGTTGTATTCATGAGTAAGATATATATGCATATATGTTATATATGTGTGTGTACTTCAGTAGCATATATTCTGTATATATATACTCAGTAGCTTATATACTCTTTAGCATATTACTGATATATCCTATATAATACGGTAAGTATACTATAATACACACAGTAGCACACACATATGTATTACTTGTTTAATAAATGTGATTTCCAGCAAAAGATAAAAAGCTTTTTTATTGGATTATTTTAGCATTTTTTTACGAGGGACAAGTCTTGTCCCGTCCCGATCCCGTCCCGTCCCGCGAGGGATAAGACCCGGTGGGATTCGAAAAAAAATAGTTAAATCCCGTCCCGTAAAAAATACGCGGGACGGGACGCGGGATTACCCCAATCCCGTCCCATCCCGTCCCGTGCCCACCCCTAAGTATTATCAGGGTTTGATACCAAAATTAGTAAGAGAAACTTTGGTTGTGCTAGCGTATCCATTCCAAGGGATTTAATTAACTAGTAGTCCACCATCGTAGACAATTTACTTAATAGTCTATCATGTAATGTTGAGGCTAAAATGCAGGTTCCCTAATATTAATGCGATTCACTAAAATCTCATATCCACACACTTCTGACTTCTTCTTCATGAACGCCACCTCCCTCCTTCCTTTGCCCCCAAATTTGAGATCTGTCGCACTCTATTAACCCTTATAGTGTTCGAACTCGCTTTCCTCAGTTCTCAAATCCATACATCGCAACCTCCACCAACAAAATCGAGTGATTGAGGGAGAAATTGGGAGCTGATCGATTCACTGTTCATCTTCTGACAAGGCGGATGGCTCCCAGCGTCGTTGCGGAAGCGTAGTTCGGTGGAAAATATCAATAATTGTAATAAGTCGATTTGTCAGTGATATATTACATAGGTCTCCTATTGTATAGTGGGCTCAAAGCCCGTTAAGGCCCAATACTTTTGTAACCTATATCTATGTTATATCAATGAATGGAAACCCTCAAGGAGGACATTACAATGAATCTCATGATCTTACATGGTATCACAGCCTAAGATCCAAAAACCCTAAATTTCTTTTTCTCTGACCCTAGCCCTAGCCGCCACCCCTCTCTCTCTCCTCGCCGCCACCCACCTCGGCCACCTCTCCCCGTCTCTCTCTCCTCGTCGCTCCTCGCCGCCACCCTCCCCACCCGCCTCGGCCCCCCTTGCCGTCGGCCTCCCCGTCCCCTTGCCACCAACCCATCTCTCCTCTCTCTCTCTCTCTCTATCATTCTCGTCACAATGACTACCGAACCCACCGCCACCAAATCACCCTTCCATTCCGCCCTAACCATCTCCAATATCAAAAATTGCATCCCTATCATTCTTGATCATGAATCCAGTACCTACACCATGTGGTCGCACCTCTTCACGACCCATGTTAAGGCTCATAAAGTCCTCCACCACATTGACTCCTCCGCCAAAAGACCTGAAAGCGAAGACGACGATCTCTTCGCTCAACTTTACACCATTGTCCTTCAATGGATCTTCAACACCATCTCAAAAGATCTATTGACTACCATACTTGACCCCAAAGACTCCGCCTTGAATGCTTGGAAGAAACTTCAGAATATCTTTCAAGACAACAAGTCCACCCGTGCTGTCTATCTCGAGCACGAATTCTCAAGTTGCAAGCTTTCTTCTTTTCCGTCGATATCCGCCTATTGTCAGCACATCAAGACCCTGGCTGATCAGCTCAACGCCGTCGACTCCAAACCCAGCGCCACCCGTCTCGTCCTCCAGGTACTCTCGGGCCTCCCTTCCGAATACAATGCTGCTGCTACTCATATACAATAGACAGAACCTCTCCCTACGTTCGAAAAGACCCGATCTCAACTGATCCTGGAAGAGACTCGCCTTCAACGTCAGACCACCGACGCCGCCAAAGACAAGACGGCATTGGTCTCGTCCAGTGACATCATCGAGCAGCTTGCCCTCCAGCCCGTCCGCGGCAACGATCGGCAGGGACAGAGAGGAGGCGGCCGCGGTGGCCGCAGCAATGGCCGCCGCCCACAGCAGTATGATCCCCGCCACCCCTCTTGGTACCCCAACCCTGGCTACCCTCCTTGGATGCCCTATCGCTACCCCGGTGCGTCGTTTCGTGGACCAGCCCCGTATCCCAACCGTCAGCAGGGCTTGTTGGGTCCTGCTCCCTGCCCTGTCGGTCATCAGGCATACCCGTCGTCTGATCAGGCATACCCTCCTCCGACTGATGTGCACAATGCCTTCTCCTCAATGCAGCTGACACCTCCTGACACCGCTTGGTACATGGACACTGGCGCTACCTCTCATATGACGACCTCCTCAGGTACTCTCTCCTCTCTTTCTTTTAAGGGTCCTGCTCATTCTATTATCGTCGGCAACGGTGGTCGCCTTGCTATTTCGAGCATTGGCCACACCACACTACCAACCCCTACCAACCCTTTGCACCTCAACAACGTCCTTGTTGCCCCCAAACTTGTCAAAAACCTTATCTCTGTCCGTCGGTTCACCACTGACAATAATGTTTCTCTTGTGTTTGATCCGTTTGGTTTCTCTGTGAAGGATCTTACTACGGGGGTTACTCACCTGAGATGTAATAGCACTGGGGAGCTCTATCCTGTGTCGTCGCCCTCACCATCCAGCCCGTCAAGTCCAGTCGCCCTCTCGGCATCATCATCCAGTCTTTGGCATGCACGCCTTGGTCATCCCAGTCCTGCAGTTTTAGATTTACTTTGTTCTAAGAGCCTTGTCCAATGTAATAAAGAGCATCACTCTAGTTTATATTCGTCTTGTCAGTTAGGCAAGCATGCCAGACTTCCTTTTCAGAGATCTTTAAACACTACATTTGCACCTTTTGATATTATTCATAGTGATATTTGGACATCTCCTGTGCCTAGCAAGGAGGGTCATAAGTATTACCTCTTGTTTCTGGATGATTATACACATTTCTTATGGGTTTTCCCTTTGCACTTTAAATCTCAAGTGTTCCCTATCTTTGCCAAATTCCACGCTTACATCAAAACACAGTTTCACACTCTGTCAAGTGTTTCCAATGCGACAATGGCCGCGAATTTGACAACAAAGATTTTCAGACTTTCTTTAATACCAATGGGATCTCCTATCGCTTGTCCTGCCCCTACACCTCTCAACAAAATGGCAAGGCCGAACAAATCATCCGAACCATTACCAATATGATGCGCAGTCTCCTCTTCCACGCATCCATTCCCCTTCTTTATTGGCCTTACGCCTTAGCCACCACATGCTACCTCCTCAACATTCTCCCTTCCACCACCCTCCACCATCGCTCACCGTTTCAGGCACTGTATTGCACTTTGCCCAAGTATGATCACCTTCGTACCTTTGGTTGCTTGTGCTTCCCTAATCAGTCATACCATCGCCCCCCACAAGCTTCACCCACGCTCCACCCCTTGTGTCTTTCTTGGCTACCCGCTGATCATCGCGGTTACATTTGCCTCGATATCAAGACTCACAAGATCATTCTCTCTCGTCATGTCACCTTTGATGAGTCGCGATTTCCCTTCGCGTCTCCCACACCCCCTGTGTCTCCGTCAGAGTCTGAGTCACCATTCCCTCACTTCCTTCTTCCCCAGAGCTCTCCCGGTGCTCCTGTGACTCCCCCTCCCCCACCTCCCCCACCACCCTCTACCACCAGACCACACACCCGCAACGTCTCCGGTGTATTCAGACCCCGTCAGATCGTCTCCATGACCATCGCCCATCAAAACCCCATCCCCCCAGCCTCTTCGCCTTCCTCAGCCCCTCTTGCCCCCATCCTTCCCGACTCCCAATCACCCTCTGCCCCCACCCAGACCTCCCTCTCCCCCGTTCCCACCTCCCACAAAACAGCCCTCCTCGACCCGAATTGGCAGGCGGCTATGCTCGACGAATACAGGGCCCTTACGAAGAATGGTACTTGGGTTCTTGTTCCTCGCCCTCCTGGGGCGAACGTCATTCGCTGTATGTGGCTCTTCCGTCACAAGTTCCGCTCTGATGGGACGTTGGAGCGCTACAAGGCCCGTCTTGTGGTGAACGGTAGATCTCAGCAGGCAGGTATTGATGGTGATGAGAGGTTCAACCCTGTGGTCAAGCCTGCCACTATCCGAGTGGTCCTGAGTCTGGCTCTGTCGCGCAACTGGGCCATCCATCAGTTAGATGTCAAGAACGCCTTTCTGCATGGTCATCTGAACGAGGCAGTTTACATGTTTCACCCGCCGGGGTTTGCTGATGCTGCGCGTCCAAAGCACGTCTGTCTCCTCAAGCGCTCTCTGTATGGTCTGAAACAGGCTCCGCGGGCGTGGTTCCAGCGTTTTGCCTCTCATCTGCTCTGTTTGGGTTTCTTTGGCAGCCGTTCGGATACATCTCTGTTTATCTATCGCAGAGGCTCAGACTTGGCATTTCTGATGCTATATGTCGACGACATCATCCTCACCGCTTCTTCTGATGCTCTTCGGACGTCCATTATTTCGCAGTTAAGTGCGGAATTCGCCATGTCTGATCTGGGTCAGTTGTCTTACTTCTTAGGTGTTGCTGTTTAGCGTCATGCGTCTGGTCTGTTTCTCTCACAGAGTAAGTATGCTGCTGAGATTGTTGCTCGGGCTAAGATGGTTAACTGTAATCCAGCCGCCACCCCTGTCGATACATCCAACAAGCCCAGTGCTCATTCTCGTACTTTGGTGGATGATCCGACATTGTATAGGAGCCTTGCTGGTGCTCTTCAGTATCTCACTTTCACCAAGCCTGATATCAGTTACGCCGTTCAGCAGATCTGCTTGTTCATGCATGCATCTAGGGAACCTCACTTTCAGGCTTTAAAGCGGATCATTCGGTACATCAGCGGCACTCTCGAGCTCGGCACCACGATCACTCCTTCCTCTAAGCTTGATCTTGTTTCTTACACTGATGCGGATTGGGGTGGTTGTCCTGACACACGTCGCTCCACGTCTGGTTACTGTGTCTTCCTCAACGACACTCTTGTGTCTTGGTCAGCCAAGCGTCAGTCCGTCGTGTCTCGCTCCAGCGCTGAGGCCGAATACAGGGGTGTTGCCAACGTTGTCTCTGAGTGCTCTTGGCTCCGCAATCTTCTGCTTGAGCTCCGTTGCCCCTTGCAGAAGGCCACTTTGGTCTACACTGACAACGTCTCCACCGTCTATCTGGCTAGCAACCCAGTCCAGCATCAACGCACGAAGCACATTGAGCTTGATCTCCAATTCGTCAGGGACAAGGTTGCCATTGGACATGTCCGCGTTCTACATGTCCCGTCCTCTTATCAGTACGCTGATATATTCACCAAGGGTTTACCTAGACAGTTGTTCATTGATTTTCGTTCCAGTCTCACTGTACGGACCCCTCCCGTTTCGACTGTGGGGGTTTGATAGATTACATAGGTCTCCTATTGTATAGTGGGCTAAAAGCCCGTTAAGGCCCAATACCTTTGTAACCTAATATATGTTATATCAATGAATGGAAACCCTCAAGGAGGACATTACAATCAATCTCATGATCTTACAGTCAGCAGACCATTTTCAATAACAATAGATGTCAATAGAAAAATATCAGCATAAGTTAAATATCACTGATATTAAAAGAATATAAAAAGGAAAAAATATCAACAACCTATTTGTTAGTAGAAAATATCAATAATAATAATAATAATAATCAGGTAGTTGGTTAGTAGAAAATTTCAGTAGTAGTTAAAAGTTAGAAGTTAATTTGTCGACAAAAAACATTCGATAATAATAAAAATATCAACAGGCAATTTGTCCGCATAAAGAATTCAATAAAGTTAGAATGTTAGCCCTGTTATAATATACATATAGATATTACTAAGTGATGTATCACCTCATATAACCCCCACCATTACTTCTCTTCCATAACACCCACATGGTGGAAAATCAAAGGTCCATACTTATGGACTTCTTATCTTGTAACCCTCTCCATCTATGCATATATAAGGCCTTGTATTTCTCAATGAGAAACACACCAATACAATACAATCTCTCCTCTCTATATACTTCTTATCTTATTTTATCACGTTATCAGCACGATTGCTCGGTAAGGTTTCACCGATATATACACTGCACATGCCGTACCCATGTACTTATATGCATATGCCTGCAGTTTGTTTCTTAATGACCTCCCACGACACTGGTCTTACATATGCATACAGTTTTATTAATTTCCCCACCCATATATAGTCTCGGCCACTGCATTTTTTTTCGTTTCTTATATATTCACGTGCCTGCAATTTGATTTTGGTGTTAACAGGCTTTGAAATTTGATTAATAGCAATGATTAATTGATATGCAGTAGTATTGATATATGTATGTTTGTTAATCTGTGTGCATATATGCATGAGTATTTGAGTAATTAGTAATATGTGATCGCATGCCATTATATATGTACCACTTTTGATTTTGCATGCAATTATTTTAATTTGCTCATGTGCATAAGGTCAAATCTCACCTTTTGTTTAGCCGATTAAATTTGTATAACATGATCTTGCTTAATTTGTTTGATTCCGTTATATTATCGCATGCCGTATATTATTATTGTTGTTTTTGTTATATCTCTTGAAGAGATTAACTAGTATTGAGTTATCCCCCGAAGAGGATATACTATATATATTTGAAGAAAATTGTCTTTGAAGAGACAAAAATATTTATCATCCCCCGAAGTGGATATACATGTAATATTAAGCATCCCCGTAGAGATGATCGATTACCTCCCCTGAAGTGGATGATTGATAGAAATTATAATTTGTTTCAGTGATGATTAATCCCTAGAAGCGGATGGTTGATGGATGGTTTTTAGTTGCATAAACCGTATCAAAATAAAACTCAAACCTACAAACTAGTATAGCAAGTAAGTAAGAGGTCGATCCCACAGAGAATCAAGTATTTCTCAGCAATGTGTATTTACCAATTAGTAGAAAGGGGGGTTTTGGTTGATTGAGATTGAAAACAAAACAAAATAAAATAAAAACAAATAATGCAAAATAATTTAGAGAAGATCGCTCTCCCTACAACTATCCACTTTATTTGGTTGATTTAATATTGTAACTTCCTCTTGTCCTTTTAGTCTTCCTATGAATGCCCTTGTCCTGACCTAATATGGTTACTAGTCCAATCAGTCCTATAAACCCTTATCAATCGAACAGTCCCTAAAGAAGGATTTAACCCAATTGATAGCTTTAAGTTCAGAGATTAGCCAAGGTATTTGCAGTCCCTAAAGAGGGATTTAACAACACATTCAACTTCCTACTGTTGTTGCAGGAGGATGGTCAAGTATGAAATAAATATAGAATAAAGATCAGACTGACTTCCCTGTCTCAGCAAATAAATACAAGACTTCCTCCCGTTGTAGTAGAAGGTTGTCAGGATCGAATCCACGAGGAAGCACGTCAGCAGTTCTTAGGTAGCAACAGAATCTCACAGACAGGCAACAGAAAGACAGAAATAAAAGCAGAAAAGACAAAGCAAAATAGAAACAGATGTAAAGACAGAAAATAGCGAAAGAAAGTAAAGAACAAAGCAAGACAAAAGACGTACTCGATCTCGACAACTATCTACTCGAGATCGACTACCAACCGTGAAGACAGAAACTGCAAAATCGATGACAACAGCAGAAACTCTACTCGACCTAGACTAGACCGTACTCGATCTCGACTACAGTCCTACTCGAGATCGACGAAGCTCTCCTCTGTATCGACTAAAAATGCAGAAACTTTAAATTGCAAATTTCGAACCCAAAACTCAGATTTTCGATGAAATAAATTCAATATATAAAGAACTTCCATGACTAGGGTATCAACACCACAACGATAACCATGCAAAGTAACACATAAAGGCACAAAAGATCATGCTTTTCATCAAAATAACTTTTGTTATTAACAAATAGGCATATAGAGGCTTTCACATAAACCCTAATTGTTACTAACCCTTTTCACATAATTAATCCAAGTTGCATTAAGATCACTTTCCCTTCAATAACACAAACAAGGATCACCTTCAACTCTCGCAAAAGAATCATGCTCATAGGGGTAGAAGACGAATTGCATAACAAGATCTGACCTTTATATATTGCATCACCTCACATGGCCACCGTCGGGCTCACCCCAGCCCCAGAAGTGGGTGGACTACTCGCTCTTCATTATCAAGAAAGACATTAAATAACAAAAGAAACTAACTTGCATTGAATTAAATAAAGAAAGCTTACAACCCACAAGACAAATCCGCTTTCGCCTTTCCACCTTGCTTGCTACAAACTCTCTCTCTCTACTCCTACTTACTTGAATGAAATTGATTGTGTTTCTGAATTGGAATGAATGAAAAACCAGCCCCTAGGGCTTTATTTATAGCCTTCTATTCCTTGCTAATCAAGGATAGAATCTTCTATCTATATCTACTTAAAGATTAAAGATAAATAAAATGCTTAAGGGAAATAAATCTTTAAAGGAAAACTATATCTAAACTAGGTAATATGTCTTCATGTTGATATATCTCCCTTCCATAGATAGACTTGATAGATGTAGGATAGATCTCGGCCAATTCGACTTCCTTCGTGCCCAAGTAACTCCAAGTCGACAAGGATTGCTCACGGCGACGCGTTTCCAGAAGCTGGCCTACTCGATCTCGACAAAGGCTCGTCGATCTCGACTAGGGCTCCTCGAGATCGACTAGGGTGGTGGTCGAGGATGGCTTGCTGGGGATGTCGAGGACTCCTCCTCGGCATGGACTCGGACAGGCGCTCTGGGCTACTCGACCTCGACAAGATCTCCCCGAGATCGAGTAGGGTTGCTCAGCGTCTTCGTCCTCGGCTTCTCGATTAGCTCCTCTTCTCGTCGACTCCGGGTGTGGCGCTGAGGTGTCGTCGATCTCGACTAGATCTTGTCGAGATCGAGTAAAGTTCCGGAGCTGGGTTGGTCTGGCTCTCGACACTGCTCCTGGTCGACAAGGCCTGTGCTCGGACATGTTCGTCGAGATCGAGTAAGGTCCACTCGAGATCGAGTAACTTAGGCTCTCAGCTTGATTCGACTGGTTCCGCTGCTTCTTTGACCTTGGACTTCTGTAGTGGATTTCCGAGCTTTTCTGACCTTCCTTAGAATTGCTGTAAAACGTCTCGAATTCTGCGATTTTAAACAGAAACTAGTGTAGATTCCATAATTTGGCAAATAAACATAAACCACATAGATTCTGTACTATCTTATCCCAAATGAATGAAATGTATGCAGAAATCGATATAAACTTATATGTAAAACACGGCAGATTCAGCTCACAACAAACATCCCATACTTAAGCTTGCTTGTCCTCAAGCAATACTTTTATTTGTCATACAGGGGAAGAAATCAAAACTCTCCACATCTTAGATTCATTTCCATATGTCCCCTGCAATCAATTACCATCCTCGAAATGGTACTAGTATCACAGATCCATGCATGTGCAATTGAAAGAGCAACATCTACTCACAAAAGGAGGGTTATACCAAAAATAATTCATGTGACAAAGCAACAATAATCAAGAGGATTTTAATTTAAGCTCAATAAGGAGTAGATTGGTAAAAAGCTAAAGGTGGGCAATTTTTGTCAATGTGGTGCTAATGATCCGGGGAAATGGAGTATTTCCAAACTGAATTTTCACATTCCTTCTCCATAAGATTCATCACCTTTCATAATGCTTTTATCCATAATAATGCTTTTACCTCTCTAACCTCAGCACTGCCTTCTCGCGAGTCGCAAACATGGGTGTCATGAATGGCCCCGGATACTTATTGCTTTGGACTCCTCACAATGTGTCCCATCTCTCCAAACTATTATCTCAGAGAGCAGGGTCAATCTACCTTTATCTCCTGAGGTGATTGGATTTTCTTTCACTCATTAAATTTTCCATATATTTCAAACAATTTCCTTCCAAACTCCAAATATGATAATTAACAACACAAACACCATATAACATCTCCATAATGTAACATCATTCTCAACATAATCCCCGGATAAGGTAAAGAATGGCAATATTTAGATCATGTGGAGCAATGTATGAAATAAGGCATAATATGGTTTTGTGTAATGCATAAGCATAGGTAAGGCTAGGATTATAAACAATGTGAGCATTATATGGAAAATATAAAGTCCTCCATCATTTTATCATGCACATGTCAAAAGCAATATCAAATTTACCTCCTTTCATGGTTTTCAAGAAAATATGCACTTCATTGTGACTTCCCTTTACTAGGCAATTTCATGCTATATCTCTAATGAATCTAATTTTGCATCGTCGAGTTCAATATAAGCTTCCATGACATTAACCAAAATTTTCAAATGGGGGTCATTTTTCAAACTTTTGGAAATCATGCATATGAGCACATAAATCAATAATGCATTACAAAATAGCCATGTAGCAATTCAAAGAAATAATGCGCATATATGTCAAATATGATCAATATGCATGAAGTAAGCCCTTCCCCCACCCCATACTTAAACATTACAGTGTCCTCACTGTATAAAAACAAGGGTAAAGAAAGAAACTCACTAGACAGATGTGCATGGCTCCTAAATTTCGAATGGAAGCACCTCCTGGGCCGAGTATGAATATGAATATAGCTTGCTTCTATCCATGGACCTGAAAAGTATAGAAGACATATACCCACAATAGAAAAACTAGAAATGTTCAAAACCAAAAACAAGCAAAAAAAAAAAAACAATGTCCCAAAAAATGTCTTAAAAAAAGTCTATGTACAAGCTCTAGATTTTATAGTCGCTAGGCCGACTTTCCATGTATGCTCAAGGTGGCATCTGCAGTGCCCATGTAGCTTGGGCTTCAAATAGGACTCCATTCTTGTCCATCAGCTGTAATCCTCCAGAATGGATCTTGTTCACCACGAAAAGTCTCATCCGCTTCTTGTTGAATTTATTAGGGAACCAATGATCCTTTGATTTGGAGACATAGAGCTTGTCTCCAACTTCATATTCCTTGGGCTCATCATTGGAAATCCTACATAAGCGCACATACCAAGGCAAACCTCTCCCATGTATAGATAGATCTTTGATGGAAATAGGAGAAGAAAGATCCATACCTTGGCTTACCTTCGCAGAGACGGAATCGGGGACCACAGTGTTTGGTCGATCTCGACTAGGGCTAGTCGATCTCGACAAGGTTTCAGGTCCTGGTGGTGTCCTGCTCGAGGATGCAGAAGTCGATGAAGGAGATGGCTCGTCGACCTCGAGTAGACTACTCGATCTCGAGTAGACTTCTGCTCCTGGTGGCTGCAGCGTCGAGGAAACAGGATCTGGGGTAGCCGGGTGGCGGTCGATCTCGACAAGCCTGGTCGAGATCGAGGAGCCTGGTTCGTCTGGTGGAGTCAGCGTCGAGGAAGCAGGTGCCCGAGGAGCTTGGTCGATCTCGACTAGCGTAGTCGATCTCGATGAGGTTTCAGATCCTGGAGTCTTCAGCGTCGAGGAAGGCGAAGCCGAGACAGCAGAGGGGTGGTCGATCTCGAGTACCCTACTCGAGATCGAGGAGCCTGGCACTTCAGTGTTGTTGCCCGTTGATGCTGGTGCTGGTGGAGGTTTCTGTTTTTGGTCGAGGTCGACTAGGGTCCTCGATGTCGAGGAGCCTTGGTCGATCTTGACCCCATACTTGGTTCCTGTCAAGGCATCCGAAAAATAATTAATCCATAACGACGTACCTTGGTTTGTGTCGATTGGATTTTCTGCGTCCTCCTTTAGGATTGCCATGATCTCCTCCACCTGGGCCTCCATGTCCCTTTTTTCCAGCTTCTCAGGGGTCATATTCCTGACCTTCGGTTCCCCGCAGGTGATGTAGCCAGCTGAGATAGATTTGACTTCTTCCATTGGACCTGTATGCCTTTCAGTTTTATTAAAGGAATACTCAATTACCTCATCGCTGATGTTGAAGGTGAGCACTCATTTCCTTACGCTTATGTTGGCATCCACCGTCGCCATGAAGGGTCTCCCTAGAATAATTGGACAAGCAGGATCTTCTTGCATATCAACAACTAGGAAATCAGCAGGGACAAAGAATTTACCTACTTGTACTGGCACATTGTCCACCATGCCTGTTGGGATGACCACAGTGTTGTTGGCCATTTATAGTCTAGCATCCACTGGCTCTAGGGCACCTATCTTAATCTTGGACTAAATTGTTAAAGGCATTATACTCACACTAGCTCCAAGATCAGATAAAGCATTAATTTTGTATGGACCAAATCCAATGGTTATAGCAAACTTACCTGGATCTGGCCTCTTCTCCAGTATGTCCAAATGGCTGCACTCCTCTGTGATTTCAGCCATTGATCGGTTTTTGCTCATAATCTCCTTCAAGAACTTGACATAGGATGGCATTTCATTGAGAGCTTCTGTGAAAGGGATGGTGACGTTGAGTTTCTGAAGCATCTTGATGAAGCGCTGAAATTTCTTTTCTGCCGGGTCCTTAGGAGATTTTATGGGGAAAGGCAGCTTCTTTTTCTGATTTGGAGCCAGAACAGATGTCGGAGGTGCGGCAGCTTTCTCTATGTCGACTAGGGGCTCCTCGATATCGACTAGGTCCTTGTCGATCTCGACCAGGTTGGGTGCAGTCGAGTTGCTGTTCAGTGCAGACGATGGTTTCTGAAGTTTCTCCTCGAGGTCGAGTAGGCCGTCCTTGAGATCGACTAGGCTCTGGTCGACTAGCTGTTCTTCATTGTTCTGCTGCTTTCTGACCTCTGGCTCTTGCAGTTGATGGCCGCTTCTGAGTTTTACAGCAGCGATGTGTCCAGTCTTTCCCTTAGGATTTGGTTCTGAAGATCCAGGGAGCGCACCTGACTGTCTGGGGATTCCTGCTGCTAGCTGACCAATCTGTGTATCAACTGATTTTCTCCATATATCAATTTCCCCAAGCCTAGAGTTGACACCTTGCATCTGAGTATAGACGGAGTTGAAGGATTGCCTAGTTTCTGAGTGGTTCCTCCGTATTTCCTCCAGGACTGTCTGTATATCATCCTTTTTCTGGTCCCTTTCCGGATGTCCTGGAGCTCTGTAGGGCGGGGGGTTCCTAGGGACACCTTGGTTCCATTGTGGTTGCTGAAACCTTTGGTCCCCCATGTAGCGATTGGGACCCCCTGCGTAAGCTACCTCCTCATGGTGCTCTGCCATCCTGACTTGCTCTGTGTGTGGGCACTCAGGAGTGGTGTGCCGTTGCGATCCGCATTCTATGTAAGGCTGGTTGACAGAGAGATACTTTACTTGCTTAAGGAGCTTCTTATTCTGGTCTCTGTAGTACTGCTCCCTTACATCAGGATCAATCTCTTTAGGAGGCTCATAGAGGGGCATGGATGGTGCTGGCCTGGTGTAGGGGTTCTCTTCATAAGTTGCAGTAGACCCATACTTGTTGTCATAGTTGGTGAGCTTCTCTAGCACACCCCATGCGTCACTTGGCGGCATTGTCAGATACTCATAGCGAGTATAATGGTTGATTCTGTCCTTAGTGACTTGATCAAGAGAGTTAAAGAAGATCTCCTGAATGACGTAGGGTGGCTGTCCATGAGTAGGGCAAGATCGCAGAAGTTCCTTGTAGCGCTCCCATGCCTTTGCCAGCGGTTCCCCTTGCTTCTGTTTGAAGGCGGTGATTTTCTGGCGGAGATGTGCTGTTTTGGCGGGTGGGAAGAATTTGTTCAGAAACTCTTGCTCTACTTGGGCCCAGGTTGTGAGTGATCTTGCTTTCAGCCCTTCAAGCCATTTCAGCGCAGGCCCAGCGAGAGACCAGCGAAAAGATTTCATCTTGACATATTCCAAGGTTGTACCTTTAGCAAGAGTACGGCACATGTCAGAAAAGTTTGTAATATGTTCAAGAGGACACTCATTAAATCTACCATAAAAGGCATTATTTTTAAGCTCTATAAGAAATTGAGTGCGAATTTCAAAAGAGTTGTCAGGGATTAGAATCGCCGATTCAGGCACGACGAGAGTGGGATGCATATAATCCTCTACAGTGGTTGGGAACTGGGCAAGCTCAGCTTCTGCTTGCTCCCTGGCTGCTTTCTCAGTGGCGATAGCAGCATCTTTAGCGGCCAATTCCCTTGTAAGCCTAGCGATCAGCTGTTCCTGTGTCTCCGCAGCTGCCATGGCTCTTTGCAGTTTAGCTCTGATGTGTAGAAGGCGCTCTGGTTTGTCTAAGGCGTCAAACTCAGGTGTTTGACCAGAACCGCGCATATACCTGCGAAGCAACTCAAAGAAAAAGTGAGAACTGACTACCTAAGGCGCGAATGATAGCCTCCCCGGCAACGGCGCCAATTTGTTGTTGCAGGAGGATGGTCAAGTATGAAATAAATATAGAATAAAGATCAAACTGACTTCCCTGTCTCAGCAAATAAATACAAGACTTCCTCCCGTTGTAGTAGAAGGTTGTCAGGATCGAATCCACGAGGAAGCACGTCAGCAGTTCTTAGGTAGCAACAGAATCTCACAGACAGGCAACAGAAAGACAGAAATAAAAGCAGAAAAGACAAAGCAAAACAGAAACAAATGTAGAGACAGAAAATAGCGAAAGAAAGTAAAGAACAAAGCAAGACAAAAGACGTACTCGATCTCGACAACTACCTACTCGAGATCGACTACCAACCGTGAAGACAGAAACTGCAAAATCGATGACAACAACAGAAACTCTACTCGACCTAGACTAGACCGTACTCGATCTCGACTACAGTCCTACTCGAGATCGACGAAGCTCTCCTCTGTATCGACTAAAAATGCAGAAACTTTAAATTGCAAATTTCGAACCCAAAACTCAGATTTTCGATGAAATAAATTCAATATATAAAGAACTTCCATGACTAGGGTATCAACACCACAACGATAACCATGCAAAGTAACACATAAAGGCACAAAAGATCATGCTTTTCATCAAAATAACTTTTGTTATTAACAAATAGGCATATAGAGGCTTTCACATAAACCCTAATTGTTACTAACCCTTTTCACATAATTAATCCAAGTTGCATTAAGATCACTTTCCCTTCAATAACACAAACAAGGATCACCTTCAACTCTCGCAAAAGAATCATGCTCATAGGGGTAGAAGACGAATTGCAAAACAAGATCTGACCTTTATATATTGCATCACCTCACATGGCCACCGTCGGGCTCACCCCAGCCCCAGAAGTGGGTGGACTACTCGCTCTTCATTATCAAGAAAGACATTAAATAACAAAAGAAACTAACTTGCATTGAATTAAATAAAGAAAGCTTACAACCCACAAGACAAATCCGCTTTCGCCTTTCCACCTTGCTTGCTACAAACTCTCTCTCTCTACTCCTACTTACTTGAATGAAATTGATTGTGTTTCTGAATTGGAATGAATGAAAAACCAGCCCCTAGGGCTTTATTTATAGCCTTCTATTCCTTGCTAATCAAGGATAGAATCTTCTATCTATATCTACTTAAAGATTAAAGATAAATAAAATGCTTAAGGGAAATAAATCTTTAAAGGAAAACTATATCTAAACTAGGTAATATGTCTTCATGTTGATATATCTCCCTTCCATAGATAGACTTGATAGATGTAGGATAGATCTCGGCCAATTCGACTTCCTTCGTGCCCAAGTAACTCCAAGTCGACAAGGATTGCTCACGGCGACGCGTTTCTAGAAGCTGGCCTACTCGATCTCGACAAAGGCTCGTCGATCTCGACTAGGGCTCCTCGAGATCGACTAGGTTGGTGGTCGAGGATGGCTTGCTGGGGATGTCGAGGACTCCTCCTCGGCATGGACTCGGACAGGCGCTCTAGGCTACTCAACCTCGACAAGATCTCCCCGAGATCGAGTAGGGTTGCTCAGCGTCTTCGTCCTCGGCTTCTCGATTAGCTGCTCTTCTCGTCGACTCCGGGTGTGGCGCTGAGGTGTCGTCGATCTCGACTAGGTCTTGTCGAGATCGAGTAAGGTTCCGGAGCTGGGTTGGTCTGGCTCTCGACACTGCTCCTGGTCGACAAGGCCTGTGCTCGGACATGTTCGTCGAGATCGAGTAAGGTCCACTCGAGATCGCGTAACATGGGCTCTCAACTTGATTCGACTGGTTCCGCTGCTTCTTTGACCTTGGACTTCTGTAGTGGATTTCCGAGCTTTTCTGACCTTCCTTAGAATTGCTGTAAAACGTCTCGTTCTGCGATTTTAAACAGAAACTAGTGTAGATTCCATAATTTGGCAAATAAACATAAACCACATAGATTCTGTACTATCTTAGCCCAAATGAATGAAATGTATGCAGAAATCGATATAAACTTATATGTAAAACACGACAGATTCAGCTCACAACACCTACTCATTCAATTAGTTCAATCAGCCCTAAAGGAACAAGTTTGCTACTTAGGTTAAGGTTCACAATCAGGAATCTACAAAACCTTAGCAATTGAATTGATCTAACAAGTTGGCCAGACAAGATAGAACAACACAATAAACAATCAAGCACAAGGAAGTTGAAGCATTCAAATATAGGAAACAAGGAACAAGATTCAGAAACTCACAATCAATCCAAATAAAGCTTCAAATTGCAAGTAGAACGAAGAGAGTTTAGCCGCCCATGGCAAACATCGCTCTCTCTCTAATTGTCTGATGAAAAGTAGAATAGAATAGAAGTTCTTAAAATAACATAAAACTTGGCCTTTTAAAACATCAAAGTCGGCCATAAAAGAAATCAAAAGATTCTAGGGTTTTCATTTAATAAAATGCAGTGTATAATAGCTGTCGGCAGATGCGGCGGCCGCCGCATGCATGCTGCGGCCGCAGCATCGGTATTCTTTTTGCATCGTCCCTGGCGGCGGCCGCTGCACACCATGCGGCGGCCGCTGCATTGGTCTTTCACGGAAAATCCGTCTTGAATCAGCTCTTGACGTCAACATGAAAGTTGTAGCTCTCTGAAAGAGCTTTCCAACGCATGGTCATAATAGTCGATCGGACAACCGAGGCCTCCAGAAAGTGAAAACAAGTCCAGCATGTCTGGCGACAACTTCTGCAGACTTGTTCTTCGTTAGGTTCGCTTCTTCTTCTCAGGACCTCTTGAGATCCTCATGTAAGCTTCTTCGATCAACTAGACATTCTCATCCAATGCGTTATCAACCCATTTACCTTTCTCGGATCCACATTTACCTGAAATAATCAATAAAAACGTGTAGATTCCGACTCCACCAACATAGAAAGCAAATATGCAAATTCTACTTAAATCATGCATGATATGCATCTTAACTAAGCTAAATGCAACCTATTATGCCTACCTAAATGCATGCTATCAAACTCCCCCACACTTAAGCTTTTGCTTGTCCTCAAGCAATGAAAAACAAATATAGAATTAATCATCCCACAAATAAGATCTTCATGCTATAGTTTTAGAAAAGCAACATCAAGCAATAGGAGCCATGAATAAGAGAACAAATATCCTAGCAAATATATGAGCGATCGAATAGTAAAAGAAAATTTAATCCAACCTCACCGGGATAATGTGTTTCACTCAAGCTCTCATGTGTTTAGGCTTTAAAATCCAACTCTCAACTCAATCCAAAATGCTCTATACACCGTGAAAGTTATCACTTGCAAACAACATCATGAGGACTTTTATAGTGTTGTAATGAGGCTTTGGTAGGAACATAAGGCATGAGAAATATTTAGGCTTGTGGTGCTAAAAATCCGGGAAAAAGGAACAACAACCAACCAGAACAACACCAAAACTTCCAAACTTCGCAAACCATTCCAATAACATAAACTCCATTACATAATAATAAACTCTTCGATTTCGATAGCCATATAACTCATGCATTTTTTTTCATTATGATGACTTCGTTTCTTTATCCTCCCTAGGTCCAAGCTTACTAGACTTTTACTCCTAAGTGAATTTTATCCTCCTTAGGCCCCTAGTAACAAGTCATCTCTATTATGCAAGAAGGGTTACCTTATTTTGGCTATGCCTCTCGCAATGCACAACCATACATATATTATCTTCACTCAAAGCAACTCCACCATAAAGATTTTTCACCAATTCTCCTCCTAATTCCCGGATAGGGTCAGGCTAATCATTGGCTATGATATATTTTTGTGGAGCTATCAAAAAGAATAGGCTTTAAGGCTCAGATGAGCTTCAAGCAAAGGATAATGCAAATGGTAGATAAGGTATAATATGGCTAAAGAAAACATGCCTCAATCATTTGAAATTCACAAGCAACAAACATGTGCAATACGGTATTGAAATAAGAAGCATATGAAGAGTATAATCACAACAATAAAAGCAAAAGGGAATAATATGTAAAGTCCCTATAAGGCCAAAACAAACTCACAAAGGTTATGTTTTTTTTAGATTTCAATTAAACCTCAACTATGAATCATACTTGCTTAATTATATTCTCAAATTATGCTCCAAAATCATTTTCAAGCAATTCAATCAAATCATGGGATTTATGCAATGAGATCATAAAAATAAATTAGAGGACAAACTAAACCAAGATGGGTATCTTTAATAACACCTAAATGCAATGCATGATATTTTTGTGATTTTTTTAAAATGTGATATATGAGTAAAAATAAATATGAAAACATAAATAAACATGATAACATAAGTAAACATGATATGCAAATTCTATCTATATGCAATGCAATCCCTCCCCCACACTTAAACCTTTCATTGTCCTCAATGAAACATAAAAGACAACAAAAAATAAAAACATAGAGGAAGAGATGAATGAAATACTCACAATGTGGTGGATGGGTAGGATCATGACATCGCTGACAAATAAGTTAGATCTGAGCATTGCGGCGGCCTTTCTTGAAAGCTTAGTCTATCCCAAACCAAAAAAAACTATTTAATGCCTAATGAGAAACCTAATTTATTGAAAAGAAAACTAGGTAACTAGGAATTGAAATAACTAAATTAGAAAACTTATCTCGGTTTGCCTCCCGAGAAGCGCCTTTCTTTAATGTCATTGGCATGACTTATTCTCAATCTCAAAATCTTATCTATCAGACATCGTCAAGGCCCTCAGTAGCCTATCATATTCCTGTGCACACATCTTACAAGGCACATCATAGCACAATAAATTGAAAGCATAAAATGTGGAACTCAAGTACCCTTTCAATCTATCAAAGAGTCTAGCATGACTCTCTGCACAAGGAATATGATACCACCAGCACAGTTCCGCTAGTGGCTTTTCAAAATAGCAATCAAAAGGATCAACATAATCACCATTACCTTCAAAATTGCAAAAGTTTACATTTATTACCTCTTGAGCCTCAGCTGATGGCTCTAAACCTGGTTCATCAATGGGCAAGCTCAGAATGGATGTTGCAGATGGAGTAGGAGACACATCACATGTAACCTCATGCGTCGACTCATGAGATTCCAAGTCAGAAAGCACTATACCCCTTCCTCCATTGTCGAAGACACTATCGTTGTCTGCAACCAATTCCTCCTCTTCTTCTTCGAAGCTCCTTTCTTTCTCACATTTTGCACTTAAAATTTGAATGAGTTGGCTCATCTGATTCTCCAATTTTCCAATTCGACTCATTTTTCCTTCCTCTAACTGCTGCACCACTTGAGTAAGAGTGTGCAATGGATCCTCCAGGTGTGTGACAGAGTTCTCCATTCGCGGAGGAGACATGGTGAGCAATTCTTCTTGTGCAACATGGTAATCCATATAACAGAAAAAATCCCACAATCCCGACAATCCTCCTAACCGCTTCAGGCCTCCGTTACTCAGGTGCTTAGCTAGCGCTCGTATCTCAACAGTCATCCCATCAATTATGCACAAAATCATATCTCGGATGCTGATATGATAACCCCATGAACCAAGGTCGTCAACATACTCATGCAATCTACTGAAGTATTGGTGAAAGTTCTCACCTTCAAACTGCGCTAATCTCAACATCTTGAAAAAGTTAGTAGCAAGGGTGTTGTGAACCGTAAGATAGGTTCACAACAAAATTAGATATATAAACAAAAATTAATAAATACACACAACAAAGAAATAAACTTGATTCCCCGGCAACGACGCCAATTTGATGGATGGTTTTTAGTTGCATAAACCGTATCAAAATAAAACTCAAACCTACAAACTAGTATAGCAAGTAAGTAAGAGGTCGATCCCACAGAGAATCAAGTATTTCTCAGCAATGTGTATTTACCAATTAGTAGAAAGGGGGGTTTTGGTTGATTGAGATTGAAAACAAAACAAAATAAAATAAAAACAAATAATGCAAAATAATTTAGAGAAGATCACTCTCCCTACAACTATCCACTTTATTTGGTTGATTTAATATTGTAACTTCCTCTTGTCCTTTTAGTCTTCCTATGAATGCCCTTGTCCCGACCTAATATAGTTACTAGTCCAATCACTCCTAGAAACCCTTATCAATCGAACAGTCCCTAAAGAAGGATTTAACCCAATTGATAGCTTTAAGTTTAGAGATTAGCCAAGGTATTTGCAGTCCCTAAAGAAGGATTTAACAACACATTCAACTTCCTACTCATTCAATTAGTTCAATCAGCCCTAAAGGAACAAGTTTGCTACTTAGGTTAAGGTTCACAATCAGGAATCTACAAAACCTTAGCAATTGAATTGATCTAACAAGTTGGCCAGACAAGATAGAACAACACAATAAACAATCAAGCACAAGGAAGTTGAAGCATTCAAATATAGGAAACAAGGAACAAGATTCAGAAACTCACAATCAATCCAAATAAAGCTTCAAATTGCAAGTAGAACGAAGAGAGTTTAGCCGCCCATGGCAAACATCGCTCTCTCTCTAATTGTCTGATGAAAAGTAGAATAGAATAGAAGTTCTTAAAATAACATAAAACTTGGCCTTTTAAAACATCAAAGTCGGCCATAAAAGAAATCAAAAGATTCTAGGGTTTTCATTTAATAAAATGCAGTGTATAATAGCTGTCGGCAGATGCGGCGGCCGCCGCATGCATGCTGCGGCCGCAGCATCGGTATTCTTTTTGCATCGTCCCTGGCGGCGTCCGCTGCATTGGTCTTTCACGGAAAATCCGTCTTGAATCAGCTCTCGACGTCAACATGAAAGTTGTAGCTTTCTGAAAGAGCTTTCCAACGCATGGTCATAATAGTCGATCGGACAACCGAGGCCTCCAGAAAGTGCAAAACAATTCCAGCATATCTGGCGACAACTTCTGCAGACTTGTTCCTCGTTAGGTTCGCTTCTTCTTCTCAGGACCTCTTGAGATCTTCATGTAAGCTTCTTCGATTAACTAGACATTCTCATCCAATGCGTTATTAACCCATTTATCCTTCTCGGATCCACATTTACCTGAAATAATCAATAAAAACGTGTAGATTCCGACTCCACCAACATAGAAAGCAAATATGCAAATTCTACTTAAATCATGCATGATATGCATCTTAACTAAGCTAAATGCAACCTATTATGCCTACCTAAATGCATGCTATCAATGGTTCATCTCGTTATTATCTCCCGAAGTAGATAATCATGGGGTTGATTTCATTTTATATGTTTTTTTTTTTTATAGAAATGTCAAACCTTTCACGGTTGGAGTTCACTGCCCTTGATGTTTCCGGAAGAAACTATCTCACATGGGTGCAGGATGCGGAACTCTACTTGATTAGCCAGAATTTGGGAGGGACTATCATACCAGGCAATAGCGCATCCCAGCAGGATTATGCTAAGGCGATGATCATGTTGCGTCATCACCTTCACGAGAGCTTGAAAGCTCAATACTTGACCGTGAAGAGTCCCTCAGAGCTCTGGACAAGTCTCAAAGAGCGTTATGAGCACCAAAAGACTGTTATCTTGCCTCGTGCGAGGTATGAGTGGATGCACTTGAGGTTGCAAGATTTCAAGAAGGTCTTGGACTACAACTCTGAAATACATCGTATTGCATCTAAGCTGAAATTATGTGGAGAGAACATACAAGATGCGGATATGTTGGAGAAACCATTCTCAACTTTCCATGCATCAAACCTTGTGCTCCAGCGGCAGTACAGGGAATGAGGGTTCAAAACATTTTCTGAACTCATCTCAAGCTTGCTTTTAGCGGAAGAGAACAATCAGTTGCTTATGAACAACCATGAGAAACGACCTACAGGTTCCGCACCACTTCCTGATAACAATCAAGGCACGCCTGAAGCGAATGCTAAATCCTCCCAAAGAGGACGTGGACGTGGTGGTCGTGGACGCGGTCACGGCCGTGGACGTGGTCGTGGATATGACCAAGGTCGCAATCCCACATGGGTAAACCCCGATATCCAGAAGAATAATGGGAATAAGTCCAAGAAACAGCATCACAAACCTGCCCTGAAGGTGGAAAGTCATTGCCATAGATGCGGAGCACCTGGCCATTGGGCCCGTACTTGTCGTACGGCATCCCACCTTGTGAATTATATCAAGATTTTGTGAAATCCAAGGGTAAAGGTGTTGTCACTAATTTTGTCGAAGGAGAGAGCCCTGGTGACTCTTTCTTTGACGGACTTGAGGATGCATATCTTGAGACATCTGATTTCCTTCCACGAGATGGAAATGACAAGATCTCGCCCAAGCTTGAGAAAAATGTTCTTGATCTCCCAAATGAAGCCGCCGATCTCCCAAATGATCGCACCACCCTCTTTGATTAAATCTTGAACTATTTGGCTATTTTCATATTTTCAATTTCGCATCCTATCTTTACCTAAAGTTTGCTTGCTTGCTATTTTCCTTGTTTTCAATGTAGTGGACTTATTTTCCATTTTAAATAAAGTTTTGGGCAATATCGGTTTTATTTATACATGTTTTATTTATTTGTATTGAATGGATCACCCAAGTGGAAAGTTCAATGGTGGGGAGCTTTGTCTCATAGATATTGCCACGACTCATAATATTCTGAAAAACCCGAAGTTTTTCATGAACCTGCAAATGGCAAAGACCAGTGTCAATACCATATCTGGAACAAGCAATCTTATAGAAGGTTCCGGAAGAGCCTCTATCTTGTTACCCGAAGGAACAAGAATATATGTCAAAGATGCTTTGTATTCCAGTAACTCACAACGGAATTTGTTGAGTTTCAAAGATATATGATTAAATGGTTATCACATGGAAACCATGAATGAGAATGATATTGAATATCTATTTCTCACATCTTTTAAGACGGGTCAGAAGCAAGTCTTAGAAAAGATGAGAACGATAACACCTGGTTTATATGGCGCAGTTATATACCCCATTGAGAGTTACAATGTCACAAACCAGAAGTTAGTTGACAATGCAAAATTTTCTTTGTGGCATGATAGGCTCGGTCACCCAGGTGATACAATGATGCGCAGGATCATTGAAAGTTCCCACGGACACCCGATAAAGGACATGAAGTTCCTATCAAGGGGTGACTGGACATGTACGGCTTGTTCTCTTGACAAATTAATAACAAGGCCGTCAATGACAAAGGTCAACGCAGAATCTCCTATGTTCCTTGACCAGATTCAAGGTGACATATGCGGACCGATTACACCGCCATCTGGACCATTTAGATATTTTATGGTGTTGATAGATGCTTCAACACGATGGTCACACGTAAGCTTGCTATCAACACGAAATGTTGCATTTGCAAGGCTTTTAGCCCAGATTATTAAATTAAGGGCTCACTTTCCTGATTACTCGATTAAAAGAATCAAGTTAGACAATGCGGGAGAATTTACATCGAAGTCTTTTAATGACTATTGTCAATCAATTGGTATTGTAGTTGAGCACCCAGTGGCTCATGTCCATACCCAAAACGGCCTTGCAGAGTCATTAATTAAGCGGTTACAGATAATAGCTAGACCAATGTTAATGAGAGCTAGATTGCCTTCATCGGCTTGGGGCCATGCAATTTTGCATGCTGCATCTTTGATTCGTCTTAGACCGACCGCTAATAATAAGTTCTTCCCATTACAGCTTGTCTCCGGAAGAGAACCCAATATTTCATATTTGAAAATTTTCGGATGCACGGTGTATGTCCCTATTCCTCCCCCTCAACGGACTAAAATGGGACCACAAAGAAGGTTGGGAATATACATGGGGTTTGAGTCCCCATCAATTATAAAATACCTAGAGCCTATGACCGGTGATCTATTTACAGCTCGGTATTTAGATTGTCACTTTGAGGAAACAAAATTTCGAACTCTAGGGGGAGAAGATAAAGAGATAATTAAGAAAGAGATTTCGTGGAATTCCACTTCTCTATCATTTCTAGATCCAAGAACAAATGAAAGTGAACTTGAAGTTCAAAGGATCATACATTTGCAAAGTGTTGCAAATAGATTACCAGATGCGTTTACAGATGCCAAGAAGGTGACGATGTCACATATACCAGCTGAAAATGCACCAGCTCGATTGGAGATTCCTGTAGTAACTCCAAACCAACAAATAGCTAGTGATTCTCAAGCACGCCGGAAGCGTGGGAGACCACTGGGCTCTAAGGATACAATTCCCCGGAAGAGGAAATAGACAATAATAGCATATAAAGGTTTTGATACTCCTATCACTAACATCCATGAAGATATAATCCCAGAAGAGATATTATCTAAGGACTCCGAAAGCAAAGAAAAGGATGTCGAGGATAATTTTGAGATGTCAATTAACTATGCAACTACCGGTTTGGGGTGGCATCGAAATGACATAGTCCTAGATGACATATTTGCTTATACGGTGGCAATAGAAGTCATGGATGAAGATGACAATGATCCTCAAACAATGATGGAATGTCAAAATCGAAATGATTGGGAGAGTTGGAAAGGTGCAATCAAAGTAGAGCTGGATTCTTTAAACAAACGCGGTGTTTTTGGACCAGTAGCTCCAACACCAAAAGGCATTAAACCAGTCGGCTTTAAGTGGGTGTTCGTACGAAAACGCAATGAGCGTGATGAAGTAGTAAGATATAAAGCCAGACTCGTTGCACAAGGCTTTTCACAAAAGCCAGGAGTGGATTATATAGAAACGTATTCACCTGTAGTGGATGCAACAACACTTAGATTCCTAGTTGGTTTGGCGGTTGTTGAACAACTTCAAATGCAACTTATGGATGTAGTAACTGCTTACCTTTATGGATCATTACATACAGATATATACATGAAAATCCTCGAAGGATTAGAAATGCCCGAAGCATTAAGATCAAAACCTTGTCACATGTACTCCATCAAGTTAAAGAGGTCCTTATATGGGTTGAAGCAATCAGGTCGCATGTGGTATAACCGTCTTAGTGAGTTCTTACTAAGACATGGTTTTATAAATAACCAAGTAAGCCCTTGCGTCTTTATAAAGAGGACAAAGTCGGGTTATGTAATTATAACAGTTTATGTTGATGACCTAAATATTATTGGGACTCCTGAAAAGATTCAACAAACAGCTAATTACATGAAAAAGGAATTTGAAATGAAAGATCTTGGAACAACCAAGTATTGCCTCAGCCTGCAGTTCGAGCATACAAGAAATGGAATTTTCATCCATCAGTCAACTTATGTTGAAAAGGTCATAAAACGCTTTAACATGGATAAAGCATATCCATTGAGTACACCTATGGTCGTACGATCACTTGATGTAGACAAGGACCCTTTTCGTCCTCGACTAAACAATGAAGAGATATTAGGTCCTGAAGTACCATATCTCAGTGCAGTTGGTGCACTTATGTATCTTGCTACGAATACCCGACCAGATATAGCCTTTGCAGTTAATCTACTAGCAAGATATAGTTCAATGCCAACAAAAAGACATTGGAATGGTGTCAAGCACATTCTACGTTATTTACGTGGAACAAGTGGCATGGGGTTATATTTTGAAAGATCCAAAGGAGTACATGGTGCAAAATTGGTTGGCTATTCTGATGCAGGTTATTTGTCAGATCCACACAAGGCCATCTCGCAAACGGGGTAATTATTCATGTATGGTGGAACTGCCATTTCTTGGCGTTCAACAAAGCAGTCTCTTGTAGCTACATCATCAAATCATGCAGAGCTTATCGCATTGTATGAGACAGGAAGAGAAAGTGTGTGGCTCAGGTCACTCATCCAACATGTCCAGGAATCATGCGGGTTGGAATCCATTGTAAAACACCCGACGGTGTTGTATGAAGATAATGCAGCTTGCATCGTCCAAATCAAGGAAGGTTACATTAAAGGTGACAAGACCAATCATATATCGCCGAAATTATTCTCCACCCATGAACTCCAGATTGAAGGCAAAGTTGATGTCCAGAAGATTGCATCAAGTGAAAATCTGGCAGATTTGTTCACTAAAGCATTGCCTACAAGGGTATTTAAGCAACTGGTACACAATATGGAAATGCGACGCTTGAAGGACGTGTGCAAAGTTGAGGGGGAGTAGTTTGCTCTAGTATTGTACTTTTTTTCCCTTGATCTTGGTTTTTATCCCAATGGGTTTTTCCAGACAAGGTTTTTAACGAGGCAATACGCAAACTATGAGGTGCACATCAAGGGGGAGTGTTATAATATACATATAGATATTACTAAGTGATGTATCACCTCATATAACCCCCACCATTACTTCTCTTCCATATATAACACCCACATGGTGGAAAATCAAAGGTCCATATATATGGACTTCTTATCTTGTAACCCTCTCCATCTATGCCTATATAAGGCCTTGTATTTCTCAATGAGAAACACACCAATACAATACAATCTCTCCTCTCTATATACTTCTTATCTTATTTTATCAAGCCATCAATTTGTCAGTATAAAATTTTTGATGATAGTAAAATATTAGTGGTCAACTTGTCGGCATAAAAATTCAATACTTCATCAGTTAGAATGTCAAAAGTTCATTTGTGAGCAAAAAATTTCAATAATAGCAAAAAAGAAAAAAAGGAAAAAAGGAGGGAATGGTGGAGGAAAGGGAGGGGCATTTTGATGTTCTTAAAATTTATTGGACATTTACTCAATTAGGATATGATGGTGGGCATTTACTTAAATAAGATTAAATATCTGGTCATTTCCTTTTTTTTCCCAATTAATTTTGTTCTTAAAAATATTAATTCATGATCAAAATCATGATTTTACATAATTTGATAACTAACCAGACTCTAATGAAATGTATACACTAAAATCGATCCCTAGTGCATTCTTAACACCCAATGACCAGAACTTGATTCATTTGAAAATAAATTGATAAACAAATCTTATACAAATTCAAGACATATTAACAAATCACTGACTAGCTTAACTAGAATTTCTACAATTATACTAAATGTATTAGAATATCCAGTTGTACCACGTACACATATTATGATAATGCCAGACATTGGAGGGTTAAGCATTTCGTTTAGGAGAGGGTTAACCATTTTATTTTTTGCATGTATTTATGAAAAATAAATTTTTTTGTTTAATTATGTTAGAAAATTAATTATAAAATTATGATTCAAATAGTTTTTTTACCAGAAAAAATTAAGACAAATAAACATTATCAATGTATTCGATTTTTTTTTGCATGTATAAATGTCAAAGAATGTTTTGTTTAAATATAATGAAGCAAATCTTAAATTTATGATTTCATTAGTCATTTTTAGTAGAGACAACTAAGAAAAAATATTCATTTTAATGGATAAGTTAGGGAAAACAAGAATTACCAATAAATAAGAATTTTGTTTTGTGTGTATATATTTAAAAGAATGTTTTACTTTAAATATAATGGAAAAATATTAAATTTGTGATTTACTTAGTCATTTTTAGTCGATAAAATTAAGAAAAGCAAAAATTATATTAAAAAAATGACGCTAATGAAGTTTGAACCCACAATCCTAACGTAATAATTAACCCTCTTAGTCACCAACTAAGCTAAGCTATTTTTAGCATTTTTATTCTTTTAGCACTTTTTTTATCCATAAATTAGTAAAATTTACTAAAAAAATATACATAATATTTTTTTGGAATAATTAATGAAAATAATACGAAGTATCAACTATTAACCAAAAATAATATGAACTTTAAAATTTACTAATTCGTGTATGAACTATACCAATATTAACCAGAAACAATATGACTTCAAAATCCGACCCGTTTTCAAACCAAAATGCTGATGTGGCATCCAGGGAAAAGATTTTGGGTTCAAAATGAAATAAACAAGACAAGTAGGTGAAATATTGTAAATTATTTTGCAAGCCCACAATCTGTCATCTTCCTCCTCGCCGGCCAATTTCAGCAAGAGGAGTGGCGGCGAAGACACGTCGGCGAAGGCGACTGTTGGTAGCAACAGAAGCAAGGATGATGAGGAGTCTGGTGACTAGAGATACGACGACAACCGCTGCCTCTAATGGTCACTACGGATACCGACGACGCAAGTTGGGGAAGGTTAAACAATGTCGAACATCTCATGCACGCATAAGGTCGGGGTGAAGAAAAGAATATGAAACATCAAATTGAATACATTTTTATCTTCCTTTTGATTTTAAGAAGCTCACTGTGTGTTCAATTTAAGATAAGAATGTTGATTGCCATCCAATTCGACAAAGGTAATTTTTTAGGGTTTTTGAATTTCGATGAAATTGGGGGTAAATTGGAATCGAAATCAATCAATAGAGATTCCATCACACTAGAAATTGAATTTCCGACCATTTCGGTGGTGAGGACATGTGATTTCAAGTTGAATCGACAAAACCGTCATGGGAGACTCATTGCTTGCGCAGACTAGGTCCGAGGAAGGGGACAGAGTTGACTATCGTCGCCACGGAACTCGCCCCACCACATTCAATCTCCTTCAAACAACTATTGTTTGGTCGACGATGTCTTCACTATTACTCATTGCCGCTGGTGACCGACCATGAGGAAGAAGAAGAAATCGGGCCATATCTCTCACTGTGTTTGTAAATTAATTTACAATACCCCACCTAACTTTCTTGTTTATTTTATTTTTAACACAAAACATTTTTGGTGATTGGAATTTGAAGTTGTATTATTTTTGATTAATATTAGTATAGTTTGTATATGAGTTAGTGAATTTGGTTTAAAGTTGATACTTCGTATTATTTTGAGTATTTTTTTTCTATTTTTTTCTTAGTATTTCTTTCAAGTTAGAGGTATTTAGTCACCTCAAACCCCTAGATACCACTATTGTCATTTGTACTAATTAATTCATCTCTCTTATATCCAAAGTTGTCCCACACATCAACCAAATTTCCCTCTATGTGCAAGCCAATAGCTACTGCAGTTTAACAAGTTTAAATAATGTTGGTACTAGCTTGCTAAAAAGACCATAGTTGATCAGCGATTGATATTATTTGTGAGACACACACCATAATTATTAACCCCGTTTGTTTTTGTGTAGAGAAATGTAATGATTACACTTATAAATATAGTCCATATTTGAATTAAGATTCATTGATCACTATTCTAATAATTCCCCTTCTTCTCCCATTTTTCACACAAAATTTGTTACATTTTCCCACATTGTATCCCCTCATTTTAAGAAGGGTAACTAATACCTCTATACTGGTTTAATAATCCCCCCATCCTCTAACTCACAAAAAATGATGATCATATACATTTTATATATATGTAAAATTTAATACATTTTCATTCCATTTCCCCTTTATATAAATAAGCGAGCCCTAAATGTGCCTTCACCTTCTTATTGTCCAAGTGTGGTTCCTTTAGGAAATTATATCACATCTTGATATCTGCCATAGATAGAAATTACTTCTTATAAACTTGTCAATCTTGATATAAAAAAACATTCACGCTAAGATTTGTAATATCAATTTTTCTTAACTTATGCCTCAAGTTAGGGTATAAGTTAGGAAGCTACATTTAGAAATATTTTTCAAATCTATATGATTCTAGCCATTTTTAATAATGCTTTCATAGGGTACATGCATAAAAATATAAAGAATATTTTCCAATATAATTTGTTTATTCTATGCCCTTAGAATATATGATAGAAAGACATTTGTAATTTACGAACCCTAACGCTTCCTTGACGCACAATACCCAAACTTCGTGGCATTCAATATGAAAACAGACCATTAAACAAACTATAGACCCAAACTTAAGCATGCAACCAATTCAAGGCGTATTAAACCATTATAAATTATTTTATTATTTTGTAGTTTTTTTAACCAGGAATGTCATTCAATATACCAAAAAAAGTGGCATTTGCAAATTTAACTCACCCTACAAAATTTGCAAAAATGATGATTTGTTAGGTTAATTGCAAAAATAATGGGTAACACAATCCGAGATTAGCCAGTGGAGAAGGGGGGTGAGCGTGAGGTGCTCGGGCCTGGGCTCGAGCAAAAGGACCGACGACGAGAGTTCCGAGAAGTCGGGAAGTTTTGGGCAATTTTTGTAGCAGTAGATCAGTCGACAAAGAATGCCGATTTTCCGTCGATTGGCTTGGCTTCTGGGGGCGTGCGAGTACTAGTTTTGTAGATCTTGAAGTCGCGGTCGTGTATTAGGGCAGATCTCGCCAATGGGAGGTCAGACAAAGCAAGAAACAACATTTTACCGAGACGTCGCCTGTGTCGAGACGATTCCAAATGGGGCTCATTTGAGAGGTATTGAGGGCTGTTTTGGAGTTATGTTTTGGGGGTGATTTGAGGGTGATAATGGGGTTGTGGAAGGCCTTAGAATGATGGTAAGGTAGGGGATGGGGGTTGAGGGATATGTGATGCAAGATCGCTCTCGGCCTCGCACTCCGAGCTCTCTCCAACACTCGATCTTCCGCACTCTCGGCCTCGCACTCCGAGTGTTTCCAACCCTTTGATTCCGTCGTCTCTCACTATAGAATCGCTCTTAGCATCTCACCAAGAGGGTTTATTCGGCATCTCACCAAGATAGATTTTTGTTTCTTAACCCGAAACGAAGGAAGCACAAAACTTAGTTTTCTCAAATTCAACTTGTCTCCAAAAGAAGTTCTTACATCCCTTTTATATAGGAAAATATTGATGCTATGAAAAATAAAAGAAATTAAAATAAATCGATAAACTAATGACGGATAATATGAAAGGGTTTTGACGGAGAGATGGGCAACCATAATGGGAGGAAACGAATGATCTTGGTTGCCATCAAAGAGATGGAAATTTTGAAATCTCTAAACCCCCGTCATTTAATCCGACTTTGTTGAATGCATTCCGTCTTCATTTATTGCATTTTCGACAAGCTGCCAGATTTTCGGACTACTGCAAAGATCTCAGATTTCGGCCATCTTCCAAGCTGAATTGGCGATTGCATCTTTTAATAAAGTTGTAGCCACTTAAAATATATTTCCAACAAGTGCTCAACAGCTTCAATCGGAATTTTATATAGCCAGAACGAGCCAAAATACCGAGGTGTCGCCAAACAGTTTTCACAAATAAAAGTTGATGTTCGGTTCCGAAGACAAACCTTTGTAGGAAAAAAGAGTCGAGCTCATGGGTGACTACGATCACATCATCCTCTTCCCCTTGAAAAGGATTCGTCCTCGAATCCGTGATGAAAATGTGCCACTTCTTTGGACATGTTGTATCGTCTTTGAAAGGATGTTGAAGCTTCTTTTCTACTTTAATCATGAAAGGCAAGTAAGACGGAATGAAAGAGGTCGCATCAAACCACTTACTTGACATGGAATTCAGAAATCTAGGCATGTCAGTTGGCATTCGTTTCTCTTTTATAGAAAGCGCATTAATCTTGGGAACATCAGGACATGGATGATTTTCTTATCTTTCTTAAGCTCGGGTTTGACCTTCGCAATCTCAATAGGAACATCCTTGGACATGCCTTCTTTAATCTCAAGTGTCTCACCCTTGTCCATAGAGGATGTCGTCTTTAAAGAGGGAGGTGGGGTTGTTGTGGCCTTCGATAGCGTCGCCCTTGTCCATTGAGGGGCTGTTTTGGAGTGACGTTTTGGTGGTGATTTGAGGATGATGATGGGGCTGTGAAAGGCCTTAGAATAATGGTAAGGTAGAGGATGGGGGTCGGTAGTGCATCCAATTTATTGCCTACTATAAAATAAAATAAATAAATAAATAAATAAATAAATAAATAAAAAGAATTACAAGATGATAATTTTTATTAAAAAGAAAAGATCAAATGGATAATGTATCTTCAATCCTATCAGAAATACAACCCACTATCTATCCCTTCCTCACAGAATTCAACTTCCTGAAGGGTTATGTTATGACTTCACTAATAAGAGAAATGTAAAAAATCATGCATTCATAGGTAAACAGAAATGCCATCAAACAATAAGAGAGAACTCACTTCATGCCCCATTAGCATCGCCTTCCGTGACAATAGGGTCCGTATGCCCCATTGCTTTTAAAATCCTCTGTGTCATTTTCATAACCTTCTTTTGCAAATTTCCACCGCACTCTTTCTCAATTTTGTTAATCATACTGTGAGTGATGCTAGACCAATAATCATGATCAAATTATGGTAAACGAGCAGCTGTTACTTGGTGTTGCATCCTTCATTGGGTACAAAAAACTGCTTCTTGGAAGGCCAACTTCTCATAGCTTTAGAAAATGTCTGCATAAACAAAAGCAGAAACCCCATGTTCGGGGGGGGGGGGGGGGGGGGGCTCTAACTAAACAATAGTAATGAGCTGTTAGCATACAGAACACCAAAACCATGGAAGAATTGCATGGAATAGGCGTTGTATGGAGGAAAGGCAAGAAGTATTCCTAGGCAAAGGATTCATTACTCTTATGACGAATCCCACACGAGTTGCATATGCATAGTAGAATGCATGAGCATCTGCTTCAGAAACAGCAGAAACAGCAGGCAACAACAACAAACAGGTTGTGTAAAATTCATGGACAACAAGTTCCTGAGAGTGCCAACCACAGAAAAGCAAAACAAGAGCCATTATCTCAGAAACTCAATGAATGCTCACGCCACTTATATGATTCTCGAGCAGGTTCAAACCATTCCCAACATAATTATTCAAAGAAATTTAGGGCCCGTTTGGAAGGGTATATAGATATAGGATATAGGCTATGGGTGTGAGATATAAATATCAAGCTATGTGTATGGGATTGATATCTATATCTTATATCTACTGTTTGGTAAGGTTATATAGATATCAGACCAACATAGCACTTGATATAGGATATAGGCTATGGGTATGAGATAGGCTATGGGTATGAGATATAGATATCAAGCTATGAACTTACTTTCCACTTGCCTGTATGTTGGGACTTTAAAGATAACAACAAACAGACCAACATAGCACCTGGACATTTCCAACAAAACACAACACCAATGCAAAAAACTAACCACATATCTTGAGGTCCAAAGGGCTCTTCCTTCAAGAATGCTTCAAGGCACTTGTACAAGGATTCAGATTCTTGCGGCCTCCTTTCCAAAATCCCAGACTTGAATACTTCAGTTCAGGCTGCCTGCTAAGAACTAAATGATTGTATAACTCAATCTTTTCCTCTGGCCAACGTAGAACCAAATTTAATTCCCTTGGCGTTTCTATCTTGGAGTCCTAAATATTTCCCTGCTCATCTGCTAAAAAAACCTCAAAATCCTAGGATGAACTAACTTTGTTAGTGTCGGTCAAACTTGGTACCTACAATAATCCAGCATACAATGAGCTATCTTTGTTGGTACAATTGCTAGTACAAGTAGCTCTCTATGATTTTTTTTATAGAAATACAGAATTTCAGAAACCTAAATCCAGAAACTTAAATTATACAATTTCAGAAACCTAAATTCTACAATTTCGGAAACCTAAATTCAGCAAAATAAACACAAACTATGATTCAAATGTTGTAAACTGCAAATTGCGATTTTCCATTTCACAATCTCAAAATTACATAAATATAAAATTGCAAATTAGTTAGATAGAAATTCCTCACAAAGGATTGCATAATTTCAAATTAAAAAACTCAGCAAAATAAACCCAAATTCAAACTCAAAACTCTCAAATTCACATGACAACTCGCTTGATTAGAGAATACATGCTCAATTTTAGAGAAACTAGGTAGTTCACGTTACAACCTAAAACCCTAATTTTTGTAAAAAGGGGAGAAATTTCAGAAAGGGAACATACCGGCTTGCTGCCAACCGTGGGTTCACCGGACTCCACTCCAATTCGGTCCACGTCCCTTCGTCGTTGGCTTCGTCGCTCGCTTCTCAGGGCAACGACCTGCAGTTCCCTCGTTCTGTCTGGCTTCCATCATTTGTCTTCCTTTCACCTTTCTTCCTTTGTTTTTTTTTAATTCAAATGTAACGGAGACTCTGTTAAAACTAACCCCTAAGGACACGAGGCGAAATCTATCCAAATGTCAAGGGTAACACACAAAATATGTCAAACTTCTGTACACCCGGCGAAAATTGCAATACCACGAGGGTACCTCGCGAAATTTCCGTAAAAAAAATAAAGAGAAAATGTAATAAAAATAAACCAAAAACCTTATAACTTTCGAAATGTTAAAAAAATAGTGTAGTAATTTTCGAAAATAATTAGGGAACCCTAATTCAAGAGTAACTAGTGTAAATTCAGACAGAAATTTTCAAATAGTTGCAACAACAAAAAATTCGAACAACAACAATACTTCGTACAATAGCAATGGTGAACAGGGAGCAAAATTCATACAGAAGCAACCTTAATTCAAACATTCGAAAGCAAAATTATTGATGTTGCTTGGTATATCCGCAGCAATGGCGAACATGAAGCAAAATTAGAATAGAAGCAACATTCAAACAGAAGCAAAATTTGCATAGAAAGCCCTAATTCGAACAAAAGAAAAATTTAAAATTTGAAGGCATGTTAGTTTTGAACAGAAGCCTAATTCATCCAGAAATTTTCGAACAGCAGCCCTAGTTCGAACAAAAATCGAATGCAATGGAAAACAGAAGAAGAGATGCAATCGAACATCCCTAATTCGAACAGAAATCGAATGCAATGGCGAATAGAAGAAGAGATATAATCGAATGCAATCGAACAGAAGAAGAAGAAGGAGAAGAAGTACGTTGCTCGGTCTTTTCCTATACCGCCCAATTTGGTCAGATATCCAAGAGGGAAAAAAACCTAGAATTAGTTTATAGGAGATATATGATTGATATCTATATACGAATTTGGATAAACATACCAAACATGGTATATAGATATTGGGTCTTCTATACCCATAGCCTATATCTATATACACATCCCAAACAAACCCTTATTCAACAATTATCAGGGTTAAGAAGGGTCGAACCTGGACTTACCGAAACTGAAACTGAGTTTGTGATTCATTCATAAAACACAACAAGGTAAGGGGAATGAGCTAGACAGCATACCTGCACTTATCTGTTCTAATTTTAGGTCTAGGGAAATTCGGAGTAGCTTTGAAAAACAACAACAAAAGCAAATTGAGGCTAATCGGAAGCAGCCGCATCAAGAAAATTCAAGCAGAAACGCAGGGGTGGGGATGCAACAAGGGCGGGAGTGCGCGGAGATGGAGGCGGAGAGTGGTGGTGCGGCGGGAGTCCATCGATCAGAGGACGCGAGCTGCTTTGGAGTCGAAAGTTGTTGTTTTCATAATCGAAAAACCCTAGAATTCAAAAAGAGAAGATGTCAAATTCTACTAACTTAATTGATGCATTCCAAGGAACAGTGAGCAGATCGAGCGAGCCAATTTGGTGAGAGAAAATCGAGAATTACATTCAAATCATGGATTTTGTCAGGTTCTCAACAGAAGAATGAGACGACTTTCTCCGACGCTTCTTCCAAGGAAGAGAGAGAGAGAGAGAGAGAGAGAGAGAGAGAGAGAGAGAGAGAGCGACCTAATCTATGTGTTTGAGAGAAAGAGACATGCCGAAGAGGGATTCAGATCTGTAAATCTGTGGGGGTGAAGATGCAGAGGGGATGGGGGAGGGAGGGTGGTTGAGCAGATTTGGAGATGGAGATGGAGATGAGGCAGATTCGGCGATGGAGATAGGGCGCGCTTTCGCTCCAGTGAGAGAGGAGAGAGACCGTAGAACATGTAGAAGGGGAAGGGGAACCTTGGGCTGAAATGGAGAGAGTGTTGGATATAATAGGAATCTCATATGGTGATGATACATCGTCAAAAATGGTTCTCATTTAAAGTATTATATATATATATATATATATATATATATATATATATATATATATATATATATATATATATATATATATATATATATATATATATATATATATATATATAGATAAATCTTAGAAAACATAAACATTAATTAAAAGAAAAGCTAATTTTGTTAAAATAGATCTTTCGATATATAGTGCTTATATTAAAAATACAATTTTATATCATAAAAGTAATTAAAAATTAGAGGAATGGAAGCTATTCCATGGAATCAAATAAAAACAAAATTTTCTACTTTAGGGAGATTAGAAACTAGCCAAAGGGAAGAAAAGCTAGGTTAATATTAGGTAGAGTAAACAATTAATAGTTGTAAAATATTGTCAACTAGCTCTCTCGAATAGAAAGAAGCTTGGACGTAATAAATAATTAAATAAATGAGGCAGCCAAGAAGCTAGTGCGACTACCTTGTCTACCACTACCACTACCACTATCGGCAGTGTCTATAAATAGTAACGTTACAAGGTAGGTAGGTACATTTATTATCTCACACATATATGCATGATATCTTCCATACTCAACCAGTGTTAATATATATACTTAATTAAGCGAAGTTGGGGGAAGCTATGGAGACCAAAACGCAACAACTAATGCTAACGTTGATACTCATCATCATTTTGGCGGCCCAGATTATTGCTGCACTGGGAAGGCATATTGCAAGCCCTCAGGAAAGGCTCCCTACTTATACCTGCGGCCACTACATTGAGAGAACTCAATACGTGCAGCTACCACCAGCTTCCGATCAGGTTAACGTACTCTCATGCTTTACATATATGTTTTTTTTTGTTTTTTAAAATCTTTAGTACCATTTAATTTCCTACTTAATTATTTTGTTTACAAACATGACCATGAGGTAAGGTGGTTATGTATGGTAGTCCATTTATGGCCACTACCAAAATAATCTGGGCACGGAAATAAAAAATTCTCTATTGAAACCTGATCAGACAAGCAATTTTTTATATATAAAAAAAATAAAAAGTTACAGACAATATTTTTTTAAAAAATTTTGTAGGTCTGTCAGGCTCGTTAAGTTACCTAAGCAATTTTTTTTTTTTAAAAAAAAGATATAATAAAAAAGATGGAGATATAATAGAGAATTTTAGGTGGGGATATGCAGAGGTGGACTTAGGGGGTCCTAGGGGGTCAAGTGACCCCCTCCTCATCCGAAAAATGACCTAAACGTATTCTCCTCGTCGATAGATTCGTTTTGATATATAATACGCCCTAATCCGACATCTGAGTAAAAAGTTATGAATGTTTGAAAATTACAGCAGTATTAATCGCTTTAGTTTTATTTCAATATACTATAATACTTTAATATTTTACTTAAATTGACATTCACATATTATAATTCATCTCGAGAGCTTCGAAACCATAGGTTATATTACTTATTTTGAGAATATGGTAAGAAGTTATGCAAGTTTAAATTTTTTATATCTAGTTATACATTATTACATGTTAATAATGCAATGTTTATTTATTGCGTTTTATATCTTTATTTTTCGTTTTTTATCCTTATTTTCGTATTATATATTTGTAGTATTTTCGAAACCATAGGTTGGCACTAATTTGTACTATTGATCACATTATATTTTGCGATTTTTTTTCTCGATCTTATTGTCGACTACTATGGTGACCCCCCGCTAAAAACTTTCTGAGTACGCCCCTTGGGATATGTGCGTTTATTTTATTCGACTTTCAAACTTGTAATTTATATAGACCGCTATTAATTTGGTTGTACGTACTTTTAGTTTTTGTTACAAGGCCCTCCAAAGATGCATTTTTCCATGATTATGACGAGATGCGGATTTTTTTACAATATATGTCAAAGACATACCAATTAAGTGTTAGCAGACATTATTTTAGAAGATTTATATTTGTGCATATCGAGTATATAGCTACGATTGGGATACCCAATGATATATATATATATATATATATATATATATATATATATATATATATATATATATATATATATATATATATATATATATATATATATATATATATATATATATATATATAGGAGTAGGCATCTGAGATCCGGAAAGGACTCAGTTATCCAAATACGTACATGGTATCGAGCTTTTTTATGAAACCCTAATTTTCCTCTTCGTTTCACAAACCTAATCGATCCTCCGCCACGGCTGCTAACCTAGCCGCCGCCCCGACCTGTTGCCGCCGCCGCCACCCTAGCCGCCGCCGCACCGACCTATTGTCGCCGTCGCTCCCCTAGCAGCCGCTGTACCACCCCACAGCTATCACCGCCCCCTTTAGCCGCCACCGCTACCTCTCTTTCCCGATGGCTGACGTTGTTGACCTCCCAAAGCCGCCACAGAACCCTTTTCACTCCGCTCAATTCGTCACCAACATCAAAAATCAAATTCCCCTAACCCTAAACCTCAAAAAAATTCAATACCACACCTGGACGGAACTCTTCACCACCGCCTGTCGGGGCCATGACGTCATCACCCCTAACCCTGAACCCTTGGAGCTGATTTTTGATGAACAATGCCTTTGAAAGCAAATAAATCCACACAACCTTTTTGTGTGAATTCAGTTCCATTATCAGTTCTAATGGATTGAACTTAAAACTGAAACTGAGCCTCAACTAATTCTATGAAACAAGTGAGCAATCTCAGGACCTGCATCTTGTCTTGCATCAAGTAGATCCAGGTGGTCCTGGTGTAATCTTCTAAAATTGTTAAGAAATATTTAGCACCACATCTAGATGGAACTTTGCAAGGGCCCTAAACATCAACATGAATCAATTGGAAAGGACAAGCAACAATGGATTCACTTCTGTCAAATTTCAACTTTGAAAACTTAGTCATGACACAAGTGTACGTCACATGACAAATCCCTTACATCAAACTCTTTACAATCAGGAATGTGTGAAAACTTAGAAAAAGACATATGTCCAAGTCTAGGATGCACCAACTGCATGTTATTACAATTGAAACTAGCATTATTTAACAGAATGAGAAATCAGCCGATGAATCTTCAAACAACCATGAGCCTTCGGAACATACAATCCTTTCTCTTCAAGCCCTTAGCAACCGCAACTCTAGTTGTAAGGTCCTGTAACCAACAAGACTTATTATCAAAACTGAATCTCATATTTTCAACAGAGAGGCTCTTTGAAACAGAAAGCAGATTGTGTCTAAACTGTGGTACTAGCAACACATTGTGTAAAATCAAATTGCTGCTCAATATCACAGTGCCCCTTTGCTTAACCAAAATACAATTGCCATCAGGCAATCCAAGGATAATAGGTGGACTCAAGTCACATATTTCAGAGAAAATAATAGGATCAAATACAATGTGGTATATAGCACCCGAGTATGCAATCCACAAATCATTTTGAGCCTTATTAGGACCAACAAGAAATGAAACACTAAGAGTACCTGCAAAGTGAATCATTGCTTGATTAGCAGAACTGTCAACACTCTCCATGGGAGCTTTCCCTTTCATGAGTTTCAATACCTCTTGAAACACAACATTAACCATGGCTTGATCAGGCTTGCCACTAGCACGAGCAAACTCATCAAATGGACTATCTTGTTGAACACACTCCATCTAAGCACCAAACTTGCCTGGTTGCTTAGATCTTTCTTCCTCCTTAGGCCCTTTAAACCATTATTCTGGATAGCCTATGATCTCAAAGCAATACTCCTTAGTATGTGATCTCTCACCACAGTGATCACACTTTCTGTCTAACTTGGCATTCTTATAATCCCTCTTTGCATGGTGAAACTACTTTGACTGCTCACCAACACGAAATTTTAGGGGTGGGCACGGGACGGGACGGGACGGGACGGGATTCGTCCCACGAAATTTTTACGGGACGGGATTGACACTTTTTTTTTCGGGACTGGATGGTGTCTGGACGGGACGGGATCGGGACGAGACGGGCCTTGTCCCGCAAATAAAAATAATAAAATATCATATATATTTGCAAAGTGAAAAATGCTTTCACAATTCATTAATTTGTATAATATGTTGAATACAGTATTCTTCTCAACTATATTATTCAATATTAATATTAATATTATAATACTATTATTAATCCATACAATGATTGTATAATTAATTATAATGTTCAACATATTTGGCTACATTATCTTACTAGATCGAGACGGAAAGGAATTGAGACGAGATTCACCTACCAGATACTGTCTCATTATCGATTGATAGTGTGGAAGAATACCGTATTTAGCTATTTGCCTCTTGTAGCTCTAAATGGGTATAATAATAATAATAATAATAGTAATAATAATAATAATAATAATAATAATAATAATAATAATGCCACGTTATAATTAAAAAAAATATTTCTTATTTTTATTATTATTATTATAAAATAATTATACTTTACAAGAAAAAAATATAGTATGATATAATAATAATATAATATAATATAATAACAATAATTTTATTATAAAGTAATATTATTATTAAATTATATTATAATATTATATAATAATAATAATAATAATATAATCAATTATTATTATAAACTAAACAAATATTATTATTATTTTATGATTATAATTATAATTATAATATTTGCTCAAAATAATAATACTAATAATTTATTGTTATTATTATTCTATAATGTTATAATATTATTATTATAACAATTATTATTATTATTATTATTATTATTATTATTATTATTATTATTATTATTATTATTATTATTATTATTATTATTATTATTATTATTATATACTGGACGTGACGGGATTCACTATGTTGTCCTAAATCCCACCGGGATCGGGACGGGATCGGAACGGAATCGGGACGGGATCGGAATTCGCAGGATTTGTGCCCACCCCTACGAAATTTATTCACATAATTTGCCTCCACATCAAACTGACCAAATCTAGACACAAAAAGAGCATTCAAATCACCTTGATTAACTCCTGTAACACCCTTAGAACGTTCAATTTGAGTTGCCATCTGAAAAACCTTATTGATTCCAGGCATTGGATCCCTTGACAGTACATTACTCCTTAGATTTTCTTACACATCATTCAATCCCATCATGAACAACATAACTTTGGCCTTTTCCTCTCTTTCGAGAACTCTCTTTAGCAATCCCCAAGCAAGGTCATTGATACCCCGACAATTACAACCTGGAATGGCATCTAGAAGTTGTAATTCATTCCAAATCTTTTTCAGTTTCCGAAAGTACGCTCATACAGACATATTCCCTTGTTCCAGATTAGCCAAATCCCTACGAAGTTGATACACCGGATCGTTTGATTCATAGAATCTCTCCTTGATCTCATCCCATAATTCTTTTGCATATTCAACATACATGAAACTCTCAGCTACTTCGCTCGTCATTGAATTAATCAACCAGCACATAACCATCGAGTCAGCTCTCATCCATTTCTCGTAATCCTCACTGCCTTCTAGAGGCTTTACACAACTTCCAGTAATGAATCCAAGTTTAACTTTGGCTCCTAACGCCATTTTAATGCTTCTACTCCAGCTCGTAAAGTTTTGAGACATTGAAAGGAGTAGATACGAGGACCATTCCAGGATGGTTTGAATTCGAAAGGAATAAAGGATTGACATGAGGATTAGACATACTGATCATCATATCACCGAATTGAATTCCTTGATTCATGACATTCCAACCTCGTACAGCTCCGACTCCTGGAGCAGGAGGAGTAATAGACACAAAATTCCCACGGCCATTAACACACTTGTATCGCCTCCAACACCAGATCCTTGAGCTTGTTGATTAGAAGCACCTCGCCCAACCATAGTTGGAAATCAGGAGCGAGAAAAACAACGATCTCGAATCGCAATTGAAGAAAAGAAAAACACAGATCGAGTATCTCGATCTCTAACCAGAGACACACACAATCAGTGATCGCAACTCTCGAGCTCTGATACCATTTGAATAAACTGAAATTGATCGATCAAATTGGATTGAAGGAAATCAGATCTGTAAATTCAATCTTGGAGCAAAACTCCATTACAGAAAGAAACAGAAACAAATTGGTTTCGGTTGTTACAACCCGAAACAAACTCTCCTGCCTATTTTCTTCGAGAGGAAGGTGAGGTGAAATTAGCAAACTACCCTTCTAACTTGGCTAACCGAGTGTGATCATACACGTACACTTACACACACTCACATGGAAAATTGTGGTATTGAGAATTTGAGATTCTCGTGAAATTAAGCTACTTAGCACAATATAGGTTAAAAGTACGGTTGTCGATATTTTATTGTAATTTTGATAATTTGTAACGTACAGTACGTACGTATGTTGAATCATCTATACACATTTCGTGATATATCGTCCTTGATTATCCCCATCTACAAGTCTATGCATTTATGAGCATATATATACATTATTGATTATAAGCTTCAACTTTATGCTCCGCCAAACAAATATTTTTTAATCTTACAAAATAACATAAATTATTGAGAAAATTTGGTGGAATATCACCTTTACTAATTCAATTAGGTTATTAGCACCCTAAGAAAATAAATTGGCCTTTATAACACCTTATTAAAAAAAATTAGCCTCCTAACACTCCTACCTTTTACTCTCTCTCACCGTCTCATGCTGTTCTTCTTCGGCGAGGGTGGTGGATCCGGCTCGGCGATGTGCGAGGGTGGTGGATCCGACTCGGATCTGGTGAGAGGTGGCCGGAATAGGTGGTCAGAGATCTTCGGTGAAGCTTCTGGGCAGGTGCAAGAACGGGAGGGAGTTTGCGAGGCTTCATCGGTGGGGGCTGGGTGTCGGAGCGACTGGATTTGGGCTCGGGATGGGCGGAACTGGTGGAATGAAGGCCGAAAATTGGCAGATCTGGTGAGGGAGCGCCGGATCTGGTGTGGAGGCGCCGGATTCTGGGCAAAAGCGAGAGACGGGGAGCAGGGGAGCGAGAGGAAGTGGATGAGCCGAGGTCGAGCGAGTCCAGATCTGAGCGAGGGAAGGAGGCGGTGACGAGCGAGCGTCCGGAGCGAGCAAGGTCGAGGTCGAGCGAGCGAGGTCGATCGGCCGGAGCGAGGGATCGAGGAGCGGCGGCCGGAGCTATGATTGCGTTCAATCGTGTACAAAGGAAGGGGAAGCCTTAAGGTTGAAGAAGCATTTTTTATAAAATTACAAAAATTCACCCATAAATAGCAATTTTTGTAAAATTACAAAAATTAACCCATAAATATGAAAAAGTTGCATTACATTAAAGAAAAAATTGCATTACATTAAAGAAAAAATATTGCATTACATTGAAAAAGTTGCATTACATTAAAGAAAAAATTGTCATCAAAACGTTACCTTGAAAAAATATGGCATCACGAAAATATTACATTGAAAAAATATGGCATCACGAAAAAAAAATATCATCAAAAAATTGATATCAAAAAAGTGTTATCAGTAGTCAACGGTAAAAAAAATGACATCAATGGTCAATGTGGCATTACAGTAAACAAAAAAATATCAACAAGATTTGAATAAAGTGGCATTAAAAAAGTGTCATCAATCCATTTTATTATAAAATTAAACGATTTGATTAAAAAAATATCATCAAATAATTACACTAGAAAAATGGCATCAAAACACTGCAGTGAAAAAGTTGCATCACATTAAAGAAAAAAATGTCATCTAAACATTACCTTGAAAAAATATGGCACCACGAAAACAGTACCTTGAAAAAAAATATGGCATCAAACGATTTGATTAAAAAAAGTGAGATAAAATAATTACATTAGAAAAATGGTATCAAAACACTAATTTGAAAACTTGCATCACATTAAAGAAAAAAAATGTCATCAAAATACCACTTTGAAAAAATATGGCATCATGGTAAAAAAAACATATCATCAAAACATTGACATAAAAAAGTGTCATCAATAGTCAATAGTAAAAAAAGGCATCAATGGTCCACATGACATCACAGTAAATAAAAATGTCATCAAAGTTTGAAAAAAGTGACATCACATAACATCAAAAACGCTACTTTAAAAAGTGGCATCACATTAAAGAAAAAAATGTAATTAAAAATTTGGCATCAAAAAAAGTGGCATCAATTGGTTAAAAAAAAAAAACGGAAAAGTCAACGGTCAACGTTGACCAGTCAACGGTCAACGTTGACCAGTCAACGGTCAACGTTGACCGATTGGGAAGGGTGCTAGCCTACCTAATAAAATTAATTTGGGTGCTAATTATTTAATTAAAGGTTCAAAATAAGCTATTTAGCAAAAACACCCTAAATTATTTCAATAATCTCAGTATATATAAACAATTCTTGATTCCTTCTGCTTTACTAATTGTTCTCCTCAACAATTATGCAATTTCAGTTCAACAATGGATCAGAAGGTAAAAGTTTACACAACCCTAATGACATGTGTAACATGGAAGAAACAAAAGTTGAGCGACACCTTCAAACTCCAGGTTTACCATCTGCAAATTTTGGTTGTGCCAACCTCCATATCCTCCAAAAACGTGGATTGCAGGAGCTCACAACACCCAAATCTACTCATGGTAATGGTCGGGTACCCACAGTACCCGGCCACAGCCCTGGTGATGGCCATCATTGATCATCTTCAACGCACCCTCTTACACACCATCTATTAATAGTGGAACTAGTCGTGTGGGCCGGCCTCCATAAATAAATCGAAAATGTTCACTACATGTACCTTCTTCTTAATTTTTTTAGCCATATATTGTAATAACTATATTTGTCATAATGCATACTTAGCAAAATCATAAACAAAATAATTACTATTCACCAAAAAAATATGTAAGTGCTTTATAAAATGAAGGTATATATGCACAAGACATATTAACATATATTAATCGTCAAATTATATTGCATCGTTTTCTCCTGGATAGAAACGATTTATGTAATTATTTATTTTGCGTATGATGTTGAGATGTGAATAGACGATGTTGTCTTGCAACGAATGTTTGAAAAGTAAAAATCTTACTCATTCTATTGCGCATTATTTTTCGACGAATTTGCAAATATACCTTATTAAAAAAAGGTTTATAAAAATAACCCTAATTTTACCAAATCGCATTATAATTTTAAGGATTTTTTAATTAAAATAAATATATTGAAATTCAAAATTTTTGAAAATAAAAGAGAGGAACATGTTTTTTATCGAAAGGAAAAATAAAGCAAAATAAAATTCGAAAAGGAGAAAAATTGTCAATAAATAAAGATATTGTTATAATATTATCTTATTGGGTTTGGATAAAAACTAGCTAGAAATCTATAGTTTCCCTCGTAAACTCCTATATTAAGAGTCTTTTGGAACCCTAATGAAACAAATAAATTCCTTCCCTCTCCTCTCTGTCTCTTTTGACTATTATCTCTTTTCTTCTAGTTTATTACACGTTATCGGCATGAATTGCTCATTGCTCCAATTGTTCATTGCTCGTTGCTCCAATTGTTGGGAAAAGAAAGCCAAAAATCAACATGTGGTACGACACTATGGTGTTGCCACTGTTGCTCATGGTAGATGCTCCTCCTCCTTTGCAGTCGTAGCCCCGAACCCCACCGAGCATATTTGCAAAGAACTACTCGCACTCCTTCCTCATCGGAAAATAGTTGGCCGCTCCTATAGAAGATCGAAGTCAACCAACTACGTACCATGCAAAATCCTGGATCGTAATCTGCTCTTCCAAAACCCCAAACAATCCGCTCACTTCTCCTCCGCTTTGTAACCCGGGCCGTTGCGCGTTGTAGGTACGATCACCACAATGGTGGTGGAGTTAGTAGTAAGGGTATTTTTTTTTACCGTACTTCCCTCATGCACATGAGTCTACCGTCGAGGAAACGAGTTGGGGAGATCGATGGAGGTGGAAAGCGGTGAGTCGCTGGTTAATAATGCATATTTTACATATGCAATCTAAGTTGTTTTACGGTAGTTTTAGTGTGAATATTGCATGTTTTCTATTCATTTTGCATATCTTATCATTTGGTGGTCGAATTCAAGTTCAGAATCTATCCATTTTGTGGCTAATTTTGCAAATTAATGGATTCAGACTCAGAAGAGTGGATCAAGGTCAATGTTAGAGCCCTAGAGCTCATAGAACTGATGGAGATGGCTGAGATAAGGCTTAGAAGTGTCCATAAGGTAGCTGAGTGCCAAGACAAAGACGAGCTGAAAGCATGGAGGGGAAAACAAGGATCCCGGAGCCTTGAAGGTCTACCTGCTGATGCCTAGCGGTGCCAGCCGATCTTGATAATCCGGAATCCGTAGCAGAATCTTCCTAATTCTATCACTCGACTTCATCCCTATACATTAAAGATTTTATCTTATGCCATAGGGCCGTTTTACCATGAACTTCGATGGTTTTTAATTGTAAAGACCCGAATATAAAATCCAGGTTATTTTTTGAAGGTTGGATACCTTCGTTCGGATCTTGCGATCCAAGTACGGGTTAAGGTTTCAAAACCAAAGTGTTAATTTTTCAAAGGAGGGATTTCAAAACCCTAAAATCCGTGTTGGTCCATTAGGGACAAAAAGATGTCCTAGAAATCTAGGTCGCGCAAAACGGATTTGGTTCGAAAAGCATGTAAACATAAAATACGATACAAAGTCGTCATGGCAGAGCCGGGTCAAAACCGAAACAAAATGATAAAGTACGAAGTCTTAAAAGTATGCTGGAGTCTAGTCAGTCTCTCGATCATATAACGCCATGAGGACATACCTGTCAAGCAGCACAGAACAACTCAAAAATCTGCAAACAAACCTTTAAAAGAAGAACTGTGAAAGGAGTCAAGTCGATCCACATATGCGGGGCCAGTAGTCCTCACTGAGGCCACATAGTATGTGCTATACCTAATAAAGATGCTTATAATACAATACTGAATCTTAAACACCCAAGGCATGCTGACAGTATATATCTACATAATATATCGGAAATGTAATAAACGGGCCCACACCGAATGCCAAGCGGCATGTCTCGACTCTAGTTGGAGCGGGTTATATATGTGCCTTAATCGGGGCTGGATGTATCCATGCCGTGGACGAGGCTAGGTATATAATGGATCGTCATCCATGCCCACATCAGGGTTAGAAAATGGATCATCGTCATAGTGATCTATATATATATATATATATATATATATATATATATATATATATATATATATATATATATATATATATATATATATATATAGATAGATATATAGATATATATGTATAAAAGTAAAAATAGGAAATCAAGCTCATGCTTTCATATGACTCTATCAGGACAAGCGTGATGGGGCTGGGCTGTCCTATGACCCTAGCAAAGACTCTAATGACTCGCAGTTAACGAATGTTCTGTACCAAAAGCATTGAGTAAATAGATGCTCATACAATTAGCGCAACCTAAGCAAGATATTACTTGATCATTCAAATTATGCATATGCAACACCTAACATATATAAAATGTAACAACAAGCATGAGAGTCCAACTTGAGTAAGCCCCCTAGGGAACTTACATGAAATAACAGAACAGAAAAAGTAATATCCAGCAAGGTAAATAAGCAAATCACGTCACAAATCATCTAACAGTTTAATAGAATAATAACATAAGTCTAAAGCGTAAAAGGACCCATCTACTACTACACAGAACTAAGCCAACATAGAAAGAATCATTATCAACGTTAAGCTATATCAACAAAATAGTTAACAAATCAAGCAGTTCGTCATGTTTTCTCAATTTTGTCACATCGACATTATTAGTTAATTCTCAATTATAGCCAAGTCATAATTCAATGGTCCAGATCAAGTCCATCAGTTAAAGTCCAAAAGGTCTAGTTAAAGTCGAAAGAGTCTAGTTAACCGTCCGAAGTCCGAGGTCCAATAAGTCAGACCATTAAATATCAGGGTCCAAGGGTCGGTCTCAAAACATTTGGTCCAGTTAAATCTTTCTAGAGTTAAGGCGTTAAAGTGGTTCCGACATTCTCATTTCAAAACAGAAGAAACACTTATAAATATTCAAGTATGATACCAATCATTCAAAACCAATCATTAAGTCCAAAATAACGTTTCAACATCCAAGAACCCATTTAAATAATTTTCATAATTAAGTCTCTTAATAAAATCTTTTATCATGAAATAACCAAGTCCAAAACCGCATACGTTGTTAAACACCATAACAAATCATTTTTAAATTCAAATAATCAAATCATATCATAAAAATAAGACATATTATTTAAATAATACATAAAACCAACCCCAAACCGGGTTTATACCAAACTGATTCAAACCCAAAGAAAGAAAGAAATCGACATCGACCAAGGCTTCAGAACAGAGTTTCGCCACGGCAAAATGGCCGCTCGCCGCGGAGAAACTGAGCTCTTGGTTTCATGCGAGTGGTGGCTTTTGCCCCTACGAATGGCCACTTTTGCCGCGGCGAAATGGGAGTTCATCGTGGCGAAAGCCACCTTCTCCTTCCTTAGACCCCGATCTGCGCCACGGTGACCATGGTTTTGCCGCGGCCAAACAAGCGTCTGTGACTCTTTTTTTTTTAATCCAAACTCGCTTGTTTCTTTCCCGACCCACTCTCATCCTTTCCGACATCATTCCTGAACCTCAAACATCAAGAAGAGAAGCAAACAAAGAACAAAGAGGGAGAGTAGAAGAAGGATTACTGAAGGTCTTCAAAAGTGTCTCCAAGGTGCTTCAATGGCGGACTTCGATGTCCAAGGACAATGAGAAAGCTTGATCAGGCCTAGGAAGGACAGTGGATGAGTAAAAGAGCTCTTTTATGGTGCCATGAGTTGAAAACAAAATGAGAAAGGAAGGAGAACCCTCCTTATCACATGAAACGGGGGGGGGAATGAGAAGATTAGGCTCGGCCTTGCTTCTCTGGGGTTTGATGAAGCTCCTCCTTAAAATCCCATTTTAGTGATCCCATTTTAGTGGGACCCAGGTGGACCCAGGGAGGGTTGCCGTGGGCATCACAGACTTAACTGATCCACACATTTCAGATGTAAGCGGCCTAACCTGTGTCGTGGTGACACGGTTGGATATAACCCTCTTTAATTCGCCTTGAAGAGAAACATCCTAAACCCATAGACTCCAAGAGAAACACCTATAACGCAGGCAGAGGAGGTAGTATTGAATTGCTGTAGACAGGGTTTAACGTCTCTCTATGGGGGCCGTTCGAAACTCTTTTGGCCTTATGGATGTTGGAGTTGATGATAATTCTCTCCGCGGAGCTATTGAGATTCCCAATCAAGTACCTAGACTGGAGAATCCTTAATACTTGATCGAAGCTTTATTTTAGTTTCTTCCTCTCTCTCTCTCTTTCTCTCTGGATTATTCAGATTTTCGAAAAGCCTTCTTCTCTTTGTCCTCGCTCCTCTTTTATAGCAAGAGGATTGTTCGGACAAAGTGGTGACAAGTGGCTAACTAGTCTTGACACGTGTATGGGTTTAAGGTAATCGTGGGTTGTGGGCATGTGAGACACGTGTCTATAATAATTCTGATCTTTTGTCTACGGATGGAGTGATTTGTTCGAACCTGATTTTTTGGACGCGGCTGATTATACTGGTTTTTTCCTCCTTGTTTCGTCACAGCTCCTCAGTTTGAATTGAGTCATTTGGACTTGAAGCGAATTGAAATACCCTAGAAGAATGATCCGGTGGTGTTGGGACTTATTGGGCCTTTTTGGTTTTTGGGCAATCTTTAGATTAGTTTCTTGCCCAATGGGCCTGGATCCAGCCCAATGGCAGAGAAGTTGAAACGTCGGTAAATTTCTATATAATCGGTTCGTTCCATTTTTACTCATCTCACTTTCACTTTTTCACCTTAATTTGTGTTCATTCTATGTTCCCAATTTTCGTTTTAGCATTCTCAGTCGCCCTTGTTCTAGATGTTCATTTGTTCTTGTGATTTTTTATGATCTTGAGGTTTGTCTTCAAATTTCTTCTTCTTTGAGTTTTTAGATTGATATATTTGGGATGTCTGCCCTTTTAAGATCTTGTTTGTGTTCTTTTGATGATTCTGATCCAAATATATAGGTTCGTCTGCGGATACCTAGCTTACTTTTTTTTTAATATGTCCAACTCGAGGGAGAACTCCGACGGTTTGGATGAGTTCGAGTGGAGTGAAGGGTGGCGTCTGAACCCGCCTTCTACTTCTCGTTCGCGTATCCTCTATTTCACTTTTTATGAATCATTGATGACATGTTGCTATTCAGGTGGGCTCAACTAAAAGCTCTTGTTAGCATCCATGGGAAGGAGGTAACCTTATGAATTTTTATCCATACTATCGGAAGTGGAAGGCATTCTTAAAGTTAAAAGAATTATATTGTTCTAGAAACAATATGATTTCTGTTAGCCTATTTCAAGATCTTAAGACATCAATTCTTGGATTGCTAGAATACTTTAAACTTCATTTGAGACGACTATTATAATTGGAGCGCTAGATTTGGCCGAGAAGGTAATAAAATTATTTTCATTTGATTGATGCCTAAATGAATACCTTGTCAATCCATATTACCTACCTTCTGGCAGGCATAGAAAATGCAATAGATCTTCTAGATTGATTTCTACCAAGGCTTCGGTTTTTCCATTGTCTATGCTGGATATTTATTTGGTATTCAATTTGAAAATTGAACCTCTTTAACTAACATGATCTCTCTGTTTACATGATATAGATGTTGCACAAGCTGGAAAGTATAAGGAAAGAGAAAGCTATAAAGACTTTTATATAATTGATTGATGGGGGGGAATATTTTCTTGGCTTCCTGGTGAGCTTTCTTTTTAATGTGATCTATTTCATGGCTTAATGTTTGAACTTAACACAGAAGGTGCTTTGGAGATATATAGAAATGCTTTTCTGATAGCTTTCATATTTTCTTATTGTTTCTTTTCCAAATTTCATTTTATTTTAGGTATTATATATGTTATAAATGTCGGCATTACAATTTTTCTGGCCACCACTCTTTCCTTCCTTTTGGACATCGAATCTTCGGTTAGGTATTGCATTCCTGGGGCCATAAGGCTCGTGTCCTTGTTGTCAGTCGCAAATTACTTGTTTCCATGTATGTGCTTAACCAATGGGCTTCAAAACTTTCAAGTGCTTAATAGGCTCGTGTCTTCAGCTGCTACTTCTCTACAAACAATATAGACATTTTTTGCGTATTTGGAGCCTATCTCTCAACTTAATCATTTAATTCTCTCTAAATTTGTTTTCTACTCTCAACTTAATAATTTATTTCATTCAGGCGTATCTGGAATTTAGACTGAATTGTTGTCTAAGCTGGACAAAGGAGAATAACATGAACGACCTTGCTTATTTTAATGATTCTGAACCGGATGCAGAACTTGGAGGAGCTTACATTTCTTAATTCTCGAACTGGAAGCGGAACTTGAAGGTAATTCATCTCCCTCATAACAAGATTTTAACCCTTTCAAAATGAGTTTTGCTATTTAAGGCAATACATTTTTTCAGAAGTCACTCTCAAGTCTTACTAGGCTTCTTGGGATAGAATCTTTGTAACATGGAATACACTTCAGTCAGTTTAGTACATTCCTAAGGCTTTTGTGCCCATCTCACTATTTTTTTTTTCTTATATTCTTTACGAGTTTCTTGAAATTACTCATATCACTTGCAATTATATATGCAGGCATTGGTTTTCACATGGTTTGCTTCATCTCACATTTACGGGCATCTACTACATCGTATTTTTTTGATTTTAATAGCTACCATCTATTGTCGATGAAGAGAAGGTTGGTCGGATTTTCTTGCTGGATGATCATGATACATGAAGTCATCTTTATCTGAACTATCTCCTTGTAAACTTCTCGCATTATATCTAATAGCTTTATAAAGATCTAGAAGTACAATTTGTTGTTTTTTTTTATAAGGTAAAAATTCGAGCTCAGAAAATCTGAACCTCGATGGCCGACAAGTCGGCAGACGGTAAACTGTCTAAACAAAAAGAAAATACAAAGATGGTGCAGATACAAGCAACAACACTCTGCAAAAGTGAAAACAGAAACAACCAGACCGAAACGAGATGAGGACGTAGACGAAAGACGAAGCCAAGCACTCCCCGAAAGTAGCACCGCAGACCAGCGGCACATCAGGATACACCTGTGGGCAATGAAGACGAACCTCCAAGGAAACAGTCTTCTGGAAAAAGGAGACGCCTCAATACACATTGTCTCGGCCCCAACTTGTCCCGACTCCGACTGCTAGAACCCCATCACACGAAAAGAGAGACCAATCACGCCATACGCAGAGCCACCCGTCACCCGAATCGAACGCACCTGAGGCTCAAGCGGGAAAAAGAAACCCGCCCAAGATTTATACATTACATTTCAATATTTCAAATTTTAACATTAAATTTTAACTTTTTTAACTTTTTATTTTATTTTATTTTGGATGGGTCATCTTTGGGCCCAAGGCAAAAGCCTTGGGCCCAAAGGAACGCATCCCAGGACCACGAAACTGCAACTCGGCCACCAGGAGGCAGGAGCGCCTAGGGCAAGAAGCAGAAGAGGCCGACAAACATCATCAGCATTCAGCACTAGATGAAGAACGATTCCCACCGCCGGCAAACACCAACCACCACCAGAGGAAGGGTGGAAAGGGACACCGGTGAGGGAAGAGAGTCAAGATGTGACCAGGAACGACACTATCTCCCAAGCCAGATCGGAGCGGAGAGGCGATCCAAGGCGAGGAGACCAGATCCGGCCGGCGAAAGCGGAGGCAGCCCCACCACCCCAGCGATAGAAAATCGATTGCAACCGGGGAGGCCGCCGGAAGCGAGCCTAGCCCAGGAGAAAGAAAAGAGAGGAATGGAACCACCCGGGTTTAACGCGGTGCAGACAAAGCGTAGGCAGAAGAGGAACTCGGTCGAGAGAACCGAGCCCACACGCAGCCCACATAGTCCACGCCGCGAGGAATGGGAAGGAAGGTCAACGGGAACTCCAAGAATCGATTCCAGGGGAACGGATAGAAAAGACAATCCAAAACCGCCCAAACCGGCACCCACCCGAAGCGGACACCGAGAAGGGAGGAGGAGGGTGAAGAAGACCGATTAATAAAATCACAGAACCCATATCGAAGACATGTAGGTAGATAGCGCTCCCAGAGGAACAAGCACCGGTCAAAACCTCAGCCGAATAAGAGGCGGAGAGTTAGGGGGAAAGAGGTACCGACCCCAAAGGGGTGGATTTTGACTCCCGAAGGAGATTTAGGGCTCCCGAAGGAGATTTAGGCTCCTGAAGGATGTTTAGTTTGCCTTTCGAAGAGGGCTTGTCCCATAAAACTCTGCCGGAGACGGATCCGCCACCGCCCGAGAACGACCTCCATAGAGTGACGGTTTTTCTTCCTCTCAAAAGAGAGTTTTTACAATGGGTGTATAAATAAATAAATGAATCTAGAAGTACCATTTGTGATATCAAAAGAGGACAACATTTGTGATAAATTATGTATTTTTGACATTTTATTATACATATAAATTTTGTATAATTAATGAAATTTTATTATATATGTAAATTGTGTGTATTATTTTATATTGTTATAAAAAATATTGGACTTATTAGCCCGGGTATGAAGAATGGGTACTGCACAGGCTGAGTGGTGGGCGCCGATGGGCGGTGAGTGCTGGTTGACGGTGTTCCAAACTTTGCTCTCATTCTTCACTCAAACTCTCCTGCAAGTTAGTTCTCGCACAAATTTCGCAAAATTACAGCAAATAGACATGTCCTACTTTATTGAATTGAAAAACAATTGCAAAATTTAAAGAAATCTACCTACTTAACTTGGGTTCCTCCTAAGAAGCGCCTTTGTTTCACGTCTTTGTCTCGACGTGTTGTTCTCCTTGGCTTAAGTGCCCGGGTCCTCTATACATGTCCATCTTTACAAGCGTGGGCACCCTTGGAAGGTGTAACGCCGTATCCAAACATTCATCCATTTCCTCCATTAATTTCTTTTCTTAAACTTGAATCCCTCCTAAAGGTTGTGCTGAAATTGCAAAAACTTCTACACTATTTGGAAATAGTTTTTCATAGGGTAAAAAAATGGGTTTGTGTGGACCAAGCACACTTTCAAATTGTTAGAAAATTCAACATTGAATAAACTTTTCTCTTTGGGAATTTCTAACAAATCCTAAAGTTCATTGCTGCAATCAACATTGTTAGCATTAGGAACATTCAAAAAATTTTCAGGAGAAAGCTTAACAGGATTAAAAAGAGAGAACTCTATCTGATGAAGGAAAAACAAGTGGTGCTTATCAACAAGTATGAATTCGTTTAGCAGATTTGATAGCTTTGCGACGTCTCAATAAAATAGGTCGTTCGGAGTCCATATTGATCATATTGTATCGTGCCATACCTTGTCGGAACGAGGACGAAGAGATCTACAACTTTTCTGTTGAAGATTTTTCCAGAATCCACCGAGAACATGGCCAAAATTCTACATCTTTGTTGCTGTTCACTGTTTGGACGAAAATAAATTATCTTTCCATATTTAATTTATCATTTTATCCTTATATTTATTTAGGAATACTGTAAATTAGAATAATATCTATTAGTTAAATTTTCAATTAATTTATATTATATCTAATTAGTTTTTATCTTTATTAATTAGGATATTTTTATCTAGTTAGGATTAAGTTTGGCAAGCAATCCTAACAATTCAAGGCAATGACAAATGAATCAAGGCATATCTCACCAATTCAAGAAATAATATTACAAAATCAAGGCATTCAGGGTAAGTATGACCAAATAAGACTTCTAATATTTTTAAAGTTATTAATATAGAGCCAAAAAAGTGTTATATGAGTTAACAACAATGATAACCCGATATCTTAAAATAAATGCAAAAAACAAAGCTTTAAAACAACAAGTAGATGGAAATAAAACCTTCAAACTATCAGATTGATAATATAACTGTCATAGACGATAAATGTGCAAGACTACAACTTACGATTGCTATACATATTTTGGGGGGAAATCCATTAATTATATGAACATTGTTTGGATCACAATAACTCATTTGTTAAACAATTATGGTATAAAAAAATGGAAATCAGGCCATTAGTTAGCTACCACCATGGTAAGAACCTGATTTCCACTCACAAGAGAATCTCACAATGAGGATTTGTGCAGGGGCATCTCCTACGTTTTTTAACTCTGTATATTAATAGATTCAAAAGTGATTATAACTGACGCTTAGAAGGACTTAAATAGGAAACTACAAAGATTTCAGCACTAACCCACTAACTCAGGTCACTAACCCATCAGTTGAAAATGTTGAGGCCTAAGAAGTAGGAGATTACTAACTTCATGTAAAAGTGAATGATACAAAAGTAACTTGACTCAACTACCCTAAAAACTAACTTAATGTCATTAGTGAAATAATAAACTAACTTAATTAGCAGCTGATTTCCTTCTCCTCACATATGTAATTACTTGCATGCTTGGTGGACTCATATCATTACACCCCTCCTGAAAACTCGACTTGGCCTCAATTCAAAAATTAGGAAACTGCTGCTGAATGGTGACATAATCCTCCTGATGTTGAATGGTGTCATAATCCTCCCAACTGGCCTCCCCTATAGGACAATCCTTCCAACGGATAAGAATTTGCAAGACCTGGTAGTTCCCAAACACAGATCAACGATGACTCACAACCTCCTCAGGCTGTACTACTAGTTCAATACATCATTAATGGGAGGTGGCACCAAAGACGGAGTAGTGAATGAACCATGGGCAGGACGAAGCAACGAAACATGAAAGACCGGGTGTATTTTGGAGGTTGATGGGAGTTGTAACTAATAAGCAACATACACAATTATGCGAAGCACTTTATAAGGACCAAAAAACTTGGTGATAATTTCTGGTTCAGATGATGGGCTAAGGAGCGTTGCCGATATGGTTGGAGGCACATAAGGACCAACACAACTTCATCAAAGGACTGGTCACGCCTATGGCGATATGCTTGCTGCTTCATGCGGGACTAGGCTTTACTCACATTGACCTTAAGAACCTGTAGCATTTCATCTCGTATCAACAATTGTGCCTCTAACTCTGGTAGGCGAGTTTCCCCACAAACGAAAGGTGGGAAGGATGGTGGTCCGCGCCCATAAACTAGCTGGAAGGGTGTAGTACCTGCCGATGAATGAAAACCTGTGTTGAATGAGTATTCAGTCCATGGCAAAAATTGACTCCAACGGTATGGTTATTCCATAGAGTAGCACCGTAAATATGTCTCAAGACACCAGTTGACCACCTCAATCCAACCATCGGTTTGAGGATGGTAGGCAGAGCTTATTCTAATGGTTGTTTGGCTAGGCGGAAGAGCTCCATCCTAATGGCGTTGTGAAACACTAGATCTCTATAAAAAAAAAAAGTATGGACCGTGGTATCCCATGAAGGCGAACAATCTACTTGTAGAAAAGATTGGCTACTGATTTTGCCATAAATGGATGGGACATACCTATGAAATGTGCATATTTGCTGAGATGGTCAACCACGACTAGAATAACAGTCCAGCCATCTGATTTGGGAATGCCGGTGATGAAGTCAAGAGAGACATCATCCCAAACTCGGTCTAGTATTGGCAAGGGTTGCAAGAGGCCTGCTAGAACCAAGGTCTGCTAATTTTCCCGTTGGCAAATAGCACAATTCTAAGGAACAATGAAGATTCTTGACTCCCTCCCCACTTGCTCGGGGAATGGGTGCATACATCCCAACCCCCCAGACTTCGCTTTAAGCAAGATTTACTGGGCTGTTTTTGCTGTTGTTCATTTAAGTTTGTGGTCCCTATCCTTTCTGACATTACATATTGAGAGCAAGGACAGATATCATGTGAACTACTAAACAAAGGTTGCATATGAGACCTGAAATGAGTTCCCTTTTGCCAATGTCCGTGTCAGATGCTACTCTATACCACTGAAGGGAACACTCTCAAAGCTCTGCAGCTTCAACTATGCATGTTTGGATCTGCAAATAGGAACCTATTAGCTCTTTACCCATTGCTAGGTGCAAGATATAAAGTCAGACAATTTAAGATCTCGCATGCAAAGCCATTAAAAATTATGTTCCAAATCAATCTCAAAGCATAAGATATAATTACATTTCATAACACAATACATTCAAGATCGTTCAAGGGCCAATAGGAAGCGATGACAAACAGAGCTTTGTAAGGATCCTTTTATTGGCTTTCTAATTTTATTAATCAGAAGTTTCTAAGTTGCAGCTAGTAAAAAAAATGTGCACGTTTTACATTTCATATTTTCTGTGAAGTATGCATCTATGAAGAGTAGTACCTCCTTCTGAAGCCGAAGTGAATGCTTAGATTTCTCTATTAGTTGAGTTCTTAACGCTCGAAGTTTATGCTCCATGTCCATGACCTACAAGATGCAGAGTTTAGCTACTACTTATAAGCTGATAGGCATACAGAATGCATCAGAAGTTATCAAACAAAAAACTGTTCTCCTACAGGGAAATGAAACCCAAGAGCGATAACTATAATGTTTGCAACATCAAGATATATTCAATTCTATAACTAACCCACCTCCCATCCTGAGAGGAACAAACAACAAAAGACTGCAACAATTTAGCTTGTGTGTTTCGTGGAAATCACTCCAATGAAGTAACTTATTACCTTACTAGGATGGTGCAACATTTTGATGCTTCTAGCCTCTTGAACTTCCTTCATTAGTTCTTCGTAATCCTGTGGAAGTACTGATATCAGTTCATAGAGTAGAAGATAAGGGTGTCTCTTTGGTAGCAAAAAGTGGAAACCAATAAATCAAATTAAGCCTTGACAAGTGATAACTTTTTCACTACTATTTTCTAATAACGCAGGAATTTACCCTGCAATTCAATGAAACTATGTCAAACATTAAATTTTGTTTGGAGGATTACACAAGAAGAATATTTTTTGGAATAATCTAGCCATTCAAAACCATGTTTCACAATCATTAAGTCGATACAAAATCCATAAGAAACCTTAAGACCGAAAATGATTCTTTCAACATTATGAAAAGCAACAATACAAAATGTTTGTAGCAACCTAGCCAGGTATGTCTATTGGCTAAAATTAATTTAAGCATGATCAAGACTAAAACATCAAGTAAAGAAGAGAATAGGCCTTAACCTTACACAATGTAAAGGGAAGTCAATTTCAACCATGCATTTCATCGACCAAACAGATTATGAGCAAACGTAAAATTCAGTCAAATATACATCATGCAACATCAATGTAGGTCTTTAAATTTATTTTTTGATAACACATAAACATGAGATACATAGGAAAGAAAACAGTTTTCCCTACAGAATATTGAAATGTACACCGCATCATAGTGACAAACACATCCCCTAACTCAAATGAATCAAAATTAAAAGGAAAGACTTAATTCAAGTGGCATAGTAAGAGGTTAATATGTCATGCTCTACCATAGTAACAAACTACCATAAGCTTCTAAGCAAAATATCCCCGATAAATTTCCCCATTAATTTTATGGTAGTTGCAAGTAAAATCAACTGAGAAATGTGATTAAAAATGTGTTTGCCTGTTTGGTGCAAAATACTAAAAAATTACACCCCTCTAAAATTCTACAACCATTTCTTTTCTTTCAAGGATAGCAGAATTCAAACCAGGCAAGTGAAGGATTAAGACGATGCTCCTGGAAGTAAGAAAAATGAAAATTAATCTCTCTGCCCATGTAAGCAATCAATCCTATATAAAATGCAAAACTCAGCCCTCTAAATCAAGATAAAACTAATCTTTTTTATTAAATACAAGAAGCAAAACACATGAGAGAAATGAAGAAACATACATTAAAACGCTTAACGTGAATCAATAACTACTAACCTAAGGATTTACAACAACACACTATCAAATTCTTCAAAAACTACAGCCATCACACATACACACGAGGTGATTCGTTATGTTACACACCAGGGGGGAAAGTCAAATCAAATAAGCAAATCTCCATCATTCACAAGAGACTCCTCTTGACTGGTGATAATGTTGACCAAACTGGATCCTGGGTTACCTCTTTTGATCTTTCTGGCTTCTTGATTGTTTCATTCCTTTTTATTACATGATGCATCTACAACTTGTTTGGGCTTTGCTCTAGTTCAATGCAAAAAAATCACATATATCGGCTCAAATCGATCAACATTTGAGTGAATAACATAAATTAGTAAACTAGGCATTTCGACAAATAGATTGAGTGCACTTAAAAAAACCACAAATTTTATTAAACCAAAAGATTGGTAATAGAAGAAGAAGGACTACCTTGGCAAGTTCAATGTCAAAAGTCACATATCTTGGGTCAAATCGATCAAGTACAAACATATTGAGTGCAGATAAAAAACAATAAAATTGATTCAACCAAAAGCTTGGTCACAGGAGGAGTACCTTGGTAACAGGAGGAGAGTGAACGGCTTACTGGGAACCAAAATCGGAGAAGTAGACGACGCAATCGAGGAAGCTAGGTCGGAGGCCGAGTTCACAAAACGGAGGATGTCGGAGAGAGAAGAGATGCGCTTCGAAGTGGAAGGGGAAACAAAAATCCTTAATCAATCGGCAGGAGAGCAAATTAAATTGAGGAAGAAGAGGAAAACTACAAGCGGGTAGTTGTGAACGATTACCTAGTAACGGGAAGTGGTGAACAGGAACTGGGGAGGAAGTTTTCTCCACCCAGGTCTGGCCATCTCCGATCAATATTCCTTCCATCCAATTACAAATTTCCTCAATGGACTTCAAAGGATGGTGGAAGATCGAAGAATGCGGGGAACGCACCAGCGAAGTAGGGTTGGGGTTGAAAAATCGCGTACTCGTCCGCCGCCGTGCCATCACCGTCTTTCTATTGGGACGAAGGTACACCATAGATGGGGTGGATTTAGATCGTGGGAGAAGATATATATGAGGAGGAGATTTTAGAAGCAGAACGACTCGCTTTGCCTCCGAAGGCATCGTCTCCTTCGAGGGCCCTGGAAGAACGACTCGCTCCCCCCTTGCGTCCTCCGATAGTCAGACTTCGAACTCAGGCTCGCCACTCGCACCGTCCTACCCGGCTTCCTACTTTCTATTGGAAACTAGTGTAAGGCCCGTGCCCATACGAAATCTTTTGATGGTATATTACAATATAATGTTATGCAAATATATAAAGCATTTTTTTATCCGATCTCTATTGTATATTTTTTGGACCATTTGAAATGAAAGAATATAATGTTTATCAAAGATCGAATATTCAAGCAAAGTAGTGGAATCATTAATTTTTTTTATTTTTTTTATTCGAAAGGAGGCCAAAGCCTCTGGTTTTATTGATAGATCATGGGGCTAAAGTGCCTATGTCATTGTTAAGAAAAGTACAGAGGAAATCCGGGGTAGTTGCATATTCAGTAATATAGCTAGTATCCATCGTGTGACCCTTTGCCATTGCATCAGTGGACTTGTTCGTCTTGCGCCCGACATGAGCGATGCTGACCTCCCACCCATCCTCTTCGATCAGTCTCCTACTCCGGTTTACCAGGCTGTGGTCCAGCCTAGGCTCAAGCTCTCTACTCTTCAGCAACTGACAGGCCGTCAAAGAATCTAATTCCAGAATTATGCGGTTGCAGTTTAGTTTCCTGGCGAGGCTCAGGCCATGGAAGATTGCCCAAAGCTCCGCTGTGAGCGGTTTACAGATGCCACAACCAAAGGAGAACGCAACAGTGAGAACACTTCCTAAAACATTATAAATAGAAAAGGGCAAATTGCATAAAATAGCACGAACTTTAGGGATAGTTGCACTCAGTGGCACAAACTTAAAAAAATACAAAAATAATCACAAACTTTGGGGTTTAGTTGCGATCAGTGGCACATACCCCATATCTCGCTAACATGGACTATTGGGGGTGCTTACATGAAATTTTTTTAATTAAAAAGACATATAGCGAGATATGAATTAGTGAGAATGCTTGTATGATTTTTTTAAAATTAAAAGACATAAAAGAAGTGCCCAAATTATGAAACTAGCTAGGTTTCAATTTTATTTTTTATTTCATGTAATTCCAAATTAAAGATAATTGTGACAAATATCACATTTGCAAATTAAAATAACTAAATTTTAATTTGCAAATGTCACGCTCTAAGAACGACTAAAAATAATAGTCTTATAACATAAAAGTGACGGTTCAAAACCGCAGAGAGTAAAATAATAATAAACTAATTAAAATAGATCCAGCCGAAATCGGGTTTGCTGAAGACTGCGAAATCGGTGGGCTTCGCTACTCTGGCTCCACGATTCTTCTTTGTCTTCGACTTTGTTCTCCTTAGCTCCCTTGATGCTCTTTCCTTAGCCTCTTTTATGCTCCAAAACCAACTCTTCTGGATCTCTCAAGCCTCTCTTCAAGCTTGGATTGTAAAATTGCAGAATAAAAACAAAATAGCGTAGATTTTGAACTCGAATACTCAAATGCAAAATATTATAAATTAGACAAAACACATGCAATATGGACACTTAAATGCACATAATTAGGACTATAGCTATAATGCCTATCTAAAATATGCATTATCATGCTTTTCTAAAATATGCATTATCAACCAGAATCATGCCAAGCTCCACATCTGGAAGAGGAAAATCATGCCAAGCTCTACCTTTTCTTTTCCTAAAGACACCTTGATAGATCAAATTTGGGAGCAATCAACATCCACTACAGGAAAACAGTGTCAATTTCGACACTTTCTATGACCAATCTCGATGCTTTAAAGTGTCGCAAATTTCAATTTCGACGCTTTAAAAAAGAGTTGAAAATTCTTGCGTCACGAATGACATGTGCTATTTTTGATGCAAAATTCCGTCGAGATTGGCATGCTATTTTAAAAAAAATATAGAATGCCATTTCCGACGCCCTAAGGCTTCGAAATCGGCATGCTATTTTTCAAAAAAAAATCGTATTTTTCTTCTTTCACCCCCTTTCATTACTCATTAATTCAAATCCTTTAATTAACAGAAAAAAACATTACCACAAATCCAATAAAGAATTAGTCAAATGAATCAAGAAAACACAACTCTTTTTTTTCCCGGTTACTTGCCCTTTTTACAATTGAGATTAACACCAATAAGTGGGGGGAACTAATGTACTGAAGTGTTGAGTTAATAATTAGCAGCAACCTTCTATGCGGCTGGTTCAACTGCAGCGGCTGATGCCTGCCCTACTGCCTCGTCTGGTGCTGAGACCAATACCCATGGCCAGTCAGCACCTTGTCAAACACAAAATCATACTAGATGGTGTTTGACGAGAGACGACTCTTGTGACATCAATTATTAGGAAACAATCCCACTTTCAAACATCCAAATCATATCATTTGTGAATGCAGTGAGTCAATCTATTTAAGAGAATGCAAAAATCTTACCTTTAGATCCACATAAGTCTGATGCTTTGCATTCTCAAAGGCGCTCAGCTCAACATCATGCCACCTACGAGCTCAACAAATTAAGCACTTAGGACCAAAATATCCAATGCACAAAAATAGTCCTTGAAGAATGACCGATTAATGTACCTAATGCTCAACATCACGCCCTTGGATGCAAAGCATTCAGGGGCAGTTAAGTAGAGCTACAAGGCTCTAAAAAGAATAGCAGGGAGTTTGGATAGCTCGTTCTATGCATCAAAGTAGAATCATTTTACTTTTTGAAGAGAATAATCCATATTCCATACCTAAAATTAAAAGTGTGTGCTGGTGAGCATTGGCCCAACTACAAGATGTGATGGAACGACATATGTCTTCTTCTCTCTTCCAAGTCGCCACTACAAATCCTATTTCCTGCATCACTAATAAAATCCCATTGAACAAAATCTAAACACCATACATCAAATCTAAACAAAGGGATGAATTTGCATCTTACACAAAATTTCACCATGGAATCTTTTCAAATTAGATAAACATCGGTGTTGAGTGCTTACAACCTCAATAACTTGGTCATGTTCCCATACTAAAAGGAATTTCATGCCCCTCAAAGTGGTGGTTGTCTAACTGGTTGCTATATGAATAAAAGGAGAAAAAGGAATTAAACCATTATGTAAATAAACATTTATCACAACCTTGATAGAAAAGAAAAAGAAACAAAACTCAACAGAATTTCAGAGGTAGGGTACTAGTCACTAGATATGGGAACACTTTTAAATATATTAGAAATTTAAGATATAGGAATGCGGATTTCAAAATCCAAGAAAGATTATAGAACAATTGTTATTGCTTGCAAACTATTCTCGTGTCCAAATCAATTGCAGATCAAAATAGATTTACTATTCTTGGGTAGAAAGATTATACTTAATGGAAGTTTACTATATATTGCAAGTTATAACAGCTAAAAGAGAAATAAGCAAAAGCATTTGAGTCAAGGTTCTTCTCTCATATTACTGGAAGGGCAAGGTACATGAGCCACACTACATGAAAAAAGATTTGAGCAATCTATATAAATGTGTTTTTTAGGAAGGAGAAAGAAACTGAAATTCACCCGTTTATCTTGTAGTGATACAAGTACCCGCAGAAAGTATGGACTAGAATGTGTCACTGGTGAGTTTCTTTTCGCACATTCTAAGGGAGTTAATTAGCATTCTTTGCTGATAAAGAGACTGAAATTGGTACTCTTTTTGACAGAAGAATCTCATCCTTGAAGATAAGAAGATGAATGAAAGATTCTACCTATGAAGAATATCCAACAATCAAATGTGAAAATAAATGTAAAATCTTAATTGGTTAACCTGAATTTTGTTATTTCCAAAGAGTTCTTCAACTATAGACCGGTCTCTATCATTAAGTCCAGCATGATGTAAACCAATACCAAATTAAAGTGCCAGTCCACTTCATACGCTTTCCTTCCGTATCTGTGTAGGGCATTGAAAATCAACAAACATTAAAGAAAGTAAGAATACATTAAACTGATTTGGTCTCCCAAAACCTAGCATTAATGGAAATTCAAGCAAGCCAAAAACCTACCTACTCATCAATAGAACAAGTCAAAAGTATAACTGAAGATTAAGAGAACAATATAGGCGGATCTCGTTGTGAAAGACCTATTACTGGATATTTCATGGGTAGAGCCGAAGATTTTTAATTGTACAAGTTACCAATAACGTTGACTAAACGAAGTAAAGGGCTCCGGTGTATAGAGAGGACCTCACCGTTTAAGAAGTAACCATAGAAACGAAGGAATCCACTATTTCTTTATTTATCTAGATTATCCAGATTTATTACGTTTTTCTTTGGGATAATGAGTATCAATCCAATTTCTTATTTCATTTGGCGTTGCGGTGAAATGCCGCAAAAAAAATAAAAAATCGTGGTCGGGAAGGTTATAGTAGCAAAAGCCATTGGAATTCTTTTTATACATTGGAAAAATTCGTTTTGTTATTAACAGCGAGGACAGAAAAATAACTCAAAGAGAAAGAAAATCAATTAGTTAATTAACAAAGTTTCATTTATTCAATGAACAGAGTTAGACGAGGGTATATAGCTCGGAGACGTAGAAAAAAACTGCGTTTATTTGTATCAAGCTTTCGAGGGGCGCATTCAAAAACTATTCGCATTATTACTCAACAGAAAATAAGAGCTTTGTTTTCGGCTCATCGAGATAGAGATAAGAAAAAGAGAGATTTTCGTCGGTTGCGGATTACGCGGATAAATGCAGCAATTCGCGAAATGGAAAGGGGTGTATACTATAGTTATAGTAAATTTATAAATGATCTGTACAAGAGACAGTTGATTCTTAATCGCAAAATACTTGCACAAATAGCTATATTAAATAAGAATTGTCTTTATAGTATTTCCAATGAGATCGAAGATTGGAAAAAAGCAAACGAAATGATTTAAATAAAGTCCCCCGGAGAAGGAACTCCGGGAAGGGAAGATAGAATCAAAATGAGTCCGATAAAATAAAATGTAAAATACAATTACAATAAAGTAGTCAAAATGAACAAAGACATTCAATAGAAAAAAGATTGCTTCTTCCTCGATTTTTCTTACGAGACAACAAAAAAATCCGTATTTTCTAATTTTTCGAGCAAAAAATCAATTGAAAAAAGAAAAATAAAGAGTAAACCTATTGTTTTTTTGTTCGAAAAGCTCGAAACCCCGTAGTTCTAATGGCCGACTTGGCTTTTTCAAATTGTTTCTCATTATTCAGAAAGGGTAACAAAGATAGAATACGAGCTTGTTTTATAGCAATAGTAATTAATTGTTGTTGTTTCAGAGTCAATCTATTCACGCGCCTAGATAAGATTTTCCCTGTTCACTAATAAATCGACTAATTAAACTCATGTTTCTATAATCAATTCGGTCCCCCGATTGAAGCGAGGGCAAGCGCCTACGAAAAGACCGCTTAGATTTAAGGAAAGATCGCTTGGATTTATCCATGGTTTGTTTAGTTTATTTATTCCTTATTATATAAAAAATATTCTGCCGAAAATCCTATTTCTAATTCATTTTTTTTAGATCGGGCCGAAATAGGATTTGGTTTTTTTTTTTTTCTTTAATTTGAATTTGTATATGTTCTCTTTATTTATATATTGATTGATTTATATGATATGCGCTTATCGCTTAGATTATTAGAAATTCTATATAGCTTCTAGTTCAGAATCCTTTTTTACTTTTTTATTTAAAGAAAATTGCTAATAGAATATTCTTCGATATATATTAGACTATTGTATAGAATATTATGTCTGTTTATTACATTTTGAACTCTCCCTTCAACCTTCAAAAGGCGATAAACAGACTTTCGGTTCGATCTATTTTTTTATCTCTCCATGAATTGTATGCTTGTAACAATAGGGACAAAATTTTCTCAATTCCAACCGACTTGGTGTGTTGTGTCGATTCTTTTGATTAATATACAGGGAAATACCCCTTGATTCCTTATTAACATTCTTACAACTAATACATTCTAAAATAACGCTTACTCGTACATCTTTACCCTTGGCCATGAACCCCCCTTTTGTGTTCATTTTTTATTCAAGCAACTCTTTTATTTTCGACCTGAAGCGGAGAGAAAGAAAAAAATAGAAATTGCTAACTCAAAATACACTTTATTTAAAAGAGTTCGTTGCAGTAAATAGAGGAATAGGCAATAGTCACAAAAAATAAATAGTAAAGAGAATTCAGTTGTTATATTATAATAAGTTTGGGTAGAGCCGGATCTAAGCGTTGGCTAGGTAAACGTCCTGTAGTAAGAGGAGTCGTTATGAACCCTGTAGACCATCCCCATGGGGGTGGTGAGGGGAGGGCCCCAATTGGTAGAAAAAGCCCAACAAATAAATGGGGTTTTCCTGCACTTGGAAGAAGAACTAGAAAAAGGAATAAATATAGTGATAATTTGATTATTCGTCGACGTAGTAAATAGGATAGAAATTTGAATTATTTTCTTCGTCTTTAAATAAAAAAAATAGGAGTAATTAACCGTGACACGTTCACTAAAAAAAAAAATCCTTTTGTAGCGAATCATTTATTAAGAAAAATTGATAAGCTTAACACAAAGAAGGAAAAAGAAATAATAGTAACTTGGTCCCGGGCATCTACCATTATCCCCACAATGATTGGTCATACTATTGCCATCCATAATGGAAGACAACATTTGCCTGTTTATATAACAGATCGTATGGTAGGTCACAAATTGGGCGAATTTGCACCTACTCTCAATTTCCGGGGACATGCAAAAAACGATAATAAATCTCGTTGTTAATAATATAATAATCAATTCAAAAATAGAGATCCTTATCCTTACGGGCGAACGACGGGAATTGAACCCGCGCATGGTGGATTCACAATCCACTGCCTTGATCCACTTGGCTACATCCGCCCCTACGCTACTTACTTGCAAATGATTGAAATTTCATTCACTAACTCAAATAACAAAAATGAGAATGCGTGCATAAAAAAAAAAATACAAGAACCAATGATAACATAAATGGAAAAACCCACTTTTGTTTTAAAAAAAGGAAGGTAAGGAATTCGAATAAGTCAACTAATAAGAAAGAAAGGAGCAATACCAACCTGCCCAATAGAGCAAGAATTGGGGTATTGCTCCTTTCGTTTTTAAAACTCGACTACACTAAGAGCAAAATCTTATCCATTAATAGATCGAATCGGGATCCTGATGCATATAGATACAAATGTTTCAACGGGAGCAAAAATTTCCAGGAACATTTCGTTTCTGAGCAGAAAAGCCGCTTTCAAGTTCAAGTAGTCTTCGGTCGATTACGTATTAATCAATATTGGATTGATTGGTCTAAGGGTTGGGTTATTTTAGTAAATACATTCAACCAACTCCAATTCTTTTACCCATTAACATCTTAGAAGATTTCACAAAACCCCTATCCCTTAGTTTTCGACTTTTCGCAACCTTGTATTCTTTTAGTTGTTAATTTTCTGTTTGGCATTTGCTGTGGCTGTCTTTATCCTCATATTTTTGAGCATCCGCTTTGCATAAACCCATAAAAGGAGAAATCTAGATTTAAGTAAAGTTCCACTTAAATGCAAAATAAAGCATAAAACGATATTACCTTCACCCAGTCAATAGAATATTTGTCTTTAACATTTTTGTTAGCAATAAGGATATCCGCTACAGGACCTGTATTAATTATCATAGGTGTTCACTCATTAGACCATATCAAATAAGATGAATATGAATCATACATGAATGAGAGCAATTTGCTGAAAAAATAGATGAAAAAGAAACCTTATCATAAAAATGATAGGCTCCATCAGCAATGGATGGGCTTACAATGTGCCTCAAGAGATGAATCTCGCATTTGAGAGACGGTAGTGCTAGGGTTTTAATATTTTAAATAAACTATTGCCATTCTCGACACATAAACATGTCGAGAAGGGTTAGACCTTTTTTCAACACTTTCAAACGTCGGTAATTTCCCACGCATATCAATAACGTCGAGAATAAAGAGTCGGAATTTACACAGTTTTCTGTAGTGATCGCAGAAAATCTCCAAGACTATTATTCTATTATATTGACCTCATAAAAACCAATTTATTAAGAAGCAACTCAGAAATCTAAAGTTTGCCATGTTGGCCTTCCGAAAAGATTTCCCATCCCTGTTGGATACTACTAGTATTAGAAATTGTACCATCAAGCTTACCTAGAGAGCTACACATATAATTGCATTTAATAAATTCACTATGCTTACATAGTCACATGGGAGAAGCTTGTAAAGCTGACCGGATCAAGCATAAGAAACCTTCATTAAAAATAATTGAGGCAACCCACTTCATATATAGTAAGTTGTAAACATATCAAGGATTTCAAAGACTTGCTTCATACAATTAATTGCATGGGAAAATCAGGAGAATCATCACTGATATGGTCCCAAAAAATTTAAATGATAATGTCACTAGCTTTGAATATGTGAGAACTCAATGAATTGGATTTTCAACGTGTACGTGTATCTCATTGATAAAATCATGAATATATAATTATAATTGGATAGACTTTCTATACGGGATAAGCCCATATCTTAAATATACAAGATACTCCTTGATTTACAAGATAAACAATAGATATTGGTTAATACCCCCGACAAGCTCAAGGACGCTCCCGGACTTGCAGCTTGTGTCGCAGATGAACAAACCGGGTAGACCCAATGCTTTGGTGAAAATGTCAGCATATTAGGTAGCGGAAGACACATGACAAACAACAAGTTGACGGCGCTCGACCTGCTCACGCACGAAAAAGTAGTCGATGGCGATGTGTTTGGAGCAAGAACCCACGAATGTATTGTGGGTCATAAACGTCGCACCCAAATTGTCGCACAGAAGAATCGGCGTGGGAGAGCGAGAGTGTAGCTCATGCAGCAGTTGCCGGAGCCAAACGAGCTCTGCAGCGGTGTAGGCCAGGGCACGAAATTCCGCTTCAGTGCTTAATCGAGCCACCCCTTTCTGTTTGCGAGAGGTCCAACTTATGAGATTGGGTCCATGGAAGATTGCAAAACCGTATTGGGAGCGATAGTCTCCGGGGTCGGAAGCCCATCCAACATCAATATAAGCAACAAGGGAGTCGCTGGGGGACGACTGAAGAAGCAGGCCGTGACTCTGAGTCCCTTTTAGATAGCGCAGAATATGCTTGACAGCCTGCCAGTGCAAATCAGTAGGAGAGTGCATGAATTGACACACACGGTTCACGACGTAAGTAATCTCAAGGCGAGTGATGATAACATAATGGAGTGCCCCAACAATCTGACGATAGAGCCGAGGATCAAGGAAGGGATCACCATTAGGTAGAAGCTTGGAATTTGGGTCAGCAGGAGACCCGATGGCACGAGTGTCACTCATCTTGGCTCGGCGAAGGATGTCTCCAATGTACTTGCTTTGGCTGAGATGAAGACCAGACTCCAAGCGATGGACCTCAACACCAAGGAAGAAGTGAAGGGGATCAAGATCTTTTAAGGAGAACGCACGATTCAATGTGCGAGTGAACTCCTCAATGAGAGTGGAGCTGCTCCCAGTGACGATAAGATCATCAACATACGCCAGAACATACATCGTAGCATGAGGAGAATGATACACAAACAGGGACGTGTCCGAAATGCAGGCATGAAACCCTTGAGAGATTAGGAAAATCTTAAGTTTGGTGAACCAGGCCCTGGGAGCCTGCTTGAGACTGTAGAGGGCCTTGTAAAGGCGACACACGTGTGTAGGATAGCTGGGATCAACAAAACTAGGCGGCTGGTCTATGTAAACTGTCTCAGCGAGGTCACCATTTAAGAAGGCGTTGTTGACATCAAGTTGACGAATGGCCCAGTTACGACTCAAGGCAAGAGAGATGACCTGATGAATGGTGGTTGGTTTGACCACCGGACTGAATGTGTGAAAGTAATCCACGCCTTCCTCTTGGTGGAACCCTTTAGCAACTAGGCAAGCCTTGAATCGCTGAATAGATCCATTGGCATTCTCTTTTAACCTGTACACTCATTTACAGCCAACAACATTAGTAGCAATAGGTCGGGGAACAAGGGACCAAGTGTTATTTCGCATAAGGGCATGATATTCCTCCTGCATGGAAGATTGCCAATTTGGATCGGAAGCGGCTTGACGAAAGGTTTGTGGCTCAGAATGAGAGTGTGTGGGCGTGGCTGTTAAGGCCTTCGGACAGAGGTTGTGTGATTGAGCTCGGGTAGTCATTGGGTGAACCGAAGTATCGCTGGCACGATAGTGGACGGGACATGATTAGAAGGTGGTGGAGAGGGCAAGGAGGAGGAAGTAGAAGGTGATGGAGAGGAGGCGGTTGGTGAAAGAGGTAGTGATGGAGACAGGGAGGGTGTGGGATTGGATGTCGTTGTGGGGGTTGGGGCAAGTGGTGATGGAGGTGGAGTGATGAGAGGCGGATAAGGTATGTTAGGTATGGGCGGAGGATCTGCCGAGGGATCAGGGGCAGCAGCAAGTGAGAGGAGTTGGGAGGTGTCTAGGGGAGGGACGGGACTCGGAGAGGATGGAGGTGGGGCTGCGAACTGAGGGTAGGGATAGACGTCTTCATTGAACACGACATGTCTTGCAATATACAACCTTGAAGTAGGAAGGTGATAGCATTTGTATCCCTTGTGTTTAGTGTTGAAACCCACAAAAAGACACAGAAGGGACCGATAGTCAAGCTTAAAGTTGGTGTAAGGACGGAGGAAGGGATAACATAAACACCCAAAGCTTCGGAGAAAGTCATATTTTGGGACCCGACCGAAAAGTTTTTGATAGGTAGACTCAAAGAAAAGGGTGGGTGTAATGGTGCGATTGTGAACATATGTGGCAATATGGAACGCGTCTTCCCAGCAGATGGCGGGAAGATGAGCTTGAGCGAGTAGTGCGAGGCC